>OY720429.1:221425535-222833312 GCA_963082735.1 Pocota personata
GATTTTAGAGAATAGAAATATAGGTCGTCGATTACAAAGGACAAACCGATTTAGCCAAGCAAAGACCAACTAGTGGTACAGCAGGTACTTACGTTGAAAAGTTACTTGCGAAACGTTGAAAAAATGAAATGTAAATTACGGTTTTTGTAGTTTTACTATTTTGTAGTACTAATTCAGGTTGAAGAGAGGTGTTTTTAGTAAGTAAGTATCTCACATTGCTATGAGCATGCACCGCCGGTCCTCATAGTGTCGAATAATGCCGAAAAAAGTATTCGTCGCTTGTGATTAAAGGTATACATATTTCAAAAGATAAGAAAAAAAGGTTTCTCCTAGGCCCACCTCTCGCGAACGTCTGACAAACATCCGAGAGTAAAATTGTTATGAGAAGCTTGCCTTAATCGAAAAAAATTGTCCTTCGGAATCGGTACAAAATTGTTGGTCCCAACCCTTCATGCGGCGCGCAGCACGAGTAGCAGCGAGAAGCTAGGTCTGGCCCTAAATGTGCTGGTTTGCAGTAACATCATTTGGTATAGAAGTCCATTACTCCCCAAGTGCTATACTTAAGTCTCTTTGTTGGAAATATGTCTGTTTCTGATTTGTTTTCCCCAAATATTCCAAAGATATTCTATTGGGTTAAAGCCCAGTGATTGTGGTGGAGTTTCCATATACGAGTATTCAATGTGGTGTGCTTGGGCAATTAACATGCGTAAATACAGTACCCCGCCATCAAATTAGGAATTCTATGGACGGGACGGCTATCGAAAACCGAAAAAAAAAAAAAACAGTCAGAAAGATCGTGAACTACTTGATCAACAGCGGATGATCAGATCTCTCCGAAAAATCGAGAGAATTTTTGCTGAAAATAATTTGAGATGTTTGAAATGGCGGCCAGCAAAAATCCGAAATTAATACAAAGAATGAAAACCAGCGATTAATTAGGGCCGGACTTGACGAAAATTATCGAGAGAACGATTGAAATAAGGTAATTTACGGTTCTTAAGGAACAAATCCTCAAACATATCTGTGATAATAATATATATCCTAAGGAGTAATTTGGCTTCAATCAATCATAATACTTCGCATCAAGTGTTACTTGTAACCATGTGAAAACATAAGTAAATCGACTGGAATGGTGCTATTTGACATCGAAAAGGTATTCAATACTGTTTGAAACAATGGCTTCCTTTTCGAAATGATTGACTCTAATTTTCCGTTCTAAATTTGTAGAAGAGTCTAAAGTTTTTTATCTAGTCGTCGTTTAATGTCGGTTCGAGTGTCCCCCAAGGGATTGTTTTGGGTCCTATTTTATATAATCATTTAATTTTTTATTTCCCCGATTTGCACAATTGTGATGCAGCCATTTTTGATACTGATACTGCGATATTTTCATCACATGAGTCCGCTCTCAATATTGAGAGCAATCTAAGAAATGCAATGGAAGTTTTACAAACATATTATTCAAAGTGGAGGATTAAATTGAATGAGGAAAAAATGCAAGCTATCTTTTTCATGAAAGATAAAGTACGTATCAAATGAAAGTACGTATCTAGAGGTTCATCTAGACACAAAATTAATATTATTAAGGAACATATTAATAAGATGAAACAGTTGGACTTGCCATCAAAATGTTGTACCCATTCATCAATAGAAAATCGTTGCTTTCAACAGAAAACAAGGTCATAATTTATAAAGTCGATTATTTTATATGGATGCCAAGCTAGGGGCGATTGTGTAAAATAACACATAAAAACACTACAGATATGCCAAAATAAAGTGTTAAAAATTATGCTTAATTTATCTTGGCGGCACTCTACTTAAGACCTACACAACAAATCGAATGTTGAATTAATTCATCAAAGAATTCAAAAACTTAAATCGATGTAGTTTTGCAGACAACCCACTTGTAATTGAATTAAGAACTAATTATATGCGACTTAACAGTTAATATTATATTTTCATTACTTTTATTTACGTACTCATATATTTATTTATTTACTTTATTTATTGATTTATTTATTTATTTTTTATTTTTTATTTTTTTATGGAAGATTTTTGTTTTAATTTCTTTATAATTTTTATAATTTTGTAATTTCCTGAATTGATTTATATAATTTTTAAACGATATTTCAGTGGGAAGATAACAAATCCAGGTATAAAATCTACATAATATATTTAATCATACGAAATAAATATCTATCTATATATCTACGAGTATCTAAGGTAAGTTACGGTGCAGTTGAAAATAGCATAATTTGTTATCCTTTTTCTCGGCGCGTAGCACTAAAATATTTGTCCTGCTTGTTTTCTTTTTCTTCAAATACTAAAGTGCAAATACTAAAGCAGATTATCGAAGAGGTCTGGAAAAACGACGATGAAATGAAAAAAATGTTTAAATCTTGCATAAGCAACATGCCAAAAAGGAAACATTACAAAATACTAGCTATTGTTTTCCATTTAAGCAATAAACAATGAATTTATGTAATAAGCAATGAATTTCAGAAGAAACAATGTTTTTATTTAAATCCAATCGGTGTAAATATCACTTGAAGAAAAATATTCATTAAAAATACATGATGATCCTAATTATATCACCGCCATAATGCACGGGTATACAGGAACTACTCATACTCATTTTATCCACACTTTTACGGAGGTAATTCTGTAGAACATTAATATTAAATTTGTGGTCCATTATGCCTTCCAAAATACATAATTTAGCTACTCCACTGGCACTCATGCATCTCCATATCATAAGGGAACAAATGAAAAGCTAACGATGCCCCCATCGTTTTCACTGTAGGTTTTAATTTTTTCATCTTCAATTCGACTTTCTCCCCACCAGAACTTTACCATCCGATTGAAAAATATTAAAACAACTCTTTTCCCGAATTGGTTATCATGGTTTCTATACTTTTTAGCGTATTCTAGTCGCTTCTTCTTATAATCCTTATTAATGAATGGATTTTTACAAAACCACCATTATAACCAGCTTGGTGGAGAACATAACGCAGCGTATCATCAGTACTCAGTCTATGATTCTAACCTATCCCGTGAACCAAGGAGCAATGAAAAAGTAGCCATATATTCTTTTGAAATACTTGCAGACGAATACTTAGAAAACGAATTTTTGTAACTTCTGCTTTAAGTGTACATACACTCGTATAAGTTCAATTGCTATTATTTTCCTATCTTCATAGAGATTACACGTAAGAGGAAAATTGGAATACGAGAAATATCTTTTGCTTTTTACTTAAAAATAAAGGCCATGTTATAAATGTGAAATGGGGAAGAGACGAATGTTTTTCGGGCCACTGTAAGATTACTGAACTAAGGATCTAAACACTTTGAAACCCACGTGCGCGTCATACGAATTTACTACGAGTATTTAAAGACCATTTCGAATGAGCTATCGTGTATAGGTAGTAGGTTGTGGTTTCTATTGCTGGTCAAATGGCTCCGGGGAATTAGGTTTCGGAAATAAGGCTTCAAAATAAAAATTAAATATTACTCCACAAAGTTATGTGAAAAAACAACAACAAGAATTATTTGCCTCTAATTGGGGTGGTTTTTCTTTTTTTGGGGCTTTCATTTTATTTTCTTAATTTGTATGTTATTTAATTATGTAATAACGCCCCAAAAATATATAAAAATGTTTTTTTTTTTTTTTAAAGCGTTTTAGAATTTTAAAAAATAACAGTTAAAAACTTGGACAATTTCCTCTTGTTGCTAGTGTTATATCAACTTCTAAAAAAAATAGTTATTTATTAAAAAAAAAAAAAAAAAAAAATTAGTTAAGAAATTCGTGCTAATTTTTTTGGGCAATATATTCGTATATACAAACTCAACAGTAATCTGTAAAGAGAAAACTCGAAGAAAAAGTTCCGCGTGGATTACAGGGAACATAACATAGATGAGTCCATCGCAAGGACAGGGATCGATTGTATGGCAGGTGGGAGAATAATCGAAACAATATAACATATGAAACCAAATACAAAAAATTAAGCAACCAAGTCAAAAAAAAAAAAAAAAAAATATGTAGAAGCCGGGAACAACATTATAAAATAAAGTTCGAGCAAGTAAAATGTGATCTTACAAAAACATGTCCGCTCATCAATGAAGTACTGGGACGAAGGAAGCCGTCGTTAGATGAAACCAACGTTAGGCGAAAAATTTTTAATCTAATACGAATATTGTTGGATTCAGTAGTACGATAATCCACTTATGTAGCAAAGCAACACATTCAGCCACCAGAACACATTTTTACGGGACAGAATTTACTTGGGAGATACAGTCTGTACGAAGGTAGGAAATCTTATAGCTCGCTTAAATATCCAAAAGGCACCTGGAGCAGTTGTTATTGAAGCTGCAGACATAAAATCAAATGTCGCTATCTTTGCGCCCACAATTACGAATTTTATCAATATAAGTTTTAATACGTCTACGGTGCCAACAAAAACTCAAATAGGCACTTGTTAGATCTACAAGGGAGGCACCAAACATGAGATAGCAAACTATCGACCGATTGCAGTATACCACGATCTTGGAGCAAATCATCGCAGACTAAATATCGAAATTTTTTGATAAACATAAGCTAATAAGCAAGAATCAGTACGGGTTCCTGAAAGGACTTTTTCCTTTCATCAACTTCTAAGTGGTTTTGCGAACTTAATTAACACCAGTCTTAACAAAAGTCACCACTTGTTAGTGCTTTTCTTAGATTTCAACAAAGCATTCGATACCCTCGACCACAACAAACACATCGATGCAAGCAAATTTGGTAGCATCATCGCTTGTCACGCTGTTGGTTCACGGTTCAAATCCTGATGTCAAGAATCATCTATTTATTTGGAATGAAATAAATAAAAAAGTCGACCAGTTGCGAAAGATAAGTCAACTCTACTGCAAAGTAGAGTGGTAGTAAGTGAGCAACGATAAAAAGCAAAACAAACAAGTTCCCCAGTTATTTGGACGCTACCCTTGGAGTTTACAGAAACTAGATACCATCTAAGTTTCAAACCACTGCACGAAATCTTTCTTTCCATCTCTCTCTCTCTTCTTCACAATGCCCGTGTCCTGTAATAGTATAAGAGTGGTCATATCCTCTTTGGCGCACGCATATAAAAAAAAAAAAGATTGGGCGCGAGACTATATCAAAACGAAGATATTTTACATCGGACTCTGCAGCAAAGCCAATACAGTGCAGTATGGAGTCCCACAAGGTTCTAAACCAACGATCTACTAAAATCCTTCAAGAGGAGCTTTTTCTTCGCATATGCAGATGACACGGCGATTGTTGTTTGCCACAAATCGATCATAAAAGCAACCAGGATGATGCAGGCAGAGTTCGACAAAGCAGGGAAATGGTGTCACGATAATGGGCTCGTAATAAATGCGGCAAAAACTATTGCATGTTCGTAGCCCACAGTATTCAGAGTCATAAATAAGTATTAAAACAATTAATTGCGCCGATACAAACAACTACCAGGTTATAGATGTCGTGGATACGTACAAATATCTGTGTGTGACGATCGACAGTCGTTTCTTATGAGAATCACACATAACCCGAATGTACTACGAAATAAGTTGAATGGATCCCTGTTTGCACTAGCTTGTCTGAAGTATAAGTCTTCAAGCTGTGTGCACAAGCAAGTCTAGTTGAGTCTAGATTGAAATATGGCATACTAGCGTGGGGAGGTGCAGCAGATACACACATCGCTAAACTTCAAAATATTCAAGACAAGGCAATTACTGTCGAGGAGAAAGAATGCAGATGGTAGAGTGAAAGTTCTCACAGTGAAGCAGATATTTAATATGACAGCAGCGTTGGAGTACTATGACGATGAACGGTTCCGAACACTAATCAGTCACAACTTCAACACCAGAAGACGAGCAGTTGGGCTTTACCACCTTGAACAACATATACGACAAGCGTCAGCTGATGTGTACCATACCATACCAAAACTGTGACGAACAACCCAAAATAAAACATATACTCGTAGGAAGGTTACGATCCGTCTAAAACGGATACGATAGATTATCCCTTCTAACCCCATCATAATGAAATTAATATGGCGTTGAGAATTTGTTGATTCAAATGCAATGACAGATTTTTAAAAGATTTGCTAAAATTCACGGTCACGAATTCTGATGAAATACAGGTGACTCTGGCCGATTTGAAATTTGAATCATTTAAAAAAATTAATGTTGGAAAATAATATCGGACAAATGGCCACCTGTAGTACTGTCACATATACGTGCCCTTTCAATAACATTTGTCATCACATTCTACAACATGTCATCTGGAATATCTGCAATTGCATTGCGTATATTGTCTTTCAATTGTTGCAATGTTGTTGCCAAACCAAGTGTGATCCTGCTTTTCTAAAGCAACTTACGGTGATGGATGGGCCTTATTTTCAAATTCCAATCAGAATTCATGAACTTTGGTAACAAATTGTTAAAGCCACGCCCAATTTCTTATAAGACGAATCCATCAAAACGGTTTTCCTTAAAAATTCTCTTACAAGTTACGAAAATATACTCTGACTAGAAAGATTCTTTTTTGTATTGAAAATTTCAGAACGTCATGCCCACTTCATTAGGATTGGGTTAGAAAATGATAGATAGCGTTTCAAATGATTCGTTCCAGACGGATTCAAATTTTTCTGTTTACTTTACTATTTTTTGTAAATCAATTACAAACGCGACTTACTGCCGAGGGTATAGAGATTGATGGCCAGATAAAATTATACTAAACTATATTTTGGAATCTAATTATACTAAACTATATCTAGGATTCGGAATCTCTCTTTATCTTGGTTAAGAAATACAAAAATAAAAATTTACTGTTTGTATTTAGGAATAAGCTATTCCACACTCGAGTATGGAATAGCTTAGATTTATCAACGACTTCCGATTGTTAACGTTTCACTATATCATTCTCTTTCTCTCCATCATTAGGTTTTATAAACTTTTTATAGTGAGGAAGGATATTAAGATGGCCAACCGGAGTGGAATGTCGAGGAAAAATGGAAACTAGACTGAACATTCAACATCCTGTCAATCAGCACTCTAAATACTCGTACTCCCCGAACATTTTCGTGGGTGTCAATTCTCCTTGATTCATAACATGAAACTCCTTCAAATAAAGTATCTATCCTACTTTCTGTTTTTCACTTTTTTAACTACATATTTCTTATTGGCATGGTACAGCGACGTAAAATATATTCTACGATAAACTTTATACTGCGGTTCGTATTTCTCTACCGGATTTTCGCTCCCTAATCATCACAGCACATCATAAATCAAAAGTTCTCCAAATCAGGGTATCCTTGATTGATTGATACAGCTCAGAGCAACTGATATGTATGCCAGTCTGTCAGTCAGCATTGCATAACGTAAATGTCTTTGTTTGTTTGCCGTAAGTCATTTCTCTCATCCTTATATATAACTACATAAGAGATCAAGTCCATTTTGGGTTTATTTGTGAAAGTTAGCGCGTTCACTGTTCGAGCCATTTAAATTAATTACCCACCGGCTCATGGTAGTAAATGTGCTGGGAAAACCATTTCAATGATCCATTATTATAATTTCATAAATATATTCATCATACACACATAGCTACATTTATACATGTAATGACATGGAAAACTCAAACAAAGGAACCGACATCGTCATTTGTGGTTCTGAAGTAAATCGTTTTTCGCCCTCGCTTGGCCAATATAACGATTTCAATTCATACGTACGCCACGCCAATATGGAGGATATGTAAATACATAGATGGGGGTTGGTTGGTATTCAAATCCTAGTCTTAAGTAGTCCTTAAGACATTTCGAGAAATTGATATGCGTATTTATGGAATGAGCAGGATTCAGCGGTTTAGAAAATTCAAGGAAATTGAGAAGTAAGTACCTATCTACCTATACAATGTATGTGTATTACACATTGTGTAATCACGTTAAAATTGTTAGCGAAAAAGAGGAAAAAGAGTAACATGAAAAGAGAAGAGTAGGGAGTATTCTGCTTTGAAACTGTTCAGTGATTTCCATAAATTTAATAATCATTTAATGCTTAACAATATAATTTAATAGCTTTATTACCTTTGAAGATTCAGTATAATTTCAGTCCTCCCTAGTGTTGGCAAAGTATGATACATATTTTTCTCAACATAATTTATGTAACTAATGTAACAAGTGTAACCAATTGTGAATAAATACACTTTCCGGTAACGAAAATTGCCATTAGGATGCAGCATGGCATCCGCTGAGTGAGATTTTTGATCTCCTGCTGATAGATTTTTTCCCATTCGATCTGAAATCTCTGACCCCAAATGATTTTTCTACTTCATTAACACCAAACAAAAATCAGACAGCTACCTATCAGCTCTGAAATTGTGTAATACATCCTCGGGGGACCCTAAAAAAAGTACGAATACTCTTCTGGTCCTGATGGTCTGCCCTCCATAGTTCTGAGCTGCTTGGCTTAATGGCTCTCTTCGAACTTTCTCTCAAGGAGTTTTTCACATACTGTGGAGGAGTAAAAAAAAAGGTCACTTTTCCCTTTTACAACTACCGGCCCATCGCTAAACTCTCCTGCATATTTAAGCTCTTCGGAAGCATTGTTTATGACACAATGTTTATCCACTGCAAGTCTATCTTTTCTCTAATTTAGTACGGATTAATTAAGGGAGGTTGAACAACCACTAATTTAGTGGAATTCGTATCTAGTACTTTGTGCGCATTGAAGGGTGGCAAACAAGTTGATATATGTAATTGCAACTGATTTTAGTAAGGTTTTCTACAAAATTTCGCACGGAATCATTCTTCCCAAACTTAAAACTAAAAAAAACTTGATCTTCAATTGAATTTCTTTTTTTTGTGTGGATTAAATCCTACCTTAAAGAACGGCAATACAAAGTCCTTTTTAGATCCAATTAAAGCCATCCCCGAAGTTCCTCAAGGTAGCCACATCGGTCCTCTGATATTCATATTGACATGGAAATTCTTCAGGCATATATCAACTCCCGCTGACTCTTGCTCACTTCAAGATGACTGGAATAGGTTTTCAAGCTGGTGCCAACAAAAATGTTCTTGAGCTCAATGTAAACAAATGTCAAGCTGTCACTTATTCACGAAGCGTCTTCCACCGGCTCCTAGATCCTATTTCATCAGTGACGAGTCTGTACCCTACGTCACTTTATTGCGTGATTTGGGTGTTATCGACGCCATATCTGCGTCCGATTTCGAGAAACGTTGGTTCAAGGATTTCTCGAATCTTTATGTCACGAAATTCTTTTTCTTTACTTTTGTTAGGTCAATCCTTGGACATGCTAGACAAGTCTGGTCATCCAATAACAATACCCATTCCATTCGAATTGAGGCTGTAAAATGTAGGTTAATTCGTTTTGCTTTACGCGGTCATACTTGACTCGATACTTACAACCCTATGAAGATCGTTTGAAATTAGTTAGTCGAGAAGTTACTCTTTTACATCAGCTATTAGCTGGTTTTAAGAGCAGCTCCTGCAGAGATATGTAGTATATGCCCAACATTTGAGCACGTCCTCTCGCAGGGTTCCTCTCTTGTGTTTCAGAAGTCCGTTAGACCTTTTTTGATCTAACGTACTTAGTGAAAGACATTGGGGCCTCGAAGACCGTTGCGCTAATGCTGTCCATACCGTAAGAACCTTGTTGGGCTACTTCATTAGGCGAGCCTAGGAATATCACAGTTACCTGGTACCCAGCAAAGGATGAGGTTGTTCTGTCCACCTATCTCGTTGAGAGATAGTGTTGGATGTTAGGGATCAAGGCTGCCTGACTATTGATATAAATAACGATATCAGTCTGCGATACAGCATTATGCGCCAACTTCGGCTTGCAAAACGCTTCAATGGTTCGGAAGGTTAAAGGAAAGGTGAATGTCCAGATTCTCCGAGAAGAATCCAGCACCGACTCCATCCATGGCTTTGGACCCATCCGTAAAAATTGACAGCGTTCGGTGTAGAGGACAGTGCGATGTGTTCACTCTGATCTGTTCGGTATTGAGTATTTGTAGACCAAATTAAAATTTAATTCGACGGGCAGGTAGTCGTGACTCTGGGCACATCAATAAGATACTGAAACTGTCAGTGTGTTGTTCTTTCTATTACTGGGAATCTCTCAGTCTTAATTCTGATCTAGCAGCCAGTTCTTTGCCGACTATGTCGATTGGGATAAGGCACAGCATGGTTTGGTGCGCCGCTGTTAGAGAGGTTTTCAGTGTAACGGTGATAGTGAGACATGCTACTTGTTGAGCTGAAGCATATCTCCAATAACTTCAGGTTAGAATTCCTCTTCAGGGCAGTCCACCCCACTAGTATACCATATGTGAGGATCGGTTTAACTACAGAAGTGTACAACCAGTGCATGTGGAGTTTATCTTCTATTTACATGAGTATATGGCAATAATGGATTTGATGGCACGTTCAGCGATATTTTCTCTTTAGTTGAGCGTACGGTCAAGCTTTAGTTCCAAATAATTTGTGCTCTTTGAGTGTCTAAAAGTGGATCCTCTCAGTTTAGAAGGATAGTATTATTATATTTCTGTCTTGGATTCCCTTCACACCATTGAAGTTTTGGCACACTTTAACGTGGCCAACTTGCATACGCATAGATACATAGTTTCGGACTAGGTACGAATATATCACGAAAAATTACAATTGAGGATATCGCCAGTAAATTCAATAAGTGGAAAACATAATAAGTGCAATATAAATAAATGCAAAATCAAAACCGCAAACAAAGCCAAAGCGTAAGGTCGCGGAGGAGAAAGAGTACAAATCAAAACTACCGGGTTCAGAGCGCAAAAAGATGAGGGAAAGAATGGCGAAAGAAAAGCCCTCGACCTCTGTTCCTAAAAGAAACGGTACAGAAAAGTTACAATTGGAAAAGCGATCGGGTAATGACCTTCGAACATCAGGAGTGCAGACTTACGCTCAGGCTGCTGCATCCGAAATACCAAAAAATATTGAAATTTCTCATGTTTTTTCAGTTATTCTAGAGAAACTTGAAGAACAAAGCAAAATAAATAAAATTATTCTCGATAGGCTGGTTAAGCTCGAAAGTAATTCTGGGAAAACGCGTACTCCAACTAGATTATGAATGAAAAACGAATGTTAAAAATATGTACTTGAAATGCAAACGGACTTTTGCAAAAACTTGACGAATTGGAATTATTCTTGCGTGAAAAAGATATCGATATTTGCTTGATTTCTGAAACCCACGTAAAAAACGAATCGCATTTAAAAATAAAAGGCTATAATGATTACCACGCTTGTCACCCTTCGGGAAAAGCGAGAGGCGGATCATCATTGTTTATTAAAGACTGCATCGAACAATCCGAAGACCTAAAGATCGATTGAAATTTTGCAACTGTGCACGATTCGAGTAAAAAATAGTCAGCGTACTCCTAAAATCTCATCTATCTACTGCCCACCACGTTCCGCGCTTGAAAAAAGTGATTTTACTAACTTGTTTAAATTGCTGAAACCTAATTTCATTATTGGCGGCGATTTTAATGCGAAACATACATTCTGGGGCTCAAGACACAGCTCTCAAAAAGGCAGAATGCTCTATGAGGCAGGTATGGAGTACAGTTGTAATTTCCATTCGACGGGTAAACCGACCTACTGGCCAACTGATACTTCGAAAATACCTGACGACGACCTGATCGACTTTTTCGTCGTGAAAGGAATTTCTACCAACCACATTAAAGTTGAAGAGAGCTTTGATCTGTTGTCTGACCATTCCCCAGTTGTTTTGACATTGAGCGAAAAACTAGTCTATACCCTAGAGCCAGCGAGATTAACCGGTAGAACAACTAACTGGGAAGGCTTTACGAACGAAATTGAAGATAATGTTGAACTGAGCGTTACTTACGACACCCTATCAACTTGAGGTTGAAGTTGATCGCTTCGTTGAGATCGTACAGCTCGCCTCTTGGAATAATACTCCCAATCCAAGGAAAACTCCGGACAAATACGGTCTACGATATCCTACGGAAATAAAAGAATTGGTCAAGGGAAAAAGAAAAGCGCGTAAGAAATGGGTAACAGAGTCGTGCTCCGCAACATAAAGCTCACTTGAACCACCTGTGCAATTCGTTGAAGAAGACTATAAAGGATTTTAAGAATCGTGCGATAGGCTCTTACCTTGAAAGTTTAACAGCGAAAAAAGATTCCAATTATTCAATTTGGAAAGCTGTAAAAGGCACCAAAAGGCCCAAGGTCCCCGCGCCGCCTATTAAATTAAATCACAATGAATGGGCAAGGGAAGATAAAGAAAAAGCGGATGTTTTTACGGTCCACCTGAAAGATACCTTGAAACCGTACTATGGTCAAGCGTTTTACGACAATATCAATAGGCCGGATTTACCATCTGACGATTTAGCACTTACAAGTGCAACGCTGAGGGAACTCAAACATGAGATCGGGAATCTAAAACCTAAGAAAGCTCCTGGTTATGACTTGATCACCGGAGAAATTCTCAAAGCTTTACCTAGAAAAGCATTGATTAAGCTTCTTCATATTGTAAATGCTGCGCTCAGATTAAAACACGTGCCTAACCAATGGAAAGTTGCGGAAGTTATAATGATTTTAAAACCAGGAAAGCCGCCAAATGAGGTAAAATCTTATAGACCAATTTCGCTACTTCCAGTCATATCCAAAATTTTCGAGAGGATATTGCTAAGGCGCATCCAACCGGTTATAGAAGGAAATAATCTTATCCATGACCACCAGTTTGGGTTCAGAAGTTAGCATTCGACGATTGACCAGGTGCATAGAATTACTGATGTAATCGAGAAAGCACTTGAAGAGAAAAAAGATATGCTCAAGCGTATTTCTTGACGTCTCGCAAGCCTTTGATAAGATGTGGCATGATGGTTTGAATTGTAAATTACGACAAGTTCTCCCTGTATGCCTATACGACATTCTAGAATCATATCTCGGTAATAGACTCTTCCGTGTTAGACATGGAAATGAATACTCGGAGCTCAAAGAAATTTTGGCCGATGTACCGCAAGGAAGCGTTCTTGGGCCACTTCCCTATCTGTTATATACTCAAGATATACCGAAAGAAGATGGCACTATCCTGGCTACGTTTGCCGATGACACCGCTATCCTAGCCGTAGGTAAAACAATCGAAGAAACGACTGCAAAACTGCAAAACGTACTGAATAAAGTAAATGAATGGACGAGGGACTGGCGGATCGCCCTCAACGAATCTAAATCTGTTCACGTGAATTTCACTTATAAGAAAACTAATGTCTTGCCAATTTTCCTAAACTTGGCACGAATACCTTTTGCAAACGAGGCCAAATACCTTGGAATTACACTCGACGGAAAACTGAAATGGAATTCTCACGTGAAAATGAAACGTGCAGAACTCGAAATCAAATATAGAGAAATGAACTGGTTGCTCGGAAAACACTCCCAGCTCAGTACTGAGAACAAACTGCTTTTATACAAGCAAGTGCTAAAGCCGGTGTGGACTTACGGTATACAACTTTGGGGCTGTACCAAGAAAACAAACGCCAATATTTTACAAACTTTTCAAAATAAAGTCCTAAGAGAAATTGTCCACGCACCGTGGTATACTAGAAACGATGATATCCACAGGGATCTCGGAATTCCGACAATCGAAGCTGAAATTAGAAGATTCGCGAGAAAGCATAGAAACCGACTAATCGGACATGTCAACAATACAATCCAACAAATTCTGGATGAAAGCAATTTATTGCGCCGACTGCAAAGGACGAAACCTTTCGACTTGGCGAGATAGGAATCAACCGCGCCTGGATTGCGGAACATGCAGGATCTTTCAGTGGAAGGTAACCTGCCAAGCGTGTTATTTTTTCATGATAGAAAAATTGCTTGATAAGGTCGTTCTTAGTTGCAATATAAATTTATACCATTTATACAAATATATAACAAATTAAATCGTAGGGTGGTTTTTTTTTAGTCAATAAGAATCTGACACTACTATGAGCACGCGCTTGCTATCCTCATAGTGTCTATGGAAGATTTTTTCACCAACCCTCGGGGAAAAAAAAAAAAAAAATAAAATAAATTTTCACATTAAAGAAAATAATTTGAGCACTTTTCCAGCGTGTTCGGTGTTCGCATTACAAAAAGATTCAAAGCGACTGATGAGATTTTGGGTGGGATATTCGAAATTATGATGTCGAACAGGTATTTTCGAAAAGGCCTCATTTTGTAAGCCATAACCTAATTTGATTGGACTACATGATCTTTCTCTTCGAAACAGATTTTATGATTTACGAGTATCTACCCAATAAATGTATGTCAGTACAATATTTCCCCAAACACAGTATTCATTCTGCTGCCCCGTCAAATAAGTCAGAAAAAACAATCAAATTCATTCTTCTCATCGCGAACAGACAACACAAATTTATAAATTGAAACAATCCGCTGCATCATCCGGTTTTCTGGAGTCACACCATTCCCTCCGCCAACTCTATATAACTTTGTAATTTATAACGAAAATTCTAAATTCCGGGTGCATTTCCTCTGTTTTGCATTCGCTCCTTCTAGCTCATCTTATTACTTACTTTCCGGTTTTTGCAGTGTACTGAATAAAGTGTGCAGCACACAATGAAGTACAAAGAAGAAGCAAGTGTAGGAATCGTTTTCTTTTTTTTCTGGTAACTAATTCACTTGACATCTTATTTATAAGAATAATTTTGTTTCGAATTGAAAGTGGCTGCAGCCAATTGTTTTCTTTGGGTTTTACTTTATGACATTTCTTTCGCAGCAAGTGGAAAAAGTTACTTCTTTAAATTAGTAGAAACAGATACATTTTGTAAGTACTGTTTCCTCTCACGCTTTTTATTTAAACCGATATTTTTTACACTCAATTGCCGCAGGAAAGGATTCGTGAACTTTAGAGTTTTGCTAGAATACAGAAGAAGGTTTCTTCTGAAAAAAAGTACTCGTACTTGTCTTGCGATATACTCGTACAGCTGTACTAAGGGAAGTTGTAGGTACTCTGAACTATTGCTGTGACAACTATGGAACCTTTGAAAATACCGAAAATCATTTATTTGCTTATGGTGATGGTTAGGTCTTATTTTAAAAATCTCATCAGAAACCGTGCGTTTCCAGTTTTTCAGATAAAATCTCTTAAAAATTGGCGAAAAATTCCTGTGCATAGAAAGATATCATTGCATTTAAATTACAAATTTTCGGTCGAAAAAAAAGTTTGTTTTTCGGCACCAAACAGCACCAAAAGGGTATTCAAATGGTAGATACGTTCATTCAAGAACACACAAGCGTCTACAGGTTTCCGAAAACCAACCTTTGTCTACCAACTCCTACTGAAGATTAAGTTTCAACCCCTTTGGGAGGACGTTGGTCACTCTCGCTGATGAGAGAGGGAGAGAAGAGTGTCTCCACTAAGGGACTTTTCTTTTGTTCCAGGCACCAGCGGAAGAATTCTCTAGGTGGAGTCAACGGTGGCGTCAAAAGTTCCAGTTAGTCTTTTTCTTCTTTTCCTTACGGCGAAGTTATGATCCGGAGTAGAAGGATCACAACCCTCCCACTTAACTGCATCCCTACTGGTCCGCCTGTGGGGTTTGCCAACAGTTCCAGTTAGTGCTCACCTTATTTGGGCTACTTCAACATATTCGGAGCCCAGGCCAATAAGGATATTCAAAACTGAATCAGGGTATTGAATAAGAGATGGTGACGAATGAATCCTTAATGGGCCAATGGTAGCGCTCATATCGTCGTAGTTGGTTACTGGTATTGGATTATCGTCGGAGTAACTGTCCTATCATGGAATAACATGCTAGTTACGAACCAACAACAAGCTTCAATTAATGATGACTTTATTGTTAACGAAGCTCGCAAACGAAATAAGGAACAATTAGTGGAGGCCCTATACTGCTGTAAAGCGAACATTCAATAAGTGCGGTGGGATGGGTCGGGAAAAAGTAGATGAAACGCTGTTACATTTACTACGATGACTGTTACAAGGAGCAGAGGCAGCGCTTATTTGAATGCGGATTTGTCGCCAGAGGCAGATTTAGGCAAAAAGTCTTGTCCGTCATTAAGGCAAATTCAAAAACATCAGTCTAATAGAGAATACGAATGACGGGACCAAAGATAGTTTTTAAGAGCTCATCGATAGGACTTATGATCAATGTCTACGACGTTATGTTATGGAGAGGAGAATATCTTGGGAAACACCGACGGAAAATACCACTTGCACGACAAAACCTCCGGAAACATATTCAGACTAATCGACTTTGCGGCGGAGTTTCACTAGCACACGATTCCTGTACCTGGAGCTCTCCGGACCAACTAACTGTCAACTAGATTGGTAACGTCGCGATTGGAAGGCACTCCTCCAGTATTTTGGACCTTCCGGGAAGCTAACATTGACTCGGATCACTAGCTTGTTGCTGTCAATGTCCGTACGCGGATATCCCAAACACCACATAAACAAAGGAGTACTGTGAGACAATTTAACATCTAAAGGCTACAATTGCAAGAAACTGCCAGAGCCTTCGCCGATCGAGTGTCCCTGAACCTCTCAAGAAGTCTAATGCCGCCAACGCTGAGTGTGTATCATTTTCAGCAAGTCGTCAAGAACGTCGCCTCTGACGTGCTGGGTTTCTGGTATCCACCACAGAGAAATCGCTGGTTTGATGAATCCCTGGTATCGCCAAGCACACGCAGCAAAGCAAGAGACTTATAAACCGACATTGCGTAGGGTGGCGCCTTAAACCTTTTGTCAGCAATCGGATTAGTCTGTATCGGTGTGGATTTTGGCAAGAAAAGTACACCATAAATCAGATATTCACATTGCGGCAGTTCTTAGAAAAAACCCAGGAACTACAAATCTATACTCACGAACTTTTCATCGATTTTAAAGTTGCCTATGATAGCGACGCAGAGACGAGCTATACGGAGCCAGGTCTAGTTTTGTCATCTTTGCCAAATGTGTCTGTCTGTCGGTAACTACATACTGAGGCTATTGATGCCAGAAAAGGACTACGATGACTTGAATGGATTGTATAAAATTCTCAAGCTAACATCAAGGGTACAACCTTTCAAAAGTTGCACAACTACTCGCGTACACTGACAATATTGACATGACAGTGGTGCTTTCGTGAGTATTAAAGCAGAGACGCCGAAAAGGGGTTCAGCATTTATCGAGGGCAAAACAAAATACATGCTAAAGGACAGTCAACATCGGCAAGTTGGAGAGAACGTCACAATAGACAATAGCTACAATTTTTAAGTAGATAAGAACTTTGTCTACCTAGGCTCCGTTGTAAATTCAAAGAATGACACCAGTGCAGATCTTAACCTCATCCAACTTCGTGCGCAAAACTGAAGGCGGCTAACACAAGATTGAGTTGGCTGGATACGCTCTTGGGCCCAGGTCCACCAAACTGCAGCGCCATCTAAAGTAAAAGTGAAGACCTTTGTTGACAAAAAAGAAGCCTTTAACCACCACCACAATATAAAAATAATACGTGCTCTGTGCGGGTTTAATGTTTGGGAATCTATTTGCTGCATAACCGCTCTGTCAGCAGGATGGAACCTACAATAAAGTTCACCTCAAGTAGACGTGCTATTACCTCTACTTTATAAAATTGTTCTAAGAAAACTCCCCTAGCTAATTACTCGATCAATTAGTTTGTTGAAACAAAGTTAAGACTTTTGAAAGGAAACATAAGATCTCTCTAAGTAGGCTGAAGGAGCAAGGCTCAAATAATTCGTTGTAACAACCACTAAACCCAATTTCTTAGAAACTCACTCCCGCAAAAGTCACAGGGCAGGTGTCACCAACTCAAAAAGTTTATTATATTTAAGGGAAACGAAACCTTCCAATTTAAAATTTCTTAGAATTTTTTTTTACCATGTACATAGGTACGAGTGTATATTTTCTAGGGCGATAAAGAAGTCTATGTTAAAGGGGCTTTTGCTGAAAATAAATGATGACAAGGCTATAGCCCGACCGCATTTTTGAACGTACATGAGTCGAAAAAGTATTGGCAGTTAAAAAGAAAAGAATGATACATGTATATTTGTATGCGTGTATGTACGTACGTGCAGTCAAACTTCGACGAAATCATTGTATCCTTAGGATTCAAAAAAAAGTTAATGGCCGTATAGTTGGTGTTGAAATATGTTTGCACATAAATTTTAAACTCAATTTTCACGTCCAATTGAACTCTGTTTCGTTGAAATTTTTGTGTATAAACACACTCCTCTTTGCTTCCATTCATCCACTTCTTTGGAGAGTTGTCCTGCCAGCATCGGATGCGTGATGTGGTATGTACCAGGATATTTCTTATTTTTAACTTAAACTCATAAATTGGAGTTCTTAGTATACGTTGTTTGGTATATATCAAAATAAATGAATTCTTTTCTATTTATGGTATTGAAAAAGTCGTATAAGAAAGAAGTTCGCTTCGGAATGCCAACAGCAAAATCTCTGCCTCTGTCTCTGTCCACTTATTTGCCAGATAGTTTTCAATTCTTATTCACTTGAATCCTTCTGGATGTCCCAATTAAAGTTTATGCTTTTGTTTTAAATTTTAAATTATCTCAGTAGGTATGTATGTATAGGTTCATGATCTAGATATAATTAAAGAGGAAGTACACATGCACATGAATCAAATAGGTAACGATACACATATTTGCATGCATCTTTCAATGCATGTTTCAATTGATAATTTATTACTTCCTTTTTGAAACAATAGGTAAATGATAATAAAATGGACGTGTCGTTAGTTTCCGTCCAGGAAATTAATGTTGTTAATTTCTGTTTTATGAATAGGTTATCATAATGGACCTACGTATGGTATTTTTTTAAGCGGGTGGCAAAGTTTCCAAAGGTGGTATGAGGTTCGTACTCACTAAACTTAAGTCCAGACATTCACCCCGCGAAACCAGCGTAAGGTATTCTATTGTTATTCTAAACGGCTGTCCTCGTCACCACTTTCCTCTCGTTTTCTACCGGTCTGAGTTTGACTAGGATGCGGGTTAATGATGTGTTTATCGGATTTCAGTTACTCTTCGCAATCCACTCATACTGTTCAGCATCCATTCGACTATGGTTAGGGGACTTGGTGAACTATTTATTTCTTCTACCAGCTTTCATTTTTCTTCAGAGAATCTTGGACAGTTAAACTCCAAGTGGTACGGGTCCTATTCGCATTCAGGCCATACTGGACATTCTGGAGAGTCGTCACACCGAAGGTGATGAAGGTATTGACAATAACTGTCATGGCCCATCAGTAATTGCATCAATTGATAATTTGATTGTCCATGTTTTTTGCTAATCCAAGCTTATATTAGGTTGTAACATATGTAAGTATTGCGCTTTTTTTTAGGGAGTTATTTTCCAATTTAATGCTGAAACTAATTGAAATTAGTATTTGGGATATATTGCTCTTTCAGTCTGCAAATTTCGTTGTGTTAACATCATTGTAAGCATTTTTAACTGAATTTTGAAATGGATGTATCGGAAGAGAATATTTGGCATATTTTATTGTTTTCGTTACGGAAAAACCAGAATGAAAGTGAAGCCACTAGAGAAATCCAAAATGTTTATGGAGAGGGTCCAAGTGTTGGCGATTGTTTGCAAAGTTTAGAAATAGCAAGGATGATCCTTGTTCATGTAGGTCAAAAGAGCTAGACTATGAGCTCCTGAAGTTCACCGCCAAAAGAAACCTCACTGTTACGGTAAGATAACTTGGAAGCAAATTCAACGTAAGCCATATGACTATCCATCGACACCTAACAAATATGGGGAAAGTCATAAAGTTGGGAAAATAAGTACCACACCACCTATCGCAAAATAATCTTCAGCAAATAATCGAAGCTTGTACTTCGCTTTTGTCCCGTCACAATCAAGAGATGAAAAGTGGGCTCTTTACAATAACATTAAACGTCGCCACCAATAATTTAGTCCAGAAGACAGACCAGCATAACATCCCAGAGATGGACTTCACCCGTTCAAGTGTTACTGTCTGTATGGTGGGATGCTGAGGGAATAATCCATTTTGAGCTGTTACCTCATAACCAGACTATCACCGCAGAAGTCTACTGTCAACAGCTGTGCAGATTAAAGTCGACACTAGAACAGAAACGGCCAGGTCTGGTTAATCGAAGGTGTTTTCTATTCCATCAGGATAACGATCGCTCTCATACAGCTAGGACCAACTGCGCATAGTTACAGGAGTTCGGTTGGGAAAAAAATGGTTCATTCTTCAGCACCTTCAGATTTCCACTTGTTCCGAAGTCTGCAAAACTTCCTTGGTGGACAAAATTTTAGATCTCGGGATATTTTTTTCGTCAAAGCCAAACAATTTTTTTAGTACATAACGCCATTAAGAAGTTGCCTGAGAGGGCAGAAGTGTTGTCTAATGAAGGAATTTACATTAACGGCTCAATTTTTGCATTTGATGTGCAATACTTATGCTTATAGGTCCATCTGCCTTTATGTATAGCGTTCCAATGTTGTTGCCATTTCCTCAGCGTCGCAACTTTCTCTTGCCTTCTCATATCTGAGGTTTCGCTGTTTTGGTTTTTGCCATCGTGAATTAGTTTCGCTTGGTCGGCTATTATGTCTGTCGGGATCATACCAGCGACAACGTACGCCCGCTTCATCTGATATGGTTCTAAAGGCACATATCACTTTAAGTGCGGTTAATCGATAGACGTGGTTCATCTCTCCCTTCGGTTCTTTTTCACATTTAACGCAACCGCCCAGGCAGGGGATGCGTAGAGCATTGTCGAGCTCATCACTCAGGCCAATAGTAGCCTTCTGCTGATTCTTGGGCTCTCAACGTTTGGCAACATTCTGGAAAGCGCTTAATGCATAGAGGTACGTTATATAAGGATTATCATAATGCCGAGGTATTTAATATGTTTTTTTGTGGATATGAAGGTTTGTTACTATTGAGATCTTTTATGACTTTAGCTACTGAATGGGTTCAGCGGTGGGATTTGCTGGCAAGTATTGCAGCTAGCAGATTAGCTTTTCCTTTACAGTCAGTGATATATTTAACATTGCGGATTAGATTAGATTTAAATTTTATTTCAAATAAATTCGAATATATTTTGTATTTTTTATATTATGCGTAATAAAATAGTGTCAAATGCCACTTCAATGGGCTTTATTAAAAATAGTTTGGTTTAATTATTGGTGGGTTGACCCTTAAATAGTAATAACACATTTGAATAAAATAAATAAAAAATAATATGAATACATTTAAAAAGAATTACAATTCAAGTTAAATGTAAATCTTCATTGTATAGAAAAAAAAACCAAAAAAAATAAGACTTATGTTACACCAGAATGTCAGAAATAATAGATTCTAAATTACTGCAATCAAATTGTAAGAGCCAATGTTTCACACATTTTTCAAACTTTCCTGATCTGAATGATTGGGGTAGTTAATTAAAAACTATGAAACCAAATAAAAGTTAGATACAACGTTCGAAAAATGTCTATGTAAATTATAATCAGAAATTAATCTAAAATTCCGATTTCCCGATCTCCTAAAAAAAGTTTTTAATACCTTAAAACAGTATAAATGACGGACTGGAAGAATTTTTATAACACGGAACAATGGAAACGAGAATGTCGACGGTGTTTTCGACAAATTTTTTTCAACGCGTTTTTTTGCAGAACTAAAAGAGGCTGAATTTTATTCCGATATGCCCCACTCCAGCAGGCAATACCATATTGGAGCTTCGAGTGAAAAATTCCATAATAAATAATTCTTAAGAGTTTGTCAGAGCAAACACTTTTTAGGTAGAAAAAATGACGGAGTGTGCAATGAAAATATTTTTTTAATGACTGCGTATGTTTTGCACAAGTCATTTTAGAGTCAATAGTAAGTCCTAAGTATTTAAACTCTTCTACTCTCCCAAACTAAAAAACACGCCTCACTGCAATGCAGAGTTTTACTAAAAGTGGGAAAAGATGAAGCTGGAACACATGAGCGGTCACCTAGTTTGAATTTTTGACAATCCGTAGAATGAAAGTAGAAATCCGCATTAGAGTCCGTTGAGATCGGTAGGTTAAAAAACATTATTTTAGTTTTAGAGCTAATCCTCAATCTATGTTCGGCGAACCAGATCCGTAATATGTTTAGATCGCAGTTGATGTCAAAAACCAAGTCCAAGGCTCTATCTGAACCGTAAGAACAGCCCACACCATCATAGAAGGCAGTAACTGTACCCTTAAAATCAAGCTCAAAGAGTGAATTAATGTATACAAGGAACAGAATAGGTCGCAACACAGAGCCCTGAGGTACTCCCAAATTTAAAAACTGTACATCGCTCCTGGTTTCACCGTTCTCAACTCTTTGAGATCTGTTTGAAAGATAGGATCTGAACCAATCAAGCATAAAACCACGAAATCCAGCTTTTTCTAGTTTTCCCAACAAGATTGTGTGGTTAACCATATCGAAGGCTTTTGTAATATCCACAAATAAACCTGTAGTGAACTTTTTTGCATCAAGGTTAGAGAAAACACTGGAACAAAAATTGAGTAAGATATCTTCAGTTGACTTTCCCTGCTGAAAACCATACTGCACAGGGCTGAAAAACTTATTTTTTTTTAAAAAAAAGATAATAATCGTATTTTAACAATATTTTCGAAAACTTTACTCAAGACGGGAAGAAGTGAAATTGGTCTGTAATTGCTCATATCCCCCGCTGAACTCTGAAGAGCCGGGATGGTGGATGAAACAGAATCTTTTATTATTTTCGCGAAAAAATAAACAAATTCACTGCCTTCACCACAGTATTTTTTACATCATTTTTTGATCCCGCGGAATTTAGCATATTTTAAGGGTGTTACAGTCATTTCTTGCTTTTTTTTTTACAGAGACTTCGGTTTTCTTCAGCCGGTGTTCGGCGACATAAGGCCAAAGCATCTTCATAATTCCTTCTTCTTTTTCAGCAAAATTCCAAACCCCAGAGTACTCAGACTCAATTTTTGGTTCTTTGTATCCCTTTTTGGTTTAGTTGTTGGATAAGCTTAGATTTTGTTTGTTTCTCTTTTATTGTCTGTGGAGGTTGGTTACTGTTCGGGCTCGAACATGCATAGGTCGGGACTCAAGCACACATACTACTTACTAGAGACCTTACTGATTGAACCTCTCCAGAGCAGGGCTATAGCAGTACAACTTTTGTGATTCGGCAAAAAAAAAAAAAAAAATCTTCAAATCAATGCACCGATATCGATTCGTTTCCTAGTGAACATTGAACATGTATTTTGGCCTTTTGAAGGGTTATCACCCAATCCTCAACCGCTGACCCAACCTCGCTGTTATTAACAGAAATACAAAAGAGAAGAGCGGCATACTTATATCAGCGGCGGGAGATAGCCAACTTAAGGTGTTTGGGCCCTAAATTTTGTGTTAGAAAGATGAAATTTGGTATATAACCTTCTTATAACTCGAAGCAGTATAAGTAGGTATATACATTTTCAAAATCCGCAAACAGGCACGCCCACTTTGAAAAAAATTTAAGTTTTATAAATATTTTTACTAGAAACTGTATCATCCGATCCGTTTCAGACGGATTATAACTTTTTTGTTTTTAGTTCTTCAAAAAATAACAATTACGGCACCGGAATCTGAAGTAAGATTGCTGTTTCTTTCTGTAGATTTATTTTCTAAGTTAATATCTAAAAGAATGACAGACAGACAGACGGACGCATAAGCGAGAGCAATAAGGTCTCCGTAGTCTACAAATATTTGCGAAATCCTGATATCGAATACCCCATCAACGACAAAGTATAGAAACTGTTTAGACTATAAAATAACCCTCAGATATGACCTGCTTAAGTGCCCTATAAAACGGACCGTAAATGCTGCTATCGCCGAAGAACGAGTGCCACAGACACTGTGTCCTAGGCAATATGGTTGTCACTCATTTATAGGTGATGTGACAGCCAATGTGTTAATATTATTAATATGCATTCCTGTCTATATGCAGAAATGTTTTCGACCAAAAGTAAATGTGTTAATAAAAATTGTTCAAACTTACTTTTCATGGCTTTGAGTGCTGCACAGATTAATTAGACTCAATCCATCCAACCATCCATTATTGGTTTTTTTTTTTTTTAAAAATATGCTCTCAATTCATTGGGGTAACTTCCATGCATCGACTTTAATGCATTCAACCTCATACACGTAAGTTGGAAAATTTCGACCAACTCATGAAACTCATATTTCACACACCTTTCTCGTAAAAAGTTTTCAAGTGTACTCGTATGCTGCGCTTTACCACACAAAAAAGGAAAAACTTAAACGCCACCATTGTGAAAATTAATCGAAGGTATAAAATGAAAAACTTTTGCTCAATTAATAAACTGCTGATAGTTGAAAACATTTTAATTGAAAGAAATTGAAGTCGAGTTTTTATTGCAATATAAGTGTGTGGTCTGGTCATGTACGCATACAGGAGTAGTTTATTGTGCGATCGAATATGATTTAATAAATGATATCCTTCAAGCTGAACCGACATGTGTAATATTTATATTTTTTTAATTTGCTTTATGGAAAATATGCCTGTAGCTACATATGAACCGAACGAACTCATCAGTCATGGCAACCGATTTTATTATCTTTCAACGAATTCACACTGACAATGAGTAGACCTGAATATTTTTTTGTCCGACTCTTTAGTTTGTGACGAACAGTAAACAAAATACTCTTGTCAAACTGTTCAGATTTTGCATTAAAATACAATCATATCATCATATTTCCTTTAACCCAGGGTGAGGCACGGGGCTGCAACAAATCTCTTCCACCTTTCTCTCTCTTTGACCTCCAGGGTGTTCTTGGTCTTCCGACCCGCCATGTACCTCGAGGATTCCATTCAAAGTTGCTATTTGACTTTCTCAGTGTGCGACCAATCCAGCGCCATATTCGCTTCGATATCTCGACATCAAACAGCTTCTGACTCGTTTTACGGCACAACCTCTGGCTGGATATAATTTGTGGCCAGCGAACCTTTAGGATGTATCGCAGATAGCGATTAACGAAAGCCTGTAACTTTCTCGTGATGTTTATCAAGATTTCCAGGTTTCACAGGCATACAAGAGCACGGATTTAATGTTGGATTCAAAGAGTCTTAACTTAGTGCGCAAGGAGATTTGACTGGATTTCCAAACTGGAGACAGGATACCAAAGGCAGCGTGAGCTTTATTTATTCTGATTTTAACATCTAGGTCAGTTTCGCCATAAGATTATACAAAACTTTTCAGTAAGTTAAACTCTTCGACCTCCCCAATTGGCGTCTGCTTCAGAATAATACGCTGACGTATGGAGCGGCCTACGGGGATTATTTTTGTCTTTTTGCTGTTGATCCATAGACCAAGCGACTCCATTCACCATCAGCATAATCTAAATCTCCATTGGATGCCCTGTCTCTCAGATACACCTACGGTGGCAGTCAGTACATCGTTTTTCGCCAGTAGAAAGAGGATTGGCGACAGAATATCCCCTTGTCTTGCTCCATGTTGCATTTCGAAAGGGTCAGAGAGCTGTCCATTGTGCATAACAAAACACCTTCCTTTATACGTAGGGACTAATAAAAGTTCGCTTAGTTGGTGTCAATTTAGTAGTTTTGAAAAAAAAATGCATTTCTGTAGCTCATAATCTAACAACATTTATTTCCAAATGTCAGAACAATAGGTAAAAATGGAGGCGAGAAAAATTAGTGACGTAAGCTCGGTTGAAGTTCCACCGCCAACACAGGAAGAAATTCGTTTTGCCATTCTCTTCGGATTTCGACGTCAACTCAAGCCAGTCAAAATTCTGCACGAATGCCAAAATGCATACGAAATAAATGCACCATCTCTTGTTATTATTTCAAAGTGGTTTCGAAGATTCCAGACTGACCATTTTTCTGTGGAGGACGAATCTCGTGAAGGTCGGCCCAAATCCTCGACCGACGATACAAATGTGGCCTGGTGAAGGCTAAAATTGACGAAGATGCCACGATGACACAGGAGATGATAGCGGATGAACTGGGCTTGAATGCCATGGCTGTGTGACGAATTTTAAATTATCACCTGAAATATTCGAAGAAGTCAGCTTGATGGATTCCAAAAATTTTGAATGGAGAGCAACAAGAGGCTCGTGTTCATTTTGCTTAATATTTCATGGATAAGTTTGAAAATGGAGAGTTAAGCTGCTTCAATAAGATCGTTACAGATGATGAATTTTGGTTTTACAAGTACGACCCGGAAACCAAACAGCAGTCCATGGTATGGAGCTCAGAAGGTGCAAATGCTCCAGTAAAGGCCAAACAACAAAAGTCAGCGAAAAAAGTTATGATGTCAATGTACTTCACCAGGGCGAAAATGGTCGCCGTCATCCCGCTTAAAACTGGTCAGACAGTCACTGAAACTTGCTTGCCACAAGAGGGGAAAAATCTTCACTTCTAATGAGGAGATTATTAATGCAGTCAATGTCGAAATCGAAAAGCTCCAAAAAGAGGAGTTTGAAAGCTGGTTTGAAAAATGGATCTACGTAATAGCAACTATTTAAGGGGGGATTCCTCTCCTAAGAAGAGATCTTCATATGCATTCGCGATTTACCTGGTTAAAGGCATTCTCGGAATCCACGTACATGGATTTTTATCTGCCTGTAGTGCTCTATTAATGTAAGTTCCAAATTTGAAGACATCTTTAAGGACTACCTTAGTGAAGTTGAAATCTAAGCTATGGTATGGCCTACAAACAGCCCAGACGGATCAACCCGGGAGCTGTCCTTCCTGAGACACTGGACGGTATTCGTAGTCGAAACTTAGATCGGATTAAACAAAACTGTTGCATCAAAGTAGTACATTGGCTTAGTTTACACCGCTGATTTGATCTAGAACCAAGAGACCAGGTATTGTACAAATATCATCGGTGTAAACATCGGTGAATGCGGCACTATAGTGGTTGGGTCAGTCCAATAATTTTGGTAGCTTACACTATATTTTGGTGATATATATGGCGTGTAAACACTCCGAACTATTAAATTCCCTAGCTTGCACTAGGGCTTGCACATCACATTTTATTCTCCCATCAAATTTGCCGCTTACGAGGTCCGCGAAGTTTATTTTGCAGTGCATAATAGAGGTGGACAAAAACAAATATTAAGGTTGAACTGATAGCAAGCTCGTCAGATGGCGTCTTTGACAGCAACAGACATATACGGAAGGATGTATGATGATCAGTGTATGGACTAGAACCTCCTATTGTCCTATTTGGTATAAACTAAAAAGGAATTATACTAAATTTTAGTGCTGGTGCGGACATAATTCGGCGGTGTAAACTAAGCCATTTCCTCGATATAGACTAAGGTCGGTCTTAACGATACAATGGTTGTACCGAAAGTTGGACCAACTTGTGGTAGTTTGCGATAACGGTGTGGCGCAACAATTGACAGTTATACCGTACATTATATCGCACGGTTGTATGCTTTCTGGTGGAAAACGTTTGGAGCAACCCAATTTCATTTAAAACTTTCAAACGTTATAATGAAAGTAATTCAATAATTTATTCGATTTGAGAGAACTTAGTCAGGATTTCAGTAAGATTTTTTTTTTCTTATAAAATTGGAACTGTGTTTAGGCAGATGAAAGTATTACTTTCGAAAGTAATACTTTGAACTGTAACTGTTGTGAATATCAATCTCGCCCTGATGGTCTTAAAATTTGCTCTAATCGAAGAATGGGACAATATGCTAAAAAAAATCATCAAATGCTTTAGGTCCTTGACGTTCTCACGAAATTTTTAAAAAATAGAAGGCGGACATTTTTCAACAACAATGTATACGCTTGTATACTGCCTAAGATTCCAGAAACCTCATATGCAATCTTAAAATTCCCAGCCTAAAATCTAAGGCCACAAACTGGTAACACGAACATGACTAGATTGAAGGCGACCACAAGTATGTTATACTCGTATACCTTTGGATATCTTCATTATTTTTCTATTTTACAAACTCAGAAACAGAAATAATATACCCTACGGCCTTAATAACAAAATATTTCGTCCTTGCGACACATTAAAAATCAAATAGACTGAACCAAACCTAATGTAGATGCGAGATATGAAATCATCACACACAGCTACAAAGCATACGAAGCAGCAAAGTTAGGATCTAATATTAATATTCTGTGTGGTATCCGGTTAAATTTATACTCTGTCTTCTCATGCCCATCAGCGTCGTACTCTTAAAGTGATGTGGAATGCCTCAAAGGACCTTCCTTCATATGTCAGCAAATAACAAAGAACTCATTTATCTCATCTTCAGGTAAAGCATAGAAGCAAGGAGAAAGTTTATCATTCACCTACGTACACTTCTCTTCCAATTAACATGTCACAACACCAGATGGCGCTTTAAGGACATAGCTGTTTTTTTTTTATTTTTACGTACAATTGTTCATGTCTGATACATAAGCAACTTATATTTCACTCGGTGTTTGTTGACATTTCCTTTCATATAAACGAAATCATTTGTCAACTGCAATGTGGAAAGGATAGCTGTCACGTACGGGGGTACATACGGTTTTAAAATATTTCATCTTCTTTCTTTTTTTTGTAGGTATTAGCTGTTCCTTCGATAAAGCCCGTCAGTTGAACAAGAAGAAAATTCAATTCTACTGAATCTTATTTCGGCTGATATGTGGTCTTAATTAAATCAGCTACGGCGAGAGATTTTAAGAAATTGAATTTGACAGTTAGGAGTTGTCTGTGTGGAGGGTGTACATATCTAGAATATGTGCATAGCAGCATGGTTAATCTTAATTATAAGAGAATGAGTGTCGAAGATGCTTCTTTCCATAAGCAGTTCGGACACTAGCTTTTTGAACACCCCCATCGCAGCATCTTGCGAGTTAAACTTCAAAGCTACCATTCCATCCTTAATGTATAGAAATAGGGAAAAGTCACAGGATGCAAAAGCGAATGGGTCATCGATTATACAAGGACTTCTGTTAAGATGTGAGATGATCATGTAAGATTGAATCTCTGAATTCATCGTAAACCGTTGATCGATGTGTTACGGAATACTGTAGTGGAATACAAATGCATTAAATAAAGATGTTTTTGTGATAACCTCGTTCTTATCAAACGAGTCGACGTAACAAACGTCTCATGCTAAACGAATGAATATTCTTTGATGCGTTTAATTGAGACATGTTATCGAAATGCCAAATTAAATAAACATATCGACAGTTCATATTGGTTTTTGATGCCTTTCTTGCGGAAACTCTCAGAGCAAGCTTCATATTCGTGTTACTTTTCGCATCCCTCAGGAGTCTATGGATGACCTAGCAAATAAAAACTTTAAACACTAAGTAGGTCCTTATACGGATAAAGAGTAAAAGTTGTTTTGATTTTATTTTCCGGGAACTTTCCTAATTAAATTAGGCATCTCAAATGATCGGGTGTACAATTTACATTTATACATTTTGAAAAATTATTTAGATATGAGAAAGCTGTTGACGTAATGCGTTCATGATTGCTCAATGTGGACCAAAAACGGACCCGGATGACCACTCAAAGCAGAACGAATTGCGCTACGAATTGCATCCCAACCACCATATTCTCCAGATTTTGCTCCTTGTGACTATTTTCTGATTTTAAACATCGATGTCTTGGAGGTAAGAGATTCGCATCAAATGAAGAGGTTATTGCCGCAACATAGGCCTATTTTGCATCGCTTGTATCGAGTTAAAAGGTTATAATGTACGGAATTATCCAACGTCCAAAGTATCATAATATGCAATGACCGCTGATTTGACTACAGGGTTATTAGTTTTGTGCTTTAGGATTTTAATTTAAATAAAATAAATATTATTAAAGATTTCAATGACATTTGTTTACTATTTTAAATTTTGGACTATGCCATTATGTATGGCATACAAGATCGGTTCACGGGAGTTTATGCAAACTTCGATTCATGTGAAGGAATTTTCAATGACTTTTCAGCACATTTCTGGCTGTACTGCGGTCATAATTTCACGGATGTTCGTTTTTAAGTACTCCAAATTTGGAGATTGTCTCCATAGAAACAATTTTTGGCATAACTCCACAAAAAGAGTTCCAACGGGGTCAGATCACATGATCTCGGTGGGCAATTGACGTCGTTAAATCTTGAAATTAAACGGCCGGGGAACTTTTTGGGCGATACATACTCGTACATATGTAATAAACTATTGACGATAGATGACAATAGGGATGAAAAATGTTTGATGTTTTTGCCGGGATTCGAACCTGCAGCCGAGCGTGATCAGCAAATGACCGCAATAACCTCTGGAGCTATGACGTTTAATTAACTTAAATGCTTTCACCTGGAGAGCTTTCGCCCACCTACCAGTGCTGACTCCATTTCTAAGTACGTGGCCCTTATTAAACGTAGTAGTGTCGATTCCGATCTTGAATTTGTCAACTTTAAGATTGGAATTCTGGACTGAACTGTAAGTTCATTTTGATTCTCAACTTATTTTAGTTACGAGTTATATTTCACCAAATAGTGTTGCAGATATTAAGCACATTATCTAAGATCTATAACAAGGTATCTCAGTTCCTTTGTGTGTTTGCTGATTTTAACTTCTCTGACGTGAAATGATCATGGTTAGATGAAGCCAAAATGTTAATTCCTTTCAACTTTAATTCAGAATATGAACATAATTGTATTGATTTTTTATATTTCTTAAACCGTTCACAAGTAAACGTTAAGTACAATTCTTTCAATAGATTACTAGATCTTTTGTTCGTTTGTGTAAATGAACTAAAGTTAAATCATCCATTATAATAAGCTTATGGATTACTTAATAATTCGATTTATCACAAACAAACTGAGTTTGAATTTAAATTTTACGATATTTTAAAACCGGTTGATAATAATACAAACAAATTTAATTACTTTAAAACCAGCTGAAGGCCTTAATAGTTGGATTAATTCGTTTGATTTACCCAGAGAATTTTATTTATAACTATTATCGACGTGGGATTTGAAATAAATCCGCCAATAACAGTGGAGAAGAAGCTCTCTAAGCCGCCATGGTATAACCGACAGTTAACGTATTTAAAGAATTTAAAAAATAAGACGTTTATAAGGTTTAAAAACTGTCATAATCTGACCGATTATGCTAGTTTCTGCACCTTAATAAATCAGTTTAGTGTGCTCAGTAGGTTTCTTTATAGAAATTATACCATGGATATCGAGAGCAAGCTAGTAGCAGATAGTAAAGTCTTTTGAAAATGAATTAAACATAAACGTAACTCATATGTTATTCCCGAAGTAATGATATGTGAAAATATTGAATCTAACAATGTACAATCTTCATGTAAATTGTTTGCTGGATTTTTTGAATTCCCTTGCGTAGCCTGGGCCAATCCTAAAGTCGATATAGGGTCTATTAGTTTGGATGTACAGTACGTCTCTTTGGCTGTTTGCAGTATAAAACCATCTGCAAATGCAGGGATGGATGGAATTCCTGTCCTTTTTCTGAAAAAATGTAAGAATAGTATTAGTTAGCCTCTGTTTCTTATCGGAATTTTTTTGGTTGGGTGAATGGAAAGTTTCATTTTTGGTTCCAATATTCAAAGCTGGATCCAAAAGTTATGTCAAAACTACAGGGGAATTCCTAAACGTTTTGAAAGTTTTATTAAAGCAAAACTTGAATTTTATGTCAAAGAGCATATTTCCGAGTTCCAACACGAATCTATTTCACAGCTTCCAATCTCGTCTATTTTACGTCGTATCTTTTAAAATCTTTTGAAGAAGGTCATCAAGTTGACACAGTCTACAGTTAATTTGCTTCGGCTATGTACATATATTGAGATGGATAATGTCCTTCTTGACGAATAGAGTGTAAGTGGTTAAACTTGATTCCATTCATTCAAAATCATTCGTCTGTTGTTCAAGATAGTCACCTGGGGCTTTTACTTTCAGCATTTTTATAAATGACATAACATCTGTTCTGTGCTACAGTGAATGCTTGCTGTACGCTGATGATTTAAAATTGTTTCTCAGAATTTCAAGTTTAAGCAATCACGCTCAAAGCTACAATCTGACATTGAGGCTCTGTCAATTTGGTGCGAAAAAAATTGTCTTTTGCTTAATATTAAGAAAGCAAAGTCACTACATTTTGCAGGTCTTCCAGTCCAATTATGCATAGGTATCTAGTTGATTTTATGGAGCTTACTAGGGTAAATCATTGACATTCTGTGACTATGTGGATTACATATATATTACCAATTCCATGGTCGGTTTTATCAAACGGAATACAGTGGAGTTTTCCAATCCCCACTAACTAATGACTCTATTTATGGCTCTTGCACAGTCACTCTTGCAGTACTGCGTGTACTTTTTATCAAGTGCATATCGATAGAGTAGAAAGAGTTCAAAGAAAATATTCAAAATTCTCGCCTGATTACGATACTAGGTGTCAAATGCTTAGATTAGCAAAGCTTGGAGGGAAATCCATGATATAATGTTTGTAAGAGAACTCCTTTGTTATCATTTAAAAAGTCAATGTTTGCTGGCTTTAATTCCCATATATGTATGCCCCCAAGAGGCCTTTAAGGCAAAGAGATTTTCTTCTTCGTACTATGCATCGTATGTATGATTTTAATGCACAAACATATGTCTCGTGCTATCGAAAATTTCAACTCAGTTTGGTCTACAGTAGACTTACTCGTTTTTAAAAAATTTGATTTACGCTAATTAAATTAGTGAATTATTGTTATTACTTTAGTTCTAAGTTATCCTTATAGTAAATTATTTTTTGTTCTGTTATTCAACTTGTAGATGAAATAAATAAATTACACAATTTATCATTTAACTAAGCATTACAAAATACAATAAACATTTCGTTATGTGAGCACACCATACTTAGATTAAGACTCCGGCCAATTGAACTCAAGTTTCATTTGCACTGGAACAGCATCAACGAGGGAAAACAATTCCTGCTCTAAATTGCAAATGAAGTAGATGATATAGTACAGTAGTAAGCGTTACATCGTTCGTTTACGTAACTTAACTCAAAATGTGATTGAAAATGCGAACAACGCAACCAAACAAGCAAACAGTATGGGAAAGGGAGGTTGTATCGTCTTTCACTATCCATCCCCTGAACGAGCATACGACGAAGTCTACGAGAATGATGACGACAACGAGGGTGACAAAGAGGGCAGAGTGACTCCTGCCTTCTGTTTGCGAACTAAATCTATTTGATATCTAAACGTTGTTCTGCATTTTAGCCATTTCAGCGACGACGAGGACGACATGCTGAGTGATGTCTGGATGAATGTGTCCTCTCCAGCCATATGCACGAAATCGACTCCCACCCACCACGTAACATTCAATACGTTCTGTGAATTTGTAAATATTTCAAACTTGGCGGTATTCAACAAAACTAGTAGTTATGCACAGACATAGTGTGCTCTCCCACTTTTGTAGAGCAGAGATACCTACCTACCTAAAGATCTGTCATCATCATGTACTCGTGCTCGTATCTATGAAACAAGGACTCCCTCGCGCAGTGGGCATTCAAAGTGGTAAATTGAAATAGAGTGGCGTTTCTTTCTGGATTTCTGTTCCATTTCCGTGAAGTTATTCATTTCATCATGTGAAGTTCAATTGTTGTGAGTTGCGAGGGAGAAAACTGATGGCAGGCAGTGGTGGGTAGCTTTCCTCATGTTGGCAGAAGTACATAAGATATCGTTAGCAGCATTACACGATGCTGTAAAAGTAATATCATTGTCTTTGCTTGTTGGTTGAACAATGACAACGGAAAATTCGCCATGTTTCTGTTGATGAGAAGGGCTACGGATACATCCCTGCGCATAGAAATTGAAAATTGATTTAATGTTGAATAAATTTAAGCGGGGAAAAAGTGGGAGTTTTTCACAACAGTCCTTGATCCCTGTCGATGTGGTTTAAGGTTTTTACTGGCATTTAATGCAATTTGCTATCATTAATTAAACACGCACGAAGAAATACCAAACTGCTGCAGGGGGGGTCAAAGAACGATCGTTTAATTTTCGTCCATTGTTTCCTTTACTTTGTCTTGTGGAATTCCTATTCTAAAGGAGTATGTGCGGTTATCTAATGACAGAGTCCATTGTCTGTATACCACCTTGAAGGAATTCTAAAAGAAATGTTCTCAAAGATGTGCTTTATCTTAGAAACGATTGCCAGAATGATGATACAATACACAAACGAATCGCAATTTCGGTGATGGTAAACTGAGCGAAACACAAAAAGTGCAAGAAGTACATTTTTATTTATCTTTGTATCTCGATTGTCTCTTTGAGATAATGAAAAGTTTAACGAATGCGAATTAAGATATTTGCTTTGAGATGTACATACATAGGTAGTTAGGGTACCTTAGAATGATTAGTTTCTACTCGTAATGCGTCATATTAAATTATCTTTCGTACAGACCGTGTCTGGTATCCAACGTTTCCTGGAAAGTGTTTCAATTGCGATAATTGATTAGTTGTATTGTTGTTCATAATAGAAAGTTTTACCAGCTGAAAATAAAAGACGGACAAAATGTTTCAATTTATTTTATTGCTAAATACCCAAAATCTGGTCCTTTACTAATATTGGGAAACTCTCCAATAGCAGCCAATTTAGCAAATGGAACTCCGACCCCGAACCACATCCGTACCTACACTTCATTCTGTTTCAATATATCAACGAGATCGAGAAGTTTTGCAATCGAAACAACACATGTGAAAATTAAAAAAAAAAAGCCCAGCTACGCGCTTTAGTACAAGAATTTCATGTAATGAAGAAAATATAGTCACCTTTAAACAGGAAATAGCATAAATGTATTTAGTAGGGACGGCAACTGTTACGATTTATTATATGCAAAATCAACAATATAAATCTGATCACGATTTATATTTTTTTAATAAATTAGAAGTGAATGAGATGTAAAAATCAAGTCATGATTTCCAAATGATGATTGATCCTCAGAAAAAATCAAGTCATGACTTTTATTGTTGGGCATAATGATAAAAATCAAATAATATTTTATGATCAAAAAGACGTGATAATGAGTGGTGTGATGTTGGATACAATATACTTTTATTTCTGATCCAAAAATATTTAAATCATGGTAATTTTTATTTGATTTTTAAAAATAAAAATTGCAATCTAATTTTTACTTTTGGTTCGAAGAATCGAAGAAATAAAAATCCTTGATTGATTTTAACATTTTCAAAAATTGAAACCGAAAAGTAATAGTTATGAAAAATTGTTAAGTATTGGGTCAATAACTTAATTCGTGCGGTTTGCTAAGAGATGGCGTAACTTGTATTATTCCATTGGAACATGCGTTGAAAAGCTACTGTCATTGTACGTCATTTCAGTATATGTCATTCATTTGAAGGGTAAACAACAATAATTTTTTTTCACTCAAATATGTCGAACTTTGTGCCTGAAAAAGTGTTTTTGTGGGGAGTTCTTCTTCATTACTTTAATATGAAGAAAACTGCTGCCGAAAGTCATCGTATTTTGGTGGAAGTTTATGGTGAACATGCGCTAGCTGAGCGAACGTGCCAAAAGTGGTTTGCACGATTTAAAAGTGGTGATTTTGGCTTGGAAGACGATGAACGTCCTGGGCAGCCAAAAAAGTTTGAAGATGAAGAACTGGAAGCATTACTCTATGAAGATTGTTGCCAAACACAAGAAGAGCTCGCAGAATCTTTGGGTGTCACTCAAGCAGCCATTCCAAAACGTTTAAAAGCAGCTAGATATATTCAAAAGCAAGGAAATTGGGTTCCACATGAACTCAAGCCGAGAGACGTCGAAAGGCGGTTTTGCATGTCCGAAATGCTGCTGGAACGCCACAAAAGGAAGTCATTTTTGCATCGGATTGTTACTGGTGATGAAAAATGGATCCATTACGACAAACCCAAGCGCAAAAAATCATATGTGAAACCCGGCCAACCAGCCAAATCAATGGCGCGAAGTTAATGCTCTGTATTTAGTGGGATCAGAAGGGTGTGCTGTATTATGAGCTGCTAAAACCGGGTGACACCATCAATGGACAACGCTACCGAACACAATTAATCCGTTTGAAGAGAGCAGTAGCCGAAAAACGCCCGGAATATGCGACCAGACACGAGGCAATAATTTTCCATCATGACAACGCTCGGCCCCACGTTGCTATTCCGGTTAAGAACTATTTGGAAAACAGTGGATGGGAAGTTTTACCCCACCCGCCTTATAGCCCAGACCTTGCCCCTTCTGACTACCATTTGTTCCGGTCTATGCAGAACGCCCTCACTGAAATACGGTTCACATCAGAGCAGAATATCAAAAATTGGCTTGATTCATTCTTGGCTGCCAAGCCGGCGCAGTTCTTTTGGGATGGGATCCACAAATTGCCAGAAAGATGGGAAAAAGTCATAGCTTCAGATGGGCAATACTTTGAATAATACTATTGTACATGTTTTTCTTAAAAAAAACGTTCAAATTTTTACAAAAAACCGCACGAATTAAGTTATAAAGCCAATATATAAATTAACTATAATAATTATTAAATGGTATTTTTTTTATAAATCACAAAATCAGAAATCGGGCTAAAATGAGACTCAGAAGTGCATACCGAGTACTATATATTGGTGAATTGGAATCAATGCTGCCACTTAGAATAAATTTTGCGTAGCAAAATAGCGTACAAAGAGTCGAGCCTCTTTATGAAAACATATTTGACCACATACAGGGTGTCTCAAGAAGGTTAGGATAGCTTATTGTGCTGCATATTTTCTTCTCATCGGGACAAAAAAAAATGAAGTTACAATTCATTACCCAAGCTCAGGCCAATCTGACAGGTATACCTAAAGAGTTTTACATTCCGGGGAAATATTTATAGTGCGCACGCAAAACATGGTTGAAAGAAAAGGGCAATTCGCTAGCACATACATACACTGTTCAATTTTTTATACTAAAAGGGCTGTTTTGAAAGCCATATACATTTTGGAAGCCTTTCTGATAATTCAGATCAGCTTTAGTTACAAATTAGTAGCGCATACGCATAGTTTTGAGAACTATAATCCACTCTTGCACCACTTATTGAAACTTCTGGCTTTGCAGGATTTGCTTCTACGGATTTTCGCAAAGTTTGATCAGCTACTGCCGTTCAGACCAGAAAACCTTTTGGTGGTACACATCCAGGCAGACCTATTAGGGTGTACTAATCGTGTGTAGTAGACTTGCAATCACTTCCTAATTTATTTTTTGTGCTGGTTGCCGAGTTAATAGAAAATCCTTAGAGACGATTGGATTAAGAAATACAACTTCGGCAAAAACTTACCACACAACTGACCACTACGAAAGAATTGACCAACTAATCAATGATGTATGTACCCTCAAAAATCTCAGCAAAATTTGAAAACCTGCGTCTGCTAAGTAATAACAAGCTACGTATACCAACAAGCTTCCTAACAGGACACAGTTAGCTCCGCGAACACTTCTGGAAGTTAAATCTATAAAACCGGGAGAGACTCCGGAAAATATTATAAGGAGGTCATTGAATCACAACACAGTAAATTGTCAACCTTCGAGCGATAAGGAGGTCATTGACTCAGTAAATTGTCAACCTTCGAACGATACTTAGGAAATTTGTATGCATCAAATCATCAAACAAGTATTGCTGGTCGAAATTGCAATATCAGTTCTATACGAGTAGGTCCCATCTATGGTGCAAAAAGAGTGATTCGCTGTCTTATTAGAACTATCGAAAAGCATACCCCTTTGAATGTTTTAAGGCTTGCTTGTTGTGGCTTCCGGCTCGACAACTCTCGGAGACCGACAACTTTCAGAGAATTTCAACGAATTCTTAGTCGAAACGCATCCTCTTTTTATAGACTCTGTAGCTACATTCGGATAGCTAATTTCGGAAGAAAAGTGATCCAGTTTTGCGTATAAAACTAGAAAATATGCTGTGCAATATGGACATAGCTTCTCCGAGATATTCCATGAATACATATGTAGGATTTCTGTACATTTTGAGATGTGCTCTCATGTGGAGCCTCATGCTGGAATAAATAACAGGCAGGGTAGGTATACAAACACTTCAAACACTTTCAACTATGGGTGCGTTTAGTGAAACATAGATGTCGTTGTTAATGAGCGTACAAATATTTAAAGCTATTAGCACACTAGTGGACTTACTTTTCAGGTTAGCCCACACCTCGTTAACCAAATCATTATTTCTATAGTAGCCTGATGAAATTTCTTGCTCTTAGGCCAGAATTAATGATTTGCAATCAAATTACAAAAATATTAAACAAAATCCATACAAATTTATATAAAAACATAAGTTATGTCGATCAAGCCATGTCCGTGCGTCCGAAAGTTCACCACTTTTTGGGATTTCAATATTGTGCTAGTAAGGTGAATATGATGGTATATAATTACCACTATGTAGAATCCGCCCACAGACACGCCCACTTAAAAAAAAAGAAGCCCTTTCATAAATATTTTCACTAGAACCTGAAAAATATTGTCTTAACGAAATATATAGACTCTCGTATTCTCTACAGGTACAATTCGTCTATACATTATATAATGCCACGCCCACTTTTAGGGGGTGTATTCTTCTAAAAACATATTTTGCTTTCTTAAAGCTACTTACGCTGATGAAGTCTTATTGTGAATATTTCACCAAAATGTTTGACCTACGGTTACAAATGGCCCACTTTCTTTTAGGAAAAATTTGTAGTCACAAATTATATGGTCTTCTAAGAATCCTCTAAGTAGAAAGATGTTTGAATCAAAAAGTTCGCAATGCTACGTTCATTTTATTATGGATGGGTGAGAAGATGATGGACAGGGTATCTTCCGATCCATTCCAGACGCATTCTAACTTTTTTGTATGGTTTTGTTTGAGTTGCTGCTGTGTTTGTGGTTTAAATATTCATCTTTAAAAAAAAAAAAACCGGAGCTGTTGACCGTGGGGTCCACACAACATTACCATTACGGGAGATAACACGGCCTGGAAACAGTTGATAGAGTAATTGCATTGTTGCGTTGGCTGTATGCAATGTTGCACCGTGCTATTGAATACACATATTGAGTAAGCTTAAAGTATCCAATTCAAGTATCCAAAAATGTTCAATCATGTGGCGGTATGGATCTCCAATAACAGTCACAGTAACTCCATATCTATCTTACGGTATGGTCCAATAACTCCTCCAGCACCACACTGTCACTTTTCCAAGATGTAAAGGTGACTCATGAATAATTTGTGCCCAAAACCGACTATTTTGTTTATTAACATAACCATTTAAATGAAAATGAGCTTCATCACTCATTACGATTTGTTCATGAAAATCAGGTTTATCATTAATAAATTAGAAAATCTCATTGGCATATACTCAGCCGCGTGAATGGTCTTGTGGAAGAAGCTGTTCAGTCAACTGAATCTTGTGCAGTAAAAAATGCAAATCTTTATAAAGTAAGTGTCTGAGAACGGTGTTGAATTAATGTTGAGGGAGATTCGGACACTCTGCCTCGCACAGTAGAAATAATTTCAGACGTTGCCGCAGTACGACGTGGGCCTAGGCTGTATCTGCAACAGTAGACCTTTCTTCATATTCACGCACTATACTGTAGATAGTAGCTCATGTTGTCACATTATTTTGATCCAAAATATGGTTACCGCAATCGACGACTGATTTTAATAATAACCACTAAATCACTCTTATCGAACATTGTTCCATGATAAATTTGACACACATAAAGGTATAGCTGTTTAGTATGATATTCAAGAGTTCAGGACACGATAAAGGCGGTGGAATCAAATACAAAAATGCTCAGTGTATGTATTCTGCGTATAAAATCATTTTAGAAAATGTTGAGTGACTGGAGGATAATTGCGGGATTGCGGAATCCCGAACAAAATCAGGTGGAGCTTGAGTGTGCGTAAATTGTTTGAATTTATTGACGTTGTTCACAATGAATTTTTCAGATTTGGAAAGATCTTAAGAAGTGGAAAATTTCTTTACTGATATATACAGCTGTTCCTGCATAAGGTCTGAATAATTCAGAAGAGAACAACTATTACTCCTTGTCACCACTCATCATACCAAGTGCCAACTGCCATGTAGAAATATAGTGGTAGTAACTGCTCATAGATAGAGTTTTGTGTGCCGAATTCCTGTGATGTAATTGGACCGCAGCCCAACCGTATTCTGTGTGTGAGCCTTAAATCGAAGAAATGTAACTAGTACTCTGACAGCAAGATATCTTGGTAAAGTTGGAATCGAAAGTTATTGAACATTTTTTAATATAAAATGGTTACGATACGATGCATTGCGACTATTCTGTATGTATTTTATTCATTTTTGTTTCATCTTTCTGTAACAATATTCTCCGTCTCAACAAGGATATAACAAGAATGAATCGTTTCGTAAAAGTGAGTTTATTACGTGCACAGGAAGAGAGATGTAAATGCTAGTAATGAAATGTGATAATGATGTCTATTCAAAAATCACAAAAAAACGTTTAACATTCGTCACCAAACATTCTTCTGACTGTAGTGCATGGAAATGCATCCGGATTGTGAAAATGTTCCGTTGTTTCACATATCCACGTAGGTGAACTCCTTTGGAAATGCACACTTTGCACGTTCCCCAATGAAAATGGGGTCCTTTTCCCATAAGTTTTACTCACATGCACATCCAAAAGCACAGATCATGTACGAGTATTACGTTCGCAGTTCCCAGAAGAGTTTCAAACATAATACTTCTGCTTTAGAAAAAAAACTGAGATACTCATAGATACTAGACAAAATGTATAAACCATCCTTGCCGCGTTCGTCTTGGCTCTTTGTGAATTCCGAGTGCATTTTTTCCAACAGTTGCATGATTATAGCATGTACATGATGACACAATGCTGAGATGAGTGCATTTTGTAGGGAAAGAAATGTACGTATATCCGTGGGGGAGTATAAGAAATGAATGAAACTTAAATGCTGATAGATGGACGGATGAATGAGTTCGTTTCGTTTGCTTTTTTTTTTTTATGTAATTTTCTCTCATCTCTCTGGATATGTTATGAAATATTGCTAACAACATTTTTGCTTTAGTCACAAAATAATTGCGATCCTGACATATGTACCTGGTATGGACATAAATACTGGTACATACTCGTACATTTGTTGCACAACAATGTAAACATTATTCAAAATGGGTTTCTTTGACCTCAATACATGCTTCAATTACAACACGAACCTCATTAATGGAGAGCTGTGGCTCGCTTTAAGAATTCCATATTAGGGAATCTTTTATGGCACTCAATGTCATTAAAGATAGTCCACAATTTGAGATCCAGTGGATTAAGACTTGGCCTGGTTTATTTAAATACACCCTAAAAGTGGGTTCAACTTCGTGTCTAGACTTCTCATACCGAATACATTACCTCGATATGTCGGATTTTACGATTACGACATCTGACAACTTTAAAATAAAAAGTGTGTCGTTGGTCGAACTTCGCCAGGCAGCTAAAAATCGGAAAAATAACAAGACTCCTGGATATGATTTAATAACCAGACAGATCCTCAAGGACAGGTTCTTTTGGAATAGTTATAAATACAATATTTTAGAATTCTACATTGTGAACAGACTTTTCCGTGTTAAACACGGAACCGAATACTCAGAATTTAAAGAAATCACTTCCGGAGTTCCACAAGGAAGTATTATTGGTCCGGTCTTGTTCTTATTCTGCACCCGAACAAACAGTATTGTAGCCACATTCGCGGACGATACGGCTATATTGGCAATGAAAAGCTCAAACAAGCTTTGAATCAAATTTGCGAATGGACAAAGATTTGGCGCATTGTTCTGAATGAGATCAAATTAACGCATGTTAACCCTATGCAAATGAAGCAAAGTTAAAAATAAATGCAATGAGCTCGAAAACATATTCAGGAAATGTACTTGGTACTTGGAAGACATTTCACGTCAAGCATATACATATAACAAACTGCTTTTATAAAGGGTTTTTCAATAGGGCTATAACAATTTTATATTTTAATACAAACGCACCATTAATTTTTTTTTTATAATCTGTCAATGTCAAAACGTCAGTCAGTCACCATTTTATCATGGTGAAGTTCACGAACGAGCAGCGTTTAGAAATTATTAAAAATTACTACCTAAATTCTGAGTCGGTGGTCGCAACTTTAAGAGCGCTTACTCCAATTTTCGGCCATAATAATCGGCCCACCAGATAGGCTGTGCGTAGTATACGTAAATGCATAAATTCGAGTCAACATATTCACTATTGGATGTTCCCGTCCCAGTGAGACAACGCACCGGTCGAAGTACCGAAAATATCGAGAATGTAATTGCTTCAGTTCAAAATGAGCCAAATCAGTCGATGCCATACCGTTCACAGGAATTGGAAATTTCTCAGTCCACATTGTGGGAATTTTGCGTAAAGGTATTGGCCTACATACTTAGAAGATGAAATTAATTCAATAAATGAATTAATGATCATTTGAAGCGCCGATTGGGCTCCATGTTGGAAGACTATTTTTGGCCAGAATTGGATGGACTTGACATTAGTGATATGTGGTTCCAAAAAGATGGTACCATATGTCACACAGCTGGTCAAACAATTGATCTATTATAGGGGAAGTTCGGTAATCGTGTAATCTCGAGAAATGTTCCAGCCCGCTCATGCGATTTAACGCCGATGGATTTCTTTAATTTTCTTCCGTTAAGCCATTGGTTTATGCCAACTAGCCAACAACGTTAGAGAAGCTCAGGAACAATATCGAACGCGAAATTGCCAACGTTCCGGCCGATATGTGTGGAAAAGTGGTGGAAAATTGGCTCCAAAGAATCGATCGCTGCAAACATGCTCGCGGTGGTCATATGAACGAGATCGAATTTCATACTTAAATTTAACATATATTCTATATCTGGAATAAATTTCAGCCCGAATCTCAATTATTCTGTGATTTATTTAAATACAAAATTGTTATGTCCTTATTGAAAAACCATGTATAAGCAAGTGCTGAATCCTATATGGGCGTGTGGTGTACATCTTTGGGGTTATACTAAACTAAACAATCTATACAATCTTATACAATCTTTCCAACACAAAGTGCTAAGAGTAATTGTGAATGCTCCATGGTATATTAGGAACAGAGTCTTAGGAATAGCTATCGTCGTAGACGAAATTACAAACTTTGTTCGCACACTCAGTATTCGTTTTCATGGTCATTGCAATAATAGCATATTCCAGATTTTGGATGTGACAAACCTTGCGCGCTGACTACAAAGAACGAAACCATCGGATTTAGTGCAATAAGTAGTAGCTGCATGTAATGGCAGTATCAGTGTGTGCTGGAAAGTTACCTGCCCAACTTGAATATTTCTGAAAACTTAAACTACTATATAAGGCTACAACAATAGCAGGTGTTTTTAGTCAGTAAAAATCTCACACTATGAAGATTTTCCCTTACTCATGTAAAAAAAAAATTATCTCCAGAGCAATACAGTCAAAGTCGCTTATAATGACTATCAAGTACAAGTATGTTAACAAAATTGAAGCTTAAAAAAATGTTAATAAACTTTTCGTTAACTTGAGGAGTCCCTATTTGGATTATGGATACATATGTATTCGTGTGTAATACGCCAACAAAAAAAGAAAAAAACAATGAAAACTTAAGCGTGGAAAATTGGAGTCTCAAGTCTTCTCGCAGAACAGCTGGTCCTTACCGTTTTATAGTAAGAAAACAGTTCCTCAGTGGTGTAATGTAGAACTATCCGATCTCATGAAGATGGTAACGTTAGACTTCAACATCTGCTAGAGACACTGCTGGTAACCTTACTGTTTAAGAATGTACAATGGACGTATCAGCAAGTGCCATTGAAACCAAAGGCAGGCCCTAGACCATCTTTGGACTTCATAATGGTTACTTACTTTCCAGAGTTCAATGGAGGCTGCACAAACTCGCAGGCTAGCTCTCTGTGCATGAAACTTGCTTCATGTGATGATATTAAATTAGTAGCGAAAAAAATACTACCTCGCCGCGATGGTAGGACTAGTGGCACCTTTCAAATGCTGTATGAGTAGTAGGTACTGAGCCACTTCCTCCTTCCGCTGGGAAATGTAAAGGAAAGCAAGTTTTTCCACTTCTTTCTCATATGGTTTTTTTTTTACTTTTGTGAGTGTTTTAATTGTTCGAAATTATAATTGTATTGTACTGAAAGCTATAAGAACACAAAATAATACCTTTATTGAAAATCTAAATTTTAAATGTTGTTCTAGATGTTCTAAAAGTTGTTCCAATTTTGTAATTTCTTAAGTCGCACCGTTTTCATAATGTGGACCAAAATTTGAAAACTATCGGTGGTTTATGCTATAATCGAAATTTCTGCAGCTCTCCTAGATTGTTTTAAACATATGTAGTTCCAAATTATTTGACGTTTAAGTATTATATTTGCAAAATGTAAATAAAAACTAAAAAATGACAGAATCCTTTTTAAAAACGGAATTTTAAAAGTAGTTTCAGTTTCTTTTTAATTTTTTCCAATTTTGATTACAATAAGTTAAAAACTGAAAGAATAAAGTGCACGACTGGGTCAAATGTACTTCCACCTACATATATGTTGTTTATTTGCAAATGTCTCAGACTGAAATTTAAACAAAATCATTAGAATGTTATTTTTTTTTAAATTCGACAATTTCAAAAACTTGGTATGCAATTACACTGCACATGTCAAATATTGTTTAGATATTGATTTTTAACAAAAATCGATTGGGAAATATTCGAGAAACAGCCAGTTTTTAAGAACCAGTTAATAAGTTAAGTACCGTTATACGTATTTTTTGCCATAAACGTGGTACGCCATCTAATATCATACGTCTACCCCAACTCAAATATGAAATTTGATCAAAATCTTTATAGCCAATAGATTTTTTTAAAATTGTCCATTAGTACCGCTAATTTAGGGGTTAGAATGGAAATTCTGATATTGCCTCAAGTTCCGAAGCCACAAACTCTATATACATATGAAGTTTGAAGAAAATTCGTCCAGCCGTTTATGCTGCTCAGTGCACTCACTTTTTTGAATTTCTCTACTATTATGTCAAGTTTGATCAAAATCTCCATAACGACAATTTTTTGGAAGCCAATACTTGCTCTTATAGTTCAAGTAAAAATGGAAAACAAAAATATTTTTGTCCTTGAAGTTAGACGGTCTTTTTAGAAGATCAAAATTTTGAAAGTTGTTCCATTCTTCAAAATTATTCAAAATTCACCTCCAGTACCTCTTTACAAACTTAGAACATATTTTGAAAATTTAGATTGTTGAATGTTGTCCTACATTTGCTCTTGATTGTTACAAATAATTATTGCAAAATATAACAAACTGAAATAATTAGTCGAGAATAGCGCCCTTTTTGACTTTCTTCAAGACGTTGGTTTTGAAAATCGAAATTTCAAAAATTCTTCTAAATTGTTACATAATTTTAATGCACTAATTTAAAAACTGCGAACCGTTTAAAATTAAAATATCAAACTTTGGAACATTCCATGCTACGCGCAGAAAAGCCAGGAACAATTTTGAAAAGGATGACCTAAAAATCCTTAAATTCATTTTCTATGCATACAGTTTAAGAATAATGTATCAAACTTTGAAGCATTTTAGAACAAATCCAGGACCTTGTCGAACAACTTTCGAAAATTTGATTTACCAAGAAAGAGCCAAGTTCACACATATTTTACAAATTCACGCCATCAGATTTTATTAATTTTCATTTTGATCAAAATTTTTTCGTCACTTTTGATCGATAATTTTCATTTTGACCAAACTAAATTTCATCAAAACCTGTTCAGTGCTTTTTGAGTACCTAAAGCGTGTTGGAACAAGCAGATAAGCATTAAAAAGTGTTCATTTTCAAACGAAGGGGCAAGTCAATTTGTAGTTTGTAAATTTTCACCTCGTTCAACTTAGGAACTTAAGAACCTGTCCAGGGATGGGAGGTCTTTCTCTTCCATCTGGTACATTTCCAAAATTCTTACTCTGCACCGAGCACAGTTCCTTAGGATGTGATCTAAAGTTTCCTCGGTTTCTTTGCAGAATCTGTGTCCCGTGAGGAAGCTTGTAAGTATTCGGAGCATATTTAGATTGATGCAACAGTTTCCTAGGAGTACCCTTGCTTGAATTATTTTTGGAAGTTCCCTAAAGAATGATACGTTTACCCATCCCGCAGAAGGGTTCTGGTCCTACAAATAAGCTTGTTGCTCTCTCCTTTGCCAGCCTATCGACATTATCGGTGCCTTCTACTACAATGTGGCCTGACATCCAGTATAGGGTAAGTTTGTGGATCTTGTCTAGGTTGTTGATTTTGTTTAGGCACCTTAAGAGTTGATTTCATATGAGCTTACCTGTCTGCCATGATTTTAGTGTGTCTCGTGTGGTAATTCCTGTCGAGGTTAAGTTGGACAAATCTTCCTATCGCATGGATTTCCGCCTGGAAGATGCAGGTGAATTTGCTCATCGATACGTTCGCTTACCATTTTTTAGCACGGCTGTTGATGGCATATGTTTCTTTTATGTGCATTTTTTGACGAGGCTGTACTTCTTGATCATATTATCCATGGGGACCTGCAGCAGGGGTGGCAATTTGAAGAGTAAATTACAATCTCCAAAACTTAAACCATCTAAAGGTTTACTTTTATTTCTTGAAACTGATGAATGAATTTAACTTTGTTTTATGTATTCTCCTATTGTTTTAGTTGTCATTTGATGAAACTTGCTATAGCTAGAAGCGTAAAATGAATCTCGAGTTTAGTCTATTTGAACTTAAATCTTTGCGTGTTTTGAAGAAGGTAGCATAATTGCAGTTTCGGTAGCTCAGTACCATAAGCCTTGAAAGAGTAGCAAAATGCTACCATAGTAGCAACTTCGGTAGCACTGATGATGGCTGAACTGAACTGTAAGGCTGAAAATATTTTGTAGAGGCAAAGCGATGGAACGAAGATTTCTCAATTTTACAGGTGAAACGTTAATACACTTTGATGTAGGAGAAGTTGGTTTTCCAATTACCTACGTTCTACGTTTACATGTACTCGTACAGATCCAATTATACCAAAGAATGTGCATAAATTGTTCTACCTTAAGGCGAGCATAAATATCATATTCCTTTCGACTATTTACCCTGAAACCAGTGTATGTACGAGAATTCCGCTTTCGCTGCGAAAGAGTTTCCCCTTAAAATTATTGTAATTTGAAACTAAATCCTCCATAAAGAACACCACCTACTGGTAGCTGCCACACCGTTCTATGAGTTTTAAAGAGGATTAAATTGTTTACTGATCCTGCTTCTACCAATTCGCTGGTGCTACAACTAAGCTTTCAGTTATTTCGCCACGCGCCTCTATCCCGCGGACAATCACATTAAGTCCGTGTGTAAGGCCAAAAGTTACATTCCCGAAATACGGTTATTATATTACATAACGAAATTTCCTATTAATTTCATCATAACAGGAGCAGCGACCACTGTCGACTCTCCAAGGTTGAAGAGGCAAATTGTTTGCACAAAAGCTATTACCAACTTCATACGATGCGAAATCCTTCGCAGCCATCCTGTGCCAATTCGCTGCCGCTCCTTCAAATATACGAGCACAACGAACGCGAAGAGAGTTTTCTCAGGAGGCAATATACCCACTATTCTCATCTCAAGACGCCAAGGTCCTTCAGTGGAAGCGAAAAGATAAAAATAAATATTTATAATCTGTGTAGGTGCTTATACACATCGTATATTAAGCGTTATATTTATGTTTTATACCATAATACTCGAGCGGGGATTTTCCAGTAAAGTGAAAAATGATTTGAACGACCGAGTGGAGTTAGTGGTGTGGAACTCCTTCCAAGTGAAAAATTCAAGAAGAAAATTGTCGCAAACTAGCATGGGCGTAGATAAGAGAGGGAATCATCCGGAGAGCCCAGGAAAGTGACAATGTTTATAGAGGAAAGTGGAAGAACAGAAAAGAAAAAAAAATTAAAGTCAAAATTAAATTTACAGTCATATGAGCTAAAGCTGTTAAGTGCTAGAACGGTCCATTGCTTCTGAAGATCTACGATAGTCTCTCTGGAGTGTGCCTTAGGAGTGGGTTAAATGGGTTCTTGTCGGCCTGCCGGAGAAGATGTATGAAGTTACAATTTTCGCACCCATTTTCTCTATTAAGGAAAAATATTAATGTGTCAGGTCAGGATAAACGAGTGGTTTATAACAAATGGCGGCAGTGTATTTTAATCTTGTTGTGCCTTATGAATTAATAGAGGGGATTTTGGTGTATAGGTCTATGTTTTGATTTCCCAGTGGAGCCACATTTCACCCAAGTTTAGCGGATTCGATGGCATTGCAAAGAACGTTTTCACCTCGGTGTCCCAGAATGAGTAAATGAGAATTTTCGTTTATGATACCTTTGATCTCGGTAGGTGTTTCGGGAAAAGCAATTATTTTTGTCAGTTATGCATCAGTAATGGATCACTGGTCTGGCCGTAAGTTAAGCTTTCTCTAGTGGTTCATTAGGAAGAAATGTTCACTTCGTTGACCGCGATGATATGAATGTCGTATCACGGTTCCCACAACTATTTGAGTATTCGGCAGGAAAGCAATTAAACCTACCAAAGCAAGATATGTATAGACATATCTTTTGTCGGTCTTTCATCTGTCACTACGAGTATGTCTTTATTTTACCAACGAGGACGATACTACGTTGGCCGCAAATTGTATGATGCCCAGCGTGAAGGCCATAAATCGACTCTCGGTTTTTAATTGAACAATTCTCAATCAAAATTGATGGACTCTATTGGTGGCCTTTCGTTTGAGATGAAATTCCCCAAAGCAAATACTCATTCGTTCAAGTCGCGAGCAGTAATTCCTGATACAGCAATAAAAGATGACAGTTCGATTACGAGGTAGTAATTCACGAGAAATGCGTGGAATTGAAGAAACCAAAAGTAACAGATACATAGGCACGCACATTGTATGTGTATAAACCGTCTTATAATATAAAAACTGTAAATGTGCATACAGGGTGGGTTTTTTTTTAAAGTTCACCTCGGAAAAGGTTAGAGATAGGAGAAAAACAATTATAAGCATAATTATAGAGGAACGAGGGGAACGCAGACTTTGTTCGGTCACCTTGAGTGACCGTGAATGTTTTTTGATTTCAAGGATATGAACTAAATCTACACTTTTATAAATGGAAAGAATAATTATCTTTTACATGGAAACATTTTTGTATACACTTTCAGATAATCATTTCGGTTAAGGTATGAGTTTTTTAAAAACTTCACCTCATTTATCTCGGAAACGGTTGGCGTTAGGAGAAAAATACTAACAAGTAAATTTGTAGGCGGTTCAAAGGGTAAGCTGGATGATGACTTTGAATATTCTTGGTTTTAAGGGTTAGTTTTTAAACCGCCTGTACAGTTGTGTTCAAAATAATAGCAGTGTAACATAGTGCATAATGTTTATATTCATAATCTGCATCCTAGTAAATCTAATGCTTTATTTAGTCCATGATTTTGTAGTAGAGCATGTAAAAAAAATACCAGGCAATTTCCTTTGTACATAGATATAACAGTTGTTTTCCAAATGCCATTTTGGGGACCAATGTCTATTTTTTGGCGTTCAAAATAATAGCAGTGCTTTGTTTTTCTTGTATTTTTTTCTACTTTTATTCATTTTTTTTGTAATTTCGGAAATATTCGAGTAAGTATGAGATTTCGTTGAAATTTCTTGTCTTCAAAAGGAATTTTGCAAGGGGGGAGGAAAACACTGTACTGAGGAAAAGCGATGCCTAATTCGGAAGCTTCTTGTCAATGGGAAAACATACAGAGATTCTTTGCCTGCCAATGCTAAACATGGAGAAAAACCTGATACTCGAAGTCGAAAAAAAGTTGTCTGCAAGAAAGATAAAACGCATTGTTATAATAGATATTCCATGAACAATCCTTGTGCTCCAGCTACAGAGATAAAAAAAAAGAATTAAATGTAGCGTAACAGTACGAAAGGTACTAATAGAAAATAATGTACATGCTTATAGTCCCAGAAAAGTCCCACTTTTTTAAAAAAAAAAATAATAACACCTTTCGAAAAGACTTCATTTTGCCAAAACTCATGTTGACTGGTCCATCGAAAAGCGGCGAAATATCCTCTAGACAGACGAGAGTAAAATTGTTTTGTATGGTTGCACTTGGTCCCGTGAATACGTGAGGTGTCCACTAAAGACGAGAAAAACTTTAAAACATGGGGGGTCCAGTACTCTGGTTTGTGAATGTTTCTCATACTTCGGCTTAGTACGTTCACATCCTCCACTGATTCATGCTTCCTTATGCTGAATTTGAAATGCCTCTCAAATGGGTATTTCAACAAGATTCTGACCCCAAACACACCATAAAAAATGCAAACAGACTGGTTTCAGGTGAACGAAATTGAGGTCATGAGTTGGCCTGCTTAATCCCCTGTCCCCTACCCAATTAAAATCTTTGGGCAGATGTGAAAAAAGCTGTTTCCGAGGCAAAGCCGCTCGATAATAATCAACTTTGGAGCGTAGTCGAGCATTCATGGAATACAATACTGCTGGAGAGGTCTCAGTCTTTAGTCAATTCAATAAAGCGCCGATGTGAAGGCAATCGTACAAAATAAAAAAAACTAATACCTTCTTTGCACCTGCCCAGCTCTCTTCTAAAGAAGGAAACTACACTTAGAAGCCATCTGTTTCAACGACCTAAATGATCTGAATAATATAGACGTTGGGGACCTTCTACGCTTCATCAGAAGCTCCAAATGCTTCAACAAGTAGGCTAGAGGCCGCGTCTCAAACTCAAAAAAAAAAAAAAAAAAAAACTCCCAAACGCATGTGGTATCACAATGAACCTATTACTCGTCTAAGTGTGATGGCTTTCCGCTGACAACCACCTCAACCTAGCCTAACTTAGCCTTTTATTAGTTTAGTATTTTCATTGCAATTTTTTTTTTGAACGCAGACATCCCACCAGAGAAAGCATGAAAGGGAGGATTAAAGGAATTTTTCAATAAATACTAAAATAACACATTTCTTCTTCTACCCGTTGGTGCTTTATCACGTTGAAAAGTTGCCGAAGGTAAATACTGAAATAAATTATTTTTAAACATTTTTTTGAACTTAAATGAAAAACAAAATGGGAAGTTTACAGTCTGCGACGGATTGTGTTATATCCATTTTATAGAAGCATTCTCTTTTTAATTATTTTTTTATAAATTATTAATTTTTTTAATTTTTTTATTATTTGTTTTAAATTTTGTTCATTCAATTTTTAATATTTTTAATTTTCTTTTTACTTTCAAGCGTTCCGTACCAGAATTAACCGAACACTAATGAATTCAACATGGTGTCTGTCTGTCCATCTGTCACATTTTTAACTTTTGAACCATATGACCTACAGCGCTTAAATAGCACATGGTAAACCAAAAATAATCAGGAGAAAAAAAGTGCGAACAATTTTTGCACATTATCATGCTACGAATCAAATCAAAGCTGAACTAGAAGTTCAAAATATTAAAATAGAAATTTTTTGGATAAATTTTCTTAAACAAAAAATCCAAAAACCATGGGTGACCTTGCATTTAATTAAAGTTACCATTTACTCAATCAGCAGAAACGTACTTTTGATCAGCAAAATCAAATTATATGATCAGTAATTGAATAGTTTTTTTTATCATCAGAAAATAATTTATTGATCTGCATTAGAAATAAAATAAGAAGAACGAAATAAATGATTAGCAAGGAATATAAAAAATATATTTTGTGAGCAAAAATTTATTATTTGATCAGTTTTTTGATGGGCCGATACTAGTCTTTCTAATGAGCAGAGAAAAAAAAAGATCAGCAGATATGCTTATAGATTAGATTGCATTTTCAGCAAAAATAAATTATTTGATCAGCAGAACATATTCTTTCTAGCAAAAATAAAAGCAAGAAAGAAACAGTGTATCCTTCTGTTTATTTTCTTTTTCTTTGAGCATTGTTTATTTCTGCTGATCAAATAATTAACTTTTCTAAGAATTTTTTTTGCAGCTCATCTATGTTATTTTTTACTAATCATTTACTTTTGTTTAACAGCATTTTTATTTAGCTGATCACTAATAATATTAGCGTTAAATAAATACGTGTCAAACCATGACTGAAATCCATAACTGTGGGTTTGAAATACTGCCGCATACTCCCTATTCGACTGATATGGCTCCAAGAGACTTTATAACGTAAAAAAAAAAAAAAAAATAAATATTTGGGAGGACAGAGATTTTCAACGAATGAAGAGGTGGAAGCTGTAGTCAACTTATTTTTTGAAGGCCTTGAGGAAAAATTTGTTAAATCTTGTGTAATTTCTTTATACCCCACACACAAAGATGGAAGAAGTGTATTGAACTTAAAGGAAATTACGTCAAAAAACTAAAAGATTTGTAAATTTTCGAGCTTGTTTTCTTAGTCCAGCCACGAACTTTTCAATGCACCCTCGAATGTCTTGTAGAATGCCTACCGTCAGCTTTCTTAAGTGATTGAGTGTGATAAATTTTGTAAGAATGTGAAGAGGGGTCTCATCGTCATCACTCCCCATTCGAGGCAATAATCACCGATTTTGATGGTTAGGATTCTAAAAGGTTTCCTCTTCAAATTTACCATTTCGTATGAAGTCACCGGAAATATCTGTTTGGTATAAGTTTGCCTTGGAGTAACTAAATAAATTTCATTGCTCCTTGGTATGACATTTGAAAAATTTCTACTGACTCTCTTGTAGGCTGGGCAGAATGACCAATTTTTTTCTTTGCTAGATATGAATACTATACTATAGAGCCTCGATGGCTTGCTTTGATTTCACCAGAGCTGAGCTAAGCGCTTTAAAAACAGTTTGACTGCCAGAGAAGATAAAGATAGTTTTAACATGGGTGTTAAAGCGCAAGATTACTTTCACCGAAGATGGACTATAATGAAATGGCCAACTTTAGAGGGTATTCTCTTCCTATAAAGCGTATAGCCCTGTAGAAGCTAAATATGTCTCAAAAAAGTGTGTGTCTCAGTTAAATTGTTGAAAATAACTTCAGAATTTAAATTGTTCATATCTTATTGAATGTTCAAAGAAAAATCACAACTAGTATGTAAGCATTCAGCTCTTAGGTAACATATTTTGAAAAATTAAAAATGTTCGGGTTTTTCTTTTTTTTTTTTAAAGGAGAATAGCAGGCTTCTACGAGTATAGTAAGTTCGGCCCAGAAGCGAACAGAAACGAGACATATGGATATATCAATTGATAGTACTACTCGCTTCAATGCATATACGAGTATATGAATTTGTGTAGATCCTGTAGGTGGAACAGAAGCGAGACATAAGGGTATATCAATTGATAGTACTACTCGCTTCAATGCATATACGAGTATATGAATGTGTGTAGATCCTGTAGATAACTCACCCACAGAAAATTAAATCTATGCGTTAAGTCATAACTAGTACTATCCGTTGATGTATGTACATGTGACCCCCATTTATGTTCGATCTGGCCCAGAATTCGCTGTTAGTGGTGGCACCTTTTGTTATGTGTCATGCTTTAACGTGTTTTTCTGTAAGACACTTTCAGTTAGTTACTTACCTATGTGCATATATCCAATGCTCAGCCTTAACCTTTACTGAAATTGTATCTACTCCACACCTACATATATACATATGTATTTAATCAATTTGAAATTACCCAAAATTAGCAACGTCTCACAATTGCAATACTAAAGTAAATACAGTTGAAGTAAACTCAGCTTCAGCTACTACAGATTGACATATGTTTCCGGTAATTTACGGAAAAGCGTAATAAAAACTCCCACAAGGCCATAACCTTTAGTGTCAAGAACACATGTTCACTATATAAAAAATTATACGACATCGTTTTTATTATTTGAAATTCTGATAATTTTATGGCACTTTTGTGGCTATTTTGATTCCATTTAAATTGCACCATCCCGTGTTTGTGGGTGTTCTCCCCCCTGGCCACCATTATTTTCGAATGTCTTGAGCATTCAACTTCATCGGCACATGTACCAGCAGAAAAAGTTTCGATAAGGTTCTACAAATATATCTCATTCCCTCATCCACCTCCCCCTATCTTGTGAAAAAAAAAAAAATCCGACAGATTGTCCTTTCTGCTTGCCAAAAAGTTCATATGTCACCGTATGAGTGGCGAGGCTATCTCTCCGAGAGGACAAAGGATACAAACAAACACAAAAAAAAACTTTTGTTTAAAAAAAATGAAAACTCGTAACTTTATGCCATTGAATGTGAAATGTGAAATCTTAGTCTACCATCACATTTATGACATTTTGAACCATATTGCGAATAATGTACGTCGTACATCTCCTGGTCATTGCTCTTCATCGCACATTAAATTTTACTTTTCGATCCTTTAAGGATATCTCTATATTATTTCATTTTAATGTGTCACGTATAAAAGCATATGATTTGGAAAATTAAATATTTGTCCGGTTCCTTAAAAAAAAAAAAAAAACTCTAAAAACCTCATCTCGCCACCCATTCAATGAAACACACAAAACGAGAGAAGTTCGTACGAAATGGGAGTGGGTTGGACAGGTATACGAGAAGCAAATACTTTGACACTCATCCAGGGATAATCCGGATAAATCTCTGAAAATAGCTTTGCCCAGAGGATCAAAGTCGCACCTGGCAGAAATGTAAGTACTTAGAATGCCTCCTCCTGTGTACCTTGGTCTGTCTGTTCTTATCGTATGTGAGACGGAAATCACTTTAATTAAGGAGCGTCATCCGTATAAATGTGTGGCAGTATTCATGTAAGGATTGTGCTATGAAATGCTCTCCTTACACGAATGGATGATTTCGGGGAGGACTTTAGCAATTAATACAAAACGACACACTCAACTTCAGGTAAATATAGTTTGCCAATGTAAAGTATGTGTATTTGAAGGTGTACTATCTATGAGGTAAGCCACAATCACATTTTCTCATTTCCCCAAGCCCAATGCTAGGCCCAATGCTGCTGTCATTCGTACGCATTGAAACATGTAAAACTTTTAAACATAAAACGTTCTCTACGTGGAAAGGGTTTTATTATGCTTACTTTGGATGCTGTTGTCAGGAGTACACTTAAAGAATTTTTTTTATTTTTGCACATGTCATACACCAGGTAAACTCTGAAGTTCTGTTTAGAATAACGAAAAAAACTTGTCTTTTTGAACTCTCCAGAAGTCAATAAGTTATTGAAACTTTACACAATTATAGGTAGAACACTGAACAGAGATAAACAGGGTCAGACTTCTAGTCTATAAACAGAGCAATACGATTGAGAAGGAAGAGTATCTCTATCATTATGAACTAGCACTAGAATATTCTTCGAGTGAGTCGCACTTGGACCTCACTATGAACAAGTGAGCTGGGCTAGGCCCAGGCTCAGAACTTTAGTACAAATAAGCACTCCAAGGGTAAGAAAAATGAGGAACTCACTTTAAATAAGCACCCTAAGTGAGTGGCTCTGGGAACTCACAACAAACCCTCGCTAGTTACCCAAAAACTGACATTAAGCTCAGGACTTTAGTATCTACTAGGATGCAAATATTTTTGATGTCAACCGAACGTATATAGATGCAACCTGTTGTACTTTGCATCCCATAAAGATGAATAATATAGTCCCGGGTTAAGAGTGCGACACATTGGGACGATATAAAATATATTCTAAGACTAAGTGACATGCAGACTTCACTATAAAGCAACAAACTTGAGAATCAGTCAGTCAGATTTTCTTTGTGGCAAAAATGTATTAAATTTTGTGTAGCAAATTTGAATAGGTAGTCTTTTATTTCGAAAACTCCTATAAAATTGGCGAAAGACTTGAGTTTTCAAGCCTATTTTTTTTTTATTTTTTATTTTTTTTTAATAATTTGCGCGCGTCAAAGGGATATAAATACCCTAATATTGTATCAGGGCACGCGCGTTTGGGAAAAGGGGAAAGAAGAACAGAAGAGATGCCTGTGCACGTTGGCTTTAAATGTTTGAAGGTTGCTGTGATGGGGAAATACAGAGCCTAGTAAATCATTCCACATTCGTGTCGTTCGGCTTATAAACGAATCCCTATATTTGGCAGTTCGACCGAAGTTGGGCTTGGGTATTTCGGGTGAAATTTTGAAGAGGAGGAATGCAACCGGCTATTTCGCTGGAGCTTTATAAAAAATAGAAGTGATAAATTAGGTAAAGACACAAGACATTTCTCCGATGTTCAAGTGAATGTATGGAGTTCCACGATGTCTCTATCACCTATAAGTTTTAATTTCTGTATTGATTCTGTACACTGTCTAGAATGTACAGGGCGGTCTTGGGTGTACCAAACCAGATTTGGGCGTTATATTTCAGCTTTGGGCAGATGAATGCCTTATAAATTGAGGTCAGATCAGACGGGGCCAAATATTTCTTGCACCGCTTAAGAAATCCCAGACATTTTGCTGTATTTTTGGCGACCTGGAATATTTGATCGTTCAATCGAAGATGGTTATTAGTACACATACCAAAAACGAAAAGCCTTTCGGTTTGAATTTCGCTAGAGAGAAAGAAGACAGCATTGTGTTTTGGAAGCATTAAATTCCAGTCTGTTGGTTGAACTCCATTTGATTATGCTGTCCAAGTTGGAATTTAATGTGCTTAACACACGTTGCAGTTACTCTTCTACGGTCGAAGAGCAAGAAAAGAATATGAAAAACTGGGGGTACTGTCATCAGCGAAGGAATGGACTGGATTAGAATTTGGAGACAAGATATCATTTATAAGAATAAGAAAGAGAGTCGGAGATAAAACAGAGCCTTGGGGAATATCAGCATTTAAATGCTGATTCCAAACTCTGTCAAATGATTTTGATATATCAAGCGCAAACACCTTTGTTTCGCTGAAGTTATTGAGGGACTGGTTTCATTTCTCGGAGATGTATGCTCTCAAATCACCATATACTTTCGGTTATTGAGGAGTTTTCGTGAATCAAGATATTTCATAAGCTGTTGATTTATCAACGTTTCCATGACCTTGGAAAGAAGAGACATAATTACAATGGGTCGGTAATTGGATAGGGAGGAAGATTCGCTTTTTTTAGGGACGGGCTGGACAAGTGCTGTTTTTCATCTACTCGGAAAGATCCCAGAAGAGTAGGATAGACAGAAAAGCTTACGTAGAGGTTTCGCCAGCGCGGCAGAACACCTCTTCAGAACTGTGGGGGAGATACCATTTGGAGCAAGTACAAGTGCGAAAATGGACTTGTCTTATAGAAAATTCGACACTCTCGAGTATAGGCGGAGGCAAAGCATTATCTGGCAGCGTGGAGTTCGCCGCAAAGTGAGCAGTAAGCATCATCAATGCATAGTATAAAACAAAGTGAACACGCTACTACATTTTGATATGGTTTTCACTACCTTATATCATAGTTTATTTCTTGAGGAAGGAGGCACAGTGCCTAGGAACTTTTTAGGACCTACGATACTTCACTTAGAAAATTGTGCCTAAATCTTTCGAAATTACGCAGATCATCGCTGTCAGTTGCTTAGTTTGCGTACAAATTCAATAGTTTTTTTTTGAAATTATGACATTATGAAAATTTTGAGAAATAAGATATGCGGATTTTATTCAACTTTTCGAAAAAAAAATTACTTTGAAGCTGTATAGCACAGCGTGGCTGAGTTTATTTAGATACTTTTTAAAAATACTAAAATGTATGCAAAAAGTGATTCCGTTAAAAAGTTATACCTAGCATCTGACTTACTCGGAATAAACCCTACTTTCAGTATAATTACATTCTTGTTTTACCAGCAAACCCGGAAATCTTGATTGAAGAAACCTAGGAATCCTGTATAAACGTAAGTTCCTCTGTACGATGTCTATGAGAAAATTGATCTCGACTCCAGGGGTCTTAGAAAACTGGAGGGTAACCCTTACCCACAACGTTGAAGGGATATTTGAAAGATTGAAAATCATATAGAAAAGGCAAATTAGCTGGAGTTATTATGAACGAAACAAGAATACAAAAAAATTCCGCTCGAGGCTCAAGCATTTTTACAAAATTTTTTTTGAACGAAAAAAAAGTGAAAAAACCACGGAGCAGCAGACTCGATTTCCGGTCCATTGTACTACCAGCAGAAACCCTACTACGATTCTTTGACAAGACCACTTACTTCCAAGTGGTTAAAGCATTGAAGTAAAAATTCTATAAAATGATCGTCCAACAGATACATTTATATTAATAGTAAACTTGTTTAAATCTCTGGAAATAAAATTGCCTATGACTTAAGAAAATCTTAAAGCGGCCCTGGAAGAAGGTTTAGGTATACACTAACGTACGCTATTCTATAGCTTTAGAGGGAGGAGCAGTGGGGGGATACTAAGGTTCGAATCCCAGAAAACACCACCAAGTTTTTTCATGGTCCCCCGCGAACATCTGACAAACAACCCAGAATGGAATTGTCATGAGAAACTTCTTAAATCGAAATATGTTCGAATTGAAAACGGCAAAGAACTGTACATTTGCGTGTCGCCCATCACGAATGGCTGCGAGAAGCCAGGCCTTAGCTAAGCCCTATATGGTCTGGTTGCGCCAAATATTTTTAAGTCAAAAAAGGGTGTTGATATGAACAAATTAAAACTCTGGTAAAACTGTATTAGGTACATACGAGTACATCAAATCGATATACATACGAGTATGTGGAAGATATGTACCTCCAATCAAACCGAAGTTTTATTCTGCAAATCTCAAGAACAACCTTGGCGTAGAGTTCCACTATGTCTTGGAACTTCCTAGAATTTTGATTGTCGGGTTATAGAATATCATGAACAATTGCACAGGAGGTGTGGTGGCTTAAGAACATTATATTCCCTAGTTCTTGTTTGAGGTTCAGTTGTCTGGCTGAAAATAAAAAAAAAAAATATAACCGCGTGGTATTGACTTCACTGCCAGAACCTCTTTCAGAAAAACACTTTTGTATTCTTCAAATCTGGCTGATTTAGACAATCTGGGCCATCTTAGAGCCAATAGTGAAAATGGATTTCTATTTTGTTACCTGCTTGATTCCCATTCCTTCTTACTGGGAAAAGAACCGGAAATCGGTCTTGAGAAGTTCTAAGTAGGGCGCTGTGTGGTAGTAGGATCTGAGCATGTCATATGAGGCTCTGATTAACTTATTCTCAGAGCACTTTTTTCTGCGAACTCCTGCACAAATAGAAAGAAAACAGGTTAAAAATGAAATCGAATTCTCGCTGTTGGTGTGGTTCTCATTGCTCCGTTTGCAACAATGCAGGCAATTCTACGTACCTTTGTGATTATCTTGAGGTTGAAGGAGGTTTTGCTTGCATCCTGCCGCCAAACAAGATTGGCAAAAGTAAGTAGTATGGGTCTTACAACTATCGTGTAAAGAAAAAGGATAATTTTAAAATGTCGTCCAGAATATCCTATTGCATAAGTAAAAAGTTAGCATTACTTTCATTGCTATTTAACTTAAGTTGAATCCCCTCCCCAGTTTAACTTTCTATCTAATCCAGAGCTAGATTAATAGCTCTTTTAAGTTGTGAGGAATATTTAACTTCCAGGTTTCACATTTTGTAGTTTCCACCTTTATGTTCATTATTAAAATGACAACCTTCCTTAGAAAAAATCAAATGATTTTTCTCAGTGTAGTGACTGAACTAAACAGGAATATGGGCCACATCATATAGATAAAAATATCTTCAACTGTATGCAGTATATGACTATAAACTGAAAGTTATTTTTAAGTCATTGAAGTCACACAAAGTTGCTTAGTCATAGAATTCCTAATCATTGTAATTACATGAAACTTACGCACATAAAATACACCTGTATTCTAACTGACATGCACAATAAACCTAAAAGGATACCTACGGATACATCCGGGAATCATAAAGATGATTTCAGTGCCCTCAATTGCCGCTGCTGCACACCCACATTTTTAGTTCAGCATTCATGTAAAGTGTTTAGTTTTTGGTATTTTTGATAGTAACGCCATAGGGATTGCTACTCCTTTATCTAATGCAATAGCCCATTCCGGTCAATGGGAATGCGTCTCTGGAAAGCAATTGTATAATTACCAAAATAACAACTGAAATTTTGTCTACGCACTACAGGTAAACATTGTCAAGACATGGTTTTTAGAATTTGTATCTACAAATAATGTCAAGGAGAGAAATCTAACTGGAGTTAGGTTACATACGGATACGAGTACATACATATTTTCTGTTTTCTAATCAGAGGTGAATATTAGTTTTTGAAATTCAAGTAGGAAGGGCTGCCGGGGAAATACAAAGAATGATTGTTGTGTCAGGTAGAATGTAATACATAGTTCATTCAGAGAATGTACGATACAAAATGTCATACGAGCTTATGAAATTCTGAATGTTTCGAAAATGCAAGTCGCTGTCACAGGACAGAGAGACTATTGCCCAAAGGGTAATAAGCCAAAACCTTTGATAATTGTATTATTAATTGTATTTCGAGCATGATGTAAAAGAACTGACGTCCGCTCTGAACCTGCCCGTACTTTTTGGTAAAGCGTACGCTATCTACATAGTTGTGCTCCATTACTATCTCATCCTGTAGAATGAAATCACCTTGTGGGTTTCTTTGATTTCAAGAAAACTGCCGCATTTTACTATTCTACCCTTAAGACACATTAGACGGATCCGCTTAAGACAGTGGCGGTTGACCCATTTCAGCACATGATCTCCTGAATATTTAATTTGCAATTTTAAATACTTTTAATGTACTCTTCCACATAATAGGTATTTTTTTGTGACTTTATAGCAGCAGGCTTAGTGATGGTTTTACCCGCAGTATATGCTGCTTTTTATACATTGTTCGGATACACAATTCGAAGAGAGCAATGATGTACTCGTATGTACATTTTACTAAAGCATATATATATATATATATATACTTTTGTTGTTGAGTTCCTTTCGAATTACTTTTAACAGCACGAATCCATGCCAGGATTATCTTACAGGCTTCATTGCCAATCGATCTCTTGTGCTGCTTTAGAAATATTTCCCAAAAAAAAAAAAAAACATACAGAAAAGGTACAATCTGTCTGGAACGGATCGTATGATAACCTCTCATCTTCAAACCCACCCACAATAAACTGGGAGTGGTGTTGTGAAGCTTCTGGCTCAAATGCAATGAAATCTTTCTACTCAGAGGATATTCTTTCGATTTTTAAGAGACTTTTCTTATAAGAAAGTGGGCGTGGTAGTCGCCATATAAAATCGGACGGATATGGCTAGATCGACATAATTCTTGATGCTGGTCATAAATACTTTTGGGGGTCTACCGTTATTATTTCTTACAAAGAAGAAAAAAAGAAAATGAGTATACTCTATGAAATAAATAAATAAATATTTTGGCGCTAACAGCCCAATGCAGGGCCTGGCCTAGTTTCTCGCAGCCACTCATGCTGTGTGCCGCACGAATAGTTAGGACCTATAGCGAACATTTTTCGATAGACAATTTTTACTCTCATATGTTTGTCAGATATTCACGATAGATGGGAGAAGGCACAAAACTGTTCTTCTCTTGGATTCAAACCTAGAACCTCCCGCTCATTGTATGGATATAAACATGACTAATTTTGACAACAATCACGAAATATCGTTCTAATAATTTTGCTGAAAGAGCAGAAAGAGCAGAATAGCACGTGGTCATCTCAGCTTAATATTATCATGGAGTGAGTATGGCTGTGCTTTTGCCTAAAGCTAACTACCTTGTTTTAATAAGTCTCGCCGCTACATAAGAAATAAATAAATAAATATTTTGGCGCCAGTCATTCGTGCGACGAACGAGTACAGGCACATTTTTTGATTGAGAGAACCCTCTCATGACAATTTTTCTCGGGAATGTTTGTCAGACGTTCGCGAAAGATGGGGCCGGGAACAAAATTGATTTTTTCGTATTTTCCGCAACTCGAACCTTAAGTCTCGCTCATACCACTCAAAAATCGTATACTTAACCACTGATCCCTGGCGCTATTTTTGCTACACGCACAGTTTATTTGCTGCTGTAGCGAATTTCACGTGAATGTGAATACCTACATACTGCATACTTACTTGTATATTTGGTTTATGTAGTTAAATGAGAGCGAAATAGATTAAAACGAGTCGACTTTTCGTCACCTTTTCTCACATATCTAGCATCAGATATACGGCGTTGTACGAGTATATATTCGGCTCGAAATGTATAGAAACGTTGCATCCCTGGTGCCGGAAATGTAAGGTGTCTGAACGTTCTTATTGAGTTAGTATCGGCCGGCGATGCCGGATATATGTGCATATGTGAAACGGGGGTTAGAGTCACTGAAAGTCTTTTTTAAATGTAAATATCTCGAAAGTACATCGTAATATTTGAAATCAAGCAAACAACTCTGAAGTTAATGGAAATTAATTTTTAGTGCGAATATCTCACGACAGGAAAAATTTTAGAATGCATCATCTGCAATAGGCTAGAAATGGAAATAAGGGACGCAATAGGAATTTCAGACCAACAATATGACTTTCGAAAGACACGGCCAACAATAGATGTAATCAGCGTGGTAGTTAAAACGACGCAAAAGGGTAAAAGATGGAGAATGGCTTCTGAATAACACTCTTGGTATCAAAAATGTTTGAACACCGCAAACCAGAGATATGTACTGCAAGCACTTTGAAATATGAGGGTGCCAACATATACGAGTACGTAATGTGTATTAACAAATTGTAATGTACTTGTACTCGTATTATTTCAAATGCAGAAACTCAATATAAAACACTGGCGAATATTATTATCATTACGAGTATTGTTGTTGATAGGGTATGAGGACATTAGCTTCCTAACACTTCGCCCAGAAGAGATCTTTCGGGTTGTTTTCTTGAGCCTAAGGTTCTGTTACATAGGATTTGAGGCAGCCCTATCTATTTTGTGGAGATGATAGTTGAGTGAGCAGTGACTCATAAGCTTGTTAAGATTTTGGTATCTTTTTGTCGAAGAGACACAATTTCATCAACTCGATTATGTTTTGAAAAATGGATTAATTTCTTAGCCTACCGAATGCCTTGTGTTTCGTTCCATTTAGATATTGAAACTACTTTTTCCCAAGAGTTCAGTTTCAATTTCAGGTGGCTAATAGGTAAGCCACAGAAAGGTAATGGTCCTCTGAATGGTAGTGCTGAGCGGCGTATTGCAAGTTCATCCGCGCGTTTGTTACTATCTCTACCCCTGTGGCCAGGAAACCAGATGATTGTGATGGTATTGTGAGCAGCTAGCTGTTTTAAGGTGTTTAAGCACTTTCAGGCCAGCTTAGACCTAAAGTAGAAATAGTATAGGGCTTTAATAGCCGAAGTAGAACTGCCAATTGAAAGTTAGGGCCGAACACTCCCGCACCCACTCCGTGTTCCATCTTTGATCCGTCGGGCTACCATGTTGAATGAAAGTAGTTCAGGGGTGGTGAACCCTCGTTGCTCCATTTGTCATTCTATAGGATCATTATTTTAAAAGGGCGGTACATATTTATTTCTAGGGGCATGAAGTCCGTAACATGCATCGCAAACTTGGAAAGTAGCGGGAGTCTGTTTAGGATTTTTAGATGCAATTTGAGATCTCCTAAATTAAAATCTGGTACTAGGTGAATTTTTATAGTTCTTATCGCTGTAGCTTTCTCGACTCTGATGTGGAGAGCGGGGTTCTGTAGGTGAGCTTCTAATACCGTTGTTGGGCAGGAGCGCATAGTACCTGCACTGCTAACGCAGGCTGATCTTTGGACCTTTAGTAGTGCATTCTGTGTAATTTTTTGTTCAATCTTTTCCCACCAAATCAGTGATTTATACATTGTAGTTGGAAGGTAGGTTCAGTGAACCATTTTAGGTTTAAATAGTCTCCATTTCCTTCCAAAAAGTTTTAAGCACTCCCGTAATATAGATGTGGCTTTATGTGATAGTATTGTCTATTTGTTAGTACCAATTTAGTCTATATCCAAGCATGATTCCCAAGTATTTGACTTCCATAGAAAAAGGCATTTCTATGTTGTTTAACATAAGATTTGAGCTATTAATTAATCTTTTTCTTGCGAAGGGGATGACATTGAGCCCCTACAGGTTACACCATTCCCACACTTCATCTAGGACATTTTGCATGAGGATAGTGATAATAGCTTTATGTGTGCCTCTGATTATTATGACTAGGTCATATGCATAGCCTTAAGTTGTATGTCCGTAGTTGTTTAGGTCATTCAGGAGTCAGTCGATAGCTCTTGATCATAGTAGAGGTGATGGGATGCCTCTCTGAGGACAGCCTTTAATGGTACTAATATGGCAGATGTGTAACCTAGTTTGGCAGAAATGATCCTGCTAGTTAACATGACACTTATCCATCTGAAAGTTGGTTTATCTACGCCTTTTGCAGCTGCAACTTTTTCGATGGAGGCATGGGAGGTATTATCAAAAGCTCCAGTAATGTCCAGAAACCAGTACAGTGCTATTTCTGTGGCATTGAGAGACACCTCAATTTTGCTGACAAGATGATGCAGTGCAGTCACAGGATTTACCAGCCTGATAGGCCAATTGGAGTTTGTTTAGAGGGCATTTCTTGAGTTTGTCAACTCGGATATGGTGGTCTATTATTTTCCAAATTATCTTTAGAAATAATGGTGATAGGTTTATTGGTCTGAAGGATTTTGGATCCGAAAGGAATCTCTTTCGAATTAAATAAGCGCTCTGAGATGGTTTTTAATCTCCGATTAGGTGAATAGAATTTGTTGAAATGTATGATTGTTGTTGAGGTGTTTACAGACTGAGATCCAGGAAAGCAGCCCTAGCGTTTCGCTGAAATTGTTTGTAAATTTACCATCAGCATTTTGTAGAAGACCTATTGCATTATCATGGTCTTTGGAAAGAGCCTTCTGAACTCTAGAAGTTGTGGGAAGATCTTCGATACCTTCGCATAAAGATTTCCAAGTTTTCCTTTTATTGTAATTAATTAGGGCCATTCGGTATTCGCTCCATTCATTAGTGTGTTTAGTTTGATTAACACTAGATTTACGGGACCCGTCATTTCGACGTATTTCGATTTTTATAAAGAAAATTACAAATCCGTTCGCATTTTTATTTTATCTCTTATCCGTTGAACGAGGTAAATATATATTGAAGTCTATTTTCTTCAAGAGTGTCGAAATACTGATGTTTTTTTTTTTTAAAAAATATATGTATTCGTTCAAGCGTAAAATTGACGCGAGTTCGTAGAGATAAGTGTATAAGAAATGTCCGTAAACCTAGTGTTAAAGAGTTTCCTAGCTTTTTATTTGAGAGCTCTAAGCTCTTTTTTCCACCAGGTTATAAGGTATATGGAACATAAGGTCATTGGCTTGTTGAGTCTTGCTGCGAAACTTATTGTGTGACTTATCCTATGACATCAAGTATCAGAGTAGTCTAAGATTGTAGGGTTATATGACGATATTGCTATAGCCGTGAAGATATCGAACAAATCGCTAAAATGACAATAGTGATAGTACGTAGATAAGATCGTCTGGCATGGCACATGTTGTACAGACAGTCGGTGGGCATGACATAACATCCAAATCAGACGTAAAATATTTAAGAACCATGATAAATGCTAGACTTTTTTCTTGAATATGTAGGCTGCAAAGCTGAAAGAGTAAGAGCTGCACTCGCCCGCATTATCCGAAACATTGGGCGGGGGTTGTCGAAGACTACTGCTTGCTGCTTTTTTGTTATTACAAACAAATAAATAAGTAGCTAAACGTGTATATATAATTTAATATTATAACTTGGATGAGTTTTAAGTTTGCCTATACTAGTTAAAGAGATAAAATTGACATCTGCTCTTTCTTTTTAATATTTTATTTTCACAAATTTACCTACATATGTGTGTCTTGGAACAATCGCACCAAACTGTTGCAGCATATGAGAGTATAGTCAGGAAAATGGTTTTAAAAAAATAATCTTGTTATCAATACTTAGAGCGGATCGTCTATTAATAAATGTATATATTATCATAACACATAAGTTTATTTTGAACACATGTTTTTCAAAGGTTAATTTGTTATCCAGAATTAAGCCTAGATATGTACTTGCATTCATTGCCCAATCAATCTCGTCTCCCAAATTTCCTTGTGGGGAAAAATATTTGTTTTCTGCGGCGAGTAAAAATATTGCTTGCGATTTATTTGGATTTACTTTAATTTTTCATCTATGGGAAAACTTCTCAATTTTATGCAAAGAGTTTTACAAGCACTGCAGTATGTCACAGGATACTATACTGGATGAATAGGCGCAGTGCCATCAGAAAACAGATTCAGGATGCCAGCCATGTATTTGTTAAATAGAATGGGACCTATAACTGAGCCCTAAGGTACCCCAAATTGAACATCCTGTAAAGAAAACTTTATATTTCCAATATGAACTGCAAAGAATTTATTTTGCAAGGAGTTTTGAACAATTTTAATTAGCGCGCTAGGATATCCGAATTTGTACATCTTGTATGTATAATGCCTATACAGTATCGAAAGCATAATGTCCCATACAGTATCGAACGCATTTTCGATGTCCAAAAGAACTAAACCTGTGGAACATTTTAAGCTGAAACCTTTCTGGAAAAGGGTTTTTTAATTCGCAGGACTTGATGACTGTCCACCAAACGAAAACGACAACGAAAATAGGTACTTACCAGTGTAAATTAAAAATAAAAAAAAAAAAAAAAACAAAGGCGGTGGATGTATCAAACCATATCGCAACAGACGACGTGGAGAACTCGATTAATATTTAACGTAGTTTCTGACGAGACATGGAGATAAAGATACCCCTTACTGCCAGTGTTATGTGAAGTTTCTAAAGTATTTTCAATGCTTACGGTTCTGTGGTGAAAGAAAAGAACTAAGAGACCATATTTTAGATGAGCTAACTTTTCTGCTTTTATGTAGTATGTAATTAGTGTGCAGAAGTGTATAAAGCACTGAGGGAATTTGAGGCACAACCAACTTTTGGAAACGGTCACTAAGCTTATTGCTCAAAATAAAATAAAAAAACGGCGTATGTCTGGAATTCTCACTCAATTCTGAAAAAAATAAAATTCGACCAACGAAATTGAACAAATCGTTAAAGTCACAAAAAAAATGAGAAATGTGCAATAAATAATGTAGGTCCAATAACAAGAACTTGAAAATTACTCGTACTCGTGCTTCGTAAATTTAAAACTTTGGCAGTAAGCAATTAAGTTTACAATTTTCCAAAGAAACGTAACCCAAATTGCTCGAGAAACCTACCTCATTTAAAATATTCCCGTGCTGATAAAAAAAAGATTTATCCTTAGCGCCACATATAAAAGAAAAAAAAAATTTATTCAACTTTCATCTGATATTTAAGAGCGCAATCAATTTTTTTTTTTTTTTTCTTGAAAAGGTTAACATTTCATCGCAGTAAATCAAAGTCTCTCCAACGAAATCACTTCGTATATAAATATTTATAACCATCTTGCGATTTCCTTTTCGTTGTCTTTCAAATATTAAAAACCATCATCTCGGCCTCCATCGTCGTGTGTTTTCGTATTCTATTTTTTTTTATACCTCTCTTTCCTTCTGCTTAAATTCTCCGACTTTTTAATTCTGTTTTAATAAAAAGAAAGAACGGTATAATTTGAAAAACACAGCAGGATGAAGATAGAAGGAGTCAGTACAGTGCTAAAAGGGATGCGAATGGGACTACAAATTCTGTTAGTCCTTTACTAATTTAATAATATTATCCTTGATATCAACAAAATCCTTCAAATCTCTCAACTTGATGGTCAGGATTCATGATTTAAGGATGTATTCCTTTTTTCTTTTTTTTTTTCTTAACGCTGTCTTAATGTTTTCTGAAGTAGCCTGTTTCGCGGAGTCAAATTTTGTCTTCTTCCTTTTTTTCCCTTTTTTTTTTTAAGTCTGCTGCCCGCAGCAAGGACTCGTTTAATATAACTAAAAATTATTTTTCTAGGATCAGCGAACATGAGAATATATTTTGAATGAATAAGTGATGAAAAAAAAGAGGAGCAGAAAAAGAATCTGGAAAGTGTCTGCTTGGTGGTAGCAATGGTTAGACACTTCCCGTGGGCAATGATTTTATGAGGAGAGTAAGTTTTACGGGTTGCTCAAATGGGTTATTGGCAATTTGTTTTTAGCAGAAATTTATAAGACTAACACGGCTTCATTGAGGATGTGTTGAAGACTACTTAAGGTTAATACAGTAACTTTTTAGATTGTGTTTGTCTTAGCGCTGGGGGAATTCAAGAATGTTTTGGAAATATCTGAGGAACATTTTTGAATAACATAGTCTGTTAGAGAGACGGGTCCATACTAAGCTGCCATAAGAACCTACTGTAGAATGGTTTTGGAAGAAAACAGAAGAGACAACGGGTCATCTTATAGAGTGGAAAAGTGAATACTCAGACGAAAGATTACTATAACCAATATTTCACATCAGATGAGATACTCGTAGTTCTGCGTTTCGTACTCGTATTGTATGGTATAATCGAGAATGGGTTAGAGCGTGGAATCTATATATTTGTGTAGGTCTTGGGGGTATGATGAATTGCTTATTTACATTAAAACAAAAATCATTTCATTATTTCAAAGAAAAACGTGAGTTTGAAGATTTATCTTACTCTCATGTTTCATTCATGCTTTTACTAGATTACACACATTTTTAAGCAAATACCTATGTTTAGGTGGATTAAGTCTATAGCAATTTCATACTTGCATATGTTGTCGGGTATCAATCTGTTGAATAAAACTGAATTTTTGCTTCAAAAAATATAGTAAATGCTTACGAATTTTGCAGCATGCTCTATCGGATGCTAGACAGTTAGTGATTACCAAGTCACACATATTATGGAAATGGTCATATTCATGGGCGTTCATGAATGAAAACCATATTAGGAACTCGAAACAGCTGGAGCTATATCGATTTACAGAAGCAAATGTGGAGTAGTTTGGCAAATCGATTTTTGGTATGAGTTGGTAGTTACGATAGTTAAAGTGTTAAGCGAAATAAGTGGATTCACATAAAATGAATCCGTTTTTCTTAACAATAAATGTCAGTTTCATTTTCTTCGTCTTTCTTTAAATTGTAATTGTGTGGCTTTCAGAGGAAAGACGTATTATTCTTTTACTGGCTGTCATGACGCAAGGGTCTAGAAAAAAGTATCATGCAGAAAACGTAAAAGGTATCAAAACGTATCATGTCTTTTAAAATCGAAATTTTAAGTAGAAATAAAGTCCCTGCTGATAATACAGGTTTACAGGGGTTCCATTAAGTAGTTTTGCCTTCATCTTCGCCTACTTATTAACCGGTTTTTGGAATTAGGCTCATTCTCAGATATGACTCCGGCGATTTTGTTCAAAATCTACTTTTAAACAATATTTGACATGTGGAAGGGTTTACCCAGTTTTGGAAGATTTTTAAAATATTTTTCTTTTTTTCGATTTCTAACGGCCATTTAGAATCATTTTAACAATTTTTTTTTAAATTCCAAACTGAGTGACCTGCAAATAAATAACACATAGATGCAAATATGTGCCCTTTATTTGATGTAGTGTTTGGGGAAACTTAGATTTTATTCGTTCCCCTTTCATACTCTTGTGGCTGTTGGTTTCTGTCTCTCGCTGGTGATCGCACCTACCCAGCTCGGGTCACAAGAAAACACACTATCCGTACATAATTCGATCAACTTTTGAAGTACGACTTCATATCTGTACCATACGTAACATGTATTATATCTACAATGTTTTTCCTGTGTTGATCTGCTTCAATTTGTATGCAATTTCTTCGCATTACGTTAGCCAGTTTACTGTCTTTATTGTAGGAAGTAACTTCGGCAACCTCCAGCAACAAGCAACTTGAACGAAAAGTTGGCAGGTGCCCCAATTTATTCATTCTGAGACAAGGCTCCTGGCACACTTCTACAATTGTTCGACGCCTTAAATCGCAACTATCCATTAAGGCTTTTGAATGTACATATTGCAAGGCTTCAGCCATAGAAATAGATACACATACGAGTACATATGTATGCATTTGTTAGCATTTTGATTTGGTACTGAGATGCTTGTATTAAAGAAAACCTTCAGAGTGTAAGAGCAACAAGCAAAGAGTTTTGTGGTGTGATGAGTAGTAGGATGATACGTGAGGTAACGGTGAAAATAGAATATGGTAAATATTCGCCATAACCTGGTATGAGTGCCGATGGGAACATGTCACTTCCTTTGTTACGACAATACGTGATAAAATTGGATACATACACTGCTAAGTGACATGACAGCTCACTACATTACTGAGACTTTTTCTTCAAAAATAAAAGAAGGTATTTACCACCTTCTTTCATAAATATCTGAAGAAAAAGAGTAAACCCCTCTGAACATACAACCTTCCACTACAAATCGGGACAATACCTTGTAAATCCTCTTTACAATGTGATTTCTTAAATAAAACCATTCTCCCTTGATAGTACCATCAATTATGTTAAACAGATCCCCCTTAACACAAGTGTTGAGTTGTCATTGAATAAAAGTACGCAAAAATACGTATTTCTAAAATCTCAATTAACCCACGTCATCTTGTCGACGGAAGAATGAATTCTGTTGCTTCAAACTTCAGACACAAATTTCGTTATGACAAAGGAGAAACCACAATTTTCGCGAAAATTGTTTTTATTCATAGAAAATGCAATTAGGGATTCAAGGCACGCAATTTAGACGACAGCGACGACGACGAGGATGCCAAGGACAACGACGACGATGACTACAGCGCTATCGACAACAATAGCGAGGCCTTAGCAAACCGAACCACAAAAAAAAAAAAAAAAAAAGGAGTCAACGATTGAGAAGGAGCATATTCTTCTTCACTGACAGGACGAAGTTGGTTTTTTTTTTTATATTTTTTGGAAAAAAAGGCAAGTAGTGTGAGCTGGCGGAAACCCTGAAATCCATAAGAAAATCCACAGGGGTTGAACTGTTGTTTTGTCACTTAATTATTCACAATTGGCAAAAGGTCCTTCTTTGTCTTGTTATATAATAATGTACGGAAGGTGCTAGAATTTTGTGATGTTATTTTGACATCATACGGAAAATTGCATTGCTACTTCCTGATGCTGTGTTAAATGTTGCAAAAGTGACTTGGTTTTACGAAGGGGATAGGAGAAACTTGGCTTGGTTTTCTTTTAACTAAACAATATTAAAACAGGTGACAGGTACTTAAAGGCTTAAAGATAGATAAAGATATATATAAGTATGCAGTTGGATTGTGATCGGTCGGGACACTACTAAGCGTTCTAAACACGAATTAAGCCAGTAGCACAACAACCAAGTTCGTAATCAAGTGCCTCTTTATGGTGATCCCCGGACAACTACACCTATGTACAAACCCTTACACTCGTACCTTTAAGCTAAAATTGGAAGTGGGGGCGGTCTAGTGCCTTGATCTAGACTAGGTAATGTGCGTTAGCATTCTGCGTTACCTCGGATAAGGAATGATCATACTTTGGCTATCATAGCCGGACTAAGATTGGTTTCTGGAATATGATGATGCTTCTTGACTTTGGAATTGAAGGACCTTAGACTGGCATTCTTTAATCCAACTTGAACGAGAGTTTAAAAAATAAAAATAAAGATAAGCATAACACTGTGCTGCCTTACTCTGCCAAAACTTCCAGAAACCCGCGGGAATCCGGAGTGGATCTGTTGCTAATACCAAAGCCACGTAGGGGTCTAATTCTCTGCTAGCGTCATGGTCATAAGATTTTAACGGCTAGATTCTGGACATGCAGTGCTATGCCTCAAAGAAGCTCTCGTCTGAGGATGAAAATGATTACTTCTACAATCAGATAAACGCCGCGAACAATGTAGCATCAAACATCAGCATTAATCATTTGGCGATCAGTCGACGTTTTACACATTGTCTTCTGGTTGTCCGAAACAAACGAGGAGCAGGTATGGGAATGCTACTTGATTACTGTCTTATGGTAGCTGCTGTATAATTATGTACAGCAGACTTACAATTTCCTTAGTACGTCAACAGTTAAAGGAACGCCTTGAGAACCAACTATTGAAGCGCATTGGTGCGCTGTGGAAAATGTTTTTACCTCTGCAGCAGGGAGAGGTGGATTGATGAATGAAAATAACTTAAAGCACGCGACCTGATAAGCGAAATTGCAACAAAGCTCTAGCAACAGAAGCAGAGGTTATTGCGGAACCCATTATAGAAGGAACTGACATATGGTTACAGCTGTAAACAGTATACGGTGAAGAGTTTATACGGTTCAATACTTTTTTCCAATTGAGAACTAGCTTGAGCGATGAGGGAGTATTTTGCTACGATTCTGAACCGTGTATTCGACCGCGAATTGCACCCAAATATGAGTGAGATACACGAGGTTCCAATTTCCCGAATGCGCAGCGCTACTCCTAGTAAGAATAAGATCACTTTTGCGATCAGAGCACTCAAGAGCAACAAAGAGGAAGGACTTGATGACATTTCCACAGAGGTTTTAGAGGCGGCGCCAACAACATCGCATACACTTATCAAATGAGCTTGGAAGGCCGACAGTTTTAACGTCAATCTCTGAGGAGGTTTTTGCGTGCAACCTGCAGTTGTCAAGGTAATGTCAAAAATAGATTTAGAGCGAATAAAGGAACATCTTGTAGAAACACTTGATGCCGAACAAGCAGATTTTCACTTTCCATTGAGCAATAGGTTAGATACCAATCGATATTTCATACTTTATAAACAGCACGAGTAGATTTGCTCGAACGTCATTGATGAAGTGGTCCCTTCGGTGAAGTACGAGTACACACAACTCATACGCTCACGACACAATTGAGAACAGTGATGTCGTTTGTGTAATTTTGAAAGAAGTACAAATATGGAAAAATAGTAGTATTTTCAAGGAAAAATATCCAAGAGCCTTGGATAAGATCGAATACAAATGAAGTCCATAGAAGTCGGAATTTAGCAAGATGTTTTGCAATGGAAGATGAAGTAGATTTGAAGTTAAAATCTAACTTTGACAAGACTTAGTCACACATCACATTGCTCACAAATGTCCCATCCTTCTGCTTACATTTGCCGTCAATAAAATGCTAAGGTTATGTTTCTTATACAAAAAGAAATTCTGATAAATTTTACCTCGAATCTATCCTAACATCCCATATTCTCATTATAGATAATTGAAGTGTAATAATCCCGGACAATTTGTTGACAAACTGGGCAAACAGATTAAATTGGGTTGCGACGCTAACACCATATCATATCATCTGGGGGAGCAACAATATTAATAAACGAAGTGAGGCCCCTTTTTAATTTCCTCAATTGTACAATACCTTTGTCAATTGTCAGAAAAAATATACTGGATCTCACTGTCTCAAGCACTTACTTACTCCATTCTAAATTGCACTCCATTCCTGTAAACCCACTTTCCTGACCATAGTTCACAACTTATGTATATGAACAACTCATAACTTTTAAATCACCTGGCGGAGACGGCATCTTATCCCGCAATAATCCAACACGGTATCGATAAACTCACCGATTTCCTTTTTTTTGATCTTCAGATCCAGTTTTGAACTAAGCTACATCCCCACAACATGGAGATATATAAAATTAATTTCTAATATTCATTCCTAACGCTGGCCACAGATCATCCTCAGATCCAAAATTCTCCAGACCAGTCAATATCACTTCAGTGTTCTTAAAGATAATAGAGAAAATCATAGACCTCCACGTATGCAATACCACCTTAATAGAACACCCACTCAATAACCCCTAATTTACATACCAAGCTGGCAAATCACCAATTGCAGCCCTATACCATACTACTATTTGATAGGTATTTGTTAAACAAAGAAATAACCCTCTGTGCTTTTGACAACACCTCTTTTCAATCCATCGAATTGTCGCCGATGCCAAAGGCATTATCTCAGCCAAGCTTGGTATACTCCCAATTACCATCAAATCCACCAAAAGTTGCCCGCAAGGAGGTGTCCTATCGCCCCTATTATGGGATATTGTCGCTGACCAACTTCTAAACGATTTAGGTCGATTCCTTACTTAAGGCTGTCCAGATGACCTCACCTCAATTACTTCCTATGCCTCAAGTATGTGGCGCGAAAAAGTAGAACAAACTTACGCCCGATCCGACAAAGAGTTGCTGTGTATTAATCACGGGTGCGATCCGAACTCGCGCTAGAACCCTCTTAGATCTCCATCCCCTAAACATAAGAATAATGAAGACTGCTATCAACAGCGCCCTAAAGCTTCATATCTTATGTAACTCTAAGTCTGAATTATCAGGACTGACTTCATGCCGAAAAAAATAAATCTAAATTACTCCTTCAATATTATCATCCCGACCCTCTTCTATTGGGATAACCCTCAAATCCTTCATATGGAGCAACAATCCAACTGATACACCGAAGGCTAGAAAATTGCAAATGGAGTAAATACTAAAATATTTGGCCTGGCTATCCGACAGTATAACGATGTCTTGTCCACGATTCTTCCTATCAAGGTTAAATTGGGCGCATCTTTCGATCGAGTAGATCTCTACTATTGGGGTATATTCCCATGACTTCCGAGTACTTGGTTTTGGGCCCGTATACACCTGGTCCACTTCCTTTGGATCCGTCCGTTTACCACTTTATGGTCCAAAAACGGGACTGATTTGGAAAGTGTTTCTCGCTGTCAGTGTGCGATGCATTTTCCTTTCCCGACGCCCACTTTGATTATTATTAGTATGTAGAAGCGTCAGGCCTAATATCACTTCCAGTGCTACTGTGGGACAGGTTCTCATAGCTCCTGTTACGCAAACACAAGCTAGCCTTGTACTTTTCCAACGGTTTTCATTATTGTGCTCAGTCTGGTTCTACTGACTAAAACTACTGCTCAGTACGTTATACTGGGCCTGACCATTACGGAGTACATCCATCTTAGTGTAGCTGGGTTGCATCCCCAAGTTTTGACTGAAATGTTTCTGCACACAATCAGTGCTCATATTGCTTTGGTTACCACAGCTTGGCTGGTATTCACAGAATTTGCCAGAACCAAAATACTTTCAAAAAAGACTGTCTTTCCCCAGGTTTTGACTGAAATATTTCTGTATACCATTAGTTCTCGTGTTGCTTTGGTTACCACAGCTTGACTGGTATTCATAGAATTTGCCAGAACCAAAATACTTAAAAAAAAAGACTGGTCTTTCAATGACAATATTCATCTTCAATGCACCAAAGAGGCCCCAAGCTCCGTTGGGAAGATCTAATAATAGTGAGTGAGAGAAAAACTTTACAATTTAACAAACGAATACTTTTCAAAATAGTAGCACAAAATTGAAAGGTTTAGTTCTTACAGTCGTACAGCATCACCGAAAGTAGTACAAATCACTATGTGTAGTATAAAATACAAACGGCAGCACTGAATGATAATCAAAAGGACGGAGTTGAAAATGAGGAGCTTGGAGGACGTCAGACAATATGTGTTGGTTATACGCCAGCAATTTATGTAAATCAAATCCACATGGTTATTCGAAATTCCGGCTCAAATCAAACTAAGTTCTAAATTAATTGTCATCTAATGACATAAATTGAGCTTAATATAGAAACATCCTTTGTTCATGTAATCCCCGTTAATTTCGTTCCTTTTGAAAAATGTCCACTCAATTATACCTACCTCAGAAGTCAAATAAATTTCATTCGCAATTAATTTATCTCAATTGGAGTTAGCAATCAATTAAAACAAGCACAAGTAAAAGGGAATGCTATTTTCAATTACACAATTCCAGTTTCGTCCTAAGAGTTTCGCGCCACTTAAAATCCCAGTTTCATTAACGAATAAAGGAAATGAAATAAGATTGCCAATACTAAAACAGCATTGCATATCTATTAAGCGTCCTGCTGCTTCCTTATGATCGTCCTCTCATTATAAACATCCGGAATTATATTTGAAAAGTCCTTTAAACGTTAGCCTCAATTTCCGCTTTCCACAGTCGGATGGCGGAAGGCACATCGTTCAGAGGGATGGAAGCGAACAAACATAATTTTTCCCCAAATAGTCGCATGAGAATGAGAAAGTTTTTGGCAGAGACCATCAGCAAAGAGGACGAAGATGAGAAACATCGCTTTTTATCTTAATTGTAAAATTTAAAACTACCGTTGAGAGATTTTTTAACGATAATTGATTCTGGTATTTTTCGGAGCGCTTTTGACCCACAAAATAGATACACGAGTCCATCTCTAATGGTATACACAAAATAAGTAGTCTTATTTATAAATTTTGTTCTCCTGTTTCTTTCTCATTCACATGCCTTGACATGAAAGAGAATATTTAACATTCAAAAAACTAATCCATGGGAATAAGAATTATGTTCATATACAATATTTGAGTTGGTGAAGAAAGGATGTTTTCCTAATTACGAGATCCTTAAATTGTTACAATTTAAGTTTGAAAAGAGCCTCAATAGATATACAGCGCCTTGCAAAAGTATAACCGTACCCTAGAAATGGTCTTTTCCAGGAAACTCAAAGCGGATACCCTAATTATTTCATTATTTTATGGCATCAATATAAAGGGTGTTTCTTTTTTTTAAGAGATGCAGAACTTTAAAATGAAATAAAAATAAAACAAACATAAAAATCGTGGCAATGGCCATGGTATTGGCTTTACTGGAAAGATAATGATAATTTTATGTCACTAGTGTTTATATATGATTTTGGGCATATGGGCACCGCAACTGGCTCGAATAAATTGCAATCTGGAAGTACAATTTTCGACCACTTTTTCGACCAACTGGAGCCATATATCGGCAATAACGAGGCGAATGTTGGCTTCCAAGCGGTCCATCGTCTCTGGTTTATCGGTGTAGACTAGCGACTACACATATCCCCACAGAAAATAATCCAAAGATTTTAAATCACACGATCTTTGAGGCCAATTCAAGGTTCATTACGCAAAATTATGCGCTCATCGGATATTTCCTTCAATAAATTGATTGCGGTGCGCACTTGTGGCATATTACGCCGCCTTGATGAAACCACAGCTCTTCCACATTAATGCCATTCAATTGGGGAACGAAAAAGTCAGAAATCATGGATCTATAGCGCTCTCCATTGACTGTAACGTTCTGACCGGCATTACTTTTGAAGAAATATGGACCAATGATTCCACCAGCCCATAAAGCACACCAATCAGAGGGATATTACGGCGTCTCAATAAGGGCTTGTGGATTTTCTTTACTCCAAATGCGACAATTTTGCTTTTTGACGTAGCCATTCAACCAAAAATGAGCCTCATCGCTGAACAAAATTTTGTGGTGAAAATGAGGATCAAGAGCAATCTTGTGACGATTCACCGAACGCATGGCGTACTCGTACACTATGGTCAAACGGGTTCAATTCTTGCACGAACTGGATCTTGTAAGGTCGTAAACCAAGATCTTTCCGCAAAATCTTCCATAAAGTGGGTGGATACAGCTCCAATTGTTGTGCACGTTGGCGAAACGACTCATTTGGGTCCTCCTTAATACTACGTTCCACAGCAGATATAGATTCTTCGGTGCGCACTGTAAGAAGTCCCTGTGGATGAGAATTATTAAGTAGAGTATGCGTGGTGCAAAAACAATCCATAATTATTCGAATTACTTGCTCGGACGAAAGACTGTGTCGACCGTAAAATGGACATAGCAATTGAACCACGATTTTCGAAATAAATTTGCACAATTTGCAAGCGTTATTCTGGCATAAGTCTTTTCATGGTGAAATGTCAAATCAAACTGAGTACAAATCAGCTGTCAGCTGTAAAAGACTGTCGCTGGAAAAAAGTATTGCCAATTTGAAAAACAGATCTTTAAAAAAACACCCTTTACAATAAAACACAGCGAAATAATCGTCCGAAGCAAAATAGTGTCTGATCCATGTCTAACAACAGTCCATAAGGAAAAAAGAGTGAAATTCGCACGTAATAAGATGGATCGTGATTGGAAAATCGTACGACAAAAATAAGTTTAACCTTGATGGACCTTGCTTCTACCTCTATGAAAATGAATAGTGCTGCCTACATCGAGTTGCTCCATAGTACCTTATTTAAGACGATATCGTAGATTTCCGCACGTCTTTCAGCAAGATAATGCAGCAATTCATGTTATTTGTCAAAGTGTGGAATGGTTTCGGGCACAAAACATAAGATTGATGGAGATGAAGATCTCCAGATTGTAATTCAATCGAAAATCTTTGGCAATCCTTACTCGCAGAGTTTTACCGAGCTACGAGAAGCCATAATGGATTCATAGAACTCCTTTAATGATTCATCAATATTAGTTGATTTTTAGCATAGAAAAAAGTGGTAATAAAATTCCATATTAACTTTTGTGCAAACAATTAGCCAATAAAAAACAAATAAAGAAAAATGTAATGCGGCTATACTTCTGCAAACTAAAAAAAATCAGGCTTTTATTGCTCAAATTCCCAAAAACAAAATACCTAGTATGGACAACAGTACTGTTACAGACATTTATTGCTATAAAACAAAGACCTCAAAAGATAATTTAATAAAACTTTTAGGATTTATTCAGATATGTATTCTGAATAAAAAAATTGAAACTTTATTTAAAAGGACTTCTCTTAGCCTTAATGCAAGTCTTTAGTCGTTTTGGCCACTAGGAAGACTAGTCTTTGTACCAATAAAACGGGGTACATTTCTTTGGAGCCAGGTATGGGTAGTTTTCGCCTTATGAGCTGGCGCACGATCTTTCTGGAATGTTCCTTCCTTTTTTTGGAAAAGGGTATGGTTTAGAGGTTTCACAAAGGTCCTGTATTGGTTTGCCTGTACACTTTGGCCTATGTTTCGATGCTTTTTTTCGCAAAAATGCAGGTCAGCGACCCAGCTAACTCTGGGGGGTGTACTTTACGGACCCCTGAGACTGGCTCGAACACTTACCCTAGATGAGCCTATCACTTTATTTGTTTAATTTCTTCTGCATCGTGAAGACAACAGCGTATTCCACCAAAAGTCGCTTTGATTTTTGGACCCAATTTTTGTAAAAGCCACAGTCAGCATTTTTCCAGTATGGCGTTTGAAGGCCTCCAGCCAATCTTGATATGCAAATCATTGACTTTTGTGTTACATTCATCTCATGTACTAGTGCTTTTTGCTTTTAAGGACTTTTTTGTGTCTTAAAGGTTTTGATGACTTGTGGCGTTCTTACCGTGCGAGGAGGAACAGATTGCATGCGGCCTTTAATGTCGCCCCTATCCCCGAAGAATTTTATACACCGATAAGCAAACATTGAGTTAATACCTAGCTGCCGCAGTGTCTTGGAAATCGAACCTTTGTTCACACCGCACTTATGAAGCGCTACGACAGAGATGTGATTCACTTTCTCAGTTCATTCCAGAGCGAAAGTATAAGCAAATTTGAAATATTTTTATAAAGAAAAAATTGTGACATTAACTGCTACAAATGTTATGTCAATCTTTGGGTACGCCTAACTCTTGGCCGCACAATCAGTGCAAACAATGTAATAACAGTATTTTTTGGTCCCTACTGATGCCATAAAATAATAAAATAATTAGGGTACTGTATCCGTTTTGAGTTTTCTGTAAAAAACCTTTTTTAGCGTGCGGTTATACTTTTGCAAGCCACTGTATGGTATATGTGTACGGATTCAAGTGTAGAAGACTTTTTCCTTAACCATTCGCATCAAAAGGAACTGAAAAGTACTTAAAATCTTCCTAAATATCTAACAATCGAAAGTAAATGACAGAGCAAAAGCATGACAAGGAAAAATCCTCGGCAGAGTAAAGGCCCGGCAAGCAAATAAATAATCGAGCATTTAATTTAATTAGAAATCACAAGCAGAAATTATATTTACATAATCCTCGGGAAATTAACGTTTGTGTGCTCAAAAGCCCGTACCGTACTTGAGGAGATGTATGCGCCGCGACTCCTTCTGACAGGCTTCCAGACACGGTGTGTCCTCGAGTAGATGAAATTATTTTTCACCGTCTTCAGCGCCCCGCGCGCCCTTATATGGTTGGTGGGGTGGCGAAAAACGGAAGAGGCATATCCATTATGTATTTATGTCCTTAGCCGAAAATTAAGTTAAAGATAAAATCTTAATTTTGTCGTTGACGTCTTTGGTGGAGGGTGAAATATTATTATCGGAGGCTGGCATTAACAAACGCTTCAGCACACAGTGGGCGACTGAAGATACCAGAAATGCGTATTTGTTTAATGAATTCCCAGGGTGACTTATGGAGAAACAGTTAGCGAATAATAATTGGATTATTTGCTATCATTTGCATTTAGTTTCCTTATATGGATTTATCAATCTTATTACATCGAATATTTATGGTGCCTTGTGGGGGTGTTTTCTGTATTCGGTTGCAGAGGGAGAAATCACTAAGACAGTGGCAGAGACCGGAGGTAGTTATCGCATTACATTTAATTAGAAGGCATTTTTCATTGTCACGGAAACTGTTACGAATTAAGCCATTGGGAATAGAGATTTGGTTGCGGGTATTCATTTAAAAAAAGACTCCGAGACTTTGTGGTGTATTAAACAAGCAATTGTAGCCGAGTATCTCGGTTGTTTTAAATTAACGTTTCCCTTCGAATCTACTTTATTTTTTTAATTTATACGAAAAAATGTAATTGCTACCAATAAATAGGAATTTTAAATTCTAGGAAAATATAAATCGCTTTATAAGTTGACGGGGAGTACACGCTGCTTCATCAAGGTCTGTAACAACATCACCGAGGCTTTTGATATCAGAAAAAGACTAAGGCAAAGTGACGAGCTGTCATATGTTTACTTTAGTATCATACTTGAACAGATTGTACATAATTCTCAAGATAACAACAGGACTAAGATCTCTCAAAAGTCTGTACAACAACTCAAAGTACGCCGACAACATTGACATAATTGGAAGAACGCAATGTGCCGTCAATGGTGCTTTCGTGAGTTTTGAAACAGAACCGGCGAAAATGGGTTTACCGATTAACGAGGACAAAACAAAATGTATGCTGTCATCAAAAAGGACAGTCAACATCGACGACTTGGACAGAACGACACTGTAGACAGCTATAATTTTGCGATTTTGTCTATCTAGGCTCCGCTATAAATTCAAACAATGACACCAGCGCAGATATCCGCTGTTTCTTTGGCTATATGGCGCAGAAGCATGGACGTTATCAAAGGCGGATAACAACCATTGTTTGTTTTCTTCGAGCGATATTTGGTGCCATTTGTATCGACGGGGAATGAAGAAGGAGATACAACAACGAATTATACCGGTTGTACAGCAACATAGACCTAGTAAGAAGGATTCGAATTCAACGCCTGAGTTGGCTTAGATCCCGAAAGTGTTTGAATCCATTCCGAAGGGACGACGCGGTAAAGGAAAACCTCACCTAATGTGGCGCACACGAGTGAAAAGGGACCTCAACCGATATTGCACTTGTTGAGCAAGTTCCAGACTTTTCTTGCTGTCCGAACGTCTTGAATACTTTGTACGTTTTAAAACAGGCGAAGTATTGCCGCCAGAAGCCTCCAACTCGACGCAAACCTTGTCATCGAACGATTAGGATCCGAAGAGAACGAAAAGACTCCTGTCCTGTCCATAAATATTAAATGCCTAACGTCTATAATAGGAGCCCTTATGAGGCACTGCTTGATAGCTAAGTTTTTACGCTTTTTACTTTACCTAGCGGAACAGCCACCTAACCTAATTAGGGTTTTACGTTAATACAGAGAAAAGGATTATATATGCAAATAATCCTATTTGTAGGGTCAGATAAAAAGAAGCACTTTGTCCCATGTTTACATGTCTATTTGTTATACATAGCTTGATCGAGATATTTTTAAGCAATTCGATTTGTGTATTTGCCCTGATATAGCTTACAATTTCTGAATAGATTTTGTTGAAATTTGGCTCGCAATTTAATCCTGACACGGTAGTTGTCTCAGCGGAATACAATCTAAACCGGATGAAGTGGGGATAAGATATGGACAGGGGGTTTGATAATCTTCAAATCATCCTTCTCACACATCTAACTCAAGAACCACTTAACGGATTTTGAACATAGTTCATCGCATTTGCCTTAGTTATTGAAGTTTTTTTTGTAAAAAAAAAAAAAAAATATTTCTTACATATTTTAATTCGAATTCATTAGAAGTTCAGCATTAATATGATTTGTGGACAGAATATTATCACCACCATACAACAAATAATCAGTCCATTCGATTTACTAGGCAAACTAAGAAAATGATCACCAACTTCGTTCGGCTCCGAGTGGGAGATACCTTCCTGATACACCAACATTTCTTCAAAAAAGCATCACCACCGACCTGCCCCACCTGCCCAAGTAACCTAACCATTAGTCACCTGCTTGGTCCTTGCCACCTCTAGTCAAATCAATTACTAAAACACCTGAATCAAAATCTAAACATCATAGAAGTATTAAAGGAGCGTACCCAATCCAATATAGAAATTATTAATAAGATGTTATCTATACTTAAAATAGCTATATTGTCACTTTTTTTATTAAAGAGCTTATTAAAAGTAATAAGCAATAACTTCAGTCACTCTTCATTCAAAATTTAGTGAAAAAGAACAGATCTCTATCCACAACAACAAAAAAAAAAGCCGATTTCCATAAAAATTATATTTGTACCGGAACAAGAAGACAAAAAAATACTCAGGTGATATGCATACATACATACGAGGGCAAGGTGAAAAGTTCTCAGCCTGACGCAAAGATGGCCTTCCAATCAGCAAAAATTTATGTTTTCTGCCTGGGTGTACTTTTCATTAGTTCGTATGATAAGTTTCAACTTGTTTCAAGTTTCAAAGTTTACGGGGACTCTGCTGCTTCCATGTCAACCGTTAAAAAGTGGGCAGCTGAATTTAAACGTGGTAGCACGTCCCTCGAAGATGACCCACGTGAAGGACGGCCAAAAACCGCAACCACACCCGAAACCATCGAAAAAGTGCATGATATCGTGTTGGACGATAGGCAAGTGAAGGTGAGTGAGATAGCTGAGGCTGTGTGTATATCGGAAGAGAGGGTGCGAAACATCTTGCACAAAAACTTAGGGATGCGAAAGCTCTGCGCAAGACGGGTGCCGCATTTGCTGAATGCCGATCAAAAGCAAATGCGCAAACGATTTTCGCAGCAATATTTGGACCAATTCAATAGGGATCCGACCGATTTTGTGCTGCGATTTGTCACCATGGATGAGACATGGGTCCACCACTGCACGCCAGAAACGAAACAGCAGTAGAAGAAGTGGGTGGAAGCCGGTGGTTCAGCGCCAAAGAAAGCGAAGTCAATCGTATCTGTCATGGCCAGTGTGTTTTGGGATGCGAAAGGGATACTGTTAATTGATTACATTGAAAAAAGTAGAACAATTACAGGCGAATATTACTCCAAACTTCTTGACCAGCTGGATGTCAAAATTCGCGAGAAGAGGCCTGGCTTGAAGAAGAAAAAAATCATCTTTCACCAGGACAATGCACCTGTACACAAGTGTGCGTTGGCGATGAGAAAACTGCGGGATTTGGGGTATGATTTGCTCGGCCATCCCCTCTATTCACCTGATTTGACACCCTCAGACTTTCATCTGTTCCCAAACGAAATTTGTTTCTGGGAAGCGCTTCGCATCCAGTGCAGAAGTTGTGAGGGCCGTGGATGAATATTTCACAGCCTTCCAGACTATCACTTCCGAGAAGGAATACTGATGTTGGATGGACCAAGTGTGTTGAAGTCAAGGGAGATTATGTAGAAAAATAAAATCATTTTTTAACTGAAAATCGCAGTCTTTCATTGTCAGGCCGAGAACTTTTCACCTTGCCCTCGTATTTCCAAAAGATTTTGATCGTCACTCCAACTATTCAAGAACAGGCAATTGGTAGGATGAGCTGGAAAGACAACTGGACGATAGTAGAACGAATGAGAAGCACATTTGTATGTCCCCCACCCCATATCCCAAATAAATTTACCAACAATAATTTTGCTTCCAACTACCTTTATTAAGCCAAGGGATTTATCACATGCAGTACGAAAGTGATGGTGCTTACCTACATAAGAGTACGGGTATTTTGCATGAATTTAGTGCAACCATTCAATATCTTAGTCAGACAAACTATAATACCCAGACCGTCCAGTTAATTAGGTGCACCAGGTATTGCCTAGTTACCTTCGACTAACCTAGTGAAGATGTTGGACAAAGCTAACCGCATTCATGGCCGTAGGATGATATTATAACCCATTAACAAACGGAATTCAAACAAAAGGCAATTATTACGAATATGTAGTTTGGATCGCAAGGAAGATTACGGTTTACAGTTGTAGATACAGGTCCTATTTATGGTAAGACTCTGCCAATGTTGAGATTATAATCTTCCAATATTTAGTTATCTTTGGGATGGAATATTCGCATTCTAAATTTAATTCTCAAATATTAATATCCAGAATCAAATAGAGAGGTCCAGCATTATCCACAGCAGATAGGAGCCACCTATTTTACCTGATGTTAAATGAGTGTCTTTAATTTATAAGTCCTTACTATGCATCCAATCTGATGATTTCACGAAGTTATGTAACTTTTCATAATCCACTCGAGGTCTTCTCAAACCAAACGCACTAAACGCTGAAGTCAACTTTTTTAATTTAAAAAAACAGTCCATTCAGTTAGCCATAATGTGTTGTGTGTTAAAACTTAAAAAAAAAAAAAAATATACATTTAGTTAACAACTTTGCTATAATGAAATTGTCAGTCCATTTGCATAGAAATGTACAGCAAATGGTTTTATGGTTGTCGACATTTTCACCACCAGCACAGCAAATACAATGTTTAATCTAATTTGTGCCTGCCCCTTAACGCCCCCTCAATTTATAATCAAGTATCTCCAATCAATGTTTTTTTTTTTTTTTTTGTACTTCGAGGATTGTCAGCAAAATTACGACCACGGTACCAAGGACACTATAATACTTACTACGCGCGGCGTATTTATCATTAAGTTTTTCTTATTTTTTTTTTTTTTTGATTTCAACTAAAGTTCGTCGTTTCGAAACTCCCATACACAATTTGTATTTCAAAGTTCGCAACACCGTTAATAGTATTTCGCTTACTACAACAGAAAAAGAAATAACGCGAGGCGAAAGCTAACGATATGAATGCGCCCCAATAATAATAAAATTAAATTGGCCGATGGATACTGTAGGGATACTGAGTTTGCGATACGAGTAGATGTAAAAGTTTTATATATTTTTGCTATTTTACGAGCTCGACGAAAAATGAATAGCAAAATCGTGCTCGAAATATAAAAAGGGATGAAGGATATAATATAAAGATTGCAAAGGTCAAAAACTTAAGATAAATGCCTATTCGAAAGTTTACTCATGCCTGGGTATCGTCTAGTATCCTGGCTTCGTGTAGAGATTGGAAAATAAATTGTCCGGTTAGAAATTGGATAAGGAAACAATTTCGCGTTGATCGTTTCAACAAAACTTTGATGTATTAACGGTTTTTTTTCTTTTACAAGTTAAATCGTAGAAAGACATTCTGATTTACTATGAACCTTGAGTATTTGATTTATTATGTGTAGGGATTTGAGCTGGTCTTTCACTTATTCAATTTCGGATTGATTTTATGTAGGTATAGTGCACAGTGAGGCATGTAGGATTCAGAGTTTTCTTACCACTCACAAGTTTCTGTATACATGTAGACTTACCTGAAATAAAAATAAAGGTATTATTGTTATTAGTTTAAATTTTAAATTCTTAGGGCGTTTAGTATTCACTACATTCGCATTTAGTTGTTGGATCAACAATTTCTGTTTTAAATTTAAAAATTAGTTTATTTGTTTAAAAAGGAAAATTTTTCAATCAATAAAAAGATTCTCAGAACGAGAACAGTTTTCTTCTTTTAAAATACATAGCATTCAGGAATATATAATACATATAAAGTGGGTTAAATTTCCGTTCGGTATTGGTTCGATTGTTATAATTGTTTTGGTTTACACATAGCTTAATGGAAACAAGAAGAAATAAAGGGCACAACTGGGTGGCATGCACACAATCATTCATAAGTTGTAGACCTCCACTATTTTCTTGATTGTTTGTTTGGTTTGCTATTTTACCATGGATAGACTTACGCCAGAACAACGCTTGCAAATTGTGCAAATTTATTTCGAAAATCGTGGTTCAGTTCGCGAAACTTACAGATAGCGAAACTTACCGTCCATTTTACATCGTCCGTCCGAGCAAGAATTCGAATAACTATGAATCTTTTTCGCACCACGCATTCTCTAGTTGATAATACGCATCCGATTTGATTGGGCTAAGAAGGCAATTGAGAATTAAAGCTCTATCTAAAACGACTAAGGAGACACTATATAAGACTATCATCATTCCAGTTCTGCTGCATGGCACAGAAGCATAGACGTTAAAAAAACAGATGAAAGTATTCTTGCTTGTTTCGAAAGGAAGATGATTCGTGTTTAGTTTGTATTAATGGAGTTTGTATTTGGAGTTCATTAAATAGTTTAAAAAAACATCTCACAGTCCAATAACTAACTGTTTATCTAGTCAGTTACTCTTAGAGTAACTATTATCAACCGGTACTTCGAAATACCTGTTTGTCCCACCACTACTTTTATAAATGTATATACATATATTTTTACACTACGGGAGTAACGTTTCTGATAAATCTGCTCGGTTTTTAAAACTTCTGTTTCTAATTCAGATTGCAAATAACCATGGCAAGCGCTTATTAACTACTTAAATACGATTCTGTCACTGGTCCATTATGGTATCTTCAGAAATTTGAAATTTGAACACCCTATGTATTTCATATGACCCATTGAAGGCTAACACAATGAACAGATTGGATTCTAAAGAGTAAGATGTTTAACTTTTTCAGATAGTTCGGATATTTTATGGAAAATTATAGGTACTTGAACAAATTTAATAAAAAACGATTTAGAAGGTAATAATAATGTTTGACTGCAATAAATTGGACTACTCGTCGGTTCGATGGAAATGTGACAAAATCTTAATTTTTGGTGAACATTTTGTCCTTGTTTGCATTGGATCATTGTAGTGACTGTAAACCAGAGATCAATTTTAAAACAAAATAACGTAAAAATAAGGTTCTTTTATTATTCCTTTTCCTGCTTTTATATTCCAAATAAATGTAAAATATGGGGGACAGTACGATAACTTTGGCGCCAAAAATTGATAACGGTTTTTTGTAGAGGGATCAAAAACAAGCATTTTTTACTATGGGGTCTATCTCGCCCTTTTTAGGAAGTAGGGGCAATTAATTGAAAAAAAAAAATATTAAAAAACAACGGCAACACTTACAATGAAGTACTATACTGGTTTTGAAAGCCAGAAACCTGTTCTTTAATTCTAAATTTAAATTAAATAATTTATATCAATAGTTTTTGAAAAATTCGCATGCAAACTCAAAATTATGATAAAAAAAAATTAAAAAAAAAGAAGTACTGTAGATGAAGAGTATTGATGACATAGGCGCTTGCCTGACGAAAAGCACCTACCCCGAGCGGAGCAACGAAGTTGCGTGAGCGGGACCTGCCGCATGCGAAAAGAGAGTGTAAATCCCTTAATCCCGCGAAGCGAGCCACCCGGGAATTGATAATTAAGAAAACTGTTGATATAGGCGCCTGCCAGACGTTTACTCTATTATACATTCACTTATCTCAAAGGAAGACCACGTAAATGCAAAAAAATAAAACAAAAATAGTAATTTTAAATTTTTTAAACTTTTTTTTTTCATTTTTTTTATCAAAATTTTGAGTTTGCATGCGAATTTTTCAAAAACTATTGACATAAATTATTTTATTTACAAAAAACCGTTGTCAATTTTTGGCGCCAAAGTTATCGTACTCGTGCCAAAATATGATTTTCGGCAGTTGATTTTCGACGAAATTTGTTTCCTTTCCTCTTCTACTTACTGAACACTTTGCAGATTTTTTTTTTTAAAAACAGCAATTTCGGGGTGAATTCACGAATTTTGGGAGTGAATTCATCAATTTGCCGCCATCTTGGGGATTAAAATGCAACAATATGCGTAAATTAGCTGTGAGCACCTGGAAGCCACGGAAAAGTTTGGTATCTCTTTATGCATTCATTTCTGGTTAAAATTATTATTATCAAGAGATTTTGAAAATCAGGTCCCTAAATGCCGTCTGTCTGTCTCTATGTTTATCCGACTGCAGCCTAAATAGCTGGACGTGGGTAGACAATTCGAGACGAAATTGGAGTTTGCATTCTAACCCCAAAATTAGCAGTTTTGTAAAACAAACCACCGATTTTCTCGAAAACGGCTCAAACGATTTTGTTCAAATTTGATATTTATTTTACAGATGACGTACCAGGTTTTTTTTCTCTAACAAAAAATACATATAACGCTACTTTACTTATTTGCCGGTTTTCTAACATTTGCTATATCTCGGTTATGATCAAATCGGTTTTGTTCGATATCAATATTTGAACAATATTTGGCATTATACAAGGATATGACGTACCAAGTTTTGGAAAATTAAAAATATATTTAAAAAAAAAAATAAAAAATCTTTTTAACGATTTTGATTAAACTTAAAATCTGAGTGATTTGCAGATAAAGGTGCAAATACGTTCGATCCAGTCGTGCACTTTATTTTCCAGTTTTTTTTTATATTATTACAGGGCACGGGCGTTTTTAGATAGACAGAGAGAGAAAGAAAGAAAGATTGGTGTAGTGGTTTGAAACTCAGGTGGTATTAAGTTTCTGTAAACTCCAAGCCTAGATAACTGGGGAGTATTTTTATTGTGCTGTTATGCTTAAGATTCACAAATTGCATATTCAGCCATATGACCACCCTACTACTAGTGTCATGCCTTCGCAGTAGCATTCACAATTGATCGACTTTTTTATTTATTTCATGCGAAATAAATAGATGATTCTTGACTTCAGGATTTGAACCGTGAACCTACAGCGTGACAAGCGATGACACGATACACCACAACCACCATCACGAATCGTAATCGACAGAGGAGAACCTGAGCGGAGAAAACACGTACGAAATTAAGATATGTATCATTTAACATTGATAGGTTCCTTTTCCAGGTGACAGACATGGCGACGGGGCGGATACATGGGACTCTAGGCTAGTGCTGTTGGAGAGGTAGATGGTAAGCTACAAACGTGAGATAGGTATAGGTGCTATTTGATTCATATTTGCTTACATTTTTTATTTTTATTTTTATTACTATACCCCAATTGGAATTTTACATCTATCCCTTCTAGGATACCAAGCTTACATGACGGGATATAACAATACAATAAATAAGACCATTATCTTATTAAGACTTTTTTTGTTTTAATTAATTACGAATGGTTTTTGTTTATATTGAAAGTTCATCTTTGTTGTAGGTTTACGGGTCTGCGACTCTTCAGGCGTCTTCTTGTGATAGTTCCCTGATAGGGCAAGGCTTGTAGGTCATTATTTATGTGGATAGACAGGTTTCTTGTATGTTGTGAATTTTGCGCCATTTGTGCGGTAAAGTGTTGCCAACGAAAAAAAAAGACAGTCTGACAGCTGACAGTTCAGGGTTATTAAAAATGAAGTACTACGTGAAAGAACAACGCGTTTTCATTGTTGAGCAATATTTTAAAAATAATGAAGGTTTGGTAGCTACAGTTCGCAATTTTCGTACAAAATATGGTAGGAATAGTGATTTAACTTCATCAGCCGTGAAGAGATTAAATCAAAAATTCAGGGAGACTGGATAAATTAATGATCTTATACACTCTGGCAAATCTTCAACACAAAACATCGAAGCAGTTCGTGAGAGTGTTGTTGAGAGTCCAGGAATATCAATTCGTGGTCAAGAATTTGACATTTCGAGAAGCTCTCTACAGCGTATTCTCACGAATGATTTGTATTTTCATGCATACAAAGTGCAATTGACTCAAGAACTGAAGCCAACAATAAGTGAATGCTGATCTTGATGGCTTTGTTAATCGTCAAAATTGACGAATTTGGGGTTCAGAAAATCTACGAGTAATTGTTGAGAAACAAATGCATCCACAAGGTGTCATTGTTTGGTGTGGATTTTGGAGGCATCATCGGAACATTCTTCTTTGAAAATGCGGCTGGTCAGGCAATAACAGTTAATGGTTGTTTGTGCCTAAATTGCAAGGCATGTATATGGACGACATGTGGTATCAACAAGACGGTGGCATTTGCCATGCAGCCAGAAAAACAATTCAATTATTGCATGAGTCATCTCCCGTTTTGGTGATCAGAATTGTCCGCTCAGATCATGTGATTTAACGCTGTTGGATTTTTTTCTTTGGGGTTTTTTGAAATCTAAGATTTATTCCAACAAGCCCACGATCACCCACGCCTTGAAGGAGCAAATTAAGCGCTGTAACAACGAATTCAGTAACATTTGTGCAAAACGGTCATGGAAAATTTTGACAAAAAAGTGCGTATGTGCCAGCAAAGCCGTGAAGGTCATTTACCCGATATGCTATTCCATCCATAAGCCTATACTGTATACTTTATGAATCAATAAAACATTTACAATTTTTAATTAAGGAGCTGTGTTTTCTATCAAAATTAATTCTTGTGTGAATTTTTGGACACCCTTTAGATTGATGGCTTGTTTTCTGTTGATAGTTTTGAACTTTTTGTCAGGAACCAATATAGTTGTCTAAATTTGATTTTTATTTGGTTTCAGTTTCGCATTATGTTACGTTTCCATGACAGTTTGTTGTTTATATGAATTTTTAGGTATTTTGCATAGTTGTCAATACAATATTGTTTAAATAAATAACTTGAGGGCTGAAGTTCCTTTTCGTGGTGTAAATAACTTGTACAGTGTTATCTTCGTTGACTTGAATTCCCCATTTATTGAACTAGTCCACTGTTTTATCTATAAATTCTTGTAGCCGTTTGTAGGCAATTATGTGAGGAACAAATCACCGTGTCATCTGCAAATGTTGCTATCATAGAGTTTAGTTGTCTTGGTTTTAGTATGTCAGCTGTATATAAAAGATATAATATTCGTCCCAAAACACTGGCTTGAGAAACACCTAGTTACATCTACTTTGCATATAATCTGCGTATCCGTCGTTGTAATGCACATAAAAAAATCTCTCATTTAAATAACTTTTAATAAGAGGGTAGTAGTCTGGTAAGATTAGTTTTAGTTTTTGTAGGAGTCCTTTGTGGTAAACACTATCGAATGCTTTAGCAACGGCTAGATAAACCGCCACATAATATCTTTGCTCGTCCAAATCATTAAGGATCTTATTTGTTACTCTATGAACTTGTTGAATGGTTGAATATTGCCTACGAAAGCGGAATCGATGGTCAGGAATAAGGCTTTTTTGCTTTATGGCTATTTTCATACGGTCAAGAAGTAATTTTTAAAATGTCTTGGAGATAATTAGTAGTAAACTTATTGGTCTGTACCTTGCCTGGTTTTGGTATGGCGTTTATTTTTGATACTTTCCAAGATTTTCGGAAGTGGTTAGCCTAAGAATGGCAATAAAAATAATCCTTACAAATTTTTTTTTTCTTTGGTTATCTCTGAGATGACTGTACTCGAAGTGACAATGTGTATGATGGATGTCTGCACTGTGGACGTCTGCGACTAAGTGTTTTGAGCGGTACAAAATGGAAAAAGACCGAATTAATAATTTAATTGAAATTGCGAGAAAACAAAGCCTAAAAAGTCAATCAATCAGCATTAAATTCTTAAGAAAACAAACTCAATGTCAAATGCTTTCCATTCCTTTGCAGACTATCCATTCAACCGAAATTTAAGTAAATATTTTTTTCTTTTTATCTTAAACAGAAGCATGCTCCTACTTAATTTCGGCTTACTGACGAATGCGACCCACATGTCCCGTCAACCGTAGATTAAGCCCATCGTATACACAGCATTGCCTACGAGATTTATTGACTTTGTCAAACGGGGAAATTTGAAATCCCATATCGGAGGAAGTGTGTCAAAATGTGCCCACACAGCTGCAGGAACCATTGACGCATTTGCATATTTTATGTAATCACGAGACTTATTATTTTACTAAACCTCCCAGGAATAAATGAAAAAAAAACCAACTCCTCTCCCCCTGCTTGACATATGACAATTGTAAAAACATACCGTCACAAAATTTCCACCCCTACCCCCACCGTGGCTTATGTAGTTAGTCATGTGTGTCCATTGGTATTGTAAAACATGATGGGAATAATTATTATTATTCGTTTCAACTGAATGAGACAAAACCAACAAAACAAAAAAAAAAAAAAAAAAAATTCCCCGAAACAAGAGCAATAAAAGAGAACAAGGTCCTTGGGAGTTGACAGAAGTAATATATGGGTACATATATAAATGTATATATAAAAAAAAAAAATTCACTCCCATCTTCTGTAGTCAACATTTTTCTCCGGTTAGTGATTCCATTGTTATTCCTTTTTCGTTTTGAAATTGACAAATGATGTTTCATTATGAGTCCTTCTGTGTCCCCAAGTTGATACCCTCTCTTATAAAACTCCACACTGCGCCGCACACATGAACGAGGAATTTTGCGTATGTACATAATGTCTAATGTGACTTATATGTATGTCGGAGAAACATGTTCATCCACTACTGGAGTATAAAATGGGATCACAAATTGACATGTAATAAAATTGTGTCCTTCATGGTATGTTGTCGAATTTATTTTCATTCTGCGTACTCCCTGCGCTATGGAATATGACACAGTCCGGGGCAAATTAATAACAATCATCGCATTATGATGAATGATTTGCGGATATATTATTCAATTATTAATAATGTCAATCGTGTACATACTCGCACAAATGGTCAAATGTCAATCAAATTTCCCGAAAGGACCCACTCATTTGACGGAATTAGTATATAGTATTTCCTTTGTTTCGCAGGAAGGGTTTTAATGGGCTTCTGTATCCTGTGTTCGATTGAAATTAATGGTGAATGTGAAGAAAAAATCTTAGTTTAAAAAGGGTGTAGATCGAAATCGAATTTTGGTGGTCACGTTTCTATGCAAAGGTCATATATTAAAAGTCGCAAGACTTTAAGAAGAAGCAGTGAAAGGGTGAACTTCACGTATGTAAGAAATCGGAGGAGGTATTAGTCTACCCATCAGAATGCCCCTAACAAACACTTGGGGTAAAGAGGAAGACTACATATTTCATTGACCTTATCGACTTTAATGCGTCTCAGATAAGACCAAAACAAATGGGTGTTAGGCATTGATCCACAAATTTACGTCGCCTTAGCCCTCACAAGCACGAAAAACCACTGTAAGAAAGTTCATCGTCGAACGGCTGCAATTGCAAGAGACGCGTTTCCCTCAACCTCTCAAGGAGCCCTATGCCACCAGCATCAGGCACAGAAAACCAATGGCAACGCTGCCAGGAAGCCATTAGAAGTACCGACTTTGATGTGATAGATTACACCAGGCGACAACAAAGAAAAAACTAATGGCTTGATGAAGAATGCCGGCGAGCGCATTCCACCAAACAAGAAGCATATTATGAGACGCTGCATACAAGGACGAGAGCTGAAAGGAGGATTGCTTACAACACCTGCGAACATTTTACCAAAAGGTAAAAAGAACATGACCAGGCTACGAAGCCCGAACCAAAGTGTGCAAAGATGAACAAGGGAACATAGTAGTAGAATTGCAGTCGAAACTATTTCTGCAGACTACTAAGTGATGACGACCAATATTCCGCTGTCGGGTAGGATAAGCCATTCAATATTTACGACAACAGACAAGAATCCCGTCAACCCGATTGGGATGAAGTGAAGATATCCATATCTAAGCATAAGTTCAACAAAATTACGGAAGCCGACGAATTTTCCACAGCTGGAGGAGATGACTTGGTAAGTAGCATGCGCCAACTCATCTGAAAAATTTGGTCGGATGAAAGCACCCCCCTATACATCGTTTGCTGAATAAGGGAGACCCTCTGAACTACTCCAACTACAGACGCATAAGTCCCCTCAACGAGTTAGGTACAATAAAGTCTGTGCAACTCAGCGGGACGTCAGTGGTGCATTCGTGATTATTGAGGCGGAAGCGATAAAGATAGGTTTAACGATGAATGAAAGCAAAACGAAATATATGCTGTCTACAAGAAGGGACACTCAACATCAGCGCCTTGGACAGAACGCAACGATAGACAGACATCATGTTGAGGTGGTAAAGAACTTTGTATACCTAGGCTTTACGGTGAACTCTAACAATGACATCAGTGCGGAGGTCAAATAATGAAGAATTACTCGCTATTTCTAAGGGCTAAGGAGGCAATTGAGCAACAAAATCCTCTCACGAGCAACTAAGGAAACTTTGTACAAGACCCTTAGCATCCCAGTGCATACTGTCAAAAGTGGATGAAAGTATTATAGGTTGCTTTCGGTCCTGTTTGTATCGACGATGTATGGATGAGAAGGTTTAATGAAGAGTTGTACAGCCATATAGACCTAATCAAAAAAAAGTCAGAATTCATCAGTTAAGATGACTAGGATATATGTATACAGCGTATGAACACCAACGCATCTGCCCGGAGAATCTTTGAATCCACTTCAGAGGGACAACACGGTAGAGACAGACTTTACCTAAGATGGTGTGCGCAGTTGGAAGGCAACCTCAACCAACTTGACGTACAACACTGGAGGTAGCTAGCAAAGGATTGAGCTAGTCGGAGGGGAATGTTGGTCGAGGTCCAGGTTCGCCACAGAGTGTAAGCGCCATATAAAGTAAAATAAGTGAAAAAAAAAACATGACGGCCATTTAAAAAACAAAAATATATATGCATACACAAGTGACATATCAATCAAGTCTTACCAAATTGCAACTGTTTGTCTGTTTGTTCGCGAAAAAAGTACAGCACATCGTGGAGATGGTTTTCTCCTACTTGTAGAGAGATCGGAGATAGTTACAGAAAAACTATGAAACCATAAAAGATCCAATATCAAGATCTCTTTAAATCATCTTTATTAGCCGCTAAACTCACGAACTCCTGAATGGATTTCAATGAAATTCGGCTAGGCAAGATATAGGGAGAGGGTTAACAAATATTCGACTCACGTTTCACCTATATAGGGATACAGAGGTTGTTCAGTTGAAAAAAAAATTAACTTGCAAGAGACAAGAAACAAAACAAAACAAAGAATTTCAGAAAAATAATAATAAATATAAAAATAATTAAAAACGTCAAATAGCCCAAGAAATAATCAAAAAGGGGCACAAAGTCAAAGACAGCGGATGCGCAATTGATATATGCGCAGACTGCATTGAAAAATATAGAAAACAAAATCAAACACTGCAATGGATCAGCATGCAAAAAATTCTTGTTAGAATGGAAAGCATGGAAAAAAGCAACACAACTATTAGAAAGACTAACACTCCTTGAAGGACGAAGCAGCAACAAAAAGGCTGCATTTAAAAGACAAATATGATGGACAAAATAAGAATCCTAGAATGGAATGCTAGTGGTATCGAGAACCGAAGAGATATGTCTTATTTCAAAGACTCACTTTAAGCTGTACACTGTCTGTAAGGGTACAAATTATTTCATTCCCCACATCGTCATAACACAGCAAAAGGCGGGGCTGCAGTAATAATTAAGGAAAAGATCGATCATATAGAAGCCAAATTCCAATCATGTGAGATTCAAGGAATATTTATTATATTGAAATAGAAACAAACAGTGGGCAATTTACAGTATACTGTTCTCCTAGCTACAGTCTTAAGAAAAAAGACTTAAAAAGCCTCTTCTGCATATTTCATAACAGATTTATCACAGGAGGAGATTTGAATGCCAAGAACAATTATTGGAGGAGTCAAAGCATACATATTTGCTGAATATCTTGAAGATGTTTTCCAAACTTATAAAGATGACGAATACCAAGAAATGGAAAAAATGTGTGAAGAGTAGCGACGTATCCGACAAAGTGCCAATAAAATAAACGAGGGTATTAATATAAAAAAATCCTCTAGCATTTGATCTAATTACAGGCGAAATTTAAAAAAAATTACCAACAAAAAGTGTAAGAAAAACTACCACAAATAATAAATGTTGCATTCAGGTTAAGGTACGAGTACCTAGCATGTGGAAAGACGTGGAGGTAATCATGATACCAAAACCAGCAAAACACTTAAAGCATTATACGAGCAGCGTTATATCGCCCAATACCGATACAGCCTATGTTGTCCAAATTATTTGAAAAAATGTTGATAAAACGCATAAATAAAATAATTGAGGTAAAATCACTAATTCCAAACCATAAATTTGGTTTTAGAAATATGTAAGCACTCTACGATTGATCAAGTGCATAGAATTACTGACAAAATCGGAAAAGCATTTCAAGAGAAAAAGATCTGCTCCACAATATTTTTGGATATAGCAAAAGTTTAGGACTACTATTAATAATCATGAAGAAACAAATACCTGACCCAATTGCATTCCCTAATTCCAGACGCGATGTCAGCGATTTCACCGAAGGTGTAATGGGATCGGTGAATGCATTTTAGTTCGACGGTGGGAACGGATATTTGAACGTTGATAACTTAGATCAAATTGTACCAAATGAGATAAATTTTACTAATAAAAATGTTACACACGTCCCAGTATACATTAACAGCAATGTAATAGAATACACGAAATAGGTATGTATTACCCTAGACGCTAACTGCACTGAAAAACGCACGTAAAAACAAAGATAAGAATTGAACATGCGTTACAGTAAAGTGTATTTGCTAATTGGGAAATTTTAATCATCAACTTACCAATATTCTTTTGGAAAAACAAATTTTTTGGGTGAAAGAGATAAATAATATCGCAAATAGGTTTGGGATCAGGATATGCGACTTGAAAGAGACTGGAACATCAAAAACTTGCAGCTTCTGGATTGACTCAAAGCAGATGGTTTCAAAGAAACAGCACGGAGAACGTGGGAAAGCAGCACAAGAATTTTCAAGTTTCTGAAATACTCGAAAGGCCAACAATATAATTATTGATGATTTCGACATCAACAAAATTACATGGATTTGTAAAGCCAGATGCGATCTAATTCTTCCTAATGGAAACAGATTTGGAGGCAACGATTCAACTCTATGCAACATGTGTAACTTGGGAGAAGAAGAACACATCCATGACTTCATAGGCAGATGGTAATTTAGAGTGAGATACTTTGAAAAGGCAATATTGAATGAAGCCGAAAACATTACTGTATTCAATTGGAACAGACTGGTCAATTAAATTACTGTGGGCTTGTAGAAGTAAAGCATGGGCATGTAGAAGTAAAACAAAAAATAAAGTACCACTCGTACCTAGCATAGTAAATATACCATGGTACAAAAGAAACGTCGATCTTCATAAAGACATAAACATAGACTTCTCAACCATGAAATGACACATTCACTTAATAATGACAATCTAACTACGACAATGGGCGTCGTGGCGTAGTGGTTAGGGTGTCGGATCACTACGCAAGAGGTTCCAAGTTCGAATCCCAGAAAACACCAAAAAGTTTTTTCACGATGCCACCACTCGCGAACGTCTGACAAACATCCGAGAGTATTGTTGTTACGAGAAAGCTTCTCAAAAACAAATTGCCGTTCGGATACGGCACTAAACTGTAGGTCCCTTCCATTCGTATGAAAAATATAACGCACACAACACGAGTGGTTGCGAGAAGCTAGGCCCTGGCAGTTATAGAGCTGTTGCGCCAAATATTTATTTATTTATTTTTAACTACGACATTTCGATATATGTAGCTAACTAAAGTAAAACAAAAAAAAAAAAAAATAAATCTAACAAACGGCAGATTCTTAATCAATACATATACTCGTGTAATAATATATTTACGAAAAATAAATTGCTGATTAGTTCAAAGACTAAGTACTATTCTTTGAAGGCAGACGTAAGTCAGTCTACGCGAGGTTTTCGGATTGGGTTAATGTCCCTCACTCTAGCAGAAGGTTCCCTCGCGTATCAACCTCTGCAATGTCTCTATCTATAATTTTTCCTTCCAGCGATCATTAAAAAAAATAAAAAAAATTTCACATATGCCTAACTCAAGAACCACCTAACAGATTTCTATCATCTGACAAAAAAATTTAGTGAAAGACCTTGTACGGGTAATTTGTCAATATAACAATAATTGTTAATTGAAATAATTAATAAAAAAATTGGTAAAATGTTCCTTTCCCTTTCTCCCAAATTTTCATACGTTTAGTCACATTCAAAGTGCACGAGTAGTTAATACTGCACTTGATCAGTATTCCTTGAAAGCTTTTATCTACCGGGACTAATGTGCATTCTCACCTTCTCTGACAAATTTTGTAATCAATTCTTCAATATAGGCTCACACTAAATTCAACACATTTTAAGAACACAGGCATTGACTCCTCTAAAGGGTCTACTCTGTTTTTCTTCGGAGGAGAGCCTTTGCTTGGGTTAGAACTCAGTTACAGAGCAGTAAGTAAACTTAGCGTAAGTTGTTTCGCGTTAATAGGTCGTGTGTAATGAATAATTTCAAATTAACTACTAGTAAAAGGGATAGAATGCTTCTTTTCTTTTTTACTTGTTTACTCCGTGGCCACTATTCTTGCAACTTTTCAAAGTTCTCCAAAAGTAGTCCTGGGTAATACCATTTACACACCACTCCGGACATAGAGATTCATTGAAATCTGTTTAGTTGGTCTTGAATTAGAAGTCTGAGAAGAATGAAATGGAAAGAAAAAAAAAATCGTCAAGCATGTCTCCTTTCCAACATACAGAGTTCCGTTAGAACAAAGGTGCTTTAAAACTGTAATTATTATTCCACATGAAAAGCAGACAGGGCGTTATGTCAGCCATTTTTTTCAATAGCTTCTAAATTATTGAACCGATTTTATTGAAATTTCTTGGGAAGTCTTCTTTTTTGGGCGTTCCTTCAGGACGCGTGGGCAAGCAATATGAAATAAATTATATGTTACTTACATAAAAAATGTGATATTCCGCAAATTAATAAGAGTATCAAAATCAGACTTATTTGTCGTTATAGATCCGGAAATGCTCTATTTCCATCAATTTGTTCACTTCTTAGGATCACGTACTTTCGAAATGCTCAAACAAAAATATTTTAGGATTCTAATTTACAAATTGTTTTTCCTGCGACTTTTGCTTGTACTGGAGGCACCTTCAAAATAACGGTTTTCTGAAAGATGGCACCGGCGTTGGCCTTACTTACTATTTTATATAACTTATGAAAAAATTATGAATATAACTTGAATTGTTTAAGATCTAGAAGGTGGAGTCAGAAGGACAGAGGCTCTAGTGACAGCAATAGGGCTTCTTGGCTATTTCCGGAACCCTAAAAAAGAAAACTATTTCTGTTTTATAGATTAGAACAGCATTTCATGGAATTTTACAGTTTATTTCTAGAAGTTTGGAGTTAAAGTCAACTTCTGGTAGGATTTATTCCATCTTATTGTATTGTAAGGGTTTGCAGAATGAAGGTCAAGTAGGTAAATTACGAATATATTGGTATCGCAACTGCGCCAATAATAAACTTGGTGGACTAGATTTCTGAAAAATTGGAAAGCCATGATTTTTGAGATTTATTTTTTTTAATACATTTTCCACTAAATCGCTACTTGTTATTTTACATATACTAATACTAGGATCTCTACTAAGAATAACACTTAAGTATGTATGTAAGTACTTACATATTACCAATTTAATTGCAGTCAAACCTTGTAACGATATACCTACCCGGATTAACTTCATTGTCAAAACTGAATGTGACTACTAAGCTCTAAACTCCCGATATCACAATGCCATCATGTACAGGATGGCCCAAAATTACCTTTATGCTTTAAATTCGTTATAAGTTTTTTATTTCAATATTTTTTATTTTTTTTATTTTTAAGAATATTGCAAACAAGACTTGAGGAATTTAATATGGAACGATACCCAACAGAACAACGAATAAAAATCATCGAATTTTATTCTGAAAACTAACGGTCAATTGTTTTGATGCAGCGTGGATATAGTCGATATTTTAATGTGTGGATCGTACCCGCAGCGCCAAACAATAAATCCTCTGGTTGCACGTTTTCGGCAAGAAGGGTCAATAAGGAACCTTCCTGGTACCGGAAGACCATGTCCAAAAACATCAACAAAGAGACGTTCGGCTCAATTCGTATTATCGCGGAGGTACGTTCGGATGATTTTCGTCACAGCTTCTGCAAGAATTGAAGCCAACAAACTACCAGCAATGGATTGATTATGCCATTTTGTTGCGGCAAAAGCAGAATAAACTCCCAATTTCATCCACAAGAATCCAAAAGCAGTTCGTCAGCGACAATTACAACTACTTAAATCTACTGTTTGGTGCGATGTATCGTTCGAAATGAATATTGGACCATAGATAGATAGATAGATATTTTTATTTCGTATAATAAATTACATTGGCTTGTTGCCGCACACTTTACAGCACAGGGATTTGATACATTTATCTTTCCACAGAAATATGATTTAATGCTTAATCTAAATTGATTTTTTATTAACAAGAAGTAGTATACTAGAAGGAAAATATGAAGAAAAACCTCCAATAAGAAAAATAAGATAAAAAGATAGTTATTGAGAAGAACAAACCTAATAAATAGGCACGCTTAGAGCAATATTGACTAGAAATAATAATGAAATGAATGAATGAATAAATAAATAAATAAATAAATAAGTAAATAAATATACCTGTATACATAATTACCTATATAGATAACTAAATAATTAAATAAATAAATAAAGAGTTCAATAAATAAATAATGATTAAATGATGATTAACGAATGAATCAACAAGTATATATATGTAAACAGACTAACAAATATATTTGTTAACAAATTGAATATTAAGGCTTATACAAAACAAAAAAGAAATAATTATAATGAAACACATAACATAAAACAGAATGAAAATATAATGTTTATTAATTGTTTACTCGTATGTTATTAGTGTTTAACTGATTTACGAGAGGATTGTCAGCAAAATCACAGCGTTCAAAAAATCTATCTCTAAGTTGAATTAATTCAACGTTCGATTTATTCTGCAGATTCAGAGTTGAATGGCGTCAAGGTTAAAAAAATTGCATCATTTTTAGAATTTTGTTTTGACATATTTGTAGTCATTTTATGTGATATTTTGCACAATCACCCCACACTTGGCATCCGTATAACAAAATTGCCTGAAAAATAACTATATAAAATAGTTTTCTTATTCGTTTAAAGGAGCGGCTTTCTGTTAATAAACGGATACAGCATCTTGATTGCGATCCCTATTTTCTTTATTGTCCTGCTTATATGCTCATTAAAGGTTAGCTTGCTATCAATATGTACTCCAAGTACTTAACGGTAGGCTCCCAAGCAGTGTTGACACCATTTAAATGTAATTGAGCACTGGGAAGGTAGTCCTTCTTTTCCATGTGAAAAAATAGCTTGCATTATACCCTCGTTTAGTTTTATTTTCCAATTTGCGTAATACTTATTCATCACATTTTTCAAATTACTCTCAACGTTAAAAGCAAATTCATGAGAGGAAAATATTGCAGTAGCATCAGCAAAAATGATTGCATCACAACTTAGTAAATTTGGAAAATCTGACGTATATAGATTGTACAAAATCGGTCCAAGAACAGATCCTTGTGGAACGTCCGAAGCAAATGAAACTAAATTAGACATACCTTTATTGACGTAAACTTTGAACGAGCGACTGGACAAAAAACTTTGGACTATTTTACAGATATGTGACGGGAAATTCAATTGAATCATTTTGAAGATGAGACCGTTGTACCAAACTGTGTCAAATGCCTTTTCTATGTCTAGTACTCGTAATACCATTCTAGTAGATTTACCTATGGTACGATTAAACTTGACATGGTTACAGATTCTTAGTACCTGATGTGAAGTGTTGTGATACTGTCTTAATCTATGTAAATAGTTCCTTGGGGTGTACGAGTATATGTTATTATCACATATATTTTCAAGAATTTTGCTCAAATTACTAATTGGCCTATAACTTCCTAGAGGCTTACCAGCCTTGAAAATAGAAACGACTTTAGCTATTTTACAGTTTTCGGGAAAATATTCCATTTTTAGACATGCATTTATAAGAAAAGTTCCTTGATAATGTTCCAAAACGGTTTACTTTATTTGTCAAGTGTACTTAGTTTTTTATTCCATTCCTTGTGAAATATTGATGGTTATAAGTTTATTCAAGTAAGATATTTGATGTTTGAGAAAAGGTAGACGATATCTCTGTCAGCCTCTTCTGTATTTATTTCTTATTTTGATAAGCTCTAATATGTGAGGAGGTAGCTTAACACAATATTCTTCTTTAGGTTTTTTTTTGGAATGGACAGCGGCGTTTCATACATTCGATGTAAATTTATTTACAATTACATCAACATTATAAGTACTAGAAACACATCCTATATCGACTGGAGTGTTTCGTAGTCTTGTATTTATTTCTGAACGAAATCGTGACCAGTTAGCATTTTGCATATCCTGAACTTAATGCACTTTTTTTTTACTTTGACCAACAAAGTCGACAAAAAATTGGATTATGGTCAGAACTAAGCTCATACATGACAATAGGTTGTGTAATTAAACTAGGCACATTACTAATAAATAAATCAAGGTCAGAGGGACGACCACGAGAACCAGCTGGAAATCATGTTGGACTAGTAGGAAACATAGCAGAAGCGTAACAATAAGATCGGAAAGAATATTTCCCCAAGCAAAATCTCTCAAAATAAGGAATTCACCACTCATGGTAAATAACTTTCGTAAATCATTTTTAACTGCGATTTTGTTCCGAATTGACACACGGCCTCCAGGGAAGTAAATACTTTACTTCTATCCCTATATTTTCTATAAAACTAGTTTGAATCACGCGTAAAAGTGAACGTTGAATTGTTCTTCGTATAAAAATTGCTACACCACCATCTGGATTATGAGTGCGATCATTACGATAACATCTAAAGTTTGGTGTGAATAAATGTAAATCATTATTTAGACAAGTTTCAGTGACCAAAGCAATATCAATGTTGCTAGAATTTAAGAAATAAATGAATTCTATAATTTTGTTGCCTATTCCTTTCGCATTCCAAGTTATAATATCTAGGTATCTATCTATCATAATATTACTTAATATTTGGATATAAAAAAACAGAGAAAAAGACAGAGTGGTGTAGTTTGAAACTCAGGTGGTATTAAGTTTCTGTAAACTCCAAGGGTGGCTGTCCAGATAACTGGGGAGTATTATTCACAGTATTTTTTTCTGTCCTCCTGATGTCATCATCACGATCAAGTTGCATTTTAGCCATATGACCACCCTACTGCCAGTGTTATGCCTTCACAGTAGAGTTGACTTAGCTTTTGCAAGTGATCGACTTTTTCATGCGAAATAAATAGATGATTCTTGACATCAGGATTTGAACCGTGTATCAACAGCGTGACAAGCGATGATGTTACCACTACACCATGGCCACCACTTAGTAACTAAATGTACGACAACGTTAAATTGTTCAATTTTATTCTTACAAGTAGATAACTTAGTGATCATTTCCATGCACAGTGCATTAATTTCCTCTGCTGTAAAGAGTGTATTGGAAGAATCGCAAGAAGTGTTGCTGGTCATGTTGCTGGGCACACTGCTGGAAATGTTGCAGTCAATGTGTGGGAGTAGTTCTCCTACGTATTAATTGGTTGAGAGGTGAATTCAGCAGAGGGAAATCTGACAGAGAAGCAAATAAAACTTGCCTCTGTGTAGTGTGTAAAGGAATATGTGCCACTTATGGAGCTTTTAGTTAAGAGCTGGTTTAAGCTTTGCAGATTTGTCTTTCAACTCCAAGTACTTAATTCTGCTTACACAAGTAGGATCAGTGGACTTGTGAGAGCCGCTGCAATTTGCACATGGATGCCGCGTGGAAAAATACTGCCTATCAAAGGAAAACGCCGATCAAGCATGCCCAAAAATATCCACCGGAAATAAAAGAAATGGTAAGGGAGAATAGAAAAGCGCGTAAAAAATGGCAACAAACTCGTGCTCCGCAACATAAATCGCTTATGTAACTTGCTAAAAAAGGCCATTATTGATTTTAAAAGTAGGACAATACAAACCCGCATTGAAAGCTTAACAGCGGAAAAAGATTCCAATTATTCGCTCTGGAAAGCTATAAAAGGCACTAAAAAACCGAAAATACAAGCGGCCCCAATCAAGAAAAATGACAACGAATGGGCCAAGAATGATAAAGACAAAGCAGAAGTCTTTGCCGCCCATTTAGAAGAAACATTTAAACCATTTGATGGACAAGCGCTTGTTGAAAATGATAATGCGTCGGATATAGCACTTCACAATTACACAGTAAGAAATGCAAGGCTGACCGAACTTCAACAAGAAATAAAGAAACTGAAACCGAATAAAGCTCCTGGATACGATTTAATCACAGGAGAGCTTCTTAAATCGTTACCTAGAAAAGCGTTAGTTAAGTTCCTCTACATTATAAACGCAGCGATAAGACTAGGATATGTTCCGAGTCAATGGAAAATCGCGGAAGTAATAATGATTCTGAAGCCAGGAAAACCGCCGAATGATAAAAAATCGTATAGACCTATTTCGCTGCTGCCGATTATATCTAAAGTTTTCGAAAGAATAGTACTTAAGCGATTACAGCCGGTTATAGAAGAAAGATCTCTTATTCCCAATCACCAGTTAGGGTTTAGAAACAAGCACTCAACAATAGACCAAGTGCATAGAATAACTGATTTAATTGAGAAAGCTTACGAAGAAAAAAAGATTTGCTCGAGGGTATTCCTTGATGTTTCTCAAGAAGGAGTGAAATATAAATTAGGACAAGTTCTGCCGGAACACTTATATAATATTCTGGAAAAATACTTGACGAATCGACTTTTCCGAGTCAAACACGGAAATAAATATTCAGAATTTAAAGAAATAAGGGCTGGTGTGCCGCAGGGAAGTGTCCTTGGACCGCTTTTGTACCTATTATATACGCGCGATATACCCCAAGAAGAAGGCATTTGCCAACGACACTGCCATCCTGGCAACGGGTAAAACGATCAAAGAAATGACTGAAAAATTGCAAGAAGCATTGAATAAAGTAAATGAATGAACAAAGATTTGACGACTAGCTTTAAACGAAAACAAATCTGTTCATGTCAGTTTTACTTATAAGAAAATAAATAATTTGCCGATCTTTTCAAACTCGGTTCAAATTCCGTTTGCAAACGAGGTTGATGCTAAGCTGAAGTGGAAATCGCACGTGAAGAAAAAACGTAAAGAACTCGAAACCAAATACAGAGAAATGTACTGGTTACTTGGAAAACATTCCAAGCTTAATATAGAGAACAAACTGCTTTTATACAAGCAAGTGCTAAAGCCGATAGGGACATATGGAATACAACTATGGAGTTGTACCAAAATAAGTAATGTCAATATTTTACAAACTTTTGAAAATAAAGTGGTAAGATCAATAGTTAATGCACCGTGGTTTATTAGAAATAGCGATATCCATAGAGATTTAGGAATTGCAACAGTTGAACATGAAATCAGAAAATTCGCGCGTAAGCATAAAGACAGATTAGATCAGGAACTTTTAATGGAAAGTCAAAGTCAAAACTTAGTTGTAGTAATCAAAGAAATTTATCACGAAGGGAGGATTTTTTAGTGAGTAAAAATCTCACACTACTATGAGCACGCGCTATCGATCCTCATGAAGATTTTTTACCTAAAAAATAAAAAATTTGCACATTTGACAACATTAACGTTGTCACAATCGGCAGTCTTATGCGAACCAGCGCAGGAGGCACAATATGTCTTAATGTGACAATTCTTCTCACCGTGACCAAACATTTGGCAATTGCGGCACTGTGTTAGCTTACCTTTGATTTTTCTTTGATAACTCCAATTAATTTGCGTGTAGAAAATGAATCGGTAAGAATTTTTCTGCTCGGCTAGTTTAATGGAGCCATTTTCCAAAGCTATTAAATATATAGTGTCATATTTTTAATGATTTTTGAAATTTCAATGCACTTAAGACCAAGCTTTATGAGTTCAGCTCTGAGTATATTCGGGTCCATATCTCCCATACCGTTCATAACCTTTAAACGCTTTCACAATTCTCAGGTCATGAGAAAAAAATTGGTAATTTTCTTGTTTTAATTTAGAAATTACTAAGTTATAAGAATCCATGGATTCACATATAATCTTAATACCGATAGAAATTTTGTTTAATGCAATAATCTGCAATATTTACTGGTTTTAATAGATTGTGAACGTATTCACTCGATTTTTGAAGCAGTTTTATTGGCGCCACATACACTTTTTTGAAACTTCACTCGGAATTATTACATCTTCCATATCTTCATTGTCAATGTCCGGAAGACATTTAAGGGGGCTTGTTTGTCCTGGAGTCTTTTTTACGAGCACTTGCACTTTTCATAATGCCACGGAATTTTCTATCCAAGGACAAACGACTGACCTCGCTTTCAGGCGATCTATCGCGCTTAGATATTTTGGTGTATTTTTATTTATTTGTAGATTTAAAGAGGGTAAGTCACACCCATGTCATGAGCAGACAAAAGCTCAGGGTAAACTGAACATTGGGCCTTATTTCTTTGAAAATGAAGCCGGTGCCGCAGTTACCATCAATGCTACTCAATATTGAACGATGTTGGAAAATTTGTTGAGGCCAGCTGTGCATAACCATCCACAACTATGGTTTCAACAGGATGGAGCCACAGCGCATAGTGCAAAGGACACAATGGCTCTATTACGGAACATCTTCGACGAGCGCATTATTTCACGCAGTAGCGGTTTCAATTGGCCGGATTTAATTGCTCCTAACTTTTTTCTTTGGCTACCATTTGCGAGACGTAATCTTTCACGTTTAGGTCAATAAATTTCTCCATTTGTATAATGTACTTAAAAAAATTATGATTTACTCTGAAATAAAAAAGTTATAACGAATTCAAACCATAAAATGTCATTTTGTGCCACCCTGTATTTGTCTTCAAATCTATTTTGCGAGAACATTTATGCAGCAAAGGTGTCAAATTGTGTGTGTGTTACTTTCAAACTAGGTTCTTCAGCAATGAATGTGTTGCCTTTTCACGTCCATTTAAATATAAGAGCCATAAGTCCATAATTTCAATCTCCCCATTTGAATGACAGGATGTGTTTTCCGGAACTGTCGACATAAATTTTACCACGGATATAGATAACTGGTTGTGTACTGTGCTTTCATGGTGCTTAGTTTCGAACAAATCACCTCAGATCGTGTACGAGAAACACATTTCCCCTAAAGAAAGAGCAACAAAACACTAGTCGACATTTGTATTCGCAACATGAAATCGGTTATTTCACGCCGATTGATTCTACAAAATGTATCTTCGTGGTCGTCGAAGGCAAATACAAGCCAACCAGCCGTGGCGCACTGTGCAAACAACACCCCTTTTGGGGATGCTGCACCCAACACCCATAAAAAAGAGGACATCGGCCTCATTTCTGTCAATTTAAATTTAAGGATATGAAAGGAAATTGTGTAGCTGCTTGCTTTGCCTTTTCAAGAACCAACAAGGACACTGATGAAGGAGAGGAAATCTATCCGCTGAATGAGATGCTGTACGATGGATACCCACTACCCACAATGGAAATGATATTTGGGTTTCACATCTTCGAAGGAGCAGCAATCGATTTGACCAAACTTGATGGGAATTGCTTTTGTACACCCCCATTGATGGTGGTGACGGTGGCATTGTTGCTCGGTCGGTGTAATGTTGCATAGCAAATTTGGTTACACTTTTAAATTATTGCATGTACACCCCGTAAAAATTTATGATCCGTTTAATAAGGTTTCACAACAAATTGACGCCATAAATTTTTGAGTTTTGTTTTGCCTTCCATTATAGCAGCGCGGCGTCTGAGTGTAAAGTAAATAAAGTGTAATAGTGTGTGCAGCAGTGTGAACGGTACGTGATCTGATTAAAATTTCTCCAAACATACCACTGAACTGATTGTTGTGGAAGTTATTTCCTGCTAATTTAAACTTTGGTTAAATATGCGGCGTATGTTTGTAGAAGACAATCCGAGACAATTTCGTAGTGAAAGTATCTACAGACTTTCATTTGGAAATTCGATTCGAATGGGCGGTGTTGGCAGACTGTATTTTGCGACTTAGGAAATCATGGAGCAAAATGTTGGTTCTTTACTAAAATTTCGCCGACAATACAATCCCATCTCTATCTCTTTTCTTTTCTAGTCTCTAAGCGGGGCTACTATTGAAGAATTCTGAAAAGTCGCAAAGAAAAGGGGGCAACAAAGTATAAAAAAAAAGAAATAACATTTTATCCGTTTAAAGTCTTAAATACCCCTTACGCTAATAGTTAATAAGAATCAGCTATTAACATGAAATAACTTGGTCCAAGTTACGGATAAAGGTCGGTTGTCCGTATACCAGTATTTATGACATTACCAAGTACTTCGACAGAAAGCCATTCGAACAAGTTGAACTTGATACACTGAATGGTTATAGGATTATTGTTCTAGAGAAATTTACTCGCAAAGATTAGGCACGGATATATATTCTACTATAAAGGCAGACTATTGATAGGCAATCGCCAAGTAAGACTTCAGGGTTTTATGTCATTTTTACTACAAACCTATTTCCATTACAGAAAATAATATGCACGGAAGGTAATAATATCTATTGAACTATGTGTTCAATGAAAATGCAATAAACGGTTCTGGAATTTTACTTACAAATGCCTTTAATACCCGCCCTCGTCCATTTTTAGTAAAAGTCCTGTGTCTGTATCAAATTTCGAGATTTACATTGACTGGATATACGCCATAGGTTTCGATGGCCTAACAGCATATTGACACACCCTTCCTTAGCCCATTTTTTAGAAACCATATATAAAAGTTAATTTTTTTAATTTTATCCTTTTTCTATATACCAAACACTAAGCCTGCATAAATTTTTAAATTTGTGTGTTGACTAGATACTCGTACACCTTTCCTACTCTGTTTTTGAAGGGTGAAAATTTTCTAAGTTGTTTAGTGTAAATAAGTTGCTAGAGAACTTTATTTTATTTCCAAAGAACTCTGTTTATTTCTACGAGAAGCTGAGTGTTTATAAAAAGACTTAAGACTCTAAAATAAAGGAAACAAAAGGATTGACCGATTTTTGGAAAATCCGAATCCAGGTGGGTCAGATAGTTTTGTTGCAAAAGTTGTGACAACTCATCCGACATCCCCTCTGCACTGAGATCTTTAATTATTTGTGACCTATCTGTGGTATTTCAAAGTAATATCGTGAAACCATTCAACATGAATCCGATTGTCAAGTCGTTATTCCCTTCTCAAGAGCTATCAAGAGTAACATCGCCGAACTTAAATGAGTTTTCCATTATCGGAACTACAATAACTCCAATTAACAGTTTTATTCTACGAGTATGATATTCTCTTGCATTCACTCACCTTGGATTTAAACATTGGCAATTGTATTCATTTGAAATATGTGCTGAGTGGGAGTCGTTTTAAAACCAGTGACCATTGAATTACCAATCTTAGTATACAGTCACTGAGCCACGACGAACGGATCCCAGTCAAAACTATGTTTTTAGCTTACAAAAATCTTCAACATGCTCTTAAATCACTGTAGTGCTTCGTCAAAATTATGGGAAAAGTATTTCGTTAGAGTGAAATTATTTTTTATTTATTTTTTTCGACGTCCAAGCGATTACGATACTTCACGTATTTTCACAATGCTGTACATTGTACTGTACAGGACCTACATGTAGCTTACTATATCCTCACATAATACCCACAGAAACAAGGAAAAGGGTAATACACGACTTTATATGTACTCGCTACATCCTTAGAAAATGAATGTCAGGGATGTTAGCAGTGGCTTTACGTGCAACAGAGATTTGGAGAGCACTCCAGTGAGAAATGTTGTGTAATTCCATGCTTTATTGAGATAAATTATTTCCTTCGTTTTTTTCTCTGTCCTTTCTATTGTAATGTATAACCATATAAGTGCTGTATTATGTGTATTTTTTAAAAGAATTTTGAACATTTGAAAGTCCGCAATATTTGCGAAATAAGATATTTGGTCTTTAAGTACAAATGTAAAAATTGGAATCTAATGCAGGGACTACAAACAAATAGTTAAGCGACTTTTGAGTATTTTACCCATGGATTGGTTTCAGGCAATCTAAATATTTCCACAGATTTATATATCAAATAATGAAAACAGGAGTAAGTATATCAATATTGGCATTACCTCTATAGAGACAAACTACACAGAAAAACTCGGCCGTCTGTGCAGGATAACGATGGAGAATGCAAAGTGTTTAATTTAAATCGGTAACAACATTGCTGAGATCTTTGATGTCAGACAATGCCTTAGACAGGACGACATGCTGTACTGTGATTTTTTTTAACATAATTCTTGAAATAATTGGAAAAAATTCCCAAGCCACAGGGATGAAAAATTATTTTTTTCGGTTGTGCTGAAAGCTGTACGTATTTCGTACTAAAATTAAGTCGAACGTTTTTTTGATTAAACAATTTGTTACACTGTAATAACAGACTTTCTCTCCCACCTATCGTATTCTACAGGTAACTTCCTGGATGGATAGAAACTTGCTATGTCGTGGGCATTTTCGGTGCCCAGCGCGCACAATTTTTTTTTTCATGTTTAAATGCTCGTGCAAAAATTCCTCCAATGCGCTCTTTGCTGATGTGCAAATCAACGGCTATCTGCCACATTTTTATTCTTCGGTCGACCAGAACTAATTTCTAAACTTTTCTGACAATTTCTTCAGAACCACTGACACAGAACGCCCTGGGCGGGGTTCGTCTTCACGGCTCTCTTGCCATTGTTGAAATAAGATAGCCCATTTTTTGACCATGGTATACGAATGTCCACAATCCTGAAGAGTCAATAACATGTCTTCGAAAATTTCCTTAGGCGATTTTCCTATTTTCACAAGGTACTTTATCACGGCGCGGTGACATGGTGATGTTTATCCTACCGCAGATAATAATAAAATAAGATTATTATTTGAACGAGGTGAAATTTATACTACTAAAGAGTGCCGCAGTTAGTGCTATCACTAATGAGAAGATGACTCGCTGTTGAGTATCTCAGGCCTCGTACTTATCAGCCGCCCCTCATTTCTCCGTTCAAAATGTTGATCGTTTCATCCATACTTAATGTGTAAGTCCCATTGAAATGAAAACGAAACTCTTTGAGAATCGGACATATTGCGACTCAGTCATGCGTATAACTTCAATGATTTAGGAGCTGGAAAGTGGTTGCAGACGGATGGATAGACGGAATATGGTTCCTTGGCTAATTACGGAACCCTGGAAAGGACACAAAGAAGGCAGCTAAAATTGCGCTGAATTAGTTACTCATAAACTAGATACACCAAATCGGAGATCAAGCTAAGAATTATTGTTTCCATATTTTATTTTATTTTTTACAGCACACTTTCCTTCATTTATCCAATAAATCTCCTCTTTAGCAACACAACCTGTTTTGTTTGAAACACCACTAAAAACGTAAACTTTCATTTAATAATTTTATCTTTCGTTTTATAAAGTCATAAGTAGATAAAATAAAACTTAGCTTTACAATCATGTCCCACTTTAATGGTTGCATTGTTTCAAACTATTCACACGATGTGCCATTTACACTAGATTAAACTGACAACATAAAGAAGAATATCTATGGAGGGACATAAAATAAACAATACACATTTGGCATTTACACAATAACAATTTATTACTGTCATTCATCTAAGTTTATAATGTCAACCGAATCGATACGCATAGAACATTTTTACGATTCGCTGCGGGACCCAAAAGTTAGGCATTTACCACATGTGGTGCCAATGAAAACAAATGTAGTTAAAATCCGATACTGATAAATTTTATTTGCTGATTACGATTTTCGATTTTCGATTTTCGAATAAAATACATATTCATGTAGTTTTAAAAATGTGTTGATTAAATTGGGTGTTATGGGAGAATGATGATATGTTCGCTTTTCAAAAACTATAAGCTTTAGAGGACGAAATATAGGGTGACCACATAAGAACGATAGGAAATGCAATTTAAATAAAACAACAACGGTGTAAGACATGAAATTGATTTTGACTTTATTTTGAAGCTACATTCATGCCATTATGTATGGAATAGCTTATTATTTAAATGGCCGCATCGGCTTCGCTGGTAGTGCTTCAAGCCGTCGGTCTAATTTTTGATGACTCGGTCCAATATGTGCGGCGTTGTTCCGGCAATCGCATTTCGAAAGAAATAAGGTCCGATGATGCCGCCGTACCATGAACCGCACCAAACAGTCAATCTTTGTGGATGCATTGATGCTTGGTCGAAGACTTGTGGATTGTGGTCGCTCCAATAATGGCAATTTTGTTTCTTGATATAGCCGCTGAGTCAAAAATGGCCCTCGTCCGAGAAGTTGTTTTTTGGCCAAAATCCGGATCTCCGGCCAACATTTCCAGCAAACTTACGGCATTGTCTATGGTCGCCCGGCTTCAATTCTTATGTCAGCATAGTCTTATACGGATGTAGGCCCAAATCCAACCGCAAAATAAGCCTGGTTGACTCTCTGGCGATGCCCAATTTAGCTGATCGGCGTCGAATCGACATTTCTGGGTCTTCGATACTGGCCGCTACGGCGGATATGTTTTCTTTACTTCGCACCGATCTCTGTCTGGTTGGTGGCTTCAGATCCAAAAGAGTATACTCACGCTCAAACTTTTCCACGGTGCGACGAATTGCCTACTCACTGAAGCCATGATGACGACCGACCTCACGACGAAATTCACGTTGCGTATTTACAACTGAGCTGAAATTTCGATAATATTTTTTAATAAATTCCACATGTACGGGAAGCATTAAACGATGCATGATGAAATGGCAAACCTTGCTGCATATTTTGACAGCGGGATGTCATTGGTAGCTTTGACAGCTGCTGAAACATAACAATTTGAAAAACTATCATTGCTATCTGGTCACCCCTTATTTCATTGTGACAAGTAAATATTTCTTGGGAAATAAAAACATGCTATGTTTTCATGATATGTTATTGCCACTAAGCTTGAATGGGCAAAAACCGTCATCAATTTTCAACAGTGCCCATTAGATACTGGATAGCAATTTAATAGAGAAATAACTATGAACTCACTTCATCTATTTATGGGGCATGTATTTTGTCAATTCTGGTATTAATAATATTTAATTCATCTCAAATATGTTCCAAGCATCTGAAAGGTTACCAAAGTGATCATGGTTCCTAAAACAGGTATGGATTATCACGAGGTGTCCTCATATAGGCCAATCTCTTTACTGATGGGCAGCTTGGAAGCCAACATTCGCCGCCTTATTGCCGATATACGAGTACGGCTCCAGTTGCTTGAAAAAGTGGTTGAAAATTGGACTTCCAGATTGTATTTAATTCGAGTCAGCCCAGGCGCCCATATGCCCCAAATCATATTCAAGAACTAATGGCATACAATTATCTTTCCAATAAAGTCAATGTCATGACCATTACTACGACTTTTATGTGCTTTATTTCATTTTAAAGTTCTATACTTCTAAAAGAACACCCTTTATGAGCGATTCTATCTTTAATTAACGAAGATCTTTCTGTGATTAATTCTTACAGCATTAGAAATAAAGTATACGACTAGGTCGAACTCACTTGCATACATATGTGTTCTTAATTTACAAATCACTCAGTTTAGTATTTAAACGAAACCTTAAAAAATGTATAGTGCAGGGACGGTTGATGCCGGGTGCAGTTTTCCAAAGACCGTTCTGACCCAAAAAAGCTTATTATTTCCATTCCAAAATTTTCCATTAATCCAGTTTTCTCGATATTTGCTAAGGTTCCAAGAAAGTACGTTTGTATTCAATTTCAGATCTTCACATGATAAGCCCATTCATCTTCTCTCTTCTGTACCTGTTTCAGTGTATGCTTTGTAATTTAAAAATGAATTACTTATTAACACAGGCACTCGTGTGCTCTGAATTTTCTTCTTATCCTTGGCATAAAATATTCAAAGCCAACCACTGTAGCAAGTGTTTCGTAGATTACAAACATGTAAGTGAGTATGTAGTAAAATATTTAAATACCTGAATCTGAATTAAATACCTTCCGGGGAAAGTTTGCTGACAGAATTAATTGTCAGGATTAAACGCAACATAGCCATCACCCCCCTTAAGCTACATATATACATATGAATGTAGGGATATATATATGTATATGACACAGTTAATTTGTATACTACTCGCACGTAAATACCCAGGTACCTGAGTAGGTATGTTATGGCTTAGACAACGACAACAAAATATCACAGAACATTCTTAGAGCAACAGCTTTAGGCAACAACACGAAGAGGAATAGTAGTTGCCTTAACTTGAAGGTTCTGAAATTTGCAGCAAATCGGAATACGCAAGTAATTTCCGAAAATCATTTACAGAAAGGATAATACAAGCTAATAGTTGCTTAACACACCTATTTATGCCAAAGCGTGTACGTCTGTTATCACCTTCGTCTTCCTTCCGTTTGCCACTGAGGTGAATTGATGTCAGTTTGCCCTTGGCCCCCTCCCCCGACACACACAAAACATCGCCGGATTGAATTCCTTGTGGTACACCCTAGAATTGCTTGCCTAATCTTCGCATTTGAACTTCCCAATTTGGAAAGCAACCACCAGCATCGCTCCTCCACTATAACTAAATATACTAATGGCAGTGCGGGGTCTTTGACGCACATTTCCATAGAGGCAGCAAGGATTTTCATGGTCTGGAAGGCAGAGATAATTACTACTTAGGCGCACTATCGCAGGCATGTATGTATTTACTCGTATGTAGTCATTTGTAGTAATTTTCCTGATTGCGGGAAACTACTAATTTGTAATTTGCAAAATGTCTTCATAACAAATGTGAAAGCGCTTTGTCAATTTATCATAGCTAATTTCAGTCTATACGGGATGCCGCACCCATGCATGCAGGCCTAGTGATTAAATCTCACTTTTCAGAGAAAGTTTCATAGTCCTTTTGGTGAGATAAATAGTCGGGTGTGCGAGTCTTTTTTTTTTCAATTCGCCTACAGCAGACGGAGTTTTTGGGATAATTGATGATTTTTCTTAAAGTGACGGTGACAAAGTGATAGCCAGTGGCGTTGCTGAAGTGATAGGGGGTGATAAAGGATAATTAGTTTGGCGTTAGCGATAAGAGTGAAGGTAAAGGAAATAAATAGATATGACATCACTAAGAGGGGTCTGACATTAGAATGAAGAGATACAACTTTTCGTATACAAGTGGTTTTAAGTTGTTGTTTTTTTTTTTCTTTTTTCTTGAGCTACGTAAGTTTCCTTCTGGAAAACACAATGAAGGCAAGAACCAGAAATTTAAGGAGGAACAAAAATGATGTCCATCACTTAAAAGGTTAAACCAGCTCTTTAGCTGATTATAATCGTTTGAGTAAAGTAAAACAGGTCATTTTGCCACACCATAGGTATAAAATTCAAATTAATATTGGAGCCACAAATTGAAACACCATAACCTAACCCTGTTCATATAAAATGACATTTATCTAAGGAAATTAGCATTTCTATTTATTTACCGATAGACAGAGAACATACAATTGGAGATACAAACCAGATTGACCATTTGAAATTTTGGAAATTTCGTCTTACACAGAGTTTCCTTACGTTAGCGGACCACGGTCCAGGGAAGGATAATGCTACTTGACTACTCATTAACACACAGTGAATGGTTCTGATCCCTACTACCATGTAAGCATATTTTAAGCTTAGGTTAAAATTTCTAAAACAAGCGTTCTGCCAACATTGGTACGAGTATGCCACTACTCTATGACCATTTTATGATAGCTCTAGCTTTCACAAAAACAGGCTTCGGACTCGGAGTCCCGTAGTGTGGTAACAATTTACGAACCAAGGTCGTTGATATGGACTTAAAACAGGATTGATGAAAGTATAGAACCCTGAACTTGTTTTAAGTCCACATGAACCTCCAGCGTTTACAGCAAATGCATCGTTGAATTGATCTATTATGAATAAAACGTTTCACCTAACCGCAGAGCTGTTGTGGTATTCCATAGGAAGCTACGAGTAGCTACCACCGGTAGTACATTTCTATTATTCGAAATCTTCTTTCTAAATCCTTTCTTTAGATACCCCATGTAATGCATTTAAAACAAACTTTAACTTTCTGAATTGGACAAAATGGCGTCTACCGGCCGCCATATTGTTTTTCTGATGTAAAAATCAGGGTCAAAACGAATTATATAATTCCTTTTTGAAGAAAATTGGTCCGTTTAGACTTAAGATGTTAACACGTAATCACAGTCACTAAATAAGTACATTAATACATACAGACGCGGCCAACACATAACTGTCCCTTTGGCTTCGCCGCTGTTGGAAAAAGCCACTTAAAGTTGTTTTTGTAAGAAAAATGTATTTTTTGTTAGAAAGGACCAAATGGTTAGAATTTTTGGAGATGGTCTGGGACAGTTAGACGTTGCAAAGAATCGCAAACTAAGTCTAAATTTGTTACTTTTCAAGCTGTAACGGTTTTATTTAAACCATTCGCGCCACAACTCCTAGTAGAGAAAAGATTATTTCCCCGATCAAAGCACTCAAAGGCTATTAACATCTGCAGATCTTCTCTCGTGAAAAGAGTGGATGGAGAGGTATAAATTAGATAATAACACAATAATTTTGGAGCGAACAACTTAATTTGAAGCATTCCTCCTATTTCGACCATCATTGCGGATCATCATTGAGTAGTGCGTTGATATTAATCGGCACAGCCGAGGTGCTTCCGATAAACTGATTGGTATTATCAGGGCGAGAGGAACTTAAAATTCAAAGTGGGGTACGGCCAGGATGTATCCTCTCACCATTAGCATTCGTGTTAGTGATTAACGATGTGTTTCGCACTGTGAATAGACTAAAGATGAACAAAATAATTTTGAAGTCAACGAAGGAACATCTAGAAGATAAGCAGATTTCCGTACTGGTTCCTCCTGTTTCGACCATCATTGCGGATCATCATTAAGCAGTGCGTTGATATTAATCGCTGTTCCAGGTGAGTGCTCCTGATAAACTGATTGCTATTATCAGGGGGACTTACAAGGGGTCGATATATGATGTTCTGCATAGGCGACAATTGTCAGAGGAACTTGAAAAAAGTGGGACCGGCCAGGATGTATACTCACTATTATTGTTCTTGTTAGTGATTCGCGCTGTGAACATTGTGGTACTGAAAATAAATATTACGAAAAAGAAAAATTACAGCAAGTAACTCATCCACCCCTAGCAAGCATTGCTGTACAATCAGTAGAAAGAGTAGATAGTTTCCAATATCTGGGAAGTATTATCTCGACTGCCAGTGGAACAGTACAATATGTAGTCAGCACAATCAACAAAGCTAAGACGATGCACAGAATGCGTATGGAGAAACAATGCAAGCTATGCCTGTTCCGCCCCAAGGATGAATCCGTGCTGCTATATGAGTGCAGTATAGAAAGTGACTGCCCCTATAAAATGAAAACTGCAGACGTTTATAAATCGGTGCTCACGTATGTTAAGGGTGTTCTGGAATAATTGTATCTCTAATGTACACTTTCATCCGAGGATCAGGTAGGAACCAATAGTCGATACTATTCAACGGCTAAAGTGACAATTAATTGGTCACACTTTTCGAAAAGAAAACACGCTAACACGGAATGACAAAAAATATGACCGACTAAGAATCACATTATTTAGAAAAGTTTCTAGGGGGTATAAGTTAAGGGAAATGCATTGCAAAAGTTCGAACTCGCCAGCGCGCAATTGTTTTTTGACGCCCTATGCTCCACGAGTTGTAACAGGACACACCTAACAAAAAAAATATCTAAACTAAACAACGAAAACCCACAGCTGGGCGGGTCTCTACTTTTCGGGTACCGCTAGAAGTCGTTAAGTAGTTCTAGATTGCTTTTATTTTATTGGTATACCCACAATCAGATTGATAATAATTAAGATATTGCATGGTGCATCCTATAATTTTATTTTATTAAACAGTACTGTCACTCAAACTACCTTCAGTCAAAACATCATAATGTGCATGCATCATAATGTGCATGGAGATTCCAATTTAAACCTGGCGCTACTGTCGTTCTGTCAAAGATAAACAGCTGATATTTGACATCTGTAAATACTAACTATTGTCAGTTGTAATTACGGAGCAGGCAACGCATTTTAATTGTTGAAACCCATCCCCGAAATGGGGGAAAATTTAACCAACACGATTCGCGCATTGTGAAATAGTGAAATAAACCATGGTTAACAAATTATTGGAAAAATTCGATCGAACCGTGTCAGTATAGGATTTGCAAAGATCAGTGCGTCCTTTCATACTGCTCCATGCAGCGCATTTTAACAAAGATCTGCATCTGCACACACCTACAAAATCCAACTGACTCAGAAATCGAAGAAAGCAAATCATGAACAGCGTCGTGACTTTATTCATTTCATGTTAAAGAAACACCAAGTTCATGGCGATTTTTCAAACAAAATCATTTTTTAGCGATGAGGCTCACTTTCAACTTAATGACTACGTAAATAAACAAAATTGTCGAAATGGGGTCATGAAAACCCTCGTGCTATTCACGAACAATCAATGCATACATAAAAAGTCACTGTTTGGTACTGATTTTGATCCGACCGACGCACAGTGTGACATTTCGCTCATCTAGCGGGATTAAATTAATAACGTTCAGAAATAAATGTTTTTGTTAAATTTTTTTTTACTTATTTTTATGAAAATCGTTTACAGAAAGGAATGTTATAAATTATATTAACATATCTATACAAGTTTTGACAAAAAAGTAATTTGAAATAACTGACAATTTGCACTTTTTTTACTCGTTTGGTATGTCTAACAGTTGCAGAACTTCATGTTCAATTAAACTTTTTTTTCTTTTTGGAATGCATCTTGTACTTGCCAGAAATGGATCTGAGGATATTAACAATCTATTCAGTAGGTCTGTGTTCGTATCGACTCGCGAAGTTTTTCTGGTAAGGGGTTCCCTAAACTTTCTATTTTCCTTATTCCTGGCTTCTTGAGCTTCTTCCGAAAGTTGACCGATTGGAAGAATACAAGTGGCAATTATTTGTTTTCCATGAAATAAGACCTTGTCTACACTAACTGACATATAATACCAGCCATCATTTTTTAGATACAGTTCCCTTGTTTCTGTTGCAAAACTCTCAAAGGCATTTAAGTCAATTGGGAACACTGACCCCAGAGCTTCTAAGATGATATGAAACTTTTTTATAATTTCTTCGTCGATTCCTGTAATTTGGGCAGTTTTTGCTTCATCTTTGAAGAATCGTCTAGCCTTGTTCCCATCATTAGTATTGCCTGACTGTTGAGTTGGCATATCAACCAATAAACCAGTTTTACTTCTATATCAATATCTATTTTGGATTAATTTTTTTCCGGCTTTGACCTTTTCTTTACCATCTTGGTCTCTTACCGGCCAAACTTTTACATCCAGTCTGTGAATGTGAAGTATACATTCCATAAATCGGATCCAAGAGTGAAGGGGACTTAATCCGAAGGACATTGCTAGCTGGTCCACAGACTTTCTCGAAAGATTGGCTGGGTTGTTCATTTCAGAAGGTTTTGCAACGCAAATGTAACAAGTTTGTGGTGAAGACGTTATAGATGACAAAGCTGTACATATTTTGCCATCGATCATGGTAAGTAAAAAAATTGGTTTGACAATGACATGAAAGCTGTCATGATTCATCTCAACAGGTAATATGGTGTTGAATTGAATCTACTTCATGTTTGATCAATTCGGTTGATTTTTTTTTTTTGCAATACTCAATTTAATAGGCCTGCAGTATCTTGGTGATGATGGGGCTGGATTTTGCCAAAGTACTTTTTTTAGTTTCTTCTTTTCATCATCAACAGAACTTAACACGTCTTTTTGTGTTAAACATATACGCTTAACGCTATTATTTACTAAACCTTGTAAACCACATTCAGCAGAGGATTCGCTCACAGTTCTGCTATCGGGATAGCACTTTGTTTTAGCCTCTTTAATTTTGTGATAAGACGGCAGTAAATTTGGAACAGTTTTATTTATTTTCTGCCGTATTAATTCATATTGATGAGTAGATAGCTGTGAGTCTGTTATCATTGCTAACGCCTCATCTGCAGACATTGACCAAAAAGCCAGAAGTAGTAGTTTCCAGTGTTTTCCTTGCAATTGAACATTATTAACGATCAAAAAATGACGACAAAATAATTTAACTAAAATAAAAAAAAAATAAAAACCTCTTTTTGGAGAGCATATTGACAATTGCTTAATTGTGATAGCAGTATTTCTTTTTCCTGCTTTTCTAAGGTTTAGTTCATTCGCAGTTGCAATTTCTTTAGCGCTAAATGCATCTAAAAGAGTTTGTACTTTTCTCTTCTTGCTTTTTTCACAGAATTCATTAAAGCTTTTTCTTGGTCTTCCTACTTTGTTTATACGAGAGGGTTTCATTCAACCACGAACGATTTATGCTTTCGAAGCGATCTCGATGGCGACCAATTTTAGTTATCTTTTCGTCAAACCACAAGCATAAGTTTCTTAAAGTTGTCTTTATTGACTTAATTACATCCTCAGAAAACGTAAAATTATTAAAACAGCCCATAACAAAAGAAAAAACAGCATGAAAGCGCTTAATTTTAATTTTACAAATCCAAACATCATAAATTTGTTTTTCGTAATGTCGGTAGCCATCTTAAAAAATGAGAAATTTAGTATGGGTGTCGCACCTGTGCGTAAAAAGACAAAACACTTTTTTGTTACTAACATACATGGCTCTACAACAAATAGGGTCTTCAACTTGAACAACACTGAATAACTACACTTTTGCTCTAATGAATGCATATAACGCATAAATTTATCTTTAATTTTTGTTTCCTGTCCTCTTTAATTTAATTAAAAGCACCCGATATCCCAAATTAACTTACCTCACTATTCAATTAAATTTATTAAAATAAAATAAAACTTTTAATTAAAATCACGGGAACCACTTGAAAAAAAATTGAAACTCTTGCTCTCAAACCTGACCTTCTTATGAATAATTGTACACAACTTGAACTTTGAGATCATTTTTTTTGTTGCACATGCTTCTAACATAAAAATTTGTTCACAGTCATTAAGTGGAAGGTGTAAGCTGTAAGAAAAACCGATTTTTGTTTATTGCACACAAAGTTTCCTGGCCGCGCCACCTTTCGTTTCGGCAACCACAATTAGCCAACAAGATCGTGCGATATCACGCCGTTGGATTTTTTCGACGCTGTATTTACGAACTACCACAGAATTTATGTCGAAACGTAATGCAAATTTTCATAAAAAGAGCGGAAGTCTGCAAGACTAGCCATGGTGCCCATTTCACCGATATCACATTACATGTTTAATGTCAATGTCTCGACATTATATTGACATAAAAATATCAACAGTTTATCAAAAAAATATTTTGTATGTTTTTTTTTTTTCAAATTTAAATTGTAACCTCCAATTGAATCACCTTTTATGTACTTGTAAAGTATGTTTTACTAGTATGTGTCCTCCAATAATTTTCATTTGAAAACACTGTATGTCTGAGAAAAATACTCAACACACCACAAAGATTACTTTTACAAATTTCGCAAATTATATTCAAATGAAGAAAATGGTTTGAGGGGAGAATACTCCTCTAACTTTCAAAAGAAAATACGTTTTCCTTTGCCTAAGGTTAAGATAAATCACAGCAAAAAGGAATTAATACCCCACATACGAGTACACATACTCGTAACATGCATACGTAAGAATCCTTCTGTCTAATTTTCACTTGAAATGCCTTAACGCATTTTGGTAGAGCGCCCACGACTTGACACACACACACAATCGAAAACTTTGAGATAATGAATAACCATCGATAAATCTACGCACATGTGCTGTAGATGTGGTTTTAATTCGGTTCCCGGAAATTCCTCCAGTAAAATTTTTGGCGTTCTCCACGCAAAGAGTAGAAAAACTTGTAATATATGCCAAGCAATTTCAAGGAACATTTATCCGAGATTACCACATACCCCCCATTTTCATTGTCATTAATGGGTAATTAGCATATATCGTTCCCTATGATTAATAAATAATTTGTGCAGGCGGTCGAAAATTAATTTTCAAAACTGATGTGCTTCTAACAAGCTTCATAGGCGTATGTGGGATTTTTAGGGTACAAAAGATACTTCTATTCTTGGAACTTTTATTATAGTATTGCAATATTATTGGTGAAGTTTTCGTTTCTAATTCGGTGAAGGAATTAATGGCAAATTAACATGCCATACTAATAGCGATGGGGTTTAGAAAGTAGACATCCGTGATATGTAGAAATAATTTGATATTCCAGTTTATTTCGTAGAAAAAGGCCATATAATCAGATCTAACTGATGATACACACGTTCAGGCAGACCTATCAGGTATGCTTGTGCAAGCCTACCGGAATGTGTGTGAAGTCAGGGTTTGTGTTAGCATCTTGCAGTAACTCGTGCTGTGCATGTTACGTTTTCTTTCAGACGTATGGAAAGGATCTATAGTTTATTGCTGGTTAAGGATATAATTTAGAAGCTTTATCATGCTAGTTTCACTCGCGAATGTTTGCTAGACGTTTCCAAGGAGTACAAGAGTAACCAAAATTGTTGGTGTGAGCCACGAGAAGCAATGACGAGGAGAAGACTATAGTTACAATAATTTCCTCTTCCCCGCATCAAAAGGGCTACTCTAAGTTAATACTTCTTCAATGATCTGAACGATCTAAACTCCACTAAAACGAGTAGATAGTACAGGAGTAGATAGAGATGTTGGACAAAGTGCATATCATAGAGGATCAATTTCTATCAATCTAACCACTGAGCTATATCACCTGGTATACACCTGCAATGTATACATATATATATAACTAAAGAAAGAAGATTGACATGCAATTATTTGCAGTACCACAAGCTAATTTCTCTTCCAAGTATATACTATAAAAATAGCATCTGGTAAGAACTGCCAGGTTTTATAGTACAGATTAATTTTTTTTTTGGCAAGTTCACCAATAGCTATCATAATGCTTGAACAGCTTTCGAAAATAGCTGTTTAAGATATTTTATATACAGGGTGCCGAGTCTATTTGAGGACATGTCTTTATTCAGATCGTGTTGATAGCAGACACTTAAGTATTTCCTGGGTACAATGTCAGATAAATACCTAACAGAAGAAATGAAAAGACACGCCGTAATTGTTGCCATATATGAGTACGAGTATGCAGACCACAGTGCTCTCTAAATATTGCGCTTTTTGAACGTCGCCGATCGTTCGTTCACAAGATTTGCGTCTACTTGGCTTGGCGGCGACGATTCGCCTGTTTCGAAACGTAAAAAGCATTCAACATGTTCGAGCAGTACGAAAAGCCCGGAAGTTGTTCAACGAGTGTAACATCGTATTCACCAGTTCCCTGGGACCTTAAAGTATGTGAGTAACTAATTCGCAGTGTGGTTCATGAATACCTTTGATAGAAGTATTATGCCTTGAAAAGTGGCCAGTTTATGTCGCATAACAACTAGCGTGTGCCAGGAGGAAGGCAGCTCCGCAACAAGTTGAAGAATCCAGAAGATCCAGGACTTCTTTGGTTTTTTTCCGATGAAATAGAATTCAGATGTACCCCGTATGATGCACACAAAGTTGCATGCCAGTGCGATGGTCCCTGGAGTAGTGAGCAGTGAATTTCATGATATGGCTACCCACTTTTTTCCCACAAGGTCTTCGAGTGGTGCTAAAGGCAGTTGTTAAGCCCTGGATAGACAGTGTGAGTGAAGAAAGATCATACGTGTTCCATCATGATTCTGCTCCAACGCACAAAGCCGCGACCACTAAGGAATGGATAGCAATCAAAACCTTAATCCAACGATTACTTTGTGTGAGGTGTAGTTGAACATAAAACCTACAAACCTTTTTTTATGAGCATTTCCGTTTTTTTTTTCAAATTTTTCCTCAAATAACCGCCGCACCCTGTAGAACAATAAGCTGTTTTAGCTATAAATAACCAAACAAAAAAAAACAGACTCTGGCCTCGTGAGGAGTCGAACTAACGACCAGCGAAGTGTTGACGCAACCATTACGATTAAGGCGTCGTTACTTTTTTTTATAAGTCATAGTCAGTTAATCGATCGTGATGTTACGTGGTATATATTCCACTCGGCCTACAGATTTTATTGTCGTTCGCAAACAGCATAACTGAGAAGTTTAATAATCATAATTTTATTCATAAATTTGTCAGACATTTGCGAGAGGTGCAAAACCGACAAATCAAAAGCGCTAACTATTAAACCATCATGTAGTACCAATAACAAAATCCGATAATAAAACTACATAGTTACGCAAAAGAAATACAAAAATGTTAGGAATTGCTGCATATCTAAGTGTAAAATACATACACAGTTGCAATTTCTTTGATCTCAAATAGCAGCTGTAATGTAAATCACATTCATTCAAATATTCTAAGCAGGATAAGTAATTACTTAACTAACCGGAGCAGTATATCCGTATTTTCTATAGTAATTTTAATTTTTTCTGGAGTACCACAGGGTTGCCATTTAGGTCCATTACTCTTCATCCTTATTATAAACGACTTACCCTCATACATATCTAACTTATGCTGTGTTTTATACTTAGATGATTTAAAAATGTACAAGTCTATGGAGTCAGTTTCTGGTGCACTACAACTTCAAAAAGACATTGATAATATAACACGTTGGTGTATAGTCAATGGTTTAAAATTCAATATCAATAAATGCACAATTTCACCTTACTATAGAATACGATCACCTATACATAGTATATTCGATTTTCGACTCCAAACTGAAAAGGGTATCTAACCAAAAAGACCTTGGTGTCATTTTTGATACACAGCTAATTTTTCCTGTGCACATTGACTATATTTATTTCTAAAGCCAGTTCAATGATGGGTTTTGTGTTTCGTAATTCAAAGGACTTTCAGAATCCATATACTCTAAAATCATTATATATAATATCATTAGTACGCTCATTACTTGAATATTATTGCGTTGTAGGGAATCCATACATAATAATGCAATCCGTATTGAAAGGATTCAAAGGCGATTTACGAGATTTGCTCTTGGAAAGTTATCATGGGGTGATGATAATTTGCCCACTTATGAAGCTAGATGTGCCCTAATTAATCTTAAATCTTTTGAAAAGAGGAGGGTGTACTATTCTCACATTGAATGTCCAATGCTACTCTCACCATTTAATGTTTATGTTCCGGTTCATAGTTTGCGACCGAGAGAAAATAATTTCTTAGAAGTTGAAGATGCAAAAAATGATCCGATAAGTGTTGCTTGTGTTAAATACAATGAACTTGATAATGTTATTGACTTCAATTTAGATAGAAATGTTTGTAAAAATATAATAGAAACCATTATGTATTTACTATTATGATTGTGTATTATAGTAGTCTATAAAGTGGAAAATACTTGGAGATGGATAAATAAATAGCAGATTTAGCAATGGAAAATAGCCACCATATTCGTAAATAGCTGTTTTAACCGTTTTTACTCCCATGCTCTAAGGAAATAAAAGTATGGTGATCGTCTCAAAGAATTATGTCCGGGATAAAGTCCGATTCTAATTGCGCTATACAGTGAATGTACAAAAAATTGACGTACAAAAAAATGGGTAACAACATTTTGTGTCGGCAGCTATGCTAACTAAATTTATAATGAATAAGTTGAAAAAATAGCGCTTACAACATGACGGGGAAGTCACAGCTTAGGTACCAAAATTATATAAATTTGAAAGAAATATGCCCCAAAATTCTGTAGACTTCACCTCTTCACTTCAAGTACCTGCATATTTTGCGGCCAAACAAACGCAACTGAACACATTTTCAATGCAACAATTGTCCTAAAAACAAATGGTATTATGCTAAAACTTGAGGAGACAATTTAAGGCAATTTTTAGTATTTATTTCACCTTTGGCCTTAAAGAAGGTCTTTAGTCGCTTCGAGTACTCATCAACCGCAGCACCCACGAAAGTTGGCTACAGCTTCGGTCAGAGAGCGCTTTAGGTATTTGATGTTAGTGCAATCTACTGTGGCATACAATATCGTTTAAGACAGTACATATACAAATAATCAGTGATATAAATAATATATAGTAACATATTATAATATAATATACAGGAATATAGTATATTTTAATATTTATATATAATCATTACCAACAGTTGTTGCGCCTTTTAAGTTAAGGTAGTAAAATGTACTCGTCGTAGAGAGCGATTCAATTGGAGCTTACAATTTAAATTTGAAATAGAAAATACATTGACTTTTAATAAATTGCTAATATTTGTATGCCAATGTAATATTGAGATATTGACATCAAACATGCAAAGTAATATCGGCCAAATGAGCTCCACATCTGGCCTTGCAGACTTCCGCCCTTTTGATGAAATTTCTCATTAATTTTCGGCATTAATCCTGCGACAGTTCATAAATAACGAATCTAGTTGTTTTGCCCTGAAATCATTTGGAAGTCATTGGTATACACCTTCTGCTTCACATAACTCTAAAGAAAACAAATCCAACGGAATAATATCGCTCGGTGACCAATATTGTTTCGCCAAAACAAGGGGCAATAACTGCATTGTTACTCGCTCTGTGGTACCGTCTTGTTGAAAGCACATGACTTCTACATCATTATCGTCTAGCTGGTGCCCAAAATAGTTTGTTATCATGTCCCGATAACATTCACTATTGTCAGTTACAGCAGTACCACGAGAATTTTCGATCAAATCACGCCGCCGTCCCAAAATCCACACCAACCAGGGACTTTTTATTTAAGCATTGGTTATTCGTAAATGGCCCATGGATTTTCATAACCCCAAATGCGAAAATTTCGTTTATTCACGTAGCTATTCAGGTGAAAGTGAGCTTGTTGGTTAGGTTAGGTAAGATTATGTGGCTGTCCCCGCTCGGGCAGGAACACACTTGGACCAAGAATAGGTGCATTGTGATACCACAGAAGAACCGTATTTTCGGCACCAGGAACTCTACATGACTAATTTCTTCCTAAAGGAAGTTAAGAAGGGGTAACCGTTGCGGTGTGAACCCTTTTCTGCTACTCATCTATGTGCAGAACCATCTGAATCCATAGACAAAACTTTCTCTTTTGTAAATACCGAGCCTGGCCAAGTCGTTAAGATCTTCATAGAAATATTCCCCTAGGGTTTCCTTCTCAATTTTGAGGCAGGACAGGTGTACAAAAGGTGAGTAATAGTTTCATCCTCCTCCTCGTCTCTAAAGCTTTAACAAAAATCGTTGGAGGGGAAACCCCTTCCAATAGCATGTCTATCTATCAAGCAGTACCCCGTGAGAGCTCCTAGTATTATACTAATGCGTTTCCTATTAATGCACAGAAGTCTTTCCGTGGCCTTCCTGACACGGTCTTGTATATTCAGTTTCCAACTGAGTTTCTTGTCGAGAATAACCCCCATCTGGTATTATCTGCGAAACGGAGCATCGTGCAATTTAGCTTTGGACAGACGATGCATGGTACCTTGTACCTTCTTGTGAACAGAACAAGTTCGGACTTTCCGCCGTTAACTGCGAGACTAACCATTTTCATGCATTTTACAAGTTTATTAAGAGCTAATTACATCAGGTCTCTTATAGTAAGAGGACATTTCCCCGATATAGTTATCGCAATGTTGTCCGCATAGGGTATAACACTGTACCCATCTTTTTCTAGGATTTTTAACATTCGATTTACTACTAAAATCCATAGTAGAAGTACCCCTATATACCGACCTTCTTGTTAGACAGCACCCGAGCTCAGCATGGATAAGCTTGCTTTTAAGCATGTGCTCGATCCAATATCAAAGGCAACTATCAACCTTCAGGTTGATAAGTGCAGCAGATATAGCCTCTATTTTAATATTGTTGAAAGCTCCCGCAATATCAAGGAAAGATACTGTCGTGTAATCCTTGTTATCAAAAGATCTCTCGGTGGTTCCTACCAATGAATGAAGGGCAGACTCCACCGATCTCCCTTACCAGTATGCATGCTGGAAATTCGATATGAAATTGCCATCTAGATTAGAACGTATATATATAGACGTCAATCAGTCTTTCCAGCGTCTTCAAGAGGAAGGAGGATAAGCCGATTGGACAGAAGTCCTTAGGGGATGCATGGGAGGTCTTACCAGCTTTCGGTGTGAAGACCACTTTAACCCTCCTCCAGGAACGGGTGGTGTAGCCAAAGATTAGACAGCTCCGAAAGATTATGTGGAGCCAGGCCTCAATATATCAAAACCTTCCAACTGGGTGGTTCCCTAACACACAATCAATGAAGTCACGATGCTGTTCATGGTCTTGTGGCTTCAACTCCTAAGTAAATTGAATCTTGCAAGCATGCAGATGCAGATCTATTGTTAAAATCCGCTCCGTGGAGCTGTAGGAAAAGTTAAATTGCTAGGAGCGATGGCGAATGGATTTTGACAGATTGTCACGAACTCTGTCACTCACTGCGGCAATATTTTCGCATGATCGGCCTCTACGAGGACACACTGGTCCTAGTACATCCATCACTGACCCAGTTCGATCGAATTCTTTCAATAATTTATTAACCGCGGCATAAAATGGATGGGTTTTAATAATTAAAATGCGTTTTCCACTCCACAAATACAAATGTCAAAGCTTACTATACTCTGATCAAATATCAGCTATTCATCTTTGACAGAACCATAGTAGTGCCAGTTTTAAATTGTATACTTCAAGTGAATCACCCTTATGAATCTCTTGGAATCCGAAGCACAAACAAATCTACCCACAAAAAGGCCCATATTTTACTACGAAGAAAAATCCGTTTTTATCAAACCTTGGTCTCTTCTATAATTTATCTTCGAAGATATTTACAGAGATGACTTAGTCGAAGTTTAGAGATAATAAGAAGGGTTATGAGTGCGGACAGCCACGCCCTCTTCTCTTTTAAAAAAATGTCGTAGTAAGGGTCTTTCTAATTAAATCCCTTACAAATCGGGGAAATAACCCCTAAGGAGGGAGTTATTTTCGTATTCCAATCAAAAATGTAGGCTGTTCCAGACTGACTGGTTATAACTTTTTGCATGTTTATATTACAATAAAAGTCGTGCAGATATAAGTTTATCCCAAGGTACATGCTTAGAGTTAAAACTTACTCAGCCATCGCATCGAATAAATCAAAATTTAATGCTTATCCGGTCCTTACTGGCTAAGGAAGTGATCCATAAATGATTCACTGGAAAAGCAAAAACTATAAAATCAGAAACGAAAAAAAGTGAACACAACAAAGTATCCTTCAGGCCCGTGCAGTATTCATCGTTCGTCCTTCCATTCTATTAAAGTTATCCTGGGTGGCGATTTCACGATCCTGCAAAATGGACAAAAGGTAGGTAAAGGTTCTAACACCTCAAGGCAAAAAGGATGATGATAAAGCTCTTTTTTGTTTGTTGTCCTATTTCTCGGTTACTGTTTCCTTTTTTTTTTTGGTTTTGTTCCTGAAAATACTTTTCATTGGGCTTTTTTTGCGCACGAAGCACTATTTTTGGTTTGGACACATTCGTTCGCCTCACTCGTCACTTCTTAGATAACCCGTGCACACACTGTCGTGGCAAATTGTTGGGTCAAATGTTGTTGCAATTCAGAGGCAGCGAGTAAAGGATACACCCGGGCTGTAGGTCGAAAGTCGTAAAATTGTAAATTGTCTAAAAGACTATCTCCACACCTGTTTTTTGCAGAATTTTTGGTTTAGCTCGAAGTTTTCACAGTGTCCTGATAAGGGAGTTTTTTTTCTCTCCACTTTTTTGGTTCGTCGTTTCCCTAGGTGACGGTGGATACCAGGTTGCTGACTAGTGGTGAGGTATTTGTTTGTAAAATGTCTGCTGTAAAAATAAATCTAATTGCAGGGAACGCAGAGGGGAGAAGTGTACCTATAGTGTGTTGCCAAGGTGTTGGGTATGGTAAACGCTTTTTACATTTGCATAGCAATTTTATGGTGGATGAAACGTGACATTTGGTTGCTTTAAATGGAGGGACTTAAGGTAGATTTGGAAACAAGAAACTTTTAAAATATTGTGTGTACTGAAAAGCAATTTAATGTAAGTGCAAGTGACTCTAAAAAGGATAATCAAAGAGTGGATGGCTCGATAAAAAAATATGAAAATACCACAGTGAAATTCAAATATTGCACTGACACTGTTGGAATCAAACATTGCATGTGCGGGCTCTATAACTGTTAATATCTTGAATTGGTAAATGTGGCTAGTTTACTAATACCATAATATTTTAGCTCATCAGTCACATAGCATTTGTCAGAAGCTTTTCTTTATAAGGACCTGACTATGGAAGCAGCAACGGGTGCTAGAGGCCTTTATGGAGACAGTATTTACACAAGCACAGCAATTTATATTAACATTCATTAGGTTTTTTGATGAAGGGCCCCTGGCTTTATAAATAGTACACCTGCCAAAGCAAGCCTTACTACAAAACGTCAGACTGGGTTAGGGACGAGTGGATGCCTGCACTATGATTGCAGATACATTTGTACGAAAAGCGGGGCCTTTTTTAATCCTGTGGTTTTCAGTTTGCATAACAAGTCATAGCTTCTAAAAGAGTAAAGAAGTTTCCTGACATAAGTATTTGCCAAGTATTCCAGATTATTAAAAAGAAGAACAATCAAGGTTTTACCGCCTCTTTGTAGTTGCATGCCCTGAAGAAATCGTTTGTTAAGAGGCTAAACCTGGATACTTGTTCGCTATAAGGTACCGTCTCGTGGTGACTTCTACCGTTCTGCTGATACTGCAACATATCGTCCGGCATACATCTTGAATATGATTCAACGTAAATAAAATTGACAAACATATGGCTAAGAGACAAGTGACAATATAAATAATCATCTTCACAAATTTACGCTCGAGCAGAGACTTCTAAACTGGGTACATCATTCTAAACTGGGTACATCATTAAGAACACTTCTAGATTTCCAATCAGATCAAAGAGTTAAAGCAAAGCGAAAGCAAAGCTCATTCAAGCTGGAGCTACTGGTTTCTCCAAAGGCGCCAACATAAAGGCTGAACTTGTCATTTCCCCACGACCTCCCCATAACAAAAATCAGAACTAATGGGCCAGACGGACTGGTTTCCCAAGAACGGTTTTTATATGCAGGCAGACATACAGAAGTGAGAGACCCACTTTTTTTAGATTCTCTATTATATGTAGCAATACTAAGATTGGGGCACGTGCAAGTAAAAAACACAAGTACGCGTTTGAAACTGATACCAAATACTAAGCAGACATACGCTTACTCCCGGTAAGCCTGTCGCGACGGGACACCTTAGGTGATTGCTACGATAAAACCTAGAGTCATGCGATCGCCGAACTTGTTTTTGCAGAAGGGCTACGCAAGGTCGACAGGTGGAAGTGGAGTAGTATTATGTCGTAACCGAATACCCTACAACAGAAAGACGTTCCCACTAAGGCATTCCTTGGTAAATGGAAGAAAGTAGAGGAACTCCATGGACGGAGTCAACGATGGCGCCGACAGTTCCAGTTAGCTCAAACTACTTAGTGAACACCTTACATGGTCTACTTTCAACGTAATCGGGTGCGGATTTGTTATAGGAGGCAGACTTAGGCAAGATCTTTTGAGTTTTTGATATTTAAGTGAAAATCCTATAACAATTCCTATAAATTCGCAAACATTAGACTAACATGCGCTCACGCCCTCACAGATGAAAAAGACGACGCTACCAAAGAGTGTTTGCACGAGATCCTCGACAAGACATACGAGCAATGCCCTAAATATGGCGTTAAAGTCATGTTACTCGTAGGTGACTTAAACGCTTATAGGAAAGGAGGACATCTTGGTAATACGATCAGTAAGCCCAGAATGTGCCTGGAAATGGATTTAGGCTAATTGACCTTGCTACAGCACGAAACGTCATTATAGCCGGAACTTACTATTCATAAGCGGACATGGCGGTCTTTTGATCAACAAAAGAATTACGCCACAACAACGAAGAATTACGGTAAGAAATTATAACGTCGAAAAGCTGCAATCGCAACAGATTGCCACAACTTTTGCGATCGTGCATCCCGTAATCTCTCGAGAAGTCCAATGCAGCCAGCAGCAAGTGCTTAGGACCAGTGAAAATGATGCGTACAAACCATCAAAGAATACTGACATTACGAGTATTTGCAGAACTCAGCAGGCTGTCACCGGTTGCGTAGTATAGAGACAGAAGCGGCTAAAATGGGTTTAGCGTCGACCGAGGTTACCCTCTAATCCTTACTAAGAATATGCTGTCAACAAGAAAGGACACCCAACATCAACGTAGTTAGTAGTAGTTTAGTGGATAAATATAAGTTCGAGGTAGTAAAGGACTTTGCTTAACTCGGCTCCGCTATAACATCTAACAACATCAGCGCAGAAATCAAACGAAGAATAACTCTTGCTTCTTCGGGCTGAGAGGGCAATTGAGTAGTAAAGCCCTCTCCCGAACATCTAAGGAGACTCTATATTAGACCTTAATCATTCCAGTCCTACTAAATTGTGCTGAAACATGGACTTTAACGACCTTTGTCGTTTCGAACGAAAAACTCTTCGTAAGATATTCGATCACGTTTGCCTAGATATCTAGGATATGTAGATCGAATGGACATCAACGCTCCGGCCCGCAAAGACTTCGAATCTAACCCTGAGGAACAATGCTGTACGCACACAAGTAGAAGTGTACCTCACCCAACTTGCGAGTCCGCAACTGGAGGCAGTTGGCTAAAGACCGGGCTAATTGGAGAAGTTTATTGATTGAGGCCCACCACCTAAGTAAGTAAAACATATGCAAGCTGATCTCAAATGGCTGCATTGGCTGCCATCTGTTTGCCTTGAACACCATGTTCTACGAGCACCACTCGATATGCAAGCTGTGAAATTTTTATTTTATTTGGTCTGCGAAAGCAAGGTTGTTGAAGTAGTTCACTTCGGTCAGTTATTTGACAATTCTCCATAAGAGCATATCCAGTAGGTATACCCTCTTAGCTCATCCAATTTACCGATCTTCCAATTGAGTATCTAAATCAATAGCCTGCTGATTTAGACTACTCTTAGGATTGTTTTCAGGAGCTTGTTTTCCATCTGCTCGGCATCTAGTCTCTTCACGTGGAATTTCTGCTGAATACCGAGCAGTGATCATCGAATTCTAAGGTCATGTACCGGTTTCTATAAACTGTTTTTCAGCGGTAAGCAAGCTCCCAGCTCGAATCAAAACAATACACCACTCCTAAGTAGTGCGATCTGGGCTTAAGGTAGGCATTAACTTCATGCTTCACGCGGCTGTTGTTGTATTTGCTGCCACCACTTCAGTAAGGTCTACGAAAATTGGCTTTTGTAGTTTGAACATTTGCTTCTGTTTAAGTTCATAAATGGTTTCAGAATTGGCAGGGAAAGAAAACCGACCTATAAGCTTATAGGGCCATGACTAACCCTTAACAGCAGATGCACCATATTTTCAATGAAAAATAAAATGTCACGCAATGAAATGCCGAAAAGGTGTGTTTTATATTTTGTTGTCTCCACTTTCCATACTTTATACAAATTTAGTGTTTTTATCGCATATGACAAGATTTTTAAAATACTCCACAGTGATACAAAATGAAAAAAAAAAAAAAAACACCACCACGTCCTCGTAGATGATGGCCACTAAAGAGCTCTTCTTCTCACCACTTCTAGCACTGGAAAGCACTATCATGTGACCCACTGGACCGAGCGCACACTTCCTGTTTTCTGTCAGATCAGATGTACGAGTAGGTGGTGTGAAAAACTCTACCCAACCAGAATGTATTCATGCTTATTTTTCTCATTTATCCTGCTGCCAGCATCAAAAGGCTGTTGGCCCATTTCGTATGCATGCTCATATGTAGATTCAACAGAACTAAGTGTAAGTATAAGCACTACACAGCGTTTGGAAGAAGGGAGATAAGGATTAAATCCTTTTTGTTTTGCATATTTTTTTTTTAGTTTGCCGTTACTAGACCCAATGCACTGAGATTACTGGGCCGTGGAGTAGGTACCTAAATTGGTTTTGATTTTGTAGTTCATAGTTTCTTTTTTTTATATTTTGCTGGACTAACAAAACTCTCCTTCGTAATGGAAGTAGTTAATGGATTTTGCCGCAATATTGCTCAATTGGGTTTTTAGCTTTCACTTCAATTCTACGGAGATTGTAGTCTATGATGGTTCTAGTCTCAGAAGAACAATTAAACTGACTAATGGGAATTATGATAGCCAAGAAGGATATGGCTAAGTAAATTCGATTGCCATTTAGAGTCACAATAAGGTTAAATAAATATTTAGCAAGTTAACATTTGGGAATAGAAGTTGTGCAGATGAAGACCGGCGAAGGGTGTTGAAGCTTTCAAGGAATATACATATTTGTTTTTCATTTGTTTTCAGTTTGCATTGTCGTGTGGTTTTAGCTTTGTGGACGCATCCTTTCAGCTGCTGCTGAAGAATGTGTACTATTTACCTCTCCAGAGAACAGTGATAATGGAATCTTGCTTTTCTTTCTTGGAATACTTACGAGTAAAACTATTTTCGTTAGGAATTATTTTGAAATGATAATTAGGTGATTCAATTGGAGGTTACAATTTAAATCTGGCACTCCGGTGGTTTTCTCAAAGATAAACAGCTGATATTTGACTTCAGTGACCACCAAGCATTGATATTTGTAATTATGAAGCCGACAATGCATTGTTAATATTCGAAATGGGGAACATTTAACCAACACGATAGCGCATTGTGAAATAATGCCACGGTTAAGAAATTATTAGAAAAATTTGATCGAGCCAGGTCAGATGTTAAGCGAAAATATCGCCGCAGTGAATGACAATCAGTAATTGAACATTCCGTACAACTTCACGCAAGACATTTTAACAAAAGATCTGCATCTGCACACCTTCAAGATCCAATTTACTTAGGAATTGAAGCCAGCAGACCATGAACAGCGTCGTTGCTTTGTTGATTTGATGTTTTCAAACAAAATCATCTTCAACGAATAGCTACGTAAACAAACAAAATTGTCGCATTTGGAGTCATAAAAATCCACGGCCGATTAACGAACAACCAATGCATCCATAAAAAATCACGGTTTGGTGCGGATTATGGGCCGACGGCTTAGAAATTTCTGTTAGTGCTGTTCTAACGGTGAATGGTAAATATTATTGGAACATGATAACCAATTATTTTTGGCACCATTGGACGATATTGATGTGGAAGACATGTGGTCACTATAAGACGATGACATCTGCCACATTTGCGCGAGAAACAATGCAGTTATGGTACACAAAGTTTCCCAGCCGCGTCATAGAAATGACGTTTCGGCGACTAAATTGACCACCAAGATCGTGCGACATCAGCCATTTTTCTTGGAGTTATGTGAAGCAGCTTCAAACGATTCCAGAGCTAAAGGATGAGACTTGAAGCGTTATTTATCAACTACCGCAGGATTTATGCCGGAAAGTAATGAAAAATTTCACCAAAAGGGCTGAAAGGCCAGTCGTGACACTCATTTGGCCGATGCCACTTTTCATGTTTAATGTCAACATTATATTGACATAAAAATATTAGCGGTTTATCAAATTGAAATTGAAATCTAAAATTGAATCACCCTAATATGAAACAGATAATATTATGGGCCGTCAGGCCTTGCTTTTTAAATTGCTATGACATCTTTTGTTTTAGAAGCAGCAGATCGCCTTCAGGATCTCTGACAGCGCAAGATACCTGGGACTTGTGCTTGACAAAATTTTGAACTGGAAACTTAATATCAGCGAAAGAATTAAGAAGGCATCGATAGCTTTCTACTCGTGTCGTAGAATATTTGGTAAAACTTTGGGACTAATTGCCAAAATCATCCTATGGATGAATACGACTATTGTGAGGCCTATACTTATCTATGACAATCTGTTGTGTTGGCAAGCCGCTAACAAATTCGCTAATCTCAAGGCCATCACACCAATACAAAAACTGCACTGCAGCTACCAGTGCCATGAGGACCACACCAACAGCAGGATTAGAGGTTATTCTCAATCTGCTTCCATTAGACGTTTTTATACAGAAATCTGTGGCTATAAGTGCTCTGAGAATCAGCCAAACAAATAACTGGAAGTCAAGTACGACGGGACATACTCGTACTCAGATCCTAAATAAATACCTAGTTAAACCAGTCAGACTTCCACACCATGGCAGTGTTTTCCAGACGGAGGTCTTAGCAGTGACAATTGTTACCCATGACACTGCGATGAAGAGAATGCCACGCGATGACATCACCTTTTTCAACGACAGGTGACTATAACAGCCATTTCTGCTACAGAGGTGAAATCGAAGCTTGTAAAGTGTTGTCGCGAAGATCTTAAAATTTTAGGCACACAGCATGAAATAAAACTATGGACATGAGGGTATACCAGGGAATGAGAATGAGAGCAGAGGTTCTACACTGGACCTAGAGTAAGCTGATCACTCAGTAAAAGTTCCGGCGTGTAAGTTTTAACACGAAGCAGGCATTAAGGTTCTCGGGGAAACAAATAACAGAGAAAACTATAGATAACGTACAACAAGGCTAGATCTAGTGTAATATTGCCGAAAGGCAGAATGACCCTTTCCAATCGTGTAGGAGTAATTACAAGGCATAATACTCTGCATCATCATATGAAAAATCTAAGCTGAAGATGATCTCTGTAGGCGGCTGCGGAGACGAGGAAGTAATAAGGATTGAGGACACAACTCACTTTTTATGTCATTGTCCAGGCATCTGCCATCCCAGACATAAAACCCTTGGAAGATACTTCTTTCAGGATATTGAAGAACTATGTGACATACCTTTCAAAGACATCTGTATCAAGGCTTCAAGGTAGTTCGAAACCCGAAGGCAATAGGAGAGTGCTTAAAAAATTGCTTCGCGAGTAAGTGATTATATTGACCTGAGTGTGGCGCAGAGGGATCTGGTCACCTCGCCAACCCATCATTCAAACCTATTATTCAAATCGACCTAAGGCCGATCCATTAATGCAACATAGTAGGGTTTTCCGGAAAACATGCAAAATTTGAGGATTATACGGACATCTGTATTCTTAAACATAAGTAATAAGCAACTGATCGAAAATGCTTTAGCCAAGTTAATTACAAAACAATCCAGAAATAAAGGCTATCTATATACGAGTATAACGTTAGATAATTTGTTGCTCCTTTTTACTACCCACCCCCCAAATATTATCGGCTTCTTTTCGACCCTACGCTCACCCCGCCCGCAGTGGCAGACAACATGCTAAATGTTCTTCGCAGATTCATGAAAATGATTTCCAAATTAAAATCCCTAACACCTGGCCTATAACTAAAGTATTGGATCAATTTAAGGAAATGAAACCAAAAATATTTGTAATCGATTTCCGGGTTGGGAACCAGACAATCAGGTCTAAAGACGCATTAAAATACTTAGTAGTAATGCTCGACAACAGACTAAACTTCAAAATTCACGTCGAGTATTCAAGCAAAAAGGCGTCACAGATGCAGTACTTTGCCGTATGCTGCCAAACATCAGTGGGCCTAGATACACCAGGAGGATCCCGCTGTCCAGAGTGGTAAGCTCAATCCTCTATACTGCCCCGCCCAGTCTGGGACATCATATAGAGGTTATTTTATGTCACAACGAAGGAAACACGAAGGAAGCACTAGTCTGCATACTGCTCTGCGCAATCAGAACTATAAGCAGTTTCCGAACAAATTCGGATGAAGCAACCTGTGTTATAGCCGGTATGATTCCCATCGACATTCTCGCTAATGAGATGCAAAGGGTTTACCTTAAGCGAATCGTCAAGAAGTTAGCGTTATCAGGAGGATAAAACGAAAAGAAAGGGCAACTTTTGTAGCACTGTGGCAAGCCAGATGGGCAAAAGGCAGATGGATCCATTAGCTGATCCCCACCATAGAGGTCTGGACAAAAAAAGCACGCGGGGACTGCAAATACCACCTTACGCAGTTCCTGTCCGGGCAAGGCGGCTATCGAAAATATCTCCACGTTTTTGGACACAATAGCTCACCCTTCTGCCTAGAATGCCCAGATTAAGAGGAAGATGCGGAGCATGCAGTGTTCCACTGCAGGCGCTTTGCATAGGGAAGAATGAACCTGCTAAGCCCACAGCTTATAAATAAGTCATATGACGAGGTCAGGGGATGACTGGCTGGAGACCTGTATCTTCATAACGAGCATACAGAACGAGCTAAGAAAGACTAAAAAGAGCCGAAACAGACAATATATACGTATAATACATAGCATAAGTTGCTAACCAGCCCCGCGAAATAATACCTAACGCCAGTCCCGCGTGGTGAGTGGTGGAAGTGTGTAAGGTGTGGATTACTACGTAGGCGCACTCCAGGCATTGATTATTCGGGTTTGCGAATCGATCATGCTGGTAGCCCGGGCTATTAGTATATTTAGAAGATTACCACATGTATTTGCGACTTTGATCTTAATTTCTACAAAAGTAAACCACACGATTATATTCGGAATACCAACATAAAGCACCTCAACCGGAACAGTGATTATAAACAAAATAGAGCATTTGTATGTTCTCGTATGTATGAAAATTGTTGATCCAAAATTTAAATTATTTAATAAAAAAAGAAATCTGACACTTGACTTACCACCATATTATTGATTGTGAATTTCAACTCAGCTCTTGGCCTCGATGGGGGTGTACTACAGTTCGCTCGTAAAACATCACCCGGCTCATACCGATTGTGTTCGGTAAAAAGCATGGGACGTTTTTCAGGATACTCTGCAAAAAGGAATAAAAAGGCATTAGAACAAAAATATTATTTAACGTTAAAACTCAAAAACATACAGAAGATGCATGAATCTGAATTGCTTATGAATGTACCTAGATGCCTGCATAAATATCAAACGAAAAGTAGATCAATATGTCGGGAATGTATCGCAAGTAATTTTGCTAATGTATCCTCCTGCATTGCAAAACTTTTCTTGAGCACAACATAATTTTGCATAAAGTTTTCTGATTACAATTTTTCGCATCGATATTCGTCATAGTAAAAAAAAAAAAATAAATTGCTTCAAGCAAAAAATCGCAAGAAAAACTTTTGAAATACAAGCGCATTGATATATTTGTATGTTCATATACAGGTACGAGTATACGTACATAAGTTCCTTGAATATTTCTCTACTAAGCATGTGATTTATTTGTAATTTTGTATTCGATTATTTTGAGTGCATTTCAGATGCATCTGTAAGTTTTATTCACTATTTAGGACTGGTTGTAAGCCGGTAGTTAAATAATGGGCTGGAAGGAACGGTGGCTATAAGTGTCATGTATAATAAGTTGACGCTTCATTTTAAGAAATGTTCCTTAGAATTAAGTTTTCATTAGCTATAAAACTTTCTGACTACAACAACATTTTATTTTGTTAAGTAAACATACATATATTTACTTGCACCTATAAGGGCAAATATTGGTTTCCTGAAAATGTTCGATCTCGAGATTTGGAGCAAACTTGATGTTACTATAATAGAGAATCTCAAAAAGTGAGTCTATCAATTCTGTCTGTCTGTGTGTTAGGTTAGGTTAGGTTATGCACAGAACAATAGCTACCATTTAGGGCTCATTGCGATCCTTGGGGTAAATAACTGATTAAAGTGTAAACCTAAACTACATTAATCTTGGAAACATTTAATTTCCTCGCAGAACTTAACAAGTTTTTTGTAGTCTATACTACCTACCTCCTTCAGATTACTGTAAAAATGTTTCATTCTAGTGCGAGCTATTTCTTGGCATTCACACAATATTCGAATAATGTCCCCAGCAATGCAGATATCATCTTAGTATCTGCATCTATCTGAATCTGTAATTCCTAGCCTTTGGGCATGCTTACGCAGGAGGCAATGTCCTGAAAAAATTCCTGTCGTTCTACTTAACTATTTCCTATTTAATTTAAGATGGTCTTGGTTCTTTGAATATCCAGAGCAGATCATAGGGCTTTGGATACACTGTGTCATTTTATACAGGGTGGTCCAAAAGTATTAAGTGGATTTTAAAAATTCATAACTTTGGAACGAAGCAACACACTTTTTTTTGTCTTTTACATTAAATATTCCGATTTTGAATACTGGTGCACTGGACAATCCCACAACGGGTTTTTTTCTGTCCAATCTTACATTCAGCACAACTCCTCAATTTGTAGGTACACAACGAAAATTTCGCGGTCATCTTAATAGAAGAAGTGCCCCGTCTAGAGAATCCATCATGAGTTTTCGTTTTCGGCAAGATATGTGTTCAATCATAGATAAACTAGGAGACGTTACAGAGACAATATAATACATGCATTTGTTGACGTACATGCATCTGTTGACGAACATCCTTCGACATCGACCAGGCGGCTCTCGCTCTAATTAAACATTCCACGGACGGCCTTACAGAGAATTTTAAGAAGATTGGATTATTTTTCATAGCAAATTCAATTTAGTTAGCAACTGCTTGCCAGAGACCACACAAGTTGGTTATTATTAGCTCGCACATTTCTTGAAAAACATAATCAAGATCGCTATTTTTTGGAGAAATTGATTATTATTATATTAACTGGATATTATCAGACGAAGCCGATTTGCACCTTAATGGCTTCGTCAGTAAATAAAATTTGCGTTTCTGGGGTGTGGAAAACCCTCAAATAATTCAGAAGCGGCAGATGCATCTCACTGTTTTGTTACGGTTCGGTATGGTATCTCGACTGAAAACGTTATTGGGCCCTATTTCTTTGAAGACGCAAATGGGGATCCCGTAATAGTAAATGGGCACGAGTATATAGCAATGCTTGGGAATTGTTTACATCCGCAGCTTGGTCACCTATTCCGTGCCCGTACGTGGTTTCAACAACACGGCGCTACTGTTCATACAACCAAAAATACGATGACTATTCTTTGAGAAATGTTCCCAAGTCGAATAATCTCAAAAAATAGAGACATTGGTTGGCCAGCTCGTTCTCCTGGACTTGACAGCATAAACTTTTAAAAAAATGATGAAAAATTTCAACAAAAGATTGAAGTTGTGTGAAATCATAAAAAATAGCAAAGATTAAGCTTCAATATGATTCCAGTTTTGTTAAAAATCGTTAATCAAATAAAAAGTTATTCAAAATTAAAATATACTTAATATTTTTGGACCACCCTGTAGTAGACTAGCGTTGTTCCGCCATTTTGGCGACTCTTTCATTGATTAATGACTAGTGTACACATGAAGGTGGCTTTACTTCCATTTGGTTGCACTCAACATAGTCGTATTCGGTTTTGAATACATAATACCTTAAGCATTGTGCGGCAGTTTAGGACTTCACTTTCTCGATAGACAGTTAAGTACGGCGGCGTATCGAAAGTCTGCTAGAACTATTAGGATTGTACAGTGCCCTATCTTGCTAGTTTTGATGACTAGTTAGCTTGAGTGCACTAATTTGGGTAGAAATTGGAGAAAGGTATCCAGTACAGCCGAGGGGTTATGGGCATGGTACCAGTGATAAACACACTGGCTAATCTTCGTACCGCAGATAGTTTCCCTAGTGTGGTTTTCTTACTAAATGGAATATGAATACCCTTATGTTATTCCAGGGCAAGGGCGTTGGGGAAAAGGGGAAGAGGAACAGAGGAGATGCGTGTGCACGTTGGCTTTAAATGTTTGAAGGTTGTAGTGATGATGAAATATAGAGCCTGGTACACATTCGTGTCATTCGACTTATAAAGGAATCCCTTATATTTGATAGTACAACCGAAGTTGGGTTTAAGAGTGAACTGATGTGCATTCGAAGTATGACGCACATTGCGGGCGACATTTTGAAGGGGAATGCAACTGGCAATTCGGCGGGAGCATTTTTTATAAAAAAAAAAAAGCTACAAAATAGGGAAAAACAAGAGACATGTTCGAGCATGGTATCTCGACTGTTTACAATGTCTCTATCATCTATCACCATTGCTTTCCACTAGACCAATGCTCCATATGTAGCATGTAGCATCTGGCCCTTTCCTGGGTGTTAAAGTTCCAATTAAGAGAAGAATTAATTAATTATCTGGAGTTACCAAGAGTGTCAGTTCCACACCATTCAATTCGGGCAGTTTAAAAGGTGGATTGATACGTTTTTCACTATGGACTTGGCGTCACCACAGTATGCTGCTTATGCATTTTCCATTACTTTACTAATGGTACTGAGGAATTTACCCTGGACCATTATTACCATATCATCTGCGTATGCAATAACGTTTACTATCATAGTATTCAGCTTCTTAAGTTATCCCTCCCTACGGGGTAACTCTGGTGACCGTTTTTCATATTGAACTTTGTTCTAGTGTTGAGCTAGAGTGCCTTAGTGTTCCTAAAGCTCCGTGTGGCGAATTTTGCTGGCTTATGTAGAATATACGACGATTTGGTGCTGGAAAATCAATAAATTGACGCCGATTTTTCGAACAAATTCTTCTTCAGCCATAACACCCATTTCTAGCTCCACGGCTACGTTAACAAATAAAATTGCAGAATTTGGAGTTCTGAGAATCCAAATGTGATCATGGAGAGGCCATTGTGACGGACCACAGCGGGCTATAGTTTACTGCGCGCTATAAACCAGCGGTGTGATCATGCCGCATTTTTTTTTTTTTAAAAACGACGAAGGCACCACAGTTACCGTGAATTCTCTGCACTATGGCTAGATGAAAACCAACTTTTTTAGCCTGAGATTGAAGTCATTGGTGTTAGCGACATGTGGTTCTAACAGGACGAGGCTACGTGCCACACAACACAAGCAAATCTATATCTACTATACTAAAAGTTCACCGGTCGTTTAATTTCGAGATTTGGCAAGCAAGATTGTGTGATCTGATCCCGTTGGATATCTTTTTCTGTAGTTATGCTAAAGATCGTGTCTATGCAGATAATCCCCCAAACTTTGGAACACTTTAAAAGCAACATCCGTGATGTAATGGCCGCAATACAGCAGAAATGTGCCGAAAAGTAATCGTGAATTACCTCACAAGAATCGAATTTTGCAAATACTTCCTTGGCGGGATGTTATACTAGTATGCCATACATACTCCAACATTTAAAACAATGAAAAAAAATCTAAAAAATCTTTAATATTTTTTTTATTTTATTTAAATTAAAAACCGTAAAGCACCCTGTACCTAAGGTTTCAACAATTTCTCTTAAGGGCTCGTCGCTGACAATTACGAATCCAGTAACTAGCCCCCTCGGTAACGCTATTATTAGTTCTACAAGTCTGTCTCGATCTCTCAATTAATTAAAATTGCTGCGCAAGAAATGAAATTTTAAAGAACAAAAGGAATCAGTTTTAAATAATATCTGCATTGCTCGTTACTTGGAGGGGCTCGCTACTGATTGTTTTACTCTATCATCTTAGCACTTTCATATTTAAATAATTTCGAACATCGAACAAACCAGGGCTGTAATTAATTTATTACGCTAGTTGCGTTCTGTTGCGATTATTATTCATTACTGTTCTATAATGTCCTTTATAAAACACCATAATTAGCCTCATTATGAAAGCAAACACTTATTGATATCATAATTCCGTGAAATAAATAATTGAGCTCGTGATTTGCGCCCATTCATCAACTCACTTATTGAATTGATGGAAACTTCATCCAGTTTGGCAGCGACCAACAATTTTTTATTCGCTAAAACCAATTCCTTCATTGAGTTGCTGAGGGAAGAGACAAACAATCTGCTAGCATACATAAAACATACCACAATGGTCGAGTGTAAAATTCAATAATTCACTGAAGAAAACCTCTCCAAGAAGAGCCGGAAAGCAAATCCATCTCTGCCCTTCCAAAAGTCACATTTGAAGTTCGTTCACGTCTCCATCCATCAGCGGCGGCGGTGGCAGTAGCGGATTATAACAACAATATCAGTCTAATTTATTTGCCAAGGGACGATTGTTGTTGGTCCTTGTGGTGTCGACCGAATTGAAGAAAAGAAAATCACCTGTTATAACTCAATAAAAAATGAATTTCAAATGTCTTTCAATAGCTTCATTTCCATTTTGTATCCGCTTCCCGTGCAAAGTTTTCTCTTTCATTTTTGTTTGCTTCTCTCCTCTTGGTGCGCCTGGTTGCGGAGGTGAATCCCTTTTTTGTGCCTTCTTGGAAGATAGCATAGAACCTTTTTGCTTTGGCGAACTAACTCTTAATTACAACGAATGGTGACTGGAAAAAGGAAATTTCATTTTGAGATTTTATTCTTCCGACAAGGATGTGATAGACGATGGGTGGTTATGTTGGGTTGGCGAAATCTTCTTCTTCTTCTTCTTCGTAATTAAATGCAAATTAGGACCGGGAATGTATATGTACTTAGTTGAGAGCGGATTTAGGTATTCTGATACTTAAAAGGTATTTTTAAAATCAGTCCTTGATGAAGGACTCTCGCTATGGCGGACAAAGCGGAAGGAGCCAGAAGACGCGAAGTAAGAATGGAGGATTATTAGCAGCACGTGAAGAGGACTGGTAGCTACTACCGCAAAGTTTATAATTAGTTAAGGTTTCCTTGAGGAGTGGCCTCCTTGGCAATATGCAATGCTTTTGTCAAGGTTTAGTTTGGGTTAGGGGTAGCTTTTGATATTCAATGTAGTATTTGAGATTTCGAATTTATAGATAAAAGTTAATGTTGCTTCTTGTGTTTAACAGTTGAATAGCTTATTGCTCAATTCATTAGAATTATTTCCTAACAAATGAATAAGGTTTAATATTTTAAACCGCGGTGTACATAAAAACTAATTTTAAACAAATCATCAGATCCCATAGCCGGATTCGCTGAAAAAATTGTAATAATATGCGATAAAATGTTCGCAAACAGTCAGCGTCTGGTTTCTCGCAGAATGGAAGGAGACTTACAGATTTATTTCATTTTAAGGAGCATATTACTCCCGCCTATTGACCAATTTCCTATTGTGCATGTGTGTAACTGTTTGCGTCCTCCAGAATACCGCAAATGAATTAGAAAGTTGAAAGTTGGCAAAATTAAACAACAGTACAAGGGAAATGCCACCCGATTTTCTATTTTCGAAACACAGGGTGCCAGATTTCAGTATAGTTCAGGTGGGGCTCTCTAAAAGGCTAATGACTTTCATACTATCATCCGAACTTCGTAATAGAAATATTTTTAAATGTTTGCATTTTTTTTTTTTTTTTTTCTCTTTTCCGAGTGTACGTGAAAAGTTTCTTAGACACTATGAGACACCGCATACTCACAGTGTCAGATTTCTACTGACTAAAAACAGCCTTCCCTTCTTCTTTACTACAACTAAGTTATAACCTTCTCAAGTAGTTTAATATTCAAACAAAAAATATTCGCATGAGGCAGGAAAAGCACCTGCTGACACCGTCATTACATGCGACTACTTATTATTGGCGCACAAGGTTCGTCACGTCTAAAATTTGGATTATGACGTTGTTACAATGACCATGAAGAATACGAAGCTTGCGAGCGAAGTTTGGTATTTCGTCTTCCACGGTGGCTATCCCTATCATTGTTTCTAATATACCAGGGAGCATACACGATTGCTCTTATAACTTTACTTTGGAATGATTCTCTATTGCTTGGTTTGGTAAAACCCCAGAGTTGTATACTGTACGTCCACGTAGGTTTAAGCACTTGCTTATATACAATATATAAAAGCAGTTTGTTATATATACTTAGCTTGGAATATCTTTCAATTAGCCAATACATTTTTCTAAGTCGATTTTCGAGTTCGTCGCATTTCTTCTTAACGTGTGGATTCCACTTACGTTTCGCATCCAGTGTCATTCCCAGATATCTAGTTTCGTTTGCATTGTACCGAGTTAATGAAAAAGGGTAGATGGACTATTTTCTTGTAAGTGAAGTTAACATGCATCGATTTGGTCTCGTTAAGAATAATGCGCCAAATTTGTGTCCACTCGCAGATTGTATCTAAAGCTCGTTGGTGTTTTTCAGTTGCTGGCTCGATTGAACGGTGCCTTCAATGTGCAGTATGTCCCAGCAAGAATAATATATGTAGGACTAAAGACACTTCCTTGCGGAACTCCGGCGACGACTTCCTTAAACTCGGAATATTCGATGTCGTGCTTAACACGAAAAAGTCTGTTATTAAGATAAAATTCTAAGATCCTATGCAGGTGCTCCGGAAGAACCCGTCTTAGCGTATACTTCAATCCATCGTACCAAATCTTGTCGAAAGATTGAGAGACCTCAAGAAAAGAGCAAATCTTTTCCTCTCTAGGGCTTTTTCAATTTCATCGGTTAATCTATAAACCTGATCAATTGTGGAATACTTGATTCTGAACCCGAATTGGTTGTCAGGTATTGTGCGTTCAATGGCAATGAATGAATGCGTTTCAATAGGAGTTTTTGAAATACCTACGTATATATTTATATATTATTGATAGTAGCGATATCGGTCTGTATGATTTTTTGTCGTTTGGAGATTTTCCCGGCTTCGGAACCATTATAATCTCTGCGAACTTCCATTGATTTGGAACGTATAATAATCTAAGCGAAGCATTTATTAAATAAAGGAGTTTAATTAGCACTTTTTTGGCAATTCCTTGAGCATTTGTCCGATTATTAAATCATAGCCAAGTTTTTTATTATCTAGCAAAATTCGGTAAAAATTCGGACTTTTTATTCTAAATGATTTCAATTGAGGTTTTAACGTTTCATGTGAGCCATTAAAGTGAGTTTTTATTGCCAATAATTTGCATTTTGAAAAATAAGCGTGTTGCAACAGTCCATACAGAAACTAAATTCTTTGCAATAACATAGTTATATTTATGTAACAACTAAGTTCGCGCTGTTTTTTTTTTATGAAAATGCAACTTTATTGTGAAAAAATGGTTACAAATGAATCATTCAAAGTATTGCCCAACGCTAGCTACAACTTTTTCCCATCTTTCTGGCAGAACTCGAATACCATTTCATCTTTTGAGGCTATCCACGAATCAAGCCATTTTTTGATGTCTTCATATGAGCGGAACTGCTGATCAGCCAGACCATGTGCCATCGAACGGAACAAGCAATAATCGGATGGCGCAATATCTGGGCAATATGGCGGGTGGGGTAGGACTTCCCATTTGAGTGTTTCCAGGTAGGTTTAAACGGGTTTGGCAACGTGAGGCCGAGCGTTGTCTGCTGTAGAATCACTTTTTCGTGCCATCATCATTCCAAACGCATGCAATCGCTTGAAAATGGCTTGACGGTGGCTTGACGGGGAACTCCTAATGCTGTTCTTGCGTTTGGCACGGATCCTCATCGAGCAATGCCTCCAATTCAGCGTCTTCGAAGGATTTTGGAATTCCTTCATGCGAACGGTCATCAACATCGAAATCACCGTCTTTGAAGCGACGGAACCAATCACAGCACGTTGTTTCACTTAGAGCAGCATCTCCGTAAACTTTTTGTAGCTCTCGATGCGCTTCAGCCGCCGTTTTCTTCGAATGAAAAAAGAAAATCAACACTTCCTGCAAATGACGATTATTTGGCATATGACGCCAAAAACAAAAATCACTAGGTATGAGTACCATATTAAGGAACAATATTTCAAAACCTGTTATCCGATAGTATGAAAAAATATTCGCTTGCAAATCTGTTGATTCTGGTGATCATGAACGAAAGCAAGGCATGATTGAATAAATACAAGTGCTCATGTTTCCGAAGTAGGTAATTGGATTAACATCAGAATCAATACATCTTGAGTTCCAGTTCAGCTTAATAGAATGCAAATCGTTGCAGTTTTGCACCAGGTATTGTGAATACTAGCGGAACATTGTGAAATTTTTCACTATGCATCCTGTGCTGCTTTAGGTACATACATATTTTGCAAAAAGAAGGATTGAAATTGGTCAATTTTTCACAAATTACCAAAAACGAAAGATATTGGGAAATTTAATAAAATAAACTGTACTTTCAAAATCGGTAATCTGATTGCCACCACGATCAGCATATCTAAAGTCCTATTTCAGATTAATACTCTGCAAAAAGAATTAGTTAAATCGGTTTATTTTCGCAGAAGTCATCGTGAAGATTGCGATAGGCAATCACATAGACAGCCAGACTGAGGCGAAGATACACTTTAAAAAAAAAAACATTTTGAGTGAGACACCAACATAAGAAGAAATATATGTAGGTATATAAATAGATATATAGAGTGATTCAATTGCTGATATTTTTATGTCAATATAATGCTGAAACATTGACATTAACATGAAAAATTATATCGCCAAACGGCTGGTGCTGCAGACTTCTGTCCTTTTGATCAAATTTTCCATTACTTTTCGGCATAAATCCTGCCGTAGTTCATAAATACGCGTCGAATTTTGTCCTTTAGGTCTGGAATCATTTGGGGGTCATTGGCATACACCTTCTGCTTAATATAAACCCAAAGAAGATATGGCACAATTTTGATATGGGACGAGGTATGACGCAGCCGGGAAGATTTATGTATAATAACTGTATTGTTTTCCGCGCTGTATGGCAGGTGGCACTGTCTTGTTGAAACCACATGTCTTCCACATCAATATCAATTGGTGCCAAAAATAATTAGTTGTCAACGTTCATCATTGACTGTTACAGCAGCATCACGAGAATTTTCAAAGTAGCAGTCCGCTGGCTTAAAATCTGCACCAAACAGTGACTTGTTGTGAATGCATTGGTTATTCGTGAATGGCCCGTGAATTTGCATGACCACAAATACGACAATTTGGTTTGTTTACGAGTACCTAGTCATTCAGTTGAAAGTGAGCCTCATCATATGGTTCTTAGGAAGAAAAGTCCCCAAAAAGTGGACGTGACCCTGGGCAATGTATGGACGAATTGTAGAAAATATAACATACATTTTGAGAAATATACAGGAAAGTTACAATCCGTCCGGAATGGATCATGTAACACCCAACTCTTTATACTGTAACTCATCTATGTATAATAAAGTAGACGCGGCGTTGTGAACTTGTTGCTTCAAATGCAATGACATCTTTCTACTCAGGGAACATTCTCGCGTCGTCACTCTTCTTAGTTCTATTTACACTTTTTTATTTAATTTAAAAAAAAAAGTCCACAATACTACTTTCCCCGCCGGGAACCGAACCCGAGTACCCGGGTTGATAGTCCACTATCACTACTATTGGGCCAACTTGCCACCTAAAAGCGTACTCTGTAATTTTCTATTTCAAACCACTTTCAATTTAAAACAGAAGCCGAAACACATGTGCACTCCGTGAAAGTCTGAAACTCCTTCGTCGTTTCCCCATAATCCAGGGTAGCCTGTATGATGTTCAAGGTTGGCTGTTCTATATCCATGGCCGACTTACATAGTTTAGGTTTAGGTATTTTAGTCATATTATTAATATTAAAAAAAAAAAAAGAAAAAAAAAAAAAATCACAGCACTTTGATAGAAAAAAAAAACTAAAAAAAAAAACAAAAAAAATATATAAAAAAACAGCACTTGATAAAAAAAAAAGTACGTATTTAATTACGTAAATTACGTAAGGTAGAGTAAGATAGATTAAGGTAGAATAAGATATTTTAAGATTTATTTTAAGGTAGTTTATAAGTTTATATATAGGAATACAAAACAAAAAAAATGTTCATTCACTAAGTTTTTTATCAAATTTTCTTAGTTACAATTAAAATTATATGAATAAAATAAATAGAAAATGCTCAAGTACGTTACGTCGAAAGACATAGTTTTAAGTATTAGGTTTAGCTTAGAGCGCCCGCATAGGGCCAGTAAGTTAGAATAAGAATAGTTAAGTTAGTTAAGCTAGTTTTAAGCGTTTTTTTGTCTAGCATGTAAGTTATAATGAATTAATCAATAAAAAATGCATTAAAAATGAAAATGAAAAATGGAACATTCTCTCGATTTTCAAGAGATCTTGTTATTTGTTGTTAAGGCTTTTCGTTAGAAAAGTGGGCGTAGCTCTAGCCATTTGTAACCAAAGTTCACGAAGTCAATAAACAGCGATGAGAGCATGGACGAATTGTAGAGAATGGCAACGTCTATATATTTCGTAAAGGAAATATTTTTCAGTTTACAGTAAAAATATTGAAAAAACGAGATTTTTTTTCTAAAAGTGGGAGAATTTCATGTTCTTAGAGTAAAAACTGTTGACATACAGACGAACTGAGAGGCAAACACGGTTATCGACATAAAATTTGCTTATTCGCTTATCACAAATACTTTTGATGGTCTATTTTTATTACTACTCTCTGTTAGAACATATGTATCTATGGTCGTGACTCCTGGGGTTTTCAAACTTAACAATTTGTTCACTTTCAAAAAACTCGAAATATATTTCCGTTCAGATGCTGTAGCATCTGACAACGTTTAACCAAATAAAATATACTTTTGGCTATAACTCGGCAAGGAGTCAACCTTTACCACAATTTTTTCTTATCTGGACCCAAGAAATCATCCCCCGGCAAAATAAATTTCGATTCTAGAACACTCATTAAATGCAGTTCATATGGGAATCTGTTCATCTTCGAGGAATAAAATTGGATCATCAGAAATAAAAACGGATTTGAAAATAATAATTGAAAGATGTAGCTTGTTCTTCAAGTCGGGAAAATGCTTACAAGTTGTTATTTTTATTATAAAATTATCTTTAGGCAAAGCCTAAATCACGGCAACGATGTCAGTATGTCTGTACCGTAGACAGTACCTATCAACCCTGTATATTTGTGATCAGGATGGAAAGTCCCTACAAAATACGTAGACGTTGACTTTCTCCACATTTCGTCCATACATTACACTTGACCACGACCACTCATCCGTGGACTTCGGTTACAAATGGTGACAGCCATGAGCATTTCTTCAAAGAATATTTTGTGAAAATAGTTTTTCTGAGAAAATCTCTTAAAAATTTGTTGATCTACAAATTTAACAAAGCCTCGCCCCCTGTTTTAGAATTGTGATTGCTGTTTAAGCTGGCTAAAGCCTAGGCCACTTTTGCTTTAGAGAAAGCTTCAGTGAACTCTTCGTTAAATTCCGACCTTAGCTGAAGCATATTTGGCCTTAAAGTTTCTAAACGGTAGTCCTTACAATTCCTGTCTTTCCAAAGAGGGAATCTGAAAACACTTTACCAACGATAGATCATTCATATTCATTCTGGTCTGATAGCGCGCGCCTATTTACGAATGGAGCTCAGGTTGAATTACGAATATAAATCAATTTTAAATACAAAACTATATTGAGTTAATTTTTAATGCATTGATATCAATATTTATTACACTCGTACCTCTGTATTGTGCCAAGAAAACTTCTTTGTGACACCCGTCTCTGGATTATGTTCACTTGGCCGGCAGTCGTTAGGTGGTTTAAAACGACTTTTTGAATCGTTATCACTGTGTCTTTTGAAGAAAATCTATTTGCCTGAGGTTTAAATTTCTTTTCCAGTCAGTAAAGAGAAAAAATGTATGTAATCTCAAAATAATAAAATAATTGAGTATTCATGGTGAATATCTTCGTCTAGACAGTTGGATGATGGTAAATCTCAGTCTTTGATTTGCCACCAATGAAAAAGTCGTTTGTATATCCACAACTTTGCATATATAATATATTGTCTTTGACCCTTCTGAAAAGCTTAACTACTCTGTCTCTTAAAAGGGTTACTTTGTTCGAAATGATTTCAATTTTTTGCTCAATCAATTCTAATTCTTTGAAGTAGCTGACAATATACAGAAGGGGAATTTACATGAGTGTGTAGGTGTATACCTACGCATGTTATAATTTGGTTATTAAACTATTTCCGTAGGAGATACACATTATTAAATTTAACTGAAGCACTGTTTACCATTCCTATCCTTAGTCCTTCGGCTCCTTCTTCACAATCTCTCGAAGTATACTCCAGTTTCTATTGAACTGGAAGTAACTTCGTGTTTGTTTACTCTTCCGGTGTGTCGAGTATACTCCCAAAGTTGTACTTAAGCCAATTTGGCCAAGTCAACTGCTGTATGGTTTATTCGATTACTCTGTGTGTGTGCCAAAGGACTTGTCGGACAGGGTAGGGTAGCAAGAAGAAAATGCTTCCCTTAGGACGTCTAGATACTATACTATTTATTTAGGGATGTTTAAGTTGTTATGAAATTTATCCTTGACATCCCAAAAAACAATCATATTGCAATTGAAGAAAATCTCCCATGCTTCTAGATTTACCTATCTACCTACCATTCCACCGGAACCAAAACAATTCCGCCCATTACCATCGAATCTGTGAGATAAACCTTTAACTAAGAAACTAACCGAGAAAAATACAGTATCAGATGATATCGTTGACAGGACGAAAAGAAAAAAAAAACTCAGAAATGAACAAGAAATGGATAAACTAAACACAAACGACAAACTGCAGGAAGAAAGGGACTCCTTGTTGGATATATTTTTATTAGTTGAGGGATTTCCTAGCAGCAGGGGTAATATTATGCGGCAAGGTTGGGGGGCAAAATAACAGCAGGGATATGCCTGTCAACTGCCTCCCTCTACTCTACAATCCCATTTGAATCGGTAAGAAAGGAAGTGTTTCAAACTACGATGAACTGTTGGACGCGTGCGACAGCCAACCGGAAAAGGATGGTGCAAATAACACCCGGGGCAAGCAAAGAAAAAAAAACTGAACGAGGGAAATTTGTTTTTGTCAGATTTATTGACACAATCTTTCTCGGTTTTTTTTTTGTGCTCCTTCTATTTTTGTTCCTTTTTTTATCAATTTTTTTTTTTTTTTTTTTCTTTTTACTTTTTCTCTCTTCAAATTGGATTGAATTAGCATAATGCTCAGGGGATATTTCAGCTCCAAGATCAAAAACAAGAAGGCATCTTGCTTTGCATAGAAAGGAGGTGGCAAATGTCGTGCTATAGTGGAGTATATGCCTTTTTCTGTGGTACGTATGGTGTACTACTCGTGGTGTACATTAAAGACAATTGTTTGGGGTGACAAGGCCGACTCTGACTGCTTTCAAGTGTAATCAACATATAGGGGTGTTATACATGGGTAATATAAATTTATTCGTAATAGGCTTATAATTGAAACATTTACATCACTTTAGGTTCCTTAAGTTGAAACAAATGCCTTCTTCTTCTTCTTGTTTTTCTTGTTTTTTTTTTGGAAAATTTATTTTCATTTTGTTGTCTTCGAGGGAGTTGTCTCATCAAGTGGAAATGTATTTCATTTATTTTTTTAAATAAGAATTCTGCACTTGAGATTTTCAATTGGGACTTTAAGACACTGAAGTGTTACATGTATGTAGTAGCTTTCGCTTATGCCTATTGACGTTGGCAAGATATAAAAGTACGATAGGTTTAAAGCTGCTTAAGGGTATTTTCATTGTAATATTTGGAAAACTTTGTGCAAATTTATTCTAAGGAGTGCTTTCATATTGGGTCGCAATATCTGACAATAGTATCATCCAGCTTATCAATACTAAAAAGAAACCTGACGGTTATCCATCTACGCTAAAATTTGTAAACTGTTCATTCAAATTTGTAAACTATTCAGTCAGGCATTTTCAAATGACAACCCTGAGCCTGATTTTAAGTAATTTAGTTACTTGAACAGCTGCACTCAAACCTCCCTAACATCTTTATATATAAGAGTATCATCAGCGGCTGTCAAGATTAATATGTTCAAGGCCAGTCTGCTCTTTTTCAACTATCAATTGCACATAGAGTTTCTTCTTCCACTGCAAATCAATTTCCCAATTAGATCCACAACTACCAACCTTGTTGAATTTGTTTCTAACACATTATGTGCATTGGAAAGTGGTAACGAAGTGGACGTTGTAGGTACTGACTTTAGTAAAGCATTTGACAAAATCTTTCACCAAATCGGACCACTCAAACTATTTGTTTTCCGCTGTCTTTTATATCATCCTTTTTAAAAGATCGCCAATATAGCGTTCTTTTCAGATTTTGGCTTTCAAACGCAATTTTTGCGACCCTAGAAGTACCTCAGGGTAGCCATTTAGGACCTCTGATCTTCGGACTGACTATAAACGATGTCGAGCTTGTCATTACGGGACCTTATCTACGCAGATGACAGATTTCTTACAGTACTAATTCTCACTCTCTGTAGGCTGACTTAAACATATTCTTAATCTAGAGCCGACAAAACCTCTAAAGCTCAACGTTAAAAAATTTTAATTTATTACTTACTCTCCCCTGCCTCAAAGAATATATTCTATTGACAATGAGCTTATTCCTACAGTCAGTTCAATTCGACATCTAGGCATCATCTGTGACACTGAATTTAATTTTCATTGTCACATCGATAACATGTAATTAGTAGAGCTAGCTCAACTGTTTGCGTTCAATCGTTGAAATGTAAACATCGTCCATGCGAAAGTTTTCATATTATTTCTTATATTCCCTTAACTGATTAGTGATTATTTAAATTTTTATTTGCATATCTACTCTACTGAAAAAACTGCCTAGAAAAGGTATGAAAAAAATAGCACAAATAATAAATGCAGTGCAAGGTCGCGGAAGTTATTGTGGTAACAAAGCCGGCAAAATTACCCAGTGAAGTTACCTCATATCGTCCGATTTCATTGCTGCCAATACTGTCAAAACTCTTCGAAAAAATTCTTCTGAAACGACTCCATCCGATTATAGAAGAAAAGGCACTGATACCAAACCATTAATTTGGATTCAGAAATAGGTACTCCACTATAGACCAAGTCCACAGAATAACTGACAAAATAGAAAAAGCTTTAGAAGAAAAACAAATATGCTCTCCCATCTTCCTTGATGTAACACAGGCCTTTGATAAAGTCTGCCACAAGGGATTGGTCCATAAACTGAAAAAATATCTTCTAAAACAATACTCAGAAATACTAGAGTCATATATAAAGCAGCGATTATATAGAATTAAGCAAGAAAATGAGTACTACGCATTAATATGTATAAGATCTGGAGTACCGCAAGGTAGAGTGTTAGGGCCTGCGCTGTTCCTCCTATACACGAACGACCTACCACAAAATGACGAAACTACTGTTGTTACATTTGCAGACGATACTGCTGTACTTGCTGTCGGAAAAACCGTGCAGGAAGTCACCGAAAAACTACAAAGGACAGTAAATGAAATATCTGAATGGACCAAAAAATGGTAAATACAATTAAGAGAACTGAAGTCAATCCATGTTAACTTTACTAATAAAAACGTACAACACAATACCTGTGTACATAAATAACAAAGTAGTTCTGCATTCGAACTCAACTAAGTACTTATTCATGACTTTAGAGGCGAAGTTGCGTTGGAAAACTCATGTCAAGAAAAAACATGACGAACTAAACATTCGATATAAAAAAATGTATTAGCTAATTGGGAGGTATTCATGTCTCTCAATATATAATAAACTGCTTCTCTATAAGCAAGTTTTAAAGCCAATATGGACATATGGCCTTCAGCTTTGGGGGTGCACAAGTAAAACGAACCTACAAAGCATACAATGCTTTCAAAATAAAGTTAATGTGCCATGGTACATAAGTAACGCTGATCTACATAGGGATCTAAAAATTGAAATGGTAGAGGACGAGGTCAGGAAGGTCGCAAGAAGGCATGAAGGTAGGCTGCGCAACCATTCTAATTTAGAAGTAGTCCAACTATTTAATAATAACAATCTAGTTAGAAGATTACGAAGAATAAAACCATTCAAACTAGTTAACTAGGAGAAAAAATAAAAAGAAATATATAACATAATCACCCGAACAAAGTGATAACAAGTTAAAAAACAAAAGGTAACAGACCAAAGTTAGTTCCTTACAATATAAATTTACAAGTATTAGAAAAAAAAATTTATGATTAGTTTAACGACTAGGTGCGATTATTGGAATGATGGTAACACCATGCTTTCTCCGGGTGTTTTTAGTGGGTGGGTCAAGTCCCTCACTATCGCAAAGCTCGCATGCGATGTCTTTCAACGATTTTCACCCAGCTAAACGCAAAAAAAAAAAATATCTACTCATAATGGTTGATGTTTGCGGTGATTGCTATACTGGCATTTTAATTGCTGATTTTATAAGCTACGGAGGGTTTTGCTGCAGAAAATTTCACACCAATTGTGTGAAGCTGTCCGAAGCAGCCCTCCAGCTCATAAAGTCAACTGATGATTTGTGCTATAATTTCGGGATATTCAAGCTTAGTTCGTTAACTAATGAATTAAGCTTTTTAAAATCGGAAATTCGCGTGTTGGAGAAATGTAATTCAAGGGTACCTGTAGCATGCCTACTGTTAAATTTAATGCCGCGATAACTGATGTGGTGGAGCAAAATACAGTTGCCTCCACACGGAATAAGTGTGAAAACGCGTGTGGTAATTAATGAAAATGCCACCGGAGTCACCGAAAATTCGAGCAAGGTTTCGCGCAAAAAATTTCGGAAAAATAGAAAACGCGCGAGGAAAAATAAGGCTATCGTAGGCAATAACCTACCACCTCAGGCTTGCCTAGGGTAATGGAATTTGAAAATGTAAGTTCAGTCGATTTGAAAGAAACTTGTGACTCATTTGCTAACTTTTTCGAGTCGGTATATAATGAGACTCGAGTCCAATCAATGATGGACCATTACTCTAATATAACTAAAGTATTGGATATTGGTGTGTTGCAACTCTCGGATGATGAAATGTGTTACAGGATCTTAAGATAAATAGTAACCCGGGCCCCGATGGAGTTCCAGCTGTAATATTAAAAAAGTGTTTATCTTCCGTATCTTATCCACTTAAAATTATTTTTAACCAGTAGCCTGTAACTGGAGAATTTCTTAGTAGATTGAAATATTCTTGTATTATTCCAATATCTAAAAGCGGTTTAAGACAAAAAGTTGAAAACTATCGACCTATATCGAAACTTTCTACAATTCTAAAATTATTTGAAAGCATTGTTAAGAATAAACCTTTTTTTTTCGCGGTTAAAGAAATTATTTCCAATAATCAACATAGCTTTGTTCTTTATTAACTAATTATATATTTTATAGTTTTGAAAGACATTTACAAGTTGATGTACTCTACACAGATTTTAGAAAAGCTTTTTACAGAGTACATCACACTTTACTTTTAGCTAAGCTTAAATCATTGGGTTTTCACTCTTCAATGCTAAGGTGGTTTTCCGATTATTTAAGTGATAGAAGGCAATTGGTAAAAGTTGATCGTTTTACATCTCGGGTAATAAAAGTAACTTTTGGCGTCCCACAAGGTAGACATCTGTGCCCGTAGCTATTCATATTATTTTTAAATGATGTTCACAAAATATTCAATTTCTGTGAGGTTTTAACTTTCGCGGACGATTTAAAATTATTTGCACAGATAAATAATATAGCTGACTGCATTCGATTTCAGTCGAATATCAACAGCCTGTCAGTATGGTATAAACACAATGCATTAGAGCTTAACACTTCTAAATGTAAGACTTTTACAGCGCACCGAATTATAACGCCGCTTTTTCATGATTATTTTATTAATGTTCTTAAACTTCTTCGCCTTGATGAAGTCAAAGATCTCGGGGTCGTATTTGAATTTCTCATTGCATTGTGATTACACTATTGCTAAGCCTAACACTATATTAGGATTTTTTAAACGAAGTAGCAAAGACTTCCGAGATGTCTATAGTCTGAAATTTATCTACTGCTCGTTGGTCAGACCTTATTTAGAATATTCCTCCATCATTTGGGATTCCACGTATGGTGTTCAAGAACTTAGGTTCGAAAGATTTCAAAAGAATTTCACGACATACGCTATTCGTAAATTAAACATGTTTGATGAACTTCCTAATTCTAACTAAAGATGCACATTTATTGACCTGTGAACATTAAGTTTCAGGGGCCGTAGACATCTGCACCAACTCCGTTCTCTATTTTATATCTATCGGTATACCACGTCGAGTGAGAGTCGTTCAGAAATAAACCTCCATTATTCTACTCGCTGCGTTCAGGGATCAAGACGTTGAAAAGGTGGGAAGGATTTATTTCTAGGACAGAAAGTATGTAACAAGTATCGCTAGTTCAGAAAGAATCAGACCAGTTCAAGGTCTGAAGAGAGATAAAGTTTTGTGATACTTCTTGCGACAGCCTTTTTCACTCTAATGCGAAGTCGGGGAAGTTTCAATAGAGCTTCTGGCTTCGCTGTTGGGCAGAAACGCATAACGCCTATAAGACAAATGCATGCCAGTCTTTGAATATTTTGTAGTGCAATTTGGACGGAGGTTTGTTCAACCTTTTCCTACCACATTAGTGAAGTATATGTGATAGTTGATCATTTTAGGCCCTAAACCCCTTCCCCTACTAAAGAGTTTCGAGCACACCTAGATGATGAATGTAGCTTTGTTGACCGTTTTATCTAGACATTTTTTTCAAGTGAGTTAATTATCGAGAGTTATTCTCACAAATTTGACTTCTTTAGAAAAAGGAATTTGCATGTGGCTGAGCAGCAAATTTTAGAGGTTTGTTTTCCTCTCTTTAGTGAAAGGAAGGATGATCGTTTTGTAATGGCATTACCCTTAACCAATCTGAGCTCTTATACACGCACATGTATAAGTACATACGTATAGAATCAATCTCTGTAAAGCCGCATTCTCGAACGGTGGCCCTAGAAATCCCAGTTGTAAGCGGACACCTCGGCTGAGCTTTCTCGTCGCTTATTAATGAATATCTGCCCTAGTTGCCGTATCATCCATCTGTCGCCTGTAACAATCGATTCAACTCCACCCTTCTGCTCATCACTACAAAATTCCAATGCTCACTACACTGAAGACGTCGCTGTTTTTGAACTGCACTGATAAATCTGGGTACCCGTTCTGCACTAATTTTAGCCATCCCTAAATGCTCACAAAAAAGGCGAAAGACACTTATTTTAAAAATGCCAGCTTGTGTGGCTTTTTCTTTTGTTTTTAATCAACGATTGTATGAAACACTTTGTTCCACAAATTTAATATTTTCGGATGTAGTCACCATTACAGGGCTCCTTCACGTAGTTCATCTCACGTTCCCAACGAAATAGCTAGGACCAGTTCTTAAGTGTTGCACATAACGGACAGAAGTCCCTGGAAACAGCACGCATTCATTTTTGTTATCTGCGCTGGTGATAATCCCTCTTAAAGATGATATTCAGAAGATTGTTTTTTTTTTTAACCACTCAATACCAATGTGGAATGACTCTGCATTTCCTATAATTTACAGTATAGCCTATAATTTACAAATTCAAAATTAACGCGAATCGTCTCTTTTCTTTCCTATTCAGCCTTCAACTCTTCCCTGTACCCATTCACTCCATTACTGGGTTTTATAATTTTAAAGGACAGATTCCTAAGTGGTGCAGAACATTTAAAAAAAAAAATCATAAAAGTAATATTCTTGAATGAAAATAAGAGGAAAAAAGAAACATTATTTGGGTCAACAGTGAAGCAGCCCACTGTCCTTTTCATGGTAGTAAATAAGTTTCTAAAACATTGCTAGTGTGTCCTATGATTATTGGCACAATACCTACTGGACTCGAATTGAAGGGCGGCATCATTTCTTTCGGAAATAGAAATTTGCTGCTACGCACGAAAAAGCTTTACATCCTTGAAGCCTTTCAGCGATCAGATATTGGCAGTCAAAGCGCAAAGGTAAAAAACATTACGCTCTGTGTTATGCTCCGGCGGAACAAGCCACTGAGGAAGAAAAGAATAACATCCATAATAGAGCTATTGTGGTATGGGGAAGCAAAAGCAAATGCGAAAAAAATGCAATGAAAGCGAAGCACTCAAACATGTTATTGTGGACAGTGACAACGGTTGGTTTTTGGATTTCCACATCAATCGCCTTGTCATGATGAACAAAAGGCCTGACAATACAGGCGAGTAGCCAACATCGGAATAGATTCGGATCACCAACTAATGGTAGCCTATATCCACGCAATCTCCTTTCCCCTGAAAAGCGTTAACAAATCAGACAAATTTATTTTATAGTTTCTAAATAGCTATGTATTTTGAAAGGCTTTCACAATACATTTATATTTTCGTTTTACAACCTTTTGTCAACTTTGTTGGATAATAAATATCGCAAAAGGTATGAAAATCGTACAATATTCCTCCACTAATTGTCAGCTTAATAGCTATATGGAGTGCATGTATGCCTACCAAAGTGTATTACATATGTAGCTGCGTTGCCTTTATTTAGAAAATATGCACCAAGAACTTCAGCCCAATTTATACGAGTAATTAGATACTAAAAGCGATAGCGAAATTGCAGTTTTTTCTTCAAGTTTCGCTACATGCATGGTTTTTCGTCATCACGTCGTAGCGAAACTGTCCTGTGATTAGTATGGAGTTGACAGGAAGGTGTTTGAGTGAACATATTCAGGTAACATATTTTCAGATTTCGCTCAGTGGGTTCTGCGACATCCATTTAAGTGTTCATCGTACCATACATACTATGTAGAGCCTTCTGACATTATGATAACCCTTTTGACACTGCTTTCCACGTCTGACCACCATTTAATTATTCTCACGATGCCCGATAGCAAAGAAAACATCGTTCATCGTTGCGTTTAGTCTAAGAATCAGGCAGTAGTGCTGCAGAAAGCATGTATCAGCAGGCTAACAAAGCTTAGAAAGACATCTGCAAAGATAGCCATTCTTTTGGGCTATCCAAGTGGAACCATATGAACTAGTTGTTGAACCCACCATGCAATACACTCCAACTAAAATTAAGCCCTACCTTATGAAACAGTCAGCTTTGTTGAAGACAATGGTTCAAGGTCTTGTTAAGTTATCACATCGATGCAACGTAAATAAAACCCCTGGTGAAGACGATCATATACCGTGTGAATTTTTTAAGTTTGCGGCAGTAGAATTCTTAAAAAACTTACGCAAGTTCACAATCATATTTTCGACACAGGAGAGGTGCCAGGAACTTTCTAAAAGAGCACAATATTTCCATTTTTAAAAAAGGAGATAATAGTGACCCGAGAAATTATAGAAGAGTCTCCTTATATGAATTCCGTAATGAAAATATTTACTGGAGTTATTCTAGAATGTTTGGGTTCACGAAAACGATCTGCTAAGTGAATTTCAAATGTGATTCAGAAAAGAATACTCAACAGTGGACAATATTTTTACGTTGACAAGCATCGTCTGGTCGAACCTTGATAAGGGGAAAAAATTGTGCGTGTTCTTTGTTGACTTTAAAGCATCCATGGGCACTGCTGATAAAAATTCCCTCTTCTACAAAAGCTAAGTAACTTAGGTGTCTCAACAAAAGTGCTGAGAGTCATACAAAAACTGTACTATGAAAATAAATCACCTATATGAACTGGTTTAAGACTCAAATGGGAGTGAAGTAAGGTTGTCTCACGAGCCCTCTTCTTCTTTTTAATTTTTCTGGATAAATAACAAGGTTTTTACCAAGAAGAACTGTGTTTGACGGATGATATACGACTAGTCATTCTGACAGAAACACCAATGATGACGGAGATAGTGGTAAACAAACGTCAAAACCATTCAGTTTATGGAACCTGGAAGTGAACACCGATAAGTGCGAATTAATGATTTATAGAAATGGTTCAGTATTCAAGACAGGAGAAGCATTACTCGGTAGAAAAAACGTCCTATCGAGCAACAAATTTAAAGCTTTCGAAGCGAATATGAGGTCAATCACGTTTAGATGACGATGAATGGAATCTGCAGCAAAGTAGCGATCTCCAGCCTACGAGTACTTGAAGGATGACCCAAAGTTTGTCTTTCGATGTTAGACACTGTCTTCGAACCTCTCTGCCAAATCCATCCAAAACAGCTCTATTGGGTTGAGGTTGGGTGATTGAGCAGGCCATTTTATATTTCTCAGTATTTCTTCCTGTTCTTCTTGGTCCACGTATCCTCGGCAACTTGTTTCGCATCGGCAATAATGTGAATCTAGGGCCTATTAATCGTAAACCCGATGGCAAGGTGTTTTCTTCTAACATGTGTCCGTTCTTCTCCTTGATCAGGTTCAAACAAGGGCAGAAGGACCATTACTGAATCACAGCCATACTTGATTGTTGGGACCATGGTGGTCGGTTGGGAGGATGGCCATGGTGTAGTGGTAACATCATCGCTTGTCACGCTGCAGGTTCACGGTTGGAATCCTGATGTCAAGAATCATCTATTTATTTCACATGAAATAAATAAAAAAGTAGATCAATTGCGAAAACTTATAACAACTCTACTGTGAAGGCATAACACTGGAAGTAGAGCGGTCCTATGGCTAAAATGCAGCTTGATCGTGATAATGACATCAGGAGAACGGTAAAAAATACTGTGAATCATAAGCAACGACGATAACAGCAAAACAAAAATACTCCCCAGTTAACTGGACGCCACCCTTGGAGTTCACTTAAACTTAATACCACCTAAGTCTCAAACCAACTACACCAATCTGTCTTTCTCTCTGTCTCTTCCCCTTTCCACAAAAACGCAAGTGTCCTAAAAAATTAGTATAAGGGTATTCCCATCCCCTTTGACACATGCGAATTATAAAAATAGGGGTCATGCAGACCGCCAAACGTAGACTCTCCTTTTGGTACAAATTTGGACTCATCCGTCAATAAGATTTTCGACCAGTCGGTTGATGTACATACTGGTGCTCTCTTCCCCAATCTAACCATTTTAACTTTGCTTTGAGGTCGTAGCAAAGGTTTTCGTACTACTACACGACCGTGAATGCCAGCGGCGGCTAAATGTATTTTTATCGTTGTTAACTGCACAGATTTCTGGATCTTGAAGTCGTCGAGCCCTCTTGCTTATTCATTTATAATCTGGTCCTCCTGTTTCGATGTTGATTTGGACCTTCAGTTTCTCTTGCGGGCCTTAAGAATCGATGATTCTTTAAAGCTACTTATGGTATCATGCACTGTCGACTTCGACATTTTAAGCTTATCCATAATAGTACGCATTGTATTCCCTTCCTTATGCAAGGTTATTATGCCAGACCGTTCAACTTCAGAACCTGCTTTTATAGTTAAAAAACAAACCTAGTTTTAGAAAATTTTTTACAAAAAATTATTTCCTTTTTATGGTGTTTTTTATGATAAGTTAATAACGTTTGCAGTTTTGTTTTATTACTCGCTACACCGGTTTTTATGCCTTTATTCCGCTCCTTTTTCGTAAAACTCTTTAAATGGTTTAAGATGCAACAATGCCTACTATCGACCCGAACAGGACTTGAAATCATTTTCATAATTTTAGTCCTGCACAGATCGACAAACGTACAATTATGGAAACAACTGGTTTGTCTGGAAACCCATGTACGGCAATGTACATATATACATATTGTATATACATATGTATATATATATTGGTCCGTATCGTTAAAATCAAGGACATTCGAAGTCACCAAACAACGTCCCCCTCCATTTTCTACAACTTTGCTCTTCGGTATTTTTCTCATATCTCAAACCGTTTCCGAGATATTGAACTATCTCAATTTAAAAAGAAACTAAACCTGTGTATCACTGTTCAAGTTTTTGAGCACACTTCGCAAAACCGCTTTCATATCAATAAAACTCGCTTGTTGGACACATCTTGGCTTCAAGCCAGTTTTGTAGATTTTAGTATCGTACAAAGCCGTTATCATCATTTCCTCGATAATCTTGATGTCGTAAAATAATGTCAATACTTAAGTTAAACAATCCAAACAGAACGATGTCTTAATAAAGACAACGGCTTCTTTTAATCTTCCACCCAAAGCATTCTGATGCTCGTACAATCTTCTCTTTTTTTTCTTGTTTTCGCTTTCATAGATCGTTATCCTGCAGTGTATTATTACGACACAAAAGGACAAAGACAACCAGCCCTTCCCCTCGATTTGATAGTCTTACTTTCAATTGAAAGAATTTGTTAAGATACCGTACGTGGCTGTGGGTAAAGTTGATTTCCGGCACAGACAACAGAACCATCCGTCATTCGAACAACGACAACGACACTTGAATTTGTGACAACGATCTGTTCCCCCCCAACAACGCATCCTACTCGTTCTCGTTTTATGGATTCTAACTTTAGTGCTAGTTGATGCCGTAAAGAGCGTTAAATTACTCATAAAATAGTATTTCGGCGTAGTGACATATGCTGTTGCCTTTCACGCTTCCTTGTTTTTCGTTCTCGTATTCTGCTCACAATGTGACTTCTAATGCCTGACAGCTTAATGTCATCACACACACTCACGCACGTTCGCATATGGACATACGTACATATGTATGTATATACGTGAGCAATTGAGGCGTCCCTTGAAGGATGTTAGAAAACTTGAACAGCTCACAAGCAATTATAGTCAGAGACAACTTTGAGAAGACATCTGGGTAGCAATTATAATGGCAAAGTAAACATAAAGAGGCTCTGTATGGGTGTCGGGGAGTTGGTAGGTGTTGGGCTGTGTTAAACTGGTATTCCTGTTAAGAAGGGGTTAAATATCTGATAATGGGCGAAGAGAAGACGTTTATCCTTTAATACGTTAACCACGGGTAGCTTGTAGAATGGAGAATAATGGAAGAAATGTTGCCCTTTAGGTATCCTTGAGCTGGTTTTCGATTTCCATGGTATCTTCTTCTCTTATCTTCTACTATCTCTTTTGCTTTCTGAGTATGTGGAAGGGTGGTTTTTTAGCTGGTAGCGTTAAGTGGCACTTTAATTCGATATATCCAGAAGGAACTATGAAAATATGCGCATTCTCATCGTTCCACCATGGTCTAGAAAACAGATTTTTATCTCGGGTTCATTGTGCATCGGTACCTGACTTGGAATCATGTCTCTGGAATGGCTTTTTACTCTCGTTAGTTCTTAAGCTAATATTATTGCTTTGGATAAGGTGTAAATATATGTAGGAACGGAAAACAAATGTAAATTCGATATTTCAATCTTAAAAAGTGTGCTTTCGTAGCCCGTGGACAATATCTGTAGATTAATCAAAACTCCAGAATGGTACAAAACACAAATGCTGCAGTAGGAGATTAATTTGGCGGTAGTGCTCCGCAAACAAGGGATACCTTTTCCCACATGCGATTATATCTCCATCATCAAACCCACTTGGCTAACTCTAAAATCTAAATCCTTGATTGTAGACGACCTGGGTGCTTGGACTCGAAACTACAAATTATAAACTCATCTACTCGAACATAAGGCACACAGGAACACAGGCAAACCAATGAACTGTCTTTCTCTCTAATTAAAGCGATCAAAATGCGGTTACAATCAACTTGGAATTGAATTCTAAAAGTTATTGGATCAAGACCAAAAAAATAAAGTCACTCCGTCTGGAAAACATGAGCATAGCGATAGGTCACCTAGAGAGGCATAAGTGAAACTACACTCATTCTTGCATGCGATGCGAATGCACATCATATAGTTTTGGTCAGTAACGACATACCATCAATTACAGGGATGAGCCACAATTTGATTATATCTTAAGTGTTAACCTCGTTCTTTGGAAGACTGGTTGCGAATTGTTAGGGATACTAAAAATTGGAACTCGTACAGAGAGATTCTCAAAACATGCAAACTAAAACTGAGAAAGTTCAACGCAAATTTTCAGAACTAGTCTCCGGATTCATTTAAGCTTAAATGAGCTTGATGTCACCATCTTCAGGGTGTAAGGCATTGCCGTCGGTTGCATTGAATGACTTTTTAACAATGTACGTGTACTCTCCTACCTTGGTGCAGTTTCTCTGAACAAACTATCGCCGCGCTTCTGCAAGTAGATATGTCGGTAAAATTTGTTGGTAGATCTGTCATCTCTTTTTTTAAATTTGGAAGGAGAGGTACGAGTACTTAAGCAGATGATTTTGCTATAGCTGTGCTTAGATAAATTAGGACAGACCCACAATGTTTCAGTGCTTCAAGTTTACTATGCCAAACTGTATGGTACCGTCCTTATTTTCGTAGGTAAATCAAAATATGTTGGTTTTATTTTTTCCAGAAATCCAATACTTAAAAATATATTTAAAAAACGACAGTGGCTCTTTACTCTTGCGTAAAAGCAATCGATAGTAGACGGGCTATGCAACCCCCAAAAAAACACACTAGCTCTTGTAAGGCCAGTATTGCAGGATTTTTGGTGGGCGGCTTTGGACAAAGCTGTACATTGTTACTACTAGAGATAAGCTTGAATGTGTTGGTGGGGCTCTCAGTAGCGATCATCAGCTGCTTTCGACTTCTGCCACCATAATCATTTTTGGTAGATAGATGGCAGCTAGCACCGTCAACCAGCTTAAAATCTAAACTAGTCCACAGTTTCAACCGAACTCGCCATATTACGCCATAAAAAATTCCAGGCCACCATTCCTTCCAGACAATATTGGAAATTCTGCAAAGGAAATCTGTGCAATTCTGCTACATACGGATGGCTGCAAAACAGAAAGCGGAGTGGTAGGAACAGTCTCAGACAATCTAAATATTAGTATCTCTTTGGCGATCAAGGAGGCTTTATAGTGCAGCGTAATATCTCCCTGGAATATTAGCATTTTCACTGATTACCAAGCCGCTTTTCTCTTAACGAAATGGCTGAGCTGAGCTCCAAGAAACTGTACGAGTATTACCGATGAGTTTTTCGGGCACGACACAACTAAGCCGATTCTACCTGACAAGGCAAATCTCTATGTGCATCTTGCTACATGTAAATTAAAGATCTGCAGTTGACAATGAACTGGATCAGGAACGCTCTATCAGTTTAGGCAAGATAAAAAGGGTTGCACATCACGACAATAGTAGGTATAATTACGGGACACTCTCTCATCCGCAGGCACTCAAACGATTTCTGCGGAAGCTGTAAGAATACTTGCCCAAAACTCTCCAACAGAGAGAAACTTAATTTAGAAGCATTCCTCTTCGACAACCTGCGTCTGGCAAACGCTGATGTCAGATGCCTTCAACAATTAATTATGTAGCCTCAGCAGATTCTGCGCTTAGTTTTTGTGGAATTCCAAGATGTTTATGGTATTATAACAGATCAAAATTAACTTTTAATCTAAGTATGCAAGTGGTTACTTGAATCTAACCTATGTTAAGTTAGGTGGCTGTTCCCGCTCAGCCAGGGACACACTTAGACCAAGGACAGGTTCATTGTGATACCACAAGAAGAACCGGATTTCCGGCACCAGGAACCCTTTTTACATGATTAATTTCTTTCTAAAGGAAGATAAGAATGGACAACGGTTGTGGTGTTAACCCTTTTCTGCTCCGCATCTATGTGCAGAACGATGTGGATCCATAGACAAAAGTCTCTATTTTATTGATATCAAGCCTGGCTAAGTCGTTTAGATCTTCATATAAGTATTCCCCTAGGCTTTTCCTTCTCAACATTGATAAGGAAGGACAGATGCACCAGAGGTGAGTAGAAGTTTCCTTCTCCTCCTCATCTCTACAGCTTATACAAAAATCGTTGGAAGGGACACCCATTCCAATAGCATGAATACCTATCAAGCAGTGCCCCGTGAGGGCTCCTATTATTATACTAATACGTTTCCTATTAATGTACAGAAGTCTTTCTGTTCTCTTCTGATCCAGCGAATCTAACCTAAATACTTCTATAGTTCAAGAAAGAGTTATGAATAAAGTAAAACAGTAACGCGACAATAAATGTTTGCTTAATATCATTCATCATCATTTGAAGAATTATTTTGAAGCCTGCTCACCGATTGAAAAATCCAATTCCATTAAAACTTTTCTTTAACCTCATACCGGTCATATTTTGTCAGATTTCAAATCAAAAATTACGTCAAAAGCATTACTCACCCACTACTTGAAGTTTTGCAAACGCTGTTGCTGTAGAAAAATGTGGTGCATCCGCTGTTACTTCACAAGAAAAGTTTCCGGATAAGCCGAACCCCACCTTGCGTATGACAACTTGACTGGCATTTGACATGGGAATCTAAAATGAAAAAAAGAAGAAGAAAATACTGAAAAAAAATATCAAAATTTCCACCTTCTCATCCTGACCCATGCGGTGAAGCTGGTAGTTTTACATAACTTTTATATAAAAAAAAACTACAAAAGCAAATTAATTTTAAAGTACTGGTTGTATAAATATTGTAAAAGTGCTGGTAAAAAAAAAGAAATAAATTTAAAATAACGAGAAAAACACATGCCAATTTGTACAGCCATACTCACAATAACAGAAAGTCCAGGAAATGGAAAAACTTTGGTGTTTGGAATTTCGCCAGGTGTGTACCGGTAAAACTCTAATTGGCCGCGGTAGAATTTTACTGAGTATAGTGGAGCTCCACCTAGGTCGTATAAACAACGTAATATGGCATTTTGACCCCTTCGTACGGCAGGTGGTTCCACAATTAGACTGACGTTCCGCAGTGCTCCTTCTATGAAATCTGCAATGATTAAGGAAACAGTGTTATAGTTGTTATTACGTATTTAAAAAAAAAGTAAACTACTATAAAATAAACATTAATATTGTTTTTGGTTTAATATTTTTGGGGAGGGGACCACTAAAAGTTATGTCAAGGATTTTCTTTTTTTTTTTTTTTTTGTCGATGCGGCACTGCGACCTGGGTAGAGATCTATTGTACCATTATGTAATTTGTATCTTAAGATTATCTTTCCTGATGAAAGCGACCTTATTTTGCACAAAGCTAAACACTCACATTAGTATATTTATGTTCTGTGATTTCATCCTCATCTAGATAGAGTCGCACTAGCCTTCTGCACATACGACTCCAAAATGGCTGGCGTATTCTGCGGAACTCTAGGAGTGAACCACTCCTTTAGAATTAACAATGACTGCAGTTTTTTCCAAGCCGAGATCATAGCCATTACTCGGTTGTAAAAATTAACATAGAAGACTATATCGTCAGGGAGATAACTATGGTGTACAGTGACAGTCAGACGGCCGTTAAGACCTTGGACTCCGCGGTAACTAGATCAAACATCTGCCTTTCAGCTAAATGAGGTATCGAGAGCCAATACGGTGATCCTATGTTGGGTACCAAAGCATATGGATATTCCAGGTAATGAAAGAATCAGCATCGAGTATTTCGTAGGCTCTCCCCTTTGTAAGAACTCCCATTAGCTCTATAGTTAAGTTCATAGACGACGAAGCCACTGGTATAGCCAACAGGCGCTGGGTCCACTTCGATACATGCTTGATAGCTAGAACCATATGGCCGGTCTATGACAATAAAAGATCCCTTTCTCTAATTAAGCTAAATCGTAATAACACACGAGTCATCTCCAGCATCATTACGGGGCACTGTGCTATTGGTATTCACGCGGAACGCATTGGGGTTATACATTACGATTATTGCAGAAGTTTCTTTAGGAGTTTTAACTGGTCGCTATGCTTCCTCGATAGCGACGTGGATGCCGCTGCTGATATGATCACTAACACTATACTCTTAGGTATGAATGACTTTATTCCTGACAGAATAAAGAGCATTAAACCTAAGGCAAACTCGTGGTTTGACCAGAGCTGTAAAGAGGCTATCAGGTTAAAAGAGGTAAGTTTACGGTCTTATAAAGCCAACAAATCTGAGGAAAACCGAAAGAAGTTTAAACAAGCCAGAAAAGACTGCAATGCCCACATTCGACGTGTAAAATTCTTACATGACCAAAAATTGAGGCAAAAAATGCTACAATGTCCCAAAGGTAGTAAACATTTTTGGTCATTCGTCAAAAATATTAAAAATGCTGCTTCGTCTCCATCTCTTCGCTCATTTACAATGACATTCCAGCTGTCAGCTCCTTACACAAAGCCAATCTGCTTGCTGCTCACTTTGCAGCGAATTCCACGCTGCCAGATAATGCTTTGTCTCCACCTGTACTTGAAAGCGTCGAATTTTCCAATGAACAAGTCCACTTCGCACTCATTGCAGGAGTACTGAAAGGTCTTAACATACACAAATCCGCTGGTCCAGATGGTATCTCCCCCATAGTTCTTAAGAGGTGTTCTTCCACGCTGGCAAAACCTCTGCGTAAGCTTTTCTGTCTATCCTACTTTTCAGGGCTCTTTCCGAGTAGATGGAAAACAGCATTTGTCCAGCCCGTCCCTAAAAAGGCGAATCTTCCTACCCGTCCAATTACCGACCCATTGCACTTACGTCCATCTTTCCAAGGTCATGGAAACGCTGATAAATCATCAGCTTATGAAATATCTCGATTCACGAAAACTCCTGAATGACCGGCAGTATAGTTTTCGTAGCAACAGGTCCACTGGTGATTTGATGGCATATCTCACCGAAAAGTGGAACCAATCTCTCCATCACTTCGTCGACACAAGATGGTTGCGCTTTATATTTCAAAGGCATTTGACAGAGTTTGGCATCAGGCTCTTTTGTCGAAAATGCGTGCTTATGGTGTCGTTGAGTCTTTTCTTCAATGGATTAGAAATTACCTTTCGGGGCAATCAATACAAATTGTTTTGGACGGCTTCAAGTCTGCAATTCACCAAATAAATGCTGGTGTTCCCCAAGGCTCTGTTTTGTCTCCGACTCTATTTCTTATTTTTATAAATGATCTCTTGTCTGCAACTTCTAATCCAATCCATTCCTTCGCTGATGACAGTACCCTCAGTTTTTCATATTCGTTCCCTAACTCACGTCCTTGCTCTTCGGTCGTAGAAGGAGAACGGTTAAACACATTAAATTCCGACCTGGACAGCATAATTAAATGGGGTTCAACCAACAGAGTGGAATTTAATGCTTCCAAAACACAATGGTGTCTCTCAAGCGAAACCAAAACCCTTAACCATTATCCATGGATGGTACTTGCATCATTGAATCCGAAAGACTTGCAATTCTCGGTATGTGTATTAATAACCATCTTCGATGGAATGATCACATATTTGAGGTCGCCAAAAATGCTGCAAAAAGTCTAGGATTCCTTAAACGGTGCAAGAAATATTTTACCCCGTCTGATCTGGCCTCAATTTATAAGGCATTCATCCGCCCTAAGCTGGAATATAACAAGACCGTTCTGCACATTCTTGATAGGGTACAAAATCGCGCGTTAAAACTTATAGGTGATAGAGACATTGTGAATTCCATTCATTCATTAGAACATCGGAAAAATGTTTCCTGTCTCTCTCTGTTTTATCGTTTTTTTATAAAAAATGCTCCAGCGAAATAGCCAGCTGCATTCCTCCACTTCAAAATTTCACCCGCAACCTGCTTCGAATGCGACATGCTTCGAATGCACATCAGTTTACCCTAAAGCCTAACTTCGGTCGTACTGTTAAATATAGGGATTCGTTTATAAGCCGAACGACACGAATGTGGAATGATCTACCAAGCTCTGTATTTCCCCATCACTACAACCTTCAAACATTTAAAGCCAACGCGCACAGGCTTCTCCTCTATTCCTCTTCAACTTTTCCTTAAAAGCCCGTGCCCCATAACAGTATAAAGGTATTCATATTCCTTTTGGCGCGCGCGAATTATAAAAAAAAAGCTGCAGGGACGAAGAAGAAAATTAGGTTGTTCGTCACATGTTATGTGAATGTCCTGACTTTCCTTCAGAAGAATGAGCACTCTTGGCAGTCACTTTTTCATGGAATTGGAGGACTTGAATAAAATCGATCTGAAAAACCTCCTGAAATTCATATCCTTATCTAAGTGGTTCTAAATCGGCAGCTTTCTTCTTTTATTTAGGTTTCCAAGGTAAGAATAACTCATATGGGCACTATGGCCCCGACTGTAGGTCTAAGTGAGCAGATGATACCTGAGGCAGCAGTGGCCGGAGAGGTAGCCCACCAGCCTTCTTATATCCTCCCTGCTATATTTCATGATGTATTTGATTTTCCCGATGAATGGTCGCATTGCTCTCTTAGCTTGTGTGAGCCCTTTGGTGTTATCCCATTGGGATAGGCAATTAGTGCATTCAGCGATTGCTCTAAAAAACTGATTCTGGAACACCGCAGAAAGTTTCTGGTGCTATAAAATTTGTTAGCGATCCGTTTTTCTCGGATGAAGTGGGGGTAAGATATGGGGAGGAATTTTAAACATCTTTGAATCATCCTTCTCACATATCTAACTAAACTGAGCTGGACATGGATATGTTTCCCTTAAAATAATCAAAATCAGCTAGAGATTTTTTAACCCTACGCCTTCCAACTTTTTTTCAAAAACGGCCAGGAGACCTTTTATATTTTTCGGGTACCTTCCCATATTTTTTTTACAATTGTTCCCCCTAATTTTATATATTCGGTCCACCACTTACTATTTTTCTGCTCTCTAGATCTAAAGCTTCAAAATTTAAAAGCGTGTAATATACTGACGGACAGACAGATAGGCAGACACTGTAGAATCCATTAGTGTTTCATTTTATACTATTCTAGTACAGAACACTATGGGCGTCGTGGCGTAGTGGTTAGTGTGTCGGATCACTAAGCAAGAGGTAGTTTTTTCACGATCCCACCTCTCGCGAGCGTCTGACAAACATCCGAGAGTATTGTTGTCACGAGAAAGCTTCTCAAAACAAATTGCCATTCGGATGCGGCACTAAACTATAGGTCCCTTCCATTCGTGTGAAAAATATAACGCACACAACACAAGTGGTTGCGAGAAGCTAGGCCCTGGCACTTAAAGAGCTGTTGCGCCAAATATTTATTTATTTATTTATAGTACAGAACACTAATAACTCTGAAAAAATTAGTTTAACCCACAATTTTAAGTGCATTAGCCACAACTGATTAGGCAAATCTATAATACTACCATGGCCCAACGAACCTTTCAGCCCTAGAATATTTTTAGGAGCTTCATTAGATCACTACAGAATTAAATACTTACCTTATCTTATGTGGCTCAAGTTAAACCATTATTAGGCTGATCGTAGCAATGAAATTCCTAGTGGATCAGGGGCTTTTATATGCTCCTAAGGCACTTTTCCTAAAATTTCTTATTATACTGCAACGTAGCCAGTTCCACGTTGCTTTCATCAGTTTCTAAAGAATCTAAAATCTACTATTTATCCATCCATATTAAATTTTATAAATTAAATACAAAATCAAAATGCGATATAGTCTGGGAATAAGATAAACAAAATTAGTTTGACAGCCAATTTGACAGCTGACAACTGATTTGTGTTAGGTTTGGTTTGCTATTTCACTATGAATAGACTTACGCCAGAACAACGCTTGCAAATTGTGCAAATTTATTTCGAAAATCGTCGTTCAGTTCGCGAAACTTACTTCCATTTTACGGACGACATAGTCGTCTATCCGAGCGAGAATTCGAATAACCATGGATCGTTTTTGCACCACACATACTCTAATTGATAATTCGCATCCGCAGAGATGTCGTACAGTGCGCACCGAAGAAGCTGTTGCTGCTGTAGAGCGTAGTATTGAGGAGAACCCGAATGAGTCGAATCGTTTAAGAGTTTACAAGATCCAGCTCGTTCAAGAATTTAAGCTGTTGTCGTGTGCATCGTACGCGATTGCTCATGACCCTCATTTTTACCACAACATTTTCTTCAGCGATTAGGCTCATTTTTCATTGAATGGCTACGTCAACAAGCAAAATTGCCACATTTGGAGTGAAGCAAAACCGCAAGCCATTATTGAGATGCCGATACATCCACAAAATGTCACTGTTGGTGTGCTTTATGGGCTGGTGGAACCATTGCTCCATATTTCTTTAAAAGTGATGCCGGTCAGAACGTTACAGTCAATGGAGTTGAATGGCATTAATGTTGAAGAGCTGTGGTATCAATAAGACCGCACAACATGCCACACAGCGCGCGTTACAATCAATTTATTGAAAGAAACATTCAATGAGCGCATAATTTCGCGTAATGGATCTGTGAATTGACCTCCAAGATCGTGCAATTTAACACCTTTGGATTATTTTCTGTGGGGATATGTGAAGTTTACGCCAATTAACGGGTGGCCGTTGTGTAGTGGTAACATCATCGCTTGTCACACTGTTGATTCACGGTTCGAGTCCTGATGTCAAGAATCATCTATTTATTTCGCATGAAATAAATAAAAAAGTCGATCACTTGCGAAAGCTAAGTCAACTCTACTGTGAAGGCATAACACTGGCAGTAGGGTGGTCATATGGCTAAAATGCAACTTGATCGTGATGATGACCTCAGGAGGACGGAAAAAAATACTGTGAATCATAAGCAACGACAATGATAGCGCAAAACAAACAAAATACTCCCCAGTTATCTGGACAGCCACCCTTGGAGTTTACAGAAACTTAATACCACCTGAGTTTCAAACTACACCACTCTGTCTTTCTTTCTGTCTCTTCCCCTTTCCACAAAAACGCACATGTTCTAAAAATTAGTATAAGGGTATTCATATATATCCCCTTTAACACGTGCAAATTATAAAAAAAAAAAAAAAAATCACCGCATTATTGCCCATATACGGCCCAAAAGAGTGCCTCAACGAAAGAGCCACTGTTACGGTGAATTCTCTGTGTCAAATAATAACTAACTTTTTTTGGCCACAGATTGAAGATATTGATGTGAGCGATATGTATTTCCAACAGGACTGGGCTACGTGTCACACAACACATTTGATTTTATTGGACGAAAAGTTTCCCTGCCGTTCAATTTCTACATTTGGCCAAATCAATTGGCCGCTAAGATCATGTGATCCGACCCAGTTGGGTTTATTTTTGTGGGGCTATGATAAAAATCGTGTCTATGCAGACAATCCTAAAATCTTCGGAGCACTTAAAAACCGACATCCGTGAAGTTACCTCACAAGATTCGAAGTTTGCAAAAACTCCCATGGTGGTCATCCAACCGATGTTGTATTTCAGTTCAAAATTTAAAACAGTTACATAATTTCATTGAAATCTTTAATACTTTCTATTTTATTTTAAATTAAAATCCAAAAGCGCGAGATGTATATATAAAGATAATTAAACAATATTCATATGCATAAATATAATAATATACATGCACAAGTACATAAGTAATAATATACATGCATAAGTTAAGTACAATCCCAACTGTTATTTTCTCACATAAGAATTCAAGTTAAAATAAAATCCATCCCAATTGCAGTCTGCATTCACCACATGCAAATTACATAGGATCAGCGAATTCTGACAACGCAATATTACTCATTCAGAATGTTAAATTATTTATCTCCAAATAAGTGGATGATGCATCCCCTGACACAGTGCATCCTTCTTAATCGGTGGCCGAATACTGGAAAAATATACGTCGCCTTAAGCTGTTCAACCAACTCAAATGAACATTTATTGAACGATTATCATAAACGTGTCATTGAGAAGTATCTTTTCTCATCGAAAAAAAAAAAAGAAACCGAAATGAAGCAGAGAATTATGGCAGATATAAAAAAATGCACTCGAATTGCCGGCTGTATAAACGTAAGTGGTATCGGACCGATGAAGGGATTTCATAGGCGTTACACTAACACACACAAACGAGTGTATTTTCTGATTCATTGCCATTATAGGATGTTATTATATGAGCCCGATCCACTTAAAATATATCGTTTGCAATATTAATTTAAGTGCATGTAAAAAAAAAAAGTAATTCACACGCATTTTTCACCAAATGACGTGGTCAAAATTGCTCGAAGGATGATGCGTGCGTGGATTTAACTTTATTTTGTTTAATATTTTGCAGATAATTGATTTTGGTCACGTATACGCAACCGTTTTCATTAAATCCAAATATGAAAATACTGTAATCCATCATATAAGTAAATTTGTTTACAATTTTTGTGTGCGAATTGTGAAATATGACCACCGCAAGTCATATCAATTAGACTAATTGAATCGTTATTCTTCATCAGCGGTTGTTATGAACTTTAGAGTGAATTTAATATTTATAGAAGGCATTAAGACACAGCATTGGTTTAACAAAATTAGTCCCTGGTCCATGGTGCCTGCGTTTCTTTCGAATTAACATCGAACACTGTCTCCTCTCAACCATCTACGCTATCAACACAATTCTCGCACTAGTAACTCTCTCCCTTTCGATCTCAAAACTGGTACCATAATTTCATTAGATCCCATATTCTAAACCCCACATCTAATGTCTTGATCCAACCCCACTTCTAGCACACTTTCATACACAATCTCTGCCTTCTCTACCATTCTTGAACCCTTTTGCATGCTACAGTCAAACTAACGTACCAAACCATTGACTCCACTAAATGTCGCTATGTACTCTCTAGGCTTAGAGACAAACAAAAAAAAAAAATACGAAAATATATGACACTGTCTTGCTTATCTCCATAATAAATCTGACTTGGTTTGTTATGAGGGTAAAACCAAAATAATCCAGCAAGAAGGCCTCCCCACCGACCATATCAGCCTCAGGATCCTTTATATGAGGTACTATGAGATTTTCAATATATCTCCTCAAAAAGTGGCGGACAATCTTACTGCTTTGAGTAATTATGCATACTCTAAAAGAGCCCTACACCTTCAACGGACACGAGTGCACCACGACAAATTTGTTCATCCCTAACTTGCCATCTTTGCCAGTACTTAAACCACCCTCCCATACGCCTCCTAATAACCTTTTGCTATCAGAACGTGTTTTGTCCCTTTTGATATCTATGCTCTAACTGAAACCCGACATTAGGAACCAAGAGTTATTCCCCCGTACTTACAATGTTTTCCGAGATGATGATCTTACTGCCTCTAACCCTGAGTCTCTTTGTCGAGGCGTCCTCCTGGCCATCCACAATAGCCGTGACTATTTTCTCTTTGCCGTTTCTTCCTCCTTTAAACTTGACTTTGTTTCATTAAAAAATAGCACTCCCCCATAGGCCCCTGTTCGTTATATGTCATTACATTTTACCATCCCAACCTATCGAATCTTACCAACTTGCTATCGATGCGATTGACTCAGCTGACTCCCTTGACGATAGCCTCTACTTGCACTGCATCAGATGATCTACACTTTTGCATAGCTTCATATGACAACTCGACTAAGGATCGGTTAACTTTGCCAAGTCATGTGGTGTCTCAAACTAGATGAGTAGGCATTTAGACCTAATTTTTCCAACAAATCCCACTAACTCCTTAGTCTCGCTTTATCCATTATCACTATCTACGATTCATAACTTTCACCCTCCCCTTCTTCTTTCATTTTTCCCCAACTCTTCACTCCTTCTACAGATCTCTCTTCGTACAAATTTTATAAAACTTTCATAGAATATCCCTAAAATTAACGCTTATCTTAGCAGGTCTTCCTTCCAGTTTACCAATCCAATCTACCTTTCCATTTTTACAGAGAAATATTTAATTCTATTTCTCTTTATAAAACTTCTCTTTTCTCACCATAAAACTTCATCTACATCCCCTCCTTGGTATAATCGTAGACTTCGCACCTTACGCAACAAAAGAAACAAGTTATGGACAGTTTTCCTTCGCACCAATTTTTTTCCGACTATTCATACTATATCGGTACTTACTTTCAATTAACTCAGCTTTATAAATCTCTCTACCAGAGCCACTTAAAAGGCGCGAGCAAGTCTTGTAATCGACCCCAAGTCTTTTTTCCAATTCGTCAACTATAAAAGAAAATCTGACGGTTTCCCTCTCTTTCGAAAACAAATCATCAAATGATCCATATACCATTGTCAACTTTTTTGCCACCTTTTTTAAACATTCTTTTACCAATAACTCTTTCGTGCCGGTCCCCTTACTTCAATTTCCTACTTAATTCGAAAATAAGTTACAAAAATTGATTTATGAATTCGTAAGCGGACCAGATGGTCTTCTCGCCGCATTCCTTAAAAAGTATTCTTCCAACCTTTATCTCCCCCTTTCTTGCCTTTTTCTTGTATCCCTTTCTCAAGTGGAATTTCCTCAGGTTTGGGAGACCCCTTTCATAACCCCGATACACAAAAAAAGAATCAAAGAACGAAGTAACTAACTATTGTATTATTGCTAAACATTCTCACATACACAAAATCTTCAAAAGCATTTTTTACGAAGCCTTAAGCTTTCAGTGCAAGTCTCTTATTTAACATTCTCAACATGACTTCCTGAAATGTAGATCAACTGGCAACGAAGTCGATGTTATTGCAACCGATTTCAGCAAAGCTTTTGATAAGATATCCGCCCTCTCATCAACTAATCCTTTTCAAACTGTCTGCCCATATTGTTAAAATGGATATCTTCTTACCTCGAAAACTGTTCTTATACTGATTGCTTCAGGTCCGCCCTTTCAGCTCCCTTTTTGGCCACCTCTAGTATTCCAGGTCCCCGATCTTGAGAGGGTCATTAAATACTCCTCCTTATCCCTCTACGCTGACGATAACAAGTTTTCCAAAACCATTTTTTCACCCCAAGTCTCTAGTCTAGATAGCTTTTCGATTTGGTGTCTTTAAAATTGCTTAGAGTTCAACATCGCCAAATGCCAATCTATTACATTGCCTCGTAAGTGCAACAAGACCTCTCCCCGAATTTATCTTCTCCAATGTCACCCTGTATCGATCGTTCAACCTCTTCGCGACCTTGGCGTATTGTACAACAGGGAGCTAAATTTCCGTTCACATATCGATGAGATAATCCTTAAAGCTAACTCATCACTTGATTTTTCCAAACGGTGGTCCAAAGAATTTTCCAATCCTTATGTAACCAGATCTCTTTACGCTACCTGCTCGAGTGCGCCAGTCCAGCATGGTCCCCCTTTTAGCGAGTTCATATATCCAGAATTGAGAATATTCATTGTCGATTTCTTCGATTTAGTCTTCGAAATCTGTCCTGGAATGACCCTGTTATCTTGCCTCCCTATCAAGATTTGATAGGGGAACTTGAATACCCTTGAAGAAGGCAGAGATGTTTCAGGCATTCTCTTCATTCATACACTCCTCTTAGGTTCTGTCGATTGTATGTCTTTATACAACTCTATTTTCTTCAACACTAACACTCGTAATTTACGATGTCCTCGTCTCTTCTGTCTACCGACCGACCGCACCTCTTATGGCTTCAATGAACCAATCTCCCGTATGTTAAATCAAACCTTAAAGTTTTCGTTTTCAACCGCAGCACTCCCCGCCTAAAACTTGATATCCTCCATCCATCTTAGTTTTTAAGTTAGTTTTTTAGCTTGTATTAAGCCGAATAAATGAGACCGTTCGCCTCTACTAAAATTTAGTTTAAAATCAACCCGACATGCGCTAGACAGATATTTTTTTTTGTTTTTTTGAATATTAAACAATGATTAGTTTGCAATACGAGTATCTGCAATTAAAATATGCTTCTTATAGTTGTTTGCCCCTCAAAGTAGAGCAGTAGAGAAGGCAGGTGTGATGCAGACACCACATAGCTGCTGAAAAATAATAGCGCAAGCCCTTTTCCGACTTTGTCTACGGTCATCCATACCCTTAGACACTCTCTAAGGCAACAATTTGTTGTCACAAATATTGCGAAATCTATGCATAAGGCGAATAAAGATACATCACTTCTGCGGTTTCATGTGTGGGGAATATATTCTAAGTATCTAGTGACCTACTTGTGAGTTAGCAACGTACAGAAATATATAAAAATATAAATTCTGCTTTCTGTTGTTCTGCTTATGGTATTATAATTCGTAAGTTTTTGTATCAAATGAAACAATACCCCCATTGTCGGGTGAACAAAGGCTACAATTTGTATATACAAATATACATATGTTCCCATGTATCTGCAAACCAAAATAAATGATTAGTCAAAACGAAGAAGAACGTTACATTCCGCGTATCTAATTTGCTACGGGAAGAGCTTCAAATTCAGTCAACCCAACTCCTAAATCGTGAGCGACATAGATAAAAAGATTCGATTACTAATTTCAATTCCAATTTGGTTATGGGACAACAACATGTAAAACAATTAAAAGGCTTAGGAATTCGATGCGCAAAGTTATTCTTGGAAATGGAAATCAGATTTGGCTATGAAATAAGGATCCCAAAACCTAAACACCAAAGAATTCTAATCGGTTCTCTGGAAGAGAACTCTCTCTGATTTTATAGTTTGGAAAACCAGCACAAATCGTTCGCAAATCCGACGTTGAACTACTACTAGTTCTAAAGGTATGAAAAAGCTTCATATCTTTAAAACCATTTCGTAGCTGTGAATTCAAGTCCCAATTTAGCGGACGATTAAATTAAATCAGCAGACGCCGCAAATGAGCAGGAAAAGGACAAATATTGACCTGATTTCAATTCCAGTGTAAACAAAAGCACAATTAAAATCGTGAAGGTTTGTGTACTTTTTCTTAGGAAGTGGACTACATAAGATCAGACTTATGTCAACCGATCGGCGACAAGCCGGAGATTTTTAGAAATTACCTCTTAGGTTTTCGAATCAAATATGTGTGGTATTTGAAGCACTCTTACTTCACAAGCCCCGGATGTAGAAAATGCACAATTACTTGGTAAATTTTGTCAGTTCAGTTCGAATTCATCCCAACAAATGAGACCATCGTCAAGATCCGACAACAACTGATGCTACTCCGATTTGAAAAAAACAATTGGGTTCAAGACTAATATGTAATTCAGAGAAAAAAATGTATGCTCTACAGTCGAATATCCCTCCAGCAGACGGTATCAAGTGTTGAAGTATAAGCCAAATTGAGAATAAGATACTTGTACGCCGCAACTTCTATGAGCCAAGGTCCAACGACTACGTTGGCTCGATCGCATTGAATGAATGAATAAAAAATGCCCACAAATGAGTACCTTCGAGCCTCAGTCCAGAAGACGTGGCAGACCGCATCTTTTCAATGCGCACGAGATTGATTTTCTGGCATCAGAGGTTTCGGTGATATTATTACCGCCCTTGATGGAGTAGTGTGCATTGTCATTGGCAGGTATGCCAAAACTAGACATGATTCGTCTCTATAGACGCTATCATAGGCGACTTTAAAACCGATTAAAAGGTGGTGAGTATCGATATCGAGTTGCTGGGTTTTTCCCAAGATCTCCCACAATATGAGTATCTGATATATGGTGGACTAACACTGATATGGACCAGTCAGACTGTTCACAAAAGATTTAAGGCACTCACATAATATGGCAGATATGTTCTTATTTATACACTTTGTTCAAGAGACTTGATACCCCTATAGTTGGCTCAGTTCAGAAGATGAGTTTCATTAGAATACGATAATCGATGCTGAGGTTTCATTCTTAGGGCATACTTTTATAAGACCATATCTTACAGATGAGTTGATGTATGCTTCGTACCAAATCATCCCCAGCTACATAGATAGCTGGACAGTTAAACCTTCTGCTCCAAGAGACTTGCTGGATTTAAGTTTAGATATTGCTATATTCACCTCCTTTTGGCCGGGTGGACAGAATTGTTGATCGTCATCGTCCGGGTTGAATGGACCTTTCTGCCTACAGTGACAGCTCGTCACCGCCGTTCAACAGTCTGCAGAAGTGATCTTCCTAGATTCTCAGCATAGACTGTGGCTCTACTAATGGATCTCTGGAAACTAAAAAAGCTTCCATGTGCGTGCTGAACTGATTTGGAATTTAAAGTATAAATCGAGTTTGAGAAGCTGAACGACAAACATACTCGTAGCTAACTTGGTTTTCCGATCTGGAAATTTTCATTCGGCTCGCACGTAGACGATTCCATTAAAAATTCGAATTAAAATTCCATGTGAAAAATAGCTAGGGCATTCTATCTGTAGCTATCTTATGTATATGTGTCTGTTTAGAATTACTGAACCGATTTTTGTGAATTATTTTCTTTGGTTAGTCTCAGGGTACATATTTTTCCTAAGCTAATAAAGGACGGGTTTGGAAGCGATATGAAATAAAGAAATAAATATCAGTATCTCTAAAACAGAAAGGGTTTTTTCAAAAACGTTTGGACCACGTACTTTGGAAAATTGGGCGGCGGACACCTACTTTTTGCAGACATTCCTTCACTGTGAGCGTACTATCTACGTTTATCACTTGTGGAAGTTCTGAAAAAAATCGTATTAGTCCCAGTGTAATTGAATAATAAAATAAGAAAAAAAAAAAAAAAAAAAAAAAACATGGTAAACATAGGATAATTAGCATCCTGGGAATTTTCCCGCAGATCGGATTTCCAGACCTGTCATCGAATAGAACTCTGCGAAGTACTGTAGTGGTTAACATCAACTGTCAACTACTCTTGGAAGAGACTCGGTAAACAGTCGATTGTGACTAATGATTCTGGAGATCTGAGTCAAACATTGAAACCATGGAAGATGTGGAAACTAAATAGGTTCCTTATCCTACCATATGAAATCAAAGCTGGTGATGCTGCGGTTGTACTTCTTACATCCGACATGAAGGAAAGATCCTGAGGAATAGTTTTGTCCTGTGCTGCATGACTTTTTAGGGTAGCCGTCCGCTACACTCGCATTTTGGGGTAGGTGGCTCGAGTCATTTTCAGCTCTACGGTATGTATTTTCGGGCAAACGTCCGAATAGTGCGTTTAAATTTGTCCCTTGTAGCAATATAAAACTACAGTCGACGTACAATAATCCGAAAAATACCAATACATATGTACCCGCGAAAAAAATTGCAGACGTATTTTACTGTTTACTCATCCTTCGTACTCATCCATATTGAAAAAGCTTCAAAAATTCAATTTAAAATGCAATCCATTTAGTAATAATAAATGAAAGGATTTATTCCAACTTTTTTTTCAGACTTTATCTCCTACCACCAAGCCACATTTATTATGCGATTTATATCCTTCATACGTTATAATCTATGCTTGGCGTATAATACATATTTAATCCTTGCGGCAATGACAGTGGTTCCTACTTTTTTTTTGCAATATCTGAATAATTTATTACCTGGGATTCATTCATAGTCTAACTAGTGTTCATGGTCTATTAAATCTCTCAGGTAGATATCTAAAAATTTCATTTTTCATTGTTCCGCAGTGAATAGCCAAGTTAGATTGTTCGCCCAGAATCGCAGTGATTCTGGTGCACAAAAAAGAACTCAACACTCGTTTCTCGATTATTCCAACATGGTTTTGAATTTTTCCACTTTGATGTCTGCATAAAAGATTACACTTAATGGACTTTTCATCGATATATACATTTTAATGTGTTCATATGTATGTATTGCCAAAGGTGCAGTGAATCGTACGAGAATGATTTATATCATGCAAGCGAAATGACAAAGTACTCGTAGAAAATGACTTCTAAAATGTCAGTGCAGTGTGGTAGTACTGCGGTACAATTTTTGATGAAGTGAGTAACACACCGACTGACGGAAAGCCCATAGAAAAATTTAAGCAAGACGAGAGTGAAGATTGAAACCTTTTTTTTTTGTAGAAAAAGCAGTTATGAAGGTTTACCTATGGTATACTCTGTACATGGGGGTATGGGGGCAGTGGCAATCGCTAAATCTTAAAACAACTGATGATTGACATTCGTTCTTAGAATTATGAATAGCTTGGCACAAGAACCCAAGTATAAATATGTGATTAATTTTAAACGCTAATTTTAAAACTGAAATTGTAGGCCTACATACCAACCGGAAGAAAACTATTAGAAGGTTCTACAACCGCATTTCCTCCTTGTACAGACGTGCTATCACTAACTAGGTCTGAATGAAAGAGAAAAACCACTGGAAAATCCAAATCGTACCCAATAATTTGTTTCCAGTGCTTAGATTTGCACAGCTGCTCAATAACTCAAAAAATGGAATGAAATGAGATAATTTCCTATTCGGATTCGGTACGTTAATTCGTGCAAAGTAACGTTTCTAGTTACAAAACTTGTGTCTAAAGAGCGAACGTCAATAATCGTTAATGTTTTTGACCTCATATCGTAAACGCAATACAAAACTGAAACCAAAATTGTAGGAAAATAGCTCACGTACCAAGCGACCTCAAAGCTGTCGTCCAAATCTTTCCCATTAATCTCCTAATCCACCTTAGAGCGTACAAGTAGAAAGTTCGTTTTTAACGATTAAGTGCAGCACGACTGTAAATATTCCGATTCTCATATTACCACACACCTTCTGGGGTTCAAAATTTATCTCACAAAAAGGTAGAATGCTCTATGAAGCGGGTATGGAGGAGAGTTGTGACTTGCGGACTGACACTACGAAAATCCCCGATCTACTCGATTTCTTCATTGTAAAGGAAACATCTACCAATATCATGAAAGTTGAAGAAAGCTTTTATCTTTCCTCTGACCACTCTCCAGTCGCTCTGACAATAAACGAAACTCTAAGCTAACTGGCAGAAATACTAATTGGGAAAGCTTTGTTGAAAATTCTGCAGTGCGCGCGTGAAATAATACTTCCTATCAAAGAAAAAAGCCCACAATTTGAGGCCTAAAATATCCACCGGAAATAAAAGAAATGATAAAGGAGAAAAGAAAAGCGCGTAAGAAATGGCAATAAAGACGTGCTCCACAGCATAGGCCACACTTGAATCACTTGTGTAACCTGCTGAGACAGACTCGCCGCCATAATGAATGGGCGAGGGAGACAAAGAGAAGCAGATATTTTTTCCAACCATCTAGAAGAGACTTTTAAGCCATCGTCAAGCGCTTATTCATAATATTAATGCGTCGGAAGTAGCACCTAAAAATTACACAATAACAAATGCAACGCTAATGGAACTCAAACAAGAAATAAAGAAATTAAGACCTAAAAAAGATCCTAGTTACGTCTTAATAACCGGAGAAGTTCTAAAAATGTTGCCTAAAAAGCATTTAAGTTTCTCTATATTATAAACGCTGCGCTTAGGTTGGAATACGTTCCAAGTCAATGGAATGTTGAGGAAGTCATAATGGTTTTAAAACCAGGACAACCGCCGAGTGACAAGAAGTTGTATAGACCCAATTCGCTTCTCCCAATTATATCCAACATTTTTGAGGGGATATTAATCAAGCGCTTAAAACCGGTTATTGAGAAAAAAAATCGTTGATCACCAGTTTGAGTTCAGATGCAAACATTCACGCATTGATCAGGTACATAGAATCACTGACTTAACTGAGAAAGTTCTTAAAAAAATATCTTGTTGTATTGCAAGCCTTTGATAAGATGTTACATAAAGGCTTGAAGTTCAAATTACAAAAGGTTCTGCCTGTATGCCTATATAACATACTGACAACATATATCGGGAATGCTCGCTATTCAAAGAACTTTTAGTTGGCGTACCGCAAGGTAGCGTCATTGCCCCACTTCTGTATATTCTACATACCCGTGATATACTGCAAGAAGAAAGCACCGTCTTAGCTACGTTTGCCGATGACACTACAACCCTGGCAATATAACAGCGAAATGTACTGGTTACTTGGAAAATATTCCAAACTTAACATTGAGAATAGGCTGCTCTTATATAAGCAAGTGCTGAAGCGTATGTGGGCCTGTGGACAACACTTGGGTTATACCAAGAAAATTAATGGCAATATTTTACAAACTTTCGGAAATGAAGTGCTAAGAGAAACTGTCCATAGACAATGGTACCTAAGAAACGATGATATACAGTCGAAGATGAAACCAGAAACTTCGCGCGAAAATGTTAATAATATTGTGCTACAAATTCTGGTCGAGAGACATTTAATACACTGTCTATAAAAGACTAAGTCTTTCTACTTAACACTATAAACATTAACCCCGTCTAAATAGCGGAGCCAACAGGAACTTTCATTTGAAAGATACCTATTCCTGTTGGCAACCCCGTCTAAATAGCGGAGCCAACAGGAACTTTCATTTGAAAGATACCTATTCCTGTTGGCTCCGCTATTTAGACGGGGTTAATCTTTATAGTGTTAAGTCGAAAGACTTAGTCTTGATTTCATGATAACAAAAATTGCTTGATAAGTCTGCAGGAAGTTACAAATTCATATCGAAGGGAGGAGTTGTTGGTGAATAAGAATTCACACTACCATGAGCCCGCACCTGCGGTCTTCATTGTGTCTATGGAACTTCACCTACCATTGGAAAAAAATGTGCACACAACCCTGTCATAAAACCGGAGCTAATGGCTGAAAACTGTCATTCTCTTCAGCGAAAAAACTCTCGGAGATCTTTTATATCGCCGTTCAGAGGATAGAACGTCAGAAACAAGGTTAGCAAGATCAAACAAACAATTTGCGGAGAAAACTATTGTAAGATTCAAATTCTTATCCAAATGACGGAAGACCAGCAACTGAAGAGCATGCATGATTGCTGGTAGCCAAAAAGACACTGAACGCATCACTAATTAGTAAGCATGCAAACCAGCACCAGGACGTCAAAGTGAAAGAGAGGATACAACGAAGAAAGGAAGAAATCTCTCCGGCAGCTCCATTGGATATTAGAAATGTTTTTAATTCTCCAAACTGGGGGCTTGTACTAATAGTGTTTGAAATATTATACTTTGAGAAAAGGGTACTATTATATGGTACAAAACTGATAAGAGTTCAAGGATCGCTTACATTATGGAACACAATTGACGACGGTATTTTGAAACTCCGGCCATTCGCACACGGAGCTACACAAAAGAGATAGAAACCTGATATTAAGTTACCAGCTTGTAGCTTCTATTTGCACAGGGGGAAAGGGACTACATTTTGCTGACTAGTTTGCGAGACTTTCGTGATGACTTACTACCGACTGAACAAGCAGGTTGCTGAGTGGCTTCAGTATCACACTCAAGGTTTTACTCGCGCAGCCACAGCAGCACCGGAGGAAATAGGCAAAGTATAAGGGTACTTCTATCGCGGGACTAGTAATGAGCAAAAGTCTAAAAAGTCAAAACCTACGCGAGGATGGCACACTTGATCTCTGCACATCGATATGTAATGCAGATCGTATCAGACAATATCATAGGTGCAGAGAATATGACGACAATTATCAGAGTTAAGAAAATGACAAGAATTCGAAACATGAACGAATGGTAGAAGAGATGGAACCAGTCATCAAAAGTAGATTCAACCCACTAAACCTTCATAGGTACACTAAATTTTATAAAGATCCACACAATATGTTTTTCTAAGAAATCGCAGTGACTGAGCTAATCGCTAGAGTTCCCGCTAAAAGAGTTTCCGACCAATATTCAAATTTCAGTAATTTTCTTCAGAATATCACTAATATCTTCGACACTAGCCCCCATCAGTACTGGCTGAAGTGGCGTCTGTGTTCATAACACATATCTTAGTTATAGACACTTGGAGTACCGCAGAGGTATAAAATAGTGGTAGTAGGTAAATAAAAGAACTAACTTAATAGCCATCAAATTGAACCAAATTTTCTTATTTTGGATTCGAGTCTAAGTATGGTTAACCAAATGAAATGAAGTATGGTTCGGCCACTACTTACGCCTCTAAATCTAGTAAATAATTATTGCTACATCATTTCTCTTATGATCTCCTTTCACGAGGTTTTTTTTTTTATTTTTCGTAGGTCAAATTACGATGGACTATTCCTACGGAATCAATCAATCAATCAATAGGTTATTTAACCGTTCATGGGCATAGATCATAAGCAGTTCCTTAGCATATAGATGACCACACACGAGACTGAGTTATCTATCCCCATGTTCAGGAAGGACGGGGAAAATCAAACTTGGACAGATATAAAACCCCCAACATTTTTTAACAACAAAATTACCCGGATGAGAAAAAAAAACACTTTTGTGGTCACAATTAGATATTCCTTACACCCTAACAGTAAAATAGCCTTTTAAAGTGCAGCTTAAAGGTTTTACATTGAAATATGCACTAATACACGTAGCAAAATCGATCGATATTTGTTTGCAAGCCAAGCAACTCCATTACACCATTTTTGTGGAATTACATACATCCCCTCGAAACAAATTTCACTTCTATTCCGGATACTTTCCGTTCCATTTTGTCCATACATTGCACATTTTGCTAGGAAAAAACGAAGGAAGGCAAGGGGAAGAAAAGAATGTAACATCGAACGCGGCATAAAACCGGGAACATAAATCCATTAACTGGGTGAAACCCATTCAAGTTTAAGTTAAAAAGTTTTTCATAAATCCTCACCAGAAAGTGTTATCGCTTGGTGGCAAATGACAAATGACTTCTCAAACGTGCAACTCCTACCCTCAACCTACATATTCTCGGTTGTTTCACCCAAGTAAACTGTTACCACCCCTCTTCACTTTATGTGTACCAGGATCAAAAATTACATTATCCTTTCTTTTTTTAACTTTATATTGGATTTTGAGCAAAATGTGTTCGGCTTTTTTCCAAAAAAAAAAAGAAGAGAAAACCATTTCCCGATCGATTACTAACGTATACACATGTATCTACATATTGAGTTACACTTGGACTGAAGGATGATGAAGAGTCACTCGTATATGATGACGAAGGAAATCTGACTGCAGGAAATTGTACCAATACCACACAGCATAACGATGCGATTACGGTGGTTGCGTCGTTGTATAGGTGTGCAATTAAGGCCTAATTTTGGTTATACCTCTTTCGTGTCCCAGTGATGGCTTTTGTTACATTCGGTTAGTCGAGGAAGGTTTTATTCCTTATTTCTTTGGCACTAGAATATGATTTTCTCCTAGATATCGAGGCAGCATTCGAAAATACAAAAAATCCCGAATATTATCGATTGCTTGTCGATTAGGTACTGATGGGAACTATCGTATAAAAATTATCCACTTATTCGATAGTATCGAGATATTCATTCATTCGATAGTTACTATTTTCATTCATTACTATTTTCATTCATTACTATTTTCAAACTTCAGTTTTTGAACATAGTTCAGTTTTTTCCAAAATTGTAGGTACGCAATCTTTGAAAATGACGGTCCTTGCTTCGTTTCTGAAAAACGGTGAGTAATTCGAACAAAGTTATAGAGACCAACATTTTAGTTTTTGAAAATCTTTACAAGATAGATGCCCAATATTTTAAAACAAATTTTAAAATTATATGAACGTAATCATCCAAAATGTCAAAATTTACCCCAAACTTAGTGTATATCGTTTTTGAGTGAAAATGTATCATCCCTACAGAAAAATTTTGTAAAACTAAGATTTTGACTTTTAAGATCTCTACAAATAGGATCCCGATTTTTTTGTCAAAAATTTTAGGTGCATAATTTTGCAAAAGGTCCGACTTTACGCTGAAGATTGCTTTTGAGAAGGAATATCTCGAAAAATATTACGATCCGAAATTTAAGCTAAGAAAGTCGCTACAAGTAGAATGCCGAGTCAACATTTTCGAAAATTGTATATTCTCTAAAATGTCAGACTGTAAACTCGTTCTTGAGTACGAATATCCCGAAAATTGATCTGGATACGGAGCTTTTATTTTAAAGTCATTACCCGTTTTCTTAATAAATGAAGTTAGTGTGTTTCACAAATACTGGATCTGTTTATCCAGTCCTCTTCAGCTAAAAAAGCTCTGAGACTCAGCCAAATGGAAAGGTGAAAGTCGATCACAATGGTACACATTTATAAAAGGCAATGCAGTAACCAAAGAATAAATTACCTAACATTACCAAGGCCATTTTTCAACACATTTTCGAGCAGCAAGGAATATGGATCTGTTCAGGTCAATCCATATTCGTCTCCAAGGTAAAATCAGATGTTAGGTTAGGTTGGGACGGATTTCCGGCCTTTCCGGGACCAGGAAACCTACATGAGTCTATGTGCAAAACCATCTGCTATTTTGTTAATATCAAGCCCGGCTAAGTCTTTAAGATCTTCATAGAAGTATTCCCTAGGGTTTCTCTTCTCAACATTGATAAGCCAGGACAGATGCACAAACGGTGAGTAAAAGTTTCTACAGAAATGGTTGGAGGGAACATCTATTCCAATAGCATGTTAACATATCAAGCAGGGCCCCGCGAGGGATCCTATTATTATAATAGGTCTTTCAGTTCTCTTCAGATTAAGCTTAGGCCAGATCTGTTTCGATGAAAGACAAGTACTGATACTATTCCACCCGCCGTTTTCCACTTTTCTGGTTGGGGACGGTTCTTCTCTATTTCCAGTGAAGTTCCGACACGCACCCTCTTTTTGCTAGCTCATCTGCAGTTGCACGGAAAGATGCTGCGTCCTGAAATACAGCGCAGAGAAATGTCGCAACTATCATCAATTTCGTTAAGAAACATGCGGCATTGTTTTACCAACTTGGATCATATTGTCGGTGATTTCATGGCTTTTATCGCCACCTGACTACTTATATATAGTACAATAGCGATACCTTCTACCGCGTTAATTGAAAGTCAAGTCGCAACTTCACGGATTGCCGCAATTTCCGCTTGAAATACACTACAGTTACCTGGAAGTCGTATGGTAATGTTTACATCTGATGCACTGGAGAAGGATCCTGCACCCGTACCTAACGTTTTCTTAGATCCATCTGTGTATATCTCTATCGCAGAATCGCTCAAGATGTCTCCAGATTCCCAAGCGCTTCTGCTATGAATTCTGGTCTAGTATCTGACATCGAAGGCAATGTGAGGAACAATATAGTCCGTATTACTAGGAATAGTATTCTTGCCGATCAGAATCCTGGAGAGAAGCGTATAAGCGCTAAGCAATTGCGAGGATTCTCTAAGCCTTATTGCTGCTTTAGCCGCCATTAGCGGCAACTGGAGCATTGTTTCTAGCGCTGTGGTAGGAATTGTTTTTAAAGCACCCATTATACAAAAAAAAAACCTTTGAACTTTCCTTAGAAGATCAGTATTTATTTTTGCCCACCAGGCTAGTACTCCGTACATCAGAATGCACCTCAGTATTGCCGTATAAATCCAATGGATCACTTTAGGCTGAAGACCCCATTTAGGGAAAATGCCATACAATAGGACAACCGAGGCCTTTCTGAAAGGGTTTTGTATATTTAGTTTCTAACTGAATTTCTTGTCGAGAATAACCCCCAAGTATCTGGCATGGCCTGCATTTAGCTTTGGAGGGACGATACATAGATACTTTGAATCTTCTTGTGGACAGAACAAGTTCGGTCTTTCCGGCGTTAACTGAGAGACCATTTTGCAGGTTTATTAAGAGCTGATTCCATCAGGAATCTTATAGTAATACGACATTTCCCCGATATAGTTATCGCAATATTGTCCGCGTAGGCAATAGCACTGTACCCATCTTTTCTAGGATTTTTAAAATTCCATTTACTACTAAAATCCATAGTAGAAGTACCCCTATATACCGACCTTCTTGTTAGACAGCACCCGAGCTCAGCATGGATACACTTGCTTTTAAGCATTTGCTCGATCCAATAGCAAAGGCAACTATCAACATCCAGGTTGATAAGGTCAGCAGATATAGCATCTGTTTTAACATTGTTGAAAGCTCCCTAAATGCCAAGGAAAAATACCATCGTGTAATCCTTATTATCAAAAGATTTCTCTATGGTTCCTACCAAAGAATAAAGTGCAGTCTCCACCGATCTCCCTTTCCAGTACGCATCCTGGAAATTCGATATGAGATTGCCATCTAGATTAGAACGTATATAGACATCATTCAGTCTTTCCAGCGTCTTCAAGAGGAAAGAGGATAAGCTGATTGCACAGAACTCCTTAGGAGATGCATGGGTGGTCTTACAAGCACTGACATTCCTCCTGGAACTGCGAGTGTAGACAAAGATTAGACAGCTCCTAAAGATTAAGTGAGCCAGGACCTCAATATAACAAAGCCTTCCTGAAGTTCCCCTGGAAAAATTTAATTGAGTCCAGGTGAATTGTAAGGATGAAAACTGTGCACTGCCCAAGGTAGTCTTCGATGGGTGACAGTATCCTCTGGCACCTATTATTCGACTCTTCCATGGCTTTCTACAGAGTAGCTTATCACTGTTTTACTATCTGGAAAATGGATATCCATGAATAGCTCCAAAGTCTCAATTATACATGGAGATTTGGAGAAGATTTCTCCTTATCCGAGAAAAGTCGTTCGTCTTTTCTATATTTTCACAGAATATATACCATGCGTTTCTTTGAGCTTTCCCTATCTCCGACTTGTATTTCCTCAGACTGATCTTATTTAGAATGCAATCTTCAGAGTCCCTTGAATGTTTTGCCTTATTAAAAAGCATTCTATCCACGAAGGCTTACCCCCATTTTTGTGTCTGCTAAAGGGTAGACCCTATGTAGGGCCTTATTCATTGTCTCGGTTAGTACGAGTACGTCCGCCATCCGGTAAACATCAGATGGCAAACGAGGCCGGATGAAAGTAAAGTTCTCTTACCCAATCAGGTTTTATAAACATTTCTAAAAAGAAGCGGGTGTAGGTGCAGGCATTTTATTTTTAGATATTAGAAATACAGATAGCAGTGTTTTACAGATAATAAATGTCGCCGTGACACTGCAGTAACAACGTAGTTATATCGCCTTTTTTTATTGACAGCAAGGCAGCAATAAAAACGACTTTCGCATTGGAAATAACATTAAAGCTTGTGAACAATTTATCGCGAAGAAATCAAGTTTGTTGGTACCTAAAACAGAGTAGAGCTCTATTGGGTACCTCGCCCAAAGAATGAAAAGGCTTATGAACGGGCAGGGAAGGTTTTAGCACTCAACCCAGTTTACACTGATAAAATAAAAAAAAAGTTCCGTCTTTGAACAGTGAATGATAGATGGAACTCACTATGCACTTGTTGCAGTATTAAAAAATCGTATCATTGTAGGACAGTATTTTATAATCTGAACAGCGCTGACATGATTGAAATAAATTGAAAGTTACATAACGAATTTGCTGCATATATCGTCTGAATTTTTAGAACAGTTGGATGGTTTACTTAGAGATGTAAAAACGAAAAATTTATTGGTTTTAGGGGACTCGAATTTTCATAAATAACTACGAGTCTGATAATTACTTGTTTCTTATGTCGTCACATGGGTTACAGTTGTTTATTAATGAACCAATTCGTATAGCAGATGAGTCGGAAATATGCGTTGACCGTATTTTTGGAAGGTTCCACAAATTATTCAACAAGGTTCTCTAGTGAAGTTTTGGATCTCATAATTATACTGCACGATTAGTTTTTTCATTCAGCAACCTATTACATGCTTAGAGTCAAGAAAAAAAAAATGTTCATGTCACTGCTGACTGCTTTAAAGTTTGAATTCTGGGAACCGCTTTTTTGGCAACTGATCCTTCTTTAGCCTACTACCAGTTTCTAGAAATTCTTAATAACCACATAGTTAATTGTACCATTGTTTCACCATCAAGGAAGATATCTAAATTAAAAAACTAAGGCCTTAGGTAGGATATAAATTACTCAAATTGATATGGAAAAAATGTAAGCGGTATCTTTAAAACGCAAAGCTGAAAGAATATTTCTCTAGGTTGAATAAAACTGTTAAAAAGCAAGTGAACATTAGTCAGGACAGATTTTACTCCGGAAAGTTTTAAATGTGTAAGGGAAACATAATAAAAGAGGAATGGAAAGTGGTAAACTTCATTCTTAATAAGCAAAATATTGATGAGAGTATAGGAAAAATCGAAATAGGAAATGTAGTTATCTCCGATTCATTTGATATAGAAAATACCTTCAACAAATATTTTGTATCAGTTGCTGCAGACATGAAGCCCTGTCATCCGAAAAGAAACTGTAACTGTGACACTTATCCAGATTTTATTGAAGGAGAATTGCAAGGCAATAGCTTCGTATTTGATCCCTGCACTTAACACGAAGTACACAAACGTAAAACGTCTCTGGACAACAAGCGCTCCTATACGTCTGATGGTATTACAAACTGTCTTCTCAAGAGAATGGCTCTGTATGTTGCTGATATCTTAAGTTACATTTTCAATATGAGTTTCAGTACTATGAGTGGCGGTACTTTCCCCAAGTCTTTGAAATCAGCTGAAGTATTACCATTGCTCAAGAAACGTAATAGTATATTTATAAGTCAATATGGACCAATTTCTATTTTTCCCACATTTTCTAAACTTTTCGAGAAAACTATAAAAGATCGTATGCTTTCTTTTTTTAAACAAAGACAAGTTCCTAAATAGCGAACAATCCGGTTTTCGGTGGGGCAAATCTACTGAAGATGCAGTCTTAAAGCTTTGTAGTGAGATAAGTGACGGGTTTAATAACAGCCATAGTACTCTAGCTTTATTTGATATAGTTAATTATGCAATTCTTCTTGATAATTTATACAAAGCTGGCTTCAGAGGTCCAGTTTACGATTGGTTTGCTTCGTACATCTCAGGAAAATGTCAGAGAGTTAGAATTGGTGAAATACGATAATTTTGGGGACGATTTTAATTCTAATATACTCGTACATATTTAAACTCAATCTTTAAGCAACCATATAACAGTGATGATATGGATATGCTTATGTAAGTAATTCATTATTTGGGTCTGCGTGAAGATTGCAAGGAGACTTACAGCTTCTTAGACACTGGCAAGTCATGAACTCCTTATAAGTGAAAAAATTAAGGCTATACCTATATATTGTAGTTTCAAAGGATCAGATTCAATTGATTGCAATATCCTCTTTCATTCAACTGAGTATCCATCAAAATATTGGTTTTCTTCTCAAACCTGTGGCCGGATTAATTTTAATGGAAATGCTTCATGGTTGCTTCAAGTTAGACAGAATTGACCGAAACGTAAATTTGAGGGCACATATAAACGAATTAAAAAAAATATATAATGGTCTTCGTATTTTTCCGCTCAAACATCTGTATGTTTATAAAGTTTTAAAGGTATTTTATATGAGGAGTGGGTATAGTATCGCGCACGTAAGTTCAAATGTATGCCCTTTGCGAGTAAATACAAGGGTATTAGTAAACCGCTTTCTAACAAAACTCATTTCTCAAACTTTTTCACTGTAACAGCACCACAACTTTTCAATCATTTGCCATGCGATATATTAGAATATTGAAAGTACGATGTATTTTTTTGAATAGAGTTAAAAAATTGCTGTTTTCAATAAATTGTTTGATGGTCAAGAATTTGTGTATTTTTGCATTGTTTAATAGCCTCAAACAAACTGGCTTTTTACCAGTTTTGTTTTACCATTCTCGTGATAAAACGGGTCATTCGCCTCTAGTTCCTAAAACTACAGAATGGCACCTACTATTCTTATATTCAAAAAATTGGTAATTATCACGTTTGTAACTTTAAATTGACTGTAAAATGGAGAAAAAAAAATTTATATACGAGTACCTAATTAGAAGGAAATTACAAGGTCTTCCAATAGGGAAAGTTCGGAACTTTGACAGTTGATAGCGGCCATATTGTTGAAGCTACATCTGTCAAATTGACTATCATTTATTCAGCCTGTTTTGCCAAATCACCATGGATGGATACAGCGTTCAACAACACGTGCAAATAATAAAATTGTTTTATCAAAATGGGTGTTCTGTTAGGGCAACGTTCCGCGCGCTTCGCCCATTTTACGGTCGTCATAATCGTCCTTCCGAAAGGACTATTCGCAGTGTGGTGGATAAATTTGAGTCCACTGGTTCAGTAAACGATCAGCCAACACTCGTACGTCGACGAAACGCAAGATCTGCCGAAAACATCGCCGCTGTCCGTGAGAGTGTGCAGGAGAATCCGAGGCAGTCGATTTCGCATCGCTCACAAGAACTCGACCACAACTTGGCGAATTTTGCATCCTGACTTGGGCCTGTACCCGTACAAAATTCAACTGACCCAGGAGCTGGAGGTAAACGACCATAGACAACGACGTGTGTTCGCTGAATAGGCGCTGGAGCAGTTCGAAACTAATCCTAATTTTCATCGAAAAATCAATCAACGTCAACAAACAAAATTGTCGAATTTGGGACGATACCAATCCACATGAGATCTAAGAGAGTCCAATGCATCCCGAAAAAGTCATTGTTTGGTGTGGATTTTGTGCTGGTGGCGTCATCGGTCCGTATTTCTTTGAGAACGACGTTGGCCAAGCCATCATCGTCAACGGCGAGTGCTATAGGTCGATGATTACCAACTTCTTTTGGCTTGAATTGGATCATATGGACACCAACAACATGTGGTTTCAACAGGACGGTGCTAGGTGCCACACAACTCACGCCACATTGGAAATTCTGCACGAGCGATTCGAGGGCCTGGGCATCTCACGTGGAGGTGATGTGAACTGGCCACCAAGATCGTGCAATTTGACAACGTTAGACTTTTTCTTGTGGGGTTTTCTGAAGTCGCAGGTCTATGCGAATAAGCCACAGACCACAGCGGCCCTCAAAGCCAACATAATCCATGCCATCGTTCAAATTCAGCCTGATTTATGCGCCAGAGTCATGGAAAATTGATTATTTCGGATACGCGCCACCCAGAGAAACCACAGCGGACATTTGAACGATGTTATATTCCGTAAATAATGGCATCAATAGGCTTTTCAAACGAATACAAATTTTCGGTGATATCTCACACACACTTTGTTTTATTTAAATTTAAAGATAGGAAGCGCTTAATGAAAGACCCTTTATAACGCAAGACCAAAAAGTTACAAAGGAATAGGAGTAGGTAGGGCACAGAATACGATGAAGTGAATGAAAATGTAGGGGCTATGGCGAAGAGGAGGTTGACGACGAAACTTCCTATGTCCATAAGATTTAGATTTATCGAAGGCATTTGTTCCAAGGCATAGAAAAACTGTTTGGAAAACCCATGAACAAGATATATAACTTCATTCGTATAGATTCTAAAAGTTGAAGGCTAGAAATGCTCCGCTAACATGGGATTTCTTTCGCCAATGGGCACCGCAATGACTTGAGTGTAACGAAAAAGAGATGTATCTTTAGGCCTGTGTCTTCTGTACTGACATGTCCAAGTGCCATTAGCTGCCAGTTTTTGCGCAGACGTTGACTAATCTACTACAGCGATCGAAGAAGACAAAATTGTCTTGTAGATCATTGTTAAGCAACTAAAAAGTTAATAGCTTTTTAGGATTTAAAATTTTGGTTGAAGTGAGCGGCAATCAAATCAGCACTGTTAAATCTCTGCAAATAACTCTTTAAAGAACAGTCGATTAGAACAGGCTTCATCCCCCACTAGGGGTGATAGGACATAACCAACGCGTTGACCCTATACTGGGTAACGAGGCGCATGCGTATAAAGGGCAACGAAAAGGCGGATTAATTTGAACGGAAGTGCTGTTCTTTTTGTAAGAATTCTAATTATCAAATAGTCTCCGACTATCGATCAGTACCCAAGTGTAATCTACAATCACCGTTGATTGAGACCGCCTTGCAAACATTGGTCTAACAGAAGGTTGAGAACTATTGAGCTTCGATTTGTTTACGTACTGCAAGACGTTAATTAGATCGTTTTGAATTGGCAGTCATTTTAAAGCTTTTCAGTATATTCCACTGCGGGCCCAATGTAAATACCGATGTCAAATTACCCACTATCGATGGATAGCAAAATCGATAAAATCTGTAATCATATTCATATTTTGAGGGTTAGCTTCGCTGTCTTATTTGCTTTTGTGGTTTAACGTTTTATAATAAACATCTTGACCACTACCATGATCCCCATATCACATAAAATAATCAACTTGCACCAAATGTCGACTCACTTGGTGAAAGCGACAAATCTGATAAGCCTGAGATAAATTTCACCAAACCAACTAATCCCCTATTCCTGACAGAAGAATTTATCATCCCCGAAATATTTGGCGTAGGGCGTTTTAAGATGAATGTTCATGTCAACCATAGTGAAGAGCTAGAACAGACAACAGAAACACCCTCCAGGTGATCATGAATCGCAAAATATTATTAAACATTTTGGCTCTCATAGCATAGCCTTGAGACTGAGGGACTGAGGGTCAGCCAGTGTACTTGTTTAATGCTATTCAAAGCTATCTCTCTTAAAAGCCATTTCTCATACGATTAGCCTTCGCATGAAGCTCGAAGCCTCTCATATTTTATTCTACTTAACTGCTAGTGTTAAGTAATACGAGCAGTCGTTACATAAATACCATTCTTTTAAAGAGCTATCTTGAAGTTCATGAAGAAAAAGTAGGTATCTATCCATTAAATATATAAATTTGGTAAAATAAATTTCATCTTTGAGCAGGGGGAGAAAAAAGAAAATTCCATTCAGCCCCCAAAAGAGGCATTACAAACACCATCTGCAAATGTATGCGATATAATAAAAATAAACCTGAGTGAAAATTGTCTACCGTCCTTGTAGCGATGAATTTAATAAGAATATTTAAAGGTGGAGTGTAATAAATTTCGTTTGTCTTCGCCTTCTTACGGACGAATACATTTGACCCGTCATCGTGTTACTTGAGTTCGCACCATAAAGGAAAGCAGGCAAGGAAATAATATAAACACGAGACAGATGATGCCCAGATATTATCTAGCAAAGGAGTGCTCGGTGTGTTCCTTTTTGGAATATGAACGACCGAAAGCAGCCATCCTGCTGGTACATCATCACACCCTGCCAACCCTGCTACTATCTGTACTTTTGATGGATCTTACATTGCTGTTGAAATTTCAAGTGCATCCCATTTTCATTCTGATTTGAATGTAAACGGAAAATCAGGTGCGATTCTGAAATGATGAATTTGCGCTTCAGATAATATGTATCTCACAATAGCGTTCTTTTTTTTTCGCGGCCATCGTTAAAGCGAAACATCCCAAAGGACCTTTGCGATGAGGCCGGAAGAAAGCAGCATTGAAAAAAAAAAAAAAAAAAAAAAAAAAAAAAAAAAAAAAAAAAAAAACACTATGAGTGGGACACGAGTGGGGGGTGGTAATATATCACCTGAGTGGGTGCTTTTCGGACCAAATTACTTTATTCAGTAAAGACTGGAATTAATTTTCGAAAATTAACCTAAATGAGGGCAGGACATAAACCATTAATTTGAACAATTCTCGCAAATTAACGGTGTAGGCCTGTTGAGGGTTACTTTTTTTTCGAATATTTGGCATGGAGGATGTTAAAAAGGTAATCACGGGAAGACGAGGTACAAGTGGGGCGGCTTTGTGGACGGGCACGTGTCTTCAGAATGATTCTTCTTTCAAGTGTTTCCAACACAGAATTAAAGATTCGATTTGAAGCAAACTTTATACAAAAGTTTTCAAGTCTTTTAATTTTCGTTTAACTATTTCCATTTTGGTCATGTTTATAGGCCACCGCAATTACTGTAATTTCTTTTCAGTTAACCAAAAAAACAAAATTGCAAAATTCAGATGCTGTCGACTGAGGGTAATCTGTGGCAACCTACTTTGCAAATAGCTTCGTTATTTCCTTGTACCAACACTAAAGAACACATGGTTTCCGCGATGCAAATAGTCTTGCGGATTGCAAGGAATTGTAATTTAAATTCTGTGCCTGTTTTGTGTCTGGAAAGTGAATTAAATTCGTGCAAAGTAAGTAAATAGATGATTAATTTTAGTTTGTATAAAAGAAAGCTACTTTATTTCATTCTGGATCCCTTGCACAGGATATAATGTGCTCCGTTTGCTTTTGTATCAATGTGTGTAGAACTGGCCATTTTGAAAATTAAATTTTCATACTCCTTGTTCCTTGCGATAACTGGTAAGTAGGGAAACTAATTATTTGCTGTGGAGCTGAGGTTTTTCCTTGGTTTGCTGCGAATTCCTGATGCAATTGCTTCATGGCTTGCTTGCCCTATCAGTTATTCGTTCAACGATCAAAGACAATTTTTATAAAGCCCTACCTATTAATTGACGATACGAAGGTTTTAGTTGTGACTGGGCTTTCAATATAAGAGTGGTATGGTGATTGTGACTATGGTTGTGAGGTCAGAAGTAAAAGAAACACCAAACAGTTTTATTTTTCAAGGTTTGAACTTTCGCGAACTATAGGTCCTTTCATGGATAGTGTGTCGCACAGCACGAATGTCTTCGAGAAGTTAGGCTATAGGCGATATGTGAGCTGTTTTTCATTTTTACTTTAACTAATCTATTAGGAAATAAAGCCAGAATTATATACATATATTTGGCACTAACAGCCCAATGCAGGGTCTGGCTAGCTTCTCGCAGCCACTCGTGCTGTATGTCTCTGAATGGTTGGGACCTACAGTTTTATGCCTTTTCCGAAGGGCAATTTTTCCGGTTGAGAGAAGCTTCTCATGACAGTTTTACTTTCGGATGTTTGTCAGACTTTCGCGGGAGGTGGCACCGTGAGAAAACTTTTTTTTATTTCCTATTTTTGTGTTTTCTTGGCTTCAAATCTTGAACCTCTCGCTCAGTGATCGTGCACTTAACCACTGAGCTACAGCGCCCACAATGACCAGAATTGCTTGGGAGTAAATCGCAACAAAACCGAATGGATGCTTTTCACCCGAAAATACAAAGTTTCTCTTGTAGACCCTACCATTATAAATGGCACCAGTCTTACCTTCACAGACAAAGCAAAATACTTGGGTCTTATTTTGGATAGGAAACTAAACTGGAAAGCCAGTTTATTACGCGTTAAAAAAGCCAGTGTGTCCTCTACTCCTATAAAAAATGCCATCAAAAAGAGCGGGGGTATGCAACTCCGTACCACTCTCTGGCTGTACGTGTCCGTTGTCAGGCCCATACTTATGTATGACGTGATCGGCTTTGGAAAATGCCTTAAACCTCAAATACAGATGGTTCTAAAATCGAAAAATCTGGTGGATGGAAGTGTTTTCTCCGAAAACCTAAATTTGAGCATCTCCTTCCATCTCCCAGATCACTGTAATGTAGTATCTGTTCAGGATACTAGCATTTTCATGGATAGCCAAGCGACAATAAAGTCCCTGGTATCATGCTCAGTCACTTCAAAGGCTGCTCAAGATTGGCGTTCGTCTCTCACGGAGATGACGGAGCAATTCAATATAAGGCTAACAAGCCCCCTAAAAAAGGCACAAACCTCAGAATTATGCCGGAAATGCAAAAATTAGGTATGCCTCTCACTACGTGTAAATATTTACTCATGTTGAATGCAATCAAAAATGCCAATAACAGATGGGAGACTCTTTCTACTTTCAGAGCTAGATAAAAAACGCTCTGACAGATTGGTTTTGCTAAAACGATCGCAAATCAGCACCGTCATCGGTGTCCTCATAGGGCACTGTTCTATCAGTCTACACGCTAAAAGGTTGGGCCTCTTTTAAAATGATTACTGCAGAAGCTGCAGGGATGAGGAGGAGGAGGAAATGATACTCATTTTCCGAAAGAACACTGATCCATCTAGGGGCTCCATTCTTCGACGACTTCGGCGACCTGGCGAATATTGACGTCAGAAGCATTCTCTGCTTCATAAGAAACTCCGGGTGGTTCAACTAGCCTTTAGGTAGTTAGATTAGCAACAGATCCCGTGGTATCACAATGGACTACCTTTAGTCTAAGTGTATCTGTATTTGTATTTGTATTTAAAAACCATAAATTTCCAGGTACTGAAACTTATCTGCCCAGTTGTTAAAAACTGGAGGATCCTGTTTGTGACATGTGATCCACAAACCTCTACTACACATCTGAGTCCAAGATGTGATAAATTAACATGCAGAAACGACAGAGGCATCGCATTACTCAATGTAGCTTACAAAATGTTCGCCAATATCCTGCTGACAAATTCAGGGAAAGTACTGTGAATTCAACATCCCTAGTCACCACCTGTTCGTTGAAAAATGCTTACGATTTATTTAACCGAAAAAAAACTATGGAGCGCACTGCAATTTTATGGTATACCAGCCAAACTTATAAGATTGACTAAAATAACATTAGCAGACGTCGAATGCCCACATAAAATCAGAGCTGACATGTCCGACCCATTCAAGACCAAAGATGGACTCAGACAAGGGTATGGAATAGCACAGCTATTCTTTAACTTTGTCTTAGATTTCATAGTTCGAAACTCCAAAATTGAAACCAGCGGCACTATACACATCAAATCCAGTCAAAAACTAGCGTAAGCAAATGAAGTCGATCTTGTGATTAGTAAAAACCTTGGCCTCCGCGGAGCTACGATTCGACGCCATTGGACTTTTTTTTTATGGGGTGTCGTTATGCTGACAATCCAGAATCGATTCAGATACTTAAGCACAATATTGATCGATCTATTAGTGAAATAGGTCTCCGAACCATAGAAAATACACTGCAAAATAGGGTTGACAAGATGGGCTACTGTCAAGCGGGCCGCGACAGCTATTTGAATGAAATTATTTTCCATAAATAATCTGAAAGTGTAGTCTTTTTAATAAAGCAACAAACTTTGAAAAATATTAAATGGATTTTTTTGTATAGCAATTTTAAAAAGAAACTAGAAAAAAACAGGGAATACATACAAAAACAGCCTTCTTCAACTTCAATTACACATTAGCACCAACCATTTACAACAGTTCAGTTAAGGTCTTACTTTCATATCCTTAGCAATTCAATGGCCACCCACGCACTTCATAGCTGCAGATCATACATACATAACAACACAATCAGGAAGAAATTGTGGTTGTTTTACCTCATTTAGAGCATCATTGAAACCTTTAGCCTTCCGCAAGGCAACTTGAAACCCGACCATGACTTGTGACTTAAGTGCCCCCATTGCACGGATAACGAAAAAATAAAAATAAAAAATAAAACCCATGCAAAGAAAAAAGAAGTTAAAAAATAATTTCTACACGTAACCCTGATCACCCATAACCGCCCAACCACTTGGCCTTCGAGTTTCGCCCCGAGAGACGGAAAGCACTGCATGCAAATCCTGTTGCGTTCTTCCCAGTTCACCGACATTGTGTGTAGTAGCACAATCAATTGGCGGTTGTGTGCGATGGTAATAGTGGTTACTTGCAACTGGAACTCTCTGAAGATCCTTTATTATGCATTTGTTTGTACAGAGTTGACCCACCATGACTAACTGGCTGCCCCAGCGGGGTTACTCCTCTCAGATGGTCTAGTTTCCTTTTCTCTTCATTATGGTATTCGTTTCCATTAGCCTCGTGGCAATAGTGTAATTGCGGGTATGTTATTGCACTGATGAACCCCTTCTTTTTTTTTTTTTTTACTGATGGTCGTAAATTAAATTTGCTTTTTTTACCAACCCTTCGCTGAGAGTGGGTGAAACAGCGTGAGGACGGAGGGATGGAAATTTTCACAGAACCAGCCAATTATGCAAATTTCACAATGATATCTACGAAAGTCGTTTCAGAGTCGTTTTGTGCTCAGGATATTCACTGGATGTGGTTTTATTTCAAGTGAAAAGTTACAGCTGTGATAAACATTTACATATAAAAATTATTTCAGTGCTAAAAATTATTGTTTTATTGCACTTATTTCCCGTTTATGTTGCTTATGGTTACTGTGGTTGAATAAAATGGACTTAAATTCACAGAGTGATTATCTACTTTTCAAGTTGAAGAAACATTACGTACGAGTATTATGTATACATATGTATACTTAGTACTCAAGTTTATTTTTATAACGTGGGTAAATGTGAATGGTGTAGCTCATATCGTCCTCCATACATTAACCCTTTCACACCCACGTACGCAAATGTTGTCGTCTTCAACTAGCTATCATCCAATTTTGTTCTTCTTTTATAACAGCCTGAGATGACTTGAATAATGTATAAACAAACTGATTTTATTGGCTCCAGTAGTTGTTTGGCCTTTAAGAAAATATTACCTACACATAAGTATGTTTAAAGGACGAAGGGTTTTATTTTTCAACTGACGTCAAGTGACATGTATTTATTTGTTAGCGTTGTTGTTTTAAATTTTTTGAAAAATTATGTAAAGCCAAAGTTTATTTGAAACCATCGTTGTCACTAGGGGAGGGCTAAAGAGTAGTAGATTTAGAAAAAAAAAAGGGAAGTAGATTCCCGGTTTAGCGGAGTAGATTTGATAATAGAAAAAAAAAACCATTTAGCCGTCTTTTTAAACCTTCACAGGCGATGATTTCTAACCCTTCTGACTACGAGTATATGACGGTGTAGTTCATTGTTGTATCTTCTCCTTCAATCCCCGTCGATACAAGTGGGACCAAAAATTACTCGAAGAATTTATCTTTCAAAACAGCCAAAGGTGTTTGCGTCTGCTTTTGATAATGTCCATGCTTTTCGGACAAACCATTTATTTCCACAATTATACGTTTATCTATCTGTGTAGCACACAAATGAACAAAATTTCTTCAAATCTTGTTAGAATCGATAGTAGACACTATTACATCTCAAACCAGGTAAAGGGGTTTTTTTTTTAAAAAAAAAAAGGGCGGAATAAAGGCATAAACCGATGTAGGGAGTAATAAAACAAAACTGCAAATGTCATTAACTTATCATAATTCTCTAAAACTGGACGTTTTGGCATAATAACCTTTCATAAAGAACGGTATATAGTCTGTGCCATTGTAGATAAGTTTAGGATATCAAAGTCGACAGTGCACGATACCATAAGCCGCTTTAGAGAATAATCGACTCTTAAAACCCGGAAGAGAAACGGAAGACCCAAATTAACTTCAAAACAAGAGGACCCGACTATAGAACTAATTAGCAAGAGGGATCGACGGCTTAAAGCTCCAGAAATCTGCGAACAACCGTTCACACTCAAATCAGATATCAGCAACAATGACAAAAAGGTGTTTAGCTGACACCTTTTTGTCTGACACCTTTTTCTACTGTTACGATCCAGTAACAGTACGAAAACCTTTCCTACGATCTCAAAACAAAGGCAAGCGGCTAGATTGTGGGAAAGGGCACCAGGATTGGACATCAACCGGTCGACAGTCTTATGGACGGAAGAGTTCAAATTTGAAGTTTTTGGAAGTTTACATTCGGCGGTCTGCTGAAGAAAAGATGCTCCTTACCTGTGTGGCCCCAACAATCAACCATGGCGGTGGTTCAATAATCAATGGTCTGGGGATGTTTCTCTTCCGTCTCTTATTGGAGACCTCATCTGTATCGATGAAATCATGAATAAGGAGAAGTACAGACAAATATTAGAAGAACACACTCTATCATCGGGTTGGTCCTGGATTCACATTATCCGAAACATTCTTCCAAGCTTTGCCGAGCATACGTGGACCAAGTAGAAAAAGAAGGAGCATTGACAAATATGAAATGGCCTACTTAATCACCCGACCTCAACCCAACAGTTACTTTGGGACGAACTTGATAAAGATGTTCGAAGACAGTGTCTAATACCGAAAGCCAAACTTTGGGAGATCCTTCAAGTAGTTTCGAGATCAATAATATTGGAAACTATTAATAAGCTGATCGATAGAATGCCTAGATAGACGATCAAAGTGGTGGTCGAACTTATTTTATTACCCAAGTCTTTATATTTATTAGGTTCAATTAATTTGTTCATTTGACTAGATAAATATACCCATAATATTGACGAAGCTATTTACAATAAATGTTGATTATTAAAATGAAAAACACAGAGGTTTATATATATTTATTATAAAACTAGGCGTGGCTTTGTATAGCTTGTCTCTACGCTATCATAAAAGTGGATGATAAGATTGTGGGTATCGATTTGGAGTTCCTGAGTTTCTTCAAAGATCTGCCACAATGTGAATATCTGATCTATAGTGGACTTTCCTGGCCTAAAATCACACTGGTACAGACTAATCAGATTGCTGACAAAAGGTAAAAGGAACAGACAAACGATGCTGAGGATCCATTCACCGGGCATACTTCCATTTGACCATATTTTACAAATGAGTTGATGTATGCTCCATACTAAATTATCCAACGATGGTTCCACAGCATTGTTGCGTTTAAGCTTCGAAGATATCTTCACTTCATTATGGCCTTGTCGACGGGACCGTTGATATTTATCGTCTGGGTTGAATGGAGCATTCTGCCTATCAGCGAAGTTTCGATCATCACCGACGTTTAACAGTCTGCTGAAATAATCTTTCCAATTTCTCAGCACCGAATGTCACTCCACTACTAGATTTCCTTCTTCAACCCTACAAGCTTCTGTATAAGCTTTGTAGCCTTAGCACACTCCTTTTACCTTCTGATAAAACTTTCGAACGTCATTCCTGCTATACAACCTCTGACTCGATTTCGCGTTTTTCATCATTTTGCTTCTTCTCTTCTGCTTGTAGATGTCGTAAACTCACGGCATCACCCTAAGCAGCATTGCTTTATAAGTCTCTTGCTTTGCTGAGGTTTTTTGTGGTGGTATTCTTGATGGCTTGGTGGCAGTTATGCCTTTGGTCATCTGCAGTTAACATTGGTGACATTGGACTTCTTGGAGGTTCAGGGACACTCGATCGGCGAGGGCTCTGGCAGTCTCTTGCTGTTGTAACCGTTCGATGTTAAATTGTCTCACAGTAATTTCTTGGTGTTGTGGTTCTTGGGATATCCGCGTCAATGTTGTTTTCTCAGAAGGTGAGAATATTCAAAATACTAGAGTACCTTACAGCAACTGCGACTTGATCAATCTGGTCGTCAGTTAGTTGATCCGGATGTCACGATTTTTCACCTCTCGCAAATGTCTGACAAATATCCAAATAAAATTATCTTTACTAAGCTTCTCAATCGTGCCATTTGGGAACGGCAATGAAAATTATATGTCGAGTGAAAAATATACCACGTCACATCACGAACGAATGATGGTTGCGTCAACCCTTCTATGGTCATAACTAAACAAGGAAATAATGGCACAAAAATCCTTTTTCTATAAAACCAAGTTCAGCCAAATCAGATCTGACCCGCGTAAAACATGGAGTCTTATAAACGAAATACTGGGAAGGAAAAAGCCTGGAGTTGATGAAACTGTAACAAAGAACTTCTCTGGCAAAATGTGTATGAATAAGCTCGCTAGTGCATTTGCAAACAATTTTGGCACTCAGATAAAAAATATTATCCATCAATGCGACGCCGTTACATCGACACATACAAGTCCAAGATTAGCCAGATCAGTATTCGTACAAGAAACAAGATTCTCGGAAATCCGAAGAATAATTCTTTCGCTCAGCGATAGCAAGTCGCCAGGTTTGGACGGCATAAGAGCCGGGGGTATAAAAAGACATGTGGACATATTCACCCCAATATTGTGCAAATTCGTGAATCTTAGCATAAACCAAGCAAAAATCCCTGCAACTTTGAAAAGGTCGTAACAAAGAGACTTCAAGATTTCATCGCCAAAAATTGCCTCATAAACCCAAGCCAGTACGGCTTACAGAAAAATAAAAGTACTGGTAAACTGTTAGGGGAATTTGCCGATTGTATCAACGAAAGCCTAAACAAAAGCTACCATATACTAGTGCTGTTCGTGGATTTCAGTAAGGCTTTTGACACACTGAACCATGATAAGCTAATAGATGCACTGGAAAACATTGGCATAAGAGGTATGATGGTAGATTGGCTAAAAGAATACTTGAACAACAGACATTTCTGTGTAAAAATCAACCAGACATATAGTCAAAAGGAACGCGTGCAATATGGAGTCCCTCAAGGATCAAAATTGGATCCAATACTTTTTATTTTATATACCAACGAGCTGTTACGATTATTCAAGCAGACCATACCATTTGCGTATGCAGACGATACGCGAAAGTGGTGCGCCACAGATCTTTGGGTACGGCAACAGCAATTATGCAGGAGGAATTCGATAATGTGGTGAAGTGGTGTCATGATCACGGTCTAACGATTAAAGCATTAAAAAAATTAAGCACATACGAAGTCCGCAGTTCAAGGCTACTCAACAACAAATGCAGTAGCTCAACTAGCTGTCCAATTGAGATAGTGGAGAGCTACAAATATCTGGGAGTAACCATTGACAGCAATTTTCTGTGGGATACGCATATCAATGAGTTGCGCATGAGCCTTAAAAACGCTTTACATGCACTTACCCATCTAAAGTTCCATGCCACAACGTCCGTATTGAGACAAGTCTATTATGCCCTAGTGGAATCGAAGCTGAGGTATGGAATACTTGCATTTGCTTCTAAAGCACACATAGAAAAACTAAAAAAAACTTCAAAACACCGCATTGAAAAAGATAAGTGCAGATAATCGGCGAAATGTTTTTAAGATGACCCTTATACTGGAGTACTATGACGACACTCGATTCATAACACCAATTCAACATGGGATCAACACCAGAAGGCGGACACAAGGTATGCTTCAAGAGCCCCGTTTCTGCAATAACTACGGGAGAAGGCAGCTGAAATGTAGTGTACCAGAGGTCCTCAATACAATTCCATGAGAACTAAAAAATATTACATATATAAAAACTAGAAAAAAAAACAAAGAACTTTTTTCTCAATACGAATTCAAATACGTAGCTAATTTTCAAATCCACTTCCATAAAACTGTTTTTTGTAAACATCAGTTATTTTTTTCTCTCTTTTAATTAATGAAATGTAGAAATGTAGTTAAATTAAGCTTGCTATCTAAATTCATTACAAGCTTTTGAAACTCGATCTTCTGCAGAAAAGCCTTTATAAGGCTTCGCGGAAACATATAACTAATGTAAAATATTTTCCGGGATAAATAAAAATAAAAATCGTTGACTTGACTTAACTTCTACTACTCGCGATCCCTGATCGATTTTTTTAGCTAAAACAGCTAATTATTCTGCAAAAAGAACATCTGAAACAGCTTTCGTAGAACTGACTTTAAAATATAATGGCAGATACTATACAAATTTCAATCTGTAGTATAAATTCTAGCAGTTCCTACCAGATGTCTGTAGTATGCATAATAAACATGTATTATGTACAGTACATACATTGCACTTAGACCAACTTAGGTCCATCGTGATATTATAATCCCTATCTAATCTTGCTACTTGTTTTAATGGAGCTTAGATCGTTCAGCTCGTTGAAAAAGTATTCTACTAGATAGCTCTTCCGATATGGGCAAGAGGAAATTAACTAGAGTCTTCTTCTCCTCTTCGTCTCTACAACTCCTGTAGATGTCAGTGCTTGCTGCGGCTCAGTGTCTCGGAAACACCGACATTTTTGTTTAGGCTTGCGACTCTCGCGAACGTCTGCGAGTGAAACTGACGTGAAAAAGCTTTTAAATTGTGTCTCTCTTAAACAGCAATAAACTACAGGTCACTCCTATTTCTCTGAAAATAAATGTAACAAGTACACCATGAGTGACTGCCTGAAATAATCCCTCACCCCTCATCTCAAACCCATCTCTAATAAAGTCGTGTTGGCATATGTCAGTGGATTACGATATATCAACAAGGACAATATGTTTTCAAATGTAATACAGCATTCAGGCATTCACTTGAAGAACGGCCTCAACGTCGGGTTCAACATATCTTCAAAGTGACCCTGTGATTATTTCTCAACGAAACTCAAGTGTGCGATGTGAACTCTTCATATACAAGAATTTTAAATAAATTCTAATTCTAAATAAATTTATATTCTTTACTACTAAGATATCCAAGCAAGGATCTATGTCGAATTATAATATTACTTACTCGTACATACATATAATGTTCCAAAATACCTCTTCAGCGATCCACTTAACTCGGAGGTAGATCCAATGCAAGCATATTTCTTTAGATTCCTCTCGTCCCAGATTTAAATTTCATTTCATTTCTTGTGCATTACTTTCAAGTGCATTCAATTCTTCCGAGCTATTCACTCCCTCTATCCCGGCACACATCCTGTCGCTTGATTGAGGATATTGCCATTGTGTTTACGCATGCATGCCTCGAAATGCAAACAAGCAATCTATGTAATTTACTAAAATGCTTTGCGAAGTATAGCCAAAGTCGGTCGGAATTTATGCATGTATTTACAATTCACCTCGAAGAAGGGCTCTGCATCACACCGACGTTATTCCTTGGCGACTACACCTGCAATTTTCTCTTTGCTTGTAGGAGACGTGTTGTATGCATTAGCATCCAAATAAATTGGACTACCTTTCCTGAAACACTTGCAAAATTGTGCACATATCAACCTTAATAGCGCGGGATATATCTTTAATTTATTTCCACATTGGTTGCAGTTTGCATTTTTCGAATCAACGGCATCCTGAAATATACACGTTCCTGTTCGGGTTACAAAGGTAGACCGATAAATTTCGTTTAAGGTTGCATATTTTTCCACACAGAACACTGAGTGCGACGGATTTCTTTCGGCACGAAAACAAATTAATCTTCGTCTAAATAGCAATGGCTTAGATATTGCATACAAGTTGGTAAACAAGGTAAGGAAAATTAATGTTTAGCTTGAGAGTCACATTTGTTACACGAAAATAATAGAAATGTAGGGAACACGTTTTAAGTATGTATTCGAATTTATTTAGAAATCGGAAGTGAAGTTTTGATGAAAAAAAAAAAATCTCTAGGCATGCTCATATCAAGGCGTGACGAATTTCTAGTGTTGGCTTTAGTGATGTCGTTAGTAACCATGGTTACCAGGCCAAAGCACTAAAAATAAACAAAGCGGCAAGGTTTGACGGCATTCCCGCTAAGCTCTTCTAAACTTTGCCGACATCACAGGCAGTCGATCTGCACCCACACAAAGAAAAGACGAATGGAGGGAATGAATTTATGTTCTGGGCTCTTCTGCATTAACCACGTCAATACCTTCTGGACATATTCGAACAATCCGTCGAGTATTGACCTCCACTAGACTTGATTTCTATTTAGCTCAAGAAGGCGTTCTATAGTGTAAACAGAATGCTCGTATGCAGTAGGTGCATTCCGGACAAACTGGTGGGTGTTATTAAGACAAACTACGAAGTCGCGAAATTTAAAGTGTTGCATAACTAATGAAAAGATTGGTGCTATCACTTATTTTTCTGGTGGTGATGAGTGATGTCCTTCGGAGTGATTTGTTGGTGCGAAGCGATTGAATCCCATGAAGTCATATATCACATAGAATTATGGACTTCATGGGATTTAAATGTCCACCGATTTGGTGACAGAAACAAACCCTGTGGGGCTAAAGATACATTCCGCCAACATTAAAATGATCAGCCTTACTGATAATTCATCTACGATCGACATCACAAGTAAGCTGTGTATTGCCGGATAAGAAGTCGAGAGTTTACGAAATTCCCGATACCTTGGAAGTGTTGGCTCTGCTGACGATGGTACCGAATTGAGCATAACTAAGAAGCCGAATCGAAAAAACAAAGGCTGCGTTTGGTATATTTTCTAAGATCTAGCGTAAGAGGTAGTGTAATGGAAGGTGTGTTATTCACCAATAGATTTACAATTAGTTGATTACACAATTTACTAAGATATTTGTTTGTGAATCGAATTGTAAAGGTTCGAACGGGAAACAGCAGCCAAGAGAATCGAATAAAATCATTATTTATTCAACCGCTACACCAAAAAGGGGTTTCTATCTGGTAGTACAAAGGACAAAAAATCAAGTCTGAGTGCTCCGGGAGAAAAAAAGAAAAAAGTTTAACATATCTCAAATGAAAATCTTTATGAGAGAACGAGTCAACAATGTATCTGATGATACTACAACACAGAAGTGACACATGTTTGAATCTGCGAAATAATGATTACTACATAGCCCGCCAGCAGTGTTGCCTTATCCAATAGGCCGAGTATGTAAAGTGCCTAGGGCCTAGAAACATTTATATCCAAAATAGATACAAATTTTCAGAGAATGGAACATGCTTACCCAAGAGGAAAAGGAGACTTGCGGACCACGGACTTAGTCACATCATATTCACTAAACCTTTACCTAATTAATAGTAAATATAATGTTTGGTATTAAAAGGCCTTTAAAAAAAAAAATATTAGGCGCAACAGACCATAAAAGGCATGGCTTAGCCAATAGCAGCCATTCGTTCTGTGAGTACCATGAAATGTGCCGCCAAGAATCGATTTTCCCCAATGAAACCTGTGCCTTCAATTGATACCTGCAATTTAGACATAGCCAAAGTACTTTCAACAAAAAAGCCAACCATTTAGTATTTTAAAGAACTAATAATAGCGTGAATAGTGATAGTATCTTGCTATCAAAAAAGAAAAAAATATTAATTTCCTTCCTATTCCTACTTCTATTCTAATTGGTTGTCCTAAGCCTACAACAACAAGCTTTCAGTGATTATGTTCTTTTCATCCATTTCTAACCAAAGCGTACAACTCAGTAGAGATTACATGAATACATACCAGAAAAATGCAGTCATCGTGCAAGTCCTAGTAGGACAACCCATCGAATGGCATGTCCAAATGGCAAATGATTCGGCAAAGAAGAAAAAAAGGCGAATTGAAATATTTCATGTCTCTACCTTAATGCGGAATGAGAAACTTTTATTCATCCTCAATTTGTTCGTGATGAAATTTTTCTTCTTTTTTTTAATGTTCCTTTGGAAAATACCAAGTCGACAATTTATTTTAATTTATGCAAGATGCACAGAGCGTTATTCATTTTGTGCTTTAAGATTTTAATTTAAAATAAAATAAAAAGTATTAAAGATTTAAATTTTGTAACTGTTTGAAATTTTGGACCATGCCATTATGTATGGAATACAACATCGGTTATATGGCCGCCAAGGAAGATTTTGGAAACTTCGATTCTTGCGATGTGATTTTTGATGACTTTTCGGCACATTTCTGACTGTATTATGACCATAACCTCACGGATGTTAGTTTTAAGTGCGGGGATTGTGTGTATAGACACGATCTTTGTCGTAGCCCCACAAAAAGAAGTCCAACGGGATCAAATCACACGATCTTGGTGGAATTGATGTCCCCAAATCTCGAAAGTAAACTACCGGGGATTTTTTCGTGCAATAGAGTAAAATTTGCCTGTGTTATGTGACACGTAGCCAACACTAACCAGTTTCTCGGCGATTTCGCGAATTTAATCAACAACAGCCTCAGCAAACGTCATTACAATCTAGTTCTCTTTTTGCACTTCAGCAGAGCATTTGATAGCCTCCACCACAACAAACTTATCAATGCAGTCCAAAGAATTGGAATTAGGGGAAAGCGGGCATACTGGATAGCAACCTTTCAGTTGAGAATCAAAGTTTCTATGCTTAAAGAGTTTTGTATGGAGTTCCACAAGGTAGCAAACTTAGCCCTCTACTTTTCATCTTGTACACTAATGAAATACTTACGCAGATGACACGGCAATTGTTGTGTTATCAATTCATATAAAAAGCAGCAAGGATGATGCAAGCCGAGTTAGATGAAGCTGGAAAATGGTGCCAAAATAATGGCCTCAAAAATAAAACTCATGCACATCCGGATCCCAAATTATCCAGCTATAGATGTGCCAATGCGACCAGTTGTGAAGATATTGAGATAGTTGGTACATATAAGTACCTAGACATCACTATTGACTTCAATTTCCTTTGGGAGCCTCACATTAACAATCTGCGAAATTGGAAGAATCACTGTTTACACCGGCCTGCCTGCAAATCGACGACGTGTGTTAAAAAACCAGTGTACCATGCTCTCATAGAGTCCAGATTATATGGTATGGGGCATTAGCTTGGGGAGATGCAACAGATCCAAGACAGTGCTTTAAAGTTGATGTCAAAAGATCACGTAACAACTAACATCGTAGGCGTTCTTAAAGTGAGAGATCTTTGAAATGAGTGCAGCTCTGGAGTGCTATCCAAGTTTCCGAATGCCAATTACTTACCAGTTGAACACACGGATCTATTCAACTTCCAGTCATCATCAATTAGTAGGACAGGAAAAGACTGAAGTATATCGTGCCTAACATAATCAACAATCTCCTTCAACATCTTTGCAACATAAATCAAGTAAATGTTAGAAAAAGAAAAATAGAGCAATACTTTCTAGAAACTATAACAAAAACCTCATAAGCCAAAAGAGATCGTTAATTAAATTGAACTTCATTTAAACATATTTTAACATAATGTAGCATAATAACTACGCCCCAAAAGGAAGTGTCTTTTCGGAACACATTCGAGGTTCGTGTCCACGGATAGAGAAGGATTATGTCTAAGACGACGTCGCGGAATTAGGAGAGAATTATAACCACAAGAGATTATTGGCTGCAGCTGTCATCTTGGAATTATTACATCAAAATTTTCTCGTTCCAGTGGTCGAAGAATTTGCTAGAAGTTTCTGGCTATCAGAAATGCGACTATATAAGAACAGATGGCGATCGAGGCAATGGCAGTTGGTTTTCGAACCGCACGAAGAAATTGGAAAAGTGATAATAGGCGAAGTTGTAATTTTGTGATAAATTGAAAGTTGAGAGTTAACAAGAAGAAGTAATTAGTTTGGATTTTTGAATGAAGTAATTGAAATGAGATAAAGTGATTTCAGAAGAAAGAGACCTTGTAAGGAAAGAATTTGCGAAGAACAGTATAGTGTGAACTTGAGTTGTTCTATAGACAAGAAAATAAAGAAATAATCTCACAGAATAACGTTTTATCTACTCGAGCCGTAGCTCGCATATTACAATATAATTATTTACATTAAAACTCAAATATTATACATTTTTCTTAGTTTGTCAAGAATAACACGAATACTTGAATTTGTGTTATCAATACAGGGTGCTGCAAAAGTAACTATATGATGTAAAAAATTCATAAGTTCTTTATTTGCGAATATTTTATCTTTTTTTTTCTATTTCACACAGGTTAAACTTGAGAGATATACAAAATAGAACGCTACACAATTGCGCAAAGAACTAAGATTGATTAACATTCCTTGAAAATAATTATTCAATAATGTTAATACTCAACGTGCATATATGAGATTTTATAGTGAAAGAGCTGCTGCAACGGATCCGACTAGCTGGTGGATAATTTTGCTGAATTCGTGTCTGTTGGAGATTCAAGACGTACGGGCAAACCCCGAACTAGCAGATCGGTTTAAAATATTGATGTCGTAAGATATAACATCGCAGAAAACACGGACACATCAACAAGAAGACGATCTGCTCAGTTGCAGATTTCTGACCGCGATCGTCGGATTTTGATAGAGGATTTGCACCTTTTCTCGTACAAAATCCAGCTAGTCCAAAAACTAAATCCTGGGGACCTCGCGCTGCCCTTTGAATACGAAAGAGCAGTTTTAAACTTCGAGCATGGATAAAACTTGTTGGCAAACTTAGTGATGACCGACGAAGCGCATTTCCTGCAGATTCTGGGTATCCCAAGATCTCCAAAATCTTCATCAAAGACCATTACACCCAAATTGTGTTACTGTTTAGTGTGACATTACCGCCGAAAAGATTTATGGTCCATATTTTTTCGAAAATGATCAAGGTAGAAGCCTAATAATAAATGGAGAACGTCATAGGGCAATGCTGCAACATTTTGTATATCCACAATTGCCACCAAACGCCAATATATTGATTTATCAAGATGGCGCAACACTGCAGTTATTGAGCCAAGAATTTCCACATCGGATAATTTCCAAATAGTTTGAGTTATCCACCAAACTCGCCTTATTTGACTGCTCTAGATTTTTCTTGTGGGGCTATTTCAAGGAAAAAGCATATGTGAATAAGCCCCAAACCTCGAAGCAACTAGAGTAAAACTTTCACGAAGAAATTGGTCTTATACTCCAAAAAGTTATGGAATATGCTATAAAAAGAGCAGATGGTACGAGAAAATGGTTCTTATTTAATTGATATTATTTTTCATAAATAATGTAAAAAAAATAGCATCAAATAAACTTTCTTTTCAAAGTTAAACTTTTTGTTTTGCATTCAACATTTATTTAAAAAACAAATCATATAGTTACTTTTACCGCACCCTGTACATTCACTTTATAATCTATAAAAACAAATCTGTACTTAATCTCCTGCAGATAAGCCATGAGGAATGACCTTTACAGGTCAACAATATTGTTAGAGTTTTTTAAATAAAATAAAATGAACGAGATACACAGATCTTTTTTTTTATAATTTTAGCGCGCCAAAAGGGATATGAATACGCTCATATTTTTTCAGGGCACAGACGTTGGTGAAAAGGGGGAAGAGGAACAGAGGAGATGCCCGTGCACGATGGCTTTAAATGTTTGAAAGTTGTAGTGATACGGAAATACAGAGTCTAGTAGATCATTACACATTCGTGTCGTTCAGCTTACAAACAAATCCCTATATGTGACAGAACGACCGGAGTTGGACTTAAGAGTGAACTGATGTGCATTCGAAGCATGGCGCGTACTGCGGGTAAAATTTTGAAGAGGAGGAATGCAACTGACTATTTCGCTGGAACAATTTTTATCAAAAAAGCGATAAATTCACTCGAACGAGACATTTCTATGATGTTCGAGTGAATTTATTGAGTTCACAATGTGTCTATTACCTATAAGTTTTAACGCGCATTTCTGTACCCTATCTATAATGTGCAGAACGGTCTTGGGTGCACCAGACCAGATATGGGCGTTATATTCCATCTTTGGCCAGATCAGACGGGGTAAAATCTTTCTTGTACTGTTTAAGGAATGCTTAACTTTTTGCATTATTTTTTGGCGAATATGTGATTGTTCCATTGAATATAGTGATTAATACACATACCGAGAATGGCAAGTTTCTCGGTTCTAGCGATGCAAGTACCATTCATGGATAATGGTTAAGGGTTTCGATTTCATTTGAGAGACAGAAGACAGCATTGTGTTCTGGGAGCATTAAATACCACTCTGTTGGTCGAACCCCATTTGATTTTGCTGCCCAGGTCGCAATTTAATGTGTTTAGCACACGTTGCCATTCCTCTTCTATGGCCGAAGAGCAAGGACGTGAGTTAGAGAACAAATGTGAAAAACTGAGGGAATAAATTGAATTAGAAGTTGCAGACAATAGATCATTTATAGAAATAAGAAAGAGAGTCGGAGACAAATCAGAGCATTGGAGAACATCAGCATTTATATGGTGAATTGTAGACTTGAAACCATCCAATACAACTTGTATTGAACGCCCCGAAATGTATTTTTTAATCTACTGAAGAAGAGACTCATCAACCTTATGCCAAACTCTGTCAAATGCCGTTGAAATATCAAGTGTAACCATCTCAGTTTCGCCTAAGTGATGGTTCCACTTCTCGTGAGATATGCCATCAAATCACTAGTGGACTTGTTGCTGGGAAAATCATTCAGAACTGTTATTTTTGTAGTAAGATGCAACAATTTCAGTGTGTCCACCTGTGGTTAAACGCTCCATATTGTAAAATTATAAACTACCTGTCACTATGAATGACAGATGGATTTAACAGATGCTATACGGCAGGGATGTGAAATCCCAATATCGAAATGAGTAACCCTTTGCATACTAGAAAAATCGAGTCAGCGAGCAAGTCCTTAGTATGAAAACCCATCGAATGTCATGTCCAAATGGAATGCCAATGATTCGGCAAAGAAGAAAAAAAGGCAAATTGAAATATTTCATGTCTCTACCTTAATGCGGAATGAGAAACTCAATTCAATTGGTCAGTGATAAAATTGGTCTTCTTCTTATTTTTATTCTTCCTTTGGAAAATGCCAAGCATACAATTTATTTTAATTTATTCTAGATGCACAGATTTATGTAACCAGTTTACCAACGACACACTCTTTACACGCATTTTAAAGACTTTCCACTTGTTTTCTTCGAAATTTCTCCTCGTTGACCATTGAATGCTGCATCAATTGGAAAATTCCTTTCCACGAAGTTATGGCGGATGAAAGTTTTCCACAGGGAGACAGCAAATCTGTAAGTTTTGAAAACACAATGCAACTGCCCGGTATATTTCTATTTACAAAACTTTACCCATATACTCGTAAGTGGTGTTTCTTGACAACAGAAAATAAAGCAAAAAAAAAAAGAAGACAGAACTGAACAAATTGAAAAGTTTCCTGTGGTTGCCGATAACAATTTTCCGCTGGTTTTTTTTCATTCAGAATTGAAAATGGAAACTTTTCTTTTTGTTGTTGTTCGTGTTCGCGTTCACTTGAAAATTTGACTGAGATGGTAGTGGTATTGGTGGTAAGTTAAAAATAACTATTCAAAATGAAATTCAAAGGCTGCAATGTTAACGTTAGCTGAAGCAAAGTGAAATGTGAAAACTTTTACATGAAATTGAAAAATAATCTTTTTTACGTTTAACAACTTTATTTTAATTGCAATTTTATTTTGACAGTTTGTTCTTAGGCGGTAAATTTATTTCGAAAGAAAACTTGGCAAATTGCAAATGCTGACAACGACAGCTAAGTAATTGGGCAATTTCGGTTTGTTAGAGGATTGATATGTTTCATGGTCTCTAATTGCTTAAAATAACCACTTGACCAATAAAATGTTCAATGAATATTTATTCTAAGGGAATTTCACAAAATTCTTAAAATCAAAACTCATAGTTACAATCCATTCAGAATGGTTCGTATGACACTACATCCCCCATTTTCAACTAAGCTTGACATTGCCATATTTTTTTTAAAGCAGATGCAATGATGACGGTTCTTAAGAAAATTGATCGCAAAACTGTTGTTACAACTTTTTATATTGCGAAGAAAATATTGTTATCAATGTGCCGCTTAAAACACCATACCAAATAGAAGACGAAGTCGGCAGATTTATTGAAGTCTTACAGAGTGCCGCGTGGAACAACACGATAAAAGAGGAGACCACACAAAAGATGGCAACAATCCCGCAACTCCTCAGCATAAAACTCATTCGAATCACCTCTGTATGTACTCGTATGTAGTAAACCCAAGAAACCGATCCAAAATTTCAAAAATCGCGAGATTTCTACATACACTCCGGGACAAAATGATAAAACATCGCCACAAATTCTTAAGAAAAAAAAAGTCTGCGTAACATTTGCCAATTATTAGGTAACAGGATGTATTTAAACCGCACTACCGTACTACCGTACTACCAATTTCTCGAAAAAACCTTTCATTTTTTATTTTGGGGAAAAAAACCGAAAACTGGGTAAAACAAAATGATAAGATCATTTTATGTCGATACTTCGTTCAGTAAGGATGTATTTAAGTAAACATTGGTTGTGCTCTTGTTTTATTATCGTCTAGTTTGGTTAAGTTCTAGAAACTTTCTTCAAAAAAGGACATATGAGACGCTAAAAAATCTTAACTTCAGGTGAGGTACAAACAATTTTAAAATTTAGAAGTAAAGTCTGAAGTTTTGCTAAAATATCAAAGTCAGTGAAGAGAAACCGAAGAGCAGCGACATATCTAATAAACGATCCCGAAAATTATGACAAAAGAAAGTCTCCTGGGAGACCATCGGCATTAACTACAGAGAAAAACGTGCGATTTTGAGGAAAGCTTAAAATTCTTCTTTGATGGCTCATCAAATCGCACCTAAAGCGGAAGTTTAAACCAACATAAAACAGGAGAGTGAGGAGAGTTTTACAACATCTCCAAAGGCAAAAACTGCTTCGGAAGACACCTTTAACTTGAGCTCACAAAACGTGTGGTTTTGAGTTTGCTCGCAGTCATTGCCATTGGAAGAAAAAGCGGAGAAAAGTTATATTCACAGATGAAAAAAAGTTAAATTTAGATAGACCTGATTACTATTTTCATGATCTGCATAAGGAGCAACGAATTTTAAGCCGTCTGATAGGATGAGGTTCTGTAATGGTACGGACTGGAATTGGCTACGGACCAGATATATTGAACTTAATAACGAACAGATTGAGAGGTTTGCTTCAAGTATTGTCGAGGAAACAGGATAATAGCAACCCATTCTTCCAGCCAAATCGAGGTGTGCTTTAACTAAAAAAAAAACATATCCCTTCTTAACTGGCCAGCAATGTCACATGACCTGAATATAATTGAGAACATGTGGGTAGAGCTCGCCCGAGCAATTTATACAGTTGGAAAGCAGTACAACAATATTGCGGAATTGCATTGGCACCGAATGGGACAAGATGGATCAAAAATATGTTAAAATTATGCCTAAGCGAATGTTAGAAGTTTTAGAAAATAATAATAATAATAATAGCTAGCACACATTACTAATAAAATAAAATATTGAAGTTTTCATGTTTCAATTTGTTTGTCCCAACTAGTTCTCGGTTTTTCCCCCAAAACAAGAAAATCAAGGAGTTTTCCAAAAAATATTTTATGGCAGTGCGGTCTAAATACACCCGGTTACCTAAGGATTCTATCAGATTTGGAAAATGTTACGCACATTTTTTTTTTTTTTAAGAATTTGTGGGGGTGTCTTATCATTTTGCCCCGGGGTGTATCTCGAAGACTTGACTGCTGAAAAAAGTTCAAATTATACTCACCCTGGAAAGCCATGACAGGTATAAAAATACCACAAGTGCAATCGCCAACAATAAGAAGAAAACAGTGACGAATGAGCAATAGGAGACAAAGAGAAGGCGGATTTATTTGCCAGGCACCTAGAAGAAACGTTTAAGCCATTTGACGAAAGGGTCCTGGTGGTACAATTATGACATCTGGAAACTTTATAATAAAAAGTGTGTTATTGGCCGAACTTCGCCAGGCAACAAAAACACTGAAAACGACAAAGAATACAGACCGTTATTGCTCCTGCCGATATCAAATGTATTTGAAAAACTCCTATTGAAGTGTCTCCACGCGATAATTGAAGAAAGACGCTCAATTCCTGATCATCAATTCCGCTTCAGAAACCCGGTTTATAGGATAACTAAAGTAATTGAGAAAGTCCAAGAAGGGAAAAAAACTATGTTCCAGTGCTTTTATTGACGTCTCTCAAGCCTTCGACAAGGTATGACACGAAGGATTGAAGTACATACTCGTATAATCTATCAATCACGGAACCGAATACTCAAAATTTAAGGAAATTGCTACCGGAGTTCCACAAGGAAATGTTCTTGGTCCGATGTTGCTTTTACTCTGCACTTGGGACATATCTCAAGAAGAAAGCAGTGTTGGAGCCACATTCACGGACGATACGGCTATATTGACAATGGAAAGTTTAGTCGAGTCAGCAACTAAAAGGCTCCGAAGAGCTTTGGATACAATTTGCGAATGGACAAAGATTTGGCGCATTGTTCTTAACGAGACCAAATCAACGCGTATTAGCTTTATTTACAAACAAATAATCAACCGTATGCAAAGGAGGCAAATTACATAAGAATGACACTAGACGCGAAATTTAAATGGAAGCTGCAAATATATTGGATTCTTGGAAGACTTTCTAAGCATATTTAACAAACTACTTTTATATAAGCAAGTGCTGAAACCTATATGGACGTAAGGTATACAACTTTTGATTTGTACTCAACTAAACAATATAAATATTTTAGAATCTTTCCAAAACAAAGTACTAAGAACAATCGTGAATGTTCCACGGTATATTAGGTACAATATACAAAGACCTAGGAATAGCTACCGTCGTAGATGAAACAACAAACTTTGCTTGCAAACTCCGTATTTATCTTCATCGTCATTGCTACAATGCCACACTCGAAATTCTGAACGAAATCGTTCGAATTAGCGCAACAAGGAGTAGCCACCTGCAATGGTGTTAACAGCAAGTGATTTTGCTGGAAGTTCCCTGCCCAACGCGAATATATTTTGAAGCTTAAACCACTAAATATGGTAACTTAGTTGTAGTCAACAGGAAGAAGAGAGGTGTTTTTATTGAGTAAAAATCTCGTACTACTATGAGCACGCGCTGCCGGTCGTAAATTGTCTATGAAGATTTTCACCTTCCTATAGCCTTTGGACTTCGGCAATACGTTCCAATTATCTTCAATTGATTCACAATGCTTTTTATTTCTCCTCAACTATTCTGTCCCATAATTACTTTGGGCTAGACACCTTTCTAAAGGATTGAATGAATATGCACTGCATGCCATCTTTTCGAACGGATTGTAAGATAAGATTGTTTGAATACCAGCATAAAGGTGTGCATTCGAGATGCCATTCAGCCAGAAAATATTTAGGATGAAATGAAAGCGTTATACTAACTCAAAATTTGAGAATTGCTTTTTTCAGATTTTCGAAAGCATACCTATACAAAACGCAGCATTATTCAACACAGCGGACACAATAAGGAGTTCAGCACTATCATAATTTACACTGGCTTACAAAATATATTTATTTTTTGTTCGTCCCCTAAAATGGATTAAGGTATTTCTAAAGTAAAATGTTACACTGTGTTCCAATATGAATAGAATTTTCCCAGTACAGATTTTGAGTTATGGCGTATTTAAGATAAGAGTTTCCGATATTTAAGCCTACTTGCCAACGGTATCTGTCCTTGTGGAATTGTATGCTAAATTCATACGTGTAAACAATATTCCTCTGCTAACTATAATTTTGCAAATACTGTAAAAGTTTGACAAACATTTTTTAAAGATTTGGAAATATGCTCATAAAATACACTATAACTGAAAAACTGTGGGTGGGAGAAAAAAAATTATTACAAGTTGGATTCAGAATACAATTCTGCTTTGGAAACATATTCAAAGATTCATGAAACATGCAATGTGATTCACAGGGACCGTTGGCAAGTTGACTAAAATGTCAACAACTCGCATCTAAAGACGCCATAACTCAAAAGCTTTACATTCTATTTACGTACTTACGAGGGTGGGTCAATAAGTCCCTGAAAATTAACACAAATTGTGTCGCCACCTTAAATTTAATTTTTTTTTGTAAAGAATCATCTTTCAAAAGAACGCACCCAAATTTTCAGACAGATCTGTCAAATAGTTTTGTTGTGGCAGCCATTTTATATAGACGCCTACTAGCATTTTCATTAAAATGGAAAAAAGTGAATTTCGAGTGCTCATTAAACACTATTTTTTTGCGAGGAAAAACTATCACGCAAAATTCGTTCCAGAAAAATTCGGCTGAGTTTTTGCGCCGTTTCGTAACCGTGGATGAAACCTGGATTCACCACAACACGCCACACCAGAAACCAAGGAACAGTCAAAACAATAGACTTCTCCTGGTGAATCGATGCCGAAGAAGGCCAAGGCGGGTTTGTAAGCAAACAAGGTCATGGCGACAGTTTTTTTGGGATGGGCGCGGTGTTATTCACATCGATTACCTTGAAAAAGGGTAAAACGATCACCGGCGCATATTACGCAGAGCTGCTGGATCGATTCCAAGCTGATTTGAAGCAAAAACGGCCGCATTTGGTGAAGAAAAAAGTTCTTTTTCACCAGGACAACGCACCGGCGCACAAGTCCGCAGTCGCAATGACAAAATTGCATGAGTTAGGCTACGAACTCTTTCCTCAACCAGCATATCCCCCTTTACTGTATGTTCCTAACAACACTGTATTTTTGGTAGATTTAAGCTAATATCTAACAAACCGAACACGCTCAATGAATACAAACAATAATCCATCTTTTACATAAATATGTCCAAACTTTATTACACAGAAACTAATATAAGATCAGGAATATCCATACGTCCCATTTCATACATACATACACATATACGGATACATGTTACATAAATGAATAATCAAACATAAGCTCCTTCCGCCCCCAATTCAATTAAATATTAATTGGTTAATTATATCATCCTTCCGTACTCATGTTTACCTTCCTCTGCACTTTTGTAGTGTAGTCATAATTTTTAATACAATCTTGCTCATGCCGGTAATGATATTGGTCACGAGTATTACAAAGGACATGTGTTGTATTTTAACCACTCCTTAGGGAAACACCCCGCAATGGGCATTCATCATTTTCTTACATCACGCGACATTCCCTGTTGGACTTAATTTTAACGAAGCATAGCGAATTTTGTTAATTTATTCGCAACTATCCAAGTAGAATATGATGGCTGAAAAAAAAAAAAAAAAAAACAAGCAAAACCGTGCTCATCGTGAAGTGCTCAGTGTCCATTTTCTAGTCACGTTGAACGCTAAATTAAAGGACATTTTCATGTTTCATGAGAAGCAAAAATATCAGAAAAAGGTGTGCTCAATTCTTCTTCGCGTTCGTGGTGGATAATATTTATGTAGATATCTCATTTTTATAGTCCACCATAAAACTTTCCAGTACATTAGCACAGAAAGTAATTGCTAATGAAATTCTGGCGTTTAGGCCTTCAGGTTGATTAATTAAATTCGCATAACGCTAATGAATATGAATGCGCGTAGGAAAAGGAGTATTATGTGCTCATAACAGAAATAACTTTATTGCTCACAAGCCGACCTTGTCCTAGTCATAACACTCAGTTTGGTGATGGCGTAATAAACTGCGCCAAAATTTGTTTATCTACTGAGAAAGGTGTGAAAATTAAGTAATTTTATTATTTCCTATCCTGTGAACACATGTCGAAAGGGTTTTCAAGCTAAATTGCAGGTACACAAATTAATAGCTTAGAAATTTAGATTCTAGGTTTGCGACAATTCATGAGTATTTTTTATGAGTTGTATAGGAACGACTGTTTGTTTTTATCGGAGGGCATAGAAAAACGGAAGTTTTACTGAGGCGCTTCGAAAAAATTAGGGGCCTTATCATTTATTTCTCATCTAAAATCAAGACTAACGCATATATTAGTATTGTTTTATTGAAAAAATGAGTTCGAACAAATTGGTTTCGCAATCAGCAATATACAATTTTTGAGCCACAGAACTTCTTTGATTGAAGCAATGAAGATATTTCAAATCATTATTTTGAATAAGTATTCCGAAGATACAAAAACAGAAATCTGGAACTGAAACCAGTAAAGTTGGAAGTGAAGATAAAACTGATTCACAAGCGAAAACCCTACCACCTACATCGAATATCTCCGGGAAAAGTAGTCCGCCGGCTAACCAGGACTCAGTGAAAACGAAATGCTTCGTAAAAGAGAACAACGAACTACGAGCTAAACTTAATGAAATGGAGCGACTCTTCCACGAGCTTAAAAAGGAAGTAGATGCTCTGCGAAAGGAAAACGAGGATCTCAAGAACATCAATGTACCGAAAGATCCCGATACAACGCCAAACCGTCCAGCAAGTGAATATTTTACGGACGAGGAAGAACTTGCTCACGAAACCAATCCGGCCTCCAAAAAAAGGCCTAGCAAAAAACGTAAGGCGGTTACTTCACCCGAAGTTTCACAAAAGGAATATAAGCCCGCCGTATCAAACAAGGCAAAAACCCAAGCGAAAAATCGCCCTCCACCCGCAATAAATGTCGCCGGGATAGCGGACTATGGAAAGCTTCGTAATCTTGTCAAAAATACGCTGAGGACAAAACACAATATAACCTCGCGCCGAAACAACGAGTGGAAAATCAACGTAGATGACCCAGACTCCTACCGAGCACTGTCTCTAAAATTAAGCACCGAGAAAATCCAATGGTATACTTACGAGAATAAGTACGAAAAACCACTGCGAGTCTTTGTTAGGGGACTTCACCCGTCGTGCGCAAAAGAAGATGTTATGGAAGACGTGAAAAGCCAAGGCTTGAAAATTATTGACGCCGTGAATATTATCAAGAAGGAAAAGCAACGTACGGAAGGAGGCAAAGATAATGTCATCAAACGCGGTCTCCCACTTTTTATGTTTACCTTTGATAGGACCGAGAATGTGGACGAAATCTTCCAAATGAAAACCATTCTAAACATCAAGGTAAAAGTCGAGCCCATGCGTAAGGGCAAAAGATCGATACCTCAGTGTAAGCGATGCCAAGGCTTTAACCATACGCAGGCATACTGCCAGAAAGAACCACGGTGCGTAAAATGTGCCGGTACACATCTCTCGGAAGAGTGCAACATAACCAAGCAGGTCCCAGCGGTCTGCGCGAATTGCATGGGAAACCACCCAGCGAACTATCGAGGTTGCGAAATCGCCAAAGAACTTCAAAAAAGACGCGATACTCTAAAAAAAACCGCTACAGGAACCGGAACTAAACTTAAAAGATCCTAAAATCGATAAGCCTAAGACCGTTAAGCCAGTCAAAAGGACGAGACCGATAAAGGAAAATATAAAAATTGCACAAGAGAACGTCGCTGGTCCAAGTCCAACGGAAAAACTGCCACTGGCTGGAAGTACGAAATCGTACGCGCAAGTTGCATCAAGGTCAGCCACAACAGATCCGGTCTGCCAAATACTAACTGTGATATTGGAAAAACTTGAGGAGCAAACCAAGGTTAATCAAGTTATTTTCGACAAATTGAGCAAGCTCGAGTTCAAGCCTCGCAAGACAAACAACAAAACATGAATATGAAACAGGTGCTAAAGATACTAACGTGGAATGTAAACGGCATTCTGGCAAAAATAGACGAATTTTAAATCTTTTTACGGAAAAACAATATTGATATATGCTTGATATCGGAAACCCATTTAAAAAAAGGACCTGGACCCAGAATAATAGGCTACAGTGATTATCACGCGCATCATCCTTCGGAAAATGCGAGAGGCGGTTCCTCTATGTACATTAAAGAATACATTAAGCACTCCGAAAACATAAAAGTAGAACTGGATTCTATGCAAATAAGCTCAGTTTACGTAAAAATAAATCATTTAGACTACCAGATCGGATCGTGTTACTTCCCTCCGGGATATAGGCTGGTGCACGACGACCTCGTTCTCCTCTTTGATTCACTCGGGCCTAATTTTATCATCGGTGGTGACTTTAACGCGAAACACACTTTCTGGGGTTCAAGATGTAATTCAACGAAAGGCAGATTATTGTACAAAGCCAGTATGAAACGTGGTTTGGAATTTTTTTCGACCGGAAAGCCAACGTATTGGCCAACTGACAATAATAAAATCCCTGACCTCGTCGACTTCTTTATCGCAAAAGCGCTAACTAAAAATCTAACGGAAGTAGAAGAATGTTATGATTTATGCTCAGACCACTCAGCAGTCACTCTGAAAATCGGTGGAAGTCTAGTAAAAAAAGAAGGACCGCCTAAGTTAACTAGTAACAAAACAAACGGGGACGTTTTCAGAAAATACTGCAAGGAAAATATTGCTCTAAATGTGCCGCTAAAGACACCACTTGAAATAGAAGACGAAATTGACAAGCTCGTGGAAGCCATTCAGTGCGCAGCATGGAAAAATATCCCTTTTCGAAAAACAGCAACACGAAACAGCAAAGTTAAATACCAGCCTGATATCGAAGACCTCATACGAGAAAAGAGAAGAGCGCGCAAGAGATGGCAACAATCCCGTGCGCCACCGCATAAAACTTATCTTAACCACCTTTGCAACAAGCTAAAAAATGTGCTGCAGGACTTAAGAAATCGCGAGACTTCTACTTACCTCGAGAGCTTGACCGCTGATAAGTGTTCAAACTACTCTCTATGGAAAGCCTTGAAGTCCATAAGTAAACCCGTAATGTACTCGCCACCAATAAGAAAAGCTAACGGCAAATGGGCAAAAGGAGACAAAGAGAAAGCGGAATTATTTGCCGAACATTTAGAGGAAACGTTCAAGTCATTCGATGGATCGAAGATCCGAATGCAAATACGGCACCCGACAACTTTAAATTAAAAACTGTATCCCTGTTCGAACTTCGTATGACAATAAGGAAACTGAAAAATAACAAGGCTCCAGGATATGATTTAATCACTGGCGAAATTTTGAAGGAGCTACCGAAAAAAGCGTTAGTTAAGTTACTCTACATTATAAATGCTTCATTGAGACTTCTATATGTTCCAAGGCATTGGAAAGCCGCCGAAGTAATAATGGTTCCGAAACCGGGGAAATGTACAAATGACAAGAAATTATATAGACCCATTTCGCTCCTGCCGATAATATCTAAAGTCTTTGAGAAACTTCTGCTAAAAAGATTGCACCCAGTAATTGAAGGCTACAAATATGTATGTAAACAACATAATGTGTATCTGTGCTGTAATCATTTCTCAGATCGAAAGATTCCATGTATCTAAAGGATGTTTTTTTATATATATATATATACATATATGCTTCTTCAACAAAACTCTAGAAGGAATTCACTCACGCCGAGAACTCCACCAAAAACGATAGCGCCAAAAAGCCTTACGGCCGAAAATACAAAAACAGAAATCTGGAATTGAGACCAGTATAGTTGAAAGTGAACCTAAAGTAGAGTCACAAGCGAGAACAAAAACAAATAATTATTATAAAGAACTGAACTTAAAGCAAGGAAAAATCTTGAAGTAATAGCTGCAAGTTTGCAAAACTAAATAAAAGAACTGGAAAGAAGGGTCACCTTGCTGGACTGCTCTAACAAATGTCCTGCTCAGCAAAATAGTGCAAAAGAATACCTCACAAGAGAAAAATAAAAGGCCTACGAAAAAACGCAAGGCAGAAGAAAGTCCTGAGATGTCTGCAAGAAGTCATGATGCAAAACAAGCAAATTTACAAGATAAGACAAATGATAAAAGGATTGCAAAGATAACCATTGGTTTGAAAAAAAAAACAACCAAATACCACCACCAATACTTCTCGTATGATTAACACGATATCGTCTAAAACTTGACTAATAAAAAATGTAGGATTTGGAAGCCAAAAACTTAATTAAAAAGGAAACCACACAAGGTAATGATAGGCAGCCAATGAGAAACAGAAAATTATCTCTTTTTATGCTCTCTTTTCATAATCAAGAAGAAGTAGAAAAGATATACAACATAAAATCAAACGATGCCAAGCTTTCGGGCATAGGGAAAGCTATTACAAAAGAGATTTTGCTTGCGTTAAATGTGAAGGAAAACACCCCACAAAAAGTTGTCCGCTAAAGAAGGACGAGAAAGCAAAATGCATCAACTGTCATGGTGATCACCCAACAAATTATAGAGGTTGTCCGATAGCAAAAGAATATCAAGAAAGGAAAAGCAAAGCTATTAAAAACAAGCAACAAAATTCATCCAATAATAAAAGTAAACAACAAGTAAACGTTGAAAACATGAAACTAGACAAAGTGCCAATTGCTGCCAAAACAAACATACCAACTGTAGAGAGTAAATCGTATTCCCAAATTGTGAAAAATACACGTAAAGAAGAGGAAATATCGGTAAAGGAAATGCTTATTACTATTATCCAAAGATTGGATAATCAGGATAAAATAATTAAACTGCTAAGCAAAGAAGCAGGAAAAAAGCAACAAAATATTAATGATTAAAAATAATCTAAAAGTCGCAACGTGGAATGCAAATGGTTTACTCCAACACATCCCTGAATTTCAGGTGTTTCTAACTAACGAAGATACAGATGTTTGCCTGATTTCTGAAACTCATTTCAAACAATAGAATTCCTGGGTATCTTTGTTACCACATCCAGCTGACAGTGCTAGGGGAGGTAGTGCTGTAATTGTGAAAAGTACCTTGGCGCCTTATGAATTGCCAAAAATAGCAAAACTAACAATGGAATTTAAAATAGCTGCGATATACTGTTCACCCAAGCACTCGCCCACAGAAGTAGATCTAATTGACCTTTTTCAAATGCTAGGCAACAATTTTATCATCGGTGGTGATTTCAATGCTAAACAAACATACTGGGGGTCAAGACTAATAACAACAAAAGGCAGGAAGCTTTACAAATCAGGGCGAAATTTTAACTGTGAATTATTTCGACTGGATCACCAACTAATTGGCCATCTGACCCTACGAAAATACCAGATGTTATTGACTTCTTCATAATGAAAGGTATTAAAAGAAAATAAGTTAAAGTTAAACACAGGTATGATCTGTCATCGGATATATACCTGTAATCCTAACAGTCAATGGTTTATCAATAGAACAGATAAAAAACACACAAATAACAAACAAAAAAACGAGCTGGTGTAAATTCTGAGAGTATCTTAAAGGCTTCATTAACTTTAGATCTCCACTTGTCACAACAAAACATATTGACATTGAAACAGAACAATTCATTGCCGATGTACAACAGGCAGCAGAAGATAGTACACCGACTTATCAACAAAAAAAACAGGCCCCACAGAAATCAAGCAACTGATACTTGAAAAGAGAAGAGCTCGTAGAAAATGACAAACGACAAGATATGCCGGCGATAAAACCATATTTAATAGACTTAATAACAGACTTAAAAAAGTATCACTGAATTCAAAAATGTTTCTCTAGCTAAATACCTTTGTAATCTCACGGCTGACAAAGTTACGGGCCACTCCCTTTGGAAGGCTGTTAAACGTTTGAAGGGACCTCAAGCGCAAGATCCCCCGTTGAAAACACCTGATGGGATATGGATCGGCGATCCAAAAGAAAAGGTTAAACTCTTTTGCCAGCACCTTTCAAATGCTTTCAAACCTTTTCCACCTGGTGCAGCAAACGAAAATCTTGATTTCTATAACAGAATAGATGAAAAGGAAATTCCTTATGTTTCGTTAAGAGAGGTCAAGACATGTATTCATAAACTAAGTAATAGAAAATCACCAGATTATGATCTTATAACTGCTCAAATTTTGAAAGAACTGCCCTCCACTGCATTGTTGAAACTCAAGCTTATAATTAATGCTTGCTTTAAACAAAGGTATGAAGATAGCAGATATTATTGTTATACCCAAACAAGGTAAGCCTATATCAGAAGTTACCTCATATAGGCCAATCTCACTTTTACCGATATTATCGAAACTTTTCGAGAAACTTCTTCTTAAAAGACTAGACCAAATTATAGAACAAAGAAAGCTTATCCCCACCCTTCGTTCGCTATGGTTCAGTGCACTCTGAACTTATACGAATACAAGCAGGTGTTCCACAGGGAAGTGTTCTAGGACCCACCCTACACGAGTGATACCATGATAGCCACATTTGCAGACGACACTGCTCTTCTATCAACAGATGGATGTGTGGCTAAAGCAATAGAAAAGCTACAAAATTCAGTTAACGCGATATGTGATTGGACGCAGCGATGGCGAATTAAACTTAATGAGTCAAAGTCCACCCATATCAGTTTTACAAAAAATAAATAAAATAAAGAATGTTCCCGTGGTTATTATTAACCATGTAGCTTCTTACTCTAACACAGCTAAGTATCTGGGTATGAATCTGGATGCTAAACTGAAATGGAAGGAACATGTTAAAAAGAAAGCAGAAGACCTAAATATTAGATATAGAAAACTTTATTGGTTGTTAGGATATAACTCAGAACTGTGCATTGAGAATAAAATCCTTTTATATAATCAGATACTAAAACCCGTTTGGACATATGGTATCCAATTATGGGGTTGTACAAAGAAAACGAATGCACAAATAATACAAACATTTCCAAATAAGGTCCTTCGGGGGATAGTGAATGCCCCATGGTATATTAAGAATAGTGACTCGCATCGAGATTTGCAGATTGACCTCGTAACGGATGTAATTAAAAAGTACACAATGCGTACTACAATCCTGAGATAGATGACGTCTTAAATATACGATATAATATACCTCATGAACTTTTTTTTGACAATTATGAGAGCCCGTATTTAAATTATAATACTTTCTCAAAACCGACTTAACGTTGAAAACAAATTCTTTTGTCGATCACTAGTTGATTGCTCTTGATCAGGTAGGGTTTTATTTTTAGTGCGGTTAGAGTCCCAAACTACTTTGGGTTTTAAACCCCACTGTGTCTTTCGAGATTTTCACCTTCATTAACAAAAAAAAAAGAGCTTTAGAACTTTAAAATTAAATAAAACACATAAAAATCGTGGTACTGGCCATGGTACGTAAATCAATCAGTTCTTCGAGCAGCTGGGGTCTGTATTTCGGCAATAACGCGGCGAGTGTTGGATTTCAAGTCGTTCATCGTCTCTGGTTTATCGGTGTAGGCAAGCGACTTTGCATATTTCCACAGAAAATAATCCAAAGGTATTAAATCACACGATCTTGAAGTCCAATTCACAGGTCCATTATGCGAAATTATGCACTCATCGAATGTTTTCTTCAATAAATTGATTGCGACGCGCAATGTGTGGTACGTTGCGCCGTCTTTCTGAAACCACAACTCTTCCACATTAATGCCATTCAATTGAGGAAAGAAAAAGTCAGTAATCATGGATCTATCTATAATGCTCTCCATTGACTGTAACGCTCTGGCCGGCATCACTTTTTAAGAAATGTGGACAAATGATTCCACCAGCACACACAAACAGTGACATTTGTGGATGAAATGGCTTGCGGATTTTCTTCACTCCAAATGCGGCAATTTTGCTTGTTGACGTAGCCATTTAGTCAAAAATGAGCCACATCGCTGAACAAAATTTTGTGGTGAAAATGAGAATCAAGAGTAATTTTGTTTTCGGCCCATTCACCGAATTTATGACGCGCACGATGATTAAGCTGTTTCAATTCATGCACGAGCTGGATATTGTAAACTCGTAATCCACGCTCAACAGCAGCAACATACATGCCCGGATTGACGACTATGTGTACCGTAAAATAGACGTAGCGCACGGTAAGTTTCGCGAACTGAACCACGATTTTGGAAATAAATTTGCACAATTTGCAAGCGTTGTTCATGGCGAAATGACAAGCCAAACTAAACACAAATCAGCTGTCAGCTGTCAAATTGGCTGTCGCTGGAAAAAGTGTTGCCAATTCGAAAAACAAACCTCTAAAAAAAAAACAGCCTTTATATACGTTGTAGTCGCCGAAATGAGAGATGATGCGACTAGGAAACGTTGTGTCCAATAACTGCATGGTTTCTCACGCTATGTGGCAGGTGGCATCGTCTTGAAGCCACATGACTTCGTTGGTGCCAAAAATAGTTTGTTACCATGTCCCAATCAATCACGCTGCCGGTCCAAAAATCCAGACCAGCCAGTGACTTTTTGTGGATGCATTGGTTATTCCTAAATGGCCCGCGGATTTTCATGACCCCAAATGCAATCATTTTATTTGTTTACGTATTCACTCAGTGGAAAGTGAGCCTCATCAACTTGGTGGTTCTCTGACACTCAACCAACGACATCACGACGTTGTTATGGTCTGCTGGCTTCAATTCCGGAGTAAATTGAATCTTGTAGGCATGCAGATGCAGATCTTTGCGTGAAGTTATAGAAAAGGTGCGATTGCTGGGAACGATGGCAAATGGATTTTGACGGATTGTCACGAATACTGTCACACACTGTGGCGATATTTTCGCGTGACCAGCCACTACTATGATGCACTGGTCTTTCCACATCCATATTTTTGCAGATGGCCCTAATAATTAGATCACCCAGTGTACGTTCCCGTTTACAATAAACACTTAAACTCGATTATATTCCAATTGACATATTTTGTATGCATGTTAGTCATCTGTCAATTTTTAACGATTTAATCAAATAATAGATCATTTGTTACGTAAATTCCTCTGAACCAAACAAATTATGAATAAATCAACATTTTCCACTAATTGTGCAATTTTTCGAAAGTCAAAATAGCGCAAACAATTTTCAATGCAAAATCAATTTAATTTTAATTCAGTTTAATTAAACTTCATTCATTGCATATTGGTCACAGCAATTGTATTGTACGAGTAAACGCGTAAAACGCTCCGAACCACAGAATTCCCTTTGGTAAACACACCAAATATCTATGACAATCCAATAATTTTTCGAATTTACACACATTTTGTCCCAAAAAAACACACATTCCTATGGGGACTTAATTAAAAATCTGTACCGCAGCTGAATACTGCGTAAGCCTGCCTCTGTAAATGTATTGAATCATTCAACATCCTTTGCGTCCTGCGCCTCTGAAAAATATTCCAATGGAGAGTAATTAGCAAAACGCAAACGAATTCAACAATTTCACAGAATTTATTGTGCAAGTATACTCAAAACATGTTCATTTACGGGCACATGTACTTGGAATCTACTGACATATTTCGTTTCGATACGAGTAGGTAGGTTTGAACATATCCCTGCAAATAAATTAAAGTCTGCTTCCGGAAAAGTTGCTTTTTCGGGTGCATTGGATATATACAGCTGCCTCTGTCCAGTTTTGGGAGGAATTTTCATTTTTCATTATCATGTATCCTGCGTATTTGGTCATTACTGGATAATTTGGTGCAATGTGCATAAATTCACAGTGCAGCGAACTATAATATTTGGTCTCTGGAAATGTGTACAAGGATCGATATCGACACCGGTTGCAGGTTAGTGTTCAATGCGTTGACTGACTTCACAAGAGAGCAACTCTTGTGCTTTCAAGCCATTAAGTTTGTTTTGGCATAAATAATATTGCGTTCGGTAATTATCGGGAGAAATATTGGATGGAAAGCATTTTGAAATAATTTGGCAGAGTTCACAATTCACAGATACGCGTAGATATGTATTTGTTGGCATAGGATTGATTATTCATCGAGCAACTAGAATGGGAGTAGAAAGTGGAGAACGAAGCCCGAAGGGTATTAGGATTGCGGCATTTTCAAATACTTAGGTATTTGTGGACTCCAGGAACTATTAATAAGTAAACTAGGTAGAGCTGAGCAACCCGAGTTCACTCAGAAAGGCTTTATTTTTTTAAATACTCGTAAGTAGGCGCAATGTGTGGATATTTTATGTTTGCATTTTTTTTTTTTTTTAATAAATTAAATTCAAGTGGCGTTACTCTGCGAGACAAAGTGCGAAGTTAACATATAAGATTGTCGATGAAAGTAGCTCCGATGGTACGGACAGGCAGGTCTCAAGGAGAGAAGAAATATACGTTATACAGAATGAGTTCAACGTCGAAGGAGTCAAAGAAAAAGTGACACACACAAAGCAACGTGACTAATCATTTTTAAGCGACAAATTTTTTGTTTGATTGGAGGGGCGATGAGCTGAAAAGAGCCTTCCCAAGCACTGCAGCCAGTAAGGAGATCTTTTCTGCTAACCCCTTGTGTGGTGTATTGTATGATTTTTGCCGTCTAGTTAAAGTCAAGTTTCCGAGGAAGCTTAAAACTTGTTGTGCTGAGAAGTAGATGATGTCGAATGGATTGTTGAACCCTTTCTGAAAGTTTTTAATTCTGGCAGAGCAATGGCAGGGTATTCGCACAGAATCCGTTCGGCCGTTTTAGTGTCCTCAAGACATAGTCTGCAGGTTTCGGATTAGCTTCTACCAATTCTCTTGAAGTGGTATTTTAGAGAACAATGGCCAGTGAGGAAGTCATATAGGAACTTTGCATGAATGAATGGATTTCTTGGCTTGTCGAAGACTCGTTTATGAGTACCAGTGGAAGAATTTTTCTTGCTGTTCCCAGCGATTTAATCCTATTATTAGTTGGCTTATAGGTAGGCAACAGAAGAGTTCAGGGCGAATGAATTGAGATTGTGATCCTGATTTGGCCAAGTTGTCAGCAATTCTCTTGCCATGCCCTTGTGACCAGGAACCGAGAGTAGCGAGAGATTATTGTGAGCAGCGCACTGAAAGAAGGTTTGTAGACAATTCCAATTCCAAATCCTGGAGCCCCAACAAGCGATATTCACCTACTTCTAGACCAAAATTGAAAAAATTGAAAACCATTACCTTACATTCAGAAATGCTAGACCTTCTGTAGGTCTTGCAAAGGCACAATTAAGTGAATAATTTCTTAGTATTTAGAAAGTGATCATCATTTGTGACCCTTTATCACTTTATCACCACCCTGAAGACAGAGCATCGTCCCTAAACGTAATTAGAGATCCATCCATGGACGCAATGTGGGGCGAACAAAAAGCATACTTATGGAAGCAGAATCCGAAACTGTGCCCAGACAATCTAGATGTAGAGACTTCTGGATTTCTGAACGACAAGATAAAAATAAATGCCGAGACAGATACTCAATGAAAGATGGCATTGCTAAGCGAATATCGGCAGTTCAGACAAGAGGATGAAGTTGGACGGTCTTGCGAAAAATGTGGAAAACACTTCAGGAAGCCGAGATATCAGCGTACAGAGTACAGAATATCCAAATAAGTCGTCGGCCAAAAACGCAACACATTAGGTTAGAACCGGAACTACATTCAAAAGGCATCAAGCGGGCTTTTGCAGTGGTCGATCGTGCTCCAACCACATCAATACCTTGCGTATCATTCTCGAGCAATCAGCCGATTTCAAGTCACCGCTTTACCTCTTGTTCGTGGATTTCGAGAAGACCTTCGAATCCCACTAAATTAGTTATTATTATAAAGGAGTCATACAATAAATCTAGGTGATTCGTTCCTCACAATGGACAGCTCTCCGGTTCTTTCAAAGTGCAACAGGGAGTGAGAGAAGAGGATATTCTTTAGCTAATCATCTTTCTACTGGCGATAGATGATGTACTGACTGTTACCGTAAGTGTAGCTGAGAGACATAACATACAATGGAGACCGTTTGAAAGACTAAGTGATTTGGACTATACAGACGATATCTGTTTCCTGGCAAGTATCATTAGCGGGTTAGATGCAATACATCAATCACTGCAGGTGAATGGAGAGTGCGTCGGTAAAGACAAAAATAATGCCCACAGGCCGTTCCACACATAAGGGTATTATACTGAAGCAGACGCGAATTGAGGAACAGTTTAATAACCTGGGAAGTTTTTTATCATCTGACAACGGAACAGACCTAGACGTTAAAAGCAGAATAAAAAAAAATACTGTGAATCATAAGCAATGACAAAAACAACAAAACAAATGCTCGCCAGTTACCTGGACGCCACCTTTGGAGATTTTCCCTTCGAACAGACCACCAACCGCTTTTGGATTGCAGCGTTGGACTTTAACCCTATTTTCGTACGACTTCAACATCGAGTACGTCAGTACGTCGAAATTTAGATACACCTATGCACTATCGCGGCTCATAAGTCATCAAACAATTGAGAAGGAAGAGGATTTTGTCATCGCTGCGATCCAAATTGAAGCTGACGTCAATCGGATTTCTTCAGATACTTTACAGCAACTGCCAGTAACGTTCCAGTCCGTACAGAGTGGAACGGTAACATAAGTTCGGGAGTTCGTTCGAACGTCTTGGCCAAACAAAGTTAAGTACATAAACCTCAAAATATTTTATAATTTGCGAATTGCTCTTAGTGAATCACAAGTGAATCACTATGTCATTGCAGAATCGAGTTCTAAAGCAGCTACATGCGGGACATCCGTTGATTGTGCACATGAAAGCACTCGCTCGCAGTTGTGTTTATTGGCCCATTATAGACAGGGACATAACGCAACTGTCCCGGAAGTGTTCTGCTTGTGCAGTAGCAGCATTAGCACCCGTCAAGGTACCATTAGCTCCATGGCCAGTGCTAGCCAAACCTTGGTGACGGATATACCTGGCCCGTTTCAAAAACGAATGTTTCTCGTCATAGTCGGCTCTTACTCAAAGTGCCCGGAGATTTTTCATATGCAGTCCACCACTACGGTCCCGACTATCTACGTGAGGTGTTCGCTCGATTTGGATTCCAGAGTGTACGTAAGTCGGATAACGGCACTCAATTCGCATCCATCCACAGTTTAATGGTCAAGCGGAGAAATTCGTCGACATCTTTAAACAGGGGATGAGGAAATTACAAGGCGAGTATGTCACACCAAACATAATACAAATTATGATACGGTGCTATCGCTCCACACCAAATGCCTGATTACCTAACAACAACATTACTCCAGCGGAAGCTATGCTGGGGCGCAAAATTAAAATACATTCGGACCGACTTCGATTTTTAGGATTTTATCAATCCAGTGACTGGCGTAAGACGTACGAGTACTTGCAACGACGACATTTATCCATCACAGGTATGTATGTATGTATGTATGTATGAATGAAAGTGAGCAGTTGGAACGTCCTGCGCGGAATAGAGTACCACCTAAACGACTTGACCAATGAAGTTGCGGAAAAATATATATATCACTATCCACGAGGGGAGATGTTGTAGTCACGAATTACAAAACAAACGGATTCATCATCTGTCACCTCACGATCTGATACCGGTCACCTAGAGACATACGGTCGGAGATCTACGATTCACGTCACTTCCGTAAAGACTACTTTATTCAAGGACGAAGAACCCTTGAATAAAGTAGTCTCTCCAATATCGGTTTCTTTTTACTTATGAACACAACAGTATCCATATCCCTTTTGGCGCGTACAAATTATAAAAAAATAAAACCCGCTCTGTCTCCGCTTTCGAAATCTTACGCACTAAGTTGAGACTCGTCGAATCCAATGTTAAATCTGTGCTATTGTATTCCTGGAAAGTCTCGGCAAACTTCACCAGAAAGTTACATACTGTCGTTAATCGCTGTCTGCGATACATTCTATAGATTCACACGGCGCAAGCTATATTCAACCATGAATTGTGGCGTAAAACGAGTCAGAAACTGTTGGATGTCGAGATATGGAAGCGAAAATGTCGCTGGATCGGTCATACACTCACGAAGCCAAATAACAACATCGCGAAGCAGTCCTTTGAATAGAATCCTCATGGTGCACGGCGGGTTGGAAGACCAAAAACAACGTGGAGATGTGACCCAGAGGAAAACATTTCCACAGCTGAAATATCTAGCGGAAGATGGTAGAGATTTGTTGCCGCCCTATACTCCACTCGGAATTAAAGGAAATATGATTGATTGAAATATTCTTCCACCCTTTAAGTATTACCTGCCTGCATTCAGCTTTGTAGGTTTTCTAGGAAATTTGGTCTGTACATGTAACAAATGAACTGGTATTTATTATATGCGATGATTACCCATAAATCCAACTCACATATCCATAATTGCTACCACATATTATGTACCCAATTATTGAGGTACAATAATTTAGAATAAAGAACAATGATCCAACCACAACATCATTAATTTGTCAAATTTTGACACAGTTGAGCGCAATCACATTATTATGAGTGATTAATTAGGACGTGTTTTGAATAAGTTAACAACTATGAAATTACTAATGAGCATATTCTGGATGAGGGTATAAAGACGCTCGTTATCGAAAGTAATGTACAGTTTCTAATAAATAAACAGGTGCATAACTTCGTATCTCAGCATTCCCCAATTAGTTATCCGTCTTTCAAATGCCATTCTATCGAACAATAGCAATGTAGGTACACACATATGTAGGTATAAGGGAGTGTAGTGCAATTTCCCTTCATTTCCCAAACTCATCAATGGAAATGCAAAATCAATTACATTTTGCGAACACCCTTGTAACAGCAAGTCTGCACGCTTCCTCTATGCTCCCTCAATCAGAGCTATTTCACCTAATTCGTGCACCGGAATGATAAATGACGATACTCCATTAGAATCGAATACACCCATTACAATTTGTATTCCTTGAAAACTAAAGCTTCTTATAAACCACCCCATTTGTAGTTCGCTGGTAAGATATATGTGGTTCTGTGATAATGACGAGCCATGCTAAAAGGAACAACGAGAATATAAATCAGAAGCCACCAGGCGCCGCCAATAGAGCATTGTACCCACACATAAGAGGATTGCCGGGTACAATAAGCCACAAAGTGTTACCATACGTCTTGGCTGACGGTGGCAACACCAAACCTTATAACATAATTGAGTTAGATTCCACACAAAGTCGTCGTCGTCGCGGTCAGGTGTAAATTGAAAGGTGCGGTCCTTTGTCTGGGTTTTTAATCATCATCATCATGTACGGTATTTTCCCCCATTAGACGTTTTATTCGGAAGTATTATTGCAAATTATGGGGCAGATGGAGTAACCAACACAAGCTTGATGTTAATGGTTATTTGTGGGTGCGGATACGGATTTGATTTAGATTCCTTGCGGCAGCTGAGGAATCCAATTCATTATCCATTCCATTTCGGATGTAGCAATTCGAGATACTTTATGTGTATCTACTGAATTAATTAATTTAATGGTAAATTGGGCTTGCCCAATACAGGCAGCCTGCTCAACGGACTACTTCAACGGCGACGAATGCCGTAATCCGCCCTTTACGGGCCAAGTGAAAAGGCTCTGATACGTGTAGTGTATCTGATTAAGATTTTGCATGCCACTCGAAATGAGTTATAATAATTTCAGAATGACTCATTGGACGACAACATTTAAACAAACGGCACAAAGTCCACGAAGCACAACTTTTACGAAAGATAAATTGCCACTGGAAACGGAATGCTTTTTTTTCAAAGTTTTTATGTGGGCCCACAAGTGCGGAAGAATATTAATTAGAATAATTGTGTGAGCAATTCGAAAGGTACACAACGTTTAATTTTAGAATAGAAGAAAATTTGAAGTATGAAACTTTGTTCTATTGTAGTTGTGGGTGGCAGTGTGCCACATTGTAACATTTTCGATTGAAGATTGAAATAAATTTGATTTTCGCTTCAAAGGAAACACAATGATAGCACACTTTGTAATTAGAGAATGAATTTGTTTCATTTGTTCGACAAGAACATAAGACACACATGACTTCAAATAAGAATTTCCAATCGGCAATAAAAGCATAATACTCGTAATTTGTTCAAATGAAACATTCTTAATGGTTATCCTAAAATATACCTCCATACGAGTAGATGTGAAATGCTCATTATGTGTGGGTATTTGGATTTGGATGGGAACAATCAAAATCGAGAGAAATTACTTTTCTCGGATAATGAAATTTTACAGTGAAGGGGCGTACGAGTACCTATGGAGAGTACGTATGCATATACCAATTCTACCTACAGGGTATACAACGTATTTTTGAACTCTTGCACCTCTGACTAAAGTAACGTCTCCAATCGATTGGGCTGCAGGTATATGCACTTGAAAACGAAATTGAAATTCATCAAGAATTCGAAGTCAAATTTTTTAGGAAGTCAATAACTTCTTGTTTATGAGTGAATAAGAAAAATAAAAATACCAACCAGAGAAATTACTAAATTGTTCGCAAAATTACTGAATGAAATCGATCACTTTTTAGCTCTACATAATGTAAGACTTACTCCCACCTCCACGCGGTTTTATCTGGGAATTTTTTCGCCTCGATCTGGTTGTGTGGCAGCAACCCTTATACTTCGTTGACGACATTTGGCTATTCTTGTGATATATTTCTGTGCCTTCCACCTGCTTTTACTTTGCAGTGAACGAGTTTACCTCTCTAAGGCCCGTTTGCTGATCGTATTCATAAATCTGAATCATACATAATTTAATTTTATATTCTATGTGGAACTTAACATATTTTCAGTTCTTCCAAAACATTTATGTTCTTTTAGCAAATGAACACTTTATTGAAATGACACCAACTTCGTTTCCGTATGTCAAATGTTCAAAACAAAACTTCAATTTAAAACAAAAAACCCAATTATTTGTTTTGTTTCGTGAATTACAATTTTTTTTCTGTGAAATGGCTGAGATGAAAAGGACTACAAATCCAAATATTTCTTAAGCTGAGAAAACTACTAGGAAGCTTGGGGAAGAATTACTGCTAATTTCAACTCACCGTCGCAGCGGTTGCAACATGCCATCGAAGTATTGAAGATTTAAGAAAATTTTATATTAACTATAAAAATGAGGTGAGAAAGCAAGCCGCTGCTGAAAAATGTTCATCTTTACAAATTGGAAATGGTAAATCCTATAAAGCACAGGAACCGAACTTTGCTCGCTACTGAAATAAGGAATCCCAAGACTGTTCATGATTTAGCGAACGCCTTCGACAGTGATGTGGTGGATGAGAGTTTTGAGTATCAATTGATACAAACAAAAAATAGGAATTGATATGAGAACATTAACACATTTTCAGAAACAACAGACATCGGATGATCAATGATAGATTGGGGAAACTATAATCCAAATCAATTGAAGATGTCGGTACATTCAAGACAGCAAGTGCAACTAATGTGGATTTATCAGAATTATGTACACCAGGCAAGGAATCTTCGATTGAAGATGATACTTCTGGCTAAAATATCACAGAATCGCATGTCCCAAGCAACATGGTATCGAAACGTTCGAGAAAGCAGTGTTATACGAATAAAAATTGATCAGGCAGGCATAGGCCGGTGGCCTCAGCTTTGAAGAAGAAGCGGCCTCTGGAATTAGATAGTGAAATTAGAATGGAGCTATTGAGAAAAATAAAAAGTGATTCTTGCAATATAAGCGATGCATGCCGAATATTAAAAGATTATAATAACATAACCAATTTTTAGATCATACTGTCTGCTTTCAATGTACATACATATGTATATACCCACGTATAATTTTATTTTTTTTTTTTTTTTACACTATGTACTTTAAAATGTTTCTAAAACCATTTTGAAATAAACCAATGAACCTTGATAACATATTGATTTTTATTTTGAGATGTTAAAATCTTCCAAAATAGTTGTTTATTAAATCTATTTGTCTTTGCATGCCGGAGTTTGAAGATGATGATGTGAGATTGTGAAGTTCAAAATGATTCTCATTTGAAATTTGCCCTAAATTGATATGATTTTGAAGATCCTCTCAATCAAAATCCAAGCTCTTAGGTGGTTCTTGTGGTGCCATTTCCTTTCTTAGCATATTGTGCAAGATACAAGTTGTCGCAACTATAGTCAACACCGTACCATATGTTCACACTCATCGTGACCATTACCACCATTATTTTTTCAAGTTTTTGGGTACTCATTTTTCACAGTCATTCCTCTACTCGAATCGACAAATATATTTTTGGATTCTGCCAAAAGAGCCCCTATAAGAAAAAATAAATTCCTCGAGGCGTTTGCGAGATATCATCAATTGTAAGAAAATTAGTTAATAAGTAAATACCGTTATACGACCTTTTCAAAAAAAACTTTGTTCGCCATCTAGTGGCATATGTAAAACTAAACTCAATCGAAATCGAGAGAAATTATTATACTTTTCTCGGATAATGAAATTTTACAGTGGACGGTCGTACCTGTGGACAGTACGTATGCATATACCAATTCTACAATACTTATTCTTAATAAGTAAGGTACCGTTATACGACCTTTTCAAAAAAAAAAGCTTTGTACGCCATCTAGTGGCATATGTAAAACAGTGGACGGGCGTACCTGTGGACAGTACTAATTCTACTTATTCTTAATAAGTAAAGTACCGTCAAACGACCTTTTTTTTTAAAAAAAAAAAAAAAACGTTGTACCCCATCTAGTGGCATATTATATAGAGACAATGTTAACACGACCAGACAAGTGAAACAACCCCAAAAAAATCCCTGGAGTGTAATTATTTTAAGTGAACCACACAAAAGCGTATCGTTTTATACCCCAACAGTAGTCCATAACGACTGGTCTAGTGACATATGTAAAACTAAACTCAAATATTGAATTTAAACAAAATCGTTAGTCATTTTCAAGAATATCGATTTTTTTCAAAATCGGCCATTAGTAAAGAACTGTTAGTTTTGGTGTTAGAATGAAAATTCCGATTTATCCTAAAATTGTGATCCTTATGAAGTTTGGAGAAAATCCATCTGGCCGCTTAGGATGCAGTCCTGCCTACATACGACAGAGGGACATTTCACGGTCGACATAATCGTCCATCCGAGCATGTAATTCGAATAACCATGGATCGTTTTTGCACCACACATACTCTAAATCAGGGCTGTCCAGACAGGAGTCGTGTGCGGGCCAAAATGAAATTCAACAAGAACTGGTGGGCCATCGAAACAAAATACTATTAGCTTTTAATAAAAAAAAATCATTCATATTATTTTATTTTTTGTTTATTTCTTTATTTCTTTCTTTCTTTAACAATGTTATCAATGTCAATATCAATATTCGTCATGCAATGCGCCTTGATTGCGTTAATAAGTGACTTATCCGACAATGAAGACCTCTATTTTGATTTAATAAAATTCATTGTTGAATAAGCACTTTCATAAAGATATGTACTCCCCATCATTGAAATCATTTTCAAACCAAAATTCGCTAATTTCGGAAAGCGATCATCGAGGAACTTAAAAAAATCTATTCCAATTTCCACTCTGCTTTTGTAGAAGGGGTCGGATTGTAGGTCGCATAACTCCAATAGGTAGTCAATCTTTACACTTTCAACAGCCAGTGTTAATGGATGAGTAAAAAGTAACAATCGCTCTCTAGTTCCTTAAAATCTATAAATCGATTTTCAAACTCCAAAATTACCTCGTCAATGTACTCTATGTGCTTAGAAAAGTGGCATCTTTCGAAATTTCCCATCTCCATGTAAAGTTCTTTGTAACTCGGGAAAAAAGAAAGATAATTTTTATCCAAAGACATTTTGAACAATTTAAGTTTACTTTTAAATCCATTTACATGTCCGTACAAGTTCGCGATATTATTGTGTTTGCCTTGTAACTTTAAATTTAATTCGTTCATGTGTTGGGTCATATCCGTTAAAAATGCAAGATCAGCCAGGAATTGGGGATCTTGCAGTTTGTTTTCTATTTCTGTGGTATCAGATTTTATTTCGTCTTTCAGAAATACTAGGATCTCCTTTCGCAGGGTAAAAAAACGCTGTAAGTACTTAACCATCTGATGTCTGAGTATAAAAGTAAATCTCCGTACGCTGCATCGATTTCGGTTACAAAATCGCGAAATTTACGATGAGTCAAAGCTTTTTTTCCGCCCCTTATCAGACTGGTTGTTTTGACAGCCACCTTCATTACGTCCATCTGGCGCAAAGATTTTCCGCATAAAGTTTCTTGGTGTATGATGCAGTGGATTAAAGGGCAATAAATACCATTCTGCTTAAGGAGTGCAGAAAATCTTGTCACTGTCTCTGTCATTGCTTTAGCTCCATCAGTCACAATACAGGAACATTTTTGAAACCCTCCGTAATTTATAACAGTGGTACGAGTACTTACAGCTTCATAGATATCACTTCCTTTAGTTGTTCCATATAACGGCACCAAATTCAACATTTCTTCCGTAATAGTATAATCTTTTGAAATGCAGCTAATAAAAATGAATAACTGACTGACGTCTATCTGGTCAGTACTTTCATCCAAACATACTGAAAAATATTCACGTGTGTTAGTACGTGTGTGAGTGCGCCTGCGTATTACGAAGCCTCGGGAAAAGGACTTATAGCTAGCATACTGTTTTGTTTACGTGTGTTGTTTATATGAATATTTTATCATTTTAATAAACACATTTCTTTTGAAGTGAAAACTTTTTAGCGTAGTATTGAGGAGGACCATGGCGCACAGCAGTTGGAGCTGTGTCCATCCACTTTATGGAAGATTTTGCGAAAAGACCTTGGTTTACGAGTTTACAATATCCAGCTCGTGCGAGAATTGAAACCGCTTGACCATTGTGTGTATCCTAAATTCTGTGAATGGACCGAATACGAAATTACTCTTGATCCTCATTTTTACCACAAAATTGTGTTCAGCGATGAAGCTCATTTTTGGTTGAATGGATTTGGAATTGAATTTGGAGTGAAAAAAATCCACAAGCCATAATTGAGACGGTGGAATCATTGGTCCATATTTCTTTAAAGGTGATGGCGGCCAGAACGTTACAGTCAATGGAGAGCACTATAGATCCATGATTAAAGACTTTTTCGTTTCCCAATTGAATGGCATTAATGTGGAAGAACTATGGTTTCAACAAGATGGCGCAAAATGCCACACAGCGCGAGCCATAATGAATTTATCGGAGGTAACATTCGATGAGCGTATAATTTCGCGTAACGGACACATTTGGATTATTTACTGTGGGGATATGTGAAGTCCTTAGACTACACCAATAAACCAGAGACGATGGACGATTTAAAAGCCAACATTCGCCGCGTTATTGCCGATATACGATCTTAGCTGCTCAAAAAAGTGGTTGAAAAATGGACTTCCAAATACCGTATAATTTAGGAGCTAGAATGTAGTAAAAGATAGATGAATGGAACGGAACGCTGGAAACATCCAGTAAACAATTTTGACAGGTCTGTGCTGACGCTGAACGACGATCAACTCGAAAGTTGGAAGGAACATTTCGCTGTGGTACTAAACTGTTTAAGCGATGGCGTTATGACCCATCCCAAACAGCTATCCAAATCCGCAAACACTCAATCATTGGAGATTGTATTTATGTGCCTATCTAATAAGTATAGGGATGGAATAAAAAAAATTCGGTTAATTAGCCGCGGTTATTTTTCTGCTACGTTTTAACCAGGTTAACCGCTTTCTAAATTAACCGGTTAAGCTACGTCTAACCTAATGGAAACTTATTGCTTTTCTTGTGTTTGGCAATATTTTGAGAACGTTGAGAACGATTTATCATTGAGAACGTATCAAACTAAGTCAGTACAGTGAGAACGCATTTCCCAGTTTTTAAATAATAAAAATCGAAACTGGAACAGTGACACATACATAATATCATTACATAGTACTTATTAACTTAATTTATCTCCTTCACGAAGTGCTTACACTTGAAATCCCACAATTTAGAAATGTAGTTAGTCCGTGAAGTGTAAGATACTTCATCGTCCGAAAACTGCTCCTTTGTGAAACCGTATCGAAAAGAGTTTACTTTGATAGACAAAGTCACTTTGAAGTTTTCGAACCATTTTCTATCCCTAAAATCGAATCATATAGCGATTTAATAGCAAGTACCTACCATTAAAAAAAAAACGAATCGCATTCACCAGATCACTAGTTTTTTTTTGTCTCGTCCACATGTCAAAATTTGCTTAACATTAACTTTCTTCTTGTGCTCAGCCAAGCGCTCACTCTTTTTTTGTTCAACTAAAAACCATTTCATAACTGACTAAACCACATCATAAACGCCCAGGATATTTAACAACATGGAGACAATGTTAACACGACCAGACAAGTGAAACAACCCCAAAAAATCCCTGGAGTGTAATTATTTTAAGTGAACCACACAAAAGCGTATCGTTTTATACCCCAACAGTAGTCCATAACTACTGGTCAGTCTTTTTAATCCTTGAGCGGACCAAACGGAATAGGGAAGACACATTTTTTATCAAGACGACCGGTTGCTGTCTTTGAGAAAATCTCTTCCACTTGGAAGCACTTTCAACACCAAAGTGATATGTGCAAAAATCATCCCCAAGGGATAATAAATTTTCATTTCAAAATGAAGGAACCCAGTGTGGGAGGACGATACTGCAATGGACATTTCGGTTGGTTTCATCTTTCCCAGAGACCGTATCTCCCTCTTCTTACGAGTATCGTCGTTATCTCTGTGTGAATCGCTAATAGATTCTCCAAAACAAAACGGTATAGGGACACAATAATATAGTATATAATTGCGCAGTGCAACTAACACCCCCGTGCTGTGAGTGTCCCATCAATTAGCGCCGCATGAAATTTGAGCAGCCCTCATACCGATCCGCCTTCGAGCAGCTAATAACATGTTTTCATGAGATACGAGTATCTAATATCGTACACACTGTTTGCCTATAATTATCACGTATATTTACCACCATTAGGTGCGACACTCAGTGTCCAGAGAATTCCCCGGTCACAATATTATTGTTTGCGCGTTTGTTCCGGGTTATTGTTTAATTTGACGGGATATTGTGAGATCCTTGCATTAATTGCCTTCTTCACTCATTGAGGATTCATTAAAATTAATTAATCGAATATCGTATTTCATTTTGAAAAATGATGAAGAAATCGATACGATACAATGGGGATGTCGTTACATTACGGACTAGGATGCTCCTCTCGCGAAGAGGAACGGAAACATACAAGGGTTGGTCCTCAGGCGTGATAATAAATATAAATGGTTCCTGTGTTCGATCAACAGAGGTGTGATTTAAAATTATTACTTTCACGACGCATCTGTTGTTGGCGCGATACCGCTCTGTGGATGCATAGACATACATATGTATGTACATATCTCACATTAGCATGCAGGGGGATGAGAGTGTGAGAAAATTCTCCACGTATTGCTTTATTGAAGAGCGTTGAAAATTTGAATTTATTTGACATTCCATAAGGAAATATGTTAATACATATAAATAGACAGACAGAAAACCCTGGTAGATACAGTTCGATATGTCAAGCGCGTCGTGAATTATGGGAATTGTACCGAAGGAGCACACGGTTCTAATAATACAGCACCAGAGGTGTCAGATGTTTGATTTAGGTTTACTCTTAAGATTGAATTGATGTGTGAATAACCAGAAGTGCTCACTAATGACTGTTGGTCCTACTTTCAATTATATCTGGGCTGTATTAATAATTGTCGGGATGACTGATTGACTATTGCTGGAAAACTGAACCTATTGGTACTGTGACTAATTCAAGCCAAAGTGGGCTTTTAGCGGACTCCGTTTCTGCTGAAAAGTTGTGAGATGCAGAATAGTGTGGGATACAATGCCAAGAAAAGCCACAACATGGACGTGTGCGTACGACATAAGGCCAGCTCAGCGGTAAAATATGGTCAGATGAAAGTATGCCTAATAATGGGTGCCTCAGTTTCAATACCATTAAAAATGACAGCGCCTCACCTGAGATAACTACGGATGTACATCCGAAGCCTACTTAACATGGCTTACACAGTCCTCTTTGGTGCCATATGTGAGGACGGTTTTAGGACCTACAAAATCCGTAATTCACCAAACCTTCACATTGCCCTAAATCCTGTAGAAGAGAAAAGATTTAGGATTCCAAGGACTCGTATGAGAGCGTGAATTAGGAATACGCAATGTCTAGTTTTGATATTCTCGTTAATTCGATTCGCCTATCCAGAATAACGACGCACCGAGATTCTCAATACATCGAACACTAAGTACTAAGGTAACTTCTTAGCATTGACAACATTATTAGGTAGATGTAAGGAGTTACTGCCGCCTTCGGTAGTATCTATTTAGAAGCACTTACGATAATTCTGTTTATAAAAGAAGATAATACTAGCACCAACGGTTTATCCAAAACGTCACCGCATGTAGTCACTGCTTTTAATTCAGCATACGTGTGGATAATAACCAGACAATCACTCCTTTCAATCGCTGATTCTTTTGTCTAAAAAGCCAATAATTGCAATTCCTGCAAAAGCGTTGGAGAAGCTGAATTTCTGTTTAGAAGTTAGTTAACTAGTTCTAGTTTGTGTTCTCTTTTCTCGTATTTATCTGAGTTATTTGCATAGGCCCTTGGAAATTTGTACTTTAAAGTATTGGTTCAACAAAATGTACGATCCAAAGATTATAATCAATCTTATTATTACTACAAGGTGACGCAAAAGCCATCATAATATCGGAAGATGCTCTCATTTTTGCAAATGACATCTTATGTCATCGAGACTTTGACACTTGTGAAGTAAACAGAAGCAGAACGCAGAATAATTGTGTCAATGTTTTTGACAAATAATCCGTTGGTGGTCTTGGCTCAACATGAATTTTACCAATATCAACAGACAACGGGCCACACAATTGGGCATCAATATACGGTCTTTACAGCGAATTTTGGTGGGCCACTTGACCGATATTATCTTCGCAACTTAATGGAACAACAATTAAACGTCTAAATAAACACAATCAACAAACAAAACCAATTCTTTTTATTTACAAACAATGTTACTGCCTTAGGAAATCGAGTCAGGACTTTTGCGCCATCATGTATAATAGAAAAACATAACAAAGTATGTCTCTCAGTTTTGTCGCTTTGTCGTTCTGTTTGTATACATGGCCAATTGCAGCCTAAGCGGCTGGGATGGATTTTCTTCAAACTTTATGTCGGGGATCTGTAGGGTAACTATACGAATCGAAATCGGAATTTTTATTCTAACCCTCGAAACTAATTCTAATTCACGAAAACTCCTGTAATGATTTTGATCAAATTCCATATTTGAGTTGAAGTAGACATATGCTACCAGATGGCGCATCAGGTTATTGTCTAAAAGAACGTATAATGGTTCCATACTTATTAACTGAATCTTACAAATTGACTTTTTGTCGGCTGTACGAATACATCTCGCCTTTTAGCTCAAAATCGATATCTAAGCAATATTTGACATTTCTTGTTGTCGAAATCGTTTTCACCGATTTTTAACCGAATAACGGTACTTTACTTATTATGAAGCAGTTCGACGAAATTAAAGTTGACTTACAGGAACTAATTTTTAAGAGCATTTTATTGCTCTCCTGATATCAGGAACTCCTCCTCTGTAAATTGATGTGTGAGTACGCACTTTTAGCCGAGCAATCGCGAATATGATACCGCTACGGTCCCTTGGCAAAACTAATGAAAAACTAGTTCTTGTTAAGCGGGATAAATGAATCACTAATTGATCCTTTCTGCTTCGTTCGAGTGACCTCAGATTACTTCCAGATAGTGTTCCCAGATAACAGGGGAAACAACACTAGCAACTTTTGCAACCAAAAGGGAAACAGGTCGAAAAATGTAATAGTCGAAAACGGACAAAACGAAAAGCAAAAAGTTAAACTGATTTAATTTAAAATTTCACTTAGTAACACTTTTACCAGTTTTCAAAAATAGTTAAAATAAAATTCTTAACTAACCACATTCCGATGGGTGGCCACGGTGCATAAAAAAGAAACGAATAAAATCCAAATTTCTCCAACCACTACACCAAAAGGTGTCCTGCTTGGTAGTATAATGGACAAAAACCGAGCTCATTTAAAAAAAAAAAACCCATCGCGATGAAAATCTTTCTGTGTGCTTAACTTCTTCCATTTCGCTTACATTCGACACGTTCCATTCAACAAACATTTTGTACTGGGACGGCAGTTCACATTTGTTACCTCAGAGGCTAAGTGCTTAGACCAGTGACCGAACCAGAAACACCGAAAAGTTTCAAGCTTTTCTTGAACGTCACATGAGAGACATGAAAAAAGTTACAAAAAAGCTTCCCAAATATGCCCTTCGGAAACGGTAATAGACTGTAGGTCTATTTTTTAGTGTGAAAAATATAACATCCATAGTATGCCATGTTTTGGCATTTGTTAGTGCCAAAATATGAACATATTATAACTTTTAAATTTATAACAACGCTAACGCTTAACAAAAATCGCAGAAGGAGAGATTCGATCACTTCAGGTCGTATACTATTAAACGGCTGGACAGATTTTCTTCAAACTTCATGTTTGTAGTCTTAGTGGGTTCACAATTCGAGGCAAAATCGGAATTCTCATTCTGACCCCAAAATTAGCGATACTTTACTAAATACCGATTTTGTAAAAATCGATTTTCTCGAAAACGACTGAAACGCTTTTCTTCAAATTTAATACTTAAGTTACAATAGACATATGCTAACAGATGGCGTATCAGGTTTATGCCAAAAATGTATATAACGGTACTTTACTTATTAGTTGGTTCAAAATCAAAATAATTTTTTTTAATGGATTTTTTTTAAAAAAAATGCGGTTTTGTTTTATTTTTTATAATTTGCACGTGTTAAAGGGAATATGAATACCCTTATACTAATTTTTAGAACACGTGCGTTTTTTTTTTTGTGGAAAGGGGAAGAGACAGAGGGAAAGACAGAGTGGTGTAGTTTGAAACTCAGGTGGTATTAAGTTTCTGTAAACTCCAAGGGTGGCTGTCCAGATAACTGGGGAGTATTTTGTTGGTGTTCGCTATTATTGTCGTTGCTTATGATTCACAGTATTTTTTTTCCGTCCTCCTGATGTCATCATCACGACCAAATTGCATTTTAGCCATATGACCACCCTACTGCCTGTGTTATGCCTTCACAGTAGAGTTGACTTAGCTTTCGCAAGTGATCGACTTTTTTATTTAATTCATGCGAAATAAATAGATGATTCTTGACATCAGAATTCTAATCGTGAATCGACAGCGTGACAAGCAATGATGTTACCACTACACCACGGCCACCCTTGTTCAAATTTTAAATCTGAGTGATTTGCAGATAACTAAATTATATGTAGGTGCAAGTACGTGCGGCCCAGTCGCGCACTTTATTTTTTATAGTCTTGTTGTTTTAACCAACTACAGCCAAGCCAAAGAATTTATACGAGTACGTGTTTCACGTGTTTGAATGTGTGACGGTAATTCCGTACGCATATTTCACTTCGTAGTGCCTAAACGCCAGAGCCGATTTTTTTTACAGAAAAAAAAAAAAATGTACTAAACGAGTGGAAGTGAGTGGTGGACGGTAGATGCAATTCTGTCGTTTCTCAAAAAAATATCATTCATCCCGCCTATCGTTCCATTCACCTCCAAAAGAAAAGTTTCATCAAAATTTGTTTCTTTATGGCCAATGATCAAACAGAAATAGTTCTTCACCGAAACTTCTTGTCCATCCAAAGTGATGGAAAATGCCATCAAATATGTACACAGAGGGACAAAGACATTCAACTGCAGATCTACTGAGCTATATAGCTTATATGAACATCAGCAATCGAGCAACACGGAAATGAAGTAGAATTGTTGCCTTGAACATCTCAAAAGATTTCGGCTGGCATGGAGAACTATTCAGCAAGCTAGCCTCCTCCTAGCACATAAGCTCTATCTATATCAATGACCTGCTAGAGTCCACAAACTGCACGAATTATATAAACAGTAAGGTACCTTTATCTCAGTTTTTTTTTATTTGTCTCGAAACCTGATAAAATATAAATAAGGAAACTATATATTTTTGAAGTCAGCGCATTATTACCTTCCGTTTGAAAAAAAAAAAAAAAAAAAAATTTTAAATGCAAAAAAAATTTTACCAGAACTTCTTTTTTTTTATTTTTTCCAAAACTGCATTCTACAAGTATGAGAGTATTGTGGGTTAGTAAAACTCCACTTCGGCTTAAATTTCGTTCTTCTATGTCTAATGGTTTTGGAGTTATGAGGCTGTGACAGGCAGACGGACTGACAACTGACTCTCACTACCAGAGTTCTGTTCTTACTTTTTGTAAGAACGGAACCTTGAAAAGGGAATAATTACAGGAGAAACGTAAAAAAGGAAAAAAAAAAAACTAATATCTGCCTGAAAAAAATGGAAAATTCACTGGGAGAATCTGGGAGCCCTACTTTCAGGCCTCTAAGCTGTACAATAGTGAAAATACGATCAAAATCTGTTCAGTGGTTTTTAAGAGATGCGAAGACAAAAATACAAGAAATTAAAAAATCGACGATATTATACGTACATAGGTAAACCTATAGATACTCTTTTTTGTCGACAGTAACAACAAAGAATACTTATTGCTGCAATAGTCCACTCTGTCGTTTACATTTAAAAATTCCAGGTAGCTACAATATAACCTTTATAAGTATTTTACTAGCAATGCGTTATTAAGGAAAGCTCTATTGCATACCCCATTTATCGCAGAAAATGGCAATCCCGGTTTACTGCAACAATAAGCCCTAACACAAATTATACCCTGGCTGTATGCCTCTGCATTACATCAGAAAATACTCTATTACTAATTCATTTTCCACAGCATTAATAATTTATTAATTGCAATTTCGGAAAACAAACCAAAAAAAAAGACACACACATTCATGGTTATTTTCAAAAATTCCGCACTGAATTAAACAGCAAGTAATGTGTGTGTCTCTCTCTCTCAGTCTCTTTTGAAACAAGTATACAACCATTGTACCTATCCGATACTAAAGAAGGACTCGAACAAAAAAAAAGTTAGCAAGTATTCATTACATTAACAAAAAAAAAAAAAAAAAAATGAAAAAAAAATCTCATAAGTAAACACGTCATCCTCACAGCCTCCGTCGAGTGCGCACAAAAGCGAACAAATAAGCCCACACACACGCTCATCACAAATGCAAAAGTTTGTCGTGCTACCAGAGAATCATTTTGTTTAGTCCCCACCAAAACCGCCCCCACGAAACAGCCTCTTCAAACGATTTTAGGTCCTACACAAGTACGTGTATTTATGTCAGTATAAGTATAGTACCTACCCATTCCAAAGCGCTCTTAAAAAACATAAACACAAAACCAAGAGAGATACAACACCAGACAGTGGAAGAACATAAATATAAAAATAACAATTTGGCTTTCATGGGTTTTTTTCTTTTTTTTTTTTTTCTACGTTCACATTTCCCCGTTGTTGACTTAGAAAAGCGACCAAAAGTAAATCCGTACTAGATAAGGACCTAATCAAAATATACGCCCTTCAGTGTCTACCAGCGCTCTAATATACAAAGAGTGCATAAACAAAGGACGAATTGGGGGCGAAATTGAATTCTCAAAGGCGAATGCGCCCAACAGCTCCTACCCACCCCCACCGATGGTTTCTCAAAGTTACACTTTAAGATATTCATAACGAAAATGCTACTTTACCAGGTAATGGGTGTTTGCGCAGAGAAAAGCACGTGGCACTCAAAACCGCAGTTAATTTCAAAAGGAATCCCATTCAAAAGGATGTCAACACATGTAAATTACATATTTATGGAAAAGCAATTCACACATGCCATGCACATTCACGGAAGGCACTGAGACGAGTAAATGAATTTTTAAGCTGCACAGGATGAGAAGTACCTACCTAGTCGAGGAGGCAGTAGCTACTCTGCAGTAAGGTTGCGATGAATTGAAGCCGGAGGCATAATAACAAGTATCTTTGTGATAGAGAGTTAAATGAACCCTTGGGGTATTGACTTGTTGCTGAAGTGGGCTTAAACGGATCTGTGGGATGTATACAGTGGTGGACCGGCCCATCATCGATGGAATATATACACAGCTGGGGGCTATTTGGATGTGCAATGGGGGAAACTTTCATTCAATAACTTTCTGAATACAATTAACTTTTCATAGATAAAAGGGACTTGCAGATAGATATTGTGGCTTATACTAAAGAAAGTCATTAGAATTTTATGTGAAGGGTCTTTATTTGGAGTGTCCTAGAACAACATGTTAAATGTAAGTTCTACTAAGGTACGGATACATACGCGGAATGGTAAAAGGTTTTGTTTATCTAGGATTCTCTGTGAATCTCTGGTTTATACCAGAAATGAAACATTATATCATGCATATATAAGATTTTCCACATCCCTTACGAAGTAGAAGGCTAATGAAATCATTTTTACTTAATCCAATAAAATAGGAACGCTATCAATCTAATCAATATCACAAATGTTGTTTCAAGAAAGGAGCAATATTTTAGAAATTGATTGGATATGAACACGTTTATGTTGCCGTCTTATAAGTCAATAGCGAACTGGAAAATCTTGCCAGTTTACAAATTTCGATTTGGCTAGTATTACATAAAATCGAGAGACCAAATCCTGTTAGCACTATGAAGTAGCGACAGTAGAGTAGGGTGCTGGCCAAAAAATCCAGCCAACCGTAGGATTTTCTCATTCCATTAGACCCATGTTTCATTCTTTTACAATTCCCTAATAAAAATAAAGGAGGGAAACAAGCTTCAACTATTACATTCATATTTCAAACATCTTGACTACGCTGATGACATTTGCTGCTTTTACAGAGGATAATGACCCTAATAAAGTAGAGCTCAATATAAATATGGCAAAAACAAAGGTCCTTAGCACTTTAATTTCTCAAGATAACACCAGCGCCGCTCAACTCAACATTTGCCGAACAGCAAGTCGAAAAAGTAAGCAACTTTCTATATATCGGAATTATGGCCTCAGAAGGCGGTGGTACCGAACTGTGGACAGCAGAATTCGCAAAGCAAAGGCTGTGTTCGGTATGCTGTCTAAAATCTGGAGAAGCAATTTTTTCAGTACAAAAACCAAGCTGCGACTGTTCCGATCAGACGTGGAACCAATGCTACTTTATAGATGTAGTACCTGGAAGGTGACCAACACCATTGGAAGTTGCAAACCTTCACAAATAGATGTCTTCGCAACATCTTAAGGATCTTCTGGTAGAACCGTATATCGAATGACCAACTACACGCGATAACGGGCTAAGAACTAATAGACATCAAAATATGGAGAAGAAAGTGGGAGTCACACCTTACGGCACGAAGACAGTTGACACCCTTTGCCCCACAAAGGGTTAGAGGACCTAAGTATGACCGATGATCAAACAGAAACTTCACCGAAACTTCTTTTTCATACAAAGTGATGGAAAAAGCTATCAGATATCTAAACAGAGGGACAAAGATGTTCAACCGCAGATCTACTGAGCCATCAAATGGACATCAGCAATCGAGCAGCACGGGGGTCAAGTAGAATTTTTATCTCAAAAAAGTTCGATAAAATCTGCCATAGAGAACTATTAAGCGAGCTAGACTTATCCTAAAGATTACCTCAAAAACTCTACTCTATACCAATTACCGGCTGAAGTCCACAAACAACAAGAGTTCTAGTTTTGCCCATGAGAGCACACTAATATCATCTTGCTCGTTCAGCATTCCTATAAATGCACAACTAAATCGACAAATCAAATGAAGATCTGCAGAGAAATCTTGCACTTGGTAAAAACAAACTTAATTGACTTCAATACGAAGAAAACAAAATTAGTAACCCCCGAGTCTTGAGTATAGTTCTTATGTTCGGAGATTGGACCAAAAATGTTTTCCTCTTCTAGATACTTGACACCATATGGAGGCGAGCTATTCGTTTAATATAACATCGCGCACAAACATCCAACCGTTTAAACCTAAACCCTCTTCATATCCCACTCCATTCGATTTCGATCAGTTTCAAGTCCGACTACTGACATATAAATCATCAACCCTACATGCCAAATTTTATCGAAATCCATTGGGAAGTTCTTGATTTTTGCAACCCCGTCCCCACATCCCACTCACACTTGACCCGATTTTGACAGTTTCTGGACGAAATGACTTACATATCAAGATATGTGTACTTATGTACATACAAATTAAATTTCATCAAAATATCTTCAGTGGTTCTCGTGCGACTCGAGTGCTCACAAACATAGTGTTAAAATGACGGTATGAAACACTAATCGCGCGAGGCCCAACTCGCACTTGACAATTTTTGTTCGAATCTCTTAAACAATTACTAAGACGTACATATACGAGGGCAAGGTGAAAAGTTTTCGGCCTGACAATGAAAGACTGCGATTTTCAGTTACAAAATGATTTTATTTTTCTACATAATCTCCCTTGACTTCAACACACTTGGTCCAGCATTTCTCCAACATCAGTATTCCTTCTCGGAAGTGAGAGTCTGGAAGGCTGTGAAAATATTCATCTACGGCCCTCTCAACTTCTGCATTGGATGCGAAGCGCTTCCCACAAACAAATTTCTTCAAGTTTGGGAACAGATGGAAGTCTGAGGGTGCCAAATCAGGTGAATAGGGGGGATGGCCGAGCAAGTCGTATTCCGTAGTTTTCCCATCGCCAATGCACACTTGTATACAGGCACATTGTCCTGGTGAAAGATGATTTTTTTTCTTCTTCAAGCCAGGCCTCTTCTCGCGAGTTTTGGCATCCAGCTGGTCAAGAAGGTTGGAGTAATATTCACCTGTAATTATTCTGCCTTTCTCAAGGTAATCAATTACAGGATCCCTTTCGCATCCCAAAACACACTGGCCATGACCTTTCCGGCAGATGCGATCGACTTCGCTTTCTTTGGCGCTGAACCACCGGCTTCCAACCACTGCTTCGACTGCTGTTTCGTTTCTGGCGTGTAGTGGTGGACCCATGTCTCGTCCATGGTGACAAATCGCCGCACAAAATCGGTCGGATGCCTATTGAATCGATCCAAAGATTGCCGCGAAAATCGTTTGCGCATTTGCTTTTGATCGGCATTCAGCAAATGCGGCACCCATCTTGCGCAGAGCTTTCGCATCCCTAAGTTTTTGTGCAAGATGTTTCGCACCCTCTCTTCCGATATACACACAGCCTCAGCTATCTCACTCACCTTCACTCGCCTATCGTCCAACACGATATCATGCACTTTTTCGATAGTTTCGGGTGTGGTTGCGGTTTTTGATCGTCCTTCACGTGGGTTATCTTCGAGGGACGTGCGACCACGTTTAAATTCAGCTGTCCACTTTTTAACGGTTGACATAGAAGGAGAAGAGTTCCCATAAACTTTTGTCAACTTTGGATAAATTTCCTTAGGGGTTAACCCATCCAAAACGAAGATTTTATCACCGCACGATACTCAAGTTTATCCATTTTAACGAAAAACACGCAAGACGTTTACTGCAAAAATTCGTGTAAAGAAACTACTTCAGAGAACAAGTTGAAACTTGTCATACGAACTAATGAGAAGTGCACCCATTCAGGAAACATAAATTTTTGCTGATTGGAATGCCATCTCTGCGTCAGACCGAGAACTATTCACCTTGCTCTCGTAATTCACTTCCATGAAAGTTGCTCAGTTTCCAGAAAATAAATAGTAGCATTTAGTCATCTATAACCATCCGACGAAAAGCTCACTAAACAGCGAATTTAAGGACATGAAAATCGGTTTAGTATTTCTTGAGTTACAAGGTTACAATGCATAAAAAAGGTAATCAGATCACTTAGTTTTATATTACTTAATATTATTAGTGATAGGGTATACTAATCCCATACTTTAACGATTTCATCGTGTAACTAGGCTAAAGTTACCACTGCAATATGAATTTACTTATTGTACTATACTACCTGTGGGACACTGCAGTCATAGTTCTACAAATTGAGCATAAGCTCCAAACTCGAACACTAAAAATGTGACAACCTCATCAAATTTGCTGCTATACATTTCAAAAGCCCCAAATCAATATAATTATTGCCATTTCATTATAGGATTTGTGGTTTATAAAGCATCGGTTTTCCTCACCCTTGTCGAATGGTCTGGCTTTCAGGTTGGGGCTTCTGCGTCGGCATGACTACCTTACAACGGAGAAATTTATAATTTTGGAAAGGGCAACTGAAGTCTAGGATAATAGTGTAATAGAGGGGCCTTTCACCACCACAATCCAGAACAGCTACGGACTATAACTTGGGAGTAGGTTCTAGAAATGAATACACACTGTACATATGCCAAAAGTTTCGCTTGCGAAGAAGAAGATCGAAAATACGGTGTACCTATTATTAAAATAAGTTCTTCAGAGCTGCTTAAAACTTGGGTTGTCATGTGATCTCTTCAAAGTCGTGCTGGCTATCAGGTGCTAACACGCATGTCTGTTACGCTGACGACATAAACATCATCACACGTTCTCAGCAAGCTAAGAGCAGATGCCTTTACTTGAGAATGTGCCGAAAAGATTTGATCTTGTAGTAAACAAGGACAATACCAAATACGTACAGTATAAACATCGATCTACGGCCTAGGACACATCGAGGTAGTCAAAGTTTAAGGCATTTATTTATCTCGGTGTAAACGCACTCGTACATGAACTCTACAAACTACACCTTAGCGTAGCGAATGAAGAAGTAGTTATCAGAATGTAGATGTCAGGATGTGGATGTAGGAAAAAAAAAAAACGCGGCGACTACACTGGCTGTGTATAGAAAGCAAAACTCCATTCCAGAGACCGAACCCCCAGTTTAAAGACCAAGCTTGACCTAGACAACTGAAGGCAACGTTCGCAGGGTTTACGAAGATGAATTTGCGGTTTCTCTGACAAGGACTTCAACAGAAGCATTACTTCGTTTCTGTTGGAGGCAATAGGAAGTGCTACATCCAGTTGTACATTAAGTATGTTTTTTTTTTTTTATAATTTGCACATGTTAAAGGGGATATGAATACCCTTATACTAATTTTTAGAACACGTGCGTTTTTTGTGGAAAGGAAGAGACAGAGAGAAAGACAGAGTGGTGTATTTTGTTTTGTTTTTCGCTATTATTGTCGTTGCTTATGATTCACAGTATTTCTTTCCGTCCTCCTGATGTCATCATCACGATCAAGTTGCATTTTGGCCATATGACCTCCCTACTGCCAGTGTTATGCCTTCACAGTAGAGTTGTCTTAGCTTTCGCAAGTGATCGACTTTTTTATTTATTTCATGTAAAAGAGAGTCAATTGAAGGTACGATCTCCAAGTATGTTTTCAAAGTTTGAAGTTCTAACTAGCTTCCTATGGGTTGGAAAGTGGAAAAAACATCTATAAATATTCCGACTGTACGTTAGCTGAGTTTATCCACAGGTACATGAACTCTACAAACTACACCTTAGCGTAGCGAATGAAGGAGTAGTTGTCAGAATGTAGATGTCAGGATGTGGATGTAGGAAAAAAAAACAAAGCGCGGCACCTACACTGGCTGTGTATAGAAAGCAACACTCCATCATTCCACTGACCGAACCCCCAGTTTAAAGACCAAGCTTGACCTAGACAACTGAAGGCAACGTTTTACGAAGATGAATTGTGGTTTCTCTGACAAGGACTTCAACAGAAGCATTACTTCGTTTCTGTTGGAGGCAATAGGAAGGGCTACATCCAGTTGTACATTATTTATGTACATGTTGTGAAAGAGAGACAATTGAAGGTACGATCTCCAAGTATGTTTTCACAGTTTCAAGTGCTAACTAGCTTACTATGGGTTGGGAAGTGGAGAAAAAACATCTATAAATATTCCGACTGTACGTTAGCTGAGTTTATCCACATGGTGGCTTTCTATCAGTTTTTCTGTGGAATATAACTATGGACTCTCTCCTGTACAGACTTGAAGAAACGGACATTAATTCAATTGGTTGTGCAGCAATAATGACGTGCGTTAGATTCATAGATGTCACTGCAAATATCATAAGCAATATAATCCGCATCAGTGGTAGCCACCATAGCGGCTTTCCATTCCACGATAACTTTGTCGTCTCTACGTCCGTTTAAAATTCATATCGTGGACAAGATTGTACGGTGGCAAAAAACTAAATGTACAAAGACGTTAGGATAAGTACAACCACTGGCAAGTTAGAGGATTATAGGAATCTAAATGGCATGGGTGCAGTATCTAAGTATTAATGGACATACATGGAATTCGCGAAAAACAAATTTAAGGAACTAAATATACATATAACTAAGTACAAAAATATGTACATATGTCACAAAACTCTAATTGAGGAGGAATTAATTGTGGATAAGACGGTAGAAGTATACTCGTACATGATGGATGGCAAAGTGGATAGCTGTCTCCTCGGAAGAATTGAATCTAGCTTGATATCGTATTATAGTCTGGACACAAAGTCCTCCCTATGTCAACCCGGTGATTCTGTTCTATGCGCTAGGTCAATTAAAAGAGATTCAAGTAGAGAGAAGGACAAACAGTGATCAGAAGCGCGGAACAGATGGAAATTAGCACACAGCTGGCGATGAGTTACAGAAAACCCGCAGCAATCATTCTGTGTAGGTTATCCTTTAAATAGATAGTAGAGACGTCTGGAGAATCTGGAGAAAACCCAAAGAGTACCTATCTCTGATTCTGACCATGAGGCAGAGAAACGAATGAAAATAATAAAGATATAAGCAATTGAGATGAATTTCTGGAATAGCTAGAGACTGGAACGATGGAACGACCAGAACTATAGAATTACCAGAAACAACGAAATAAAAATGTGGCAATGAAGTAAAGGAACTCATCAAGAAGAAAAGGGGGCGCTTCCTCAGGAAGAAGGGCAGATCCGACGATACCATCGTGTCCAACGAGGGGAGGATGACAAAAGCTGGCCGAGTGCACGGTGACGCTAGCGACTAACTGCTCGTTGCAGTTGTCGCTAGCGAAACTGTGTGGTCGCTTAACTGGTGTTCAGTGCAAACACATCGAAGAGAAGTTTCAGGACGCTCTGTGGAAGGCTTTGTTCGCCATGGAGAATAGCGAGCTTCAATTCGATGGCGCTGCCTAGGACAGTGGCGACAAGGTTATTGCTTGTAGAAATACAGAATCCGCGGATTTCCGAATAGGCTTCAACTCGGATCTAGGGGAACTATGGGAGGGTGCCAAACTAAACTTCTGTCGAAAGTATAGGTTTGGATTTCTTTTCCTTTCGCGAATCGGGACAAACTAATTGGGCTCCTCTATGTTCAGAAATTGAAGGCTAACACCTGGAATGTGCTTAAAACCGGAGAGTACTCGGGCAACACTCTTTACTCGCTCTAAACAAGGATCACTGATGTACTTAGAATAGTGCACAAGTATGGTAGTCTGGGTGGTATGGTTATCAAATTGCTTGCTCAATCGAAGACCACGAACTCATGGAATATGATGGAGTTGATGAAAATCAACCTCCACCACAGTAAAGCTGTGATAGACTGCCTGTATTAGAGTATATTATCAGCCAGAATGTTTCAGCAGTACTGATACAGAAACCCTAGGTCAACAGAAACAACGTGGTCCAGGGGCTTACTATAAGAAATTGCATATTCTTCCACAAGACAGGTGGAGGTAAAATCAGGGCATGTTAAAGATGAGAAATCCAATCTCACAGGACAGGATGGCAACATATCATTGACTGTGATGCAAATTCGCATCATACACAGTGGGGCAGCAGTAATACAAACAACAGGGATGAGGGATCCGTAGCAACCTTTGTGGTAAAATATAGGCAAAAGTTAATAGATATCATTTTGGTATCTAACACCAACTTAGCTTCCAACCTAAGGAACGTAGTACCTATAGAAACCCAAGGAATGCAGATTGGGATAGGTACACAAACATAGTCAGGGAACACCTTAGCGTCCACTCAATTTGCAATGGTAATACAGAAGAGAATCCAGCCAAGATGGTGGAATAGGAATAAGAGGAACGAAGTTAGAAAACTCAGAAAGGAAAAAACAGTTTACATATTTAATTAGAAAGAAAAAACAGAAATCCTGGATGCATTCTGTGAATCGGTTAAATAAACCAGCGAAGCTCCTAGGATCCGCAAGATGTAGAATACTGGATGGGAAACTTAATTGAAACTTAAACATGCAGGAAGGGGTCAAGAAAACATACAATGCGCTCTTCAGCCAGTGTAGCTACCACAATGAACAAGATACAATGAACTGACGGCTATGAAAACACTGAAGGAACAGGATCAGGAGTGTGTTCTAAAGATTCGTGATTAAAAAGTCATTTAAATTACCGAATATGTGTAGTGTATTTCAATCAGAGTTTCTGACTGCGGAAGCACTGGAAATGAGAACGATGTCTAATAGGGATAGCCAAGTCGCGCTTAAGGCGCTAGAATATGCTTAATAATGCATTGGATATTTAAACAACCAATGCCATCTTAAAATTAATAAGGAAACAGCCAAGTCTAACGATACAAATTATGTCAGGACATTGCCTCCTGCGAAATCATGCTAAAACCTAGGAATTACAGATACAAATACATGCAGGTATTGTGAAAATATCTGCGTTGCCGAGGACCTTGCTCAGATATTGCGTGAATGCCCAAGAACAGCTCGCACTAGAATGAAACACTTATGCAATTACTTTTACAAATCTACAAAAAACTGGTCAAGTTCAGCAGGGAAATGTTTTCAGGATTAAGGTAATTTAGGTTCGCACTTTAATTAGTTGTTTCCCCCAGGAATCTGTGTAAGCTCTACCTCACAGCCCTGCACAAGTAAGGAAATATAGATATTTTTATTTGTAATTATTATCCCCTCGTCAGTTATTATTTGAAACGTTCTGCATTTGTTTACCTGAATTTCTCCTTAAAAAATTTACAATTTACCACTCCCCTATCATAAATATTTATAAAACAATAGAACTCACCACAGTACGAAACCAGCAGCAAAAGTAATCCAATAGTTGATATCCGCGCCCAGCTTGCCATCTTTAGAATATTTGAATTTTTCATTCTTAATACTTCCAACACTTTTTAGCACTTTTTTGAGAGCAATTTCCTGCCTATTTTCATCCACAAAATTGCAATATCACTGGAACTCCTCTAATTAGAAAAATTTTCCACTATTCTACTACTCACACGCGAATAAACGTTCTAATTAAATTTCCACTTCTAACACTCTCAACACTCTCTGATAGCACTCATTTTACGGTGTCCTTAACCGAAGAGATTTTCAAAATTATGAACACACACTTTTAACAGAGTGATGCCTCGCGAATTTATCTATCGCATAATAAAGATACTTTAGTATTTACCACTAGGGAAAAAAACTACCGCACTCGTTAGCTAACCGACAGCGACAACTACGACGCAGACGACGACGGTGGCAACTCAAAAGACAAACTATTCCATGCCGGCATGTCAAAAAATGGATACATTTTTATCCGCCTTGGACTTGGACTCTCATATGTTACACATTAATTAGTTCGACTTTCATGCGCAATTAATTTCTCCGTGCATTCGAATTAAGGATGTCGATATATCAAAAATAAAACAAAAATATAAATGCTACCGTTCGTTCGTTCACAACCGACAGACAGACAGTGCCACAACGCGTATCGTATTTATTTGGCAGTTTTCTTGAATGATATCCGAACGAAGGAAAACACACACCCGGCAAACGAAGAGAATGTATCTCTGTTCGAGTTGGCAGCGGGCGATAGATTGAAATTTCTTTGCCCGAAAAATGTTCAACAATTTGTCTTGTTTCACTGCTTGTTCGGATTGCTTGTTCTTCCACAACTAAAGCTAGATACTTGTGCTACTGGTGCTGCTTTATTTTCGAATGCTTTGCAGAGATTGTGTGAAGAATGGTCGGGCATTGGTGAGCGCGCCCTAATCAAAATCGCGTATCGGTCCAACAGTGATTTTTCTTGTTTTCACTGAAAAATATTTCGCGTTGGGGTGGAAATTTTATAGTACGTACGATACTTGCAGAGAGACCACTGACGTGCTACAAAGACGCGAAGAATACGATGATAACGACGACGAGGATGTTGTTGGGGATAAAACTAAAACTAGTATGCCGGCTGTTGGTTGAAAGGCAACCGAGTGTCGTGCGTCCACCACTGCGCGTTTGTTGTTGTTGCTCTCACGTGGCTGTATTCCGCGTATGTAGCCAACTGCAGGCGCACACTCCGCTGGGAGAGGGTTGGCTATTTGCCTCGCGTCCTTCGTGTAGAGCCCTTTATTTTTATTACTTACTTCTTCCTGTGTTTCCCGGGATGTTTATTATTTTGAATAAATGACAAACGGCCGGCGAGCAATCAACCCAATTGGTATCGAGGGGCTCAGTATCTTTTTTGAAGACACAATGATAATAAACACTGTGTATCTATGAACAATGTATCTGCGGAAGCTGACGATCGATTTGTGTATTTTTTCCCAAACTACTTTTACTTTAGGTTCGGGTCTTTTAGTGTTTGGTTTGCGCGTAAATATTATTACTTAGACCGCGTGTGTAAAGGCCTATTTATAAGCTTTATGATTGGCACGTAAACGGGCAATTTTGAGAGCGTGTTGTCTTTTGAGAGGGGCCCTGAGTGTGGGGTTGTGCATTACATTTGTTTAGATAGACGTGAAGAAAGAAAGAGTTCTTGTGTCGTGTCAGCTGCTGCTGGATGGTTGAGAATGATGAACGAACCTCTGTTATTCTTGCAATATTCTTTCATTTCACTAAGGAAAGACATCACACGTTATTATTTCAACATTTATGATGCCGTGTCAAAGTTGTCTCGTTGCTTCGCACGCTGGCACTCGGAAAGTCTTTTTTGGAATCTGTGCGGATGTTGATTTTCACTCCTACCGCTAGATTCGGGCGAGATTATGTTATTTTTAATGTCACCGCGTTGAGTGATATTAAGATTTGATCTCTCTGTCTGTCTTGGGGGGAGAGTGTGTGTTTGATGTTTGATGCTGGCCTTGTATCCTTTAGGTGTTCTTTATTTTTGTGTGCAATTTATTGCTTTTTTGGCTGGCCGTATGCTTGGGCGTTTTTGTGGACATTGATGTCTTCTAGTTGACTTTTACGATTGTGTTTATGACCTGCAATGACAGAAGAATTGAAAGTTGATTAGGATAGTCGAGAAAACTGTGTCGGAGAAGATGGTGTATCTTATGTGAATTTGTGTATTAGAATGCATTGAGTGAATAATGGAAATTAGTTTAATGCTGGGTTAAGTTGTAATAGAATTTTTGTTGATCATTGGAATTTCGATGGGGTGGAAGCGCCAAGGGCGAGATAGATTTATTTTTATTTCGACATGCTGGAGTTTTACGATTTCAGTGGATGGACATTTTTATGCGCGTGAATATGTCATTTTGTGACATTTATTATAGAAAACTATTCAATACACGCACGATTGTGCATAAAATCGATTAGACTTGTACGAATAAATTATCATGAGTGTGCTTGTAGATATTTATATGTTTTTATGTGAAAAGTATTAGTAGAAGCATGCGGATTAAAAACCCAGAAACAGGCGGTGCATTGACAAAAAAAAACATTGAAAACGCAAAATGTGTTCAAAAGTTTAAGGTTTAAAGTTAAGATCACCTTAGAGGAAAAGCTTGACACCATGAAAGGAGTCAAAATACCCCAAATGCAATCCACCACCTGGAAGTAACGTATAAACAATTTGACAGACAGGCATTGATAGAGGTCTTGGTGGTACGATTACTACATTTGACAACTTTAAAATAAAAAGTGTGTCATCGGCTTCCAGGCAACAAAAACCGAACAGATCCTCAAGGAATTGCCAAAGAAAGCCCTAATCAATATCGCTTCTGCCGACGTTTAATTCCTCGTCATCATCGGTTTCAGAATCAAGCATTCCACAATTTACTAGGTTTATACAAGTAGAATAACCAACGAGAAAGCCCTAGAAGGGAAATAGGTCTACCAAAATAAAGGCAAAAGATATTAAGTTATTGGTTTATTTTTAATATAAAAAAAAATCATTTTATTCAGAATGACCTCCATTTGCCCTTATACAGGCCTTTAGACGAGTTGGCCATACGCCAATCGTAGCACACACGATTTCCATTGGAAACTGTCGACTTTTAATGAATTGTTAGCGACTCCAAGTTTGGGTGTCTTTTGGTACAAACCATGCCCATGCCCTTTCAAAAAATGTCATTTTGCTAGAAACTGAAAAATATTGTCTATGTACGATGATGATTACCCCATCAGAATCCGTGAACTTTGCTTACAAATTTTGGGAGCCACGCCCACTTTCTTCTAAGAAAAAGTTGTAACAACAGATATCATTGCATCTGCTTCAAAATTTCGTAACGCCACTCTCACCTCATGGGTTAGAAGAGTATCCCCCTCTTCTAACTTCATACGATCCGTTTCTTCCTCTATGTTTTTTACTTGTAGTGTTTTCGTGAAAGTTTTCGGCCTTCACATTTTGATCAATCTTTACATTACTATAATAGACGAACTCAAAAAAGTAGGTTTCGCAATTGTGTCTGTTTGTACCTCGGGGGCTTCAAATTTTATATCTGTGCTATTGCCCAGAGGCAAAATAAGAATTTTCATACAAACCTCCTTAATTTAATTTTGACTTTAAAAAATTATTACATTACAATTTTTGACATATGCTAAAAACGTTTTTTAATTCTTAAATACATTTTACAGAAAAGCCAATTCTTTCGCAATTTACAAAAGAGCAGCACATACATATATATGTAGAAAGAAAGTGCGACCCAGGCATCCCCATTATTTCTTTTTCTTCTTTATTGACGGCTATACATTTATTTCACGTAACGGGATTTTATTTCAGGGCACATCATTTTACGTTTCCGTCCCGTACAGTTGACCTAAATTTTAGATATTCACACATGGAGTTTGTTAAAAATTGGCAGAAAATAGAGGTCGTAATTCAATTGTTTTTCAAAAAATTAATTAAACTTCAGACCCCAGGATTTGTTTAACTCAAAATTTAAGACCTCAAAACCTGTTACATGCGGACGGACATGGCTCAAACAATTTCTCTATTTACACTGATCATATGTATATATATATGTGTAAGTACATACGAGTTCATAAATACCTCTCTTTGTTACAAACCGCATCAAAATTAGTATACCTACCACTATCTGGACAGGGTATGAAAGAATTAATGATGGAAGACAAATATTCATTGATTTCTTCAAAATTTAGCCCCAAAAACTACTTGCCAAAAACCGCCGTTTATTAAATTGAACAACAGAATCAACAAAAAACCTTTTCTCCGAAATGCACCAGAATAGATAAAAATTGTTTAGTGATTTTGTACACCCACGAGGGATGTAACCTGATCCCATTTATGTGAGTCAATGGGGGCAGGTGTCTCACTTTACTTGCGGAGGACTGTTATGACTTTTAGGAATCCAAAGGTAGGTGTGTCTGTGGGACATCGACTTACATATTAATTTTTTTTTATAGAAAACAATTTGCTTTCTTACGTCTAAGCCAAAAAAAACATTAATAAGGATTATTAGGTGCAATTTTGTAGGAGTTAATGCGAACTAAAAATACATGGGGAAATTGAACAATAATTACTGTACGTATTTTCAGAGCAGCGAATCCGATTAAGAGCAAAATCAACAGTTTTTGAGTCCTTGTTACAAAAAACACGAGTAGTTGAAAAGCTAAACGACAGCGTTATAGGTTCGCCATTTAGGGAGAAGTTTAAAAATAAAAAAAAAGTTTTGTCCCTAAAATTGTGCACACATTTGCAACTCGTACATACAATATAACTACAGACTAACAAAAGACTTCCTGGTAAATTCTAAATAAATTTTGCAAATGAAACATTATTTTGACACATAATTTATGGAAGTCATGTAAACTTATCCAAACCGTCCACTGTACATTAAGTAATTGTTTTTACAGAAAAGATTATAAAAAGTTTTAAAGCCATTGCCTTAAAGGAGCTTATTGGTTAGCTGAATAAAATGTTTTACAAGTTAGACTAAAGATTTAAGAATTAACATGAAAAGGTTAAGAGATTTTTGATACATTTAACATTTGAATACTTATTATTTCAGGTTCATATGCTGGTTAGCAGGTCGGGTTGTCTAATCCGTTCAAGCCTTCGTATATGCATATTTTCTTGATCGGGACAGAGTTAATTTCATTGTTCTCATGATTAAGAAGTTGAATTTGGTCTTTTTGTCTGGAATTTTGAATTTCTTCGTGTACTGTTGTTATGTTGGTACATACCAGGCTGCATTAACTATTGTTCGTAGAATTTTGTTTTGAAGTCTTAGGATTATGTCAAGATTTGTTTTGCCGTATATCCATATTGGTTTGATGATTGTCTTATATATACGTACGAGAAGCTTATTGTCAATTGAAAGTACTGAATATCTCCGAACATACAGAGTCGGAATTTACATTAAATATGGTTTCTCTTATAAAGTATATGTTGTTTTCATGTTAGGTTATTGTCCATATATGTATATTCCTAAGTGTTTAACTTGATTATCTGAGGATAATGTTTTATTGCTTAGTTTAACAATTGGTGGATTAATTATTTTTCTTGTCGTATGTATACATACATATAAAGGGTCTTTCATTAAGCGCTTCCTATCTTTAAATTTAAATAAAACAAAGTGTGTGTCAGATATCATCGAAATTTTGTATTCGTTTGAAAGGCCTATCGATGCCATTATGTACGAAATATAACATCGTTCAAATATTCGCCGTGGCTTCTCTGGGTGGCGTGCATCCGAAATGTCCAATTTTCCAAGACTCTGATGCATAAATCAGGCTGAATTTGATCGATGACATGGGTTATGTTGGGTTTGAGGGCCGCTATGATTTGTGGCTTATTCGCATAGACCTGCGACTTCAGAAAACCCCACAAGAAAAACTCTAACGGGGTCAAATCGCACGATCTAGGTGGCCAGTTCACATCACCTCCACGTGAGATGACCATGCTCTCGAATCGCTCGTACAGAATTTCCAATGTAACGTGAGCTGTGTGGCACGTAGCGCCGTCCTGTTGAAACCACATGTCGTTGGTGTCCATATGATCCAATTCAGGACAAAAGAAGTTGGTAATCATCGACCTATAGCGCTCGCCGTTGATGGTGATGGCCTGGCAAACGTAGTTCTAAAAGAAATATGGACCGATGACGCCGCCAGCCCAAAACTTTTTCGGTATCGTCCCAAATTCGACAATTTTGTTTGTTGACGTACCCATTCATCCAGAAATGGGCCTCATCGCTGAAGATGATTTTTCGATGAAAATTAGGGTCAGTTTCCAACTGCTCCAGAGTCCATTCAGCGAACACACGTCGTTGTCTATGGTCTTTTACCTTCAGCTCCTGGGTCAGTTGAATTTTGTACGGGTGCAGGCCCAAGTCGCGAAGCAAAATTCGCCAAGTTGTGGTCTGCGAAAGGCCGAGTTCTTGTAAGCGACGCGAAATCGACTGACTCGGATTCTCCTGCACACTCTCACGAACAGCGGCGATTTTTTCGGCTGATCTTGCATTTCGTCGACGTACGGGTGTTGGTTGATCGTTTACTGAACCAGTGAGCTCAAATTTATCTACCACACTGCGAATAGTCCTCTCGGAAAGACGATTATGGGGACCGTAAAATGGGCGATGCCCGAACAGAACACCCATTTTGATAAAACAATTTTATTTTTTGCAGGTATTGTTGAACGCTATATCCGTCCATGGCGATTTGGCAAAACAGACTGAATAAATAACGGCCAATTTGACAGATATAGCTTCAACAATATGGCCGCTATCAACTGTCAAAGTTCGGAAGTCCCTATTTGAAGACCCTGTATTACTTGCTGCATTTTCCGGGAGTTCCTTTAGAATTTTACCTGTGATGAGTTCGTATTCCGGGCTTTTGTTTTTGTTGATTTTATCTTTGATGTATCTTTTGATTTCCTTTACAGAAGTTTTCTTTATATTTATGTCTCGGTTTGTTACATTTATGCATTGGTTAATTCCATTACTATTAATGTTCTGCTAGGAATTTTCCCTTTTCATTGTCCATTCTCGCTCATTTACTGTTTGTAGTCCTAATTGTGGGGTGGTGGTCTGTATTTTTGTTGGTGTTTTTTTTAGGTACTCATAGGGAATAGTTTGTCACTGCGTTGCTGTCAAGTTTTTTTTTAAATTAATTGTTGATTTGTTTGTTTCTATGTTCCTTTAATAATTCCTTAAGTTCTTTAATGGACCTGTTAAGTTTTGTTTTCACTTCATTGATTCTATTAATTTGCTTTTTCTATCACATTTCTTTTTATTTGCGCCGGTATGTAATCACTATTTTCTTTTTGCTTGTTATTGGTCTAAATCGAGAGGTGGCTTCGCGTATTATATCGTTGAAGTGAATTATTGCTCCTTCTAGATCTTCTGATATCCTTAATGGAATCCCTAGTTATAACTTCAGGTTAATAACTTAAAAGTATCCCAGTATTTTATTATGGATGTTTGGTTAGGTAGGTAAATTATTTGGATCGACCCAAGGAAGTCCTCTAAGGGTAAACCTAAGAAATCTTTTTTGGATAGATTCAATTCTGGAGATATGAACATTGTAGTATGGATACCAAACAATAGATGCGTATTCTAAAATAGATCTAACAAAAGGCAGATATAATGTTCTTATCATATATGGGTAAGAAAACTAAGCATAACGCCTTAGCATTCCCCATTACCTATTAGCTTTATTAGCAATGTATTCAACATGATCTTTTATTAAAGAGATACGAGAAACGACTTTATTAACATTTAGAGAGGGGTCATTTTTTGAGTACTACAAATAATATTTTCGAAGATACATGTTTTAGCATTGGAAACAATAAATACATATCTTTTCCCGACAAATATAACTTAAAGTCATCAGCAAACATTAGTACATTACATACATACAGTTAAGAATTTAACAACATCATTAACAAATAAGATGAATAAAAGAGGACCAATGTGACTTCCTTGTGGGACACCCGAGGTCTCACAGATTTTATTGGAAATTTGATTACGAAATTTCATATACTGATATCAGTCATATAGAAAGGTTGAGAGTAAAAGTAAAATGAAAGATGGAAAACCTAACCTTTCAAGTTTATAAAGTAAGATTTTGTGGTCAACACGGTCAAAAGCTTTACTGAAAACCATATAGATAGCATCCACTTGGTTTCCTTTACTAATTTCAGAAATGACGAAATTCGTAGAGCAGAAGATTAGTAACAGTCGATCGTTTCTTTACAAAACCATGCTGATTATTTCAAATTAGAGATTTGCAAAAATAATTTAATTTTTCAGTGACCGACATATCAAACAATTTTGGAATAGCTGACTGTTTGCATATGCCTCTATAGTTCCCAATTTTCTTTCATGTACCAAATTTGAAAATAGTAACAATAAAGGAATATTTCCAGACAGACAGAAAGATATTAGTTTTTAATGATAGGTTAAATATATGGCATATGCATTATGCAATTGAGGGGAACATTTACTAAGAAAGCCGGAAAGTAGGCCAACGGGGCCAGGATTATGGCTTGAATCCATTCGAGTCAAACCGTTCAAGCAGTCATTTTTCAAAAAAAATTTTAAAATTTGAGTGGAAGAATCCCCAAGGTAGGAAAAGAAATGTTCATCAATAACAGAGTCTTCTTCTGAATAGACAGACTGTTTGTCAGAAGTTGGCGAGAGGTGGGACCATGAGAAACCTTTTTTTGGTTTTGTGTTTCCTTGGATTCTCTCGCTCAGTGATCGCGCACTTAACCACTGAACCACGGCTCACACGGTAATCGAAAGATAATTCGTAGTTTATTCATAATTTTTCCTGTTTAATATTTTTGTAAATTCAAAAGTCTACCAGGTCAGGTATTATTTGTCAGTGGGCCAATAGGTTGGTTCACCAGTACTTATGTTGTTGCCTTTAATAGCATAGTTCCTCTACTATTAGAGAGTCGCGACCCCCAATCAGTATGTTTGGCGTTAAAGTTGCCCCCTGCAAGAAGTCGTGGGCCTAATGTCCTGAAGCATTGATCAAACTGTAGTTAACTAATAGTGTGTTTGGGTGGGCAGTATAGTGCGGAAATGGTTAAGAGGTCATCTGTATCTTCTATTTGAATCGTCGTTACCTAGTTGTGGTCTTTATCATGTTTTACTTGTTTTTTTCAAAATTTTAGTAAAAATATTACTTTGTCTCAAGGTTAGTTAGTTAGTTGCCATTTGTACAAAAACAATACAAAAAATTTGGTCTTGTGCCCAACGTTCATTTACAATGACCAAGGCTACGGTTAAAGAATTCTGAAAAGTCGTTGAAAATTGAATCACCGAGGATAAAAAGGGACGCTTAAAGTCTTAAGAACGACCTTTTACTAGTATTTGATACAAATCAGCATATGTATTATGTATTTATTACACCCCAGCAACTTAGACTCTATAACCAGTTAGTTAATAAACTACTTAGGACGACGTTTAAAGTCTTGAAACTGTGCTCCACATTCAATTTAAAGTTTGAAGAACTTAGTGATGAAGTGAAAGAAAATGAAAAATTACAACAAGATTGGTAAGGGATATTGAAAAGATTATACACGCTATATCTGAGTTTCAGACTCCCTAATATTCATATGACGTTTAAGTTTCAGGCGAATATAAACCTTAACGTTTAAAGTCTTTCACATGAAATTTTCCACTGCCTCTTCTCTGTCTTAATGTTTCTTTCACAATCAGTGCTCCAGTAAAATAGATAATTACTTTCTCCCGGCAACACTCATGAAAAAACTTCAATCATTGCATTCAATTACCGGCTTTTGCGAATATTCAGTCGTCAGTTGTACAAAACAAAAATTCTAAGTGGCGCATATCGGATTTGAACCACAGACCGTGAAATGCTCAAGTTCAGCAGCTACGCAAGCACTGAACCACGCCAAACACTCGCCTAATGACTAATCGTTAAAATCTTGCAGACATCGACTCACCCTACTTGTACACCATGCCACATTGTTGCATGTGGACTAATTTCCAACAAAAAATATTTTATACGAAATGTCTCAAAAGGATACGTTCGATTAAGGCGACTGACTTCACCAGTTGGTACAGTTACTTCACTCTGTTGAAGGTCTTCTCGAAGTCGATACATTGCTGATGAAATACGTTTGAATTATTCCTGAATTATTCTACTTCTCTAATTTGAACACCTCTCATCTGTTCGTCCAAAGTCCAAAGTACCTACTATAAATCCTTATCGACTGGTCCACGGCCATCTCGATGTACATAACATAACATAACCAAGCATTGACTTGGTGGTCATTATCAACTTCTATACAACAATATATAACTACCTACATATGTATATACCGTCCCCATCTCTAAGAATAATCCCACACCTCACGAGCGGAAAATTTGGTAACCGCATCTCAAAGGGAAATTTCCGACCACCTATCATATCACATTGCCTATAAATACATATATCTACCACCTACATCAAAACAAGAGGTATAGTTTTCAACTCATCCTCAATCCACTTGGATGGGAACTCTCTTCCTACTTGGTATCTCAAATTCAAAAGCGTAATGTTTTCGACGTGGGTAATGTGTAACCGCAACCACCACTCGGCGTGTATCTATTATTATACCAATGTTAAATATTTTTGTTTAAATTGCTCCTGACACGCGAGGGAACATCTTCTGTCCGCCGACAGACATATGGTTGCAGGGAACAACACATCCCATGTGCACACATCGGGATAGTTGTGACACAGGCATCCTACATCGTCGAGCACACAGCCCTATTATAGCTATGAATTTCTCTATCTAGTGTTGGCACTTGCATCGTAGCAGGCAGAGAGTAGCCGAGAATTTGCATTCGTCAGTGTCAGCATCATTGCTAGCAGTTCACTTCATTACATAAGCTCGTGCCTATCATAAATTAAACATCCAGAGACGATGAGTGATTGCATCCGTCAGACGATTTAGGTGATTGTAAATTAATTAGTTCTTAACATCTAAGTAAAATGCAAACGCACGCATATTTGATTCGCTGATTAGGTCCTCATTGCACGGGTGCAAATATCAACGATGTGTGTCCACAAATGCGATACGGTAAATTTACTTTTCGAATTAGGGTCGCGAGAAGTTGGAGGTAATAAATAGGTGGTGGTCGTGAAATTAATTTCAACATAAACTCGACCCGCCCATGCCCCTTTTGTCGGTTTTTGTAATGTAATTTAAATTTATAGCCACGGTCCGACCCGACCCACTCAAAATTTGATGAGTAATATTTTAAATTTCAATTTATCTTCTGCCTTTCCATGCAATCTACGAATAAGACGTTTCCTTTATCATTTCGGTGAATAGTGGATTCTATTGTTTGGATTGCTGTCAGTAGGAACTCCCTCCAATAGCATGTTAGTGGTCGATGCTCGCTTCATTCTTTAATACTGACGTCATGGCAAATTTCTTTATTTAAATTGCATTCTAGGAAGCCGACCCTTCGAATATTTAAAATGCACGGGTTATTGCTTTTCAGTTGCTGCACCCATACAGCAATTGTATTCTAGAATTTTGCACGAAACAGGTGCAGCCTGGTGTCAGTATCACTTGTCCATACCTACACCGTTTGATGACATTTAAATTAAAGGAATGCAGTCTTTGTAGTCAGACTTGATTGGCATTTAGCCTGAGGTATACATTCACTGAGATAGTGACTATATAAAAGCTTTCAGGTAATTTATTGCACAGATGAGGATAGTCAGTGAGTCATAGTGTCTATAAAGACTTTTACTACCATTTGCGAAAGACCTATATTATATCTATACTCGTATGTGCATACGTAGTTTGTTTAAGTTAAATTTTAATTTAAATTGTGTTAATTGTTTTTGCAACTCATGCTATTGAATTGTGCTTTAACACAAAAAAAAAAATTAAACTAACACACTTCACTAGGAAGCATACAATTTTCTGCTTCACCGTTTCTAAATTAAGAAGATCCAGACTCTCGAAGAGCCCAAACTATTTGCGGTTGTAACCCAGAGGGGTCTACTGAAAAAGAGATGTACTGGTTGTATACTTATGTAAGTATCATAGTTAGGAGGGTTCTCATATATGGTTTCTGTGTTTTTGTTAAAAAAAGTGGAAAGCATCGAAAGCCTGAGTGTGGGACTTTAACCCTAACTAACTTCATGCAACCCCGTTCCCCGTGGTACCGCGCGCCGTTAGTCATTTCGTCATAGGGGGGTTTTCAGCCGTAACTGCTTCTCTCTTTTGTCCGAATGTTCGGAGCAGATCATTCTATGCGTCTTGTGTCAGCTGCTTCTGGTGCTTCTGTTATTTCTGCTGCTCTTCTTAGCTTTTTTATTTTCCGCAGCTCATTTTGAAGAGTTGTTACGAAAGTACATATCACCATCCAATTCTCTTCCGACCCCAATATATGGTCGAGGAATAACGGCGGACTGGGCTTAGTAATTCTCCATGCCGTAAGGCGTGTGCAATAAAATACTGCATGCTCCGTATCTTCATCTTCATCCGGGCGTGGCCGTGGTGTAGTGGTAACATCATCGCTTGTCACGCTATTGATTCACGGTTCGAATCCTGAAGTCAAGAATCATCTATTTATTTCGCACGAAATAAATAAAAAGTCGATCACTTGCGAAAGCAAAGTCAACTCTACTTTAAAGGCATAACACTCTCAGTAGGGTGGTCATATGGCTAAAATGTAACTTGATCGTGATGATGACATCAGGAGGTCGGAAAAAAATACTGCGAATCATAAGCAACGACAATAATAGCGAAAACAAACAAAATACTCCCCAGTTATCTAGACAGCCACCCTTGGAGTTTACAGAAACTTAATACCACCTGAATATCAAACCACACCACTCTGTCTTTCTGTCTGTCTCTTCCCCTTTCCACAAAACGCACGTGTTCTAAAAAATTAGTATAAGGGTATTCATATCCCCTTTAACATGTGCAAATTATAAAAAAAAAAAAAATCGATAGAAGTATTTGCGGTAACTGCCGTGACCAGACAGCGACAGTGTAAGATTATTGATGCATTCCCAATGCTTTCGACTTATCCAGTCTTATACTATCAGTATCAGTCTGTATGTCCGTCCGAAAGTTTGTCTGTGTATATATATGTTTGAGATTGTATGTGTTCGTATATATGTCAGCTTATTGTATGTGCAGATCATTGTTTGATACTATGCGTAGTGGTTGTATATATGTAGGTTGTGTATGTTCGTATTGATTGTTGCTGGTTGTTAGTTGCCGGAGTTTGCACATTTTTCATTTCCAGCTGCCCGTTCTTCCAGGCGTAGTTGTTGTATTATGCTAGTGATAACTTCATTCGCAGCCTCACAGGCTTCACTCGTCGTTAGTAAAATGAGACGCAAGTGAAAGTTATCAGCCCTCTTAGTGTCACCTCTCCACCTATTTTCAATTCAAGGATGTTTCTGGTCGTTGTTTGTCTTCGACATCCGATCAGAACATGTTCCACATTCTGTGTTTTGCTATCACAGTACGGACAGAATGGGTCATTTACGTGCTTATATTTACAGAGGTACTCTCGAAAGTATCCATGCCTCGGCAGAAATTGTGTCAGGTAATAGTTCACCTATCGGTGTCCTAGTCCACTCCTCTATGTTGGGTATCAGTGTCTACATATGTTCATCTTCTTTTGGTTGAAGTGTTCCATCTGTGTTTCCACTCCACCTGTATAGCCTCGCTGGTGGTTCTCTTCTCTTTTGGCTCAGTCCCGCGTTGTGCCGCTGATTTTCTTACTTCTATGCTAATTTTTTTACTTTGGTAGGCATTATGCCCAAAATTATGCTTATGGCTTCCGCTGACATAGTTCTGAAAACGCAGCATACTCTTAGCGATGTGATTGTGTGCGCCGAGTTCATGCGTCTCATGTAAGATACATCTGTCGCTGGTGTCCATATAGGAGACGCATACATAAGTATCAATTTATTCACCGTTGCTAGTAGATTGGTTGCCAGGGTCCTCTAATATTTGGCATTAATCTGGATAATGACGCCACTACCCGGGAGGTTTTCTTACCTACGTATATCATGTGCTCTTTGAAATTAAGCTTGTGGTCCATCAGCATTCTCAGGTATGGGCTCGACTCAATGGTATGCTTACGGACCTGTATAGTGAAGTGTTCTACTCATTTCCTGTTGTTTATTAATACTGTTTGTAGCATGCGGTCTACCATAGATTACATTTTCAGGCACTTGTTCCAAGCGTTTCTGCCAACTACTGTAATATCGTCAGTGTAGCCGATGATGTCCACTCCACTCGGCCTAAGTATTCTCAGGATATTATCATACATTATATTCCATAGAACTGGGTCAAGCACTGACCCATGAGGTACACTGATTTTGTACTTATTATGCCCTTCTTCTACGTAGGGTTCTGTCTCTAAAATAGCTGTCAATTAATTTCATTAGAAAAGACCAACGAATTTCAAATCGAGACTCATCACTTTTCATCGACTTCAAAGCGGCATATGATCGTCTGGATCTCTAAAAGGCGATGGCTGAATTCGGGTTCGCGGCAAAACTGATCCAGCTGGGCAAGGATACGTGATTTCTTCAAATCTCATACTGGAGCAAAAAGTGCGCAGGGCAGGTGCTACCATGAAAAGCTAATAAATCCGTCCAGCTGATGAGGTACGCAGAAGATATCGACATCATCAGTCGCTCCCGCCGTGACGTTTTGCAGACTTTCACGACAATTGACGAAGTTGGCCTTGAAATGGACGAAGGCAAAACAATGCATATACTATCGAAAAATAAAGAACCATCGGCCACGCTCTTGGACAAGTTAAGGAGTTCATCTACCGAAGTCAGCATCAACTTCACGAATGACACCCTGGTAGAGATTCGACGGAGACTCACCTTTGGAAACTGTTACTACTTCGGTATGGCGAAACAAATGGGGTCAGTACTCCTTCCTTAAAAGACAAAATGCATGCTCTGCAGGACTCTAATCTTGCCAGTTCTGGTATATGACGCCGAGTGTTAGACGATAAGCAGGGAAGCAGAGCATATTTTTGGGACTTTCGAGCGAAAAATTCTTTGTCAAATATTTGGTCCTGTGTGCGAGGAGGGCGAATGGAGGAGGAAGACAACCAAGCTGTACCAAGATGTGGATATAACCCAAAAAGCCAAAATACATTGACTTGGGCATATCGAGCGAATGAGCAACAATGCTCCAGCCAAAAGGATCTTGGAATCCCAGCCCCCAGGCTTGAGACGACAAAGAAGACCACACCCCTGATTCGAAGAAAAAGTGATTGAGGATGCCAGAACGCTTGGTCTAGAAAATTGGAAGCATCTTGCCTGGAATCGAAGGGGACGGAAGACTGCTCTGACTCAAACGGAGACTCTACATAGGTCGGAAGCCCTTTAAGTAAGTAGTAACCGAGCGGCGAACTTGTCATCATCAATGAATCCGTGAATGCTGTGAGATACATATTTTCGTAGATATTGCATCCTTCAGTAAAACACTTTATCAACATCTAACACATTTATGTATATAAAATGTATTCACCTTAGGAAACTCCTAACACTCTGCTGCTTGGGATGTTGTTGATGCCTTATCCCCTCGAGGGTCTACGGAACCAAAGAACCTACCTAGTGTAAAACATTTAACAACCCTTTAGTAAAATCTCCTTGATTAACCCGTAAATCGGATAATCAATTAAAACCCAAAGCAATTGTTTCACAAAATAATAGCTTACCCCTAACTGGATTGAATTGCTTTAGACTTACCACACTTATTACCAACCGGAATGTCCCACGAGTCTAAAACCATGGTAGGTATGTAATTCAAATCACTTCAACGTCAAAATCATTCTTTAAACCCTTTTTCATGCTTCCACCTCTGTTGTCGTTTTCAAAGGATATCCAGAATATGGTAGCGCTATACAGCAATGGAAACAACTCAAATAGCAATAATAACAATAACAATGAATGTCCTCATTAACAGCTAACCAGAGAATTGTAAACACATACATACATAGACATATACACCAACAATGCGGAACAAATTCATTTACCACCTTTCGCGCGACACAACATGCCGTCGAGAACACGGCTTCAACAGACGGTGCCACCTAATTTCCGACCTCTCAGCATAAGCTCCTCACACCCCCAAAACAATGTCGATGCCGTCGTCGGATGACGGTGACGGTAGCAATGGAACTCAGAGCACAAAAAAAGCGGCAGAATTCCGTATCCGAAATAAAAGGATTTGCATCAGGAGACAATATTCATCCCCTGAGCACAAGATAAGGCAGCAAAATCCGCAGCTCCATTATATACAACATTTCCCACCACCGACTGGGGGGCGCCGACCATCCAGCGTATCTAGTACTTCATTTATACTTCCACTATGGCTGGCATACTCGTAGGTGTACGAATATACATAATATGTACATACATACGTACATCAGGCAGCACAAAAGAAAGTGAATAAGCAATTAAGTCCTTTACCAACAAAACAACAGCATGGCTCACTGTTTGTTGGATGCTATTGTTTTTGCTTCTGTTATCCTCTTGCGAGCCTCCTGAGCAGCGTAATGGCACGACACGAGCACAACACAAAAATGTTACTCATTTCTTGCCTCACTCATTCAGGCAGGTCATCGTCTTTTTACTCTCAGCTATCGTGTGTTTGTGTTCGTGCTTTGTTTCAGATGAAATCATTGGCTTTAAGGACCACCACTTGTAGCCATATGGAGCTACTATTCCCTGAATGTTTACATCGCACCAAATGCCATCCGTCGACGCTTGAATGAAACACTCGAACGTGGAGTGTAAACAAGTGATTTAAAAATTGATTGGACACAAGGGAGGCCGCCTGTGCCACGTATGCCTGCCTCCGTCATCAGCGACACTCGACTGTCGGTCGGTCTTGCGCCAGTAAGCAACTGTCGTTCCCGTGCCATAATGATGATTGTTATTGTTTGCTTGATAGATATATGTAGGTACATGCGATGTTGCACCCGCTGCATCCGGGTGGTGACGTGGTCCCTTCCTATGGGTATTGGACTTAACTCGGCTACCGCTTAAAATTTAATGATCAACGAAAAGAGAAGGGTCTACAAAGTGAAGGCGTCTGTTTATGTTTGGAGCTATGAACATCATCGACAGAGTCATCATCATCATCAGCGGATCTGATTTTTGGAGGGCGACTTCACTGTGATTACGAATTTCATTGTTTTCGCGCAACCAATGGAGTGTTGTTTCCCAGGCCCAGATGACCGCGTTCTGGTGTAATCGACAGATGAATGAATTAAGTTACAACAGTGTAGGAAGTTAACCGGAAGCATTGATAAGAGGTTTGATTCAGGCCGTCGCCAATAGTGTTCGGCAATTTGTAGGAGAACATTAAGTATGCACAACACTGTGATTAACCTGAGACAAAGTCAATGGCAACATTAATGTTTCACTTAATGTTGGACACTGTCGAATGAATTCGACTATCGATACGATATTTAGTAACTTTTTGATGTAAATTATCGAATGATTTAGTTCATTCGTAGTGAATATGCAGTAAAACTTGCATAATTGAATACCGCTGGAACCGGCCCCTTACTGTCACGATACGCAGGTGTCCCTTTTGAAAAGGTTTGTATACAAAAGGGATAAAAAAAAACACGTTGTACCACAAAAATGTTACATTCAATAGAAATTAATTAAACAATCTTGCTTATTCACAGAAACATAACAAACATTTACCTACGTAGATGTATGCCCAGTTTGTTAACCTCTGGTTAAATCTTAACCTCCAATTAGAAACAATCATCAAAGATCTACGACTAAATTGTTTGTTCACGCGATTTTTTTCCGAAGATTCTCTGGTTAAATTTTGGAACCAATCATTGGCTTAGCCGCAAAACACATTTTTTTTTTAAATATTTTCTAAAACTTGGTATACCATGTCCTTGCACATATCAAATATTACTTAGATATCGATTTTGAACAAAATCAATTAAGTTATATCCGAGAAATTGCCAATTTTCAAAAAAACAACTGTTGTTCAAAAAACTTGGTACGCCATCTAGTGAGATATATCCAACTCAACCCAAATATAAAATTTAAATAAAATTTTAAGAGCCGTTTCCGAAAAAACCGATTTTTTACTAAATCAGTCATTGGTAAAGTACCGTTATTTTTGTGGGTGTCCCACAGACATGAAGTTGGAAGTCCATCCGTTTAGGCTGCAGTTCAGCCCACAAGCAGAATTGAAAGATCCATTTTTTTTAGATTCATTCATTTATATACTCGTATTTAGCTTAATACAAGCTTGAGTGACAAGACGAAAGAAATGTACAGAACTTTGGTTGCGGATATTTGTATTGAAAGAAATGATTTGAATTCCCTCAATTCTTTTAATATGGGCATCGTAAAAAAAGTGACCATACTTGGCTAGCATACTCGAGAAAGAGCTTTACAAAGGTAATGTGCAAGGACTTTGAAATATAAGGATCCGAAAATTCTTTAGACCAGCGTTTCGCAAAACCGAGTTGAGTTCACTATCAAAGATGACACCCAAATCACGTGTTGAATTGACTGAGGGTGAAAGCTCGTCACGAATAAAGTAGGCCCTAGGAGGTATTGGGAATAAGTAATAGAGTGACATTTCTCGACATTAAGTTCAAAGAATTTTCTTTTAACACCAGGTGGAGAACCTATTCAAGTTTTCCTTCAATAGGCTGAAGTGAGCAGTAGATGATATGTGTTCAATGATTTTCAGCGTAGACGTATAGATCAGAGTCCCTGATGATACATTCGGCATCGTTTAGAGCTAGGATAAACATCAATGGTCCAAGATGGCTGCCTTGAGGGACCTCCGAAGTTATTATAATAGGAACAGATACTAAAGATCTAAAACGGGCTTTGTATTGACGCTCATTCAGATACGATTTGATCCATGAAGTAAACCTCCATTGAAAACCTAGAGCTTTTAACTTAAAAAGAATAATTTGGTGAGGAATTTTGTTAAAAGACTTACTAAATTCTGTGGCAACAACATCAACTTCATTACCATCAATCCAATGAGTGTATTTGAAACAAATTCAGTTAAGTAAGTGGTTGTCGATCTGCCCATTAGGAATTTATGCTGCTTAGTAGAAAAGATTTGCTTGCAGTGAAACAACATTGCATCATACACGATGCTGTCAAAGAGCTTGGGAACCCATGAGTGTTTAGCAATGCGCCGATAGTTAGATACTTCACTCTTAAACCTTTTTTTATGGATAGGTATAATGCACGAATCCTTCCACAGCAGTGAAAAGCTGAGTCAGATAATTTACACATTGCTTCAAAACTATGGCGGGCAAGCCATCGGGGCGGGAGAATAATCGTCTTTGAGTTTGGTAATCTTCTTAAGAACCACTGACGAACTTATATCCACAGCGACGTTGTTCATGTAGCAGAAATAATCAATATCGGGTTCAAGAACGTGGTCACTGAATGACTGGCTAGAGAAGTGAGCGGATAAGTTTGTGATTATTTTAGCATCTGACCAGAATGTATCCGAGAATACAAGAATAGATGGATATCCATCAGATTTTCTTTTGACATTCATAAATTGGTAGTATCTTTGGGTTGTAGATCAGATTGAATTGCATTCGGTCAAGGTATTCCTAGTAAAGGGTTTCGAAGCGCTCAGGAAAATGAGTATATGCGTGAAAGTAATTAGAAAAGTCCGAGTCAAATTTTGATTTAAGATATAATTGCCATAATTTGTTTCTATTGTTACGAATTGAGGTAATGCCTTGTTGCACCAGACCGGAGTTGATGGACAGTTTTTCTGGGGTAAATATATAATATTTCATCGTTGAAAATTACGAGAGCTTTATCAATGGAAATATGAGTAAAGGGGAGATCTAAGTTACTGAGCAAATTTTTTAATTTAACAAAGTAAGCTTTACGAAAATTAAAGGAGCGCTCAGAGACAGGGGTTATGTAAGCATTTTTGTATGAAAAGGTTAGAAATAGAGGGGGATGATTACGGACCAATTTGGAAAGAAGCTGGCAACAGAATTATCAGCATCGGACGAGAATATGAAGTCAAGTTGCTTACCCAAGTTATTTTTGATGCCACTTACTTGATAAAGGCAGCAGTCAGAGAAACTAGCAGTTACTACGATTTCCTTGGCAGAGGTGGCATTAGGGACGAAATGGGACTCACCTTCTGACTAAGCCCATTGTCGGTAGGAAAGGATAAAATCACCCAAGATTAATACATCCTCAAGTGGGTGCACGATGGGTGAATATAGCAGCATAATATGTAAAAGTTACGCTTGGGAAAATAATTTTATTCGAACTTTTTTTTAAAAAGGTCTGTGTCGGCTCGTGACGAAGTTCGCATCGCAAAAAAAAAAACGCTTTTCGCGATATTTGCACTCAAGAACAAATATTCGTATTAGATTTTCATTAACTTTGGGACAAAGTCGGGCGTATTTCAAAACTTAAAATCTCGGTTATAAATTTTTTTTTTTTTTGTAGATTGAATGGTTTTCGCGATATTCCCTTTCAAAAGCAATTCCCACAATTAACTTCACGGGGTAAAGTTTGACATTTTTAAAGCCCGCGTATCTGCAATTTTCGAAAATTTATGAAAATTCGGCATCCATTTTGTAGAGAATTTCAAAACCTAAAGTGTCGGGCAAATAAATATTTCGTTCAACTCACCATTTTCGAGATATTCGCACTTAACACGGTTTTCATTAACTTCGCTGTTAAGTCTGACATTTTGGAAGATTTCGGGCATGCTTAGCACACGTTGAGAAATTTTATTAATGAGATACACAAATATTATTTTCAACGACATTTTAAGAGTGCAAAATTTCAAATAATCTGAGTGGTCGTGAATATGTGAAAAGGCACACGAACACATAACATGAACAAATTTAAAAACAGTTTACGTTAGGTTATACCCCGTAGCCTGTACTATAAGCTGACAAAGTTGCGTTTTTCTTTACAAACCGAGGATTGTAGGATATGTAGAAATATGCACATGCACGTTGGGAAATTAAATGTTTTGCAAAATATTCTTTGAAACACAATGCATTTCAGAAAACCGCACAATGAACCATGCTTTGCTTATAAGTGGTCTGTGCAGTAAATGTGTAAAGTTGCAGCTTTATAAATCATCCGGTGGCTTCCTGCAAAATCCGACAAACAAACAAAATATAAATTTGAAGGAGGTGAAACAAAGTGTAATTATCAAGTACTCAATGGATCTTTTAATAACAAATTTTAATTGAGAACCTAGTACTAAGAAGATTAGCATTAATATTGCATTTTCTATTAGAATGTCCGTTTAGTATTTGAAAATTCAATTTTCTTTGTGTCCTTTTGTTTATCGGATTTTGCAGGCACAGGGACGATATACACAATGACGAAGCATGTGAAGCTATCCGTATGAGATACATAAAAGTTCCACTCAATTTCGTGCTTCCAGGAAGAGCAATCAAAAAAAAACCTTGTGCAAAGGATTGTAACCACACATTTTACATTACAGAGATATGATATTATATATATCTCTCTACTGAAACATTATTTTAATTGTTTTGCATTAGGAAGCTTTTCAATTTGGAGGAAAATACAACAAAAACATCCAATCAAAAGAAAAACAAATAAATAATTAACAAGAATAAATAACTAAATGTATTAATAAATAAATAAATACATAAACAAAAGTATAAATATATAAATAGATAAGTTAATAATTAACTAAATAATAAATAAGTAGTTAAATAAATAAATAAGGAGATTAATGAGAAGGCATAATTACATTTTAACATTAAAACATAAATTTTGGTAATTACCATATAACAAATTTAAGTAAATAAATCGTTTATTAAGCGATTATCAGCAAAAACACATTTGTTTATAGATTTGTTGGTAAGTTTTTGAATTCTTGCCGACACCAATTCAACATTCCCTCTTTTATGGGTATTAAAAGTTGAATGGTGTCATAAAAGGTCAAGCATCCTTTGAAGTAGTTTATTTTGTGACATTTTTAATGTGACACTGTGCACAGTTTCCCCATACCTAACATCCATACAAGAGTAAACATTGGAAAATTACTTTGTATATGATAAGTTTACTTTGGTTTAATAGGGCAGATTTTCTGTTTATGAACGGATCTCTATTGCTATATTGACTTTCTGTAAGGTTTTAGATATGTGTTATTGAAGGTTAACTTGGTGTCCAGATGTATACAGAGGTACTTCATACAATTGCTTCAGTTTACTGCCGATCCATAAATTTACAATTGGCAGTTTTTTTAGAAAATAAATAGTCTTAATTTTCCACCATTTCCATTTGAGAGCAAATCCGTGAAAGAAAAAGACTTGGAAAATCGGACATCAATAATTTTTACAGAATGGGACCAAGAACAGAATCTTGAGGTACATCAGACTGGAAATAAATTATACTAGAAACGGTACTATTGACAAAAACTTTAAAAGAACGACATGACAAACAACTTTCTACTAACTTGCATAGAAACGGAGAAAAGTTGTAATTAATCATTTTATATATATAATCAAGCCAATCAGAATCGAATGCTTTTTCAATATATAAAAGGATCACCCCTGTTGATTTTCATTGTTGGCGATCTTTTTTTTTACAAAAATTGCAAATACGAAATACTTGATGGGAGGTGCTGTGCTGTGGTCTGACACCGAACTGTACGTTTGTATATATGCTACAATTGATAATTAATTTTGTATTTTTTTTTTTTTTTTCTTCAAGAAATTGTTCAAGTAATTTACTTACATTCCTCATCAAACTTATAGATCTGGCTCTCGGGGCTATCAGGGGGCTATACATATTGGATTTTCAGACATGCATTCAAAATGGCTATCAGAGACTTCACTCCAGCTTTAGGTAAATGCTTGAGATACAAATTTCTTGTTAAATCAAATCTTAGATCATTTTCGGTGAGAAGTGAGGCCAATGCTTGCTTATTAAAATCATGAATAGTGCCACTAACCAGTGCATTTATAATTGAGTCGCTTAAGCTTGCTTGCTGACAGAGTAGTTGTTTGTTATTATTTTTACTACATTTCAGAATGGTTTACATTTATCTAAAGAATCTATTTTTTTATTCCATTTATCATTACGTAGTTCAACTAAATGTTTCGAAATCAACTGGGTTAGATACTATACATTGTCCCGATATACTCGTACTGGTTGCCGATATCTTTGCGAATTTCTTCTTTGAATATTTCTTAATTTAATTAATTCTTGCATATGAAGTATAGATATTCTAAGATTTTAAATATACAAAATGGCCTGCCTAAACTACCTTTGGTTTTTCACGGTCCTACTTCTCGTGGACGTCTGACAAATTTTCATTCTCTCCTCCAGAGATTGACAACCTTTTCATATCCAGAGTTATTTCTATTCACTCATTTCCAGGTTATTTCCACTTGTTTCTGCTCACTACAGGCAGTAGAAAAATACTTTTTTGCCTCTATTCAAGTCAAGATTTCTAATTTCCGGGCTTTACCCATTTTATACTTCTCCAGTTGGTATGGATTAGCGGAAAGTTCCTACGTTTTGCAATGATTTCGATTTCAGTCTGTAGGTACGTCTTACGTTTATAGGTATTTTATAGGAAAATTTTCCATAATATGAGGCCATTGCGTGGGTTTAATTTACACGAACTTCGAAATTCTGGACGTTTATCAGAAAAAAGTAAGACAATGCTACGCGTTTGAGATTGGAGCACACCTACTACTAGCACCTACACCAAAAATGCATGCACATCACCTCTAATTTATCAGATTCTGACGCTCTGGGGCATGTTAACTTACAAGTTTTTTTTCAGGAAAGTTTCCCTTCTTATCTGCATAAAAGAATGCAAAAAAAAATCCGGATTTAAACTGCAAATTCGCGATTATATTCCTATCATAACTACTAACCAACTTAAAATCAATTTCTATGAACGAAGTATATAACATTACTTTACAAAATGTCTACCATTCAAATTATTTCCACTATCCACACACTCCACCAATTAAAGAGCCGAGAAATTTATTCAAACATTCCCAACTTTATGTTTCATCTCAGAAACTAAATTCCACTCCTAATGATCCCACTGGCCTCTAATGATTCCCGGCATCTCTAAATCGACCTGTTCGAGAAATTATTCAAATCTCAAAGACTCAAATAGCTTGATTACATAAATATTCTAATTTCAGTGTTAAGACATTCGGTACAAAGTCGTCTACTTAATAATCGCGTCGCCGTCCTAAATTAAAAATTAATTAGAACGTCTTCACCATTATCGCAACGCTGTCCTGCCGTAATAAATTATTCACCCCATACCCTTCAGTCGAGTTCCCCACCATTGTAAACGTATAAGGTGACAATTTCAAAAATTCCATTTGAAATTCCAATGTCGATTTATTTTACGATTTACCCCAGTGGATTAGCACACACTTCCAAATTAGAGCGATGTGATCACACATCCAGATTTAACGCCTCACAAATCACTTCGAGTTAATTTTCCCCCTCCCGACAGTATTTCTATTTTTTTCGCCCGCACCAGCAGTAATAGGATGGAACCGTGAAAATAAAGACATCGCAAGGACGGCTTGAGGACATCTGGAAAGCATCTTCGTCGTCGTCGACATTGCAATCGGAAAAACCCATTCAAATAGATACATCTCAGCAATATGTCAATATGTCATTATTGCATCCTTACAACAGCAAGATAAAAATTTATATTTCAAAAATAAGGATTTGAAATCACATTCCATCGCTGGAGGAACGGAAAATCGTACACACAATGCATCTTCTTTTTCTGACGAGGCTGCAAAAGGCACTTGCTACTTATTTTCTGTTTCCTGTTGCTGCACTTGTACGAATATGGGTGTTTGTGTTCCTCCCTTTTTCAGTTGTAATGCATTTTTCTTAGACATGTTTCACTAGCAAAGTGCGCATAGCGTTTCCTCTTGTCATTACAGAATGGTGCGAAGTAATAAACATGAGTGTAAATTCATACTCAATTACACGGAAAGAATACTTTCATACATTGTACGTACAGAAATTTTAAGTGGACACTTTAAACGTATGAAAAGGATATTAAAAACGTGGCAATGCAAATCTTTCGGTCGGAGCTCGAAAGAATATTTTCTCCTCCCAACTAAATTAGTAAGAAAGATGTAATTCAATACCATATCGCTCTATGTACCTCCTGTTTCCGGCTATTTTTTCGGAAGCCATCCATTTGGTTAACACAAATGTCCATTGTTAATCATAGAATATCTACACCTCATATGAAAGAATTAATTAAATTAAGAAGCATTCAAAGTGGAAATAAGCAAAGATATCGGCAACCAGTATATTGGAATAATGTATCGTAACTAACCCACACAATTGAAAAAAATGGGTCCTAAAGCTCAAAGCTACATGCGTACATATGTCAAAATCTCCTCATCAGAATTCAAATACATGGTCTCAGTGCGCTTATACTCCTACAATCAATAAACATTCTAAGAACATAACAGAAAATATCCGCAAAAATAACAAATACAAAATGGCGGCTCAAACCTTTCGAGAGAGTTTTTAATTATTTATTAGATTGTACCACATAAAATGTCCGATTTTTTAGTAAAAAATTAAAAGCCAATATTATTTTTTTATAAATTTTTATTTTATCAAAATAATTTTAAATTTAATCTTCTAGTGTGATTCAAGGTCAAATATTAATTTTTTTGTAGAAGTCCTGACTTTTTGTCTCTATGAAATCGTCTTCGGTTTCGGAATACTTTCTGCCGGTAAAAAGACTCCAGACTGCGGAAAAGCCGACAGCCCATTGGGGAAACATCAGGAGAATACGGTGGATAGGGTAGAATTTCAAATCCCAACTGTAACAGTTTTTGAACCATTGAAGTGAGGTATGAGGCCTAGCATTGTCATGCAATAGGATTGGACCATGCCTATTGACCAACGCAGGCTACTTTTCAGCCAATTTTGCATGCAATATGTCAATCCTTATCTGGGTGAAGACCGAGTTTGGGGGTGTATTCTGGTATTGCTAAGATCCTTTACGATTGTCATTAGAATTCACTTTTCATCGCAAATAATTATCCGGTGCAAAAAGGGTTCACTTTGGTGTCCTAAACTATGCGATGCTCAGATTTTTAGGCGCCGTAGTTTTTGAGGCTCGTTCAGTTCATGGAGTACCCACTTATCGAGTTCATATGAGAGAAAGGTGTCGACTTATTGTCATGAGGGATACTCCCATGATTTCGTTCGGTCCGCATCTACTGTTGCTCTTAAAACATCATCATCCATTACGGTTTCCAATGTGGTTCGTTTTCGACGCTAAAATCTCCCTTTCAAAACCAACGTCGGATGGTGTGTTCGTTTACTGTCACATACTCAAATGTGTCATTAATCTTTATTGCTGCATTATGTCCCACCTTAAATTTATAAAAAGAGAGAGTCCGAATATGAACTGTCGACAGCATGTTAAACAATTCCTAGAAAAAAATAAATGTGCTTGTAACGAACCCTTAAAATCTCACACGTCAAACACACGTAACACTTTATTTTATAAAAAAAGAAAATTGCACCTTTTTGGCATGTACTCGTACACTCGAGAGCTTTTTATTTCGGACTGAGTGAAAATCGGATATTTCATGTGATACAACCTAGTATTTATAAATGTTTGTTAAAGTGGTCACAAGCACTCGGACAAGTTCAGCGAGCACATGCGTTCCTCTACGGAGTCTACGAACCTCACAAGCGGCGAGCATGCTCGGTCCGCCGATGACCGATGGCAAGCATGCTCGCCGCTTGCCATAATAATTTTCATATTTTATGGAGTGCTTATTATTGGTGATTGTGATGTTGGTGGTATTTTTTATGATAATTATTGCTATGAGTGACAAATGGCGAGGATGTAGAGCTCGTGGCAACTTACGGAATAATTTCGTGATCACCTAACATATGTACTTGTAAGTTTGTAGATTGTGGACAAATAATTGGGAAATTACAGAAATAAATTTAATTTTAAATTTAATGTTCAATATGGTGAACACAGTCTTCATTTTCAAGTCTTTTTATACCCTATCCACCGATATATATGTATATACATACGGAAATCGGACTTTTTCCGGATTTGAAAAATTAGTAAATTTGAGAAGTTTTGTAAACAAATATTTAGCATCCTTAAAACATCGCTACAAAAACAACTTCTTAACCCTATTCACCTTCCTCGCCCGACCGCCTCAAAAAACCGCACTGAGCACTTGAAAAGTACAAATATTCAATTGGTTAAGTTCACCATATGAGAATCATGAAGAGGTCACTTTTTTTTACAGCCTACTCAAATGCATGAGAATCTGAAAGCTCAAAGTTATTCAAAAAGAGAATCTAGAAAATGTACCTCTTTCATGATTCTCACAGTTTTAAGTGGGTACCTTACTCAAATTCACGATATCCAGAAAGCATATGCTTTTCGACTCTCATGTGATGCACTTAACAAATACGTAAGTGCTACTGGTAGTGATTTGTTGTGGTTACAAAATTATACCATATAGCGTGTGTTGCGTAGGTTTTCAGTACGGCAATTAATTGTGAAAAATGTTATTTTGTGACCATATTATTATTTGGTGAATCTTGTGTACATTTTAATTTGTTTTATACTATATATTAGGGTAAGTAGATGCGAAAAGCATTCTCTCTAGAAGATAGACTTGAGGCTGTTCAAACGCCATACTGGAAAATTTCTGACTGTGGCCTTTACAAAAATTGGGTTCAACGCAGAATAAATATATTTACCGATAAGAAAATCTTCACTGTGCAGACAAAATTCAACAAACAGAATGATACATGGGAAGCGTTCGAGCTGGTCCCAAGGGTCCAAAAAGAACACCCCACAGCGTCAGTCACCGTGTGCTGAAGTGTCTCTTCTGACGGTGTCACTGAGCTACATTTTTGCGAAAAAGTCGTCGAAACATTGGCCAAAGAGTAATAGTAGACAGTCTTAGGAGCCTTTGTGAAAACTCTAAAGCATTTCCTATTCCAAAAAAATACATTCCAGCAATATCCTGCGCCAATATCCAGCAATATCCAGAAAAATTGTACCCCGTTTCATTGGTATCGATGACCGGCCTTCCACTGGATCACAAATTGTGGACTATGTTAATGGATATTGTGTGCCACAAAAGATACCCTAAAATAGAATTCTTAAAGCGAGCACTGACCGAAGCTGTTGCCAGCTTTCCAATTGAAGAGTAGCCGAAGTGATTAAAGGCCTATATTAACCGCAAAGCTAAACATTATGACTAAAGTTTACATTTTTGTGCTTGGAATACAAGTATGAATAAATTCTGAAAGTTTTGTTGAATTATCTTTTAAAGTGTTTAACAGTATTTTTGTCCATACTAGGTATATACGATTTTCTTTAGAAATCATGCTTGCAAAATACGCTCGGTTTTTAGCACAAAGAATTGCACAGCCATTCGGGATTTCGTTAGCCAGAATTTAGTACATACATACACGTACGAGTATATGATCAGGATCCACAGAGACATTTTTTGGCCATATCCGTTTATCTGGCCTTATGTAACAGGTGTTGATACAATTTGGAACTAGACGTATCAAACATATCTTCCATGGGCTTTAGATTAAAAAGGTTTTGAATTTTTTTAAAACGCCGACTGTCACGTCCACAACCGGTCTGAATATCAGACAACCTCTTTTTATGCCGGTTTTCAGAACATTCAAATACAAATATCAACAATTTAGGTTAACTGTTAAGCCTATTTTACTACGTAAAAGAAAATGAGGAGAATTAAAATAAAAATAAAGAAGAAAATTTAAAAAAAATTGCTAACCGTCAAATATATGTATATTTTTGTTTAATTTTGAAGTAATACAATTAGAGACCACGACTAAAATATTCGCAATTTTCAGTTTACGCCCGTTACCGATTTGGGATGATAATGGTTCCTCACTTACCCGTAAAGACTTTTTCACACCAAACAAATATTTAGAAAAACATTTCAGAAATGTTTCGCAAACGTTTCAGAAGCGTTTTCCAAAGGTTTTTTTTTTTTGTTTTGTTGACGACAAATTTTGTTTCTTTGCAACCGCATATAACAGGGAATTTAAAATAAGTGAGTCTAGCAATTCTGCAGACAAGCATCTGCACCTCTGACTGCAGCATACTCGTCTGGGTGAACTTACAAAGCAACGGGGTAAGATAAATAGTTGACTTTAAAATATCTGGCTTTCAAATACTTATTGCTAGGTTTTCAGAATCCAAGAAGTGAGTGCTAAACAGGCTTATAACGGCTGTCGGGTTAGAAGTCAAGTGATCTTCTAACTTTCACAAGAAGATGCGAAAACTTACTGTAGAAAATGTTTCACATGACGTGGTGACATCTCTATGGAGGATTCGAATGAGTAGTATGTTCGAGGAATTTTATGTGCTAAACCTTAAACAGGATTATGGAGAACTTATTCGGTTCAATTGATTGCTCAACTGAGACACAGAAGGAAGATTCTTGAAAAAATGTGTAACAAAGTTTGGGTTTGGTTTGGAAACATCACCGTTAAACTAAATTATTGTTTCAGATGCTATCGAATAGTCAAGCAAAGCTAAACAACAACGATCTTGTTCCAGGTCAAGGAGTGTAATAAGGCTCCCCCCTTCTAATATAATTCTAGTGAGTGCAAAACTGAGACTACCATCGATAAGATATCTAGAACTGAGGCTTTTTTAGATGGAATATAGTGCAAAGCCTGGCTTTCTTCTGTGAACTTTTACTGGTAAGTAAGTGAACCCAGAATAATGTGGGTATTGGATTCATTCCACCTTTTCAACTGTAGTGATTTCATTAGTTTTTGTCCACCAAACTACTACTGCGTAGGCTAAAATAAGTCTAACGATCAAGGTGTACATTTGTACACAGATGCTGGGACAGATCTATAGTGCTCGATTGGCCCTATCGATGGTTTGGTCAATGTGAGAGTTCCAGTATAATTTTTCTAAGGAATTTTTCTTCCCATAAATGAAAAGGTTTAAATTCCTTCTTCTGATAAAAGGTACTATACTTGTCGTTTTGGGGTTTACATAGGGACCTTTATTGGTGCACCATCTCTGTACCTCAAATAGTGCGTATTCCAGCACTTCTGAAACAAAGCTTTCATATATATCGCTGACGACAATTACTATGGCGTCAGCGTAACTAATAATTTTAATCCCATAGAGGTTGAAGTAGGCTGTTCTTAACTAGAGAGCAAATGAGAGGCGAAAGAAAGAGATATTAAAACATCATTGATGATGGTGCGAATTACTATACCATACAATATGGACATTACCCATCTGCTTATGGTCGGTGGGAGGTTCATATTGTTAAGGAATGTTCCTTCAATGTCCAAAAGGGCGACAATCTATCTTGTCTCCTTCTATTAATGGAAGATTCAATTTTCGTTTCTAGGTCAATTGAGTGCTGTCAGTAGACCTAGCCAGGTGCTATGCGTGTTTGGGAGGCAGAAAGTGCTTTTCCTCTTATGTATGCGCCTGTCAATTATTTCGTTTATGCACTCTATAACGAATGACATGAGGCTGATGGGATAGAAAAATTTTGGATTTGAGTCCACCAATTTGATCGCCGTCGAAGTGTTTTGGCTCCAAATAGGAAAATACTAGTAGTAGTATAGAATAAATCGAATAAGTGGGTCTACCAATTCTATTTGTCTGTCTTTACGCAATGACTGCAGCAAAAACTGCTGGACGGATTTACCTCTAACTTCATATCTGGTGTCTAACTTCATTTCATATTTGCGTTCAGTTAGACATACGGATGTTATAAGATTTTTGGGAAAAAAAACATACAGAAAAGTTACAATCCGTCTGGAACGGATCGTATGATATCCTAAGCCTCATCTTCTAACTTACAGTGGGCGTGGCATTGTGAACCTTATGGTTCAAATGCAATAAAATGAACTTTTTGTAAGAAGAAAGTGGGCATGGCGGTAGTCATTTGTAACCGAAAGCCAAGGATTCTAGTGCAATATTCACATCAAGGTTTAAAAATCAACGTAAATAGCTCTGAGAAAGAAAAATGCGTTTTTTTAAGAAATCGCTCCCAAAAGAGGGCGTATAATTATATAATGTATGGACGAATTGTAGAGAATGCGAACGTCTATATATTTCGTTAAGGCGATATTTTTCAGTCTCTAGTAAAAATATTTATAGAAGGGCATTTAAAAAAAAGTGGGCGTGTCTGTGGTATGATTTTAAAAATGTGTACTCTTGTACTTCTTCGGATACTAAGAAGGTAATATACAAATTTTCATCTTCGAAACTCAAAATTTAAGTCCCAAAAAGTGGTAACAGACGAACGGACAGACGGATATGCATATGCATCCGTACAAATATACATAAATATACATATATACTTTTGTGGGTATAACGTTATTATTTCTCCGGGTCGCAGAATACCCGGAATTCTGCGAAATCCAAGCCGCAGGCTACTGGATGAATCCACGGCTTGTGGATCGTGCAATGGCAATGGTAAGCTGTGAATAAGTGTGATACGTACATATGTATCAACAAATAAACAGTCCTGAACAAGCAGCGGATATTTGATAGGTGTGGAGGAATTTGCAGTTGACTCCACGATTTTCTAAAAAGAACCACGTACACCTTGGTCAAATATCGACAAGGCGAACAAATGTCGCCTTCAAATATGCATCAAGTCATGATACCCCCCGCATCGTCAGATCCAAAATAGGCGGCTGCGAACAGCGGCTGTTTCTCAAGGCTAGGAGCAGCGGAAATTGTGAACATGCCGACCACAGGCGTGTTCTTAAAGTAGTGCGAGATTCTTACTCACCAAAAACACCTCCCTTCGATATAAATTTGTTAGTTACTGGAACTAAATTAAGACTTATCAAGCCATTTTTTCTTATCACGAAATAAAGACGTTTGCCACGTCTCTTTCCAATAAAAGTTCATCTTTCATCGGTTAATTTGTATCGTTCTAATTCGAAAGGTTTAGTCCTTTGTAGACGACGCAATAAATTTCTCGCGTCTAGAATTTTTAGGACTCTATATATTTTCATTCGTTTTCTTGGTACGACCCAAGAGTTGTATACCATAGGTCCACACCGAATTCAGGACTTGCTTGCATATAGCAGCTTATTCTCAATGTTAAGCTTTGAATAATTTCCAAGTAACCAGTACATTTCTATGTATTTGTCTTTGAATTCTTTACCTTTCTTTTTCAGGTGCGACTTTGCGGATGGAATACGGACCGAGTTTATAAGGACAAGCAAGCTGTTCGTTTTCTTATAACTGAAATTAACATGAACAGATTTGGTTTCGTCGAGGGTGACCCGAAAGGCCTTTGTCCATTCAAATATGGTACATTATTGAGAGCGCTTTGCACTTTTATAGTTATTCTTCGATCATTTCACATATTCGTGTCATCGACGAATTGAGCTAAGATGCCGCCTTCTTGCAGTATATCACGGGTGTATAGAAGATACAGAAGTGGACCAAGAACCCTGCCTTGCGGTACGCCAGCTGAAATTTCTTAAGATTACGAGTATTCGTTTCCGTGTCTGACACGGAAGAGTCTATTCCCGAGATATGTTATCAGTATGTTATATAGACGTACAGGCAAAAGCTGTCGTAATTTGAACTTCAAGCCTTCATGTCACACCTTATCAAAGGCTCACAAAACATCAAGAAATATGATTAACATGTACCTGGTCAATGGTTGAACTGGGAAAAAGAAAAAAAAAAAATTTAGCAATTTCGGTTGAATTTCAAATCTGAGTGAGTGATGAATAGTAGATACATACATAGGTGAGACATAGCCGTGCACTTTATCTTTATTTGTGAATATATTGTTAGTAGAAAATTATTTATATTTTTGTCGATAGGTCCGTCATTTGCCTCAAGTCTTAAGAGTCTCCTACTAACTTGGTGTAATAACCTGACTTTGTATGATTATGTACATGCAGCTATGTACTATTTCAAGAACTTGCAAATATTATGACCGTGAGAAGAAGATTTCCCTCATCTTCAAAGAACCAAAGAGTTTTCTCACAGTGCATGAGTAATTGGATTTCTTAGTTGTCTCTAGAGAGGTTGTCATATAATTTCTGACTTGTATTTTTAGATACTACATTCATGCCGCTACAATGCAGTACCACTTGACATTTTCTATATTTACCCACATCGTTCCTCAGTAGAGCTGAGCTCTGTGCCTCCACCCTGGAGTGTCAACGATATCGCACTTCTCCCAATCGGTGTGGCAGCATTAGTGGCAATGTCTTCACTAAATTATCCACCGTGCAGTAATTAGCTTAGCCAGCATCTCAAAGAAATAAAACAATTTAATTACCTACTATGCTTAGTGTTGTATACGACTTTCGGGTGTCACATATATCGCAATGAGGGTGCCGGTGGTCTAGATTCCTCAACGGCAGAGGCTCTATTCTTTTTCGGCACTGTGCTGTACGGTAATTTCAATACACATGACTACAGTTTAATTTGGATTTCAAGTGCACTTGAAATTCACATAAAAAGGTCTTAGATAATTTTTTGTTCTCCTCGTTTGTTATTTGCTTTATGTTGATAATGAATAGAACCCTTGTTGAGGCCCTTGAAAGTTGCTATATGTGTTTTTTGCGAAACTATAAGTGGCCTTCATGGTTTTCTTGAACCATGGTCTTGCCTCTTTTTTTCTTATTGCGACTTCTGTGGAAAGCGAATGCATATAATATTTCTCAGTATCACTTCGGAGAATCGCTTTTTCAGTTCCCCCATTTGGAGTTGTGCATCTGAAGTGGATGGACAATAAAATCTGTAGATTTGGAATGAAATGAATGATATCCACTTTAGTTGCTCGATGTGAGACCGAATGCACTTGAGAGTATGTATATTGGATTGCTGTTGCCAGTTCTGTTATGCAAAGGATGAAATTGGATTTTGAGAGAATATTGAAACCAATGACATCATTCTCTTGAATATGCTATTCTGAGGGCAGATGACATATGGAATGTGGCAAGCAGAATGAATGAAGTGAAATTTATTCACATTTAAATTTATGTATCATTCAATATAATTCAATTTGTAGTGATAGTAATGAATTTGCTCCGACAAATATGAAATATGAAAGTGAGGTCACCACTTTGGCGAGTGCATCGAATATGCTGTGTGCCAATAATGAGAAAAAAAATTGAACAAAGTTGGTCGTCAAAACTTTACCCCAGATGCCGCAATAGTTCGCAAGACTATGGAGTAAGCAACGTTCTTGGTTAGATTCCTCCAAGTTGCAGAGGTCCTATTCAAATTCCACATGCCTGGGGTCGAATGGTATTATCCACGGCGAATAATACGAGTGAGACTATTCGATCTCAACATTTTTCGAGTAGGTAGTCTCCAGAAATGCTATTTCAAATAAAACTATTTTTATTAGAAACAAATTTACTTGGCATTGCAGTTACTGGTGAAGGGTTGCCACAGTATTATGGGTAGTGTGTTCGCTTGTGACTCGAACAGTGCAGGTTCGATCCCGGACGGGGAACAATAACTACAGCCACGCAAGCATAAAAGAGAAACGAATAAAAAGTTTCTCCAACCGCTACAACAAAAGGAGTTCTGCCTGGTAGTACAATGGACACAAAAATGAGTCTGAGTGCTCCGGGATTTGAAAATTTCATGCTGTATCCCCACCTGCATAACGTGCTCTCTGCATAACGTGAAACTCTGTGCAGTGCAGATCGATCAGCCCCTAAGAATTTGAAATTAAATTAACAATAAAATTTAAATTCGAGGCAGGACCTAAAGCCTAGAGCACAGTTCAAGTGTGCATATATCCCGTTTCCTGACACACCCCTAACGTATAGAAGAACATCCGTAGAATCCCTACATGAGTCAAGCAAGCAGCGAGTGCTCAAATTTGCTGGGCGATGTCGCCCTCGATCATACTGTGGATAACATCTCAACTCTTCCTTAACTTTCTAAACTGGCTGACTTCGGCAAAACGTCGGCATTGAGTCGCCAGACTAAAGTGGCTTTCACATTCTCTACCATTTCAGTAAGAATGCGAAAAAAGAAAGAACTCAAAATAATCCACCTTAACCCAACGCAAAGCAATCGGACCAACGAAATCGATTTATCGAACCCAGTTATGGCAGTATCTGCGCAAAAAAGACGTATGTAGATCTCTTGACGAAGTATCTAGCGACATGAAGAAGTCAACTAGACAACTTTCAAACCTTGCTCCGATATGGTTAAGGATAATCTCATGGTATTTGTAGTCTTATTATGAATCTTGCATCAACCACCTCTCCAACGACCTTTAAGGATTGGTCGTGGCATACGGACTTTGTCAAGCTGACCGTGGACGAGGAAAAACTTCGGTAGACTTCATCAGAACTACCACCGACTGTAGTTGTGAAGTCTGACAAAGAGTCTAGCCCAAGGCAGAAGAAACTGGGCCGTAATACCGTAAGGGTTTGAGAATAGTGTTGCAGATATGGTGATGTAGAAGGAAAAGTAGTAAATTGTCTTTTCTGCTGAGGGACAGCAAGAATGCCGCGGACTTCTTACAGACGTTCGGTAGTATTCGTTTAGTCTGTCTACATCCCCATGGAAGCCCTAACCGAGGGCTCACCTGACCATTGGTTGGTATTGGAGGCATCCTTGGCCCAGTCCTAAACGAAGAAACTGGAGTTATAATATATATATACACCAGACGGTGTATCAAAGAGAAAAAAGATAAGTGTTGCGCGAAGTCATCGAAACTCCAATGTAAATTAAACCAAAAGCCAAAGATGAAAAATTGCTTTCATTGTGCTGCTCATGATATGAATATCAAGATGAGGGAGGTTCAATAATGCATCTAGAGCAGAGCAAGGAATGTTAGAAAAAGGTCACCGTGCAGCTTCGGCTGCACTGTTCTTTAGAGTTTAGTGAGAAAAGCTATGACATATTTCCGCGAAAGCTATTTGCACAAAAAATAAACCGACGTATATGCTAAGAAAGGTCTTATCATTGTCGTTTAGGTCTTTAGTCCCATATCTTGCTGAAAGTACCACTACACTACCAGAAAACTGAGATCGCCTTAACTGTCTTCGACTCAACATGCTTTGGCCAAAGAAGATTACTTTCATTTGAGATTCGGATAGTTACGCCTTTAAGCACTGGCTCAGTCAGACCAATCAGCTTTCTCCTTATCGTAAAGAGAACAACCTCAGTTTCGAGAGGATTAACCGAAAGCCTATTCATGGCATCACGTCTAGGTGACAGTCTGTAGGCATGATCCGACAGAAAGTACGGCAACATCATACTCGTATGCCTGAGCGTAAATATTAGTGTCAATATTTTTTAGGAAACAATAACACATGAATAGTAGGGACCCACAGTTTAATGTAGTTCTCGAAAGGACATTTTTTCGATTTAGAAAAGCCTTTCTTGCCAATTTTATTCTCAGATGCTAGTGAGACTTTCGTTCAGTGATCACGCACTTAACCACTGAGCCATGGCACCCATAGACAATAACTAATACGTGTTCTAATTTTCGTAGCAGGTCCTATGTGAGACATTTATTAGCATGGCTTTTAATGTTGCCCACGAATCCATTAGATACCTACTAAAAAAGTTTACGATACGCACAAAAACCTTCCCGTTCGTGGATGTTTACTTCAAATCCTCTTGTTAATATCATACTCTTAAATTTTATTACCCTTGTAGATATATTTTCCAATAGAAATGCGGAGCACTTGGAACAACTACGGTTACCAAGTACCAACGTAACATTTTCATTTCCAATCATTGAACTCATTGAAAACTTACATTAACTGAGGGATTAATGTTAATTAAGTAATTAAAACAGACGTCTATACCGAACTATCATCCCTGCTCCGTCTGTGGGCTTCAAACAATCCTTTGGGACAAAATATTGCCATCTATTCAATTAATGCTGGTCGTTAATGAACCCCATTCTCTCTTGAAACTTGAAACAGATCTAAACATCTGGTGTGCTGTCATTAAAATGAATCCAAATCAAAAAACACACAAAGGTATGTATAATCGACAAAATTAGAGAAAAACAAAATTATCCGTACTTCAAATAATTACATTCAAGGATGCCCTGCTGTGCACTAATTAAAATCCATTTTGCTTCACTGGGTGAATTCATTGCGAACGCATTAAAGTCTCATAAATTCAGCGTAAAAGAGAAAAAAAAAAAACATATTTCGCGGTCTCAAAGCACAGAGTATAATTGAAAGAGCATACCCCGGGCGCCACCGCAATTCGTCCCGTCATCGCCCTCATCCAGATCCCCAATGGTGTGGCGAGCGACCATAGCGTTGTGTACATGGCAAACAAATGCACAATTAAAATTAACGCTAATAAAAGCACTTCTTAAAAAACCCATAAAACTTGATGATCCTGAAATTCGGAAAAGCAACGAGAGGAAAAGTCCTTCACGCAAACTAAAGGAAAAGTATCCCCTAGCACCACCTACGGTGCGGGGGTGTGTGCGGTTGTTGTAATATTTGTACCATGGTTCCTATTGCGTTCGATTAGTTTCTTTTGCGAAGCGAACTTCATCGGATACGTGCTGTCGTTGTCGTCGAGCAATGTGGCTTCATTCCAACGACCATGATACACCGCCCCAAGACCCATCCAAGGGTGAAAGCCACTGCGGCAATAAAACGTGGACTGAAACTTGAACTAATTCAGTTAAAAGCTTACACCTCCACTGACTCTTGAACAACATTAATCTATGCGAGACGTACTTATTGTGTATCTGAAATCATGACACTGTTACACTCGGCAACGATCGCCGCCCGGACCGGGGTCAAGGGTTCGGCGGAACGCGTTCATTGGAATATTGGAATATGCAGAGTACGTCTGTTTTTTGTGCTGATTTATAATCCGTAACTAATTTGAAAAAAATTAGAGCTAAATTTATGAGTGCGACACTCAGCGTGTCGCTCGCACTGTGCGACGAATACTATCCGTATAGTGGGGGTTTTGGTGGCTGGGCAAATGGAGGATGTACCACAGCCACACTGTGCATAGTGTTGCGAAATGAAAAACCATTCACCCAATTGTAGCTGGAAGTGATAATTTATTATTACGGTAGTGGGAATGCTTCTGGTGAGATTGTGTTTTGTGAAAATTTTAATTAGCGCGACCTAAGTCTACTGGGGGGCACTTTGCTAAATTTGTTTTTGGCATCGATTTGATAAATGGTTTGGTGAGCGATTTTTGCTTTTTAACAGATTAACGTTGAGTGCGATGAGATTGCAGATATCTTTAAAGAATAATTAAGAACACATTTTTGGAGAGAATTAATGGATGCGCTGGGGACTTGCAGAGTATAGAGGAATTGCTTTTGTTCGTTTTGACGAGATTGTTAGATTTGGTTAGAGTTAGCTTCTCAATGAGTGGTGAGATTCGTATAAGAACGAGCATAGCCATAAATCCAAGATCTCTCATTAACAATTGTAAGCTCCTTTATCACACAAGAATAATCGAGACCGGTATTACATACATACTTACGTAATCTCATCATTCGTGAAGCAAAGGGCATCACAAATACTGATGGGAACTATCGAATAAAAACTATCGATAGTATCGAAATATTCATTCATTCGTTCGATACTAACAGTTACTATGAATGTAGCAAAATCGAAGAAGCGCACATGCCAGCAATGTCTATAATTTATAAGTATTGAACTGCAGCATAAATGCAATATAACAGCAATTTATTGTTCACCACGCTACAATAACAAAAAGAAAGAATATACCGACCTTTTTAAATTCCTTGGTTAAAACTTTATTGTAGGACGTGATTTTAACGCCAAAAATACCTAATAGGGTTCTGGGCTAACAACACCTAAAGGCAGAGAGTCATTATCAGCTGGAAATGAAATGAAATGTGACTTTCACTCTGGGAAATAGAAACAATCTACATAATTACTAAAATTGTTTCAGACAAATACATAGATATTGGAAATTATAAAGAGCTTTCATCAGATCATTCAACATTGATACACAGAGGTTGCGCAGCGAAACTTGCCCTAAAAAAAAAAAAAAACAAACTGGCACTTCTTTCGTTATCTGCTTGAAAAGCAAATAAACCTGGAAGTCCCAATAACCAATAACAGACACGATTGAAGGTGAACTAGACGTGCTTGTGAAAAACATCTATCTTGCTGCATGGAAAAGCACTCCAAGGGTTTTAAGCCTACAGTGGTACACTGGCTATACACTGCAGTAGTAAAACCCATTTTGACCTAAGGTTCGATTGTCTTGTGGAAAGCGTTACAAAGATTCAACGGACATGCTGCCTGGGGGTGACGGGATCGTTGAGAAAAACACCGACAGCAGCTCTGGAAATAATACTGAATCTTCTTCCACTTGACATATACTGTGGGAACACGGCAGCCAGAACTGCATTAAGACTAAGGGAAGCCGGTCTATGGAAAGCTAAACACTACATCATCCCCAAACTGCAACCGAAAGTTCTCTATTAGAATTCCTAGCAGGGAGGAATGGGATGAGGGAAGAATCTGTTTGAGAATGAACTGGCTATCTTTACCGACGGATCCAAAATGACTGCCGGTACTGGTGCCGGCGTCTACTGTGAGTCTCGAAATATACATCGCTCGTTTAGACTTAAGGATGGTCTTCCAAGCTGAAATTGCTGCAATAAAACAAGCTGTAGATATAATTATAATTATATTTCAGGGCAAATAATCAGCATCTATGTTGATAGCCAAGTGGCCGCTTGGCGTTACAGTCAACATCACTAAGATCCAAGCTCGAACAAATTTGTAAAAAACGACTGGATGTTATCTCAGCGGCCAACACGGTGACCTTGTGCTGAGTACCGGGCCACATGGATATCTCCGGTAACGAAAAAGCGGACGAACTAGCCAGAAAAGGTTCACTTATAAGCCCTTCCCCGGCCCTTTCCGAGGCTGGTGTACCACTTAGTACCCTATATAGGGAGATAGACATCGAGTCTAATGAGAGCGCTAATGAACGCTGGTGTCGATTAGATACATGCGCTACAGCCAAATCATTATTGCCAGTCTATGGCAAAAAGAGATATATCAATCTTATAGAACTAAGTCGAAGGGATATCCGTATAGCTGTTGGTGTCGTGACAGCACACTGTGTGATAGATAATCACACAGCACGGCTAGGGTATCGCGTAGCGATAACTGTAGAAGCTGCAGGGACGTATGTGAAATAGAATCCGTTCATCATCTCCTGTGTGAAAAATCTTGTTAAGAAGACTCCTTTGATCTTTGAACATCAATTTGGATTCAGAAGCAAACGCTCAACTATCGAACAAGTACACCGGATAATAAACACGGAAGAAACTGCATTGCAACAACAAAAATTTGCTCTGCTACATTCCTGGATATTGCGCAGACATGTGACAAGGTGTGGCACCAGGGGCTTTTAACCAAACTACAAAGACTCTTACCAAAGCAATTCTACCTCATACTAAAGTCGTATTTATATGAGAGACAATTTCGTATAAAATATGAAAACGAGTATTGTGAATTACGTAAAACAAAAGCAATCCCCAAGGTAGTATTTTGGCCCGATATTATATTTGCTTTATATGAGCGATCTTCCAACACCACCCGGAGCAAGTATAGCTACTTTTCCGGACGATACGGCAATCCTATCGATTGGTAGAAGCTCCTTCTTGAGGCTGAAAAACTCTAAGAAGCTACAAATGAAATAATTGTGTGGACAAAAAAATAGAAAATCAAACTCAATTACTCTAAATCAAGTCATATAAACTTTACAAACCTGAGAATAGGTGTTATTCCCACATTCATTAACTCAAATAGAGTTTCGTATGCTAACACCGCCAAGTACCTTGGTATGACTCTAGATGCGAAACTCAAATGGAAAGAACACGTCAAGAAAAAAAAAAGAAGCTGAATCTAAAATTTATAAAAAAATATATTGGCTAATTGGGAGAAGGTCAGAGTTATCAGTTTACAACAAACTACTATCATACCTTCAAGTTCTCAAGCCAATCTGGACGTATGGTATTCAACTTTGGGACTGTACAAAAGGTTTCAAAACAAAGCCCTACGTTGTATACAAAATGCGCCGTGGTACATACGAAAAGTAAACATTCACCTGCATTTAAAAACAGTACAACAAGAGACAATGCGATGACACATTTTCAACGCCTTCCTCAGCACCAAAATGAAGAAATCCTAACAATTGTTGGAATACACCCTCTGAGCCGAGAAGACTACAGATTTTCGCTGGTACGAACTATTGTCTATTAGATGCTATTTTCACTCATTAAGTTTATTTCATTCGATAGTTAGCTGAAAAAACTGAGTAGGTGCGCAATCTTCCAAAATGTCAGACTTTACCCCAAAACTAATGGGAAAAATCATTTCTGAGCGCGAGTATCTCAAAAACAGTGCCACCCACAATATGAAAACAACCATTACGCTCGAAATGTTAGGTTTCTATGGATACCGAGTTTTTTTTTGTTAAAATCTTCGAAAATTTTAAATACGCAATCCTTCAATACTCGTATGTTCGACTTTCGGTTGTAATAAAATAGTTATAACGAAATTTTAGGATTTGAATTTCTCTACAAGATGGATGTCGATTTTTTCAAAATTGTAGGCACATAATCCTCCAGAATGCCAGGCTTTACCCCGAAGGTATTAGAAATTTATGTGTTATGGATATTCGTCCTTAAATGCGAATATAAACAATATCCACCCCTCCGGAATTGAGGCTGTAAGAATTCTTAGCTCTGCAAATATCGGTACGGACTACAGCCTGGTTTTAATGAAAATCACATACAAACAAATGTACAATAACTCAGCTTCATATCATAGTTGAGCAGAACTCAAAGCGGATGATCCTTAGGACGGCAAAGAAGGGTATCGGGAGGGAGAAATACATCAGTTCGAAAGAATATGATGTACTTCTAGCAATCCCTATCGACGACAGTATCAGGAAATTTAACTTTGATAACAAATTTTGTACGAATTTAAGTAATAAGAAGGACTGGAGCAATATAATATACAGACTGAGTTACTAACATACAGACTGAGTAAATAATACAGACAGAGTAAATAATATTCAGACAGAGTAACCACACAATAAAGTGGTATACAGACGGCTCAAAAACTGAAGAAGAAACCGGGGCAGGTGTGCCAAGAAGAGCCTATGGGCAAAAGTACCAACATTTTTCAAGCCAAAATATACGCTATAGATACATGTGTCCAATTAAATCTCGAAAAAGATACAATAACTGAGCCATAGCAATATTGTCATAGAGTCAAGTAGCTATCAAAGCACTTGACTCACATGTCATTAAATCAAAACTTGTGTGGGAATGCCTACACAAACTTAATGAATTGGGTTAGTAATAACAAGGTAATCCACTATTGGGTACCCGGTCACGTCAGTATAGAGGGTAACGAAGAAGCAGACTCCTCTGCAAGAGGAATAGGAAATCATACCATATGCGAAGAATTCAGGAAGATGGAGAAAGAAGACAGGGCATGATCCTGGATTAATGCTTCAGGTCTGAGGCAAGCTAAACTTCTGGGACACTACAACCGGGAAAGATTCGAAGCGTGCTCCTGCCTTTACAAGAATAACCTACGTATCCTAACAGGCTTTTTAACAGAGCACTGTAAACTCGCGGAGCATCTAAGGAATCTAGTTGTAACAAATGAATGCCTTTACAGATTCTGCAATGAGACACTGATTGGAAATACTTGGTCAAATACCAAGTATCAGGTGAGGATATGCCAACCATGGACCCACTTCTCATTCTCATATTAATAAGAAAAAAAACCGGTTTAGAGATGGAAGAGGGTGCTCTAGGGCGAACTATCCTTGCCAAGGCAAAATAAGAGTATTTAACAATCGAACACAATTCTGAAGAAATTATGTTCTGAGAGGAACTCTTTCACGGAATGAGAAAACTATTTCGAAAATCTTTACAATACCATCACTATGCAGCAAGAAACTTCGCATTCAGTTCATCAATACATACCTCAGATTCTGGCCCGCTGTATACCAAACATCCTGTCGCATCTGGAATTAGACAATTCGATAGTCTCAGTCCCATCCTCTTCAATCTCATTATGGATGAAACAATAACAGTAGTCAAAGTGGCGGCAAGAGGATACTCAATCGGCACTGAGGCAAAAATCGTTTGCTACGCCGACGTTGAAAAAACCGCGGACAAATATAGTGTGCAAATATCGGCCGAGAAAATTAAGTTTTTAATCATCTCCAAACAACCTCTCAGATGCAAATTGGCGGTGTACGTCAAAAGTATCGAACAGGCACATCATCAAAGGATCTCACCAGCGAAGTCAGCACACAAGCGAACAAGACAGCACGTAACACAGGATGCCTGAAAGACGTCATCTGACGAAATAAACATCTAAGCGCAGATGGAGAGGTTCACATCTACAAAACTTGTGTGCGTCCTTTGTTAACATATGTCACCGAAACAAAGGTGGACACAACAGTCACTGAGAGAATCGTCTCCAATATAGAGATGAAAACTCTACGCTCTATTACAAGATTTACTCTCAGAGCCTCAACATCCAGGACATTGTCAAGTGGAGCAGGTGAAGGCGGGGAGAGTGGAACCGCCACGCGAAAAGAATGCCCGACCAACGCCTTGCGAAAGCAGTGATGCTGGGAAGACCCTCTACAAACACCTATCTGGTCGCCCCCTAAAAAGATGCCATGAATGCTAGACATCTGGCTCAACTGACATACAAGACACATAATACATACATATGTACTAATAAAAATTACAGCATCAGCATCTCAAAAAGTGAATATATGTCTAAGATTTTAAAAGACCAGGATATCTACGTAGCTGTCATCCAAGAGATACACGCTGCAATACACATGAGTCTTATATCCCGAGGTACCATCCAAGGCTCCTCTCTGATCGACGCAGCACCTTATTTACAGGACAGCCTCGTCCGAAATAAGTTGTCCAATGTTCACCTGGTAGATGATAACTCTGAAGATAACGTCCATATAGTCATAATCAACGTTCAAACATCGTAAACATCTACAAACCTCCAGCTCACTATGGACGAGTAATGTTCTGCGCACAATACAACTAACCCACTGTGTATATTGGCGATTTTAACAGCCATAATAACCTCTGGAAATATGTGAACAATAGAAACGGCGAAGCTTTAGATAACTTGGCGGATTCCAACAATATGCATCTAATCTCCGATGCTAAGGATCAACGGACATGTCGCCGTGACTGCAATCTTGACCTATCTTTTGCATTTTGAGACCTTGAAAACCGTCCACTTCCTGCACACAGAACCTTTCTGTCAGACTTCTCGCAATTAGAATTAGAATCGGCATTCAAGTCCAACTCGTCAATTTCGCACCTAGACTCCGCTGGAACTTCAACTAAGATGCTTGGGAACAGCTGTCCAAGCAATTAGACAGCTATATCCGTTTTACCCCGCCTAAGATATTCAACTATGAACGCTTTTCTGCACTGGTAATATTTGTTGCTAAGAACCACATATCACGCGGATACAGGAAAGAATACATTCTATGGTGGAGCGCAGAGGGCGAGATGTACTACTATGGTCACTTGACAAAAGTCACCTGGATAAGTAGCAAACTGCGATAGAAGGCCTCAACTTTACTCACTCAAGCTGAAGACCATGGAGTCTGCTAAGAAAACTTGGAGGCTGAAATATAGCCAGCATTAGAAAACTCCCAATAAATCCCAGCGATATTGCCTACCATATTCAAAATATGTCTCAAATACCATCAGACAAACAGCACACGATTAAAATCAAACCGGATGTAAAAAGGTTAAATCCAAGGTGCCCAGAAACATCTCATTATTCCAATTAAATAGTAGTAACCATGGCTTCTGTGCAAATAGGTAAAGCAGCTGATTTCAACAATATACTACCGGTCATTTGATTATCCTCATTTAAAATTTCGACCTAAATCATAATGCAGTGATAATATTTCTTCGGATCCATTTTTAAAACTTTTATTTTCACATTTTCTCCTCTACCTGATGACAAACTTGAAAAATATTATTAAAGTAAAAAGGGAAATCCCCATTTTCGGTTTTTTCGGACACTTGGGTAATCATCAGTTTGTTTAAAACATTCAAAGCGCAAGGTCCTTTAAAGTAAATAAAATTGTGTTCTGTTTTATTGCTAATTTTGATGTGCTTTTGTTGGATTCTAAAAAGATGGGTCGAAGTAAAACACTAAATAATTTAGAAATTCGCAAAATTGTTGCATCCAAGCAAGAAAATTATTCTAACCGAAAAATTGTTAAAAAGAAATGGTCAAGATCCTTGGACGGTCAACAATTTTCTAGAAGATCCAAAAAATTATGGGAAAAACCGAAGAAGCCGTACAGCAAGAGCGACAACAGAACGAGAACGCAGGTCCATTTCACGCGAAGCTTCAAATTCTGCTACATCCGCTCGTAAAATAAAGAGGAAGTTGGAACTTCAGCCAGAGTCCGAACAGTTCGTAGGATGATTGAACAGAGTCCACATTTACTCTAGAGCTGTAAAGATCGTAGATTGGAATTTTGCCAAGCTCATTTAAGCTGGAAGAAAGAATGGAAAGTCGTGATTTTTTCTGAGAAACAAAAAAATTTTTTTGGATGGCCCTGTTGGGTTTCAATATTACTTTCACGATTTGAGGAAATCGGTGTCTTTTCTGTCACGTCGTCACACTGCTGTTGTTTCCGTCATGGTATGGGCTGCAATTTCATTTCATGACGCAATAGATTTGGTTGTCTTAGGTGGTTGTCAGAACGCAACGGATTACATCGAGCTCCTTGAAACATAGAGAATCAATTTCCACGAAATATTCGAGGGTCATCGGTGGATTTCCCAGCAGGATAATGCAGCGATCCACACAGGAGCACATGTAAAACAGTGTTTTATAAGCAGCAAAGTGGATGTTTTGAATTGGCCACCTCTATCTCTCGATCATAATCTAATTGAAAATGTCTGGGGATGGCTGTCACGAAAAGTTTACGCAGAGACAATTCGAAAATAGAGAAGGTCTTATTAAAGCCATTGAAGACGCTTTTGAGGAAATTCCATTAAATTATTTAAAAAATGTATATCGATCTAGAAAATAGACTTTTTGAAATTGTACGCATTAAGGAGGAATTACAAAATATTAGCAATCAAAAAAAAAAATATTAAAGACATTAAAAACGTCCGTTTTTTCTTTTATTTTTACAGATGAGGGTAATCAAATGTCCCTGTGGGGATTTCCCTTTTTACTTCATTATTTTATTTCAAGTTTGTCAGCAGGTAGTAGTGAACAAGTGAAAATAAAAGTTTTAAAAATGGATCCGGAGAAATGCATTATGATTTAGGTTGAAATTTTAAATGAGGGTAATCAAATGACTGGTAGTGTATATATCTAGAACGGTAGAGACGGAAGAACTTCCAAAATCGTTTAAGGAAACACAAATAGTTGCTCTCTTAAAACCTGAAATCGAAATACCTGGCCCTCGATGCAAATTTAATATGGAAGGCACACGTAAAAAAGAAAAAAATTGAACTAGGGAACAAGTACAGAGAAATGTATGGGTTGTTCGGCAATATTCCAAGCTCGATATCCAGAACAAGTCCTAAAACTCCACGTGGACGTATGGTATGCAACTAGGGAGTTGTACCAATATAAGTAATAGAAACCTCCTACAAACTTTTGAAAATAAAGTGCTAAGGGAAACAGTGAATGCACCATGGTATGTATAGTATGATCGGAATGACGATATCAACAGAGATTTAAGAATAGCCTCCACCAAAGACGAAATTTAGCACAAAAACACCAATGTCAACTATACGGTCATTATAATAAGGCTACCCTTCAGATTTTAGAGAAAAAATATAGTTCGTCGACTACAAAGGACGAAACTGTCTGGTTTAGCTTAGTAAAAAGCAACCGCGAGTTACATACCTCAGCACCGAACATCCGATAAAAACAGGAAATGCTGACTTAGAGCTTGCCAATGACCTGCCAAGTAAAATATCAAATCAAACCAAAAGCAAAACCGCTTGCTTGGTGATTTGTATGACACAAAAGTCGGTCATTCACATGAACTAATTTCCTCGCAGGTTGTAGTTCTGTTGGTCGTAAGATAGCAAGTAAGATTCGAATTGGGGAGTCTTGTTCCTATCGTTGATTAATAAAGTTGTTTTTGATTCCAGTTTCGTATTCTTTCAATTATTTCAATTATTACAATTTTTAATTCGCGTAACTAGCGATACAGCAGGCACTTACGTTGGAAGGTAACCTGCAAAACATGGAAATATGAAATGCTAACTAATAGATAAGTTTTACTTAGTTGTAATTGTGGTTGAAGGGAGGTGTTTTTAGTGAGTAAGAATTTCACACTACTATGAGCGGTGCTAGCTCTGCATGCTGGTGAGTTCGTAATTTCCGCCACGCTAATAGCCTGGGGAAACAGACGCTGTTCGCAGGCGGCAATTTTCGGCCAGAGACGGATGATTACCAACGGCTAGTAAGTAACTAAATACCAAGTTCCTGTTGTTTATTTAATAACTTTAGGTTTTCACAATGAAGTGGATTGTTATTTGATTGGCAAAATCAACTTAAATGTGCGACTAAGCTGAAATCGACGCATACAAAAGTATTCTTCAATCTCGCTTCCGTCGTTAGGCAAAAACTTTTTTAATTATAATCCCCTACTTTACACTCGATTAAAGTTCGAAAACTTAGAAAATATACATCGTAGACCTTATGTTTGTTCTCTCAGAACTTTTATCGTAAACTCACGGATATCAGTGCTTGCAGAGTTAATCCTTCGCTAAGTTAAGTTTGTGTTTTCCTTTGGTTATCCTCCTTCTCGCTGTCTCTCTTTAACTTTAACAAATCGTGTTGCATTTTAATGAAAACCAAATATTTCCCTGTACCCAACTCAGGAGGATGAAAAAGGACGAATTCAAATTTTCTACATAGCAACGCATGATTATAAAATCTGATGCTTAATCACATGAATTTGCATTAATTAGACGGCAAGTCGATGCATATGGATATCACATGACTCGACTGTGTTTGTTTCCTGGAAACTAGTTCCGCTCGTAGTGAAAACTTGAAGGCAGATAGTAGAAGTACACAGATACACCTACAATAAATTAGTTGAGAACCTGCACAGCGTACGTAAACGGAGAACTACAAGTTTAGGATAAAATTCGAAAGCAGACGGCAACTGGCATGGTAGCAAATGAAAAACTCTAAAACTTCGTTGTGGCGCTTTTTGACTACGAATGGCAAGGCACGCAGGGATGAGATCAAATTTACAACTTGCAAAGGGTTGTTAGTTTAACATATGATAACGGATTCTCTGGCATTTTGTGATTTTTGGTTGAATGTAAGCCATTGATAGCTCGGAAATTGCATGGAAATTAACGAAACATAAAATTAGTATAATTTGCGCCTAGGGTAGGTTTTGACAAATGAAAAATGTTAACGAGATATTTCAACTTGATTGTGATTAATTTTGTTTTGTCGGTACTCAACGGAGAATTTCAAAGTATTTGCATGGATGATATGGATTAGGGGTACGGCAACGTTGTTCATAGATAGCTATTTGAACGGATATACATACTCGCAATTGCGACAAATATTTTGTAACCAATCTACTTTGCAGTAAGAGAAGCATTATATTAATTTAGAGCTTGTATACATGAAGCATTAGTTAATACGCGTTATTCTCATTGATAAACGGCTTATTGTGCCAACACGTCGGTTTCATCATAGATAAGCAAAAACATAAAATGCACGACTGCGTCGTACGTATTTGCGCATATATGCTTTTTATCTGAAAATAACTCAGATATAAAATTTAAATGAAATCGTTAAAACAATAATTTTTTTTTTAGAAAAAAACGCGTTGAAAATAAAAAGAAAATGTTTTAAATATTTTTCAAAACTCGGTACATCATAATCTTGTATATGTCAAATATTTTTACAAAAGTGGCCATTGGCAAATTATCGTTAATTTTGGGATTCGAATGAAAATTCCGATTTCACCTCAAATTGTGACCCCAAAGATCCGAGATATAAAGCTTGAAGTAATCTCATCCAGCCGTGTAAACAGCAGCAGAAAAGGTAGCTTCCTTCAGTTTAAGGAAAAATACAGTCCGTAAAATGGTTACTTATAGCATGTTTCAGAGAAACGTTCATTACTTCGTTTGTTTTATTCACACACTTGTGTATGTTTACAATCAAATCATCTGCATTCAATTGCCGATGCCGCGTTATATCCATTTCTTCAGTGTAATTTCATAATTTGGCGGGAAAGCATTATTACAAAATGAGTGCCATTTGTCTGGTAACTCTTCCAAAAGGACCGAAAATCAGTGTCAAATCGACAGAGGCGGTTGTGAAAAAGTGGATAAAGAAATATAAAAAATGCCCAGGTAGAGGGTACAACAAAGCCATGGGGACAAAGGACAATAAAGTGATCTGAGGAAAGCAAAGGAACAATTATCTTGAAGAGGAGTTATAGTGTCAATCAATGTTTAGCAGAATTTGGGATCAAGAACAGAGGTTCCAAAGCTAAATCGCTACTGACCGTAAAACATAACGAAAAAGAATGAATTGGGTAACACAGAACTTAAGTGATTAAAGCAGAATTATATTTACCAATGTAGCATCTCGTCAATAATTTTTGGAAGAAAGCCTGCATAAAAAAAGTTCAAAAGTTGCTAAAACGCACAGTGAAACATCCAGCAAAGGTTCAGGTTTATGGGTACGTCTAGGCCAAAGGATTCGGAGAACTAATAGTGTTCACAAGGAACCTAGATGTTCAATTCTTGGTCAGACTATACCAGATGCGTTTGGTAAAGTCTTACGAATCTTTCTATCAGCATCAGAAGTTATGCCGAACTAGCCATGACCGTTCGTTCATTCACCCGTCCGTATTTTACCACTTTTTAGGTCCTAAATGTAAATTGGGAATATAACCTTCTTGGAACCCGAAGCAGAACAAGTGTAAACATTTTGAAATCCGAATGCCCTCTTTTCAATATTTCTACTAAAAACTGGAAAATATTGCCTTAACGAAATAAGTAAAAGTATGTACATATCTATCTCCAGCTGTTTCTGAGTTGGAAACCCAAATGTAAGCACTAAATGTATTTTCAGTACTCCTTGCATCTATAGTGTTAGAAACGGTTATAGATGTGTTTTTTTGGTATGCTATATAAGCTAAAAAAGAAATCCGAAAAAACCACACATCCCCGCTAAAGAATATTATAATATAAACTTGGCAGCACAGGCATCTCAATGACACTAGCAATCAGCTGTTTGTGCAAACTAAAAAAAAGAAATAATAACATGTAAAACTCAAAGCAAGCACAAATCGTATAATTTCAATGAAAGAGAACATGCATTTCTGGAGGTATTGAGTATTTTCTTTCTTATTCATCCATTATTTTATATCCCTTTCTTGAATTATAATTCTTTTCTTCATTTCTAATAATTTATCATATAACAGCGTCAAAAAAAGTCATTTGTGATATCTCGTTGCAAGTTATGCATATATATTTGGATATAAAACACGAAAAATATTAAAATTTTATGAAAAATTCTGTGCACGAATTCTCCCGAAGTTTGATCGTCTGAAGTGGAATCACTTTTGGAGGTCTATCGATGTTACTTCTCTATGTTACAGACTACATAGCAAAATGAAAGTAGCCTATGGGATAGGGTAAACAAAATATATTAAAAGCAGTATGATGAAGTCAATGTACTCTTAGAGTAGTATTTGGTTATCAGTTTTCTAAAATCACTGGGAACCCCGCTGAATAAAAAAACATTTTCGAAATCGATGAAAGGATGGCAGTGTAATCTTTATTGGCCACATTTCTTTGAACCATATGTTTGTGCGAATTAGTTTCATTAGATTTGCAATAAGCGCTAAAAACCACGCCGAACAAATAAATAAACAAAAAAAATTATAATAAAATCAGAACCCGGAAGCTAGAGTTACCAATGTACATATTTTATTGACAAAATTTAAGTGGTTGTAGATCTTGAAACTCATGTTTCAACGGATAGATTTTGACTTGCACCTAGAATTTGATTAATCTCAGTAATAATAGATAATCTAAAAAGAATTTATCCTCTATTCAGTTCGTCTGTCGGTTTGCCTGCGTACATGTCTGTGTATCGGTATGTCTATGCATATGTATGGTCGACTGCAGCCCAAGCGACTGGACGGATTTTCTTCCAACTTCATATTTGGGAGCGAAATCGGAATTTTCAATCTAACCCCAAAATTAACTGTTCTTTGTTCATAAAAATAGTTAAAATTTTGGTTTAAGTTCAAATATTATATTTGAGTTATGGTTGACGTAGGCAAACAGATGGTGTGCAAGGTTTTTGGCCAACAAATTCATATAACGATACGTTACACCTTGGCTGATTTTAAAAAATTGGCTATTTCTCGTCTATGACTCAATCGATTTTATTCGAATTTCAACGATTTTCTTTAAATTTCAAACCGAGAGATTTGCACATGAACTGCATACACTTAGGTGCAAGTAAGTACGATCTTCTTGGACTTCGACAAACAGGGACTCCAGTTTTAAACAACTGATTCAGCAACACAGCACTCACTTTGGAAATAAGTTTCGAATATTTTCCGACGTTGTTCAAACATAAATCGATTCATTTCTTACCGCGGAGTTATAATACTGTGTTTCTGTCAATTTTTAGAGCACGAAAGAGCTTCCAGTGCCAAAATAACATGTAATTTAAAAAGAAACCAGCAGATGGCCCACCCACTATGTGTCAGAAAAATTCAACGCTTCATAAGTACATACATATATGTAGGTCGGACAGGTTCTAACAATAGATCCTTGTTAAATAACAATAGACACGTATCATTGGCACTCATTGTACAGGGAGACACTCTAAATTTTCCATCGTTTAACAATAAACTCTTTTTAAGATACATTTCTTACTTTGTACAAGGAAGTTGATTCGGGCTTTGTACAACATGACCTGTACACTTCGTGAAGTAAGCGCTTTGTACTCCTGGGAGTGTACAATTTGTACGCATATATTGTACAAAATTATTGACGGAGCTCAATATACAAAGTATATGGAGTAACATTCAACTTTTAAACTTAAAACTTCCATAAAAATAGTTTCAATGTAATTCAATAGCTTCTGCACCATTTCAAATAATATTTGAGCTTCTTTGTAATTACTGAGTGAACTTCAGCAAATAACATTAAAACTTGTATAATTTTCTCTTGAAAACATTAGAAATGTTTTTTTGTATGCTCCCAATGGCCTTCTCAATCCAGGCCATGATAAAAGCAATCCTCAATTGAAAATAATAAAATCATCACACTAGTCTATTCTCATGTGTATCTCTGTATGTATGTCAGTAGTGATGTGTTTCTTTTCGTAGAATTTCTATCAATTACCACGATGTGACTTTAATGGCAAAAGTTTGCAAAGCAAATTATATAAATATATATATATTTTAATGGGGGGCAGGAAGGGTGCACGGTACGGCAACAGAAAAAAACATCACAGCTCCTTTCAATCCATGGACCAGGGGAATTTCATATGAAATTCCAACAACTTTTGTGGCAACTCTTGCATGAGTTCCCCTCGCATGGAAAAGAAATTGCGGAGAAAATTCGTACGTACTTCGATTTTTTGGTCTGCGTTCCTTATTATGCGCATTATATGCTTAATTAAATTTACTCAAAGGTATTTATGTGTGAGAATGTGGGTATGTAGGGTAAAGTTTTTTGCCTCTTTTTCTATCTAAGAGGCGAAAAGTTTGCTTCCAAATCTGATAATAAATGAGGAGATTTGTTGCTACAAGAAGAGTCTTAGGGATGACTGTGAACTTGTTCGGTTGACTGGAGTATTCGGTGGGGGCTTTAAAAATCTCGGGTATAATGTAGGATCTTCCTTACATACCTATGTACGCATCCGTATATACAAATTGGTTCTTTAATTTTCGTATGTTTACGTGTACGTGTGGAAATAATTTTCAAGTTGAGTAAACGATTTCACTTTGAATCCTTATCTTGCCTTTTACCACAAAATTTATTTGAAAAAAAAAAGCCCAACCATTTGAATTTTGTTAGAGAATAAGCATAAATGCAAGCTTAAGTAACATATAGCTGAGGTAGAAATTTCAGCATGACTTTTAGTTGAATAAGACCACGTGTAGGACATTAACATTTGAAATTTAAACTCTCAGAGGGATGCCTTTTTTTGTTAAGAAAAAATATATAACATATATTGCTCCTCCTACGTACTTCTAACACTGTAAAATCACATAATCAAGACGGTAGGTAGATACCACCACATTTTGTTATGGGCTCCGTGACGTAGTAGCGCCTATTCTGAGAGGTTATAAAAAAATCGCTGGCGCTATAGGCTCATGCCCAACCGCAGCTTTTGGTACTCTTCTTAATCTTCTGTCGATGAACACCAGAATAATACTCGTAAGCGTGGGAATCTACTGTCGCAATTTCAAATTAGGAGTCCCGTTCGGCTGCTCAACATCCATCTTCCAAGTAGGGATGTAAAGTAATTAATATGCAATTGAGCCGGATCTCAGAGACCTACGAAGATTACAAATCAACATCTTTTTGGATAGTGAACCAGCTTTTAATGCTCTGAACTCTCATCTGTGCCGCACGAATGGTTGGATCCTACAGCTTTATGCGATTTCCGATGGGCAATGTTTTGGATTGAGAGAAGCTTCTCGTGACAATTTTTATGCTCGGATGTTTGTCAGATGTTCGCGAGAGGTGGAACTGTGAGAAACCTTTTTTTTTGTTTCACTCAGTAATAGCGCACTGAACTACTGAGTCACGGTGGCCACAAAGAAGATAAGGGATAGAAAGTGGAAATTGATGGTACCCTAAATAACATCACCGCACATACTTAACCTAAGATTCCACTACATACCTAACATACCTAGTCATGTCATAAATACTTCAATGTGTAATATTTATAATAAGTTGTAAATATGGAGTGGGGCGATATTGAAAACCGTGCTGTGGTAATTGGCCTTCACAAGTGCAATATAGAAAGATGGAATATTTTCCGGACCTGGCGACCGCTTGGAATCACTTGACAGACTATCATCAACGGATTGGTTATGCCATTTCTTTGCGCCAAAAATCAGAGCAAACTCCCGATTTCATCTACAATTTGAGGGACGATGAAGCTCATTTCCAATTAAATGACTCCGTTAACAAGCAAAACTGCAGGATATGCGCTACGGAGAATCCAAGAGCAGTTCATCAGCGATAATTATATCCACTTAAGTGTATTGTTTGATGCGGTGTATCGTCCGAAAGGATCATTGGCTCATATTTCTTTGAAAATGAACCCGGTGACTTAGTTACCATCAATGCTGCTTAAAATCGGACGATGTTGGAAAATTTTTTGAGGCCAGCTATGCAAAACCATCCATAACTATGGTTCCAACAGTATGGAGCCACAGCGCGTACTGCAAGAGACACAATGACGAGCGCATTATTTAGCGCAGTGGCGACTGCAATTGAACGACGCGTTCACCGGATTCAACCGCTTCCGACTGTTTTCTTTGGGTCTGTTTGAAACAGCGATTGTACGTCAATAAGCCACTGACCATCCCCCAACTAAAAACCAATTCGCAATGAAATCCTTGTCGTAACACCTGGAATTTTGCGAAAGGTGATGGAAAATTTGTTGCAAAGAGCACGAATGTGCGAAGCAGAAAATGACCACCATTTTCGAAACGTAATCTTTCATATTTAGGTCAATAAAATTCTCCATTTGTACGAGTATACTGTACTAAAAAAAATAATTTAATCTGAAATAAAAAAGTTATAAAGGTAATTTTGCGCCACCCTGTCCTTCTAAACATCTCATTGGCCACTAATTTATTGTGCTAATATTTCGGTAAATCACACAAATTACTAAAACAGAAAATGCAGTAAGTTTCCATTTTTAAACCTAAGTCCCGTTGTCTATTAAAAAATTAGAGCATGCAAATTTAATTGCATTACTTAAAAATGTAATTTTCATTTCCGAAAACGGAGAAGAAAATTACTTCCCAGAATAATGCAATTAAAGTATTCGTATACAGTTGAGAAATTATGACACATTGCACTGTTCCACTGTAAAAGAGTACATTGAGCACCCTTTCCGATTCCATTCCCTTAAGAAGTAAGTTGTGCAAGAACTGGATTGAGCAAGACAAACAAAAATTCGGGAAATGCAAATTTACTAAAACTGAAATAACTACAAAAACAATTCCACGAAAACAACCCGACTGTTCTCAATAAGAGTCCTTTGCACGAACAAGTGGACTGAAAATCGTTTTTAAGTGCAAAAAATAAACTTCCACTCTTTCTCTAAAAGTTGTTTGAAAAAAAAAAAAAAAAATAAAGAATAAGCGAAATGAAAACTTTCTAGAAAACAACGTTTTTCAATGTACTCGTCAGTTAGATGTTTTGGGCGTTTTTTTTTTCTTTTTTTGTTCAGCCCGCTTCTAACTGGGGCAGAATTTTCAGAAAATTTGCCTCTAATCTTCGATGCATAGCAGGTAAGGTATGTACATATACCTACCTATCTGAAGACTAAACATTTGTGACATTGAAAATTGAGTCCTTAATACTGAAACTGAATGCTCTGGCGTGTACAATGAGTCCCGGTAAAAAAACACACTGAAGTGGATGTTTTTTGTGGTATCAAGACGTGTAGCTGCGTGTACGTGTTTATTGAGTAGAACGAACGTGAGGCACGGTAGGCGGTTTATGGTAAGAAGCACTTTAATTCGGAAACGTAGGTATCCATACAACAACGCTTAGAGTCATTCGTGGAGCATGTTTGTCTAATTACATTGAATTTATTTAATCAAACATGATGTGGGTATGTGTATGCAGGTGGGATAAATTACTGGCACGTGGAAACTCATTTCATAGGATGGATGTGAAGGTCAAACCACAAAAAACGAAAGAAATAAAAAAATAAATAAAATTTGTAAAAAAAAGTCTTCCTAAAAGGATTTCTAATAATTAGTTTGAAGTAGGTGCAGCTACATACTTATGTATACTTATGTATTTTTGTACATACGTGGTGTTTCAATTCCAAGAAGTACTTATGAGGACTCTATAAACAAATGTATTACTTTAAAACAAACCTTTAATTCTTGCCAGTTCTATGAATTTTGTCTGTAAATTATAGCACTTGGTTCTCGTTTCGCACTTTTTACCTCGTTTTTTTTCCAATATTAACTTCAATTACATCAAAGTACGGCAGAGGCTTTCAACCGATGTACCGCCGAGGGAACATTTTGTACATACGTGGCGTTTCAATTCCGAGAAGTACTTATTAGGACTCCATAAACAAATGTATTACTTTAAAACAAACCTTTAAGTCTTGCCAGTTCTATGAATTTTGTCTGTAAATTATAGCACTTTGCTCTCGTTTCGCACTTTTTCTTTGTTTTTGTTTTTTTTCAATATTGACTTCAATTACATCTAAGTACGGCAGAGGCTTTCAACCGATGTTCCGCCGAGGGGACCACAGGTTTCTGCTTAACGCTTTTCAGAGTTCCGCAAATGTATTGACCATGAACAAACCTTTATTCTTCATCTATTCTATAAACTAATTACTGTAACTTGATACGTTTTAATGTTGTGTCTTGTTCTAAGCTCCATTGTGAGCACAAGTACTTAAAACTGTCAAATTTCACGTTAAAAGTGCAACTTATGTGACCTAAGTATTTTAGAATAAAAGTGGAGTAATTGATCCTATAAAAACAAAATTAAAGCAAAATATCGAGGGGTCCTCAGGGTTAGAAGTGAAACTATGATTGCAATCACTGCTACTTATCACTCTATTCATCGAACTGTTGCGATTCCTCTGCAGGGTAATTGCTCAGCTGCTCACTTTCTACTGTTTTCAATCTGCACAGATACTGCCCACTGTTCCTCAATAATTACGATTCTACGTATACAGCATATTCAATATTCACAGAAGCAACATTGATATTGCGCATCGAGCAGTGAGCATATGCGAGAGCACTGAACAGGAAGTACACCGGAGCACTAAAGAGGACAAAACAATCAGATGTTAACTGTGATCTTAAGGGTGATTAGATCACTAGTAGTCTTGATTGCTCTTTTCCTTAAATGCTCATTGCTATCACTGAAAATCGCACTTAAGACCATCTTTATTCGGGTGCAGACTTCATGTCTCCATATGCGTATTAGAATCTAAGAAAAAATAGACTAAATCGATAGTTCAAAACCTAAACTACTTTTATGGTGGTCATGAATAACCGAACTCAATGTAGAATTTTATAGACAACCCCCATAAGTGCATATATACATTTATGATCACCACCGAAAGTTATATCGATCTAACCATATCCGCCCGTCTTTTTATATGTCAAAACTTGTTGGGCCTTGTGTTCTGAGCTACGAACATGGAATTTGTTATACAAGTTTTCTAGAATCCGAAGCAGTACAAGTGTGGAAATTGTTGAAATATTCCCACAGGCAGAATATTAAAAATGTTGTCTAATGAAATATTCAAACATTAAATTTACCTATATTTCGTGCATACATTGTACTGAACCACGCCCACTTTTTGGGGGCGTTTTCTTCACAAAGCCAAATTTCGCTTCCTCAGTGGAGTTAAGTTTTACTGTGAATCCGTGAACTTCGGTTGGTGAAAGCCACGCCACTGTGAAGTATGAAGTCCTTCTTGCGACCTTAACTCGAAAAGTTTAGTTTTACGAGAATTAAATTTTTATTTCGAGTTAAAAACGCCTGTTGCTCGGCTTTTACCTATCCCGGTCAAGACCGCTGGTTAGTCTATTTTATGTGCGCTCTATTCACCTGGAATAATTAGCAATTTTTCTCTAAGCTAATCTGTAAGATTTTTGTCGTTTCGAGAGTTCCACCCATCAGAGTCTCCGACAGATGGTAATATCTACAGGTGCACAGAGCATATGTAAGTGGAGTTTAATCCAATCAATTTGATGATAATTGAGTCCGAACGCTCCGAGGCTCGTTGTTGCCATTCCGTTGCAATCGTGTATGTACATTTCTTTCAATGTTAAATTGGTTTCCAGAAACGTGGGTGGTCTAAAATACCTAGACCAAATTTAAATGTTTTCTCCTTTTAAGACCTCGTACTGTGCTTGCGTTGTTTAAGAGTTGTGTTGTCTCAGTCTGTGTGTTGTTGAAGCCTTGATTCGTGCCTCCATGCATTATTCCTAATAAAAATCCTAATTAAAAATCTCTGTGAACGTCAGTATTCCTTATCTACCACAGTGCATTGACGATGTTCCTTAGCACTTTGTTTTGCAATCTTTGAACGACGTCTGCGTTACTTTTTTTGGTACATCCCCATCGCTGAATCCCATATGTCCATATTGGATTTAATGATTTATAGCTTCAATTAACAAATTTTTTGTTTTGTTTGTTTAATTTGGTCTTGCTAGGATTCCGTGAATATGAAGCGTTTTCTAAAGAGCGATTTGAATTTATTAGTTGTTACTCCATGAAAATTTTCTTTTGTTGTTATTTATTTTAGATGCCATTGAAATGAATAATAATGGTCACTCTTTATTTAGGCATTAAAATATTAAATGGCGACATTTTTCCATGAGGGTTGTAAGGCGATTATTCAGGATACGTTCAGGAGCACTTTATGAACGTATCCACCAAGTTTCTAGTTTCTATTTGAAATATCTAGTACAGTGAGGAAAAAAGTACTTTAATGCTTAATGCGAGGAGGTTAGCATTTATAAAGCCATAACACATGCAAACAATTGCTTGTATGGAAAAGGAACTAATATTTAACATTGTCTTCGACTTCATAAACACTTTTGTCATCAGATATTGAAATATTGCAACTTACTGAAATAATGCACACTTACCCCAAACATTTGAGGCGTTGTCTAAACCCATCACAAGGATTGTTTCTAAATATCCTCTAACGGGAAACATGATTATGGTCGATTTCAATGCAGCCAGTTGTGGTTCGATTTCGACATTCTACACAGCCAACGCCCGAGGGAATGTAAGTACATAATATGTAGAGATCCGTACTGAAGTAAACAATTTAACCCACCTCGTAAATGTGCAGGTAGAACATACATACCTATATTCGTAGCTATAACTGACATTGCAAGTAATTCCATCAGGAAATTTGTTAAGTCCGCGGAATGAGATAGATACAGCCGGATATATTTAAATTTTATAATTTTATTTTTCAATATGAATACACTTCTCAAGCTTCATACAAATAATTCTCCAGTTTACCTTCAAAATACTTATTCAGGGGTGCCTGCAGTGATTCATCATCAAAATGCTTTCCACGTAAGTCTTTTTTTTTCAAATTTGGGAACAGGTAATAATCACTAGGTGCCAGGTCAGGACAGTAAGAAGGCGGATGAGCTAATTCCCGGAAGCCACATGTCTTCATAGCAGCCATGACAATTTGTGCCTTGTGCATCATCTCTTGTGAAGATTCTCTTAAGCATCTTAGAATATTGGCGTAGTATTCTTCTGTGTTGTTGGTGGCTTTTGCTTTATAATCTATTAACAGGATTCCTTATGACCCCAAAACACTGTGGCCATGATCTTCCCAGTCGATTATACGACATTAAACTTCTTGTATTTCTCCCTTTACGCCACTGACTCCTGCTTTGACTGAAGGTCATAATAATGAACCCAAGTTTCATCTCTAGTAGCAATTTTATTAATAACTCCTGCTGGATTGTCGTCTCACAGCTCCGAATACTGCTTACAACATTCCACTCGTATTTTTTTTTTTTTTTTTTTTTTTCAAGCATTCTGGGCACCCATCTTGAGCTGATTTTTGACATACGAGTACCAAGATGAACGTGCAGTTCTGCAATTTATTTTGGTTTGAGTCGACTATCTTCCATGAGGGCATATTCGACTTTTAGAACCACTTCATATGTCACATCACGCCACTTGGGTTTTCTAAGGCGATCATCATCTTCTAATGGCTCTCTATCTTGCCGCTAGTTAGCTAGTTCTTGCTCACACCAGCGTTTGCTCCTTACGAATTGCATTAAGTCTATCATCGAAGCTTGCTTAAGCAAACCCAGTTCTCCAAAGCATTTGTTTACCAGATGGAAGAGGCGAGCGACGGTTTTGTAGATTTGGGCAGTCGCAGAGTAAGTGTTTGATGATTTCTATTTTTTCCTCATCCTGGCAGAACCTGTAGTAGTCCGGAGAGTTGATGCCTAATCTATTGGCTATAGTACCGAACTCACAATGTCCTGTCAGTACCCCTATTACAATGCGGATTTTCTTTTTCCCCATAGCGATCTTTTGGTTCTGCTCTCATTCATAGGCTGCGGAATATAACACAATCACTTCTCGATATCCCAGCGATGTTGGTTAGCACACTGATCTTAAGATCTATCTTTCCTTTCACTACACCAGTAGGAATATCTATTCGGGTATGAGTATGTTCTGTCCCTAGTTATGATCCTTTTCTGGCTAGTTCATCCGCTATCTCGTTCCTTTCTATATCACTATGTCCGGGGTACCTAGCAAACCATGTGAATATTGCTTAGTTTGTTCAGGTTTTGACTACATTTACAAACTGTCCTAGATTTTATTGTCTCGCTGTAAACAATTGATAGCTGCCTGACAGTCCAGAAAGATTGTTATCCGAGATGGATTAATTTTCTTTGGGAGGATTGTCAACACTGCTCTATCAATGGAGAAGATTTGGGAATTTGTATGAATCATTAATCTGTAGAGACCTACAGAATACTCTTGCTTCGGATCATATTTCCACTTTCGACCCGTCATTGCAGAACTGGATGTCTTGTTCGTTAATTAATGTATTGGACTCCCATTATGTCTTTTGAGAATAAGGATGGAGGATTTCTTATTGAATCTTGGTATGGAATAACGTAGTCTAAGTACTTGTTGGGGTCAACAATACCGAACTTGTAGAGTATGGATGCGTGATTTGCCTGCCAATCCTTTTATGTACTCATACAAGGAAAGAACATAAAGTATTATTCCTACCCCTGCTTATGGTGTTGATCTCAGTGCTTCTGTTATTCCCATAAATGCTAATCTTTGTACCTTAGTGAGGTTATTGAGATAGCTGATTTTTTCCATTGCATTCCACCATGCCAAGTATGTGTTTAATGATCCATTTGTACATCCAGTGGGTTCCCCAGGGTTTACCAAAGGTTTCTTGCATGCATAGAACGCACATAGTGCCTTTTTTTCATACGTTTCTCTATGTTTCGCTTCCAAGTAAGCTTTGAATCGAGAATGATTCCAAGATACTTGCTTCATTGGAGAGTTTCAGAGGTGTTGCTTTAGTTTTTGGTGGATTGAAGTTTTTTATTTTCCTTTTTCTGGTGAATAGATCTTGTCCGGTTTTCTCTGGGTTGACTTGTAGACCATTTGATTCCGCCCATGAGGAGAGATCCTTTTGTACCGATTCCATAATACCGCTGATGGTTGGTAACCATTCTTTGTTCTTTAGAGTCTCCTATTTTTTTTTAACGACAAGTAACCACAAGAGAGGTGATATGGCTGCTGTGAAGTTTCCCTTGTAACTGTTTTCTTTATTGTACCCTGGCCTATCTGTCAATTGATAACTCTGCTATTCTAAGTCTCAATCCGTTATCATTATTCTAACTTATATCAACATTCTAACTTATATCTACTCTAGAACCGCTTTAATAGTCAGTTTCCACGTTATTAAAAGCCCCTTCTATGTCCAGGAATGCAACTAGAGTGTATTCTTTGTAGTGAAGGCTTTTCCCAATGTTTGATACGACTACATGTAAAGCTGTCTCCACGGATTTATCTTTGGTAATTCGTTTGCTGCAGGCAAACTAATTGGTAAATCAATATGAAACTTCACATTCATACCTAAAAAGGATAACCTAACAAAAAAAAATCTAACTCCCCTTTTATTCCGATAATTTAAAAAATCCCCTGCAAATCATTCAACATTGTTGACAAACAAAGTCCTTCCTAAAACTGTGCACAATTTATAACCATAAACGTGGATATAAATGCAATTGTTACCACCATTTTTTTCTTGCTGCAAATATAAATAACACCTAAAACTTTTAAATCAAATATAAAATTTACACCAAAAAACCTAAAAATAGAACACAAAAAAATATCACGCAGCTTTATCAGCTCTTATATATCGTACATAATTTCTGTATTTTAAGTCCACTTAACCAAGCAGAGATACATTTGTACATACACAGATATTTCTCAACTTATTTCATTGAAATTTACTCATTTGTATATTTTTTGTCGAAACGTTTTTCCATGAAATAATAAATGTTTACCACTTTCCATTGAATATAAGCGTAAAAAAAATCCAAATAAAAAAAAACTGAATGACGCAAACATCAAATAACCGAGAACCATTATCCTGCATTGTTTAGCGTCCTGGCAGAAATAAAAGTTGTTTTCTGAAAACAAAGGCTAACGCAAAACAAACACCAACAATGAAAATTGCGAGAGTAACACCAGACAATGGAATATCATACATTCAATTGATTGAAAAAAGGATAATAATTGATAGATTCGCTGATGATGGGTTTGTAAAAGGTGTATATGCAAGGATGTATGTATGCACGTATTAAAGGACCTAGCTGTGCAGTGATTTAAATTTTTGAAATTGTTGAACTTTGTTTCCGCTTTGTGCTCGAATGAAACGGGCACTTGGGACTACTGAGCTGGATAATTCATGAGTATGAATATTGTTGTTCTCGGTATCCAGAAGTCTATTCTTTGTAAGCGGTTGTGGAGGTGTGTTATGCGATTAATCCTCAGAAGGGAATATGTGCTTGTACTAGGTACGGGTATTTGTTGGCTTGAATATTATACAGTGATATACATATGAACGTAATGCAGTCGAGCGTAGATGATGTGTGCTACCTCCTTTATTTTCAACAACTTTTAACATTCTTTTGGGCTTTAAACAATTTTATAACATATTTTTGATCCGTCTTGTCCCATTTTGTACTAATGGATTCTTTTAATTCCGCAATATTGTTGTACTATTTCCCACCTGCATAAATTCCTAGGGCAAGCTCTCCCCACATGTTTTCATATGTATATATTTATATTCAAGTCAGTTGGTCTTGTCGGCCAGGTAAGAAGTTAAAGTACTCCTTGACTTGGCGGGAAGAATGGATTGTCGTATTATCCTGTTGAACCATGAAGATATCCTCGGCTAGAATTGAAATAAACCTCTCAATTTGTTCCTTAATAAGTTCAATATATGTATCTGGTGCTGTTAATTCTGCCACTGACAAATTTGTCAAGTAGCCAATTCCAGCACATAGCATTACAGAATCTCCTCCCATTTGACAGCGACTTAAAATTCGTTGCTCCTCACGCAGGTAGTAAAAATAGTAATCCCAGCCATCAGTCCATCTAAACCGAACTTATTTTATCAGTAAATATGACTTTTCTCCGCTTTTTCTTCCAATGGCAATGTCTGTGAGCAAACTCTAAGCGGTACGTTTTGTGAGCTTCGTTTTTAACTCCCGCTTTATCGCACGTTTTCTCTTGGAGTTAATGCTGGTGGTCTTCCAGGAGACTTTCTTTCGTCATAATTTTCGGGATCGTTTATTAGATTTGTCACCACTATTCGACTTATCCAGTACATTGGTTTTGATATTTCCGCAATACTCCAGCTTTCACTCCTAAATTTCAAAATTGTTTGTACTTCAGCTGAATTTAACATTTTTTAGCGTCCCATACTGTTCTTTTTTTGAAGAAAAGCATCTAATTTAACAGTAAATGACAATAAAACAAGTGCATAACTATTTTCACCAATCTTTATTTAAATATGTACATCTTTACTGAACGAAGTATCGAGATAAAATGATCAACATGTTTTATCTTTTTGTCCCACCAAGTTTTCGGTTTTTCGGAAATTATTTTATGGCAGTGTAGTCTAAATACATCCTATTACCTAATAATTGATCAGATTTGGGCAAATCACTCAGATTTAAAATTTAAAGAAAATCGGATTTTTTTTAAATCCGTTAAAATAAAAAAAAATTCCATACATGGCATACCAATAATCTTGTATATTTCACAAATGGCTCATGTATTGATTTTGTTTATAGCCGACAAATAGTCAATTTTCGGAAAACGGTTAATAAACAAAGAACCGTTAAACGCATTTTTTTGGAAAAAAAAACCTGGTACGCCATCAAATAACATAGGTATATCCACCATACCTCAAACATCATTTGATCGTTGTAGCCGTTTTCGAAAAAATCGATTTTTTTTCAAAATCGGCCATTAGTAATGTACTAATTCCTTTCGCACCACCCACTTTAGAGGCCTTTACTATATAATATAGGGGGTATCTAAATATTGTACACCTCACATGATCCCATACAAATGTCACTAGGTACATATTATCTTATCAAATAAGCATGAAATCTTTTTGTTAACTACTCGTATGTTAAGAATACAAATCAAATATAAATACTTGAGATCTGAAAGATTTTCATCACTATTAATTCAGATATGATTTTTTAACGAAATCGTAGAGCAGCTTTCAAGAAACTTGTAAATTTTTCAAAATTGGCTTTAAATAAAGTGTCATGGAGGCTAGAATGAAAATGTTGCCTATGAGCATTAGCTTACAGACTCCAGATATGAAGTTACAAGAAAATTCTACCAGCCGTGCGGTGCAGACAATTGGGCAGACAGGTGGACCGAATTTCCAAACCCACTTGAGGTCCTCTATAATAGTAATACCAAGATTGATCAAAATCTCGAGATCGACAATTTTCACGAAAACAATAATACTGTAACCAGGGATCGGAACAATTATGAAACTTTTTCAAAAAGTTGCAGTTTAATAATTACTTTGGAACTTTTTAAATAAATCTGCAAATTTCACTCCTTCACGAAGACTAGGGACTAGGGGGCGTATTCTCAATTTCCATGCAACTGCATTCGTATTCAGTTGATTCCGTACTCGTATACCCCTTTCTGAATGATTTGAACGCATAACATTCTGAAAAACGAATACTGGTGAGGTGAATATTATTCAATATTACGAGTACGCAAAGTTGTTGACTCAGGCACGTGAAGCGGTCGTACGTTAGCGACGTGAAAATCCCAGGCACAGAGTATTTATTTTGTAGGATAACGCACATCGAGACAAGCCTTAAAAGACACAGGTTTTTCAACGAGAGATTACCCACCCTACATCCGAGCGACTTTTTCCTATTTTCCAATTTGAAAAAGGAGCTATGATTCCGGAGATTTTTAGATGCGAACGCTCATTTGGCGCGATTACATTAATAACGCTCAGAAATAAATGTTTTTGTTAAATTTTTTTTACTTATTTCTATGAAAATTGTTCACAGAAAGGAGTGTAATAAATTATATTAACATATCTATACAAGTTTTGACAAAAAAATTACTTAAAATAACCGATAATTTGCACTTTTTTTACTCGTTTGGTATGTCTAATAGTTGCAGAACTTCATGTTCAATCAAACTTTTTTTTCTTTTTGGAATGCATCTTATACTTGCCAGTAATGGATCTGAGGACATTAACAATCTATTCAGAAGGTCTGTGTTCGTATCGACTCGCGAACTTTTTCTGGTAAAGAGTTCCCTAAATTTTCTATTTTCCTTATTCCTGGCTTCTTGAGCTTCCTCCGAAAGTTGACCGATTGGAAGAATTCAAGTGGAAATTATTTGTTTTCCATGAAATAAGACCTTATAGCTGGTGTATAATACCAGCCATCATTTTTTAGATACAGTTCCCTTGTTTCTGTTGCAAAACTCTCGAAGGCATTTAAGTCAATTGGGAACCCTGACGCAAGAGCTTCTAAGATGATATGAAACTTTTTGATAATTTCTTCGTCGATTCCTGTAATTTCGGCAGTTTTTGCTTCATCTCTGAAGAATAGTCTAGCCGTGTTCCCATCATAAGTATTGCCTGACTGTTGAGTTGACATCTATCTTGGATTCATTTTTTTCTGGCTTTGACCCTTTCTTTACCATCTTGGTCTCTTACCCGTCAAACTTTTACATCCAGTCTGTACGTGATGTGAAGTATACATTCCATAAATCGGATCCAAGAGTGAAGGGGACTTAATCCGAAGGACATTGCTAGCTGGTCCACAGACTTTCTCGAAAGATTGGCTGGGTTGTTCATTTCAGAAGGTTTTGCAGCGCAAATGTAACAAGTTTGTGGTGAAGACGTTATAAATGACAAAGCAGTACATATTTTGCCATCGATCATGGTAAGTAAAAAAATTGGTTTGACAATGACATGAAAGCTGTCATGATTCATCTCAACAGGTAATATGGTGTTGAATTGAATCTACTTCATGTTTGATCAATTCGGTTGATTTTTTTTTTGCAATACTCAATTTAATAGGCCTGCAGTATCTTGGTGATGATGGGGCTGAATTTTGCCAAAGTACTTTTTTTAGTTTCTTCTTTTCATCATCAACAGAACTTAACACGTCTTTTTGTGTTAAACATATACGCTTAACGCTATTATTTACTAAACCTTGTAAACCACATTCAGCAGAGGATTCGCTCACAGTTCTGCTATCGGGATAGCACTTTGTTTTAGCCTCTTTAATTTCGTGATAAGACGGCAGTAAATTCGGAACAGTTTTATTTATTTTCTGCCGTATTAATTCATATTGATGAGTAGATAGCTGTGAGTCTGTTATCATTGCTAACGCCTCATCTGCAGACATTGACCAAAAAGCCAGAAGTAGTAGTTTCCAGTGTTTTCCTTGCAATTGAACATTATTAACGATCAAAAAATGACGACAAAATAATTTAACTAAAATAAAAAAAAAATAAAAACCTCTTTTTGGAGAGCATATTGACAAATCCTTAATTATGATAGCAGTATTTCTTTTTCCTGCTTTTCTAAGGTTTAGTTCATTCGCAGTTGCAATTTCTTTAGCGCTAAATGAATCTAAAAGGGTTTGTACTTTTCTCTTCTTGCTTTTTTCACAGCATTCATTAAAGCTTTTTCTTGGTCTTCCTACTTTGTTTATACGAGAGGGTTTCATTCAACCACGAACGATTTATGCTTTCGAAGCGATCTCGATGGCGACCAATTTTAGTTATCTTTTCGTCAAACCACAAGCATAAGTTTCTTAAAGTTGTCTTTATTGACTTAATTACATCCTCAGAAAACGTAAAATTATTAAAACAGCCCATAACAAAAGAAAAAAAATAGCATGAAAGAGCTTAATTTTAATCTTAGAAATCCAAAAATCATAAAATGGTTTTTTCGTAATTTCGGTAGCCATCCTAAAAAATGAGAAATTTAGTATGGGTGTCGCACCTGTGCGCAAAAAGACGAAACACTTTTTTGTTACTAACATGGCTTTACAACAAATAGGGTCTTCAACTTGAACAACACTGAATAACTATACTTTTGCTCTAATGAATGGATATAACGCATAAATTTATGTTTAATTTTTGTTTCCTCTCCTAAAGCACCCAATATCCCAAATTAACTTACCTCACTATTCAATAAGATTATATTTATTAAAATAAAATAAAACTTTTAATTACAATCACGCGAACCACTTAAAAAAAAAAAAACTGAAATTCTTGCTCTCAAACCTGACCTTCTTATGAATAATTGTAAACAATTTGAACTTTGAGATCTTTTTTTTTTGTTACACCGGTTTTTGTTTACATTTGTGCAAGTCGATTTCTTAATTTAATCCCGCTAAATAGGCAAATTGTCACACTGTGCGGCCGTTGAAAGTCATTTTGAAGACAAAGAAAAAAGATGTGAGAAATGCAGTTCACTCAAGGGAGATTATGAGAAATACAATTTTTTAATCGGATCACTTCTTTCACTAAATGCCTTAGGCCGCGAACTTATCAGCAGCCCCTCGTATAGTAGCTGGGCTATTAAATTCTCAAAGCCGACTGAATTGCGTATGATGCTAATGCAACAGCAGGCATCTGCATTGTTCGAATTATGAAAAGGACCGCTGATTTAGATCTAAACTAGCTAGGCTAGGATCTCATAAACCCATATATTCATCTACAGTGAAAGCTCACTATACGAGTACACATGCACCCCGAGATTTAATTCAAACGCACCACCTCTTTAAAATACACCTTAAAATAACCTCTTTGCTTTAACAAAAACAACATTTTGCCCCAAAGGATAACACATGCCACATTGAACAACATTATTGACTTTTATTACCCAAAACTCCACACACATGTTCAATTTTCAATTCTTCCCAGCTAATTGAAAAGAAAACACACTAAAAAAAATGATTAAAGCGATGAATATACTATATATTTGAAAAGTATCTAAAACTCACATTCGCAACATCCGATCCATTTCGAATCGCATTTGTTTCTTTTTCCTATGTTTCTCTTTTTTTTATGATGTTTTGTTCGAAGAGAATTATGATTCTTTTTATCACTTCTAAATAATGACCAAGTTACAAAGCATTCGTTTTCCAATGGATACGCATCAAAAATGCCGAAAAGCCAAAATAATTTACATTTTTATGGAAAAAGTTTCACAGAAATAAATCTGAAATAAATGAAAGAGGCCTATATGTCTATGCGGAGGGTGTATGTGGTTCTCCTAGGCACGCACACAAACCAACCGACTGAATATCAAATCGAAATTAGTATACGAAACGCTTTATTTTCTATTGCCTTTCCGGAGACCGGAGACCGTAGACCGTAGACCGAAAACCCGAGACTTATCGCCCGCAATAAACTTTTCGTATTGATTCTAGATTCCTAATTCAAAATCGACTTTTAATAATCTGCAAATGGCCCCGTATCTCGCAGTAGCAAAAATGTATCTTCCTACGAGTAGTTCGTGTGGTGAGATTTTTAAAATCCATGTCGGTCCTTATTACAATCAAAACTGTCACAAATATTGTGCGTGACTTTCAACCACTGACCATGACCGCCGGCCAATAAATAAAACTGTTCTGTTCATATTTGCTCCTACTCTCGCCGAAAAAAAAGAAAAACTCCTTCGATTATCAGAAAAAGTAATAAAAATTGAAATAATTTGGAAAATTGCTCGACGAACGAACGAAACCCAATGGAATGGGGTCGAATCGTATCCGTCAACTTTGTCGACGTCCTTAGACGATGTTTGGCTTCATAAAAATTCTGTCCTTTTAATAAACTGAACATCATTGGAAAGTTAGTGTGTGTAGACAGTTTGTCTTTCACTGGGCTACACAAAGGACCTCAAAGATCCTCCAAATGAACTCAATAAAATTCTATTAAGACTTTCTGGCGTAGAGGAAACTAATGCCATAACATTTGAAAAAGTTTTTCCCCCAAGAAAATGTCAAAAAAAAAAAAAAAAACTCCGAATGGTCAAAGTTTCTCTAATTTCGTAAAGTTAGTTGCATGTATGCGTGTATGCCTTGTCTCTATATGCGGCGATGATTTCGCAGGGTATTGTTCCTAGGTGGATCTCTGGATCTGTACTTGGATCTGGATTTGGAGATATAAATGAGATACACATTTCCTTCGATGATGATGACGATGATGATGTGAGAAGGCAATAACTCGATTTAGAACCGAAATCCCAAATTAAATTATAACTTGGAAACTTTAACTATCGACCCTTGAATATGACAGCACAACTGGAAGGAAGTGGGGCGGTGACGAACAAGCCTCCCGTCGAAAAGGATATTTTTGCGTATGGCTGGTAGAGTAAGTAATGACCAGTAAACACACATACTCGTACATCCTGTCAATGAACTAAACGACTGGGCGAATGTGGACAGATGAGGGTAGATGTATTTAAGGCTCCATGGAAACGGTTTCGTTTTTTTTTTTTTTTCTTTTCTTTTCTCTCTGAAAACGGGGAGAGAATGAAAAATTCGACATGACAAGGGTTCTCGAATTGAGACTCTGACCAAGGGACGAATACCAAATAAGCGGTAACAATTTCAAATGCAAATCATACTCGAAAGGTTGTTTGGCGCACATTCGTTTCTTGGAATACGTATAGTTTTGCTTCTTCTGAGCTCAGAGAAAGGGTGAGATTCGGTTTTTTTTTTTTTTTGTTATTGCTGTGGAAATTTCTTAAATGGAATACTGAAAAATTGAAAATCTGCCTGTGCTCCTTAATGTTATATGTATGCAAATTGATAGGATCAAATTTTATTGACGCAAGTGGACGGGGGGAAATTTAAATAACAAGTAGCATTGTAAATTTATAATATCATTAGTTCCAACTTTGGGGATATTTGAAGTTTTTTTCTTTTTCAAAATTTTTAATTCTGAGGAAATTATCGTTAGTTGGATCTAATTTGCATTTAATTGTTTCAATTTTGTTAACTTGTGTAGCATTTAAATGATGTTTAATAAGGATGAGGAAAAGTTCTTTGAATTGTTTTGTATGCATTAAGTAGGGGTGGTATTAACAACCAGTCGGTTGACAGCAAATGTCCTCGTATAGGATTGGTTTAGACGTGATGAGGGGATAAAGAGTTTCGAATTTACACTTGAAACTTCCACATGCTACTAAACAAACTGCGTGCAGCCGATGAATTCGCTGAGATCCTCAACTTCAAGTGAATGTTATGTAGATGGTTGCTTTTTAGCTGGTCACCAACTGACCATTGTGTATTATATTGGTTGCCATGGAAACCTGAAAAATAATATGCTGGAGATATGAATTTTAGATATATATTTTATAAGCCTTCCAACTCCTGGAAGAAGAGACTGCTAAGATCCTATGATTCGATTACTGCTTCGTCCCTGACCATCTTGCAGCCATCATTGTGGACTTATTCAGGTTATTCCAGTGCATATTTTCTCTTCTTATGGCTGTATCGCATTTAGGCTTAAGCATCAACAATCATTTTGGATCATTAGTGACAACTTGACTTTGATCTGTCAGCATAAGGCACCAGATCCTCACCATTAGTGACAACTTGACTTATCTAGTCAGTGTTTTCTTCAATGCATTAGAAATTACCTTTCATATCTGCTTTTTTTATAAAAAGTGTCTCAGCGAAATAGCCAGTTTTATTCCTCCCCTTCAAAATTTCACACGCAATACGCGTCATGCTTCGAATACACATCAGTTCACCATTAGGCCCTACTTCGGTTGTATTGTCAAATATAGGGATTCGAACGACACGAATGTGGAATGATCTACCAGGCTCTGTATTTCTCCATCACTACAACCTTCAAATATTTAAAGCCAACGTGCACGTGGCATCTCCTCTGTTCCTCTTCCCCCTTTTCTAAACGCCCGTGCTCTGAAACAATATAAGGGTATTCATATCCCCTTTGGCGCGCGTAAATTATAAAAAACAAAACAAAAAAAAAGTCAATCTTTGATGTGAATTTTCGGCTGGCGACGTAATTGTGCCGTAATTCTTCGAAAATTCTCGTTATGCTGCTGCAACAGTCAATGGTGAACGTTGTTGGGGCAGGATAACCAATTATTTTTGGTACCAACTGGACGATATTGATGTGTAAGACATGTGGTTTCAACAATACAGTGCCACCTGCCAAACCGCGCGAGAAATAATGCAATTATCACACACAAAATATCCCGACTACGTCGATTTGCTACCACGATCGTGTGTTTTTTGGATTTTTCTTATAGGTTATATGAAGCAGCAGCTGTATGCCAATGTCCCCCAAACAATTTCAGAGCTAAAAGTCCATGAATGGGCGAACTGTGAAAAAAACATTTTTAGTACATTTAGAGGGACACAATTGACAACTTTACTGTTTATTTATGTTTAATTTATCTATCGATTAATAGGAAAAAAGTAAAATTTTAATTAATCTCTGCGAATAAATTAACAATTCGCTGATTTTTCCGCGAATAGGCGAATACTTCTTGCGAACTGTCAAATTTGATTCACATTCCACAGAAGTGGAACGCAATCCACATTCACTCGACCAAAACATTCGCGAGAGTTTAACCTCACAATGCTTTTGTTTTGTTCTTGGTGATAACGAATGACAAGTGAAATTCGCAGATTGCTGCGACTAGAAAAAAAAGTTGCTGTGAATGAAAAGTCAAAATTAGCGAATATTCGCTCGTTCGAATTCGCAGGTCGCTGAGCTGTGAATGGACCTTAAAGGACGAGATTCGATGCGTTATTTATGAACAACCGCAAGATTTATGCCGAAAACTAATGGAAAATTTCATCAAGGCCAGTCGCGGTGCTCATTTGGACTATATCATTTTTCATGTTTATGTCAATGTCCCAACATAATATTGACATGAAAATATCAACAGTTTATCAAAAACCAATGTGTTTTATTTCAAATTTAAATTGTAACCTCCAAATAAAATATTACACAGTATTCATTCGATAGTGCCCGACACTAATGTGATCAGTTTATGGTCATTTTGGTCTGGGTCCCAGCTCATAGTGGCAAGTATCAAACCATCACAGATCGTTCGGATAAGAAGTGGGGAACGTAGGGAGCGAGAATTATGTTCGCACTACCTATCAAGGGCGGAGTAAATGATCTATAGCTGTGTCATCACTAGGAAGATGTAACAGCCAGCAAAACGAACTTCTTAAATAGATATCGTCTGGATTCATTGCAATATTTTCAAACGTAAAAAGTCAAAGTAGGGGCTATCATACATATTAAGTAGGACTATTACCGCTTCCTTTCACATCCCCAAACAATAATGTAAGAATAACAAATAATTAATCACTTAATTTAATTTATTATTTTTTTTGTTTTCAATGGGAGCTCTATTTGGCATTTTGTTAAAATATCGAGATATGTTGGCATTATTATTCATTAGGTATAAATTCAAAATTGTTAGCTTAATTTCTCTTTTAAATTTAGTTCATATAAAGCAAATAGGTTTTTATCTCTGCAATTTAAACTAAAACTCAATCAGACTGTGGGTACTAATTGATTTGTTGATATTACAATCAAAATTTACTTTAATTAATCAGACAACATTTGCGTTCCAAAAAGGTAAATATTTTCAGTTAATTCGTTGGCTTTAACCAAAGCAAACACGAAATTAATTCAAAATAAATGTGTATTAATTAACACAATTTCGCCGCCGACCAATGCATTGCCACTTTTCTGCCCATACTACTTTGTTCAATTAACTCCTACATAATTGGCAGCAAATCCCGAATGGTTTGTAAATAATGATAAACATCCCTTTGGATTGGCCCTGGACTTATATGGCAACGATATGATGAAAATGAGTTAGAGACAATGGCCAGACAATATAATTGGGCAGAGTAATTGAATGGGGATCAGGGTTGTTGTTTTGAATTCATAACAAATTTATAATTTTTTTCTAATACACAGTAGAATTAAACGGAAATATGTACATACTCGTACATACTTATATATGTGCATAATACCGACAGTGTAGTGTTTGTCTTTTAATTACTCAAGGCTCGATAGTTTTTAAAATTACTATTGTATATTACTATTTTCGTTCATTGAACATTTACGTTCGTTCGAACTATGGTTCATTACTATTTTCGTTCATTAAAATTGTCTTTCATTCAAATTATTTCATTCTAGTTCACTGAGTGAGCTGAGCAGATACGAAGCTAATTGTAGGAATCGTTCTCGAGTGCGAATAATTCGAAAACGGTGCGTCGTATTTTTGTCGAAAAATCAACAACATCCTCAAAGCTTTTTTTTTCATAAATTATAAAATCGAAAAAAAATATTTTGACATTTTTTTCAAAACTTGGTATGCCATAGCTTTCAGATATTGTTTAGAGATTAATTTGGAACAAAACCATCCTAGTTATGTCCGAAAATAAGCCAATTTTCGAAAATTGGTCGTAAAGTAACGTTGTACGTATTTTTTAGCCAAAACCTGGTACGCCATCCTATAGCGGACTTTCTTTTTATGGAGATATCTAAAGATCAGATAAACACTACATCAACTGAAACCATATATTCGAGGTAAAATAAGTAGATAATCTACCGTTATGTGTAGAAATGTTATGAGATATGTCATTAAAAGAACTCGTTTTTGTGAGGCGGACATCTGTCCTACATTTTACATTCTCATATATGTTATTCTCAATAAAACATGTGTGAACAAAATAAATATGTTTTATTTTTTAACAAAACTATTCAAAGAACAAAGTAGTATACTTTCGCATAGAGCATCCTGCATTATTACATTTTAATCAACAATTCTACAAACCACGCCTACCTTTTTTAGGGTTAGGTAAAAGTATGAGGAATATGGCATCTTACACTCCATTCTAGCCAGATTGTACAAGTATCTTCGAACTCATTTATCTCAATTCAATTTAATTCTTTTATATATTAACTTGGTCCAGTCAGATAAGGTATCTTTTTATGTATGGTGCGCAACTAAGTTCTCGCTATTTTTTGATGAAAATGCAACTTTATTGTGAAAAAATGGTTACAAATGAATCATTCAAAGTATTGCCCATAGCTAGCTATAACTTTTTCAAATCTTTCTGTCAGAGCTCGAATACCGTTACGGTAAAAGTGTTCATCTTTTGAGGCTATCCACGAATCAAGCCATTTTTTTTATGTCTTCATATGAGCGGAACTGTTGATCAGCCAGACCATGTGCCATCGAACGGAACAAGTAATAATCGGATTGCGCAATATCTGGGGAATATGGCGGGTGGGGTAGGACTTCCCATTTGAGCGTTTCCAGGTAGGTTTTAACGGGTTTGGCAACGTGAGGCCGAGCGTTATCATGCTGTAGAATCACTTTTTCGCGCCTCTGCTCGTATTGTGGCGGTTTTTCGCGCAGTGCTCGACTCAATCGCATCAATTGAAGTCGATATCGTTCCCCAGTGATGGTTTCGTCGGGTTTCAACAGTTCATAATAAATGACACCGACCTGGTCCCATCAAATACAGCATAATCTTCGTGAATATTCGGCCGAACCGACGACGTAGAAGCATGACCGGGCAGTCCCCATGACTTTCTATTCTTTGGGTTGCTGTAATGAATCCATTTTTCATCACCCGTCACGATGCGATGAAGAAAACCCTTCCTTTTTTGCCCAAGGGAAGGGAACCCAAGTTCCTTGTTTTTGAATCATTCCAAACGCATGCAATCGTTTGGAAATGGCTTGACGGGTAAATCCTAATGCTGAAGCAAGCTGTTCTTGCGTTTGGAACGGATCCTCATCGAGCAATGCCTCCAATTCAGCGTCTTCGAAGGATGTTGGCCTTCCTTCACGTGGACGGTAGTCAACATCGAAATCACCGTCTTTTAAGCGACGGAACCAATCACGGCACGTTGTTTCACTTAAAGCAGCATCTCCATACACATTTTGGAGCTCTCGATGCACTTCAGCCACCGTTTTCTTCGAATGAAAGAAGAAAATCAACACTTCCCGCAAATGACGATTATTTGGCACAAAATCAGACATTTTCACACAACCAAAAGTATATGACGTCAAAACGAAATCACTAATGTCAAAACAGTTTGTTTACCATATGTCTAAGCTCGGTTCATGACGTTTTAGATATGTCAAAATCGACCAGCACTTACTGCTGGAGCCATCTATTGCCAAACAGCGAGAACTTAGTTGTTGCGCACCTAATACTTTACTGATAATCAAACTTTTAATATAAACAAATTAAACAAAAAGTAACTGTCTGCTGTGGGGAGCTTAAATTTGATTAAAATTCAAAATCAGTTACATTATAGTATAATGTCGTGCAAGGTTTGCAAAAATAAAGTAGAACGATCGGAACCAAAAACCAAGTGTTTTATTAAATTCTAATATTCAATTTTATTAAATTTAATGGTGAACGATTTGGAATCGTTGCACTAGCTATACAATCATCCGCTGCAAGTTTATTTCGGGAGCTTTATATGCACTTTGTTCCAACACTATAAATACAAATATTATGCCTCTGAGAAATTTTGTTGCACCTGTGGAAGAATCACCTATTCACACAAATAACATCATACTGAATACAAACAGTTTACCGCAGTGCAATAACAAAATAAAAGAAGTTTCACCGTCAGCTAATTCATCTTTTACTTTGGAAACCTTTTACGAGATATTAACAATAAAAGAAAACGAAAGAGAACAAATTAGTATTCTGCAAGTCAATAACAAAGTATGTGAAGAGATAATTTCATTGTTGGAGACCAAAGTTAATATCCTAGAACAACAATTGCTAGATGTTATGAATTTGGATGCGATTGAACAAGACATCAATTTTTCTCGCACAACCAAAACGAAAAAGAAATTTTCTAAAGGAATAAATATTCTCCAAGTGAGTGCGATGAATTATTGTAGTTAAAATAAATTGTAATGCTGATTTAGAAAAAATATGAACCCAGTTTATATAAATAGTTCTATCTCGCCTCCCCAATACATTCAAATCGCCTCTACTCCTTTCTCTAATGTCGATGAATTTGTAACCCTTTGTTTACATCAGGTCAGGTAAATCAACAGAAGATGCTATTCTAAAGTTATGTACCCAATTGTATGAAGGGTTTAATAGTTCTAAATTTACAATCACTCTTTTCATAGAATGACGAAACCGTTTGATATGGTGGATCACAATTTGCTTTTAAATAAATAATATAATGCTGGTTTCAGGGGAGCACTTCATGATTAGCTTCGCTCATTCCCTCGTTCCCCTACAACAAATAATGGTGTACCCCAGGGATCTGACCTTGACCCACTTATGTTTTTAAGTTATATTAACTCTCTCTTCAATCAGAATTGAATCGGATTACCTACTGAGTTCGCCGATGATATTACTTCCTCATATCAAAGATTCACTCCGTTTAATTGTATTACCAAAATTGAGGAAGATCTTCAAGGATTAAGGCAGAGGTTTGCATTTCACAAGCTGATTATCAGCGAGAAAACTAAATAATTGGTTTTCACAATTTTGGGAAATGTACTTACCGATTTCAATTTTTTTTTTTGCATTCAAATGTCTGTATGCCTCTGCATACTTGTGGATGTATAAATATTAATGGAAATATTCAATGCTAAAGTAAGTGCTTTAAGTTGAATCTTTTGATTTCAATATGAGTTGGAGAGATCATTCGCAAGCAGTTAAGTCTCACACGATGCGAGTGGTACGCCTTGAATTGCACAAATTTTACTTAAGGGTCATTCAACACTATCTTTAAATAGTTTCAGAATGATTACATTAAATTAGAACTAATGCAAGAAAAAGGGATCAAAAAAAAATATTTAGAATAGAAATACGATTTAATATATTGTTTAGAAACATTGATTCAATTTATCTTAAGGTTTGTTTAATTTATAGTTTATCGGAAAGTTTACCTTACCAATCACGAATTATTTTTAGTGTTAATTTACCTGAAACAAAAAAAGGGAACATGATTGATGATAAATGTCAATTTAAATTATTCAGATATAGGTATGTATATTAAAATATTTATATAATATATAAAGGTTAAGAACCAAATCTTGTACACCTGCCTTATCCTCATAGGATATCTACAACATTTTTAAGATTTTGATCATAAACAAATACTGATAGGAGAGGTGAACAGATTCAAGAGATTCAAGATTTTTTACTTTATTTAATTTACTTATACTTTATTTATAAGCTACCATAGTCTATGCGAAAAAATTGAAATACTCACACCACAAGACAACTTCAAAATAAATATGATAAGCAGCATAAAACTTAATGTTAAAGTAGCAAAATGGTAACAAATATGCTATGTGAATGAGACTATGCTTGGCACTCCTATGAAAGCAAACAAGGAAGACCAATCAGAGTTATAGCTAAAAACCTACACTACACTTGCTAGTCAGAAAAAATTATTACTGATCTGAAAGCGAAATGACTTAAGGCAATTGAGGCCACATTTAAACTAAAGTGGAAAATCAAGGAAGAAGAAAACATTTCAACAATAAATGAAAATATAGTACAAAAATAATTTAAGCCAACATTAACTATCAAAGGCACTGATTGGGATGGTTTTAAACGATTATTAGACGACAGAATCAATCAAAGACCCCCATACGAAATGTAAAGCAGTTAGATGAAGAATTGCAAAAATGCATAAACGTAAAATACACCACAAATTAAAAGCAAAAAAAAGGGGAACTTTGATCACAGGGAAATTAAAAACTCCTAATCGAAAAGAAAAGAGCGAGAAGAAAATGACAACAAACAAGAGCCCCTCAGGACAAAGCTGATCTAAACAACCTTACTCAGCAACTAATAAGAAAAAATAAGGGATTGAAGAATGATACTGTTAATAACTACTTGAGGAAAGTCAGTAATGATATTAATACTGAATATTCTTTATATAAAGTAACCAAAAGCATAAAAAGACCAATTATGCAAATTGTTTCAATTAAAACAGCTGATGGGAAGTGGGCTAAAAGCAACGAAGATAAAGCTCAGAATTTTGCAGAACATCTTAAAAATATATTTCAACCTCATGAAGCAAATGAAAAATAAATAACAGCGGAAATAGTTCAACAAATGAAGAAATAAGACTTACAACACTAAGTGAAGTTAAGTATACAAGTTCGAATCCCAGAAAACACAAAAAAGTTTTTTCACGATCCCACCTCTCGCGAACGTCTGACAAACATTCAAGAGTATTGTTGTCACGAAAAAGCTTCTCAAAACAAATTGCCGTTCGGATACGGCACTAAACTGTATGTCTCTTCCATTCGTGTGAAAAATATAACGTACACAACACGAGTGGTTGCGAGAAGCTAGGCCCTGGCAATTAAAGAGGTATTGCCCCAAATATTTTTTTTTTTTTTTAAAGGGACATATTCTGAAGCATCTGCTGATAAAAGTGATAGTTAGGATCACCAACCTCATAAACGCAGCTTTCAAATTAAAATACTTATCCAGTTAAACCACCTAACGAGAAAGTCTCCAAGAAATTATTAGTTAAAGGATTGAACGTAATCATTAAAAGAAAGAACTTGAATCCAAATCACCAGCCCAAATAAGCTCTTAGCCCAAATAATTGAAAAAACATTAGAAGAAAAAGAGCCTGCTTCGAGATCTTCTTGGATGTGACGCAGTCTTTTGATAAAGTGGGACTAAATCACGAGCTGAGAGTTCTCGTTCCAAAACAGAATGCCGAAATACTAAAATCATACCTTAAAGACAGATACTTCAGAGTCAAACAAGAAGACTCCTACTCTGATTTAAAGGAAATCAAAACTAGAGTAACACAAGGCAGTGTACTGGGACCAGTTCTATACCAGCGCTAGAAAACAACACTATAGCTACGTTCGCTAATGACTCTGCGATCCTGGTTTTACTATTATATTAAATTTTAAAACAAGTGTGGTATTCAATTTTGGGGCTACACCAAAAAGACCAACATGAAAATTATCAAAAGATTCCAATGTACTAAGAAACAAGGTACTCTGGTACATCAGAAATAATGACTTCCATTAGGAAGTGAGTTAGTGTAGATGATAGAGGAAAAAAAACAACACAATAAAGATGTATCTACATATACCAGAAACCAAGAGACACTAATGGGTGAATTTTTCGGATAAATGTTTTATTTAGGAAATTAGGCCTAATAATATTATTATTATTAAGTGTTAAATAAATGCATGAAATTTATAAAAATATATTTAATTTACTTAAAAATGTATAAGCAACATAGATTATTAATATTTTTACCAGAAACTGAAAAATATCGCCTTAACGTTATAGAAGGTGGAGCAAAAGTAGTGGCCCAATTAGATTTAAATATAACGTTTTTCTATTCATCGTCATATTTTTCGCATGTGTTTACTACATAACTGTCAATTGTCACGATGACAGGAGACGCCATTTCCAAAAATCATAGACAATTCATATAGGCTCATTAATTTTACGCCACCTTGCATATGGATGTTCACATTCTCTACTCCATACATTATGTAATGCGACGATCATTTTTGGGGGCAAAGAAGTATATTGCTTTCTCAAAGTTATTTGCGGTTATGATTAAGTTTTATTGTGAATATTTCATCAGAATACTTAACCTTCGGTTACAAGTGGCGACCGCCACGCCCACTTCCGGAATAAAACAAAATTTAGCCATATGGTAGAATCTTTCAAAAATTCAGTGAAAAACCTCTAAGTAGAAAAATTTCACTGTATTTGAACCAAAAAGTCCCTCGCCCACTTTATTAGGGATGGGTTAGAAGATGAAGGATACGATCCGTTAAAAATGGATTGTAACTTCTCTGTTTGATCTACTTCCCAAACTTTGATCTTCTGAAGTGGAATCACCCTGTATATTGGATAAAGGCAGTTTTTTTTTTAATTTCAAATGTTTTATATTAACAAGTATTTTTATTTTTTTTACTCATAGTTTATGAAATTTCATTTCCCTCAACCGACTCGGTTGTTTTCACTGATCCTTTATAACCAGGGTTCTCAATTGAAATAGCATCATAGGGCTATAATTTTTAAAAACTGATCAATATCATAGGGAAGTTTTGTAGTGTCAGTATTCGAGTTGCACAGGGTGCATTTAATTTTTCCAATTTTTCAAAGTGCAATATTTATTTTATTCAGTTGAAAGATGTTATTCTTAGATGACCTTTGTTCTTTTAAATTAGAATTTTTAACTAAGAAAACAAAATTAAAAACTGTGCCTTCAGTTTTTCGATAAATTCATTAGAAGTTAGTTTACCATATTTATTATAGACGGTTTCAATGTATTTTTCTTGTATGGACTTTCAATGAAAAATAGCTGTGATGTGATCAGACAAATTTTTTGCAACGTGTCTTCACTTTTTGGCCTCGAAAACACCCAAAGTAAAATAAATAATTACTTGCATTTAAATAATGCTCCTTATATGCATATGAAAACTAATTCATTGGTAGGCTTCATGTAAGGATCAGCCATTTTGGTAAGAAGTTTAACCGAATACAGGGTGTCAATTTTAAACGGGATGTAGTTATATTCTTATGATTGCCGGACTAATTTGAAATTATCATGTTATAGAGAAGTTGCGACAGGCAAAAGGTAATTTATCAGTGTAAAAGAATATGTGGACAGAGGCAAAGGTCCCAAATTTTGGAGAAAGGCACAGTTTTAGTGGATTTTAGAACTAAAAGGGGAAAGAGGAAATCATCGTCAAACACATGAAGAACGAAAGACAAAAAGTTGAGCTAATTAAAATTAAAATTTAATTTAATTCATTAAGAAAATCTGGGAACACTGGATAACCGCAAATCACCAACAGACGAACGTACCTGCACGTATTTAGTCTTTTCTTTTGCTTTCATTATTTACTTACTACTTTTTGCTTGGAATCGAGAATGTAAGCAAAATATTAAACCACATACTGAAATGTTTTTCAAACACCTTTCAGTGGGTGCTAGAATTTTGTTCTACCTACAAAGGCTTACTACATACCTACTACTATCTGCTCAAGAAGCATTGTAATTGTTTTCATTTATCTTATATACAAGCCATTAATATCTAACAACAAACTACTTGCATTCTATCGAATTAACCATTATATTAGTGGCATCCAAACAGGATGTGTAAAATATTCATGCGAACGGATTGTAAAGTCCGTTCGTAAATTGTTACATTAAGATTTCATAAGCTGGGACTCATCGCCCCCAAAGCATATTAAATCACAAAAATCTCTTGTCTAGTTTTCACTTTAAATAAAATCCACTCTGACCAAAGACCCATTCGGAGTTACTCACCACAGGGAACTCCGCAACTAATTGAAAATATTTTCGGTCCCATCTAATCTCCTTATCTGCACGAAACTTAGGTCAATGAAATAATAATACGGTTTCCTTTCTGTAATCCAAAACATAGCAGAAGCAAGCAAAAAAAAAAAAAACAACAAATCCCGAAACAAAAAATCAAAATCGGAAACCCATATACGCAACATTTTATGAGTTTCCTTAACTCCTTCATTTCGCATCCTTAAACATTACATAACCCAACATAATGCCACAATATAAACAGCTTCCTATCTACCCTGGCTAACCATTACAATCGACCTTTTTCTTTTTATCCCGAAGAGGGTTATTCTAACCCTTAAACATTTTACGTAGTCCGGATTACACACATGCACATACACGCACACATCCGGTGGTCCTTTTTTTTTTTTTTTTTTTTTGAAAATCAGGGATTTTTATTAGCCAACGAAAACAACATTTATGAGAAAATTATGCTGCTACTGTGCATGAGTCCTGAGACTCTAAATGTGTCGAAGGCGGGCGGAACGGATAGGATGAAATTGAAAGGAATGAGGACAAAACGTCTGGAGACTGTTGATCGCATATCGAAGACATTAGGAAGATTCATAAAGTGAAAGAGAAATTCCGGGGGCGAACACAGTATTGGCTTGGCTGCCCCTTCAAAACCGATTCGTCCTCTTTTATTGCCGATTATCGGTTCTTAAGCATATATGCATTCCCACAATAAACGGGTGATTATTGTCGGATTATTGGTAAATTGCATATTGAAACAATGACGAATACATTTGTAAAACGAGGACGAAACAAATGGTCTTAAATTGGGCCATTTGTATGGGAATAACGGTTGTAATGTTAACCACCTGCACAAACATGCGAACAGATTGCTTAATGCTATTAGATTAAATCCAATTTAATGGGTGTATGGAGTGATATGAAATTTGAAATGGGGTTTCTTTATGCCTTTAATGAATTTCAGCGGTCTAGGATGACTCACCAACCAAGGCCTAATGAAATCTGATTTTTATTGCATTTCATTGAAATGCAAAGTATTTTTGTTCAATAAGTGTGGGTACAGTGGTGAAATATTTAAATTTGTTGGGGATTTCTGGAGTAAATTGTGTAAACTTATTGAATTTTCCATAGAGAAACACACGCTCACGGGGGAAGAACTGCGTTGATAAAGAATGAGTTTTTGAGAAGTTCACCTCGTTTTATTCGAAAATGATTAGAGAAAGCACAAAAACACGTATTTGCGTTTTGTTTAGTGATCTTTAATTAACTCGTATGTCCTCGAAATATGAATCAAGCGGTTTCCAGAACATCTCTTTTAAAGAGAACATGTTCTCTCTTTTGGTCGCGAAGTTATGCATTCTCTCTTTTTTATTTTCAAATTCTTTTTTTGTCCTCTATTTTTTTGGCATTCTTTTGATATCTCTTTTTTCTTGCTAACGTAGGTAAGTATTGTTTTCGTGAAAATGTTCAATCTCGAGATTTGAATTAATCTTGAAAAAAAAAGTGTTTCTCACAGTTCTATCTGCTTAACGGCTGCAATTTTCTCAAAAGCGGATCAAACGAATTCGATAGAAATTCATATCTGCTTTAGATTGCGTACACAGTTTTTTCTAAAAAGTCGAATAACGGTACTATATACTCGTATACTTATTAGCGGGATTGCAAAAATGTGGCTATTTGTAGGATAGCGGCAATTTTATTCAAAGTCGATATCTACGTAATTTTTGAAATTTTGGCAATAAAATTTTTGACATACGATGAAAAAGTTTTACAGCTATTTAACGTATTTTACGAAAAAGCCAATTTTGATTGTTTCTTATCTACTCGCTTAATTATCCAAAAGGCACCTCGAGCAGATGGTATTAGAGAAATGGAAACAAAATCAAATATCTTTGCGCCCATAATTACTAATCTTATCAATATAAGTTTTAATACGTCCACGGTGCCAAAAAAGATGAAAGAGGCACTTGTTAGACCTACATATCTACAAGGGAGCGACCAAACATGAGATAAACTATCGTCCGATTGCAATATTGACGCCGATAGAGAAGATCTTCAGCTAAATCATCATCGATCAAATATGCAAATTTATCAATGCATTAGCAAAGCAAGCAAAAATCAGTGCGGGTTCCATAAAAGGGGAAAAAATAACTTCAAGGCGATTTCGCAAACAGCCATAATTAGTGCTTTTCTAAAATTTTAGCAAAACATTCGATACCCTCAACCACAACAATTTCATCGACGCAATGCAAAGAATAGGAATTATAGGGAAAATGGTAGATTGGTTGAGAGACTATCTCAAAACGAGGACATTCGCGTCGGACTCAAAAGGCTACTGCAGCAAAGCCGAAACATTGAAGAATGGAGTCCCATAAGGCTCTAAACTTGGCCCCCTACTGTTCATATCATACACCAACGAACTACTAAAATCCTTCAAGAGGAACTTTACCTTCGCATATATAGATGACACGTCGATTGTTGTTTGCAATAAATCGATCGTAGAAGCAACCAGATGATACTAGAAGGGTTCGACGAAGCAGGGAAATGGTGTCAAGATAATGGGCTCGTGATAAATGCAGAAAATAGAAAACGATTGCATATTCGTAGCCCACTGTACCCAGAGTCACAAATAAGTATTAAAATATTTAACTGCGGCGATCAAGCAACTGTTAGGATATATGTAGATATCGTGGATACATACAAATATCTGGACGATCGACAGTCATTTCCTATGAGAATCACACATAACCGATCTACGAAAAAAGCTGAAAGGATCCATGTTTGCACTAGCTTGTCTAAAGTATAAGTACCACGCTCTTGTAGAGTCAAGATTGATATACGGCATACTAGCGTGCAGAAGTGCAGCAGATACACACTTCGCGAAGCTTCAAAATATTCAAGACAAGGCGGGAAGTAATGGCGTAGATGGTAGTGTGAGTTCTCACGGTAAAGCAGATATTTAATATGACAGCAGCGTTGGAGTACTATGACAATGAACGGTTTCCAACTGTAGTCAGACACAACTACAACACTAGAAGAAGAGCAGAGGGGTTGTACCACCTTCCATCCTTCAACAGCATATACGGCAAGCGTAAGCTGATGTACACCATACCAAACGTCCTAAATAATATTGCAAATAATTTGCGAAATTTAAATATTATTAATTAAAAAAGAGTCTAAAGGAGTATATCCTGGAAACAATAACTTAATCTTTATTTAATTATCATTAATAGCCGTCTCATTTGAAAGTCGAAATGTTTTTAACTTTTTTACTTTTGATGTAATGAACCCATTGGCTATATTTTATTGAGCGAAATTACAATTTCTACGCAGGGTTACCACTCAGCTAAAAACGGGACTACCATTTTGGGGTTAGAAAACTAACAAATTGAAATAAATACTACCAAAATAAATTTAAACTAAAAAAAGAGACAATGTAACGAAGTTAAGCCACTAAGAGTAGAAAAAAAAACATCTGGATATTAATGACACAGCTCTTTCGCATTGTGAACATCACGTCTTATACTCCACTCCATTCTAATTTAATGAATATGCACCTATTTACACACCAAGCCAAACTTGCGAACCAAATTTGATCAAAATGCGTGCAATTGTTCTTGAGTTAGCCGTCTGTTGAAGAAGGTTTTTGGAAGGTTTTGTAACCTAATCCTACATATTTCTATTCTGATTTAGAATAAACTAACAGACCAAATTTTAACAAATTCATTCTTGAGTTAGGCGCGACAAATCGATGGACAGATGGATATAGATATGGAACAAGAACTGTTTATTTTGACCTCAAATAGGGAGACCAAAATCGAGAACCAACGGCTTTATAATTACGATAGTAGGTACTTCAATATATTTTGCGTTCCCAATTCGTAAGGCCTAACCACAAATGCGATTGGAGAACATACAAGGTTATTCATTTTGTGCTTAAGGATTTTAATTCAAATTAAATAAAAAGTATTAAAGATTTCAATGAATTTTGTTGTATGGAATACAACATTGGTTAAATGGACGCCAAGGGAGTTTTGCACACTTTGACTCTTGTGAGGTGCGATGACTTTTCGACACATTTCTGGTTGTATTGCGGCTATAGCGAATGTTGGTTTTTAAGGGCTTAGAAGATTGGGGATTGTCCGCATAGACACGATCTTAAGCATAGCCCCACAAAAATAAATCCAACGGGGTCAGATGTCGCCAAATCTCGAAATTAAACGTCCAGGGAACTTTTGGTGCAATAGAGCCAAATTTGCATGTGTTGTGTGGCATATAGCCCCGTCCTGTTGGAACCACATGACGCTCACAACATTGTCTTCAATATCATGGTAATCATCATTTGACAATAGCGCAGAGAACACATTGTTACAGTGGCGCCTTCGTCGTTTTGAAAAAAAAATACAGCCCAATCACGCCGCCTCTCTACAGCGCGCACCAAACTTTCACACGTGGTGGATGCAATGGCCTCTCAACGGTTACATTTGGATTCTCGGAACTCCAAATTCTGCATTTTTGTTTGTTTACGTAGTCATCACTGAAGAACATTGGCGTCAAAATCGGCTAAGAAAATCGGTGTCAACTTCTTGATTTTCCAGCACCCAATCGTTGTATGTTCTACACATTCTATGGTCCCCAAGCTTTTTTTTTATAATTTGCGCGCGCCAAAAGGGCATATGAATACCCTTATACTATTTCAGGACACGGGCGCTTTTGGGGAAAGGGGGAAGAGAAAGAGAGAAAGAAAGATTGGTGTAGTGGTTTGAAAATCAGGTGAGTTGTAACAGCAGTTTTGTGATAAAACTTCTTAAAAATCACAGAAATGTCCTCTGTACAAAAAGATATCATTGCATTTCTTTTACAAATTTCACAACATCACGCTCACCTTATTACGGTTGAGTTAGAAGATAGATATAGGATATCATACGATACTTTCTGGACGGATTGTAACATTCCTGTGTTTTTTTTTTTTTTTTTTTGTAATTTAAATTGTATTTTTCGACTCCGAAGTTAAAAACCGATATCCGAGCAATACTTGTCGTATAAATTATCAAAATAAGATGTGCTTTTAACGCATTTAAAAAATTTAAATTATTTGCAAATGGACAGAATATAGGTGTTTGTTATATTTTTAAAACCTAGGCGAGTTTTTATTTTAATAAGAAAATAATTGATTTCAATCATTTTTAGTGTTCCGTACCAGAATGGTATAAAACAGAACACTAATGGATTCAACACGATGTCTGCCTGTCTGCCTGTCCTTCAGTATGTGTTAGACCTAGAGAGCTGAAATTTTGCACACAAATAGTATGTGATGGATCGAAAATATAAAATTAGGGGGACAAATTGTAAAAAAAATGTAAATATTGCGATGTTGTCGTGGTCGTCGTCCCCATCTATCATCTATCTCCGAAAATTTGAACGTGAAAAAAGATGAACAAAAGTTGAGGGCTTGTAAAGTGATGAGAAGGCTACGCGAAAAATATAACCAGTCTCTTGACACAGGCAGTTTTTGATAAAAGTTGGACGACGTGGGATTCAAAATTACCCCACTATATCACACTCCCGCTCCACTTAATTCTGGCGATTCTAAGACAAACATATTAACATGCCCAGCTTAGATAAAGGCCCAATTTTCTTCAAAATCCGTTGAGTGGTTTTTGAGTTAGATATGTGAGAAATATTGAAGACTTTTAAAAGTCCCCAATTCATCCGATTTAGATTATATTCAGATGAGACAAAAATCGTCTCAGTCATAGCTCAATTTAATTAAAATCTATTCAGAAATTCTTGACTTAGGCGGACAATAAATATGATTTAAATATTTATTCATTTTACTTCATCCTCCACATCTTACCCGCTCTCAATCAGATTTTGACAATTGTTTGACGAAGCTACAATACATACCTACATACGTATCAGGACAAACACATGAAATAGATTTTATCAAAATTTCTTCAGTGTTTTTCGAGCGAGCCATGTAAGAGAAAACAGCCATGTAGAAATGTAACTCTCACTAGACCAATTTTTAAAAATCTAAGTGTGCCAAATTTAAGATTTTTCTGTGCCACAAGTTGCCGCAGTAATAACAATTTTTTAAAGAGCCTGTTTCTGCAGCGCTGGGGTCTGGCCTAGTTTCTCGCAGCCATTCGTGCTGGGCGATATTTATGAATTGTGTCGTGCCCCAAAAACATACAGATTAATGGACGCACGGACAGACGGATGGACATGGCTAGGTCGAGATAACTTTCGATTGTGGTCACATATATACTAGTACTTTTGGGGGTTTATAGTTACTACATCTCCGTTTTTCAAACCAAGCATCAAAATTAATCCAGAAGGAACGACAACGTAACGACGTTTCAAAATAAGGCACACCTGTCCTATCCGTTTCTGATTCGAAAGCTAGCTAAGCCGATAATTTCAATGATTAATGGTCATTAGTGCTTCGTACCAGAATTGTAAAACGGAACACTAATGGATTTCATAGGGTAACTGTCTGTTCGTATGTATGTCACACGCGTATACTCTTTTGAACTGTTTAACCAAGAGAGATGAAATTTTCCACAAATATAGTTTATTATGAATCCAAAGCAATTTTCGCCTTCTATTTCAAGCAAATCAAAATATGTTTCTAACCCAGCACGTGATATACATATCAGATGAAAGCTGAATACCTATGGAAGTTTGTCGAACAAAAAATAGCAAAAACCACCGCTAAAGGGATGCCCCACATTTTTCATCTATCTAAACCACGAATGTAGAAAATTAAAAAGCAGAAATTGAAAGTATATAAAACCATTTTTTTAAGAATGCCGGTGGTCAGAATTTCACTCCTTCGTAATATGCATAAACATATTTCCCGCGCACTCACATTGAATTAATTAAGCGCGCTTTAAAGTCACTAAAAGGCTTCACCCTATAAGCACAGTTTACCAGAATTAGATCCCACAAGAGAAATAAACTATTAAACTAAAATAACAAAAGTTTAACATCAAATTCATCGAGTTGAGAACAGATTTAATAAACCTCTCGTACTTGGAGTGTCTACAGATTTTCAAACAAAAAAAACTTTTTTTTTAATTATCCCCGTAGAGGATTAAAATTGTTTTAAACTTCCATGATAATGGAATTTATGCCATAGTGCAAGCTAAAAATGTCTGCACAAAAAAGAAAAAAATACAAATCCCTTGTCACACCAATGTTCTCAACTACTTAGCCAAGTGACACAGAGCACATGATTTAGATTCACTAGCAGGATCAATTCCACAGCAATTGCACGAAACTATTACCATGAACTCCCAATTGATTAATCCGCAATTCAAATATGTGCATTTAGCATACCGAATCCTCTCGTGTGCTCTATAGCATTTGAAAGTTCAAACAGTTCGATAAATACATATTTACAATGGCGTTTTAATCAAGTTAGAATATGCCCCACTTTTACGCAGCAACATGGACGAAGGACGAACGCAAAGAAGCCTTTCTGTCAAGGTGTCTGTTAAACGATTCAACAAATCTTACCGCTTACACACCTTCGACATGGTTTGTTGACTCATTGCAAATTGCAAGCGCTATCTTTGGACTGGTTGCAGGCCTTTCATCTTCTGCACCAGTTGGCTAACGAACAAGAACGATGCATCGAATTTAATGATATGACCGCACCTTAATGACGGAAATGTTAACATTGTGTACACTCAATATAACACCCTTTGCATGTGTGTCTTCCACTGCACTTATGCTAGGAACTTTACCTAATCAATGGACATAATGTAAGTGGTATACATTCAGCTAAACAGAATTAACTTAAAATTTAATTTAACTCGTGTTGAACTTAGATGGTGAGTGCGTGTCTATGATCAGGAAGATGTCCTCGACCAAAGGAGTTATCATGTTATGTCTAAGCAATGTTTACCCTTAGTTCGTAATTAATAATTTAGATTGTGGCTTCGGTTCCCATTCAGTGTGTGCAGGGTGAATAGAGGTTTTCGATTAGCCTTAAATTGGAAAATGTATTTATTGCAAATATGAGCAACTGTGAGGTGTGAATTGCTGGATAGTATTTGTGATAAAGTGTTTACTGTTCAATGAAATTCAGATCTGTGTTATCCATTGAAACAGAAAATAAAATTACCAAACTAATGCACTGCTAATATATTCAAAGTGAAACGTGTCAAAAGGACAAAATGACTGTCATCTTTGTCTGCTTTTACATTCTAGTATATGTGCGTCGCGATGAAGAACTCCCGTGTCTCTCAATGATATCTCCTCAAGATATCTCTCAATGACGTCTTCTGAAAACGTCATTGAACGACATTTTGATTAACGTATTTCTCCACTTGCATTTTATAAAATCCAGTGACGGGGAGCGAGTCTGAAGTAGTTATGACGATCGTTAAGATTTGGGTAAAATACGAAACAAATATTGCTGTGACTACTCCTCCATCTGACGGATGTATTACATTCTGTAAATGACTCGTTTTGCTAGCCGCAAAGACGTCAGACTCCAAGTTTAATTGGATTGATTAATTTTTTAATTCTATTCGAATTTTTTCCAGTGTTTTTTTTTTACTTTTTCAGCTATCTATCACAAACTTTACCTTTCCCACAGCGTTTTAACTTTCCCCTTACATTTAACATACTCTTAGAATTTAAATTTAATCTTGCAACCAAAATAATAAAACTACATTTTTAATAATGACAAATGGCAATAAAAAGCACAAACCTTAATAATTTTATTTACTATAAACGGTGGCCACGGTGTGTGTGTTTGCTTATGACCCGAGCTGTGCAGGTTCAATCCCAAATGAAGAACAACAACCCAACAGCTACCGCGAATAAAAGAAAAACAAACAAAATCTAAGTTTCTACAACCACCACCCTTAAAAGGGGTTTCTGCTGGTAGTACAATGGACCGTAAATAGAGTTTGAGTGCTCCGGGATTTGAAAACTTTTCTTAATTCAAAAAAAAAAAAAAATTTACTTAAATTTTTACTGCAAAAACATGACAAAATCCATAAATGTTAAAAAAATAAAGTGCATGACTGGGTCGCACGTACTTGCCACCTAAGTTCTGTTCATTTGAAAACCATTCAGATTTTAAATTAAGTTAAATTTTTAAAGAATATTTTTTTTTTTTGGTTATAAATGTGTTAAAGCAAAAACTTATTTTACTATTTTCCAAAATTTAGTACATCACGTCGAAAGTCGTGTTCGAAATAAAACCAATTTTCAGAATGTCGGCAATAAAACTTGGTACGCCATTTACTGCCATATGTCTAAACCAATCTAAATACAAAATTGTTGGAGCCGTTTTTGAAAAAATAGATTTTTATCGAAATCGGCCATTTGTAAAATACCGATAATTTTGGTGTTAGAACGAAAATTCCGATTCCGCCTGGAATTGTAACCAAACAGAAAAAAGATATGAAGTTAAAAATAAATCCGTCCAGCCGTAGAGGCTGCGTACAAACTAAGAGACAGACAGACAGGGACGAACAAACCGAATTGCCATTCTGTCAAGCTTAAGTGCCTGAATCGTTTCTGGATTGTCAGCATAATATAGATTTTGAATGGCACTTCACAAAATAAAAAGTCCAGCGGCGTTAAATCGCAGCTCTGCGTGGATCAAGCAACATCACCAAAACGGCATTACATTGAACTTAGAGTGCAAAAGATCGATTGTAGGACGATTTGTATGATACGTAGCGTCATCTTGCTGTATCAGAGATCGACCAAGTTCATTTTCTCAGTTTCTAGCCCAAATAAATCGGTTATCATGCATCTTCGAAGAAAAATGGGCTAATAATGCCTCCATTCCACAAACCATTCTCTGTGACTTCTTGTGGGTTTTCCGAGCACCAAATACACCAGTTTTACTTGTTTACTTTGCCGCCGATATGAAAATGGGCTTCACCCGATCAAATCGACGTCAATTTCGAGCTGCTCTAATGCCCAAACAGAAAAGCGAAGCGGGTCATCTTGCTTCAATTCCTGAGTTAGTTGGACCTTATAAGGGAATAATCCGAAGTCTTTATGCATAATTCTCCTCAATCTAGTACGGCTAATGTTGAGTTGCTGTGATCTGTGGCGAATTAAGGTTCTCTGGTTTAGGCACACACTTGTGTTATCAACTAGCATGCCAATCTCACAAACTTGGCACGGTTGGTTCGCATTATTTCGACCGAAATTTCTTTTCAAAAGACGCACTGTTTCGGCAACACAGCACTAACTTTGGAAATAAGTTTTCAATATTTCCCAACGCGTAAACCGACTCATTTTGTACCTCGGATATATGATACTGTGCATCTGTCAATTTTTTTGAGCGCGAAAGAGCTGTCAGTGTCAAAATAAGATGTAAATTACAAATAAACCAGCTGATGGCCCACACGTTCTCAAGATTGATGAACATCTCGAGTTCGAAACCAGTGCATTCTCAAATAATCGCAAGTAAAAATGTATTCTTAAATGATTGTGCATGTATTTCGCATTGAGTGTCGAGTGAACTACGAGTATGAACGCGATTTATCACTTTTAGGACTTCTTAAATGTCGATTAGGATTATTAAGGTGTGTACAAAAATTCAGCTCTCAGGGATATATTCCGAAGTTTGGGGTTTAAGATATATGTATATACCTACTAATTGGACTATATACCTAAGTATATTATTTCTAGATTTTTTAAGAATTGTAAAAAAACGAGAATACATCTGCCAAGTGATGGCACACCATTTCTCGTGTTCATTTTTGGAACCACATTTCCGAACCTTCTGACTACCTATGTACATATATATGTATATGTCAGACTAAACTTAGAAACAAAATTAAAATAAAACTGTTCGGTATTTCTCAAGTTTTTCACTCTCATCTCATCTCTCTCATCATCTAATTTAAATGATTTTTCTGTAAAACTATCACTACACTCGTAAAGGGTTATTTATTTCGAGGTTGGGATTTCACATCCCTACCATATGGCATCTATCAAATCCATCTGTCATCCATAGTGACAGGTATGTATAGGTAGTTGGTTCTTGCCTTGGTATTTACGGTCTCCAGTAACTGTTCTGTAATATCTGTGTATCGCGATTTAAGCACAGATTTTTTGAATAAATTATTCAGTGGTGAGGGCCATTTCTCGATCGGCGGTTACGTAAACAAACAAAATTGCAGAATTTGGAGAATCCAAATATGATCGTTAAGTGACATCAATTTGTCAACAAAATCATATTATTTGACCCCGTTGAATTTGTTGTTGTGGGACGATGCTAAAGATCGTGTCTATGCAGACAATCCCCAAATTTAGAGCACTTAAAAACCAATAGCCGTGAAATTATGACCGCAGTACAGCCAGAAATGTGCTGCAAAATTCGTCGAAAATCACCTCACAAATATGGAAGTTTGCAAAAACTCCCGTGGCGGCCATTTGAAAACAGTAAACAAATTTCACTAAAATCCTTAATAGCCTAACCCACCCTTCTATCGGAAAAAAGGAGAATCTCGGCATGCCTCTCGCTACATGCAAACAATTGCTCAAACTAAATGCCATCAAGGAGACCTACTATAGGTGGGAGGCTGAAACTAAGTATCAGATTTGGCCTCATCTGAATCAGAAACGCTCGAAGAGGTTTGTCTCCCTTAGCAGGAAGCATATCATCACAACAATTGGTGCCATTACAGAACACTGACTCATTGGAAGGCATGCCAAAAGGCTTGGTCGTTTCTCTAGCGACTTTTGTAGAAGCTGCAGGGACGAGGAGTAGGAGGAGACAACTCTCCATCTCCGGCTCTCTTTGTTAGAAGAGGGCTTCACATGGGAGTTTACTTCTACGACAGCCTCTGTGAACTGGCAAACACGAATGCTAGGATCCTTCATTGTTTCATTAAAAGCTCAAAAAAAAATAGAAGCTCCAATTGGTTCTAAGGTAGGACAGGAGAAATCCCCTGATCCCGTGGTATCACAATGGTTTAAGTGTGTTAGAGCGCACGCAGCCACTTGAACCTAACCTAACCTATGTACCACTTAGTAACCACAATTCATCAAAGTTCATCTTAAGTTAATCATCCCGCATATCTTACCGCCGCTATATCCAATTTTGATGATCTAGCTTTAACTAGAAATGGATACATTTTACGAACAATTTGGCTAAGACCATATTTATAGAAAATGTCATCCTTAACAATAAAGTTCGGGACATTCGCGAAAAACCTAACTTCGCGTGGAGAGGAAAATGCTACTTGCAGCTTTTATTCTCAGAAAATTGATTTTAATTTTGAATGGCCTGTGAGGGAATATTTTAAAATTATCTCTTACCTGACAGTAATCTGCACAAGTAAATATATGTGGATGTCTTTTTGAAAACTCTTTCTTTCATGCCAATGATGCTTTGCATCAACGCAACAAGTTTTTGCGAAATCTACAGAAATGCTTCTTTCAATAAAATCTGAAAACGAAATACATATGTATTACATTTATCCAATCATAAAATGGGATACAGCTTAGATATCGACTTCCTTTTGGGAGTTCGCTTTAGCTATAAAACAGAATTAATTATTTTGGGATACTATTACATGTGTAATCGTATGGACTATTTGCCATAAAAGAGCAAGACATTAAGTGGAATCAAAAGCTTTTCATTTAAGCCGGAAATAAGCAATAATATTGAAAATGGGGAATCGAATACAGGCAGGTATTAATATGTACATATTACGTTAATACCCACAAAGTAGAGTATATCGAATTTAATCAATAGTCCCATAGCATTAATTTAAAAAAGATACAGAACAGAAATAAAAACAATAATTTGTTCATATTCAAGGTTAAATCTGGTACTACTATGGTCCTGTCAAATATGAACAGCTGATATTTAATATCTCCGAATACTAAGCATTGACATTTGTAATTATGGAGCGTTTGCATTTGCCTTTTAAATATTAAAATCCATTTCCGAAATTTAGAACATTTAACCAACACGATTCGCGCATTGCGAAATAATGTCGGTATACATACCGCCTATCTCATGCTGCGGTAAGGAATTAATGGAAAAATTTGATCGAACCGGGTCAGTGTGGGATGTGCAAAGACCAGTGCGTCCTCATAGTGTCCGACCATGCGAAAATATCGTGACAGTGTTCGTGACAATCCGTCAAAATCCATTCGCCATTGTTCCCAGCAATTGAACATTTCCTACAGCTTCACGCAGCGCATTTTAACACAGATCTACGTTTGCATGCCAATAAGATCCAATTAACTCAGGAATTGTAGACAGCAGATAATAACCAGCACAGTGACTTCGTTGATTAGGTGTTAGGGAACCACCAAGTTGATAGTGATTTTTCGAAAAAAAACCCTCTTTAGCGATGAGGGTCACTTTTAAATGAATACGTAAACAAACACAATTGTCGCATTTGGGGTCATGAAAATCTACGGCCCATTCACGATCAACCAATGCATCCACAGAAAGTCACTGTTTGGTGCGCAAATTCTCGTAGAGCTGCCTAAACAGTCAATGGTGAAAGTTATCTGAATTACAAATTATTTTTGGCACCAATTGGACCAACAATACGGTGCCACCTGTCAAAAAACGCGAGAAACAATGCAGTTATTCCACAAAAAGTCTCTTAGATTGAGAGAAACTTCTTATGCCAATTTTATATTTGTCAAACTTTCGCAAGAGGTGGAACCATGAAAAAACATTTTTTTTTTCGTTTTTACTGAGACTCAAACTTTGAGTCTCCCACTCACACTTAACCACTAAGCCACGGCGACCAGCAGGATGCATTTGAATGAGAACAAGTACATACCCTAAATCTAAAACCTCATGGAAATAAAAATGTTGTACTAACCTAATACAAATAACTGTACGAGAACATTTTGTTAACATTTTGACCAATATCAATACCGTATTTACATCCCTGTATTTCATAACGATCCGACCGCCAAAACATCGTCTATAATCGTTCACTTCCTCTCCTCTATGATCAACTCCCCCGCTTTACCACTAGACTGCAACTTAAGTTTTCAATATAGTTAATGGCTTTCCGCAGGACACAGTTACAGAACCGCACTTCTTTTATATTTTCATTTCCGAAACACGGAGCTCTAGGGACAATTCCATAGTTTTAGTTTGTATGCTGTTGTATCTAAAATCTCAGGAATTCAAAGTGAATGAGCTACAGAATGAATTTAATACACTTCTCTGGAATTTTGATTAAAATAAAAGCGCAAGATTAATGATGAAAAAATAGCACTAATCGGCCTCTTAATTAATTACGCCTTGTCCATAGGAGCAGTTAAGCACGAAAACCCTCAAATTTGTTAAAAAGACAAATAAGTAATGTATTACAATACCGAGTTTTTATATTTTTAAAGCACTCAATGCATTTGTTTTCACTTACATAGATAATGATGACAAACACACCTTTTACTAAAATTTGTCCGCAACAGATATTACAAATCAATGAAACGAAATCACGAAAAATCGGTTCAACAAAAATAAGTATGTATTTCTTTGGAAACGTTTCTACATAAACACAAACAAATTACTCGCAGTGAAATCGAGAAGTGAATCACGGTTTGTTTTCGTGCTGCAAACAGTAAGAAGAAACGCAACAACAAAAGCACTCGCCACAAGAAAAATACCGACTTCTCAATTAATTTGCAGTAGCAAAGCCATGACATATATTTTTTCTTAAATTCTCTACAAGATAGATGAAAACTACGAGTATTAGTATCAAAACTTTTGAAATTCTCTACAAGGTGGATTCAGCACTTTTCGAAGTTGTCGAAAATTGCACGAAAACATCCAAAATTGTCGACTTTACGTCGAAGTTAATGGAAATAATTTTTGACTGAACGTAGTTGCAATTGTTTTTGAGTGCGGATATCTTGGAAAATGGGAGTGCTGTGAAAAAAAATATTACATTTAAAATTTTAGGTTTCAAAATTCTCTAAAAAGTGAGTAAATACAAATTTTTGAAATTTGTACGAAATCATTCAAAATGTCTGACTTTACCCTGAAATGAATTAACTCGCTTTTGTACAAAATTGTTTGGGTAATGTACACTCCCCACCCCATATAATAGCGGCACCAGAAAGAATTGGCGAAAGTTCTCTATAATTGCACAACACGGGCGTCCACTTGTGTGTCAAAACGTGGTCAGATACCTTGGACTTTGGCTAGACCAATATCTATATTTTAACAAACATGTAGATGCTGCTCTAGCCAGAGCCCGAGCTGCCTTCGCCCTTACAAAGGGACTTTTTTATAGCAAGCAACTCGATGCAAAGGTAAAGGTAATCTGCTACACGGCCCTCATTCGGCCCATGCTCGCATATAGATGTCCCGTATGGTTCAACATAGGGGCAAGTAGGATGGAAAAGATTCGGGTGTTTGAGAGGGCCTGCCTTCGGGAATGCCTTCACTTGTACAGAACACCAGAGTCTCAGTACAAAAAATTCTATTCTAATGAGGTCCTACACAACAGGGCGAATCTGATAAGAGTGGACAATTTCCTGGTCAAGATGACTCGAAGGCACATTGCAAGAGCGATGACCTCAATGAATAACCTGATTTTCGAGGCTTATTACCCCAACCATAGGTACCATGAGAGGGTGCGCCTTAACGGCTTTGTCCCCCCAGAAGCATTCCTCTATTTAGATCAGGCAGGTCTGATCCAGGATAGATCAGCGGTGCCGTTAATCTTCCACGTTGCCCGGACAACTGTAGATAGGCGATTCAACTACAGCCGAGACGTCGCACAGAGCACTGAGGAGCGTCTCCGATTCAGTAGATCGGTATCGCGGCGCGATGTTATAAAGTCTGTAGGAGATGTGAAAACACCAGTGCATGCTCGTACAGCTCGTACTGCAGAAAATATTGCTGCTGTTCGCGATAGTGTGGCTGAAGAGCTGTCCACCTCAACTCCTCGTCGTGCCCAACAACTGCACCTCTCACGCTCGTCGTTGATGAACATTATGCATAAAGACAATTGACTCAAGAACTAAAGCCTCTTGACCATTTCAAGCGTCGTCAATGGTCACAATGGTGGCAAGAAATGGCAACAGTGATGAGGCACATTTTCACCTCAGTGGATTTGTCAATAAGCAGAATTGCCGCATTTGGGCGAATGATAATCCAAGAGTGATTGCCGAAAAACCAATGCACCCACAAAGAGTGACTGTTTGGTGCGGTTTATGGGCTGGCGGCATCATCGGGCCGTTTTTTTTGCCAAAATGAGGACGGTCAGGCAGTTACTGTGAATGGTGTTCGCTATCGTGAGATGATAACGAACTTTTTATGGCCCGAATTGGAAGATATGGATGTGGACGATATGTGGTTTCAACAGGATGGTGCCACTTGCCACACAGCTAACGAAACAATGGCTCTTTTGCGCGACAAATTCAATGGCCGTGTTATCTCACGTGGTGGCGATGTCAATTGGCCGCCAAGATCATGTGATTTGACACCGTTGGACTTCTTTCTTTGGGGTTATTTGAAAGAAAAGGTGTACGTCGATAAGCCAGCAACAATTCAAGATCAAGCAACAAGGATGAGATAATTCGACACATTAACGGCATAGAACCTCAATTATGCCTCAGCGTCATCGAAAATTTGGACCATCGGATGGAGGTGTGCCGCCGAGGTCGCGGCGGCCATTTGGCCGATATTTTGTTCCATACATAATTGAACCATACCAATATTATCATAATAAAAAGAAATGACAGTAATTTCCTAAATAATTTGTGTTTTATTCAAAATCAACATCGGCCCTTAAAACTTAACCACCCTTTAGATGCAAGTAAGCAGCACCAGCAATGTTGGTGGTTACTAGAGGAGGTCCCTCGTCGATCCCTTTCGATCCGGGGTAGGTGCCTAGTACGGCAAAGTTGTCCGCCATATTTTTACCTTGGCCGGCTTACATAGTTCTTGGGTGTCTAGGGTTAGGTAGTATAATTGTAGGTTTAGTATTTTAAGGCAGGCGCAGCACTTGGATATAAAAAAAAAATTATGCAAGTAGTTAAGTTAAGATTTATTTTTAAGGTAGCTTTTAAGTTTTATATATAAGATAACAAAAATAAGCAGTTCTGATACTAAGTTTTTTTTTTTTCTCAAAATCAAAATTGTTCTTAGTCATAATTGTTCTTAAATAAAATAGTAATAAGTAATAGATTCAGTCGAAAGACATAGTTAAGGATTAAGTTTAGCTTAGAGCGCCCGCATAGGGCCAGTAAGATAGAATAAAAAGTAGTTAAGATAGTTAAGCTAGTTTTAAGCGTTTTTGTCTAGCATGTAAGTATAAATGAATTAAAATTAATAAAAAGCTAAAAAAAAAAATAATAGCGGCACCACTGTCCTTACAATATTCTTCCTTCAAACACAAAACACGTATGTATTTGTCTACTTATTCTTTTATGCTAAATATCACCGGGATTTTGTAGTCATCTTATTTCATGAGCTACTACTCTGTTGTTTATTCTACATTAAAATATACTAATTCAGCCTATTAAAGTAAGACAGTTCCAATAATTAGAGTATCTTATATACATACATGGAAAAAACAGCTGTCAATATGGATGTTGCTTCGAAATATAGAACCATTGATGCTACTATCAATACCTATCTTTGCTATGCAAACCAAGTCTTTGGATATCTAAAACAGTTTCGACTTAACAGAAATGAACGAGTGGCAAAATAAGTTCTACGACTGTATTGCAAAAATCGATGAGTTCTTGTACCAACAATATGTGAGCAGAGTACAAACGACTTCAACCAGGCTTACCTATAAAACGCTTAGCGAGAGTTTGAGAACAAATAACTATATTAGTAAAGAGATGACAGTAAACCAAATAGGCTTAGTAAACAGAGATCTTAGGCTTAAATTATATGCCAGACAGACAATATCTTCAAGTAATTTGTAGTCTTTGAAACCTCAACGAAACTGAAGATGTTTACCACTTCCTAGCTGAGTGCCCAATACTGCGGGAACTACATAAGTCATACTTTTCTAGGAATGGTTCATACGGCTGGAAACTAAATCTGTAATCATTCCCTTAGCTATCGTAATAGTTTTGTAGATATGTAAATCTGAATTATGAAATGCATTTATCAGTGACATATGTAGATATGTAATATCTATTTCAATTTTTCAATCAATATTTTAATAGATTTGCAATGGTTTTGACTCTAGAGGAAAACGCCCATATTATTGTTTTAAACAAAATTAATATGCATTACCCACGTACTCATGCTCTGCTGGGTTCTCGGACATAATAATATAGGAGAGAATAAAGCAGCAGACGAACTAACACGGAAAGGGTCAGCATTAACTGAGGAATTCACCCAGATATCGGTAGTTGTCCCTATTGGTGTACTAAGAAGGAAAATAGACCTTGAAATACCTCCTCCTGGGCAGCTAGAGGAGACTGTGTCATATCTCGCAACTTATAGCCATCTCTGAACGAAAAAAAAAACCGACAGCCTTTTGTCAATGAACAACAAAAAGAAACCGACATCATGGTGTACTATCTGGACATTGTACGATAGGTGCAATGGCAACCAGACTGGGCATCGACTCACCTGATTACTGCAGAAGCTGATACAGAAGAAATCGAAACTTTCAAATACTTGCTGAGTGACTGTCCCAATATTCAAACTCGTCGCTTCCGATATATGGGAAACAGACTTTTTGAAGAACTGAAAGATCTGGTGCAAGTCCTACTCGAGAATATGTTATGTTTCGTCAGAAGTGCGGGTTAGTTTGATTCAAGACCAATCAAGAGGCAACCAATTTAGAGATGATACCACTTTTCATAGGGAATCACAATGAACCAAAACGCCACCGCGCAAGCTCGAAAGTGCACTTCCCTAAATAATACCATTGTTTTAAACAAAGAAGTTTTGTCAAATCGTGAAATTGCTTATCGAATAGGAACTAACGAATCGAGTGTAAGCAATGTATTCAAATATTATCGTTCAGAGAGCTCCATTACTCGAAAGTTAGAAACGGTAGACCCAAGAAAACATCTCTAAGGGAACTGTGGCTAAAATTTAGCGTATTTCAGTGAGAGATAGGTTTAAACATGCTGGCGAAATAAACAGTAGTTTTAGGAAACAAACTGGGAAAGAAATTAGCGACCGAACTTTCCAGAGATTGTTGAAAAGTATAGGTCTGGAAGCTAGGCGGTAAAAAACCTATGAAAACTGGTCTTAAGCCGAATGAGAACAAGTCGTGTTTTCCGATAAATCCAAATTTAATTTGTTTGGGGCCGGACGGTAATGCGGTAGTTCGCAGAAGAAAAGGTCAACGCTATTCTGACGAATGAGTATTGCCCACCTTTAAGCTTTTCGCCTATGTAATGGTATGGAGTGCCAAACACCTGGTTTGCTGTTGGTGAGATAATAGTGCTCAGGAGTTCGGTCAATGCAATAGAATACCAAACAATTATTGAAAATGGCGTTATTCCCACATTATACAATCTATATGAACACTGCGTGAACGTCAAGTTTCAAGACGATTCTGCTCCCGCTCATATGGGTAAGTTTATGTTAGCTTTTTTAACACTCATACCTGTCTTCTCCTAGTAGAGGCAAATTCGTTGGAAATTTTATATCTTTTATGGCCTGGAAATAGTCCAGACTTTAACCCTGTGAACTATTGGCATTATATGGATAAATAAATTAGAGACAAAAGGCCAAAATCCTTCCACGAACTTGAAGAAGTAATAAAAGACGTCTGGCATCAGAATTTAAATGTTAGTTATTTTGAAAAGATTTTTAGTTCAATGCGAAATATTTTTGTCAATGGGTGTACATATCAAGGAAGTAATTTTCACTTAGTTAAATAAATAAAAATTAGTAAAAGATTGTCAATTTCTGGCTATTTAAGTCATGTTTTTTCTTGCATTAAAAATTGTAATTATTTTATTATATTTCAATAAAAAATTGATAATAATAATAATAATACTAATTCATTACTCTTACATAACAATAATACCCAGAAGGCGAATACCCAGAAGTACAACAAACATTTTACGATTGTCAAAAAATACTCATACATATTTAATAAGTTTCACCAGGATAATCCCAGCCCGTAGTTTATTTTAACCCACTTTCCTAACTGATACCAACGTCGCCGTACTGAACATTGCAGCTGTTCAATAGAGCAAACAGAGATGAAGTTCTTCTAAACCTCATCCTTTGCATAGATCTCCAAAATCGATTCAACGATGAGTGTCGATACTTTCCAGATAAAGATAAAAAAGGATTCGTGTGCTTAGAATGCAATGAATACAAACTCTTTATCGACCCCACACTTCTAATCGAAAGGATATGTATTTCCCAAGTGTTGAATACTGATCCTTCAAAATAAAACAGAAAAAAAGGATGGAAAATGTTGTAAATTTTATGACGACGACATAGCAACTCTCTGCTGAACGGCTGTTTAATATTTACGATTCTCAGTGTCTCCATCAATCAGCACAGCAAAAAAAAAAAAAATGGAATAACTCTTCTCTCTTAGATCCCTGTGCACTAGGATACATAGAGCATCATTCAACTGATGCTGATGCTGCTGCTGTGGCAAGGAATATGCATGGAGGCATATCCTGTATGTCCCTTTGTATAAGTAATCACTCCTCGCAATGGGTTTGAATTATATTACCATTGTGTGCAGAGTACTTTGCTGCGTTTATAGTCGAACTAACAACGTTGTGGCTCTAACAACAGTCATACATGTGTGTTCCACTCGACCTTAATTCTTGCTATAGGGCCAAAAGAAAAAAAAATTAAAATGAATAAATACTATTCGTACCTATAAATGTAGAACTTTGAAGTTTGCATCGTCATAGGGTTTTGCAAAGTTCAGGAAAGTGAATAAAATTGTTATGATTCAATGAAATCAATATTTGCTTTCATATTTGATTTGTAATTCTGCTTGTTCACGTACATAGATACATAAGTAGTATCAATTTATATTTGTATTATTTCTATTTTTATTCACTTTCAGCCTTATCATTTATATTCCAAAACGCGTGTTTACTTCAGTCAATATTTAGTAAAATAAAAATAAGTAGTATGAGTTTTCATCTTTATTATTATTTTTTTTTTTTTGCTGATGGATTCAGCCTTATCATTTATATTCCAAATCGCGTGTTTACTTCAGTCAATATTTAGTAAAATAAAAATAAGTAGTATGAGTTTATATTCCTATTATTTCTATTTTTGTTCACTGATTCAGCCTTATCATTTATATTTCAAAACGCGTGTTTACTTCGGTCAATATTAAATAGTAAAATAAAAATATAAATCGTGAAATGTATTACTATTTACTACAGTATATGTATAATAAAACTTATAAAAGAAAACAAACTCAGCTTAGATGCGGTATTCAATGCAGATGAGACTGGGCTATATTGGAAAATGTTACCAGACAGTACATACGAGTACGTTCATGCTGGCGCTACAGGTTTGAAATTGAAATTGAAAAAAAAAAAAAAAAACTGTTTTTTGAAGAGTTTTTGAAAGAGGAAAAACTACCAATACAGGCTTTGTTGCTTCTGGATAATGCGCCTACTAGTTTGCGTGGAGGTTCTGAGCAATTACTTACGCTCTCATATATTGAGTCAAATGAGTTTAAAAATTCAGAATGAATCCATGACTCAAAACCCTCGATCTCTTGCTTCGCAAGCTCTATGTCTTCTCTGCAATTGAATAAGACGTTCACTATACGCGAATGATATTGCCATCGAGTCTCTGATACCCCGGAATGCCAGCTCTTCTCTTCTTAGAAAAACTACAGTGTCTATGAAACGCTTCATTAAATCGCTATTGCGATAAACTTTTCTATTATGAGCCTCGTAAGAATTCCCTAAAGAAGTCTCTATGCGATATTTGCCAAATTCATGCAAATGCAAGCAGCTGCGTATATGTTTTTCCGTTTGAATATATTTTTTGGAAGAATTAATAAAATTGTTTATATCAAAGAAACCTGTGTGACTCCAAACACTAGGAGAATTAGAAAAAAGAAGACAAGGAAAACAAAACATTCTATTTAATTTGCAACTGCCAGTCAGCCAAGGATTCTTTTTGTAAAAAGACTCATGAAAATGTTTCCGATACCCATCCTTTCGCGTATAATCAATTTTCATTGATGGTGTCGAGCGACCTAGTTCTATAACTTCTTTTTGTTTTTTACAAAAAAGAAAGCTTACTGAACTCGTGGGTTTATTTTAGAAGAAAACCAGTTAAACAACACTCAAAATTAACTAGAGACATCTTCTATAAGAATAATAAGAATGTTCAATGGGGCACCTCTTGAGTAGATTTATAATTACTTACTTGGTATATAGCTAATAACTATTCACTTAGCTAACTCACTATTTTATAATAATTTAATAATTTAAAACACTAACGTAACTACCAATATGTAATTGCTAAATTTTTAAAATTTTCTAATAATTAACAGTCACAAAAATGTGCATCCAAATTTTCAATAAATCACGCACAATTACACAACCGATTTGCAACTGTCATTTCAAATTTGCAAAAAAAGAAAAACCTCAAACGCCGTTCGAACCACTACATTACCCAATAACCCGATTTTCGTTGGCTTATTTTGTTGCCTACAATAAAAAAAAAAAAAAAACTCCCTCGAACTAAAACCTTTCTCCTCCACCAATGTTCATCCACAAAAGCCGAGAAATTCCGGGTTATTTTTGCTCATAAGCAAATGTATGTTAGACAAAGAAATCGCAAATAAACTTCTACTATATGCCAGAAAGGAATAGAGTTGAAAGTTCGTACTGTGAAGAAATGAATGCATAAGCCGGAAAATGAACGGCTTTTCAAAAAAATTCATTGCACGCTCTCTTGCCAGAGGAGTTCATACTTGTCCCGCCTATGTGTGCGAGTTTGTGTATGAGTAAAAATGAATAAACAACCGAAGTGGTCGCAGCATTTCATCTTCGAGCGTGTATAAAGTTATGATTTATGAATGAAAAATGGTTTGATGAACAAATAATTGAATGTGATGGTTGGCAAGTGACAAAATAAAAATTTTTGATATTTGAAAAGGGAAGACGGAAGGAATCGGCTTGTATGGACGCCACGCCACTGGCGCCTAGTCATCATGCATTGGTAAAAGAAACGACCGATGGAAAAATTTAGTTGTATATGCCACCAAATGTTACACCATTGATCCAACCAATAGGTCAGAATGCGATTCACTTAACTAAGGTACGAGTATTTTATAGAAATAGCTTGCTGGGCAAAATTGTGAGTTCTGGAAAAGGCATAACAAATGCTCTGAAGGAGCTCAACCTTTTCAACGCTGTTTCACTCTTTGCCTTGGCATGATAAAATGTATCAGCGGTTGTGCCATACAAGTGCTGGGAAAATATATTAGCCAAGAAGAGATGGTCGTAGTAACGAACACGTTGACTCTTGTCAACAATATTTTCCCAGAGGTTAGAAGAACTTTCAAACACCAAAGTATTGTTTTATAAGCTGGAAAAATTACATTTCTTTAGGCTGACTTCACTGCTGAGGATTTGAAGTCTTGGAACAATGCTGAAATGATTCTTGCAGAAGATACTCATATCGGCACATTTCGGGAAATCGATGTTATTGAGTAATGAAGATGCTAGCTCTTCAGAAATGGACTCGAACTCTGTTCAGAAAGTAAAGCATTCCGAAGCGGTTGAGAACTTTAACACGTATATTAAATAGGTCGAAGAGAACAACGTTGAACATTCCAGAATATTTGTCCTAAGAATTCTGCAGGAAAAAGCTGTAAATTGCAACCTTCAAAATTTACGAAAACCAACGCTCTAACAATTGAGCACAATTCAGAGAGATAGAACGAATTAATTAATAGAAAAATTGACAAACAATTAATTTCCCGTTGGTGTAGCCCGCTAGACATTTTAGCCATGGTGGTGGTAGATTGTCTCTCCATCTTCATATACTCATTCGAAACCAGCAGTCATAAACGCAAGCCGTGACCCTTTCGAATCAGCTCCTTTATGTCTGTCTACATAGTTCTGCATTCGCATCTGTTTGTAGCCTCTTTAACCAAGTAAGGAAGGGCGCTGATGAAATTGCCTCCTTTTATCTTATATTAAGCTCACTTCTAGTATGTGTTTTGAAATCTTTGGATCTCTAAACTAAACTTTCTACTATTTCTACTGCTAGGACTATCCATTTTTTGGTAACATGGCTAAATTATACTTGGGATGGAGTCTATTTGAACTCAATCTGAGCTATAGCCAAAAGTGTACTTTTTTTATTAAATAAAGTCAGAAGCTGTAAGTTCTCAATAGTTTTGCTTAATAATGCACTTTTTGATTTCTTGAATAGTAAAAAGTAATTAAATCGAACCAGACACCTATACGCTATATGACCTTAAATAACTTTAGCCAAAATCAACCAGCAAAGAATTTTAAAAAATGTTTTCCTCTTCTTGGAAGATTACTCTAATAAAGGGTTTTTCAATAGGGACATAACAATTTTGTATTTTAATTCAAATGCACACTTAAACTTTTTTTATGATCTATCAATATCAAAACGTCAGTCAAGGTTTACATGAAGTTCACGAATGAGCAACGTTTGGAAATTATTCAAAATGACTACCGAAATTCTGAGTCGGTGGTTGCAACTTTAAGAATAATCGTCCCACCAGACAGGCTGTGCGTGCAATAGTGGATAAATTCGAGTCAACGTATTCACTATTGAATGCTCCTGTGCCAATGAGTCAACGCACTGGTCGAAGTACCGAAAATATCGCAGTCGTAAGTGCTTCAGTTCAAAATGAGCCAAATCAGTCGATTCCATGCCGTTCACAGAATTTGGCAATTTCTCAGTCCACATTGTGGCGAATTTTGCATAAAGATCTTGGTCTACACCCTTACTAGATCAAATTAACTCAAGAACTGAAGTCTCTTGATCATTTGAAGCGACGAAACTTCTCCGATTGGGCTCTGCAAAAGTTTGAAGAAAATTCTGAATTTCATCGAAAATTCATCTTCAGCGATGAAGCTCATTTTTGGCTTAATGGCTTTTTTCAATAAGCGAAATATGCGAGACTCCATTGCACCTACAAAAAGTGACCGTGTGGTATGTATTTCATGACGGAGGTGTAATTGGACCGTATTTTTTCGTCGATGAAAATAATCGCCATGGACTTGACATCAGTAATATGTAGTTCCAACAAGATGGTGCCACATGCCACACAGCTGGTCAAACAATTGATCTATTGAAGGGAAAGTTCGGTAATCGTGTAATCTCGAGAAATGGTCCGGCCGAGTGGCCAGCTCGCTCACGCGCTTTAACGCCGATGGATTTCTATTTATGGGATTACGTTAAGTCTTTGGTTTATGCCAACAAGCCAACAAGCCAACAACGTTAGAGCAGTTCAGGAACAATATCGAACGATCAATCAGTGAGCCATAAAAGTCAGTTTGGTACAATTGTCATTAAGTTAAAGTATAAAATTCACGGTCAATGTTTCTTTGTAGCAATCCTACCTTCGGAACTGCAACATTCCAAAGAACATACAAGTACATGCTCCACTTAATTAAAATTCAATTTTCAATCACTGCACGGCTGTGTGGAGTAGGTTCTTTAAAATTGTCATCCAATATCAATATCCAAAAACATCCGAACATCTTATCCGATTCTTCATTTGCATTTACATCAAAGGACACGAACATTTTCCAGAGTACCAACCCCTTTAGGTTTGGGACTCAAGCGCACCTAATCTGAAAAGACAATATTAACATCGGATATCGGTGTATGGCTATCAATCTTTTGCACGTCCTGTTCCTTGGGGACAACATGAAATCAAATTAGATGGTACACGTGCTTTCGACACTCCATCTCCCCCGTATAGAACGTACGTATGTATGTCTTTGCAGAAATATATTGTACTTCAATCTAAAAACAAATGAACTTCGTTGTGGCTCAAGAAGAATGTTTCTCCTGTGAGGCATCAAGAGTTGGCTACACCCATCCCGCTGTTGCGTGTCTGCAGCAAGCGAGAGGCTTGAATTATTTCTATACTATCGAAGGGCAAGGCGACAAGGTAAGTACTTACTTCGACACAACAGCCTTTTGTGGAACCCTGCCGACATATGGCAGACAGACTGATGAGATTGTTGGCATTTGACTACTACTCGTACATATATGAAAACACTTCCTTCTTCCTGTTCAAGTGGACACTTTGTATTGAAGCATGTGTGTAAAATGTAAAATAATAATTATTGTTGGCATCTTGAAGGAGTGGGTGCTAGATGTTTACAATGTTTCACAAGTGCAAGGACATGTACTGCAGCCAGACACATCTTAAGTACTTTAGATTTAGGTATTTGAGCACCTTTTGTGTTGATAGGTAATGCAATATTGTTTGCATAGTTCACTTGGGGATAATTTTAAATGAAAATATAAAATAGATTTGCCTTTAACAGGCTTCTGGATAATACTATCTGAAAGCACTTCTAATAACAAAACTTAATTATGCAATAACAAGCCCAGAAGCTGCATACGTTTATTCCCTCTCTTCTGATTGTTACTGAATATTGTAGGTCAGTCTGATGGTTACACCTATGTGCAAAATGGGCTGTAATTAGGTTTTAGCAATTAAATCTTATCTCAAAAGATATTAGTGGCCTGACCACTTTGTCAATGGTGTACTGTTATGCGTCTGAAGCTACGAATTACAAATTCATCAGACATCCCACTCAAATCCAGCACTTGACATTTTGCGCGAACTTTGCGTTTACTCTATCGAATACCTTCCGGCGGTTGGCCGAAAACCTTTGCAGGGGAGATGTGTTCTCAACGCATTGGTCGATAAGGTGTTGATGTGATCAACGCAGGAGGAACCCAAACGGAAGCCTGCTTGTCGGTAGTGTTTTCCAGATGTTTCTTAATGCGTTCGAGAGTTATTTTGGCTATTACATTGGCAATTGCGCGAAGCAGACAGGTACTAGTTTCAACACTCTGTTAAGTTGCTTTTTTAGAATCTATACAATCATTTACTTCCTCTACTGGCCAGGGAATTTCGTATTATTTTCTATGAGTGGGAGCAGAAGGTTTAGCAGCGTTGTTGGCATAGCATTGTAGAGCTCCACGGAAATGCAGTCAAACCTTTTTTTTTTTTTGTTTTGAGTACATTGATTGCGGCAATGATCTCTACCTTGAAGAGAAGAGGTAAACTCGAATTTTGGACATGGGTCATCTCGACTATGAGACATATCTATTTCCACCCACGATAAAGCTTATATCATATAAATAAATATTTTGACGCTAATAGCCCATACAGGGCTTGACCTAGCCTCTCGCTGCCATTCGTGCTGTGCAAATAACGAGCCAAACAGAAAGTACATCCGCGTCTGCCGCTGAGTTGCAAGCTGTCAATATATAAAATGTGTTCAAGTCGTAAGCCGCAAAACAATGTGCGTCTGAGTCTAAGTCGTGCATCGTGAAGTTAAATTCTGTTCAACTTCAAGCAACGCTGCAAGTTTGACGTTTATACATTTGTACACAAAAGCTCTTGTTATTTTCCGGAATGGACGTCAAAAAATTTATAGAGGTAATGCGACCAAATGAGATTCTTTGGAAAAAAAAATTATACTGCTGCTTTTTCATCCTGGTTACTTTAAAAAAAAAGTCCTCGTCGTGGTCTTTGAGGTGTTTGAAAGTTGTTTCAAAAAATCCTCTTTCTTTTCATTCTTTATAAAGGGAACTAACTCAACATCTGCCTTTCCTATAGTTTTAGTATTAAGTAACACATGTTCAACACACATGATGAAAACGATTTCTTCTTGTTCGTTCATCTCTACAAATAAAAAACAATAGAAATATCTCGAAGAAGTAAAAACACAAGGTGTAAATTTGACAGTCGCCTTCATTGTGTCTGCCTTAGCCGCAAACCACGCAGCAAAAGTTGTAACAATGTTGCAAGACTCAGACTCAGGTGCATATTCTGTTCAGCCCTTAACGAATAGTAAGGGCCCACAATTTTAGCCGTTTCCGAAGCTTCTCATGACAATTTTATTCTCGGTTATGTGTCAAACGTCCGCGACAGACATTCGTGACCGTGAGACACTTATTTTTTCTAGAACTCGAACCTTTAGACTCCCGCTCAGTGGTCGCGCATTTCAGCACTGAGCCATGGTGCCCACAACGTAGCTTAAACTTATGGAAAAAAGTATATGTGAAGTGGTTTGCTACTAAAGACAATAACAGATGAATGATTTATATGCTGAAAACCTCATGGTTCAATGGAATATTGCCGTCCACGTTCCAGTTTTATTTAAGAAAGGTAATAAAGAAAATACACAACTTTTTTCTTCCTGCATGGTGTGTGTTTTCTTGGATAAAGATGCCGAATTTACCTTTTCGGGATGAACTTTTCTATAGAAAAAGTCTTAACCTTAACTTTTCACTAAATGGATCGTTTTTGAGTTACATGGAGTAGCGAAAAGTCTATAATTTTTGTTTATACATGTTATTCCACTTCAAATAATCAATCTTTGGAAAATGATATACCTTACCAAAATAAAAAATTAAATATCAGGGTAGGAAGACCCCTTATATTCCAAGTTATCGAGCGAAAAGCGTTTTTTAAGTACTTTTTAAAGTAAAAGGCCATTTAGTGGTACAACGAAAATTAATAGGTATAGTAAAAAAAAATCCTCATAGTTTGATAACACTGATATTGTTAATGATCAGTCAAATAATTCAAAGACCAGCACAATATGCAAGCAACAAAATAATTAACCAATAGTAAAATAAATTTATCCGGAAAAAAAATTGTTTTTCAATCACCAAAAACTATTCTTTTAATTAGCAGAAAATAATTTTTTGATCAGCAGTAAATAAAAAAGCATTACCAGCAGAAAAAGTAATTGATTGGCAAAAATTAATTATTTAATCAGCAAAAAATGCTTCAAGAAAACTGATACAGTAGAGTCTCGATTATAATAACTAATTAATGTTAGGTCAGTTCATATAATCGAAAAGTTATTCCTCTTAAAATGTCGTAAATTGTCTCACCTCGGCTTGAAATAATTTTTTGCAATAAAACGTTACGATAATATAACTCTGTAAGCTTTTTTACATAATCATCTATCGACTGTATGAGTGATGTTACAGTAGGTGGTAGAAACGTGACTGTCACTTGCCCATCGCTGCTTAGTACTTCATCTTCAGGGGGATGATTTGGAGCATTTTTTTGATGGCAGACTTGTGAAGCATTTTATAGTACAGCCCTCACTCGTCTGCGTTATAAATTTGCTCTTTTTTTTAGTCCAAGATCTTTTATTTTTCGGTCCAACTTAATCCTAAATGGAGGAAGAAGTTTAGGCTTGGCTGACAGCTTCTCTCCGCATATACCTAGGAGATAGATCCCAAATCTATTCTTGAAGTTTGTTGGCAGAAAAATCTTTATCTTCTCCTTACTTTAGTGTAAACGAGACCTTAGCTTACATTTTTAAGATTTCGCCTCATATGGGTACATTAGAACATTGGGTGTTCTTAACTAAAATTACAAACCAAACGATCCAAAAAAAAATCATAAGAACTGATTTGAAAATTAACGTGTGGAGTGCAGGGGAAATAAATAAACCTAAAGCAAATAGTTACTTTTTCTGATAAATTGTCTAAACTGTGAAATGTGTTTTCCTTTTTCTTCGAAAAATTTGTACTGCCACTTGACTATATTGCAAATATGCAAGTATGAGTAAGAGTTCATATTAACAAATATCAGTACACAAATTTAGCAGTTCATATATTCGAATAATTCATATGATCCCAGATTCGTATAATTGAGACTCTACTGTAGAAGAAGAAACAGTTATTCAAGAAAAAACTTGATCGTTTGCGAATTTCAAAAAATAATTTTAAGAAATTTGCTGAAATAACTTCTTCATTCTTTCATTGTACATGTAACTCTTAACATTTTTCCAGATAATTTGTTTCCTATTTTATTTTTGCTAGGCAAAACAATTTTCAGATGAACTATTACATTTAATGATTCTCTACTTTTTCTGCTTATGGAAAAGTTATATTCTGCTGATCAATTAGTTACTTTTTACTAATCATTTACTTTTTCTATTGGTATTGTTTTTAATTTTTTGCAGATCAAAAATATCTTCTTTGCTAATCAAATATCTTTTTGCTGGTCAAAAAAACATTTTTCTGCTGGTCGATTAAATGGTAGCCGTATTCAAAAAATACAAATGCGTATTCAAAAAAATACAAATGTACGAATACATTTACAAGCCAACGGGAGTTTTAAAGACCCCACACCACCCCCAAATTCCAATTTTCCATATGAGTACATCAGACATTTTTAGAATTTGTTAACGCCGAAATACAACAGAATATTTCATGCGGCGGCATAACAACCTGCTGTAGGCATTCAGCGTCACGATCTCCCTACAACATTGGTACAAGCACTCATTGAAAATTCAACCATAGTGCTTTGTCTGCACTTAGTGACGTCAACATTCAACTAACGTTAAAAATGTACCAGAAATCTTCTGGGATTCAGTTCAGTCAGTGGTTATGTAAAAACTCCATGAAATTTACCAAACCATCTTCACCAGGGTTGCCGCAGGGATATTTGGGTGAAGAGTGATAATAAATACTCATAACGACGGACCAAAGCAAACTAAAATGAATTTACATACGTACGTTGCGAAGAGGAATATGTTCACAGCTCTAATCTGGGTTAATAAGTATGTATATCGAATTTGTCATGCGTTGATGGATTATTGAGATGAGGTAATCTGTTGGACTACCAAGATACATAATTTCATTTAGCTTGCGCCATATCTTTTTAGAGCAATAGGTGCAAAACCAGTTTTATTTGCTGCCCGATAGGTCGATTTGGCCTAGTGCTTAAAAATCATATTGATTGTCAAAATTAATTTAATTTCATGAGCAGTAAATTAGAAGAACTACAGGCCAGCCCAGTGTGATGCAACTACACTCATACCTACCAACTAGATAAAGCTTATGAACTTGAAACAGTTTTGCAACACGGTATCCCTACTCCCCACTAAGTGCCAATGAAGCATTCCGCAAGCACCAGTGTACATATGTAAATGCTACATACGTACATATGTAGGTACACATATGCACTTGTAAAGCCAACCAAAACAATGGCCACGCCATCAGTGACACTGTCATGTTCATTTGCCAGGCGAATAGCTACACGAAGTGCTGGCTGGACTGGTATCCTGACATCACAAGTAAAGTGGTTATAAAAAAAATACATATGTAAGTATCTATATGTTCTGATGCGGGAAAGGCCTATATCCATCCAGAAATGATGTAGTAATTCAATTTTGTATGTTTCCACAAATTCGAATGGTCAGCATGCACACTGGACACATCGATCTGTCAGAGTGATGTACGGTTGGCTTGAGATGGCTTTATAGTTGTTGTGCTTATTTTTTTCCAGTAAATTTTGATATTAAAATTCTACAGAGCGAAAACTAGTGTATCTTTCTAGATAAATAAAATTATTTTTATAGTCCTTTGTCCCTTAGAAAGTGTTGTACGCGTCCCTTTTCCCAGTTTCCTTAAAATTAGGTTTTAAATCATTTAATATAATAAAGGAACGATATTAGTAATGACAACGATAACGATAACGATAACGATAACGATAACGATAACGATAACGATAACAATAACGATAACGATAACTCATATCCACTATTCTAAAATTAATAATCAGCGTATTGCGTCTATGTCCTAAGCATGATTACTGCTTCATCATCCCACACAGGGTTGTAGAGTATAATATAGAGGCTTAGGTCACCCATTACATCTCTCAGTCTAAAGCCAAACATAATTTTACCCAAAGTGGGTGCCTAACTCTAACCACACTATTCCAAAAGACTTTAGATAAATAAGCCTTATGACATTACTCTTGAAAGCACTTGAAAGATATTGATATACGCAGTCCCTACAAACTTCAGATTTATAGCTCACGAATTAAAGTCAAATTCGTGGAGATTGCTCTGTGTGAGATTGTAACTAAAATAGAATACACCTTTTAAGCCTTTCTTGACATTGAAGGAACTTTCAGCACTGTTGAAGGTAGACTCCCCAAGTTCTAGACTCCCTGAACAATTCCGACCCATAAGGGGAGCTTTATTTTTGCTTTCTAGTTTTGTTTTCATGTAATACATAAGTTACACTTTTGACGCCAAGCTTGATAGCATTTATTACTTATGCTAACAATACAGCTTAGAACGAGAAACGAGATTAAAGTGGTATCAAATTACAACATTTAGTCTATTAAACTGATAAGAAATAAAGGTCTCCTATCAACCAATTACAGAACCCTAAAACGTGTTCGGCGGAATCCTGGGTTTCCGCAGAATACAGACTGAACATTATTGCACTAGACTTTAAATTTAACTGAAAAGAAAGCAGCTCGAAGAAAGCACCTTCTACACTATAAATGAAAGAATCGCACTACGCTATGTCCCTTATGTGGGAGACAGACTGCTGGTATTGATACCATGGTATAGCAATACTACGTTCTATACCACATGTCTGTCACTGCAATACTACGTAAAAAGCTGGTATACCATGAAACATACTTGGTATTGAGATTCGCAAATTTTTGCTGGTATACCACCATCTTACTGATTGCAACGCCAATTTCTCTCTATTGGCTAGTCTTCGTAGCTTTTTTGACAACTCGTAGGTATGCACTTTCGCTTTTAAGTATTTGAATTTTCTTTATATTCATCATTTGGCACAAAAGTGAATCATTTTTATTCATCCTGTCTTGAATTTTCTATTTTTATTAGTTATGACAGACATCACAAACGTCAAAGTATACTACTTAACGCCAAAGTCATCGAATACTACGAAATGCAGTGTGTCAGGGGTCGTAGTATTCACTATACCATGGTATTCGTACAATGGTATCAATACCAGCAGTTTGTCTCCACTATTAGATGACACACTCAAAAGAATCCTTAATGGGACTGCTTATGTGCATTTTACCGGCTCAGGGACGTCGACAGTGAAAGATGGAAAGAATTACAACATGCCTGGCACCACAATATTCTTACCTAGGATACTGCCAAAATCCATAAGAAAAACTCTGGTAGTTCCTCAGCTGTAGAAAATATGGTAAGAACCAACTATCAGCAGCGATTGGGAATGATTAACAAAGAGGAAAGTATCCCGCACGATAGGTTCGAAAAAGAATCCTGATCCAGGAGCTCAAGAGCTTATCATCAACACTGAAGAAGGGATTGCTATTCGACCACGTAGGAAATTGTGTTCGGCTTAGAAGGAATTCAAATGGAAACGGTTAAAAGGTTACAATGACAATGACAGTTAGATGAATACGCCGGCTAACATCGTGTTGAATTCAAAGCATTACGTAAGGAAAAAAAATTCGTCAAGTGTGGGTCGGGGCTCGCACAGTTAGTATTCCGTACCATCATTTCAAGTGTATGTTTGTCCTCACACTTGATTAAGCAGTACTCGAGATATTTATCAAGAGTGCATCCTAATATGTTCTTAGCATATTGTGAAATATGGTCAAAACGTCTCAATCCATAAACATAGCGAGTTATATTGTTAAACGCAACGTTGAGCTTACGTCGAATGAGAGCACTGCTGCAACAAAAAATTTCACATCCGTATGTAAATATTGGAATTAGCAAAGCCCTTACTAGCATTAACCTTGTTTGCAAAGGAGTGAAACACTGCGACATAGATAGATTCCTAAGAGAACCATAGATTTTGCCTATAATAGTGGAGATATGATCATCCCAACTTAACGTTTTGTTAAACCATACCCCAAGATTTTTAGCTTTGTCAACGAACTCAATTGGTTCATTTTGGAGGAATATATTAGGAACATCACAGCCATTCACGCCATTTCTGCTAATAACGAGACATTTAGATTTGGCTGGGTTAAGCTTCAACGAATTGTCTTCAGACCAATCTAGAACTTTTCGTAGATCTTCATTAAGCTTACAAGCTGCTTCCTTAATAAGGTCTAATTTGCAACTTATGTAAAGCTGTACATCGTCTGCGTACATGTGTAGGAATGAATTTTTGATTATGGTTGGAAGATCATTGATAAATATTGTGAATAACAAAGGTCCCAATATGGACCCTTGAGGTGCACCCGCCGAGGTTGCAATAAAATCAGACATCACATTATTAACAGCAACGGATTGTTTTCTTCCACCAAGATATGTTTTGATGAGTTTGATAGCAGATGATGAAAAGCCAAACAACCTCTTGAGTTTTAAGAGAAGCTGCATATGATCCACTGTGTCAAAGGCCTTGGAAAAGTCCAGCAGAGTCGCAAAAGTTATTAGGTCTTTATCCATCGCCACTCGGATATCATCAGTTACTTTAAGTAGAGCAGACGTACAGCTATGATATGGCCTGAAGCCAGATTGATTTGCGCAAAGTAGTTTATTGCGCTGGATAAAGACAGACATTTGCTTATGCATTATCTTTTCCATGACCTTGGACAAGAATGGAAGGATGGCAATGGGTCTATACTCAGCCGACGCTTTCTTTTTCAGGGCTGGAACAATTTTTGCAGTTTTCCACTCAGTCGGAAAAGTAGATGTAGTTATTATTATGAACTAAGTCAAACGGTTCAAAAGATACCAGCGTGTGACAGACACATGAACAGGCACCGTCTTGAGCTTACTAGTGTTCCAAAATCATACATTTGTTTCCTTTAAACATTTAATGAAAATATTTTGAAAATTTTCTAAAACTATGCCATATGTCAAATTCTGTCTAGATATTGATTTTGAACAAAATCGGCTCAATCAAAGCTAAGAGAAAAAACAATTTTTAAGAAACAATTAATAAGTTTGGTACTGTTATACGAATTTATTGCCAGTAACCCAGTACGATATCTGAAAGCACAAGTGTAACTTAATTCAAGCATTAAAGGCATTTACGAGAAAATTTATTATTTTGAAACAAGTAAAGTACCATTATTTTTGTATTGTAGTTAGAATGGAAATTCCTATTTCACTTCGACCATACATACACACAGACATACAGACCGGTATTTGGCAGACAGACAGAATTGAGTGACTCACCTTTTTTAAAATAATAAATAAGAATCTCACGATAGAAAATGATTAATAAAAAAGATAAGATAAATAAACAAGAGGAACTTATCCTCTCTACACCCACTCCAGATACTGCAGCCTCTAAAGGAAACTAGAAAGAGGTAATCTGAAGGACATGCACATGTACTCGTATATAAATAAGTATTACACTTCGGCATTTGAGTACAAATAGTTGTAGAGAGAAATAGAATATAGAGAGAAATATATCTGTAAAAAGATGCGATGGGTATAAGGGAGGAACCTAAATAATAATTGTCTGAAATTTTAAAAGTACTAATGCTAGCCAGAGAAGTGGCCTAGCCACTCTATGTAATCACTTACGTCAGCGTTACAGCTCTTCGAAAATTTAGATTACTTGATTTTCTCGAAAAATAAATTAGAAAATGTATCCTCCGTCAGAAATCAAAATACTCTACAACAGCAAGGACACCAAATAAGAACAAATATTTTAAAATTGTACGCTCCTTCCTCGCGCGCATTCTTATATACATACATATGTACACATCATACATCTTACATCTATTACTGATGACATTCACGGTATCATTCCACTCTCGAATCACTCACGTGAAATCATTTCTAAGAAGCTTCAAGAAAAATATATATATGAAATGTGAAATGATGATGGGTGTCCATTAAGTCTCCCGCATAACGATGTGAGACTGATAATGGTCCATTGATGTGGTACCATTCTTAAAATATATACTCACTATAAAATGGTTCATTGTTATTACTGCGAAGTTTTATTTCACTATTCTGTGGTGTACACTTTCTCTTCAAAAATAATGGATACTCATACTCATATTGGGTGGAATAATTTTACCATTATTGGGTGTATATTTCAAACCAAAAAAGAAATGCATTACAAAAAAAATAAGTTAAGTTGAGTTTAAATGTTTAAATTTGAAACTAGAGGGGTGCTCCTTTTTGCTTTTTTTCTAATTTCTCATTTTCCAATTAAACTTTACAAAGACGATGTTTGAAGTTATCCCTATAGACAAGTTTGTTAATTTATAATTCTTCACAAGTATCCTGCTACACTCTATAGGAAAAAAAAGAAAATAAACACTGTACGTAACGACAGTAGATTGATGTAACTTTTGAAACTTTTGTGATAATTTTTTCTTCAGCTCTACAATTACCTCCTTTACCCTTGTTTATGCTAAAATTGTAAGCACTCGCTGCATCATCTCAGAGTAGCAGGCTAGTTCCCAACTCCAAAGAAGAAAGTTTGCATACCAGTTTAACAATTCAATCTTTAAAATTTCAGTATGTATGTATTTAGTTGTTGAAAGGTCACCTCAGACTGGATTGACTTATATGTGAACTGCTATTGCAATTGCAAAATTTATAATAATTTAACTATACGCACCTAGAACATATGAACAATGTCCAGAACAAGAGCCCTTGAAGATTTGACAGACGTATGAAGTTTACTACATATGCCATGTAGTAAAGCACAAATTCGAGTGTAGATTCATAGTTTAAGGAAGACTTCGGGAACAAGCGTAATAAATTACCAGTCAATTTATGTCCACATGTTTCAACAGAAGAGAAAAAAGGGCTGCCTTTTAGTGCTAACACCAGATATAACGCTGCTGTGCGTTAAACATAGCAACTTTCATGGCCGCGCCTCCAGAAACGAAATGTGGTAGATCGATTTTGTTACAGCACGAATTATGATGTTAGGATCAACAAAGTAAACTCGTAGTTGGATTCCAAATATATAGACAAGCTTTCCTTGCCGTCACAAGATGTTTAGCGTCGTTGCATTCGTAAGGAACTACTAGAATCTACAGCTAAAAAAACAAAATAAGGGTAAGACAGCAGTTTCCTTTGCCTGCAATGAAAAAAATGGCAATATACGTGATACGTAAATAACATGATGAAAGTAGATACCACCAAAAGTATTCATATCCACTTACATCAATAACCGGGAAATAACATAACTACTGTGCTATCGAAATTATATCGGCACAGCTACCATGAAGCTTGCTGTTCTATTTAGAGATACATTCACCAGGCCTTTCTGAAATCACTAGAAGATTTAGACTAGAGGATCTTCTTTAGTTCGATTTCTTTGATATTAATCTGAAGACAGTCCTTGAGTACGGTGTCCATATACATACCTACATCTGCAACTTTCAAATCACCGTGGAAAATAGCAGTTATTTAAATCGTTATATTTAAGATTTGTACTAATAATAAGTGAAAAGAAAAAACATATCTCTGTTCTTTAATCAATTAATTACAAGCTTAGATATAAGGTCCCAAGACTTGTTTTTTATTCATTTATATCTCAGCTAATTTTATTGGTATGTTACGAAGGAAAGTGTCATCATCTACATATCCTTACTTTTAGTGGAATAAAAGAAAAGAAAAGAGCACGACTGGGTCGCAGGTACTTGCATCTGTATGTTGTTTATTTGCCAATCAATCAGTTCGAAATTTTAAAAATATATCATAGTTCAAATAATATTTTTCTTCTTTTAAAAAAATAAAGCATACGTTAAGTATTTGTTTAAATCGCCCGGATCATATCCGAGAATGAACAAACCGTTATACGTATTTTGGCAAAAAACCTGGTAAACCATCCTATAGCACATGCTCAACCCTACCCAAATAAGAAATTTTATCAAAATCATTCCAGCCATTTTCGAGAAAATGTTTTTTTTTTCAAAATCGGCCGATATTAAAGTATCGTTAATTTTAGGATTCGAATGATAACTCCGGTTTCGCGTCGAATTGTGAACCTACAAATCTCAAATATGAAATATGAAGAAATTCCGTCTAGCCGTTTAGGCTGCAGTTGAAATACATTGAGACAGACATACAGACAGATAGACAGACAGGCAGACAGAATTGAGAGACTCACTTCTTTGAAATTTTCTATTATAGTAATAAAAAGATTGATTAAAATCTCGATATCGAAAATTTTCAGGAAACCAATACTTGCAAGTAAAATTTGTTACCAATACGTAGCTACTACAAAAGTCCCCTTATACATTTTTCGACATTGTTTACTGTTTGAAACTTATAACTGTATTATAACTTCGAAAATGAACACCCTGTATATGATATAAATTTTATTTATGAAAAAGATACGCCCGAGAAAATAATTTGATTTTCTTTGAATGATTTTTGTTAACAAAATGTACAGACAAAATGCATTATTTCAAAGACTTTTCACAGTCACATACATGCAGTTTTATCATCCACTAGATCCATCAATACATAGGTAGAGCGGTACGATATAATCGACATTGTTACTCTTTCTCCGTGATTTCCAAACAAGTAACAGTCACAGTTACACTGTGTTATCTGCTACCTGATCCTGTTATTAAATATCTAAAATAACCGTGATTGTGATTTTCAAAAAATCAAAATCACTCCATGAGAGATGACACAGAGAACGTTTGATGTGTACTGCTATGCGTTATCTGTGATTTTAAGGAATCTATCATAGTATCAAAAAGAACCCATTACGTGACATAAAGAATTAGTAGATATGAAGTACGAAAGACCTATTGAAAAGGAAGAGTACGAAAAAGATTTTTTTTTTTATAATTTGCACGTGTGAAAGGGGATATGAATACCCTTATAAAGGGTGGTTAAGTTTTAAGGGCCGATGTCGATTTTGAATAAAACACAAATTATTTAGGAAATTACTGTCATTTCTTTTTATTATGATAATATTGGTATGGTTCAATTATGTATGGAACAAAATATCGGCCAAATGGCCGCCGCGACCTCGGCGGCACACCTCCATCCGATGGTCCTAATTTTCGATGACGCTGAGGCATAATTGAGGTTCTATGCCGTTAATGTGCCGAATTATCTCATCCTTTAGCTCTTGAATTGTTGACGTACACCTTTTCTTTCAAATAACCCCAAAGAAAGAAGTCCAACGGTGTCAAATCACATGATCTTGGCGGCCAATTGACATCGCCACCACGTGAGATAACACGGCCATTGAATTTGTCGCGCAAAAGAGCCATTGTTTCGTTAGCTGTGTGCCAAGTGGCACCATCCTGTTGAAACCACACATCGTCCACATCCATATCTTCCAATTCGGGCCATAAAAAGTTCGTTATCATCTCACGATAGCGAACACCATTCACAGTAACTGCCTGACCGGCCTCATTTTGGAAAAAATATCGCCCGATGATGCCGCCAGCCCATAAACCGCACCAAACAGTCACTCTTTGTGGGTGCATTGGTTTTTCGACAATCACTCTTGGATTATCATTCGCCCAAATGCGGTAATTCTGCTTATTGACGAATCCACTGAGGTGAAAATGTGCCTCATCACTGAAGATGATTTTCTTCGAAAATTGATCATCCACTGTTGCCATTTCTTGCCACCATTGTCACCATTGACGGCGCTTGAAATGGTCAAGAGGCTTTAGTTCTTGAGTCAATTGCACCTTGTAAGCGCGTAAATGCAAGTCTTTATGCATAATGTTCATCAACGACGAGCATGAGAGGTGCAATTGTTGGGCACGACGACGAGTTGAGGTGGACGGCTCTTCAGCCATACTATCGCGAACAGCAGCAATATTTTCTGCAGTACGAGCTGTACGAGCATGCACTGGTGTTTTCACATCTCCTACAGACCCGGTTTGCACAAATTTTTGAACGATTTTTCCGATTGTAAAAAAATCACGAAATGCACGATATGCATTTTGATTTGAACGCCCATTTTCATAATAAGCCTGAATAACTTTAACGCGTTGCTCGATTGTGTATCTTTCCATGGTTCAAATTGAGTTAGTCTGAAATTGAGAAATGTCAAAGGAAATGCAGAAAAAAACTTGACGTTTAGGTGTGGTTCACATTCAACATCGGCCCTTAAAATTTAACCACCCTTTACTAATTTTTTTAGGACACGGGCGATGTGTAGATTTGAAGAATGAATACTATGACTTGAGTAAGAATAAAAGTTAAGCCTTTTGAAGGATGAAAATAATGTGATTGCAAATGCTAAGTAATAAATGTGCCTGAGTGGAAATAAAACGAAATTGCAAATATGGGAAGAGCATTACGTAAGTGATAATCTGTTTTACGAGTATCCACTCATACTTGTTATGCGTATGTTGTAATATTTCATTTTCTGTTCGCTGATCCTACTTCGCACGAAGTAATTTTAATACTGCTGGTCAAATTTATGCAAACCACGATCTATTACTTCGAGATCACGGGGGCAAAATAACAGTGACAAGTAGGTATATCGTATTATCTCTATAACTATATAAAATTCACCCAGTTACTTGGGATCTTGGTATAGAGCCTGGCGGTGAACGAGGAACAACAAAAATAACCGTCTGTTTTTCAGCAACAGGCCGTCATTTTCTTTATTTATATAGATACCTTGGTACTGTAAACAATTCAAACATGAAATTAAGCTCTCTTTAGGGGCTAACCACAGTCCTAGCGACGATCATCTACCACTACTCTCTTTTGACATAAGGTGCTAATAAAGGGTGTTTTTTTTAAGTGATAGAACTTTCAGCTGGAACAACTGTTAAACTAGCTGTCAAATTTGGCAAATCGTCATGTAAAAACACATGTCTCTACAACGCTTACGTGTCGTGGAAATTTATTTCCAAAATTTTTGTTCTGTTCACAAAACTTATAGAGCGCTTCGTCCATTTTTTTTAGTGTTCAGTGACGAGGCTTATTTCTGGCTTAACGGGTATATTAATAGACAGAATTGTTGTATCTGGAGTGAGCAGAATCCTGAAGAGGTTCGAGGTGCTCTTATACCCGAATTTGTATGCAAACATTAAATGCCAAAAATTGTTCAATCAAATAAAATAAAAACATGGCCATTTAATTTAGTTTTGTATGTTTCATTTCAATTGAAAGTTTCATGCTCCAAAAAAAAAACACTCTTTACATTCACAAAATATGAGGACGACAAATAAAAAGAAAAAAAACATACAGAACAGTTATGGAAGGAACGGTTCGTTGATACTCTATCTCTCATATTCTGACCCATCCGTAACCAAAGTAAGAGTGACATTGTTAAATTTTTGATTCAAATTTAAATGATTTTATTAGAAAAAAATGTGTAAAGACTTTTTTAAGGAAGAAATAAGCGTCACTGTCACTATGTATAACCAAAATACACGAATTCTAATGAAATTTTTAAAATAAAACTTATACATCACTGTAAACAGTTTTAGAACTGCAAAACAAATTTTTAATATAACGCCCCCCAGAAGTGGGCGTTATATTAATAATGCATTCAATGTATGGCCAAACTGTAAATATTATCAATGTCTACATATTCTAGGTTCTATTTATTATTTTTTTTCAATTTCTGGTAAAAATATTAAGAAAGAATCTTTTTTTAAAGTGGGCGTGTTTGTAGGCGAATTTCAATAATCTTTACACTTTTACTGCCGGAACACAATAGCAAAACTGAAACTCAACCTAAAGCCAAAATTAAAAGCTGTTAAGGTTGAAAAAACATTGTGTTGACGCGAATACAGTGGTGAAGTTGAGGCGGGGGCTAGGGTAGAAGTCAAAGTCAACTTCAGCTTCACAGACTGCTTCAAAAACGCTTGACTTTTCAGCTTAAGTTTCACCATTGTGTTCTGGCAGTTACTGCTTCGGAGTTCCAAAAGTTTATATACCAAATTCACCCTCGCAGCTCAAAAAGTAAGCTGCAAAAAATGGTGATATGCAAACAGACGGACAGACACAGCTACATCACAAATATATGTATATACTTTTGGAGACCTTTATTTCTCTATGGTACAAACTATATATCAAAATTAATATACCCCCTATACGAATATTATCAGGTATGCAAAATTTAAGATACTTTTAAACAATCTGTGAAATTTTCTTATAAATTTGTTTATAAGAAATATAAATTTTGGGGATATTGGGTAAATAGATAAGCATATAGTTTGCCAAGCAAAACATTAGGTATTTGACTACAGGTGTGTTTTTTTGCGAAATGTTTCTACATCAGAACAAACAAACAATTCGCAGTGAAATTGTCAAATGTAAAAAGGAACGTATATAAAACAAAAATCCTCTATTTGCAGTAGTAAAATGTACTTTTCAGCAATTAGAGTTCTCAACTATTCGAAAATTTTATCCAAAGCAGCATTTACTGCGATTAAAATCCACTGCATGCTGTTGTTGGTTATGAGGCATTGTGTTATTTAACATGTAAATTTTTGCTCTGCTCTATATAGTCGCAAGAAAAACACAAAGGTCATAACGAAATAAGCAGCAACTAGTTTCGGCTACATAAATGCCAAAATTGTTAAAAAGATAACTAGAGTTCATAGCTAGTGCCAAGAATGATGATGATCTTGAACTTAACAAAAGTTCATGTTTCCATATTCCATTACACTGTCAGGTGATCATTTGTACAAGAATTGCAGGTTTGCTTTTTAAATAATTCATAGTTTTTTGTCACTCCCCAAGGAGATTCAGAGACCTCCTTATCGTAAGACATACAAATTGTACCCTTAAAAACATTTTTTTTACATACTACCTACATATTCTTTTACTGCTTTGACAATGAAAGTAGGATGTATTCTTTTTCAAGTGGAAAAAATTTATACAGGAATGAAGAAGATTCCAGCCATCAAAAGAACAAATGGAACTCATTCCTTGTGGCAGCAACATTAAAACTGCATATGCCATTACTATTGTTTGCTTTGATATGTTTTCCATTTAATTTACATTTTACATGCGCTTACCCTAAAAGCCTTCTGGCATTTGAACGTTTGCATTCCAGTATCTACCTATAGCTGCTATTGTTCTTGTTCTTTCAAGTACTTTCGAAATTATGTGCACGTCTAGACTTTGGTTATTTTGCATATTGTTTGTATGCATGGAAATAAGTGTCGTATCTTTGTGAAATGAAAAGGAAAACTGAAATTAAATTTGGGAATAATAAGGTGAAGAGGGAGACATTTTTGCTGTGAACATTACACTCTGCCAAAAACAATTTTATCGTTATAGCTACTAACAAAGGGAGAGTAAAGAAAATGATTTTATCTGGTATGTATTGTACGAAGACTAGGTGTTTCACCCGGTTACGCCCAAATCGTTTTCGTTTAGCGCGGGTGTTAGATACTCGTATGTCGCTCACTTTAAATATAATTTCTACTTTTTTTCTTTTTTAACTTTGTTGAAGGACGCATTTTTAAAACTGAACCCACTGTTTGAAATCCTTTCACCGTTAAACTGACTTATTCAACCTGGCAGAGAGTAGGTGAAGTAAAGATAGTAATAGGATTTTTTTATCGATTTTATTCCCACAACATTTGAAAAAGAACCAGTTTTTAGCCGAATCCCAGACGAAAATCCACGCGGAAGAGTGAGCTGGGGCTGGGAGATACACTTTGGTCGTGGCAGATGTTTTAAACTAAACATAATGCATTTTGATGCTCCAGACTTTTTCCCGTCTTGCATACTGAAACCAGGCACCTTACGCATAATCATAAAACTTGTGTTTTGCATACAACATAGGGTTACGTCCATATTGAAGTGATTGGCGGCAAGGGTGATAACATAGCAAAATGTGGTCTGTCTACCAACTGCCGCCTTTTTACAATGACATTACTGTCTAGAAGGCCATGAAAAGAACCGGATTCCGGACAGTAGTCCTCTTCTGCGACAGGCATACCTCTTACCTACATTGTAATGCTTTACCCTAACCCTACACAGGGGGAAAACTTATGGAAATAAAAAAAACAGAAAAGTTGCAATCCATATCAAACGGATCGTATTATACCCCATCGCTCATTTTCTAGCCCATCGCTTATAAAGTGGAGGAGGCGTTGTTAGCTTTCTAATTCAAATGCAACGTCATCTTTCTACTCAGAGTATACTTCACGAAAAAACTGAATCTATTGTTGCCAGTTTTCTTTTTTTAGTCACTATTTGTAACCGAAGTTCACAGATTCTGATGAGATGTTCAGTTAACCATCAGCGTTAAAAGCTTTGGATAAGCAAAAAGTTTGTTTTTAATGCCCCCAAAAAGTGGGCGTGAATTGTAGATAAAGTCTATAAATAATGTTAAGGTGATATTTCTCAGTTCCTAGTAAAAATACTGAAAAAAACATATTGTTTGAAACGTGGGTGTATTCAACGCCACCTATGTATACGACGCCGAAAGTGTGCGAAACAGATATGTAATAAACTTTAAATTAGTTCAACTTACGAATAATTAGGAGCTACAGTTCTTTCCGGTTAAAATCAACTATTTAACAGCAAAACCCTCTTAATAGCAATAATTCGATCAATCATTTGCCTGTCAAGTGCAAAATCTATCTAATTATACTCGAATAATGTCAACCCGCTTTTAAGGCAAACCTGCTAATTACCAATCGAAAACTGTGCCCGTATATTTTTCTTCTTTTTTTATTTCAGTAAATTTAAAGATTTTATGTTCCTCATTTAAAAATTGCATGTCTGTCTGTCCAGCAATTTTATTTTAATTGAAACAAAACTTTGTCTAATTAAAGTCTTCCGTGCACAAGTAATTTCGTATTCTGAAGTTGTTTACCCTAAATTAGACTATATTTCTGAGCACAAACTGCTTGTGGCTTTCAATGATGTGACCTCGGAAATTTACGACCACATTTTAACATAGCAAACTATTATTTTAGGTTGCACTTTCTTAGGTTGTATTTGAAGGAAAGACATTGTATTTTCCCACATAAAATTACACATACAAAATTTAGTCTCTCTCAGTCCACAAGAACCTACTTCCAATTATTTAAATTCATGGCGCCTTTGGTTTATAAATAATATTTGGTTTTGAAATTCACTACCTGTATTTAAGAATGACATTTTCATGTACTTCTCTAATCAGCAGAAATGTTTTAAAATATCCTCTATATATTCCCCTTCTATGCAATATCTATAATACATCCATCTGACTCCCACCTACTTCACCTCAGTGTTGGTAGGTCCTTTTCGTTGCTTTTTCCACGAACTCTTGCATATTTCTCCCTTTTCTCTTATTTCACGTAACCAAAAATCCCACGATTTTCCCACAAGATAATGTTTTCAAAAGCAGCCAATTAATTTGAGCTTGGGTGTGGCATTTAAATTAATGCACCTCAGTATTTCGAAATGGTTGGAGATATGAGACTAACATATACAGAAAGGCTATAAGAAACAAAGAGAGAAGTTGTTTCGCGACTTTAAATGTTCTTCATTACAGGCATTAGGTACAGGACCCATCTTTCGCTTTTTAAATGGGAGACAAAAAATTTGTCATAGCCGATGGAAAGTATATGGGAAAAACTAATCGTCTTTTGAGTAGAAACAATTTGTTTTCCAAAACTTTACCATTTCTGTGAGATTTTGAACTAATTTATCAGAAAATATTGCACAGAGAAGAAAAACAGTTGAAAGTCACAGAACCAAACAGAATAAGTCACTTTTTTTCATGAAAACTGTTTGAAAGTTGTGGTAAGTGGTATGGAAAAAGTTACCAGGTTTTTCCATACCACTTATCGTCTTACATGTCAAAAGTCTCACTTTTTCATATTTAAGGTATCCACCGGCTAACGTGTTAGCATTAAAATCATACAATTTTCATCTTATCATGCTTTTCTCCTTATGAACAAAGTTGTACCGATTTGAGGTATATTTTGTTCCGTAACTTTCAGTGACCTTGAATATCTTTCAAATAAACCAACCTTTCCCAAACGTTTTCCTCTATTCGGTTTTCTAGAAAATGCATAACAGTATCCTAAAATGCAAGTTCCTACTACTCTGTATATTAAGCAGCGTTTTCTGAGATAAAACATACATGAAAGTTATAAACCGGAACATCGTATGATACCCCATTCTCTATTTTCAAACCCACCTCTAACAATGTGGGCGTGGCTTTTTCAAAATTTTAAGTCAAATACAATGATATATCTTTACTCGGAGAATACGAGTATTTCCTCAATTTTTAAAAGACTTTTTTAAAAAATGGCTGTCACCATTCGTAGCCGAAATTCACATATTCTGATTAGATATTCACAATAAGACTCCGTCATCATAAATGGCTCTAGAAAATAAAATTTTGAAGAAAACGCTCCCAAAAAATTGGCGTGGTAGAATACAATATATGGACGAAATGTAGTCAAAGTTAAGGCCTATATATTTTAGTAAGACAATATTTTTCAGTTTTTATCAAAACTGATGGAAAAAAATTGATTTTTTTGAAAACTTGGCATGTCTGTGGGCGGATTTTAAAAATGTTTGCACTTGTACTGCTTCGGAATGAACAAAGTTTATAGTTTCACCTTCCCAGCTCAAAATTTAATGCCCCAAAAGTGGTGACGTATAGATCGACATAACTTTCGATGGTGATCACAAATATACGCAGGGGATTTTTTAAGTTCGCGGAACAGGTGTGAAGTTAGAAAGGGGTAGGGTTAACATTATTTTTTTTATTGGCAGGTAACCCTTTTTAGGTATAAATGTGAAGTTTCATGTTGATTTACCAGTTAGTTCGCCTGCAGTAGTCAAAGGAATGGTAATTTTAGAAATGTCACATATTGAGTTCAGCGCAGTAAGTAAATTCCTCACAAAACAAGGACAAAATGTTAAAAATATACTTAGCGAAATGCAAAGAGTTTACGGAACTTCTTGCCCAGATAATACCATGGTTTACAAGTGGTCCGACCTATTTGAACAAGGTTGAGAATCATTACAAGAGGATGACCGCAATGGAAAACCAAGTGACATCATAAAATATGAAATGGTTCTAAAAGTGGATAGTCGAAGTCAACTCAAACTTAAAAAGTTCAAAATATCCGAAACAACGAGATTCAAAATTCTACACGATCATCTTGGGATATCAAAAATAAGGTCAAGATGGTTGACCAGAATGCTTAAACCGCATCAAAACAAAAATACCGTTTAGTATGTGCAGCAGTTTTCGAAGCTGTGTGTCGACAATCCAACAGAAGTTATCAACAAAATTGATACTGGAGATGAAACTTGGTTTCATTATTATGAAAAAAAAAATTAATCAACAGATCTAAAATGTGTGAAAGAGTTTATAAAGTCTAATTCATTTCGAAGTTGGGATTTGACATCCCCGCCATATGGCATCTGTCGAATCTATCTGCCATCCATAGTGACGGGTAGTTAGTTCTTACTTGTCATTTCAAAATATATCCAAAATTTAAAACAGTAAACTAAATTCATTGAAATCTTTAATACTTTTATACTTTTTATTTAAATTTAAATTAAAATCCTAAAGTACAAAATAAATAACTCTGTAGCTAGATATTGAAAATTCTATCTAATTCCGCGAATTTAAAAAATTACCCTCGTACATATTTATAGGGGTCTTCCGTTTTTGTTTTTCTATGTTATAAACTATGCACTGTAACCGAAACCGAAATTGCTCAGTTTTAGACTCCAGTGCCACTACTCAAATCACACAGAATTGGAAAAAAGTGTGTCGTAAATTTGTTTTATTTACGAAATGTATAAATACACTTATACTCTTATGTGAAAAGTAAATAAATGTTGTATAACTTATGTAGGTAATAGTTTGTTTGGAAATAACGAGACTCCCATTATTTTGTGCTACAGAATTATACAATAGTTTTCCCTTTTTCCCACGATATGGTTTCTTTAATATGGAAACTCCCATAAAGTGGAAAACATCCCACAATACGCCAACACTGCTTTACCTTTAATATGATACTTATTTATATTTTTATTTGTTTGTTATCCTTACCCCATAGGGTGTACTAATTTTGATACATTGTTTGTAACATAAAGAATTAATTACGACCTGATCTCAAAACTATATATGAAGGGTGTTTTTTTTAAGAGCTATACTCGTAGGATTTGAAATTGAAATAAAACACACACGATAGATAATTGTATGATATTAATGATGAAAAATGATTCTGGGCAAATGGTCACCACGGGAGCGCCAAACAGTGAATTTTTTGGGGTGCATCGGTAGCTGATGGATCGCCTTTGGATTTTCCTCTCTCCAAATCCGACAATTTTGCTTATTAACATAGCCACTGAGACAGAAGTAAGCCTCATCACTGAACAAAATTTGACGGCAACAAAAATGGATCGACTTCCAAGTGTTCAAGCGCACAATCACTGAACTCACAACGCAAGCGATGATCGTTCAGTTCTTGCACCAATTGAATCTTTATACGCTTACAAGATCATTGCGCTAAATTTTCCACAAAGTCGATGGACACAGGCCAAGTTCTTGCATCCTCAACAGTGGCCTCAACGGCGTCGATATTTTCATTTGTGCGCAGTCAGTGCATTCTTGTCGGTGGCTTGGAATGGAAAAAAAGGAAATGTAGTGCGAAATTTTTCAATTGTTTTGTGAATAGCTAACTCAGTTAGTCGATTATGTTGACCCTAAAATTGGCTTAGCGCTCTATAAACATTTTTTACTGAACACTGATTTTTGAAATAAATTTCTACAACTTGTAAACGCTGCTCGGACGTAAGTCTTTATACGATGATTTGGAAAACAATACCAAATAAAAAGATGGCGTCAGCTATCAGATTAACTATCAGCTGCCTGAGTGTTGCCATATTGAAAATAAACCTCCTAAAAAGCACCCTGTATTTGTGATAAGCATCGTAAGTTATTTTGATCTAGTCATATCCGTCCGTCTATCCGTCTGTCTGTATATCACCATATATAATTGTATATACAAGTTATGCAGAATCCGAAGCAACGCAAGTGTAGAAATGTTTGTAATCCACCCACAAAAACGCCCACTTTTCAAAAAATTTCGTTTTTCTTAATATTTCTACTAGAACCTGAAAAATATTTACTCTACAAAATATATAGACGTTTGTATTCTTTACAATTCGTCCACATAGCATACATATATAGGTAGAGCCATGCCCACATTTCTGGGGGGGTTTTTGTAAAAAGAGCGTATTTTTCTTTCTCATTTGCTACGAGTGTTTACGGTCATTAAGTCTTATTGGGAATATTTCACCAGAATCCATGACCTTTGGTTACAAATAGCGACAGTTACGCATCCTTTCTTCTATGGAAAAATTTTAGCAATATATTATCTCTAAAATCGTAACTTTTCTGTATGTTTTTTAATTAAATTTATAAAATTATTTTGCTATTTACATTTTATTATATGTACAAGCCTAAGTTTTCTTGGTACTTAGGGATATCAATTTGCATTTCCACTAGTAAATAAAATGCTGTTACACGAACTCTCAACCGAAAAATGAGTATGCAGTCCTTTACAAATATACATTTTAACTACCGCAGAGATTTTTGTTATTTTAAAAACGTTATACCCCTAATTTTGAAGCTATAATAAATGTTAAGATTTGGCCTCGGATGTGAAGTGTGTAATCGAAATCAACAATTTCTATAAAAACAATAACTTTCTTTTAGACGAGTATGCAAAAAATAGTTAGTTAGATAGTAAAAACTGCATCAAAATTCAACAGATATAGCGCCACTTCCTTTTAACTATATACTCCTATGTAGTATTTAGTGTACTAGAGCGCAGTTGAAATACCCATACATAAATGCATGCAATTTAAATGACTAATCCGATTTCATAAACTTTTAAAGAATTCTTACGCAATATTTAAAGAAAATGTGAACTCCTTAATTCGGAATTCTCATCCAAGAACAAAATTTACATGACTTATCGCAAAGTTTATTCAAACAAAACTTTAGTTCAATTCCAAAGCAAAATATGCCAAAGGTATGTATGCTTACCATGTGATCCTTTTCGAGCACATTCTCTCTACCAAGTCGAAGAAAGAAACCCGCTAACTCAAACAATTCAAGTGCATTGGAGTTAATTTCCTCTTATGCACTCAACTGCCACCGCCAACTCTGCACCATAACAATTGCAGTCTCCTTCAGAAGTATTTCGTCCCAATTTAACTGTCTTAAAGTAATTCACATATATAATGCACGATGTCCTTGAAACTTTTTTACATCCTCTTCAACGAATTTTCATTTCTTATTAACAAGGAACATTCATTCAAACTTCTCCGCCCACTCATCCTTTTAAAAGGATCATTGTTACTACCACTACTCATACAATGTGTAATATTTAATGCAGTTTCATGGAATATACCTACTCATATATGTACAATCGTACACTCTGTATGCACACAAAGGAGTTAGGTCTCTGCTAGAAGGAACAAACTGCTTTGGGCGAAATCTTCTATTTCAAATTTATCCCAAGTTGCATCAAACCACGATTGCCACTACGAACGAGTACTGCTGCTCCGACTTTCATGAGAAATTGCAGTAAGCACATAGCTCATAAAAAAGTTATAACAAAAGAATACGAATGGAATATGATGGGGAACACCAGCAGTAGTAGCTTTGATCCAGAGCGCATACTGTAATAAAAAGTTGCAATTGCAAACCGGATACAATTTTATGAACTGCATTCTCTGAAGTCCTGCCACTCACCATCGTTGTTTGTCGGTCCATCGTCGTCTTTGTCGGGGACTTATCAAAAACACATGGCAGTAGCAAAATAGAGGACCTTCCCAGAACAAATGTATACTTCTCGGAACCATACTCGTACACGTTGTGAAAGGAACTTATTCATAAACCGTTTTCTTTGTATTCAAATTAAAATAGGATAGTATATCTATCCAAACCATCGATATGAACAGAAAGACACTCTCAATGAATCAAAGACATCACTGCATTCAGTGGGTATCCAAGAAAAAACCAAAGCCTGTTGAGGTTGCACTCCGTGAATTCTGTGGAAACAGGTGGGGGATGGACAGCTTGTCATTCAGAAACTCTGATGGTTTTTCGGGCGAAATGTTTGGTGCTATGTGCAGGGAGCATGCACAGTTACTTTTCATTTCCATATGAAGGAAGAAACGGAAAATTGAAAACTAAATACGAGAAGAATGCTTTGCTGTACCGATGGTACAGCAAAGTATAAAATGTTGTTAAGTCGTAATAAGAGGATAGGGGGTTCTTGTGTTCTTCTAGGATTCAAATAAAGGAGAGTAGTAGTGCTTGCAAAAGCGTGTTCATTATTTCGTTTTGTAATTAAATTTAAATTTATGAAAAGTGTTTCATGGGAATTTTAATTAAACAAGGACAATATCCTTAAAGGCGGTGTGCACTTTTGTGTATTGGAATAATAATATTTTCATCATATAAGTGAGAAGGTCAGTTAAGGGGAACTTGAGTAGGTGTTTTTCAAGGGTTTTCGGAAATACATTTTAAAGTGATAATAAACGGTCCAAGCTTTTGCGAATGTCTGACGAAAGCAATATTGACATGAGAAGTTTCTCGTAACCGTTCTGTAGTTCTGATGACAAGCTAAAAGATGATCTAATAGAAGGCTCTGGGTATTGGATTCCACAAACACTTTTCAATTAGCAATTATTACATCGACAAAATAGCCGTACAAGCTCTTTCAATTGAGTTTTTGCTTGAATAATAGAATGAAATATTTGTTGAAGAATTGATGAAAACATGGGTAAAGGGACCGAACCTGCGATAGACTTGGTTTTAGTCACCAATGCCCTACCAAATGAGCTTCTCGTACACGTGTTCCGTGCACTATTTCCATGATCAATTCTCCAATTTATTATAACAGATGGACCATCTGCTGGCTCCTTTTTAAATTACATGTCTTTTAGAAACTGACAGGTCAAAAATTTTACAGAAACACTCTATCATATATCCGAGATGCGAAATGAATCGATTTTCTGTCCATACTACCAGGCAGAAACCTCTTTTTGGAGAAACATAGATTTTAATCGGTGCCGTGAAATAAGGTCAAATTTTAACGTTTGGTTTTATTTCAGTTTGTGGAAGTGAAGTAATTCCAAATTTTAACGTTTGGCTTTATTTCACTTTCACAAAGCGAAAAGGCAAAGATCGGTGTTATGCCGACAATCCAAAAACTATTCAGGCACTTAAGCACAATATTGATCGAGCTATTCGTGAAATAGAGCCCCGAACCATAGAAAATATACTGCAAAATTTGGTTAACAGGATGGGGTACTACCAAGCCAGCCGGCGGCAGTCGTTTAAATGAAATTATTATTATTTTTTTTTTTTTAATTTATTATTCCATAAATAATCGGAAAGTATCCTCTCTTCAATAAAGCAGAAGACTTTGAAAAATATTAAATGGATTTTCATTTACAGCAATTTTAAAAAGAAACCAACAGATGGGCCACCCTTTATATATTTTCATAAAACAATGGATGTATCCACTATGACAAATCGCTGCCATCGTTTCATCAGAAATCACTTTGCACTACGATTACACATTTGATTCTCAGCAATTAAAAATTGTTAAAATTTCATCAGCAAAATATTCTGATGAGCAATTCACCATAAAATTGGTTTGTGTATTTAATAAAATTCCCTTTGTGAATTGAAAAAACTCGTTATACAGCTACAAATAAACTTCATTTTTACACATTTTTGAAGCAAAAAGAAATATAAAATTAATTTTAAATTGAAGTTTCAAAACTAGAATCTTCAAATGTGTATGTACACACATATGTTCGTACATAGTTCATTCGTGAACTTTTGATTTTGGGAATTTAAGTATTTTGACACATTCTTTATTGAACACTTAGCCAGTACACAAATATGAGAGTATAATATGCCTCCACTGCTCGCATTTTGATGAAAATTGTAAGAAAGAACTTCACTCATCACTCATTTACTCTGCGATTAGTTGAAGTGTATACACCCAATACTAAAAAAGTCGAAAATCTTAATAATTCAAGGAATGTTGCGTATTCGACCCGTAGATTCCAAAGAAATTAATCGAACCAAACAAAATATAATAAAGTCTTCATCTATAAACAACAGAGACTTTTAACTTAAAAAACAAGTTCGCGGAATATGTGTGAAGGTTGAAAGGGATGGGGTTCGAATTATTTTTTTTTTATTGTTATGTAATCATTTTTCAGTTACTTCGCCTGCAGTTGTCAAAAGAATAAGTTAAAGTCTGTGGTAAATAAATAAATAAGACAAATATTGAGTTCCGCGCAGTAATTAAATTCCTTCTAAAATGTGGAAAATATACTAAGTAAAATTCAAACAATTTACGGAACTTCTTGCTCTGGTAAAACCATGGTTTACAAGTGGTTGGGCTTATTTAAGAGAGTCATTAGAAGATGATAACCACCTGGAGAAAAAAGTGACATCACAACACATGAAATGGTTCTATAAGTTGAATATGCCCTCATAAAAGATAGTCGACTCAAACTAAAGGAAATCACAGATAGGTTTAAAATTTTTAAAATTCTACACGATCATCTTGGAATGTCAAAAATCAGCCCAACTTCAGGGCGCCCAGAAATTTTACGCCACATCAAAAAAAAATATATATATATTTATATTGCGTGGAATGTTGTAAGCAGTTTTTGAAGCTGTGTGACGACAATCTAGCAGAAGTTATTAACAAAATTGTTACTGGAGATGAAACTTGGGTTATTATTATGACCTTGTGATAAAACAGGTGTCCATTCAGTGGCGTAAAAGGGGTGATCCAGCCCCCAAGAAGTTTAAGGTGGTGCCATCGGCTGGGAAGATCATGGCAAGAGTGTTTTAGGACTCACAGGGAACCCTTTTAATAGATTATAAACCAAAAGGCTCCAGCATCATAGGAGAATACGCTAATGATCTAAGATACGTAAGAGAATCTATTGAAATAAAAAGGAGGGGGAGATTAATAAAAGGTGGTCTTACTTCATGACAACGCACGGGTTCACAAGGTTCAAGTTGTTCACAGCTGCTATGAAGTCATATGGCTTCCAGAAATTAACTCATCCATATTACATTCCTGACCTGACACCTAGTGATTATTACATGTTTCCAAATTTGAAGACAGACTTAAGTGGAAAGCTACAGGTAGCCACAGGTAGACAAAAACGAGTATTTGGAAGGCAATCCGGAGAATTATTTTCATGAAGACTTAGAAAAATTAATCTATAGATCTAAGAAGTGTATTCATGTTCAAGGAGAAATCATGTTCTATCCCATTCCGCGAATTTTTTACCATACATATGAACGCAAGTATATTAGGGTGGTGCAAATCTTCGAAGCATCAGAATGCTTAGGTCTCACCCACGTTTTAACTCAAAAGCGTACGTGATGGTATAATTCTAATTACATATTTAAATACAGCATAAAATTTTAATCTAGAAGCATTTTATATTTTCTTGTAGACGTTATTGTGAAAAAGGCAATGTCACAATGTCAAAACCACTTTTCTTTAGATTTTGAGTATAAAACAGTTACAATTGAACCTTATAACTCGTTTCTCGGACACAATATGATCACTGTTTAAGTATCATACTTCCATAGGTGGGTATGACCAATTCGTAAGATTAAATCTTCTCCTATGACCTAATATTTTTCTGATTTCAGCACAATTTTTAAGGATTCATATTTTTGAATATTACAACTAAGACCGACAAAATGTTGACATTTAAATTTTCATACAAATTAGGACCAATCCAATATACAATACATATGAGCATATGTAATCCAATTGGAGATTAACATTTTAATCTGGCACTCCTGTGGTTCTGTCAAAGACAAACAGCTGATATTTGACATCTGTGAATACTGAACATTGATATTGGACACTTTCGGTTTCCTAGGCCCTAAGCATAGCTAGGGAACTTTCTTCTGATTACTCGATTGCCACACGTGACCACCTAATAATTCCCCTTCCAGTTAGGGTAAAAAAAAATCCAACCAACAGCAACAGCTGATTTTAAGACCAGTTGTTTATTTCGGTTTATTCCGGCGTTGTGTTTCGTACTTATTTGGTATTTGCAAATTTTCTTTGGAAAATTGTAGTTTTAATGAATTTTGGAAATACTTTAATATATATTAAGGACAATATTTACGTGTCTGATTACGTTCAATGAACAATAATAATGATAAAAAATGTCCATATGACTCTTTGACAGCACTAATTAGGTAGACGTTCTGAAAATAAGAGGAAAATTAGTCAGCATACCTAACTACGGCCTTGAAATCCGAACGCTCCCATTTGTAATTATGGAGCGGTACGTGAGAGAACAACTCATTTTGATTGTTAAAACTCATCTCTGAAATGGGGACAATTTTACCAACATAATTCGCGTATTGAGAAATAATGTCTTATACAAAACCGTCCATCTCATGCCTAAGTTAAATATTGCCGCAGTGAGTGACGGTGTTCGTGACAATTCGTCAAAATCCATTTACCATTGTTCCCAGCCATTTGGAGTTTAATAAAGCTCCACGAAACGAAAAAAATCATGTTCAGTGATGATAAGATTGAGGGTGGCCGTGGTGTGGTGGTAACATCATTGCTTGTCACGCTGCAGGTTCATGGTTCGAATTCTGATGTCTAGAATCATCTATTTATTTCGTATGAAATAAATAAAAAAGTCGATCAATTGCGACAGCTTAGTCAACTCTACTGCGAAGGCATAACACTGGCAGTAGAATGGTCATATGGCTGAAATGCAACTTGATCGTGATGATGACATCAGGAGGACTGAAAAATACTGTGAATAGTAAGCAACGACAATAACAGCAAAACAAAAATACTCCCCAGTTATCTGGACGCCACCCTTGGAGTTCACTGAAACTTAATAACAGCCTAGTTTCAAACCAACTACACCAATCTCTCTTTCTCTCTGTCTCTTCCCCTTTCAACAAAATGCCCGTGTCCTAAAAATTAGTATAAGGGTATTCATAACCCCTTTTACACGTACAAATTATAAAAAAATAATCATTTTCAACTGAATGGCTACGTAAATAAACAAAATTGTCGCATTTGGGGTCATGAAAATCCACGGACCATTCACGACCAACCAATGCATCTACAAAAAGTCACTGTTTGGTGCAGATTTCGGGCCGTCGAAGTGATTGGATCATACTTTTTGAAAAATTCTCGTGATGCACAGCTAAAAGATTGGATTCGACGCGTTTTTTTATAAAATCGTACGCCATCCTATAGCACTGTAAATCAAATATGAAATTTCATCAAAACCGTTGCAGCCGTGTTCGACAAAATCTACTTTTTTTTCAAAATCGGCCCTTAGTCGATTATCGTAAATTTTGGGGTTAGAATGAAAATTCCGATTTCCCCTACAAATCCCAGATATGAAGTTTGAAGGAAATCCGTCTAGTTGTTTAGGCTGCAGTTTCTCACCGCCCACCTCTCGCGAACGTCTGACAAACATCCGAGAGAATAACTTGTCATGAGAAGCTTCTCTCAATCGAAAAATTTGACCTTCGGAAACGACATAAAATTGTAGGTCCCCACCATTCGTGAGCTGCACAGCCCGAGTGGCTGGAAGCTAAGCTAGGCCCTGCATTGGGTTGTTAGCGCCAAAATATTATTATTATTATTATCAAGTCAACCATTCAGCGTATAATGAATAACTTTGAAACTCAATATACACTGGCAGGTAACATGAAGTCTAAACGAGTTTGTAGCGTATAGCAAAATAGATATATACCTATAGATAATATTGATGAAAATCCGAGCACCTCAGTTATACACCGTGAACAAGAATTTGGAATGTCTCCGGCAAGTTTGTTTAAAATAATCAGAAAAGATTTGCATTTGTACTCAACAAGTAACGAAAAATGACCATATGCGCCGGGGAGAGTGGAGTGAGAAGCCTTTGTAGCTCCATATTGACGACCCCAATTTTTGGAAAATATCATCATGAGTGACGAAGCTCATTTCGAGTTATCTGGGTTTGTTAGTAAACAAAATATCTGCTATTGAGGCACTGACAATCCTCAATGGAAACACCAACGACCTTTGGATCGGCGGCAACACTTGGCCACATTTTTCTGTAAACGCAAGTCATAGCAATTATTGATGATCGCGACATGTTGCAAAACTCCTTGGTGCCCAAATTGGATCGATTAGGCCTACAATACATGTGGTTCCAACAAGACGGTGCCACATCAGACAGATACGATGGATTTATATCAAACAGAGGTGATATCGATTGACCTTTGGGCGTACTTGAAGGGAAAGGTCAACGGCAACAAGCCAACCACAGTTCCGATGCTAAAGGATAACATTATTCAAGAAATTGGTGAAATAACACCCGAAATGTGCCCAAATGTTATGCAAAACATGGTTGAAAGAGCAAGTATCTGCACCGCGGCCAGAGGTGGCCAATAAAATATTCCATACATAACTGTTATATACCAAATATTACATCAATAACAAAACAAAATAAAAAATTGTGTTTCATTTCGGAGTTAGTCAAAAAAATACATAGGCTTGGAACATAAAAAAATAACCTTTCCTTTTCATTACTCCTAATGAAGCCAACCTAACGTACTGGTAACTGCTCTATGCCAGGTTTATAAAACTACTCTGGTTTAGAAGTGAAAAAGACACCCTGGAAGGTTTTGCAAGCTCTTGAAAATATGGTAATTGTTGGTGACAACGTCTGAAGAGAGCCACAGGATGATCCATTATTTCCTAAACAATGCTGTAGATTTTCTTGAAAGATGTGGCCTGGCATTGTTTTGATGGAATCCTCGGCGATTGATCAATGACCACCGTTTCCCTCCAAGAACTGCCTTCAATTGCTCTAATTGTTGACCATAATACTCCTTTGTGAAAGTTTGGACAGGAGAAAGTATTCAAATCGGACAGCCCCACTCATATCCTGCCAGATAGAGAGCATTATTTTTTTGAAGACCTGCCTTATGCTCTTGCTGCGGTTTATCTGAAGGACTCAGCTGCTGCATAGGATTGTGAATGTTCTCATAGAAAACCCATTTTTCATCGCCGGTCACAATCCTGTTGAGGAACGAGTCAGAATTTAAACGAGAAAGCAACGAAGGCCAAATTATGCGGTACCCATTATCTGAACTTATGATACTTATACAAGTGCTTTTAAGTGTCTGTGCACTGTGGAACTGTAAGAATTTAATTGTTCACATGCAACTTATACGTTGCATTACGATTTTTATGGCAAACATGCTTCTCGGTCACTTCAAAAGATTTAGCCTACTCGGTTCAAATTTTAAGCATCGAAAGAAACAATTTTGTGCAATATGTATTAAAAATAACAAAAAAGCCCCATGGAAAATTGTATCTGGGCGACTTAATTAGAAAATTCGAGGGTATCGAAAGCCCGCATTATTTAATGGTTCCCTTGCTCCCCGAAATGTATAAAACTCAATCAGAGTGTTCACAAATTTCAAGTGTTGGATTCACGATACTAGAAGTACGGACTTAGTTCCGCATCGTCTTCTTTCTTTCGTTCTGAGTCTGACAAAAACATCAGCGACTTAGAGTTCGAGTATGAATGCATGTCGAACCAAAGCATCTTGTTAGTGACGTCACACATATTTCTCTGATTTTTCTAAATCAAGACTGAATGTTCACAGCTATATATCTGAGCATCTTGATCAACAAGTTATAACCGTTTTGTATCATCTATGGATAAGTCAAAAACGAATACCTACCAAAGCTGCATTATTAAGTTAAAATTTACTATACCCAGATAGGTAATGCAAAAGCCTTTATTGAATGAAAATGTAATTTTGTATATCTGAATATTTTATTACAAAATTCACCTCAAATCAACCAACTTTCCTATTGAATTACTCAGGAGCCACACATGTGCGTGAAAACGTGCTAAAATGAATATATCAACCAAGAACATATTTCCCTGCTGTTAATGCTTCAATACACACTGCTTATACAAACAATACGAATTAAGATAACACACACAGGAAATCAATACCCGAGGAGAGCCTGCAACCTGTTTGCCTTGTCAGCTTTCCCGTACAAATATATGTATAGCCACACACACAATTCGCCCCTAACATCCGGGTTCCACATTCACAGAACCTTATCAACCGCCTTAACCTCAAAGCAAACTCACATCCATCAAAAATGAGCTTACTTCGTCTTAACATGAAGTATACTATTGAATTGGATACACTACGGGTGGGGAAAGATATATCAAAGCGAGGATTTCTCTTGTTTTTTGCTTTATGTTTCTTTTAGGCCAAAACATCAGTCATCAAGCCCGTAAACCGCAAAACCGAAAAAATAAACTAAGCTCATACCCTCCACCCATATGCAATCTGTCTACCACCCACTAGCGAGCGACCCCCCGGAAGAAATCTCAGCAACCTCCAGGGCAATGGTAACAGGGGTAATTTTAAGAAAAATTTTCCCTCATCAATATCCGTTTTGTGTTCCAAAAACAAAAGAAAAAAAAAATACGATCTGCGTATACATTCCTTTCATCTTACCTTACTTGGTCCCGTTTAAAACCTCCAACTGTTACTCCTACTCCTATTCGAGAAACCATACAAAATTAGATCTCAAAAAAATTGGGCCAACCCACTATGCTGGGGCAGCGACGCTACTCAATCATCCTTCAAAAATGACGGATACGAGTTTTGTTTCATTTTGGGATTTTTTTTTTTTTTTTTTTTATTTTGTTTTTTGTTATTTCTTCAGTTGCTCTGTTCGCTTTTGTTGTTTCCTTTAAATTTCATTATTGTTACGATTTGTTTTCTTTCTTTTGCTTTGTTTTGTGTTGTTTTATTATAAATAGATTTGCGTCTTCGAGCAATTTCCTTCCGTCAATTACAGCTCAACGATACGTAAGAGATAAACGAGTGAATTTTATGTATTCTACGATTGTGCCCGGAGGAGTCTTATCAGTCGGAAGTCGATGAGGTTTGCTTTGTTTCTTGCCCTTCAAAGCGAATACCACTGACATAGATTTTGTTGTTTTTAAAATTTCTCCCCAACCCTATTGGTAAACCAACCAATTAGAAGTCGACAAGGACTTATTTTCCATTGAGTAATCAAAAATTCACGCACAGACAAAACGAATCCAAGGATAAAAAAAAAGTATCCTTTACCGCAAAAGTGAAAGAAAAATGGTTACAAAATAAAATTATTACATTTCTCTTTGAGTATTCCCACGAAAACACACTCGTAATACTTTTCCTCGTATTTTTTTTTTTATAATATTTTTTTACTTTGCCTTTCTTTTCGCTAAACCAAAGGCTAAGTATGAATAGCTAAACTCAACATTTATATGGGATGTTATGTTTAGGTGGCGGCACCACGACTAACGAATCCAGCACCGCACTGAAGTACATTCAACAAATCCGCAATCGTTTCACGCCAAGGATGGTTAAAGAAAGAAGGGAAAAAAACACGAACGCGACATACACAACACTCCACGACTCCACGTTGAAGGAAATCCCTTATCTAGCACTCTGCCACTTCAGAGTTACACCATAGAAAGCTATTTAAAATAATTCCGCTCATGCGATGGGGGAGAACTTTTACCCAACCGGAAGGAGGGATTTAAGCCTTAAGAAATCCGAAGGAACGCAATTAGAAGATGGAATACGTCAGAGGGAGGTGAAGACCGGCACCTACCCAAATGATGAATGTAAAGACGGTACAAACACACCGCGTAAATGGAGAGAAAACCAAATAAATCCATCCACTAATTTCGCACTAATTATGTAACTTGTATTTGTATTTTTCCCTTTTTCGGGATGTAAATCCTTAAGGACTTAGCATAAATTTCTTTAAACTCCACTCTATAAAAGGACCTTATCGCACAATCCTATAGCTCGCGGATATACGAACAATTTAGATAAGAAGCTGACGATGTTTTTCGTTTTTTTTCGCAACACGTATACTCGACCGTTTTGTGACCGTTTAATCCGGCGTTCGAGGCGCATCTAATGATAACGTACAAGGTGCTCATCAAGGATACTTGTTCGTTTGTTTAGGGTTTTTTCTGTTTTCTTTTTTTTCCCATAAAAAATAGAAGGGAGTGTTGAGAAGTGAAGGATATGTGTGGGAAAGTTCTCCCAGTCATGTTTTACTCTCGTAAGAGAGCTTTCATGGTTTCCAATGTTTTCGCCTAGAAAGTGCCTTCAAAACTCTTTTGTCAGGTGATACTCTCTCAAAAAGAGAGTAAGAGATAGTGACATCGTCGAAATTGAGTATTAACTCGTATAACAGTATTCCAAGATTTAAAACTAGTAAATCTGAGTTTTGGAAGAAATGAGTAAGAGATTTATTTTATTCATTTATTTATTTCGATGATTTAACTTAAGTTCTGATATCAAAATCCAAAGCCGTGTCGCCTCGGTTCATTTAGGGAGAGGGGCACCATTATTAAATGAGGAAATTGCTGATGATCTCCTTCTCAAAGGCTGTTCTACGAGTAGATAAAAAAAAAAAGGGCCGCACATCGCGATGACAATATTAGTTGCACGATAGCAATTAAAACTTTGACATCCTACATGATGGATACATTTATTGGACTCTCCTATGAACCGTACCGCAGTTTTCTTTTTTTCCTGTACTCGTAACATACCCAATGTATGCACACAACGAAAATGGTAGCATCTTAAACACGCCTAAACGATATTTAATTTTCCAAGTAATCCTTAAAATCTGAGCCCAAAACGAAAGTTTTTCTTAGTAGGCTAGATTTTTAAAGCGGCGTGAAATCCGTAATCGTGAGCAGAATCCTGAAGAAGTTCTTGAAACTCCATTACATCCAGAAAAATGGACAGTTTGGTGCGGTTTACACTCTGTTGGGATCATCGGTCCTTATTGTTTCAAAAATGAGACCAGAGCTCGCGTTACGGTCAATGGAGATCGGTGCCGGACCATGCTCAACGAAAATTTCTTTCAGAATATGGCAGGATGGCGCTACGTGTCATACTCAAACCATCGGTTTTTTGAAATCACAATTTGGCGTGAATGTGATTTCGCGAAATGGACCTGTCAATTGGTCTCCGAGATCATACAAATTGACACCTCTCGATTCTTTGGGGCCACCGTAAGACATTGGTTTATGTGGGTAAACCAGCAACTACTGACCACCCTGAGGTCAATATTGTGATGAACAGGCCGATTCACGTTGTACAGGCAGATTTACTTGAAAAAATGGTCAAAAATTGGACTGACAGGATGACCTTTGTAAAACGTAGTCGAGGTAGTCATATGCCCGGAATTCTATTCAAACATTAAATGCCAATAATTTTTCCATCAAATAAAATAAATACATTGCCAGTTAATTTATTTTTGTGTGTTTAATTTCAATTTAAAATCACGCATTCACACATTTTTACCAGAAACTTCATTTACTTCCCTGTTGCGCACGGGAATTCAGTAGACTTTTGGTGCACTATTCTGTTCCAGATCAATATTATGTTTTTCTATGTTTTAGTGCAATTTGATCTAATACTCCTATGTTGTAAAATAAAGCATTTTGAGTTCTAAACTTCAGACGCTATCCATACTCAAACAATTAATGGAAGGATTTTTATAGGATTTTTATAGGAAATTTTTTTCTAAGATACTGTATTACACCTTTTTACCCTTTGTTGCACGGTTTTTGCGACATTTAAATTCAAAAACAGTTGTAGCATTCAGAAAACGGTTTTTTGGACCTGGAATGTATTTTTCTCGAATCTGGAAATCTGCCTAATTATTTGTATATTTGAATTTCCAAAAGAAATGGTCGAAATAATGCACCAACCGTGCCTGCACAAGTTTGTGAAAAAATTTCGTGAGATTTGCATGCTAATTGATAACACAAGTTATCCAATTGTTCGTCACGTGTGCTTAGCCAAGAATATTTCTGGTTTTACCTCGGATTATCAACCCACTGACTTAAGGCTGCAATCGGCCATACATACAGACAGACAGAATTGATAGACCCACTTTTTTGAGTTTCTCTTTTATAGTTATGTCAAGTTTGATCAAAATCTCGAGATGAAACACTTTTAGGAAACCAGTACATGGCACCTGTGGGGCATCGTCCTACGTACTTTCTCAAATTCAAATTTGCGCAAAGTCTAAAACAGGCGACACAATTTTTTTTTTCGAAGAATGCGTTAAGACGATATCAAATTTAAATAAAATCTTCTTAGACGTAACCGGTAATTTACAGAGGAACAGACGGAAAGACTTGCGAGACCGTTAAACTCAAATTGTACATATTATATTAAAAAACGAAAAAATAAAGAAATGTCTTTACCACACAAAGTGTAAGCGGTTGGTTCACAATAACATGCTCAAATTGAACACTTGAATTCAAATACAGGCTTTTTAAAAATAAGTAAACAAAAACGACTAATCAACACAAAATATCTCACAGAAGAAAATTATCATTATGATATTTTCGTCCTAGAATTGCCTCTCGTCTCACGTTTTGGCACACCTTAACCTGGACATCCGGTATAAAAAGAGTAAGGGAGAATAGTTTTTGAAGCAAATTAGTCCCAATGATGTACATTTAGTTGTTTTATGTAGCTTTAGAAGAGAAGATTTTCACTTATACCCTACTCCATCGACTTCCATCATTAATTTCGCATGGTAAAACAAGGTTTTCAATAACGAGTTAGAAAACATTATCGTTCACAGGCATTTCAATTTTTTGGAGCCTAAAGTTCATACTAGACTACGTCAGTGTTTTATAAATAAAAAATAGCGGATCATGCAAACCATGGACTAGGGCATCTAGTCGAGATGGTGCCTGCAGAAAATCTTGCAATGGGGAAAAGCTAACTTAGTCGACTTCAATGCGATGAAAACGCGATTCATCGCCTTTTCTAGAAAGAACTCGTCTACCGTATCACAGCTTCAAATGAATCACCAAATTACCCATTCTAAGGATGGATTATATGCATCTTTTTGGGGCCACAGTCAACTCTAGTATAACAGAGCATGGCCGCATATTCAAGGTTGCCAAATCGACATCAATGAAGTTGAGCCAGGAAAAAGATACTTTACAGCTCATTTTCCTCTACAAAGTACAAGTTAGACTAGGATTTGTTACTGTTTTCAAGTTTGGAATTCAGCCCCCAAAATATTCTCTTCATCTACTGAATAGCATACAGAGACGAGCAGTTCGCTTAATAAATAAAAAATCTTGCACTTACAATCTCCAACAGTTAGGTCACCGAAGGCTACTATCAAGAAGATTATAAAAAAAGTATATATGTGCGAGTATATGGTTGTACTAGCTAAAGTATTGCCAATAAAATTATTGAAATGGCAAGCATTTATTTCTAGGACATTATTATATTATAATAAAGATTATGCACACACTAATGGCTTATTTTAAGGTCAAGTGATAGCTTAGAAATACTTTGGGTTAGGATTAATTTCGACCTATAACCCCTTTCGCATAATGCGGCCTACTTTTATGTGTTTATAGTAAAAACCAAGGTCATAGATAATAGAAAGTACTTTACCTTTAATTAGATTTCGATAAGTGTCCATTTAGCAATCAAAATGAATAGAGCTAACTATTCAGATTTACGAAAGAGTACATACCTTTGTACATATTACAGAATAGGATTTTAGTTACCTGCTTTAAAAGACAACTCTAAATAATAGAACAGAGCATTCACGGAACTACTGTTTACAAATGTTTATGATTTTTCTAGAAATACCGGTCTACCACAATTCGTTTTCCTGTATCGTAGGACATCGTAATTTCCTGGAATCGCAAAAGAACCAAAGTCCCCTTTGATGGAATATTCCCAGCATCCACTTTTTCGCAATTAAGAGAAAAAGAGAGAACTTCGGCTTGTGAATACTATTTGGGTGCGAGTTACAATTAGAAGTGCGCGTGCTTCACAAAACCTCTTCAGAACAAGACAACAAATTCTCTCACATAGGATGAAGCTTTTCAACCAAGCGTAGAGATTATCCTGAAAACCAAATAATTTTCTTTTCATTTGCAGTCAGAACTGTGTAGAGTACAGAATTCTTTGACGAATGACCTTAAATTCTACTTGCTCCCGATATATTGACTTCGCTAACTTAATTATCAGAGGTCATTTGATCTAATAGTCCACCTTTAAAATATGAAGCATTCGTGCTTTACGTAGAACATTTTTCTCAATATCGTATTACAATCGACGTCCTTGACGGCTATCCCCAAGCATCTTTTTTTTTCTGAATTTTAATAATGTCTGATTAAAGTAAACGGAACAAACAATTAGAATGCGCGTCCTTTTTTGTGTTTTATTTCAATTAACTGAAAGTCGAATTTTTTTTAAATTAATGATGCAAAGTGTTCAGATGAAACAACAGCGTCGTAGAATTTAAGTACTCATCTTTTGAATGGTCATATTTCGTATAATGTCATTAAGAGATCAGACTGATGAATGATGATTTGCTGAAGAGATAATTTAATTCGTTTGTAGGTATTTTAATCGTCTATAAACTTGGATAATGATGAACTGTCTGTCAGTTGCGAACAAAACGTAAAAGTATTTCTTCAAGAAGAGGTTAAAAAAAAAATTTATTGCAGAAAACATTCATAAAATAAAAAAGAAAACACGAAAATGTTTCCAGTCATCTTACGAAAGATAAAAGACTACCCGTCTGGAAATATCCTTTGACCATTAAATATTCGAGAACCATTCAATTCACAAATTGATGATTATAATATTATTACTATGGGTCTGCACCACTAACAGGAAGCTGAACAAAAGGTTGTTTTAGGCTAGATGACAGCCTTGCTCAGACAAATGTACAAAGGGATTGGTTTTATGGTATTACGACCCAAGACGCCTCAGAGATGGATTCCACGAACCCTCAAATACTTAATTACAATAGCTTCGCAATATTTCCATTTCGCGTAGCCGGAGTATTACGCCCGTGTTACTATTTAGAAACTCTAGAGGCATTGTTCCAGCCTTAGCTATATAGTGGGATTCTCTACAGGACATTATCGAACTCCACCTATAAGTTCCCCGCAGTGTCCTCTTCGCTACATAATTAAATAACATTAAATGAATGACAACCTCGACATAATTGTTAACTCAAATATTTTACTTGCTTTAAAAAAGTGCTACAGTCCTCCAGCCAGCTCGATTTTGAGTTAACCGTTTGACCTCTGCGCTGGTGTCATTATTTGAGTTTACAAAGGCACCTTCTGCACAAGTCTCCGATGTGGAGTGCCCTTTTTTAATAACATCATATACAGGGTGCGGAGGCTATCTGAGGATGTGTCTTTGTTCAGTCGTAGTGTGCATCGCGTTGATAGGAGACGTTTAAGTTTTTCCTGGGAACAATGTCAGATCAATACCTAACACAAGAAATTAAAAAGCACGTCGTGATTGATGCCATATGTGCAGATTTACAGTGATCTCGAAATACTGCGGTTTTTTAAAGTCAACAGACCATTCGTTTACAGGGTTTCCGTCGAGTTAGAGGCTTCTAACAGCGATGTTTCGCTTGTTTTCAAACTCAAAAAGCATTCGACAGGTTCGGACAGCCAGAAAACCCCAAAACTTCATCAAGAAGTGCAACACCACGACCCTGGAACTTCGATTAGGTCAATTGCAAGGGACCTTCAAGTGTCGGATATAAATCTTATGCCATGAAAAGTGGCCAGTTTATGTCGGAGGAAATGAAAAACCGGCGAAAAACAAAGGAGGCTCCTCAACAAGTTGACGCATCCGAAAGATCTTTGGTTTTTTTCTGATGAACACAATGTTGACAAGGACCTGAAGGTCAACAGAAGGAACGACAAATTGCTGTAAGTAGAGCCTTTCCGTCGTATGATGTACACCAAATTTAATGCCGCAGTGAGGATCATGTTATGCTTTCCATCTTTTCCCCGCAAGGTATTCCCTTGAATTACTTTGTATTGGACGTAGCTGAACATAAAAAAAACAAATATCCCCGCAATACCATCCAAGCTCTAAGGAATTGTCCAAGTGATGACCAACATCAACAAGGTCCATTTAATTCTGGCATGTTCACGTTTGGAAATAACTATTGTTACTGTTATCGGAGGTTTTATTAAATAAATATGGGCTATAGTCTTCATGGAAACTTGCATCAAAATGCTTTAGTTGTTCTCGAACGAGCCGTGTGGAGACAAAAAAAAAAAAACACTTAAAATAACAGTATTGAGCACTAATCGCGAGAAGTCCGACTCGCACTTGACGAATTTTTAATAAAAGTCACTGTTTTTGAGTATTTTGTCATTTTAATGGGTTTGTCGTTGTCAGAAATATATATTCCAGTCTTGCCCCTGGTGTACACTAAACTAAAAAAAAAAGTCAAACAGGAAAGTTACAATCCATCTGAAACAGATCGTATGATACCCTATCCTCCTTCTTCTAATCCACCCCTAATAATGTAGACGTGGCTTTGTGAGATTATTATTATTACATTAAATGCAATGGTATCTTTCCACTCGGAGGATATTTCCGCAATTTTTAATAAATTTGGAAAAAGTGAGTGGGGCTGTTACCATTTGTAACGAAAGTTCATGGATTTTGATTAGATATTCGCAATAAGACTTTACCATCACCACAGCCTCTAAAAATAGGTCTCGCCAAGAAAAATGCATGGACGAAATGTAGAGAGAGTCAACGTCTATGTATACTTGTATATTTTATAAAGCCAATATTTTTCAGTTTCTAGAAAAATTATTTAAAAAAATATTTTTTACCACCAACATTTTTTACACCAAAATACGATCGATGTTACTTTCGATGCCGATTACAAATATGTACATATATACCTATTCAAGTCATAAACACTGCTAAACGCATTTTTGGTGGTAAAATAAAAACGAACAAGTAGCTATATTTTTATTTTTTATTTTAATTTTAATTGATTATTTATGAAACAATTTATTCAAAATTACCGCCATTTGCATTTATGCAAGCCTTGAATCGCTCTAGCCACTCATCGACAACAGCATGCACCTTGTCCATTGCAAAATTGTCCGCTGCTCGGATAAGTGAGGCCTTCCAGGACTCATTATTTGGATTGAGGTTTGCCTTGCCTCCTTATGAACTGACGCGGAGTCTTGTTGGAAGGTGTCCACTGATTGTTTGAAAACAATTATTGGTTAAGCCCCTTCACAACGCCTTTCAGAACATCTGTTTGGTAGATTTTTACTGATGCTTTTATTCGCAAAAATGAAGGTCGGTAACGCTTTCGTAGCTAACTCTCCAGTAACACATGCGGCATGATGGCACTGTTCGACTCGTGGAATGAGTTTGGATGAACGGGCATACCTCTGTCATTTTGCTTTTTGAACAATTCATCAATAGTAAACTTTTTATCATTCGTAAACATAATTTTGCTGTTACCATTTTACGCGTACCGGCGGTGTAGAGCTTTCGATTTTTCATTCCGTTTTTGCTTTAATTGGGCTGTGAGTAAGTGGCCAGTGTGTCTTTTATATGCGTTGAGTTCCAAATCTTGCTCGATAATGCGAGACATGGATTTCTGCATATCTTCACTTCTTGTGACAAGATTTTCTGCTTTCGCAGCGGTTTCCGATTATTCCTGGCTTTAACAGATTTGATCACCTGTAGTCAGTTACTTCACCAGTGACTTCAAACAATTTAACCGTTCGATACACAAATTTTCAGGTGATTGCAAGCGGTCGCAAAGTCCGGAAAATATCGCCTCTCTCCATATTAAACTTATGAAGGCAGATTACCACAACACGGTTTTCAATACCGCTCCCCTCCATATTTACAAACTACTTTTGTGTAAATCTTTTTGAGCGTTAACTTAGTAAAGGGTGGTTAAATTTTAAGGGCCGATGTTGAATGTGAACCACACCTAAACGTCAAGTTTTTTTCTGCATTTCATTTGACATTTCTCAATTTCAGACTAACTCAATTTGAACCATGGAAAGATACACAATCGAGCAACGCGTTAAAGTTATTCAGGCTTATTATGAAAATGGGCGTTCAAATCAAAATGCATATCGTGCATTTCGTGATTCTTTCGGTCAATTTAATCGTCCAAATGTGCGTACAATCGGAAAAATCGTGCAAAAATTTGTGCAAACCGGGTCTGTAGGAGATGTGAAAACACCAGTGCATGCTCGTACAGCTCGTACTGCAGAAAATATTGCTGCTGTTCGCGATAGTGTGGCTGAAGAGCCGTCCACCTCAACTCGTCGTCGTGCCCAACAATTGCACCTCTCACGCTCGTCGTTGATGAACATTATGCATAAAAACTTGCATTTACGCGCTTACAAGGTGCAATTGACTCAAGAACTAAAGCCTCTTGACCATTTCAAGCGTCGTCAATGGTCACAATGGTGGCAAGAAATGGCAACAGTGGATGATCAATTTTCGAAGAAAATCATCTTCAGTGATGAGGCACATTTTCACCTCAGTGGCGAATGATAATCCAAGAGTGATTGACGAAAAACCAATGCACCCACAAAGAGTGACTGTTTGGTGCGGTTTATGGGCTGGCGGCATCATCGGGCCATATTTTTTCCAAAATGAGGCCGGTCAGGCAGTTACTGTGAATGGTGTTCGCTATCGTGAGGTGATAACGAACTTTTTATGGCCCGAATTGGAAGATATGGATGTGGACGATATATCCATCGGATGGAGGTGTGCCGCCGAGGTCGCGGCGGCCATTTGGCCGATATTTTGTTCCATACATAATTGAACCATACCAATATTATCATAATAAAAAGAAATGACAGTAATTTCCTAAATAATTTGTGTTTTATTCAAAATCAACATCGGCCCTTAAAACTTAACCACCCTTTATAAATGTCACTCATTGAATACCTGTCAATATAGAATGTATGTGTGCAATACTAATTTCACGATGTGTTTATACGTGCACCAGTATTTATGACACGACTAGATATACTATAGGGATCTGCCGTTATTATTTCTCTAAGTTACAAACTATGTATCAAAATTAATATGTGTATACCCTATGCAATATTTTGACGCCTGGTCTAGTTTCTGACAATTTTACTTTCGGATGTTTGTCCAACGTCCGCGAGAGTTGGGACAGTGAAACAACTTTTTTTTATATTTTCTGGTATTCGAACTGGGAGTCGAGGGTGATCATGCATTTAACTACTGGCCCACGATGCAAACTAAATGTCGCATTTTTCATTGATATTGGTGTTATCCCAAGTATGGTAGTACTAAGTTTTTGTAACATTGTTGAACGGCTGATATAAGTGTCCTCAAAACTGCCCTTGTAACGTACATATGCATGTTTCGTCGAATCGAGTTTGAAGTACACGAGCTCCAAAGCGCATGTTGCTCCGCCTTAAGTAGATAGCATTAGTATGTGTATAATACATAGTATGTGCTGCAATCCCTTGATATAAATGCAATAAAATTCGATTTGCGCTTAATTATTAAAACAATTCAATTCAATTTAAATTTAGTACTAAGTAACATTTAAATAAAACTGACGCTGACCTGGGTTTGAGTCCCAGGAAACGCTAAGAAGTTTCAATGTTATTATACCTATCGCGAATGCCCTAGAAACATTCGGGAGAAAAAATTGTCATGAAAGGTTCGAAAAATGTGCAGTTTCAGCACAAAACTGTAGGACTTGGCGATTTATTTAATTTTTATTTTAGAAATCACCCAGATATTTTGTCTATCTGGAACCTAACTTTGATTTGCAAGGAAGTTGAGGTCTTGTGCCACTTATGTGTGTATGTAAGTTTCTTAGTTTCTTTTTTTAATTTCCTCTATGGTGGCGAATAAATAACGCCTCATTCCCTCTGATTGTGTAGCACCTTTGCCCATATTTCAAGATTCTTTGAGGGCTGCAGCTACGGTATCCACAATAATTATGTAAGCTTTTGTGAATCATTTCACACACTTTGCATACTCGAGTATGCACACATCCCATTAAGAAAACATGTTTTTTTTTCCTTATGACAACAATGTATGTGGGTTTTTATTAAAAATTAAGTATCCAAGGAATTATGCTGCACGAAATTTTCATCGACTTTTCGCCAACACATTTTCATTTACACTCTTGGAATAGATAACGTTGTTCGGGAAAAGAAAAAAAAAACAATTTTTCCAAAATGTATTGCGGAAGTACTATAGCTATGAAGTATCTATTACGTATGAAAATACATGTATCTGTTAAGGATAATAACAGTTGAGCTCTATCAACACCGATAATCTGACTAGCCCATTTATATTTGATTAAGTATCCCCCTTTTAATAGCCGTTTAACCATTATTAATCCACCCCTGTTATCGTTCCGGTCTAACCCAAACTATGGATAACCCATCGGATACAAAAAAATTAAACTACAAATACACGCAGCCACATGCTGACTGGCACACACGTCTCTGTGAAATAATTTGTGAGAGATGAAGCAAGCCCTGCGGGTAGTAGGCCCAGCCTATTCTACCGGAACCATCCATTTCCTCTTATACGAGTAAACTACTGGCTAATTTATCCGCATCATAATTACTGAAATGAAATATTTAGTAAACGATGTCCACGTGACATCCGGCCATAGTCTTGTAGTTACACAGTTCCAGTTGCTCCCTTTTTTTTATAACCATGTATCTCTCTATCCCCGGCATTTCGGATTACCCAACAAGAAAAGTTTTCTATTTTCCCTTTTTAGCTTACTACCCCACCGTTCAGTAGTTGCACCTTCGGCATTCTGCCATTAAGGACAAACGGTCCCTCTGTGAATAGATGTATATCCCACCAGCAGCAGCAGTCCGCATTTGAAAACGAACCAAACTCAGGGCCATTGCCAGGAGCGGTGTGTAGAAGACGAAGACACGGGTTGAATTATTGCAACATGAGAAAATTTTTAATCAACGCTACGTGATGTCACGCTATCTTCACAGGCTCACAGGATTTCCACACCTTTTCTATGCAGACAGCGCTCCTTATTCGTGCGAACACCGGGTCATATTTCTGCAGGTTCAGCTCCATCATCGTCATCGTAGTTGACCTACATACACCCGTACATATGCACAATACACCAGCAGCGGTATTCCTAGTGTGCCTATGATGTCGACTCGGCTATTTTCAATGTATCTATGTATGTATGTGCGAAATGTAAACTGAGAGGGCGAACCAATGACGAATCCTAGCATAATGCAAGGGGACAAATGAAAAAAAGGATACTCAAGAATTTTAAAGCTATACTTAGCTTCTAACGACCAAGGGATAATTTGATTTACTTTTTCTTTACTCCTGTTTTCGCACCTAGCTTCAGCTGGAGAGGGTGCGACGCACGGTGGATAGCAATGGTGGTGGCTGGCCCCACTGTATACCCACCGGAGTGCTACTAATTAAGCAAGCTGTTTATTTTCCTTCAGGGTGTTGGAAAATTGAAACAAAGAAGAAGGGGTAACAACGTGAAAGAGTGGCAACTGAAAAACTCGCGAAAATTTATGAGTTTCTCCTTAGGGGCGATGTTGGTATGGAGTATAGTTGCAATGCACTGCGAGCATACGACCTGAATGAATGATTCTCTGATTCTTGTGAAGTATCCCGTGGAGAGATTTAAGCCCACAAAATATATTCACAACAGGAATTTATACTTTTACATTGGATAAGAAGAGGGTATTATTTCTGTACTTTAATCCAAGCTTTGTTTTTATGTTGAAATCGTTTTTTTACGCCCCGAGGTTGGCGACCTACTTGCTATTTCCTTAATGAATAAACGGATGTAACTACAAAACTAATGGTCTAGGTCTGATTTGTTTCAGTTGATTCAGTCGTTCTTTAGGTCAATGGACAGAATGTAAGAAGATGGCCGTAGTAAAAACTATCTACTTTGAAATACTTGTGGTATAAAGCTTTTAGGCAAGAAATGCAACAATGGAAAAATAGGTCGGAGTCTCAATAGTGTAAAACGGACTTGAGTTGGACCCAGTCCTTAAAATAAGCAGTTGTCGTACTACTACGATATTTACCTTTCAACACTTTTTTTCCTAAACTGTATCATTTTTATATCAGTTATTGACATTTTTATAATAGTTTTGATATTTATGTTGAGTAATAAATCACTTTAAATTCGTTTGCGTACTTTATATGCAAACGTAATCAAGCGTAATATTACAGTTGAAAACTTCAGCAAACCGCCCGCGTATTGAGACTTTTCGTTAATTTTTATGTAATTTCCCCCAGATGAATTTCACCTCACGAACAAGTTAATACTGTATTATATCTGATAGATTTGACAGCAAAAAAAACTTACAATCAAAAGAAACAAAAAATAATGCGGATTTCTGGCCCAAAGCGAACAGAAATGGAAACTTAAGGAATGTTTTTAATTTTCGTAGAAAATATATGAAAGGACCTAGGGTCCTTTTATTTTATTCGCTTCCAAAAAATATTGAATATAATTCAATAATGGTGCCGTTCGGAAATTATAGCATTTGACGTGATTCGACTGAACTAAATATCCTTTCGGCCATAACTTGGAAAGGGGTCAAAATAGACCTTACATCTAGTACAATTTTGTACCTGCCTGGACACAAGGAATCATTTTCTGGTAGCAGGACTTTGAATTCTGGCACATCCTGTAAATGAAGTTCATATGGGGATCTGTAACCTCTTTCCTTTCAACAAGTGACGGGGCTCCTTTCCTCTAAAGAGCTTGTATAGTGAATGTATAATTTTTTTAGATAAAGTATTTGATGAAAGCAGTTAAAAGTAATATACATAGTTTTTTTGACTGTAGAGTTTTTCTAATCACGAGAATCTCATAATTTATTATTTTTGGTATGAAATTATATTTTCAAAATGGCAAACAAAAATCTTTAACCTGTAATAGTTCTACAGGTAATAAGTGATGGTAAATTCAAGCCATAATTTTAATTTTTAAAAAATAAATAAATATTTTGGCCCTAAAAGTCCGTACAGAGCAAAGCCTTGCTTGTAGCTACCATTCGTGCTCTGTGACTAACGAATGGGAGGGACCTACAATTTTAAGCCGTTTCCGAATAGCAATTTTTTGAGGAAAGCTTCTCATGAAAAACTTAACTCTCGGATGTTTCTCAGACGTTCGTGAGAGGTAGAACCGTGAAAAAATTTGTTGGTCTCCCGCTTAGTGATCGTACACTTAACAACTGAGCCATGTTTGTCAAGATTTCATACGAGTAGCGTAAGCATACTTTTTTTGATATCACGGTATTTTATTTAAGGGGCATATACAATTTGGCTACTCCCCAGGCGCTTCTGACAGGATTAGGTTAACGTATGTAGATTTATTTATAGTTCATTCATGCCGTTTATTTCTATAGCAAATTGTACTGTGCTTACATATACAAGATGAAAAAGTTAAGTGTACGCCCTAGTGATACACCTCATATTGTTATAATTATGCCCCATTTTTAAGTTAAAATCAACAGATTGGAAGTACTTTAAATACAATCTCGAAGAACGTTTGCAATTAAATGTACCTATTATAGCAATCAATGACCTCGAAGATGAGATACTACTATTTACTTACTACATCCAAAAGTCGGTGATGTGTAACTCCTGAAGTTAGGGGAAAACAGAAGAGGAATAACTTCATATAATACGTAACATAACCAAAGAGAAAAAAAAAGCAAGAAAACGATGGCAACAGACTAGAGCTCCAACAGATAAAACAAGATTCAAAAACTTTAACAGCAAACTTCGAAAAGAAATCCTGAAATGATGACCGTGATAAATGAGGAGGAAGGGCCCATTCGACTGACAACCATCAACGCTGAAAAGGCTTCAGTGTTTGATTTAATTTCAGGGGGGATTCTGAAACAGCTACCGTGGAAAGCCGTAATTAAATTTACACAGATTATCAATGCAGCTCGTGCTCGTGGAAACTAGCCGAGGTAATTATGATACCGAAGCGATGATTTCAAAACTATTTGAAAAACTCTTGCTTCAAAGGCTTTTACCTGTAATAGAGCAAAAGTCTCTGATATCATCACTTCGGATTTTGAATTTTACCTTGGATCAAGTTCATAGAAAAAACAACTGTTGTTCAGTATTCCTGTACGTAGCTCAGGCCTTTAATAGGGTGTGGTACAAAGGACTTATAGCTAACAACGATACGCTACCTCCCTTGTTTTATTCACCCCAAACACAAATTTAAATTACCTACTGAAACAGGAAATATGTATCTTATCTTTATTAGGTAGATAATAACGTAGGGATGAGGAGCACTCTCACTGAAAGATGGCTGGTTAGCAATCACTTGCCACAACACAGAAGCCAAAAACTGGCTCATGTCTGCGGTCAAGAGAATAAAACTATGGCCAAATGCAAGTCTGTGCATTACCCAGGGTAGTAACATTCCCAAGTTATTCACATGCGTAACATATATCCCCGCTGGTGACGAAATGCCCAAAGAAACGTTCTTAGCCCGGATCACAAAGCAAAACACCGGCACTTCCACGTCAAGATGGCGATTCAGGGCTACGAAAGAAAGAAGCAGTGGAGAAACTATAACTGTAAATGAAAGATCAAAGGACATCAGAAATGTAAGTTATTCCTCAATTTCACTTAGACTCGAGTGAGGATAAAGGGATTAGTGAAGCCTGCCGACAGCACCAAGTCTGTAGCCTCTACTAAGAACAGAGCTCCAGTTGCACATTCAAAGTTCAGTGGTCAGCAAAGGCTAGTTGGCGCTAAACAGCAGGCTAAACTTGGAGTAAGAAAAACTCAAGAAACGTGTCATAACAAAAAACAGATTACAACTGACAACGCCCAAGGCATTAGAAGACAGGGTCTCAACGCCAAAAGCGTCAGAAGCCAACTCCTCGGCTGACCAAGCTATAAATGGTAGCAATCCTGCCGGCATTTTCCGGGATTAATCTAAATCAATGGATATTAAGTACATCCAAATAAACGTACAGCACGCAAAAGCCGCCTCGGAGGTTTTAAGTCATAGATTTAATAAGGATCACCTGGACGTGGCTTTTATGCAGGAACAATATATATACAAGAACCAAGTAAAAGGCCTAACAGGTGAGATGTCCTACGATTCTGTAAGTGAAGGAAAACCTAAAGACTGCATTTTATTTAAAAATAATATGAGAATTATTCCCATTCCAGAATTCATTAAAAAGGATCTGGTGGCGGCAATAATTGAGCTATCCAACAAAGGAGGTAAGACATATATAGTTATGTGGCAAGCGGCTTACACCTGGAATAATAAACTCGCCAAATTGAGTGCTGAAACCAGAAAGCTTTTCAACAGAGCGAAACGCAATGGATAATATATAGAGTAACCCTAACCAGATATAACCTCGAGATTAGAAGAGCTAAGCGGGAATCATGGAAGAGCTTCTGCAAGAATCTCTCTGATACTCGCAGTAGCGCGCGTATCCACAGAACTCTTTCTAAACAGCACACTAATCAGATCAGGTTACTGAAAAAACCACATGGTACATATGCACAAAAAATAACCTTCCTTGTTCCTGTCTCCCCAGATGATCTTCATCAGGTAAGGATCAATAGACCAACCAGAGAAGACTGGAAAAGAGCTGAGGAAATTTTCATGAAGGTAAAATTAGATGGGCAATACACACATTCCAACCTTTCAAAGTTCCAGAAGAAGACGGTGTATTTCCAGCACTCCTACTGATCAACATCTTCAGAACTAGTTATGCGTGGGGTCACATACCAATTAAATGGAAACAGATCTACCAAAATCATATCGACCGATAAGCTTCTTCCCTTCTTCCTCAAGACGATGGAGAAAATTCTGGATAGACATATCAGAGATGGGGCCCTTCCTATGAATCCCCTTCATAAAAATCAATATTCCTATCAACCTGGGAAATCAACTACCCATGCTCTTCAGAAGCTTGCATCAAGAAGTGATAAATCGCTTACCGTTATCGTTGCTTTCTCGATATCGGGGGTGCCTTTGACAACACCGAACACGCCCAGATATACAAATGTATCCAAAACATAGACAATACTACATGTAAATGGATAAAAGGTATGCTCGAAGATAGAAAAATAAAAACCACACTAGGCAGCCATAAACTCAGCATCACTGCAGCTAAAAGATACCCTCAAGGAGGAGTTCTCTCCCCTTTACTATGGTCCATCATAGTCAATAACTGCTGACAATACTCGACAACGATGGCTTTTATGTCCAAGGGTACGCAGATGATATTGCTATCCTAATCAGAGGTAAATTGGAAGAAACAATCTCGGATCGCCTCCAGAGGATTAAACCTAGCTGCCGGCTGGGCTGAAAAGTTGGCTTAAATGTCAACCCCAAGAAAAGTACCATAATTGCTTTCACTAAGAGAAGAAAGCTCGATAGGCTCAGAAAACCCAAACTCTTTGGTGAAACAATAGAATTCCCAAAAGAAATCAAATTCCTTGGGGTAACCCTGGATGAAAAACTCACATGGAATTATCATCTTAATAAAGCCATAGACAAAGCCAGGATCTCCCTATGGACCGGCAGAAGTCTTCTTGGCAAGAACTGAGGACTAAATTCCAAAATGACTCTATGAATGTATACAGCCTATTGTCACATACGCAGCATCCGCATGGTGGCAAAAAATCAAACAAAGGTTCAATAAATTACAAAGACTAGCTTGTGTGTGTGCTACATGAGCCGTGAGAACTACTCCCACGGCAGCGCTAGAAGTCATCCTAAATCAACCACCGCTTCATCTTTATATCATGAAAGAAGATATGGTTAATGAATATATGCTCATCACAGAGGATGAAAAGAATACAAGATCTATTCATTCTGATCTTGTACAAGAAATAAAAAGGAATGAACTACTTGAAATAAGTATAACAGACAAATGTCTTCCGAAATTCAACTTCAGCCACAACTTCAAGGTTACATTTCCAGATAGAAGTAACTGCGAACAGAATAAACCTACATTTACTAGATACTCTCATGTATGGTACACAGATGCGTCCAAAACAGATGAAGGAGTCGGGGCCGGTGTATATGAACTGAGCACGAATACTCCCCTATACGCAAGTATGGATAAAAGTAGCTCAATATTTCAAGCCGAAATACATGCAATAGGGCTGTGTATCCGGGAGAACATAAATAGATCTATAACCAACAAGAACATTTATATTCTCTAAGATAGCAAAGCTGCGTTGCTTGCAATTAAGGCATATGAAATTACCTCAAAACTAATATGGGATTGCCTTTAATTGCTCATAAAATTGACCAGCACAAACAGAGTTCATCTCATTTGGGTACCTGGTAATGGAAAAGCTGATAACCTAGCTAGAAAAGAATCCGCATCAAACTGCATCATGCCAAGACCATTCTGCGGAATATCTAACAGCACTGCAAAAAGCAGTATTAAGAACTGGCTCAAAGAAAAAGCGCATCATTACTGGATGGAAACTGAAGGTAACAGAGAGTCCAACAAATTCCTGCCAAATGCTTCCCACCTAAGAACGAAACAACTCTTACAACTAAGTAAGAGTCAGATTCGCTTGGTCACAGGTTTCTTAACGGGACACTGCGGAGTTAAAAAAACACCTCATGGCCATGGGAATAGCACAAGACGACGTATGCAGAATGTGCAACGAAGACGAGGAATCAGCAGAACTCTTACTTTGCCACTGTGATTGTCTTATCAAAACACGACATCGTTTCCTAGGTAACTTCTACCTCAAAGCAGAAGAAATATATGCCAGCGCACCCAAAGCCTGATTCATCATTAAATCCGGCATCATGCATGAGCTTTAATTAGAGGACATCACAATAGGCCCACCTGGGGCCGCAGTGATATGGGACTAGCTCCCGCCTCGTTCTTCAATCTACAATTTACATCAGCTTGCCCTTTTAAGTTATAAGCCCAATGATTGAGACAAGGGAAAGGATACGAATAGGGAAGAATTTGAGACTGGATCGGTATTGAAAGAGAGTTAAGTCACCATGCACAGTTCATTTTTGATCTTTGGAGAATATAGGTTCCCGGAAATAAGGTTAGGTTATGTTATGTGACGAAAGAACAAAAGTACAAATGCATTGCGATGCCCATTAGGGAAAGAAATAATATGCTAATCCAGTTTTACCATTTCTTGTTAAATTATCCGATAGTTTTGATCTAACTATATTTATATTCACGGAGTTTTCCAGATAGTTCCTCTATGTCCTGCAACAAATGTCTTTCAAAAAAATATAAAGATTTTGTGATAGAGGCCTATGCAGTGACAAAGGAGGTGATAAGAGAGGTGTCTTCGTGTGTACCTTTTCATGTAAATAATAATAAAAATAGGTCATTTTTATTAACTTTCATCGTTCTCATATGATGCTCCAACGTATTATGTGTCGCAATTACTTCAAGAGTTTTTCGATTCTAACCTCGATATCACTACTTACTGGAGTTTGCAAAGTGAGGCTGTTATTTTTTTGCCTGTATTAACTAAGTCTAGCACTGAGCCTTTCCCAGCCAGTTCATCAACCTTTTTATTCCCTATGGTACACCTATGAACGGTGTTATAGCTTTACTTTCTTTTGTGTACCAAGAAGCCAAGATGAAAACGGATTGGACGCTTAGTACCTGACCACATACATAGTATGTGATTACTACATTGCCTAGTTAAGTGTGGTTTTAGAAAATTAACTAGTGGGTCCAATTTATTGCACTTACTTGCGCCACTTTTAAAGATACCCATCAAAAACTTTATGTTATTGTAGCCAGGGTTACTAAAATGTTGCTACCATATTAGCGCCAAAAAACTACAAAATTGAAGGAAAAACAACCAAAAATCAATAAAAACTAAAAAAAAACATCTGCCGAGAGACTAAGGACACTAAGGACGTTCGCACCAGTAGCTTGATTTTGTACGGCATACATAGAGACTTTTTCACTAAGGGGTTGGCTTTAGTAATGATCAACGATGTGCTACTGTCGTGGGTAAAATGCTCATTCTACAGTAATTTATCACGAACACCTCACAAACTGGTCAACAAAATATAGAGGCCCGTGCGCAACCGTCATTGAAATGCATTACAGCGACACACAAGTCACAAACTGGTGACTTAATGTCATATTTCAATCTGTTTTGTGTAGCTCCGTGTACCTGAAAGTAAAGAGAACAAACAAACCAACGGCAGACAAATTGATAGATTCAGAAACATAATCGAAACAAGAGTGTTTTCTTTGAAATTAAATAGGAATATCAAGTGCCAATTTAGAAATCGAAGATCAAGTTCAAGTACTCGTATATTGTGTATACCACCCGAAGCCCAAATTTTAAGGCTTAGTCACAAATACTATGCATGACTTGAGTTCAGCTTATTAGTTTTGATAGTTACAACTTTATACAGTACCAACATTTTTTTTTTATATATAATTTGCGCGCGCCAAAGAGAATATGAATACCCTTGTCCGTGTCGTGACGTTTTGGGGAAAGACACAGAGAGAAAGAAATATTGGTGTAGTGGTTTCAAATTCAGGAGATATTTAGTGGTTTCATCAATAAACTCAAAGGATGGCGTCCAGATAACTGGGGAGCATTTTTGTTTTGCTGTTGTTGTTGTTGCTTATGATTCACAGTATTTTTTTTTTTTTTTTTCCGTCCTGTGATGTCATCATCACGATCAAGTTGCATTTTCAGCCAATAACACACAATTGTAATTAGAATATTTGACTTAAAGTTTGTAAGTTTGCAATATTTGACTTCTGTTTGTGGAATTATGGTTGACGCTAGATGTAATTGAATCTTTAATGGTTTGGTTGGAAATAATCAGCCTACAAAAAAAAAATACCCGAGAACCAAAATTTACCAAGTTTAGTTAAAAATAACCAAAGTAGCATCCGTGATTGTGGAATAGAATATTTTATATAACCACGCTATGCTGCCTAGTCTCTGGGTCTTTGATTTGCAAAGACTGATTAATCTTAAAATAAACAAAATGTTCATAGTCAAGGCCAGAGATAAATTATAGAGAGACAAACAACTTGCAATTCCCTGCCCCCGAAAACTCGCAAAAAATAAATGACAGCATTCTCTTCGGCTCGTGTCCGTCAATACGTGTGAACCCAGCCGAAATCTGTTATCAACGTCAAAGGCAACAACAATTTGAAAAGACACCCCTCCAAAAATGAACTAAAAATAAATGAGCTGAACAACTAGGGATGAAAAACAGAATTTTTCAATTGTACTGAAATGGATTGAATTGTAAAGACCCTATTATTAATACCCTTAAGACAATTTTGACTTGAAACACTAACAATTCAGTTGGTTACAACTAAGTTTTTCCTTCTTCAATATGGAAACTGGATCTTACCGAATTTAAGGATGCTTCTGGCATACCGAAAAATTGGGATTGTGATTTTAATATTTGTCCGTTTTTTTATTAACATTTTTGTAAAAGGCACTCGCAAAAGTTCGGTTATAGGCAGTGCCAATAAATTATAGCCTTACTCGTATAAGTTAATTTATTGGTACCCGTGCTAATAAATAGATTTTCAAAATCTAAAATCGTATGATCTATTTTAATTATGAAACATTAAAATAGACTGAACTTATAGTTTTAAATAAAATTGAATTTATTTTAATAAGAAACGTATTAAACAGAAGATACTACTTTTTCCAATAGATTAAAAAATATCAAAATAAGAGTCCAGACGATCTTCTAAATTAAAGAGAATAAGTTGTATTATTTTTTGAGGACATTTTTATTCATTTTGAAGCAACAGCAACAGTAATTTTGTTTTAGATTCAAAGATTCAATCAATGCGAGTGTATTAAAATCGGTTTCGACATTTGCTCCTATAATATTTAGGACGCTAATCTTTTTCTTTTAAATTCAGATAGCTATTGAGCAACACATTATCTTAAAACCTCGATTTATAAACCATATAAATTATAACTTATAAGATTTGTTAATCGATAATTTATTGTATTCGCAAACATTTCATTTAAATAATTTTGTCCCGTATGCTAGCATAAAATGGAAACGTAGTGGAAGTTAGGAATTGTACTTGAGTATTTGTTAAAGTATACTTGTACCAACTTGTTCACTTGTATGTGCGATAAAAAAAAGCGTCTCTATGCTATTCAAGTGAAACCTATACATCGGTGCCAAAGTCGACTATCTTATTATAGTTGATCTCTGGTCCAGGCAATCGTACGAATAAAACTAAAAACATAAAAAGCATGCCTACAGAACTTGTACGTATGTGCGCCAAAAAAGCGTCTTAATGCTATTCAAATGGAACCTATACATCGATGCCGTTGCTATGGCCATTCGGCCGAAAGCAATGTTTGGGGCGAATTGAGAAAGGCCCCCGAAATCGAAATCTCATTATAGTTGAACTCTGGTCAAGGCAATCGTCGACTAAAAATAAAAACATAAAAAGCGGTCCTACAGACCACTTAAAATTAACTTATAACTTTGTTCGACTGAAAGACTTCGTCTCGAATTATACAACTACAACTACACTTAAGGGCGGATTTGAGCCACTTTTTGTTCAAATGCATATGTACACTGCAGGCCAAAAGTTTGAGGCCGCCCTCAAGTAAAAACAAAATCTAACATCGAAAAACTCTTTAGTAGAATAATAGTCATGTAAAATTAACGGGGAACATGCATACATATATGAAACCAAAATAAGAAGAAACATATTTTGATTTGATATTTTTTTTACAATTCTTGGCATTCTACCTATCAGTTTTTGAATTGTTGCCTGTGGTATATTACTCCAGCAATCCAATAGTATATTCCACAGATTCTGATGATGGGTCTTGATCCCGGTCCTTTCTGTTCGGTTCCATCCACAACAGCTCTATAGGTGATTGTAGCGGCCATATCATGATTTGTAAGATTTATTCAACTTCCCTCTGTTTCAAGTAGACTTGACAAAAAGTCTTGACGTGTGTTTAGGGTCGTTGTCCAGTTGAAATACGAATCCTTCGCTAATTAATCTTAGTCCAGAGATCACAGCCAGCACACACACAGCGTTTTCTTCCAATACTGTTTTATATGCCTCCTTATTTATTTTTCCAATAACTCTAGACAGATCTCCCACTCCAATTGAAAAGAAACATCCCCAGGCCGTAACAGAACCGCCTCCATGCTTGATGGTAGAAACACAGTCTGGTAGCATCTTTTGTTCAGCGCTGCGTCGAACGAAAACTCTCCGTTTTGTGCCAAACACCTCGAACTTGGATTCATCGCTTAGTAAAACTCTGCTGAAATCTTCTTCCGTCCAATCTTTATGCTTTTTTTTGTTCATTCTAACCTTTTCTGTTGTGGTCGCACCAGAGGTTTTCGAACAGCAACTCGCACAAATAGTCCAGCAATCTTCGTTGTCAGCGACAATGGTTTATTCCGTGTTTCATTTATTTCGGCTCGTATTTCGGTGCTATTCGTTTGCTTGTTGTGACTGTTAGCCGATCCTCGTGTTTAGTTGTAGCTCTAGGCCGTCCTGACCATGGTTTATCCTCAATGGTACCGTGGATTCCGGTTCAATGGTACATTGAATGGAGCACCTTGATACCTTCAACTGCGAAGCAACTTCCTGCTGCGATTTGACTTCTTTAAGAAGGGTGATGATTGCAAATCGATTGTGGTTTCCGTAACTTTTAGCATTTTGAACGAGTTGTTTACTCAAGACGTGAAGAATCTCAAATAAATTCTTATGACTTTAAAGTGTGACTTTTATGTAAGACCCTTACAATTCAGGTCGATACATTTTGGGATTTGAAAATCCATTTGATGTAAGGAGTCATAAGCAAGTGCTGAATCAACAACCTAAAATCATAAAATTTAATAATTATCATAAAATTTGCCACATTTGTAAACACTGTTCAATAACGTGGGTTGAAAATCCGACTTTTATTATCTGAATGTGTTGTGTATTGTTCAGGTAGAAAAATTAGGTAAACAAAACCCAATGTAGTTCATAAAATTCAATCTCCATGCATGAATGAAGTCAGTTGCCTAGGTAGGCCTCAAACTTTTGGCCTGTAGTGTATATAAATTCATACAAGGCGCATAATTTAACTTTTATGATACCATTCGAGAATCTTCTTAATGTAGTATAATGTAGTCGAGACACGAGTGTCCGGAATAATTTTTTTTATAACAAGAACAAGAAATTTAGCTAAAGTCTACCTTATCATTAGGGGACTTGAAGCACCAGTTCAGGAGACATGACTATACCCTTTTTCGAATAGGGAAAGGCACAAAAAATAGTATTTTAAGCTAACAAGGCAAATTTTATACAACTTTAACAAATTTATATAACAACATTCATCAAGTTGTTCTTGAGCTAGAGGGGTAGAGAAGGAATTAATTGGCAATTATTATATTTTATGACATTTAACTGCATCTTGACCCCACTAAATTCGATTTTGATGAGTTTTAGGTAGGACCACCTGCAATCCAAACTTAAAAACGAAATTTCATTGAAATCGGATAATTCTTGAACCAGAAGCTATTGATCAGGTCTCTTGCATGTTCTCGTCGCACAAAAAAATAATTCTCAATGACAAGCTATAGATATTCTAAAACTACGGTATTTTAAGATCTTAAAAACATGTGGTGGCTATGCTAACTTAATCACAAATAACTGTACATAAAAAAACAAAAACTTTATTTTTAACTGTTCGCACTGAAAATCACTTTAACATGCCTGGAGGCCATATCGACAAAGACATCAGATAGTACCGTCATAGCGGGACACTGTCCACACCTAATGCACCAACAATCGTTCACTTCCCGTGAAGTTTGAATTAAATATCTTGAAAATATATCCCATATTGTCAACTCTCTCGTATTCCTCTTAAGCCGGAAGGGTTCTTTTCCATACCAAACCAATGTAAACAACTTTGGGGCAGAAGTCTGCAGCATTATAATGTCTTGCCTGACGTTTTTCATCCGCAAGTACGAAAAATAATATTTTCATTTTGAACAAGTGACGTTTGTTGAAAAAAGTACCTTTCCGTACTTAGTACTTCTCATGGCATCTAAATATAAATATATTTTAAATTTTTGTTTTGTACGTACGTCTTTGATTGATCTCCAAATAAATCCGTTCGTGCAAAGTAGTTTTCACACAGCTTAAGCTTAACCTCTCGAACAACAATATATAATCTCCTTCCAAGAGAAACACTTATATACCTAGACAAAAACAAGAAAAAATCGTCAACTGTCAACACAATTCGTTAGCGATGGGGTCATTCGGAGATCGCGAAAACAATCAATATTGAAAAAATAACTTTCGTTTACTATCGATAATTATGAATAAAATGATCGAAATGATCGAGTTTTTTTTTACTTTTGTCGTTGACCACTCCACTCCCAATATTATGCTTTCGCAGTAGAGTTGACTTAACTTTCGCAACTAATCGGCTTTTTTGTTTCACGCGAAATAAATAGATGATTCTTGATATCAGGATTTGAACTGTGAACCAACAGCGTGACAAGCGATGATGTAACCACTACACGACGGCCACCCTCAAAATTAAAATCTTCTAGGATTAGTCTACCGCTTACTAAGCTTTCTATTACAGTTCAATAGAATTTGATTAAATTACTGCTTCTGGATATTCCAATTTCTTCGGTAGAATGAAAAATCGAAAATCGATTGTCGGAGAGAGTTATCGATAGAATCATTGCATACTGTGCAAAAGTAGATGATTTTTTTCATTAGTTGACTGTGTTTTAATCCAAAAATTATGCCTTATATTTCAGTTAGGTCTTGACAAAATTTTAGTGTCTAATTAAAATTTTACTAACATTTTAGTTTTTTGTTACTTTAACTGGATTTTATTAAAAGGTTGAATTAAAACAATCGAATGGTATCGAAATAACTACCGATAGTTACACGCACCTCTAGTAAATCTAGAGAGTTTCTAGCTATCAGCTGTTTGGTGTGCTTGATGAAATTAGTTATTGCACACAAAACCTACATTTTTTTTATTCAACTGAATCGGTCCGATTCAGTTTTGGATGTGCAAAACAATAACAACAAGAAAACAATACCCTGAGTTAGTTCAAGTAATGTGTACCTGATGGAGCAGCTCTAAGCCTGGCTAATAGATGGAGCATGCATCGCAAAGTTTAGTAGTATTACGTAATTAGCAGATGTCATTCATATTTTTGATTGCAAATCTGAAGGTGGGATAGAATTTTCTTTAAATTGCTATCAAGAACATAAAGTGCGCACGGAAAATAAATTAAAATGTCTTTTTTCTTCTTCGCTCTGATTTTAAATGCATTTATTCTTGCCTGTTCCCCCCTAAATTTCAATTGTCAAACAGGAAAAACGATGCTGCCAAAATACTCTCAAACCATTTTTTTTACCTCTCTGTGATCTGCACCAGTTCAGTTCATTAACAAGCCACAGCTAATTTTTTTTTGGCCGCCAAGATCATGCGATGTGATGCAGTTGGTTTTTTTGTGACCAAATTCGGTTTCGAGATTTCGATCAATCGTAGCATTACTATAATAGAGGAATGAAAAAATTGGGTCTCGCAGTTCTGTCTGACTATCTGTCCGTCTGTATATCAGACTGCAACTAATGCCTAGAGGCGAAATCGGAATTTGTATTCTAGTCTCAAATTTAACGGTACTTTACTAAAGACAAATTTTGCAAAAGCTTGCATAATTTAAATGAAAATTAATATTTAAGACTGCGTACTCAGTTTACGAATAACGATACGTTACTTATTAACGGGCTTGCGAAAAATGTCTACACCTCGTATATGGCTAAGCCAATTTTATCTAAAATTGATATCTAAGTCATTTTTGACACATGTATGTATGTAAGGACATGATATTAAAATGTTTGACATATGTTAGAAAAGTTTTTTTTTATTTTATTTTTTATTTTTTTTTATTTTTTAATTTTAAACCTGATGCTTTTAGTGTAATATGGTTTATCTGGATAATCGTTAAATTTTGTTGTATTCGTTTACTTTGTAATTTTACTAAACATGACATAGAAACCTAAAACAGATCATCACTTTGGGAAAATTTGTAAAAATAAATGGAAATTAGTGTGACTCGCAAATAATGAGACATTTTCGAACGACCCAGTCGTGTACTTTTTGTTATGTGAAGCAGAAGGTGAATGCCAATGACCTCAAAACGATTCCAGAGCTAAAAGACGATATTAGACGCGGTATTTATGAACTACAGTATGTAGTTTTATGCAGAAAAGTTATTGAAAACCATCAAAAGGGCAGAAGTTTGCAAGGCTAGTTGTGGCGTTCATTTGGCCGATATCAGTTTTTTTTTTAAACCAATGTATTCTATTTCAAATTTAAATTGTAACCTCCATTGAACCACCCTTTATTTGAATGTAAATGTGTATCCATCGCTTAAACGAGTTCCTCTGCAGTGACAGCTCCTGTTTTTTTTTTATAAATTGGGTGCGGATGGCTTCAATTGATGCACCGTCTTTTATGTAAATTTCCAGTATTTCATCTTCTAACAGTCACCCGCTGCATTCGCACTAACTAATTTTCAATATTATGAAGTAATTTGGGACAAGTGGATCCAGACTGAGTAACTAGAGTCACCAATGTACTACATATGTACATGTAACAAAATAAATAAATCGGTGGGATGATGCCAGTGTTAACAGTGTTAAGACCGTATTGGCCAACTTTAAATGGCAGATTAGTTTCTTTTTTAGATTCGTAATATACACTGAAAACTCCGCTGAATTAAAGGAAAACAAAATATACAGGAAAGTTACGATCCGTCTGGTACAGATCGTATGACACCCTATCCTTATCTTCTAACCTATGTATAATAAAATGGGATGGTTGTTAACTTTTTGAATCAAATGCAATGCCATCTTTCCAATTAGAGAATATTCTGATTTTTGAGAGTTTTTACAAGATAATTTGTTGCTAAAATTGTTTCTTAGATAAAATGGGCGTGACTGTCGCCACTTATAACCACAGATTCTGGTAAAATATTCACAATGAGACCTAACCATCACCGTAAATAGCTTTGAGAAAGCAAAATACATTTTTGACAAAAAAACCCCCCAAAAGTAAGTCCTATACTCTGTACAGACGAGCTATAGAGAACAACAACATCTACATATTTTGTAGAGCAAATATTTTCCAATTTCTAGTAACAATATTGAAAAACCGAAAAGTGTGCCTATTTGTGGAATTTGTACAGGTGTGCCTACTGCTTCAGATTCTAAAAAGCATTTATATAAAATTTTATGTTCCTAGATCAAAATTTAAGACACCAAAAACTGGTGACATACAGACAGACGGATAGACGCATAGACATGGTTAGATCGACATAACTGTCGACGCTGACCACAAATATATTCACTTTTGGAAGTTTGTCGTTATTTCCTTGTGTAACAAACTATGTATCAAAATGTAACAAAACCTTATGGAATAGGGCATGAAAAGAAAATCGCTGCAAGGATGGAAGTGTTACCTATGCAAGTACTCTCAAGGTATTGTTGACTGAGTTTGAATGGCCATAACTATTAAACCGCACATTTTCGCGAACTATTTACTTTTTTTATAAAAAATAAATTTCCAAACACCTCCACCCACCCTACACCAATTTCTCGAACCGTTAGTAACTATAAAAGTAAACTTAACCTTCATCACTAACGACAACATTTTCCCACTCATTACAGGCGCGAATTGTTGCCAAAAAATTACGATAAAAACTCAGTTTCGGTTGTGTGAGAAATTATCGAAGCCCGAGTATTTTCATGTCTATCAAGGTAAGGAGGGTCTATGAAGAGGAACTTTGACAAAGATTCGGGAGTAAAACTGTAGTTCCCTTCTATTCGTATGAACAAAAAAAAAGCACAACAGAAATGGCTGCGAGTAGCTACGCCAATGTCCAGAGAACCAACCATAATAATATGGCTGGTACCCAGTGATATTTTAATTGTGCAAACGTGTGATAGTATTGGCGTCTTAACTAACTTGCCTTTGCAGTGTGCATGTTGGGATGCCAAGCGCGTTGCTGCCCTGGTGCTGTAGTATAAGTGGATATTAATCAATCTCTAAAGCATTTTCAGCAGGAATTAAGGAAGACTGATAGGCTGTAGATCCCTTGGGTCTATTAATTTAGCTTTTAATTAATTATTTTTATTAAGGTTAATACAAGCAGTGCTTAGAGCTATACTGAATATACCTATAATATACTAAAAACTAAGTAGAGGAAGAGGAAATGTAATTACTATAGAGGCCATTTCTCAGTGTAAACCTGCTACACTGATAAAAAAAATCAAAAATGTTTTGCGTGCCATTAGTCATGCGTAACATTTCTGGACATTGGACCATAATCGGTGCAGTGGAAATTAAGATGAAAGAGGGCTACATAACAACACAGGCAATTAATGTTTCCGACGTTTTTCAAAAGATTGTACGCTAAATCAATTTCATAGGCGATAAGTTATATCTATCGGGCCAATTAAGATCGTGTAAAGCAAAACTGGGCCGTGATTCTATAAAACGACAACACACTTAAAAGATATCACTAGTAATAGCTTTGCTTTCTGTATAGTGATAAACAATAGTGATTATCGCTAATCACTTTACAGAAAGCAAAACAATCACTTGTGATGCCTTTTGAGTGCATTGTAGTTTTATAGAATCACGTACCAGTATGATGATAGTCATCTCTGGTCACATACTCTTTTATACTGATATAACACCCTTCTCGCCTTCTGGTCCTTCTCTTCAATTTGAAATTATTATTATATTATAAAAAATACCAAATTCCGGAGCATTCAGACTCGATTTTCGGTCCATTGTACTACAAAACAGAAACCCTTACTGTAGTGGTTGGAGAAACTTCGATTTTATTCGTTTCTCTTTTATGTTCCGGTGGCTCTTTGTGGCTGTTCCCCGTTCGGGCTCAAAAATGCACAGCTCGGGCCACATGCAAGCACACTGCCCAATACATCGAAATAGCACTTACTCTTAACGGATTTACCCTAATTCCGGTTTTCGTTTTATTCATTGTGTGGTTCTTGTATCGACACGATAAATCTGTAATATATCTCTAAACTGTGATACAAACAAAGGTATCAAGGTGAATATCTACATTTTTTTTCCAAATACGTGCTTATATCAGCTGTAAACCGTCCTAACTCAAGTACCACACTTGAAGTTGAGGTAAGATTTGTATGTCAAGAGTTCACACTGTCTACCTCCTATGAAGTATTGAAAGTGCTTGATTAGTAAATAAGCGATTAGAAGACACTGTACTTTGTTTCTTACTCGTACATTGTTTTTTTTTAAGTCCTTATCATACACCATTTGAATTTTCAATCTCACATTGTAAATAAAAAATAATGTTTATGGAAAATGTACATGCCAAACTGTATTTATTTTCAATAATAGGTTAAACTCATATTGACTGGCACAATCAGTTCCTGTTACATCTAACATTTGATATTTCGTTCACATTTTTTTACTTTTTTATTCTTTCAACTTTTTGATTTAGTGTAGTGTTGTTAGGCTTAAGTTTATAATTTTGCGCACAGAAAGTTTCCATTCTGCGATAAATTGTTTTAGCATAAAATCAACAAACCCCGATCCTCTATCAACAAATATGCTAGCTACTTCAAATCATAATATTGTTCCATCAATTCGTACGCAGTCTTCCGAATACTTGCATGTACTTGGGGTAAAGCCAGGCATTGTGCAAAGTGATTGCGTTGCATTCAATAAATTATTAAAACAAATTTATTTTTCCTACTTTTTTTTCAATTTCAATTATAATTGTTTTTTTTTTTTTTTTTCAAATATATTTTTGTCCTTTTTTTAATAGCAATTACAAAACCATAATATAGAAATAATTTCCGTAACATAATGTAGAACAGGGTTTTGTAACATGACCTATAGAAGCGATGGATGCTCTTTTTATTGTTTTTTTTTTTTTTTTTTTTTCTTTAATAATGTGCATTACATCTTAATTGCACCAGAAAGGAAATGAGAAAATATATGTCAAACAAACACAAACACAGTGTTAATAATTGTAAGCTTAGAAATTCGAATAAGGGATAGCAGTTTTACACTAGTGGCTAACTGACTTATAGAAATAAAGAGAAAATTAATAGAAACAATAAAAAAGAATGTTTATATAAATTTTGATAGTTAATAGTGACGGAAAATTTATCATAATATATTATTTTATACATATAATTATATAATTAATAAATAAATGTGCCCTTAACGACTTTGACTCTTCGAGTGAGCAATCAGCCATTGAAGAGTGATGTCAATGTTATCCTTTTCTTTACACGAAATACTGTAGCAACATATCTCTCTGTCTTGTATGCTGGAAAGATTCCTGTAAGAAAAGTAAATATCAAATTGTTATTGTGCAATGGATCAACATCATTTTAAATACGAGGACAATTCGTTCACAGAATGGGATGGAACATGAACATGAATACACTTCATAGATCTATAGATTGATTTTTCTAAGCCTTCATGAAAATAATTCTCTGATTTGTCTTCAAAATGCTCGGTTACGGCTATCTGTAAACGTAAGTCTTTCATCAAATTTTGGATTATAATGATCACTAGATCAGGACTGTAAGGCGGATGAGCTAATTCCTGGAAGCCATATGACTTCATAGCAGCCATGGCAATTTGAGCGTTGTGAAGCGGTACGTTATCGTGAAGTACTTCTTTTACTTCAGTCGATTTTAGAACATTAGCGTAGTATTTTTCTGTGATGCTGGGGCCTTTTGCCTTATAATCTATTAACGGGATCCCTTGACACTGTTGCCATGATCTTCTTAGCCGATGGTGCGACCTTAAACTTCTTGGGGTCTGGATCACTGCATTGACTACAACTTTGACCCCGGATCATAATAATGAACCCAAGTTTCATCGCCAGTAGCAATTATATTGATAATTTCTGCTGGATTGTCGAAAACTGCTTACAACATTCCACAAAGTTTTTTTATTCGTATTTTTGACATCCCAAGATGATCGGGTTGATATTTTGAACCTTTCTGCAATTTCTTTAAGTTTGAGTCGACTATTTGCAACTATCGACTTTTAGAACCATTTCATGTGTTATGACGTCACTTATTCTTTCAGGGTAGTCATCATATTCTAGTGACTCCTCTACCTTGTTCAAATAAGCAACCTCTTGTAAACCATGGTATTACCGGAGCAAGAAGTTCCGTAAACTGTTTGCATTTTACTTAGTATATGTTCCACATTTTTTTTCTTGTTTTGTGAGGAATTTAATTACTGCGCTGAACTCAATATTTGACATTTTTAAAATTACCACAGACTTTGACTTATTCTTCTGACTACTGCAGGCGAACTAACTGGTAAATCAATATAAAACTTCACATTTATACCTAAAAAGGATTACCTGACAATAAAATAAAACTAATTCTAACCTTCACCCCCATTTCGTGAACTTAAAAAATCCCCTGTCTGTGTGTAGGTAGGTATATGAAAAAATATATCTGACTATCCCAGTTCTATTTCTGGATGTTGCGCTACTCGTAAAAATCCACTTGATGCAGAATATTTAAATTTACCATAAAGAAAGCAAAACGATACATTAAATGGTTTTGGAATGGTTGGAATAATATAATACTTTTCACATTTCGTGGGCTGACTTTACTAGTGACTTGGACTGCTGAGCATGGAGAAATAGGTTCTATACCTTTCGCGAAGTTCTGACAAAAGTCCGAAATTATAAATGTCGCATTCTGATTCGGCAATTAAGATATACGTCACTTCGATTCGTGTGAAAAATAGATCACGTATAAGTTCCAGCGATAAAACATTATTATTTGAAGAAGAAAACAGCTGCGGAAACCAGAGCAAAGTTGGATAAACATTACGGGGACTCTGCACCGTTGATTAAAATGATTTTCAAATGGTTCCGAAATTTCCGTCATGAAAGTCCAATTGAGGTTACCACACCAGAAATGGTCGATAAAATTCATGGTATGGTGATGGACGATCGGAGAATTAAAGTGCGTGAGATTGTTGAGGCTGTAGGCATCTCAAATCATCGGGTGTACAACTATTTTGAAAAAATTATTTGGATATGAGAAAGCTGTCGGCGAGATGGGACTCTGGACCAAAAACGGATTCGGATGACCACTTCGAAGCAGTGTTGGACATGTTCAAGCGCAATCCGACCGAGTTTCTTTGTCGTTTCGTAATTGTTGTGAAACTTGGACCCATTATTACATAGTCAAACCAATGGATTCCTGCTGGCGAACGTGCAGCAAAGGAGGTAAAGACAGTTCCATCGGCCGGAAAGGTTATGACTACCGTTTTTTGGATTCGCAGAGAATACACATCGACACGGAAAATCAATTACCGGCGAGTACTATACAGAGTTATTGGACAGACAAAAAAAAAGTGTTATTTCACCACGACAATGATACCTCCACCAACAGTGAAATTGAACGAATTGCGCTACGAATTGCTTCCCCATCCACCATATTCTCCAGATTTAGATTTACGTCTATATTCTGTTTCCAAACATGTAGAAATGGCTTGGAGTTAAGAGATTCGCCTCAAATGAAGAGGTTATCGTCGCAACAGAGGCCTATTTTGTAGTTTTTTTTATTTTTTTTTTTATAATTTGCACGTGTTAAAGGGGATATGAATACCCTTATACTAATTTTTAGAACACGTGAGTTTTGCGGAAAGGGGTAGAGACAGAGAGAAAGACATAGTGGTGTAGTTTGAAACTCAGGTGGTATTAAGTTTCTGTAAACTCCAATGGTGGCTGTCCAGATAACTGGGGAGTATTTTGTTTGTTTTTTCGCTATTGTTGTCGTTGCTTATGATTCACAGTATTTTTTTTTTCCGTACTCCTGATGTCATCATCACGATCAAGTTGCATTTTAGCCATATGACCACCCTACTGCCAGTGTTATGCCTTCACAGTAGAGTTGACTTAGCTTTCGCAAGTGATCGACTTTTTTTATTTATTTCATGCGAAATAAATAGATGATTCTTGACATCAGGATTCGAACCGTGAATCAATAGTGTGACAAGCGATGATGTTACCACTACACCACGGCCACCCTCAGTTCGACAAATATTATTACTCGGGCGGCTTAAACAAGTTGGAGCATCGCTGGGCTAAGTGTATTAAGTTAAAAGGAGATTATGTTGAAAACTTACATTCGTTCGATAAGACCAGTCTCGTCCAAAGCACCAGGAAGATCTCGTTTATTGCCCAAAACAAGGACTGGTATGCCTGCTAGCTGGGGCTTATCTAACAGTGAATGCAGTTCATTCCTAGATGCTTCCATTTTATCGAGATCAGCTGCATCTACCATATATCTGAAATAAAAATTTTTACAATTAGTATGAAGAAAAAACGCGACAACAATGTATGGACTTACACAATTGCATTTACACCACGGCAATATCTTTCCCACATTGACCTAAATCTCGGCTGTCCACCAATGTCCCAAACTTTTATAGTCACATTGCCTTTGGTAATTTTGCGCATGTTGAAACCTACTGTTGGAATCATGTCTTCAGCAAATTGACCAGACTAAAAAGAGAACCAACAAAATTTGTTTGCTCATATAAAATCTTAAATTCGCCATAATGAATAGTGAATGAATACATAGGTAAGATAAGTTTATAAAGTATATTTATAAAAGGACATTTAGAAAACAACATTATGCAAACTTCAGCACGACAGTGACCCGAAGCATACAGCTAAACTAAATCAGCGACGCAGTGGCGATTTAGTTAGGAAATTGACGTTTCAAGTTGGTCTGCCCAGTCCCTAATCTCAATCCGATTGAGAACTTGTGGAGCGATGTAGACAAAACAATCCGCAGATCTGCGGCCAATGTGGATAAACTTTAGGTGGGAATTCAGCGCACTTGGTGGGCAATACTGGTAGAACGATGTCAGGCCCTGGTATCATCAATGTGCCGCCGGTGTACAGGAGTGATCAAAAATAAACGTTACCCGACTAAATATTGATGACGTGAATTATTATCTGTATACCCATTTTTCTATTTTCTTTATTATTCTTCTAAATTCAAAGAATTTTCGTAAAGTGTGATATTTATTTTGTCTATCGAAAATTGAACTTAAGAATATTTTTTTAAAGTTTTTCTCCGGCGAATTCTTCGTGGTTAAACATCCTTCACATGACCCGGTCCCGGGTAGATCGTCGTGTGTCTACCGGGAATACCTAAGCAGTTGCCAGTCGCTATGCCGGTATTGTGAGGATAGTAATACATATGACATTATGAGCGCTTAGTTTTTGTCAGTTTACTTGAAGGAGTGTTCGTTAATGTGTGACAATCGGTCTGTATGCAAGGGAAAACCTATGTGTGTAAAACGGCAATAAGAGTAGCCTTCATTTATATGTAATAGATGACATGGACGCACACTTTTCACACAAATTTTTTTAAAGGAACTATTTAAAGAGAATCAAAAATATGGAATTAACCATCGATTTTTCATTCGAAAATGACCAATTTTTGTGCACATTTTGCAGTATGGCGCCGAACGCACACTTGTTCACGGACTTATAATTAAGCGATTTTTTTTTATAATTTGCGGGCGATTTTTGAAGAAGAGTCAGAGAGAAAGAAAGATTGGTGTAGTGGTTTGAAACTCAGGAGGTATCAAGTTTCAGTAAACTCCAAGGGCGGCGTCCAGATAATTGGGGAGCATTTTTGTTTTGCTGTTATTGTCGTTGCTTATGATTCACAGTATTTTTTCCAACCTCCTGGTGTTATCTTCCCGATCAAGTTGCATTTTCAGCCATATGACCACCCTACTGTCAGTGTTATGATTTCGCAGTAGAGTTGACATAAGCTTTGGCAATTGATCGACTTTTTTATTTATTTTATGCGAAATAAATAGATGATTCTGACATCAAGATTTGAACCGTGAACCTGCAGCGTGACAAGCGATGCTGTTACCACTACACAGTGAGACCTTTATTGAAATAATTTCTAAATTAGGTCGTTTTCAATTGTCTGACGCCTGAGGGCGTATTCTCAAACATATTCTGTATACGAATAAATGCCAAAGGTCTACGGAGTTATGAAAAGCGTATTCTTAGAAGTCGCATAGTTACAATTCCCATGCGGAACTATCCGAGTGGGTATAGGATATACAGAAACTCAATACGTATGCGAATTCTGCCGATTAAAATGCACAGTTATGCCAATTTAATATTATGAGTGCACTTCTTACACCCTTTGGGACCATCTGTGTAGTAAAAATATTGAAAAACTTCTTTAATAATCTTAAGACAAAAAAAGAAAAGTTATATACGTATAAAACAAAAGTAATATAGCGAGAAACTTGGGGTTTCGCAAGTTCTAGTAAAAAATACAATCGCATACTTTTGTCTTTTATCGCGATTTTTAAAATTCTAGTTTTTCCAAGAGTTTTAACAAAATGTCCACCACCCATACCAAGCGATCACAAATATATTTTTGTTCGAGATTTGTTCACCAGACCCAATCGCATACCAATAATATTGACCACAAAAACCATTTGCATAGTCGGCAATTGGAGGCAACTACTTAGTAAGTCATTTCATTTGACGTTTAGAAGTCTTTAAGCACAAACTCCATTCAGGGGTCTTGCTAAGTTCCTGAGACTTCATATTATCAAAATTTGTAAAATTTAATGTTTAGAACAAAAAGCACGCGAATGGACCAATGTATTGTGTTGCTGTTTCCTACATGGAACGCAACCGAAATCATCTACAAATGTTTAATTCTGAGGTACAAAATTACTACTCGACTTTTGAAAAAGGAGAATCCCCGCTAATGTCACTAAAAAAAAATTAAGCAATTATTTTAATTTTAAATTTGCAGAAACTGAACATTAAAATATTAGGAGAGGCTTAACAAAAGCTGAATTACACTTAAAATGTATTCTATATCTCAACAGATTTTCTTGGAAATGCAAAAATTGTTCTTTCCTAAGAATTATTTAATTGCTTGACAAGAGAAGACTTCAGTTCCAATTGTCAATTATTTTCATCACCGGACTTAAAGTCAAAAGCAACAGCCATATATCGCTCCGGGAGCAAGACCAGTCCCAATATAAGCAACCTCGCCATGTAGCAAATAAATAACCTGGCCTAATTTATTTGTATGTTTTCAGTTGAAAAAAAATCAAATCAATGAACAGTTGAAAACAAATATTCAAAAACTTACCGTAACCGTAATTACGATGTTTTAATTATTAAATTAATTAATCGATGCTGATTCGAAAAGCTGTGCGTCTGTAAGAGAGTAAGAACTTGTTTACGCATTTTCAGATTTCTCTCGATTTACGGCTTACGTGGCAGTAAAATATACTGTGACTCACTTACTTGAGTAACAAAATTATTCCCTCAAAATTTGACACAAATCGAACAATCTTTATATGCGCAAGAAGCTTGAAGTTTACAAATTATGTAATTTCAGTTGTGTAACGACGCGTCACTGCACCACAAGTAAGAAGAGATATTGTGGAAACCACCAGAATAGACACCTCTGTGACAACAGTTGAAAGACGGCTTAACGAAGCAGGTTTGTTTGCATAACGGGCGGCAAAAAAACACTTCTTACGTCTAAGATAAAAAAAATTCTGCAATTTCCAGACGGATAGACTACAGTTCGACGTCAACCTGGAGAACAGTTGAAGGATGAATGTGTAGCAGCTCGTCCGAAAAGGTCTATGCGGACATGAATCTCATTGTGCACGTTTGGTATCGAATTGGTGTAAAATTGGGGAACAAAAAGCCAAGTAAATTGCAGAAATAGACCCCTGCTTCATCACCATTACGATTACATGCCAAAAACCGTTGAATCCCTTATAAAAGGCACACGCCATATTAGAAAAGGATTTTTTTTTTGTAATTCTTACAAAACCAGCAAATAATGTTTTAAATCTACATATTTTGTAGATACACAGACTACAATAAAGCACACAAACCATAAATTAATTTTTAAAGGGTTAAAATTACTAACAGTTTTTTTTTTTTCTGGAATAATATGACTGTTGTTGATTTTTCTGGTGAAATCACTTAAGATTGGCCTACCTGTTACAAATAAAAGCTTAAATTAAAAAAACTGCTATAGAAAAATTTGGAGACGGTAATGTAAAATGTGTGACGTTTAAAATTGGGAAATGTTTAACCCCTGTAAATTCTTATTCTTTGTGCACAGAAACTAACTGTTTTTTGCATACTTAACTCTGCATTCAATTTCGTTTGCAGTGATGAATATCAGTTTTGTGTAAGTAGTGCGGTTATAAACATGTCAAGTGAAGAAGAGAAACAAAGAATTGCAATTTTGCATAAATATTATACTTAGAAAATATTGAAGCTCCACCACATAAAATAGCAAACAAATTTAATATCGCAAATTCCATTGTGTACGCGGTTATAAATTATTATAAAAGTACTCTCACAGTTCAGAGAAAAAATGGCTCGGGTCGGAAGCCTGGAACTTTAGACCCCACCCTTCAAAAGCGCGTTCCAACATCTCTGTCCGAGCTGCAGAAAAAAAATGTTCCACAAGCTACAACCCAGCGAGCAAAAGCTCGAGATGACTTGACTTTCTACTAGGTTAAAAAAGTTCCAGATCGTGATGAGGCGAAGCAGAAACTCGCGAGGAAGCGAGCAAGATGTGGCCTTTTATTGCTGCGTTATGGATGAGGAAACCTACTGCGTCTGCTGCATAATTTGTACAAATTTTGTTTTTTTTTTTATAATTTGCACGTGTGAAAGGGGTTACGAATACCCTTATACTAATTTTTAGGACACGGGCGTTTTTGAGGAAAGGGGAAGAGACAGAGAGAAAGACAGATTGGTGTAGTTGGTTTGAAACTCAGCTGGAATTAAGTTTCAGTGAACTCCAAGGGTGGCTGTCCAGATAACTGGGGAGCTTGTTTGTTTTTGCTTTTGTCGTTGCTCATGATTCACAGTATTTTTTCCGTCCTCCTGATGTCATCATCACGATCAAGTTGCATTTTAGCCATATGACCGCCCTACTGCCAGTGTTATGCCTTCGCAGTAGAGTTGACATAAGCTTTCGCAATTGATCGACTTTTTATTTATTTCATGCGAAATAAATAGATGATTATTGACATCAGGATTCGAACCGTGAACCTGTAGCGTGACAAGCATATTACGTCGCACCGTTTGTGAACCAAAATTTAGAACTCGACGCGCGTCCAAATTGCCAAAGAAATTCATCATTTGGCAGGCTATCTGTTCGTGTGGGAGAAAAAGGGAAGAGTTTATAACGTGCGGTACAATAAACGACGATGTTTACATTACAGAGTGTCTCCAAAAAAGGCTATTCAAGCTTGTTCAAGCTCATTAAGAGGGGATACTGTTTTTGCCTGATTTGGCGACATCTCACTACGCGAAAAGAACTTTAGCATTCTTCGAGCAAAATGGTGTCAATGTTAGGCCGAAAGATGCAAACCCCCCAATTGTCCGCAACTGCGTCCCATAGATAATGAATGTTGGGCTCTAATGAAAGCCGATTTCAAGAAAAAAAAGCGGAACTTGGGAAACCGAACAAATTTTTCTAAGAAAGTGGCGGCAAGTTGCCAAGACGTTCACTGAGGAGGATGGGCCTTATGAGTAGCTTCAAAGTTAAAGTTCGCACTTTTCGCGAGGAGAAGAGTAATTTAAAAGTTTGAACACAATATTGAAGACAACTTAAATATTGTATCTATTATATGTACAAATAAATTAAATCGTTCTAGGTTTATATTTAAGTCGTTTATTTTTAAATATTTCATTTCCCAACGTCACATATCTTACCTACATGTATTGCACATGTACTCTGTAATTCGTTTCATCTAGTCATAATGTAGATTTATTTTTTTTTTTTTTGAGAAAGCTATTTAGATTATGTATAGTGACATGTTGAACAGTGAACTAGTAATTCACAGTGAACCATTAAAGTATATTCTTATTATATTTAGTTTTTAGTGTTCCGTACCAGAGTAGAATAAGCGGAGCACTGATGCATTCAAAACGGTGTCTGTCTGTCTTTCACACGCTGGTAACTTTTGAACCGTTTGAGCTAGAGAGCTAAAAAGTGGTGCATAGTAGGTGGTGAACCAGAAATAGTCAGATCGAAAACCAATTTTTGATAATTGGAATAATTGAAATATTTCTGTGGGCATTTTGGAGGCATACTCCAAAATTGTATACCACATCATGTAACATATCAGATTAAAGCTAAACTTTCAAGAAGTCTAAAAATATAAATTGTGTTTTCTTTGAATAAAGTTTATTGATAAAAAAACACAGGCTATGCCCTCTTTTCCCACAGATTAACGAAAAAGCTAAATTAGGATACAGTTATAATAACGATATGGAGCACCGCGCGATGCCCCCCGTCTCGCACTTGATTAATTTTTAATGAAGTGGAATTGAATTTAAAACAATATATGAAAAAATAATAAAAAAAATTCTTTAAGTTGAACTTCATGACATTTAATTAAATTTAATGGTTCATTGTGAAAACGTATATGGTTCATTGTTAAAAATGCTTGTTGCAAAAGCTATAACTCAGCTATAATAAGATCTTGTCAAACTTACTTATGCAAAATGATAGCTAAATAAATGTACAATCCATCCCAGTTCACAAAAATATTCTGAAACAATTATTATTAAATCTAGAAACTCCTGAAAAAAAAAAGTGGTTCACTGATCAACCTCGATGATAAACACTACACGACTGTGGGTAGCATATTCGAAAAGAATTGATGTAGATCAGGAAATTATTGCAATGGTTTTTCTGTGGAAACGGAGAAAAATACAGAGGCAATCGAAAGTAAGATGCAAGTATTTTACAGAATATACTTCTTTAATGCAAGGTCATTTAAAATTTGCTTGAAAAATAAATTGGAATAAAAGTACAATTAATATGATTCGCTGTTGTAAAAAGACCACAGAACCTGTCTGTCTGTCATCACCTTCTCCTAAACTTGAAAAGCTATATGCACGATTTTTAAACAAGTAAAACAATCACTCAAAAGCAATGCTGGTTTCATTTGTCACAAAACCTGAAATGAACTGTTTGAGCACAAACCAAAAATATTTTTAAATTTGCGCTAACACTTGAGGAAGGTCTGCGAAAAATGGGCTTTTGCAAAGTAAATGACTGAAAAATTTAAAAAAAAAATAAAACATAGTAATCTAATTTTGATATTACAATTAGTTTGCGATATATCACATATCACGCTTCCCCACATGCCCTGAAGGAGCAAACGAAAACAAATTGCATCTAGCTGCAAGAAAGAAAAATAAATAATTTTCACAAAAACGGTTCAGTAATTCAGAAGTTATACAAGAAAACGAGCGGCAGAACGCGTCTGGTTTTCATATAGAATAATAGTTAGAATTTTTAAGCATCTTCGATCTAAAAGAACGTCTGAACGAAGTCCCACTTGATAAATTTTTTACATTCCTCTGTTTCTGCAATTTTTAACAGCACAACTGGCTGTCTAGAAGTGGTTGTATACGTCTAGGCACGAATACTGCATATAATTTTATTAGTGTGAAGATAAATGAAAAAAACCGATATACGAGTGCATCATGTTGCTACTTACCAATAATAATGTTAGATTGGGTTAGGTTAGGGTGGCTGTATACACACTTTGACCAAAGGAGATCCATTTTCGCTATTCTAACTACCTAAAGGGCTAATTGAATTAAAGCCGGAGCATCTTATGAAGCAGAAAATGCTTTCGATGTCAATATTCGCCAGGTCGCTGAGGTTGTCGAAGAGAAGATCCCCGAGATGGAGCAGTCTTCTTTTGGATAGGGCTGGACATGTACAAAAGGAAATGGTATCTTCGAGGGTACCGACGACAGTGCTGATTTGCGATCGTTGTAGTATGGTTCGCTATGTTATTTGCGTCCAGCATCAGTAAGTGTTTACATGTAGCGATAGGCATACCTTAATTCTGTGAATACTCTGGGTGGTGCCTTTTCTATAAAGCTCGTTGCAGAAATGTTACCAGCATTAAGACCTCCAGGCAAGATTATTTTCCCTCCATAATTTATTTGACGTGTAGAAATATTTTCTACAGATGCCGTGAATCCGACAAAGACAAAGAACGAAATTCAGGTTTTTCACGGTACATTTTTTTAGTACAGTAATTTACAGGTTGGGCAGGAAAGATCTCTAAAATACAGATCTGTTGTTTGTGGAAGTTTTTAATTCCTCTAATTTCTGCTTGAAATGTCCGAAAACAAAGGTAGTCAAGTGTTAAGTGACTCATGCATCGAACGAGTCAGATGTTCTAATCGAAATTAATTAAAAGAACATAATACCCAGTCGCAAAATGAAACGAATCTTTTTAAACCAAGGTTAAAGGGGGGGAAACAAAATAATTTCTTCACTAATATTTCTAGTTTCTTCATGCATTGTGGCTAACCGCAGAGCGATGACCCACAACAACAATCCATGATTACATCGAACTTTGAACAGCTAACAAATAATAGGTCTTCGTAATCCGATCGCCCCCAAAACAAAAAGTGCCCAGTGTATTACTCACGATAAGGGGATATGAAACATACGTTTTACAATTTACTAACTATATTAGACGGGAAAACAAAACAACTTCGTCGCACTTATGCTACGAAGTAAACAATTAAGTTTCTCTTTACAGCGATAAAACAGTCACCACGCTTATCTCATCGAATTGCAATTGTTTCAGAGTAGCAGAACTTCACATTTTATTGATTTTACCGACAGGCCACTGCCGAGTGTCACGAAGAGTGTGATAAAGTCCTCTTTGACCCTGCTAACACAATTATTCAAATTTTGTTGTTTTAACAAAATGGCTAAACATAGTCACCCACGTCTATCGTTGTAATTAACATCAATTAATAATCAACAAATGATGATACTCACAGCAATAACATTTACAAACGTTGTCTTGCCCGAAAACTGTAGACCGACCAGTGTTAATTCCATTTCTTCTTTCCAAAAAATACTTTTAAACCAATCCAATATTCTATTGATTAGGGCCAGCATTTTCGGTTCGCGATGGATTGCGAAGATTTAATGGAAAAAAACTGAAATTGTTTTGGGCTTTCTTTTTAAACGAAATCCTCTTCTACGCCCAAAAATTTTCCTCTGCAAATTCTACGGGCGATATAAATCTTCTACTATGCTTTGTTTGACAGCCAGTTTGGATGGATGACAGTACCAGAACGATGCAGCACAATTCTTGACGTTTGAAGTCGAAAAGCTCATTCGATACTCGATGTAAATAAAAAAAAAATCCCAAAACCTGGTTGTGCAGCGCCATCTATGGCAAAGAATTGGTGCAACGACGGCATCTATTGTAGTTAAGGTATTTAAAATTGTTTTTATCGTTTAGTTGGTGGAAGTACCTAATTTCGATTTTCGAAAAAAGCGTACAGAGTGAGTTTTTCAAAAAGTTCAACCCGTTTTCTACTTAAACGGTTATACTACGTTTTCACCATATGGACTGATTTTAAATGACTCATTTCGAGGATAACTATCGGTAGTTTGGACTATAGAAAGTAGCGATGATTTTTTGATCGGCAGTCGTAAACGATAGTTAAGCAAATTTTAAACTTTTTTTAAATGTTAGTTTACACCTAGGACAAAACCAAAAAATTATTGCACTCTCAGAGGCTAAAGGTTTGAAAAAGGTTCTAAAAAATTAATGTTTGTCATACGTCTAGATTAAGGACCGGTTAATGAATTTTTATAAAATTATGTGTTTTGGTTTAACCTCTAGCGTGCGGATAGTTATCAAAGTTGATATATGTAGGTAAATGAGGGAAAATTATGATGTGTGGATTTTGAAAATGTTAAATATTGTACAAGCCAACAAAAAAATGCATACAATTTTACAATCCAAGTCAAGAGTTACTGCGTGCTGAATATCGTACGCACCAGATTGTGCTAACGAACGAGTGAGATATCGTACGTATGGTGAGTAGTATTAAAATGAATTTGCATGTAATGAATGCATATGCTTTCCGCTACTCAACTTTTACCTGCAGACACGTTAGGGGGCTAATATGACTCTTGTTCTTACCAAATCATAATGAATCAAAACTTTTAAATTTGCTTCTCTGCCAGAACATGATTTCTGAACTATGACATTGCTGCAGCAAATAACTGATAGACGTTCTCGTATATATTTTGTCCGAACAATTGTGATGGAAGTACCGGTATAAAAGTGATAAGAATCCAATAAACCATTAAATTAAACTTATTAATAAAACTGTCGAAAACTATCGATGGTAGCGGCTATTGACAGTTTCCCACCTCTACATTCAGATCATTTGGTGTGACTGTTGACGACCGATTCACTAAGGGTATTCAGGTTCAAGCATGAGAACATGTTAAATGTGTAACTTGGGACGATATGTTATTACACCTCTGGTAGGTGAGCTATTCTTTTCTATTTGTAAATTAATTTGAATCACCAATCCGCAGAGCTAACATTTATCAGGTTTATGTATGTGTTTGAAGTAACAATCAAGAAGCTCATTAGCATTGTTTAATTATAACCTCCGAAATGACACTCCAAACAAAGAAATTGTTCTCATGCTGAAACACAGATTTCAGCAAAATTTCGTGTCCAATGTAATTGAAGATTTTTTGATAACTGACATTTTGTCAATTTTTATTTTTGTATTTATTAAAATAAATATGTTATTAATCAATAATACTAAAAAAGATAGCGCTTTATCGAAACTTTCTTTCAGATTTATTTAAAAATAGAAAAAAAGATGCATAACGTAAGGATCCGAATGTAAACGTTGCTTTAGAACAAATCTCTCAGTTAAGCTGTCTACAGCATTTACATCCTACCGAGTACACAGGTAGACCTAGACAAGCTCAACGATATTCTTACCTCTGCCCTTACTTCAGCACTCATAGAATCCTGTCCAGCAACAAGAAGGAAAGTAAGCAAACGGCCATCTTGGTGGAGTGCCGAACTCAAAAGCCTTCGCTATAAAAGCATAAAGAACTTTAACAGACCCAAATCAACGAGGCTGCCTCTGGACTGAGAGATATCTAATGATATTTAAAAAAGAGGTCTGAAAGGCTTGACGTAGATCTTGGCACAGATTCTATCAGAGCTATCCCTAATGAAATTAATCCGATTACCAATCAAAACTTTACGTAGGCCAACAATTTATGAACCCATATGCTGCATTATATTTAGTTCGGATACTCAAAAACAAAGTAATCAATGCTTCCCCTCCGCTCTGGAACCTTGTTCTCAACGAACTTCTCCTAGCAATAGAGAACACTGGGTGCAAGGTTGTGGAGTACACAGGCGATATCGTTATCTCAGTATTAGGCAAGTTCTCGCAGACACTTGCCGATGTTCTGCTGCTTTAAACAAATTGGTCAATTCAACAAACAGCTGTGGTATTAGTGTAAACCCGACCAAGACAGAGCTAGTCCTGTTCAAAACTGAGAGGATCCACTCTTAGACATTTAAATAGCGCTAATTATTTGTGACTAACACTTGACCGTAAGCTCATCTAGAGAAAATATCGCTGAACGTCCCATAAAATCAATAGTTTCCCTATACTCATGCAAAAATGCGGTAAGCTCCACATATTTGTACATTCGGTAATTAGGACGATTCTGACATATGGTATACTAGTGTGGTGGACCGCCTTGGAGAGGAATTCCAACTTAAAGTTATTGAAAAAAATACTCAGAGTAGCATGTCTAAGTATCATCGGTGTACTGAAAACCTCTAACGTTATCCCAATCGACATAGTCGGCGAACAATTGTTCAGCAACACTGAACATTTTGTTGCCATCGATCTCGTTACACATAATCATTACAAGTCGTGGGTATCGTTTGTCATGGCTCTTGTCTCGTAATACATAATAAGGTCTCTGTTCGAAAAACGACAACAATCGAACCCGATAAAATCAACTACAGGAAGGATATGCAGGAATTTTATGGGACCCGTGTTGCACAGCGAAATTTTTCAGAGCGAATTTAAACAATTTCGCATAAAATTGCAAGGATATGTTTATTGCTATTATTCATTCACCTCCACCGTATTTTTCTAAAAGTTCCTGTTTCCGTTTTCGCAACAATGCCGATTCAATATCTTTTTGCGTGGGAACTGGAACGTGGGCTGTAAATCTGGGTGCCAAAAACTCCATTGGATCGCTGATGTCTCTAGATTGGTTCTCGTTTTTATCTTCCGCTGGTGCAGACACAGGATAGATGTCTTCTTCGTCGTCATCTTCGATTCTCTCATTGTTTGCCATTTTCTCTTTCCATTCCAAGATTGCTCGTTGCATAGCAAGTTTTTCTGTTTTCTCCTCAAGAGGAATGAGTATTCCATCGTCATCATCACGATACCCATAGTACTCCGCATCGATGTCTTTCATAAGTTCGGCTCGAGTTTTTCTCTGTGGAGCGGGAGGTTCCTGCTCGAAAAGCTCCCTTACACCTGGAAGATCTTTGGCAGCACCAAAGTACTTATAGCCCCTGTTGCCTGGTACTTCACGACCCTCAGCGTCAAACATTTTCGGTCCATATCGGCGATAATGTGGTCCGCCCAGAGCTGAGATTTGATTCTCCCAATGACGTTTCTCTCGTAGAAGTTTGTTGATTTCATCGTTGAGATCTCTGATCCGGAATTCTCCCAAGCCAGCTGTATACGAATAAATAGGTTTAGTTTTAAACTGTTCGGTTCAACAGTGTGGTCCCTTACCATTCTGTATTTGTGCCACTTTCTTTGAAATTTCCCGTATTATTTCCAATCGATACTTCTCGCATTTTGGTAATTCTGTGCATTCCGACGCCAAATATGGTCTTCTGTCTTTAGCACCCGTTTCAGCTTCTTTTGCAGCTCTCCACCGAGCCAGTGTTGTCCTAGGGTATATGAATTATTATAACTTAACCACCGACACTACACGTTTTCTACTTACATTGCTTTTTCCGCGTTTCTTGCCTAGGCGCCGAAATTAAAATGATAAAAAAAACATGTTTAAAAATGATGAATATATTTCAACTGGATTTGGTTTTTTAACTCACCATTTTAATTAATTATATAGCTTATCTTAACTGAATTTTCAGAAGAGAAATTAGTTAAACGTTTTGTTTTGGATATTCACACCGCCAATTCATCGTTGTCAATTTTGACAGTCTTTTTACTATTTCGACTATCGAACGATTCTCGAAATCCCTTCACACAAGCGTTGCCGATGTGGCACAGGTGTGTCATAATGACATTTCTTCTTAAAATATGTTACGTTTTAACATTTATTGGACCACACTGGCATTTTTGAATCAGTTGTAACACCGGCTTAACAACAGCATGCTTGTGCATAGAGCGTGACAACATGTGAATTAGGTTTAATTTTTCCAAAGTGCATCACTTTCGTAGAGATTTCCCTTTGCCTTTCATGCCTAATTTTGTAAAAATATATATATTTTCTCGAAAACGAATTGTAGAGTTAGTCGGCTAATAAAGATGATTTAAAGATTTTTGAAACCCCACCCCCTGCATACCACTCACACTTGGCCTTTTGTCAGCTTTTATACTAAGTGACCTAGGTATGAAAATGTATAATTGTACATGAATACGAAATAAATGTCACCAAAACGTCTTTATTCGTTCTTAAGCGTGCCATGTGAGGACAACAAAAGTGTTTGGTTTACCTGACCCTTTCAAGTATGACCATATCTTTCTCTTTTTTTCCGCTAATTAAGGGGAAAGAAAAATAAAGATATGTACTGTTAAAATAGCGGCACGGAACAAAAAAAGCACGAGACCTGACTTGAATATGCCAATTTTTTTTTTTTTTACAGTGACACTGGCGTCCTTCCCAGCGCTACCGTATTTAGTATTATAGTAATATTTTGTTACCCTTGCAAGCCCATGTTACTATGCTATTTCAATTTTAGCAACTTTTGCAAATTTTTTTAATTTGTTTTAAATATATTTATAAGAATTTCTATATTTTTATATAGAAAAAACTTACAGCTATCTACCTGGTGTGTCATTTTTGTTAAAATGCCAATATTTTGATAAGAATAGAGAAAGGTTTCCAGTACTTGTGTACTGGTTTCCAGACGTGTACATATACATATAACTAGGTTTTCAATAAGTAAAGCAACCGGGTACTAGCATACGAATTTCCAAATAACGTAAATGTTAAAATAAAGTGAGGTGTCAAGCTGTCAATTCTACTACGGCAATGAGGTGCACAGTTCATAGAAACACATGTAAATACAAATCTTGAAGGAATCAACCCCCAATAGCTAACCACTATTAACTATTAGAGCTTGGTGAATAGCTCGCCACGAACAAAAATTGGGAGCCCCATAAATTTAGCGGTTTGTTATTGCTTAGTGAATACAGCCCTGAAAAAAAGTTTTCGACTGTCTGCATATTGAGAAGTGGCGAAATGCATTCTTTTCGTAATAGGGCACATGTTTTACTGCAGCTTAGAGTAATACTTGATAAGTTAAAATGAATAATTTTTTCATTAGTAATAAGAATTTCACCTCACACTCATAGGGAATCACTACGATTTCTTTCATCCGGTTCACCATGCTTTTAAAATCCTTTTTTGAAAGTGAAAACTAAAAACAAAGCAATATACGTCATTCATTTATTTTCGAGCACAAAAACTCTGGGTTAATATTTAAGGCCCCGCCTTAATGAAATTAACCCGGCAGAAGTGACTGATCATGAGTTTAATAAAATGGTTTTTTGGACAATTGTCCTTAATCGGTGTGTTGAATCGTGTTTTGGTTGCTGCATGCACTCACGTACATGTTAAAGTAAAAATAAATTGCAAGGAAAATGTCCTAAATTTGGTGGAAGTATGGGGAAGATAGAGCCAAGTTAAAAAAAAAGATGGTAAAAAGAACATGAAAACTGATATAACTCCATAATGGTAAATGTTGGTCCCAAACTTATAGCATATTTTTGGTCCGGAGTTGAACGCTCTACCAGACTCCGAAATAGCTGCACCTATTTAAGAAACACCCTGTACAATATATAATAATTACATTACTGCTGCGTTAACAAAAACGGAACAGATGTTTACACATCACAGCGCGAGTGCCCGACACTCACCAATTGTTTTTTGAAATACCTTAGTAATCAGCAACTAAAAATACTTCCACTTAAATTATTAGATTTTTTGTTTATTCATGAATGTAGTATTAAAATGTTTTGCTTCCGTTTTGGTACAATGTGAAACATATTGATGAGAATTTTTAGGTGAGTAATCAGGAGCTAAAAATAAGTAGGTTCAAAAAAATCGTGAATGGAATAGCAAGATCCAGTTGTTTTTTTGTACCAATCCACACAGCTTGAATTATATTTCGTGAGCCTTGCCCAGAAATTTTGTAAAATACAATAATTTATGAGCACTAGAAAACAAGTAGATTTAAATATCTAGGGCAGAGCCTACTTTTACTCTGTTTTAAAGGTTTCATCTTATGTATTTTAACGTCCACCTACATATAAAGTGAGGTAACACGTAATAGTAAACAAAGAAGTTCAAATTTCCGTTCTAACCCCAAAAGTAACCTTACTTTATTAGTGGCCGATTTTGGAACAGATACAATACAATACTAACTATTAAACTTGTTTACAAGTTCCTATTCATCCACCTCTGGAGACTGCCGTTGGAGTTAATAATAAAGTCGCAAATTAGTAATTAGGTATACGATGGTATAGTGGTGGCCGAGCTACAAGACAATACCGAGAGTCTATCGAAAATAAGTAATCGTCAGGCGAGCCATAAATTAGAGGTGCAAGAGGATCGTTAACGCATACGCCCCACTAGTGGGATGTGAGCAGGCAGTAAAAAATAAATTGTGGTCTGGCGTCGACATTCTTCTCAGAAATATCCTGAATGATGGGATGTTATTTGTTTAGGAGAATCAGACTTACACTAGGTGTGTTTTCTTCTTCTCTTATACAAGCTTACCGAGAAAAGTCTGTGTTAAATATAACATCAACTATAGCCTACGAGTATATCTGCCAAATATGTATATCCGGGATAATATCGCAGCTTACGACCTTGCTGCTATAGAAAAAGTGCACCCATATGTTATCAGAACAAAAAATTTTGGATGAACAAGAAAATACAGCAATACATGTTTTCTTGATTTGAAAGTATATAATTTACAAATCTCAGAGGACTCAGACTCTATGTTCGGTCCATTGTATTACCAGACAAAAGCCCTTTTTTGATGTAGTAGTTTGAGAAACTTAGACTTTAATCGTTTCCCTTTTCTGCTCTGGTAGCTGTGGTTGCTGTTCCCCACTCGACCTTGAACCTGCCCAGGTCGGGTCACAAGAAAACACAAACACACACAAGCACACCGTGCTTGCTTTGAGTTTTACATACTGTTATTTTTTCAAATTTTTGTTCTAGTTTTAATAAATAGCTGATTAATAAAATGCCATTAGATACATGTGCTGCCAAATTTTTATGATGATATTCTTTAGAGGGGATGTGAGTTTTTTTTTCGATTTTCTTTTAGCTTATATAGGATTAGTAAAAAAAAAACACACCTATTATGGAGACTGTCATGGAGGTAAAGGTTTTGGACTCATAAATTCTGCGGTGGTCGTTCTTAACACAACGTTCGTAAAAAAAAAAGTAGAAACATCTTATCATTACATACTCCAATAGTGGAAGTGAAACACAAATAATAGACTATCACATTTGCCGAGATCGATGAAGCATATGGTATGAGACTGCAAGGTGATTGTTGGAGAACCGCTGATCAATCAACATCGTCTGCTTTATTACTGAATTCCTCCCTGCGTTAGCAAAAAGGATTCAAAAAAATCCTACTATAAAAGTGAAGTGATTTGAGAATTTTATCACCAATTTCCTTTGGTCTCAGTTATACATTTATATAAAACTCTTAAATTGTACAGAGCATTCAAAACGCATGAATTAGGTTCGGATTTCTTTATTTGAAAGGTATTGTTCAATAATCTTAATTTAATTTTATCAAATAACAAATCTCAATTTAAAGCTCACATGAGTAGGAAAATTGATTTCAAAAAGTCATTCTTTGATTTAAAATCTAATAGAAAAACTTTTGAATTATACACATGTCATTGCATGGAGAAATCTAGCAACTGTGGACTCTAAACGTTGATAAAGTGCAGAGTAGATGTAGTTCTTATCATTGTTTTCGCAATAAATCAAACCACCGTTGATATTACCTAAAGTTGAGTGTAGAAAGAAAAGATAGCTTAGGGTTAAGAAATTATAAATACATTCATATACGTATGTATGAACACAATGTTCCTAGATTGATATGAAAAGATTCGATAAGGTTGAAAAGTTCCAATGATAGGTATACATTTATTACAAGTATGATAAGCTCCCATCTAATCAGTTTCAGTATACCGGTGTAAGTACATCATCCACCTTACAATTGTATTTAATTAAGCTATTAGGTACTTCCAATTCAATTCTTTTAATTGCCTTCAATTTATGATCATTTGCATTGGCTGTCTTTCAGTAGCACAATATTAAGCAGATCAAGCAAACCATAATCCACTAAGCTATAGCGCTGCGAGTCTTTCAGTATTCGGCAATCTTTCGAAGTGAGAGCACCTCAAGTACCTTGCGATAAAAGAAACAATTTTTTCCATTACAAAATGCGTAGCCAAGCAATAATCGAAAAAATTGAAGCAAAATTAAAGTCGATCGATCCATCGAAGAGATCGATATTTTTGATTTTTCAATTTAATTTCAACAAGACTGACGGAACTCTATTAAAGAGTTTCGGTAAGAACTATATTATACTATTATTTAAATGGAGAATGTAAATATTTAATTGTGTTGATTTGTTTTGTATTAGTTCTTGACTTAAAGGATCTTAAGATCTATGAAGGAGCAGTTGAGAATCCCGATGGTGAAATAACTGTGGGAGACGAAGACTTTTTCTTGTGGGCAACCAAGCAAGTTCCTTATGAAGAATTGCTGTCTAAGGTAAGTTTTAAAATTGAACCTGTTGGTTATAAAGTGATTTATATTTTTTTCCTTAATTTGTAGAACAAAGTTAAAATTACCGGTAATTTGGAAGCTGTGAAGAAGTTGATGGATAAATTTCATAAGTGATTTTATTTTGTAACGACTTTTTTTTTATTTTTATAGCAAAAAGATATTTCAATAAAAATTTCATACATAATGCTTATTTAATGATTTTTTTATTTGATCGTGCTTCCTTTAGGTCCTCTGTTCTCTTACAAGCCTTGTGAAATCTATCCCGCCCACCCACCATTGCGTACTACAATTCCTGGCGATGTGTCTTAGCTCCAACCAGCTTCTTCCTAATCGCCAAGATTACCCTTCTACTCGTATTGTCCTGCGACAAATTTTCATCGGCGAACCGGTCTTCTTCAATCTTAGGTAAGTGGGTTTCATTGCAAGACCTGGTACGCTATACAGTTATCATCCTTTCACAGGGTGTGACCAATCCACTGCCACTTTAGTTTCTATATTATCGTGTTTATACGCACGTCACACAATCTCTCATATAACTGTTTCTTTCGAAATATGTGTATGCCTGAGGCATGGTTTAGTAAAATGTTGCAGTTTGCTTCTGACGTTCAATCTCCAGGTACTGCGCACAGACCTGAAGCCAGGGGGATTAGCGGGAGTATACCCCCTTCTGGAGCTACCCCCGAAATTAAATTTTGCTTCATAACCAAACTCAAAGCAGAAAGATATAACAACACACACAATGTTCAGCAATGGCATCTATACTATTTTCTTACACCTCACTTTTAATGTGAATATCTTCAACCACCCGATTTAGATTTTTGTGATGTCATTAACCACATTGAGTCAGTAGCACAAATAATTGAAGATTTCCACACAAAAATAGAAGAACATTTTCGAAAAAATTGTATAACTGCCTGTTAGCTTCTCAAATCTGTAAATGAGGAGGTGAAAATGCCACGCCTTGCATATAATCAAAAACATCGAGTTAATATTAACACAAGATACCCTGAAACTTACTTCAGAATAGCCATTGCGATTCATTTGCGATTCATCAGCCACAAAATTACATTGTCAAGGTTGAATTATTTCATCCCATCCGCATGTGGCAATGTAGTTTTCCTTAGTTTAACCTACAGATTTGCAAATACAGTAATTTATAAAAGTCAGAATAGGTGTACCTATGCAAGTTTTAGTTACTCTCTATTTTACTAAATTCAGAAAATTTTTGGCTAATAAATTGTATATCAAATTAAAGTTTATTCAACTATTAATAAAAAAAATAGCGAAGCAAATTATTTCAATTCAATTTATAACAAGGAATAAATAAAAATTTTAATGCACTATCAAATTTTACTTTGCAAAAGTCTGAATAGAGTCAAATGTCTTCTGAAACTGCATTGAATAGACAAGTTAACTCGTGTTGATTTGGTTCAGTTTGACTTTAGCCTCACAACTGATAATTTGCGAAGCAATAAAATGAGCTCAGAAAAAGGAAAAGAATTGCCTTCTTCTGAAAGAGAAATTATAATTAAATTTAAAAATGTTGGGAAATCATACTCAGATATTGCATCGCTTCTTGGTAGAAAACGTGCAACTATTCAAAGTGTTGTGAGGCATGTCAATGGGAAATCTTCCACACAGACCGAGGCAAGGACTGATCGACTACGCAAAATTGGAGCAAGAGAGGAAACATTTATAAAACGAATTGTGGTGAAGGAACCTTCAACTAGCCTAAGAGCAATTTCAACTCAACTGCAAACCGCGCTTAACACAGTTGTAAGCCTATCCATAGTTTCCAGAGCATTACATCGATCTATATAGATCTTGTGTCGAAAGAAAGAAGCCGTATAATTCCGAGATCAACCGTAAAAATCATTTAAAGTTCCCGTGGAGATTATTACTTTCAACACGATAATGATCCATACAACGTACGATGTTCGTCAGCGGATCTTATACAATTTTCCATACTTTCTACAAACTCCCCTCGCAAAATCCAGATATCAACCCCCTAGAACACCTTTAGGCAATATTGGATAGAGGTATTCGAAAGCATGATATTCGCAATAAACGTCAATTAGAAGAAAACTTACAAGAAGAATGGGCCAAAATATGTTCCGACGTGACTGCAAAGCTTACAGATTTAATGCCGAGAAGACTGCAAGCAATAATTGATGCCAAAGGCTGGCCAACGAACTATTAATACTGATTTAAGTTCTTTGTATTCAGACTTTTGCTAACTAAAATTTGACAGTGAATTAAGATTTTTATTTATTGTTTGGTACAAATTTAATTAAAATAATTTCTTTCATTTTTTTTATTTACAATCGAATAAACTTTAATTTGATATATAAATTACTAGCCAACGTTTTTTTTTTGTATTTGTTAAAATGCAGAGTAACTTTAAACTTGCATAGGTGTATTCCGCAATTTTTCAAATCACTGTATGTACATACTTGCACTATGCCCATTAGCAAAAAAAAAAAAAATTAAGTTTCTCACCCGAAGTGACCTTTGGGGACCATATACAGTTATAAGAAAAATTGATTTGAATGAATTTATATTGTAATTAATTATATAGAGAATAAACATGACAGAAGTTGCTTCCGCCTAAATCTTAAGGTTTGCAAGCCAATCAATTCACTCGTTCTGTCATAATTAGAAAGTTCATCAAACATATTTAATTTGCGAATAGAATATCTCGTGAAGTTTTTTTGAACTTTTTCAATTTAAGTTCATGATGTACATTCTAGATACGGTCTGACAGAGTAGTATACTCGTACAACTTTAAGGCTACTACGTTTAAGAAAGCCTTACATAGAATTTGACTTAGCAGTAGCGTAATCATAATGCAATCAGAAGTTTAATTTATGGTCAAATCTAACCCCGAGATCTTATAAAATAATCATAAAAAAGCGGTATCGTTATACGGTATGCTGAAAAAATCGTACATTTTAAAATATTCCGATAACCTATTAATATCTGACTGAAATCTAATGCAGTCAGCTATAGCATTTATGCGAAAAAATAATAAGTTAAAAAGTTACAAAACTGGAATATTTCATGAATATCATTCACAAATGAAATAAATAGCAACGGGCCCAGATGACTACCTTGTGGGACGCCAGAAATTATTTCTAGTACGCTGGATGTCAAACCATCGTCCTTTATCATTTGCCTTCTGTTAGTTAAATAATCATCATCACACTTTAACATTGAGGAATGAAAACTCAACGATTTTCACTTTTCTAAAAATAAGGTGTGGTGCATTCTATCAAAAGCTTTTTGAAATCTGTGAATTGTACATCAACTTGTAAACGATTCTCAAACCTGTTAAGAATATAATTAGTTAATAAGGTTAAATTTATAGTACATGACCTACTCCGAACAAAGCCAAGTTGATTAGCAGAAGTAATTTCTTATACCGTGAAGTAAAGTTTATCCTTAACAACGCTTTCAAACAATGTTGGAATTGCAGAAAGCATGGGTGATAAGTTTTCGATTTTTTGTCTCGAACTGCTTATTCTTGCTCACACGACTTTATTAATGTGCCAGATTTATTTTTTTTTTTTAACTTTTTAGTTACCCGTATGAGGAGAACATTTTATTTAACAAGGAATTGTTTTTCGATGGATGGTAAGTTAAGCGAATTGTATTGACCCTCTCACCAATTATCAATTATCCTTTCGAGCAGTTTTCTCGGTAGGACAAACTCCTTCAAAATATTTGCAATTAAAATGCTTTATGAATGAATCTATTAGAGCAAAAGGACGTTTTTAAAACTGCGGTACATTTGAAGAAAATGGACCCACCACTATGTCGCCCGGTGTGCTACTACATCTTGCTATAAGCTCCGTGAAGTAATTGTCATTAGTTTCCGGAGCCTAGAAAATGGGCTGGTACTAGAAGCATCTCGGGTTTCGCCTATTCTAAGAGAAGGCTTCTTCTTCTTCTTTTCCTTACGGCGAAGTTATGATCCGGAGTAGAAGAATCACAACCACTCTACTGCATCCCTACTGGTCCGCCTGTGGGGTTTGTCGGTTTGTTCTCGGGAAGTACCGGCAGACTTCCTCATACTTTTTATACATTGTCCAGCATTGTGAACCGTATGTGAGCGCCGGACGTACAACTGCGGTGTAGAGCTTTCCTTTAAGCTTAGGGGGCATTTTCGATCACAGAAGATAGGAGAGTTTTCTCGCCACTTCATCCACCCTACGCTTACGCGATGATTGATATCATCATCACAAGTTGGTTCGCTATTGATCATAGATCCCAGATATTTGAACTTTTCGCACTTGGCAAGCACTTTTCCATTCAAGTAGATGTCTGGAATAGGCCGGCGTGGATCAGAGAACGGGCAGCACAGATACTCTGTCTTTTCTTAACTAAAGTGCTCGTTGCAGGAACATTTGATCTTCACTTGCAATACCTCCATCGTCAGCAAAGAGTAACTGATGCACTTTGGGGTCCGTTACTTTTCCTTCAAACGGATAATCAAGGACTGCAATAAATAGCAAGGGACTGAGGGAGCTTCCCTGGTGTATACCGACTTTGATTGGAAACTCTTCAGTGACTCCTACGGGACATCTTACTCTTGTCCTTGCTCCCTCATATGTACATGTCCATGATCAGGCGCACGTAGGTTTCTGGAACTCCTCGTTGTCTAAGCACCACCCATAAGAGATGTCTTGATTGTCTATCAAAGGATTTTTCAAAATCAACCAACATCATAGTCCTTTGAGGAATCACGATGTTTTTCCATTATTCTTATACTTTGGATTGCATCTGTTGTTGATTTACCCGAGACAAACCCGCACTGGTCATCAGATAGCCACATTATTTTCCGCGGTCGGCCATCTAATACCCGCTCAACGATCTTCATGGTGTGTGGCATCAGCTTGACAAAACGGTAGTTATCGCAGTTTCGCGTATCGCCCTTTCATTTGTGCAGTTGAAGAAGATATACGTAACTTTCCTTCTACTGATTAGGCATTGGATCACCGCTCATAAGTTTGGAGAAAAGAATCATGAGCCATCTGGACCCGATGTCTCCCATCTTTTTCCAGAACTCAGAGGGTATCTCGAGCGGCTCTTGGAAAGTATATCCGGGGAAACTTTTCATTCATAAGTCTGTCATAATACTATCGCCATCTGTGGAGAATTTTGTCGTCTTCCACAAGAAGCTGGGGAACGAATCTTCTGAGCATTTCTTCTTCTCTGGGCGGCTATTTTGAAGACAATTGTTCCCTTGTTCAAGTTGTTTTGTCGAAGCTCCTGGATAGCCTGGTTCCTATCAGACGCCGAAGACAATATTTCCTCCAACTCCCGATAGAGGCCTTCCATACTTTTTGCTTGAAATTGGGCGCACTTCTTCTTCGCGAGACCCATGCAACATCTATATATCACTTCAAGCACTCTGACCAAGCCTTTTCTTTATCTGTCCACCACCATGTTTTTCTGCCGTGTTGGCCCTTGGTTGAGTCTGAAGTTTCCTCTAGCATTTCGTAGAAATCAAACAAACTCAATTAAACCACAAATACTTGCCACTTTAAATCTAACTTAAATTAGTATATTATAGTAGACATTTATTTATTCTATAGTTGACAGCCTCAGTTAAAATCCTAATTATATTATTTTTAGATGCCATTAGCCACTGATCATTCAATGACCCCTAGAAATAATCGTCTACATTTTTTATAGATTTTTAACTAAAAGTTATAAAAATAAACTATAAAATTCTAATCTAGGAAACAGATTCGCATGGGTATTTAAATTTATTCTTCATTGGTAGCAAGGAAAATAAAAAAAAAAAACAATTAAAACCAACTAACAATAGTGAAAGTCTTATTATTATATGGCCTTTCGACGTTTCAAGCAGTGATTTGGCTCTCTCCAAGCAATATCGCTGTAGGGAATCCCACATTTCTTGTGCTCTGCACTCCTCAACACCGACCTCATCGATGATGGTAAAGAGGTAATTTGTCATGCTGGTAATAAAAGCTTTGCCTTTTCCTACTTATTTGTTTGCTTATTTGTTTACTTCCCTGTCTCCATACAAATTTCTGTCAGAGGGAGACGGTGTTGCTGGGCGATCGCCTCTCCCAGGATCACTTTCTCATGCCTGTCGCTACACTAAAAGGAATACCTTTATTTCATACCTAAGGTACAAAATCTTTTTTTTTTTTTTAATGAGAAGATTTATCATGACAGGTTTACTAGTAAGATATTTATCAGACTTTCGCGAGAGGTGAAACCGTGATTGATGTTCCTGGGACTTGAACCAGACTAGATGATGTTGATGTCATAGGGTACCAAGCCATCTAGGCACACACATACCCACATGTGATTTCTCTAAACCTAAGACCGCAATGCACTAAATAGATTTATCGCTATACGAGTACATAAGCTTTTGCAAAATTAGTTGATTGAAGATAGTACGTATGCTGACGTGTTACAGAGGCTATTGTGATTTAAAAACCAGTCATCATGTGTATTAGTCATGATGAATGAAACATATTTCTTAAAATAAAATGTCTACTGTCGCAGTATATAAAAATATATTATTTCGTTTTGTTCTTCTTTGCGTTTCAATACAATTCTTATATTATTACTGATAAAGATTTTGATGTTGACGTCGACGTATTGAGATTGCTTCAATTTTTTTCTTTAAAACCTGATTATCAAGGTCGATTTGACGCTGTTGCTTCTTCCTGTTTACGGCAGAACTTGATGTCCGCATATTGGGGCTTTTCAACTGTAATGGAGTAAAAAAAAAAAACAGATATCACTTTGTTTGAATAATTTTACCTTTCAAATTACATTTTCTTTGCGCGGCTTTTGAGTCAGAATTTTCTGAAGCAAAATTTGATTATGCCGCTCAATTTCTCTCATTCTTTCGTTTGAAAAACTAAGACTTTTTCTATTGGCATTTCTAGACCTGCAGACATGTTAAATCATAAAAACAAACATAAACTCTTATTCAATTAGCATCCTTACTTATTTTGGATACTGGTATTTGAACGTGTTGGTTTATGGATTATATCCATATGGAAGGCATGGTTATCTGAATTAAAACTGGTCGGAGTTTGGCTTGTGACATTAAATTCTATCTCTGATTGATCCGATTGGTCATTGTCGTTGCATTTTGTATCTTCTGTGGGTATTGGATCTGACGGAGTTTCGTCTGTTTGTATATTTTCAGATTTGACATTTTCAGATATCTCGACCTCTAATTCATTACAATCATCAGAATCACTTTCATCGATTTCGTGCTCATTTTTTTCTGTGATTATTTCGGTTTGACTGTCTTTCATACTTTCGTGCTCTTTTTTCTCTGGAAGTTCTGAAACTGCATTGTCATCCTCCTCTGAGTTCAAACTCGAAAAGTCGCTAGCTTCTTCTTCATATGAAAGTTTATCAGTAGAACCAGTTAAGCTCTGTAGAGTCCAATAAAATATATGATTAGATAGGTAATTGTTTTCGCTTAATCTATTTAATAAGAAATACTAGATAATTTCAAAAATAACCAGTTTTAATTTCTACGGAAAAACTTTAAAAAAAAAGAAAGTATAATCAGTGTTATAAATTGTGAGATACCCTATCTACACGCTCTTAGAAATATAAACTTCAAAATCGAGTCTGAAGAATACTTTATCTCTAGCATTTCTTAAAAATTAAGCAAACCTAATAAGACTTTCACTATTGTTAGTTGGTTTTAGTTGTTTTTTTTTTTTTTTTTGTTTTTATTTTCCTTGCTACCAATGTAGAATAAATTTAAATACCCATGAATCGAATCTGTTTCCTAGATTAGAATCTTATAGTTTATTTTTATAACTTTTAGTTAAAAATCTATAAAAAATGTACACGATTATTTCTAGGGGTCATTGAATGATCAGTGGCTAATGGCATCTAAAAATAATATAATTAGGATTTTAACTAAGGCTGTCAACTATAGAATTCTATAAATGTCTACTATAATATAGGAGGCAGTTAGATTTGATTCATGGGAATTTAAGTTAAATTTAAAGTGGCAAGTATAATTTGTGGTCTAATTGAGTTTGTTTGATTTCTACGAAATGCTAGAGGGAACTTCAGACTCAACTAAGGGCCAATGCTTCTGTCATTACTAAATAGGAAAAAATAAACCGTCGCTATGTGTAACTGTATGAACGCGCTAATCTTGGGAACAACTGAACGGATTTTGAACATTAGCGTTGTGAACATTAACATATAGAAAGTCATAAGTTTTACATCTCCCGTATCCATTTATGGTGCTAACTCAATCAATTCATCTATTCCAATGTTTGTGTCTTACAATATTTGTATTTGCGTTCATACAGACCGACATGGTAGAATTTCCTTTTACTCTATGTAATAATGATAGGCAGATGAGAAATCAAGTCTATCGTTCGGTAGATCGCCTGATAAAAGCCTAGTTTACACCACCGAATTTGGTCCGGATCAGCACTTAAATTTAGTCTAGGTTACCTAAATTTGTGGACTGACCCAACTAGTAGTGCTTTATAAAAGTTTTACACCGATGACATTTGTACAATAGGTGGGCTTGGTCCCAGACCAAATTATCGGTGTAAATTAGGTCATAGTTCAGTTCAAATTGGAGGTTAAGTTGCAAATGAATATTAATAAATTTAAGACAAATACAGGGATGTTGATTGGTCACACTCTATAGAAGTTGGAGAAGGGTTAGGAAGATAAAAATAAAAGTATTAATTTTTTTAATTTCGAACTTGCTTTTAATGTGACATACACTTACTGCCCATATTTACACTAAATGTTCGTTAAACCTTGAAGAGTTGATATTCAAAGCAACACCAATGCCGACAAAAACAAAAGAAATACGAAGGGGAATCGACACAAAAAATGGGAATGTAAATGAAGTGACTTTTAATGTACTATTTCCACCTTTCATAATATCGTATCACTTACCTTGATGGTGACATTCTCCTGCAATAGATCTTCCACCGACGGGTCACTATTAGAGATTTCCGAAATTGACTCAACATCTGAAATTTCCTCAATGCTTTCATTATCGAATGACTCTTCATCATATTCAGAATTATTTGCACTGTCTTCTTCATTGCTCATTTTGACTAAATTAATGATTATTTTTATATTTGTTTTTATTATAATAACTTTGAATGAACAAGTCTACCTGACTAGATTTTCATCTAACTACGAAGTAGATGTTGACATAGTGAGCCTTCAGCCAAATGCAATTACCAAATTAAATATGCATGTACATATATAAAAATTACTCTTTTGCTCCTTTTCGCTTGCAGCGACTAATATAGCTCCTTGTCCTTTACAAAAGGTACTGTTCATTTTTTCACACATGGTCAATAAATGAATTACACCTGGCGTAATGTTTGGGCGGTAGTTGCCAGTGTTATTTTGTTGTTAGGAAATGTGAAAACAACAATCACCTCAGTGGGGTGAAATTATGAAACAGCGAAAGGTGTTTGTATGTTCATTGATTTTATTGATCCGACATATAAACAGCCATTTAGCATGGGCTGTTACATGCTACCTCATTTTCATCCACTTTCAAATGTCGAATTGCTTTCTTATTTTATGCGCATATCGCCGTCAAATTGTGTAATTTAGTGTTAATACTTGTCAAACGTAAAAGCTCACAAATTGAAAGAATAAAATCTCAGAGATAGACAAAATTACGTGAATGCTTGATCCCCTGTACTTGCTAACTATAATTATTGGTTGTATAAAATCAGTCTAGGAGAAGAGTTGCATATTACGTTTTATTAAGAACCAATCATATTTATGGTTGATTTATATGGTCACAAAAGTGAGATGCGAAGTTAAAGCGGTATAAAACAAATCGAAAAGTCTGCTGTGCTGCCAGTAAGAACAGCATTAAAAGTTTCAATGTTTATCGGACGTCGTTCTTTCGGCAGGAAGCACAAATTTGGATGAGAGAGAACAATGATCTCACCTTTTTTTAGTTTTCGGGGTAACATCACCATGCGAATCCACTCTTATTATCGATATCGTCTGTTGAACGCCACAGGCGAGTTTACACATTTTCCACAAAGTTTTCGCAATCGTTCGGATTTATTACGGATGGAATAAGTTTATGAGTGTAAGTCGTATATCTTGGAACTATGTAAATAGTTACAGGCGAGTGAGCTTCAGAAATACGTGCGAAATATCTTGCGTCGCCTCTTTACTGCTCCACTGTATTTTTATCATTAAATACGCTGGGTAAATTCAAAACAATGTTTTTGCTTGAAATGTTCTTTCTAGTTCGCAGTTTGCGCAAAATCAAAAGCAAAGATTCAACAAACATTTTGCCAATATTTTATTGTTCTGGACAGTAAATTAAGGTAAATTCACTTTCATTCATTTCATCTGGTCATCAAATTACAAGCGTTCCCAACCATTAACAAACCATAAAATTTATGCAAGGACATCTAGAGAAGCAAAAAACACAGTTCCTAGGGTTCAGCGCGGCCATCATCCTGCTTCAGTAATGGTTTGGTTACAGGTATCCCACCATGAAGTTACTACTCTCAATTTTCGTGAAAAGGGAGTCAAAACTGGGGACAAGGTGTACCAAGAAGATGTCCTTGAAGGAGTCGTTAAAGGCTTGACGAATACCCATTTTAATGGAGCAAGATGGGTTTTCCAACAAGATTCTGTTACAGCACATAAAGCTAAAACAACTCAGCAGGACTATGTATATTGAACTTGTTAATAATGTATACTCACCGGCAACCAATGTGGCCCAAACATAGCCTCTGAGTTGTAGATTTGTTTGTGCTTAGGCAACCTGTTATTTCTAAGAAGAAGTATTACCCGCAAGTGGTTTTGCATTGTCTGAATGCGGTTTTAGGTCTCCTGTTGAAAGATTTTCAGATTGGACAAATTTTTTTTTCTTAAGAATTTTGGGAGTGTCTTATCATTCTGTGCGGGAGTGTAAGTAGAAGTATCTGGCACTAACTACATACCTGGAAGTTTTTGAAAGTAATAGAATATCATATGTTTAAATGGGTTAGTAAGTAGTTCTTGAAAACAATTATTATTACAAACCTATTTGCGCCATCTGTTGCCCAATTGTCGAAAAATTCTGTACTCAGTTATCGATAACTTCAGATAATATCGGAAGTTACTGAAACCGTATAAGTAGTTACTTGTTGTGCTTGTCTGCCATGCGAACTTTTTCTAAACTAAAGATAATTTTCACAAAGAAACACGTCTAATGTGAAGTGTAAGTTCTGCCAAAATTTCAACTATACGGAACTGCCGGACCGAATTTATATAAATTGCATGGAAAATAGTTCCACTTGAACATAGTTAAGCGTGTAAATTGCATGTATGTATTTAAACTGACAGTTACAATTTCAAAAAAGTTTTGGCAGCACTGATTTAAAATTTAAACTTTGCAGATTTCAGGTGGTACTCCTGAACACGCCGCACTTTATGATTTATCTGGGCGGGAATTTGATTTTTGTTTACTTACGGTCAGATTTGTATTACATTCACCTTATTTCGGTTGAATTCGTTTAATTGTTTAATTGTTTAATATGATTGCAAAGCGCATAATATCTCCTGTAGTCTCTCCTTTAGTCGCTGTAAGTCTAAAATAATTTGTATACTTGCCCAAAACAAAATTAATTCAAGTTTCTAAAGGCAAATTCGAATGCTGAAAATGAGAACCCCCCAAAGCGACGCAGTACGCGAATAACACGAAGCACTCGATCATTCGGTGATGGTACCCCATCCCCAGAAAAGCCGAGCAAGAAAGAACTTCCCTTCATAAAGTATAAAGGAGCAATTAAGTATTATACACAGGGAATGGATATTGCAGCCGCTTCAGACGAACTAATGTAAGTTTGGGAATGTACTTCCTTATTAAATTTGAATGACAACATTACTTAAACCAGGCAATGGGTTAATACTCAAGGTGAAGTAGTTCCGATAGCTTTCGATATGGAGTGGCCGTTTTCCTTTCAGACAGGCCCTGGTAAATCAGCACTAATACAACTTTGCGCCGATGTAGAAGTATGCTATCTATTTCATTTAACTGAGCTGAAAAAAATTCCCGCAGCATTGATGGCTTTATTGTCCCATCCTAAAGTTCGTTTGCATGGAGTCAATATAAAGAAGTATGGAATAGTAAAATGTAATCTGTAATACTAATAGGAAAACTTTACAGTGATATAAGGAAACTTAAAAGAGATTTTCCAGAAGTGACTGTGGATACTCTGATTGAGAATTGTATTGATCTCGGACCCTGGTGTAATGAAGTGTGCAATACTGGAGGACGTTGGAGTCTGGATCGTTTGTCTCGCTATATTGTAAACAGTGAGACTATTGCAACAATTCATTTCGGTCATTGTTTTCTGTTATTTAGTGTGGAAAAGCTGTGGACAAAAATAAGAAGGTTCGGATGAGCAAATGGCATGTGGTTCCTTTGGATGACAATCAAAAAATGTATGCATCTATTGACGTTTATGTAAGTTATCGCCATGAAAATTTAGCCCTCAGTAACAGAAATACTAAAACCAATCCCTTAAATCGTTGTTATTTAGGTGATTGTAAGTTTCATTTTAAATTTCGTAGTAATAAAACAGATTTAGCAGATGTCAAATTCAGAATAGGTTTTCACCCCTATTCACCCTGAAGTGTATCATTCTCAGTCCAACAGATCGGAAATTTTCTTCACCAATTCAATTCACTATCACTTGAACTTGGTATTTGTATAATACCCTTTAGGGGATTCAACGACTCCGATTTTTGAGTTTCGTAAATCATTCTCTCCGGAGGACTCTAATAGGGGTGATTGTGATTCATATATTTCTAGTTGCTGCACGCATATAAGGGCACCGATTCCATGTTTGAGCGGAACAGTTGCTGCTTTGTGTTCAAGATGATAGCACTGCTTCTCTAAACCTTAGTCAACTATCCAACACAGCCTTTGATTTTACGATTCAACTGCTTACGTTCAACCCAGTACTCCTGTCAGTTGAGACATTTTAACTAGTGGACATTTTGTCCTCGATTAACCTGTGGCTAAACAATGATTTTGCCGAAGTTTATCTTCTATAATCCTGTGCGATAGCTGGAAAATGTTGTAGGGTACACAAGGAGTTTGAAAGAAGGTTATAAAACTGCATTGGATTCCATCACTTCGCACTGTCAAAGCACTGGGTACATCTTCACTGATCACCAGAAAAAGTAGTGATGATCTTTACCCCTCTAATAGCTCATGCCTACTTGAGCGGAGGAGGGGCGTGGGTCAATAAGAGTTTTTACCCTCAATCATAGTTTGTCATCATTCAAAAATGTGATGCATCACATTCAAAATATTGAAAAATGAGTATAACGCAGCTCTGCATTGCTGCTTTTTTTTCTTATTAATTATAGATCGGTCAGCTGATTTACAGGGAACTTGAAAAGCGAGAAAATCGCAAAGCGAAAAATGAAGCAGATTTCTTAGAGAAACATGGAGAGCAAGCACTCAAAGCAATAAAAGAACTCGGTGAAAACTTCCTTTAAAATGATGCAATACATACAACAGTTCATAATTTACGTTTCACATTTATGGTGGCCATAATAAGAATGTTTTAAATATTTAACTTTTGCAAGTAATGAAATATATTGTTTTATTTTTGTTTGTGTAAATAGTTTTTCTTTTTTTTTAATTGCATTTAAGTTTTCATTTTAGATGTTTATTTTTGAAAATCTGAATTTGGCAACTTCCAAATCTTGGTTTATTTTAAATTTATTTTCCTGTAGTGTGACGCCGTGGCTCAGTGGTTAAGTGCGCGAGCACTGAGCGAGAAGTTCAAGTTTCGAATCCAAGAAAAAAAAAAAAGTTTTCTCACGGTCCCACCTCTCGCGAACGCCTGGCAAACATCCGGGAGTAAAACTGTCTTGAGAAGCTTTTCAATCGAAAAAACTGCCGTTTGGAAATGGCATAAAAACTGTAGGTCCCAACTATTCGTGACACAAGTGGCTGCGAGAAGCTAGGCCAGGTCCGGCATTTATGCTGTTAGCGCCAAAATATTAATTTATATTTTATACAGTGTGACTCACATGCTTACTTGCTAGTAGGTGAAAACCGCTTGCCTCTATAACTTTAAGTTTGTCTCAAACTATTTTCACAGACGGATACCAAAAATTGCATTATTTTAGTTAGAATTATTTAGTTACAGTAACGGTAGGAAGGATTCCAAAGCTTGATTTGGCTTTGAATAGCTAGTCTCTATAAACGCTGTCATATGCGGCTTTAGAATCAAAGAAAAGTTTTCTGAGTTTTCCAAGTTGGCTCTTTCAAGATCTGCCGCAGTCTGAGAGGACTTGTGGCATCAATTAAGAATCCATCAGGTTGTACACGAACGGCGTTAGGCGTTCACACAGTAAAGTAAATAAGATCACATATGCTATCTTAAGGAGACTGCTGTTTCGCAACGATTGTAGACAGTCTACATTATTGAGGATCGGGCAAAGGATGTTGAAGTTGCATTCATTAGTCATACTTTCATCCGACCACATTTTGCAGATGTTTTTATGTATGCTTTAAATAGATCAGTTGTTGGCCGTCTTCTTCAGCAGCTTTCTTGGATTTAAGCTTAGATATTGTTATCTTAACTTCACTTTGGTCGGGTGGATGGAGATATTGGTCTTATTTGTTTATTTGAATTAAGTGCATTTGCAACACTATTAATTTGAGATCAAAAATGACTCCTCATATGATCGATGGAAAATGCTTCCGCTTCAATGAAGCATACATTTTTTTCGCTTCAAAATTCATGAAGCGAAATGAGAGATAAATACAAAATGGTGTTCAGTGAGCAATCGCTTAAATCGTTTCTTAAATATTGAAGTTCTTTAATCAACAGAATAGGTCGAATAATGGTTGCTCGGATGTGTTCAGAGTCGCAAAACTTACCTTATATGAGGAATTCGCATTCGAGTTCACAAAACCAATCTACACCCTGCGCAACAAAAAAGCCGCATACGGGTTTTCCATTTTTTTGCGCTAATTACCTTTAAGGGATTCGCCGAATTATATTTTATTGCTTCCGGGTTAGGTAATGCACATTTTGGAATGTGTCGGAATTCATTCTGGCAGTATTTAACAGTGCGTGCAGTTGTATTTCTTAAATAAAAGTGAAAAGAGTATATCGCGATGTCTAAAAGGGTACAATTGAGTAAAGAAAATAAAGCAGTTATCGTCGCCTTATCCAAACAGAATCAGTCATTTCGTGAAATTGCTCGACAAATTGGATGCAATGAGAGTTCTGTAAGAATATTCTGTAACAAATATTGTCGGGATCACAATCTGGACAGAAAAATTGGCACAGGATTGAAGAGATGTACCACTGTTCGGGAGGACCGGGAACTGAAGAGGCTAAGCTTGAGAAACAGGTTTAAAAATGCATCGGAGTTAAGAGCTGACCTGCTAGAAGGTACTGGGGCTGAAGTTAGCGTCAGAACTATCCAGAATCATCTCAACGAGATGAGTTTGCTAGCAAGGAGACCAGCGAAAAAGCCACTTCTGACCAGCAAAATGAAGACAACGCGCCTTAGCTGAGCTAAGGAAAGGCAAAACTGGAGTGTTCAAGATTGGTCAAGTGTGGTGTTCTCTGATGAGTCCAAGTTTAACCTAATCGGACCGGATGGGACGCTACAGCGACGAATGCATAGCTCACACCGTAAAACATTCTCCTTATGTTATGGTGTGGGGATGCATCACCGCAATCGGAGTTGGATCTCTAATTATGCTCGAGGGCACTGTTAACGCCATGCAGTACAAACAAATTATCTTAGATGGTGTTGTACCGAGTATGGAAATGATAACAGCAGAAACATCAAAACCAATTTTTCAAGATGATTCAGCACCTGCCACCGGGCAAAGTGGGTGTTTTGAAAATCTTATGATTTTAATTTTTAAATTTCCTCCATAGATTAAAACTTTGTAAGAAGAATTAGAAATAGAATCCCTAATTTGGTCCAGATCTCAAACCCATCGAAAATGTCTGGGCTCTTATGGGAAAGAAGATTCAAGATAAAAAACCAAAAACCATGCAGCATCTAAAGAGCATCATTGAAGAAGTGTGGTTCAATGAAATTAATAACAATTACCTCGGTAATCTCAATGCCCCCATGCCAAACAGGGTTTATGACGTTGTTAGGGCGAAGGGTGGTGCTACGAAATACTAGAATCATTTTTTAGTATTATGAAAGTCTTAAATTATGTAAAAAGGTTTCTTAGTTAATAAAAATATGAAAAAAGAAATTTGCTTTTCAAATTGTTGCTCTTTTTTTAATTTATGTATATTGATAGTACTTGGGTAGTATCTGATATTTTGTAGTCTGATCTTCACGATCATTACTTTTTTTCAATTAGGCTACGAAATGTATTGTCAAATTGGGGAATGTGTTAACTTAAATGTTAAACATCAAAAATACAAAGTGACTACGCAGTGATTAGTCATCATTTATTAGATTTCTTCCATTTTGTTAAAAATTACCATGCGCGGCTTTTTTTTTTGTTGCGCGGAGTGTATATTCGACTCGAGAGTGAGCTCATAATTGGCCTGTTACTCGACACGAGTTCACAATTAGGCCCTCATGTCAAAAAGCGATACCTCGTCCAGTTTGATACATGTGTGTTAAAGTTCACTCATGGGCTTACGCAGGTCCGAATGTTCACACTTACAGTCAGATGATGCGATTTTTCCCAACCAATGCGATTAGCGTGCTAGCTATATTCAGGTATCGTAGCTTTATAAGTCGGAGCTTTATAGATCGTAACCATTTCTGTACAAGTCAAAAATCTTTTACATCTTTTGAGGAATCTTATGCATTTAATACCAAATTTTGATTCCGTTGATTCCACTGAACATTGAAGGTCTGCGTAAATATATGTACATGTAATCCAAGCATTCAGGAACCATTTCACATGCCCCGGTTCACCAACAAGACGCTTTCTATTTATATCGCCTACTTCGACTTTGTATGAATTGAGCAAAGAGAATACTATGCTCAACAATTTATGAGCAAACAACAATCATCTCATTTTTTAGAATAGGAATGCGACCAATGACGACAAGCTTTCGACATGAGATCATTCCCATACTAAGACCACTTACTTGAACAGTTTTTTTTTTTTTTCTTTTCTTTTTTTGATACCATGTTAAGCAATTGCTCGCAAAAGTGAGTAAAAAGCTGCTTGAACTTACATGTCGTATCTGGTAGGACGAAAATAAGTCGTTAAGTTGAATGAGATAAGTTCGGAACCATTAAATTCTGACTTAGGAGTACCGCAAGGATCAATTTTAGGTGCATTGTTGTTCATACTTTATATTAACGATATAAAAAAGGTTTTAAAACATTATAAAGTAAAGTTGTTTGCCGATGATGGTCTTTTTTATATTGAAGATGTTGAGTTGATTAACTCCATTAAAATGTTGATAACAAATATAAAAAAAATCGCAAAAAAAATCGTTTTTTTTTCGCAGGATAAGACGAAAAATTTGTATTGCAATGGCCATTAAAATATACAATTCCATTGAACAGCCCCATTTAATGTTAAATAAACTACAGCTTTTACAAAATAAAGGAATGAGAGGTATAATAAGATGTAATCGTTATACCTCCGTAAATAATATGTTAAATGCCTTAAAATGGATGTTTGTGAAACAAAGGATAATTATGAATACCTTAATGTTTATTTTTAAAGTAAAAAATAACTTAATGCCATCTTATTTACAAGAATAATATAAGAAATAATAACAGCTTTAATTTACTATTTTTTAGAGATAGCAGAACACAAAATACGAGTATGTTATGTTATAAGTGTATACAGTTCCTAATAATGTTAAAATAGAAACTAATTTAGTAACATTTAAGCACTCAATTATATATTTCGCTAAAAACAATTATTGATATGTATTATTGTAAAAAAGAGCTTTGAAATAGCAAACTTAATGCTAAATAAATTTTCAACTAACTAACTGTCTGCATACGACCCATTATCTTCTTGAATTTCAGTAGAATATAAGGGGTTCACCATGAATTGAACTGATTTTGTAAGTAAAAAAAAAAACAACAAGTTTGGTTTATTTGTAAACTTTTAATAATGTAATTATTTTCTTAAATAAAGCTATCAATAAAATAAATGGCCTCGCTATCACTACCGCATACGATTTTCGTTCCAAATGAATCGAAAGTATTAATCGGTTTTCGTAAGTCAGTTATCAGTGCTATGACATTGATGCGGCTCTTTGCACGTTCACCATTTAACCAAGGATTGGTATTGTCCGACTCTTGCCTCAACATTTGCGGTTCCATATCGTTGGGGATGGTCATCGGATTTTGCGTCCATTGCCAAACTTCACCACTTTCGGAAGCAGTGTACAGCTTAGATGGATCAGATTTATGAAAACCGATCTCGGTAATAGCGCTATTGTGTGCACTTAAATACGACGCAGGTATACCTGGTTGCCGCAAATCCCATACTGTAATGGAGCCTTCCTCACTTCCTGCGAGAACCTAATCGCAAACATGATTTATGAATCAAAAATAGATTTCGCAATTAACTTACTATGTGCTTCTGAGTAGGATGATATGTTAGACAGGATACGTAATTTGATTTTCGATCATCCTCACATGAAATCATAAAGGACGATGTTGGCTCTTCATTCTCCGATCTGATATCAAACATCTTTATAACACCCATTCGGTTTGCTGTTAGAATCTGACAAAGTCAAGTGATGAACAAAGGCGTGTCATCGAATATAAAATAAGAAACTGACCTCTTTTGGATTAATGTACGATACCGCGGTCAACGCACAGCTGTCGGCATTGATTGTTTTTATAATATTCAAATTGTTCGCCGATAGAATATTTAACCTGCAAAGAAGTATTGAATTGTATTTGCCCGGCAGTATGATCCCAATATTTACCTTCCATCTTCGCCTACGGTAGCGATATCTTTGTTAAACACTGATAAACCTGTACATGGTGCTGATTTTCCAGAGTTTTGCTTATGTAAAAGAACCGATTTGCCAGCGACTCGTAGGCGATCTTCTTCAACTGCACGGTTAATTTCTATTATTGTTAAAAGCCCTGGAAATAAATTCAAACAGTTGCTAAGTGCTTGTATTTATGGTCTCTAGGAATCAGCCTGAAATATGTAGAAAATCCCTCAACAAGATTACGCACAGACCATGTTAGTCTCAATGAAAGGTACTAGTACCTAACACGCAACTGATATTGAGCAGAAGCGGAAGGTCAAGTATCTAGGAATTATTCTGTATAGCGAACTGGAATAAACACGTAGAAAAAGTACTGAGAAAAGCCATTCGAGTGCTCACGGAGATGAAACATCTCAATATTCTACATTGGATGTACAATTATCATCTCATCACGAGGAAAAACCTAGAAAAAGTCCTGAGGCTGGCAATCATAAGTAGCAATGAGCCATGAACGTAATTCTCAATATCCTATCTTTACACCTCCTAATTGATCAGCAAAAACAGCAATCATGAGAGGGTGGAATATTTACATCATGGACCAAACACTCGGAATCAATGAGAACCAATGAAATTTACACAATCGGAAGATGTAACCAACTTAACCTCGACAGTAACTATCGCAAGCAATGCATTGTAATATCATAATATTGGGCTACAGCTGCATGGAAGGTGTTAGCCTATTATACTCGATATCAGGCCACATTTGAATGGTTAGTAACGATGAGGGCGATAAGCTAACGAAAGAGGAGCTGGCAACCATGGACTACCACAGCAATTTTCCAATAGCTAATTGACTTCATTTTCTAGGAATAACACAGCTTAAAATGGACGACCAAATTAACTAACGCAAGAAAAATATGCATTTTCTTGGCGTCATAGTTATATCACTCTTGTGTGACATGGAACCACCTTATATCCAGCGTCGCAAATCGGTGTCCATGAAGCTGAGCCATCTGTTTAGAGCAAAAAGATGCTTCACACTTTGCCTATAAAACAACGGAATGTGCAGATCTTGCTAAGAAGCCGAGGAGAATTAGGAGTATTAAGTTGTTCCAGACAGATGAGGACGCCTCCATCTTCAGATCCAATTTAAATCTCAACGTTTCTAAGGGGAACAAAGCTGAACGAGGTTCCTTAGGTCGAGAACAACCTCGACTAACACCAGGAGAAGGCACAATAGTTCTTTCAGGTCGCAGTGGATCTAACCTACACGCTGTTCGCTTAACTCAACAAAACTCACCGTCTGATGAGGAAACTGCAACATTTTCCGAATTGAGAAGCTCTAGACCGCTGACATCACCAGTTATGAGGGTTTCATCGTTAAGATTAGGAATATATTCGTCGTAATCATCTGAATACTGATTCTTTTCTAATTTCCAGATTTTAACTGAGTTTTTATTGGAGTCCCAGCTGCCGGTAAGAAATCTTTCGCAATCCTTGAACTGTTCCGGTACCCAGCGGATTTTTGCGACTTTCTCGGAAACGAAAAATGTATTTACTTTTGCATCGTTATCCATCGCACTGTTCAGGAATATATTTCGTTAGAGACTGGATACTAAATAAAACTATGACACTACTTTGTAATTTTTAATAAACAAATTAGACTTGCCGCGATTTCAAAATTTGCAGGTTATGCCAATAATTGTCAAATTGAGCAGTGTTCAGCCAAAGCAGTTAACAAGATATAGGTGAGCAACTGTCATTGTATTATCCAAAGGTGCTGCCAAGTTTCTTTTATAAGATTAAAAAGGAAATGAATTTAAAATTTTAAAAAGTATATACGATATACATACCATAATTCAAATCAATATCAAACTTCTTATGTTAAAATTTGCCGTCACCAATTGAGAAAGTAAAATTTCATAGATAGGAAAAAGTACGAAAATGAATTTCGTGTTTAAACTTACAATTAAATTATTACACTCACTAGTCGAGTTATATTAAACAAGGCCAACTCAGGGCGTATGATGCTTCCATACCGAGGAAAACACTCGAGAAATTCGGGTCTCCAGCATACTGGGTGGAATAAATAAATTGCACAATTAAGAACCAACTGTAACCAAGCCAGCATACTAACAGCGAGCCAGGGGAGAGAATCTTACCACGAACTTCACCAACTCTGTAGAGAAAAGCGCAGAGAATTTAAAAATGCATTCCGGAAGAACAAGAAAAAATATTTTTCGGAAGTGCTTACAGAATCGTGATGGCGAGGCTTAAAACCTGCAGATCAACATAGCATACCTGCCATATTGTGTTGAAGAGAAATTGCAACAGGACTATTTGCACAACAACCAGAAAATACAAACCGCCCAGAGCTTGCGTTAGAAGAGGATGCAATTCCACCGATCCCAAAGATAGAGCTTTTGCAGGCCTCTTAGAAATTTGGAGATTATAAAGCTACGGGATGGCACTCCCAATAAAGCTCTCAAAGTCGAAATCAAGAGAATTCCGATATTTTATTGATATTTACAATTTACGCATAAGAGAAAGAGTATTCCCTGAGCAATGAAAATTACCAAAAGGGAACAAAACCCCAGAGGAACCGTCAACATATCGCCCACTATGTATGTCAGATACGATGGGAAAAATCATAGAACGAATAGTGTGCAATAGACTTGAAACAAATATTGATGAGATAGGTAGACTTGCGGATATAATACAGCTTTCGCAAAGCCCACTCAACAACGAAAAAGATAGAGAGTAAATAGCAAGAAATACTGTGCGGCAGTGACATTGGCCGTAAAACTGTTTTCAACTCGGCAAACTGGACTCTAGGACTCATTTCAGAAAAGTAGAGTATCGCCGTATCGCTGACTTTGGCTTTGTCTATTGCTCTATGTATGACATCGAAAACGGCACGAAGAAGTACAAAATCACAGGAGGAGCGATTGCTACTATAGGATAATCGTCTGCTTCGGTTGGGCTTAACCTAGCTGAACATAAAACGGAGGCTGTACTAATGACAAGCAGAAATATAAGGAGAGTATCCCCCACTCTCCTTATATTTCTGTTTGTCAGACGACATGCATAGTTTCACAGCTCTTTATAAAATATCTAGGGTACTAATAGACGCGACACTAATATATAAAAAACATCTAATATATAAATGTGGGAAAACTGCCCGAGTCAAAGTTGAACTGCCGCGAATAATGCCAAATATAGAAGGGCCAAGGTATAATCGCAGATTACTACAAATTGAGCTTAAAAACTTATACGCGACCGACGATTTCCGTTTATCGACGTATTTATCGAGTATAAGAACCGGGATGAAACGCATTCATGGCAGAGAAAGGCAAGAGGCTCCAATAAACAGAGCAAAAATGAAAAGACTAGAAAAAGCTTTAAGCCTGATACATCAGCGCTTGATCCACTATAATTGAGAAAAATATTTGTACTGGATTGTACCTCATTAATAGTTAAATCTACGCTGGATAATAGCAAATGATCTAATTGATCTGTGTACTAGAACTAATTTTTTCAAAAAGGTGCTGAGGCAGTTTGTTCAATATAATTTTAGATAGAGTTATTATCGTAAGATATGTAGTTTATACATATAATTGTGTAAAGAGCATCCGATGATTTTATTCACATAGGGGACAACATGGTCATAATGTTTTAGTTGGAAAACACATGTAAGTAACAGATTTGTTACTTCATGTTCTATTTCAAGGCTTTTCGAGAAAATCCTTTAACCAACAAGAAAGATTTCAGCAAAATCGGTTAAACAATTCAGAAGTTATACAAGAAAGCGACCGGTAAAGAGCATTGTCTGATGTTTTTTTATGGAATAGTAGTTAGAGCTTTTAAACATCTTCTTTCTAAAGGAACTCCATTTTTTGATCAACTATAACCACCAGATTATTAACCGTTTGGTTTGCACACTTCGTAAAAGTTCGACAAAGTCAAAAGTAATTAAAAACACAGAAAAGTTACGATCCGTCTGGAACAGATCGTGAGATAACGTATCCCTCAACTTCTAACCCATGTCTAATAAAGTAGGCATGGAGATATGAATTTTTCAGCATTTTTAAGATATTCTATCAGACAAATTTTTGTTACGCCTTTTTCTTAGAAAAAAGTGAGTGAAAGTGAAACTTCATTTATATTCCGATGCAGTACAACTGTAAACATTTGTACTTTGCTCTATAAGGGCAGATATTGGGATCCTGAAAATTTTCAATTTCTAGATTTTGATCAATAAAGTCTGTTAATTCTGTTTGCACGACTGCAGCCTAAACGGAGGAACAAATTTCTTCAAACTTCATATCTAGAGTCTATGGGGTCACAATTCGAGGTAATCCTCGAAAACGGCTCCAACTATTTTGATCAACTTCGATCTTTGAGTTATGGTGAACATATGCTATCAGATGGCGCACCATGTTTTCGCCAAAAAATACACAGTACTTTACTTATTAACTGGTTCTTAAAAATTTACTATTTCTCCGATATGGCTTTATCGATTTTGTTCAAAATTAATAACTAAACAATATTTGATATATGCAAGGTCATGGCATACCAAATTTTAGAAAATTATCATTTCTTTTTTTTTTTTAATTTAAACGGATTTAAAAAAGAAAACAAATCTGAGTTTTTACAGATAAACAACATAAAAGTGAAAGTACATGCCACCCAGTCATACACTTTATTTTTAAATTAGAACTGATATCTTTGAAGTTTGTAAGACCCAGTGATGCAACGAAATGAAAAGGTATAGAGAATGAAAAGGTATAGTTGAAGAGTGGATAGGTAAAGAGAGAGAGTGAGGAAACGCTGCGCGTTAATTTTATACATTTGCAGATTATAGATTTCTCGAAATACTGAGGAAGCAGATTATTTCTCATTCGTGTAGAATGGCTAAAAAACGATTTCCTACATGCATGTGCAGAATGGGCTACACGTATATTACGATTAAATAGATGGATACCAGTGAGCGCTAAGCATCGGCAATTCGGGCTGTATTTGAGCGCAATTATTTGGTTGCATATAGATTGGTCACCGATCAGTCTATAAGTTTGTCCCTGACCACGATCAAGTAAACTCAAGCATGCGGGTTATATACAAGTCTCAGACGATCATAAGCTTTATAGATTGTGACCAAGTTCGCAGGAGTGAAAAACCGTTTACACATTTTTATGAAATCTTAGACAGCATCAGTACTATGGTTCCATCTAAAATCTGGGCTAACATATGTATGTATATATCTACCAAGCATTGGTCTACACGAAAATTCAAAAGACAATTATTAAAAAATCCTCTTACCATTACATCCATTCATTGAATAAATTTGATTAAAAATAGGACATTAAAACACATCGGTTATTTTTTTTTTTATTTTAAGTTTGTTTTTGTTTATTTAATATTATAAAAATCAAAACTGGGTAGAGGTACGTGACTAGAACTTCAGTGGGACTACAATAAGAATTTAAATTAATAATTTCAATATTAAATCTATACAATAATTTTTATTCTTAAATAGTAAGAGTAATTGTATATATTTACATTTAATATTTGATTAAGTAAAGTTAATATTTATGCATATAAATAATAATTTAATAACTAAGCACCTGCATTTGAAAATGTATAATTTCTCAGGTGTTCAACATGGTCGTCTTACATTTTTATAATTTGTTTATCAATTTAATTAATACAATTTCTTTTATCGTACACATTTTGCATTATTTTGATTTTATGCGTGTTTTACTATTCGGGTAAGTGACCTTTTCTATATTTCTAATTTGTTTTATTTTTTTTTATTTTTTTTAAATTTTATATTAAAAACAATTAAAGTCTACAGGAATTATAGGAGTAGGTACATATAATAAAAAATTCGTTTCAATAGGTTCGTTATTTGTGGTATTTTCATATATTTACACTAGCATGCGCCTAAATGGTACATATGTACTAATATTTGAGCATAAATCTACTTAAAATTGTTATAAAGCATCAATTTATTTATATTTCCCAAATGGTATCCGTTGCTTAGTCATTCCGTGTGGTGAAGTATGTAGTTATTTCAATTAAGGAATCGTTCCATTCTGGGTTTATTTAGCGCACAGAAATAGTATCCTGAATAACTTTGTGATGCAGGGCTTATGTCGCTTATGCCATATTCATTGAGATGGTGATAGTGGTGGAAACCTTTAGGTTTTTGTCACGATATCAAGTTACTATTTGTACCATGGACTCGCATGTGACGGTTAAGATTTCCCGATTGTGAAAATCTGTAATTTAACATAAATAAAATAAGATACATAGATACTCGCAAAGAGAGATTGCAGGCTCTTAAAACATATCAAATTGACCAGGAAATCGATAACCTGAATTTTCATTTTATCTACTAATGTGAAAACTGATTCCGCGAACAGAAAAGCTGATAAATTCAGTACCGTATTATAAAGTGATTTCTGATGAGATTTCCCGAAAGCAAAACGAAAGAAACAATTGAAAAATTCCCAGGGTCCAGTGATACCAAATCATACAATTTACTATTTCTTACTTGACGGGCTCCCACCTGAGGAGCTATTTCTATTCACGTCAATCCCAGACGCATTGCGTAGGCGACTAGGTTAGGGCCGTCTCTCTCATAACTAAATTAGTTTTCTTTTTTTCGCTGTAAGTCAAGTACCCCGACACATAACCGGAAAGTAGGGTGCCTTGATTTTGTACGGCTTTACATATTATTTTGTTTGTTATATCTTGGGTGTGACAGTTGTTTTTTAGGGACAGCCGAGTATTTTATCGACACTTTTTCATTTATTGCGCGTCTTTTCCCTTTCAACGCTAAAAGCATACAAGGTTCGCAGGTTAAGTCCCTTTGTGTAATGTAGCGAAGTCATGAACTGGTATTACTAAAGAATGACTTCACGATCGAAAAAAAAGAAGCATTTTCGTAGACTATGCTGCTGGGATTATAGTTTTCTGTATATCTTGCGGATGAGAATCTGCGAAAATAAAATGCAGATCACGTCTGTAGCCTAAAAAGGTATTTGTCTGAGAGTCAAGTGCGACGAGTGATCATCAGCGTTCGTACTTCGTAAGTGACCGTGAAAATTATTCTTATTTGTCTTTTTGGGATTTGAACCTTGAATCATTATTGAAATTGATTTTATCAATAAAATATAAATATAGGCCAGGCTTGAGAGATTTGAATTCGACCTTAATTAGCATAAAGCTGGAAATGGTAGCAATCTCACCTAGTGTAAAATAAGATGATGTTCCTCTTATTAAGGCAAACACAAAGTAAGAGGCACCGGTGATGTATACCGACATAAAAAAACTTAGTTAAATTTGGGTTCACCAAAGTCTATTTCCAGAGTTTACAGAATCTGCCCTCATAAGCAGAAGTGAAACATGCCAAAGAAAATTTGTGTTCTGGTATTTTTTCATTCCATGAGGAAATGGGCTGTAAACAGGGTACAAAAGATAAGGGATAGGGTATCATAGGTACTGTCCGTTCCAGGCGGATTGTAAGTTTTTGTATGTTTTTTGCGAAACCCGCTAAATAAAGTCCTATGTAAATTCATTTTGTACTTTCAAGTTCAAACTTTCCTTCCCTATGTTGCTTGTAAGTGTACCGAAGGGCATTATTTATTAATTTTTTTTTCGCGAGAACATTTAATTGGCAACTCACCTGAGCAAACAAAGCTTGCACTGGTAGGGTTTCTCTCCGCTGTGTATACGCAGGTGTTTCGTTAGGGTCGAGCTGTCGGAGAATGACTTCTTACATGATGAACACCGGTACGGACGCTCTCCAGAGTGCGTTCTCATGTGCGTGGTAACACTAGAGCTCTGCGAAAATCGCCTATCACAAATTGGACAACGGAACGGTTTTTGTCCGGTATGTGTGCGTACATGAGCTGTAAGGTTGGCTGCTTGTGAGAAACTTTTGTTGCAATCAGGACATCTGGAAGTAAACAAAAAAAACCTATTTTAAATTTTTCATAAAATCCAACATCATCAGTATTCCTGTACCTGTAAGGTCTCTCACCAGAGTGCGTCCTCAAATGAGTTTTCAATGTGCTAGGGCGAGCGTATGTCTTACCGCAGAGCCTACAGAGGTTTGGCTTGGAGTCTGAGCCCTCGTTGCTGTCCTCATCTTCGAATCCGCTACCAAAGGACTTTGTATCTCTTACCTTGATTAATTCGAATTTAATTAGAATGTTTCGGATTTATATGTCTTATTTGACTTACCAGAGAATATTGTGGACTCTTGGGTGGTGAATACGATTGGTTGGGTTGCGAGTAAAAACCACGGTGTGGTGATGTTTTTTCCGGTACCTCAGCAGAAGCAGGAGCAATTGATTGGTTATTGATTGGCGGTCGGAAATCAGCTGTAAACGAGTAAGTTGTAGCCGCAGGATAGTGTGACGGACTCAACAGCGGGGGATAGAGTACATTTACGGAAGATGATGAGCTTGGCGGAGTCCACTGCATCTGGGAACACTGCATTGGAACTGGAGCTTCAGCTCCGTACCCGTGCATGGTCATATTCATGCTAACATTGACACTCATGCTTGGATATATGGGAGGTGTAGAATGTTGATTGCATGCTGTTGAAGCATCGTAATAGCACGGTTGGGATGCTGAACTTATGGTATTTGTTGTATTTTGTTGTGCCTGAGTTTGGTTAATGATCTGCGGGTGCACTGTATATGACAGAGAGGCCTGATGAGGATTTGCTGAAAAACTGTGATAAGTTTTTAGAATTGTTAAGTATTTTGTACCGCAGTTCTTACTTGTATGAAGCACCACAGGGTGAAAATGGGAATAAACTTGGCAATGGGTCGATATCTAATGGCGGTAGTCCTGGAAATGTTGACGCCATCTCATCAGAATTCCAATAAGTTCCCAAATTGGTTTGTGAGTTAGGTTGGGGTGAACTAGGGTATAAAAGCAAGGAAATTTGTACTTATGAACTACGGGTTCGAATGTTATTGGCTCCTCACCTTAAAGGACCACTGGTGTTTTCAAAACAATTTCCTGATTCAAAATCGGCAGCGCCTAATGCTGTAATAGGTAAAGAAGTGTTCCCTTGGCAGCATAGACAGCCCACACAAGAGGCAGCACACTCTTGCTAAAGAAAATAAAAAACACAAAAAACAAAATGTGTGATAATTAGAATATTGAACCAAAAAACTAAAACAGAAGATTCTTAACATTATGTACGATAGGCAGAAAGTATTGTTGTTGAAATGAAAGCTACTGCTTCAATACATATGTAATTCAAGTTAGACGTACGTATTTTTTAATATAACCTACAATCGTTGCAAATTACGTAAAGAGCTTAGGACGTATACTCGTATATCGAATGACGTACTTTACTTAAAATAAAGTTGTTAAAGTGAGCTTGGGCACAGAGAAGAAAACAAATCTTCTTGATAGATCATGCTTTAACGTAAATCACAAGAACCCACTCAGTTTTATAACCAGAAACAGAGGCCAATCGAATTGTTCACGACATTTCCACATTTCTACCTTTTACCCAAAAACTAAAGCAGTCTTGAATAGCTCGATCTGGCATCTGGGAATTTTCCCGGAAATTGTTACAGGAAAGTGCGAATGGCGAGTTCTCTGTGTCAAATAACACAGTTAGTTTGGCCGTGGTTAGCAACCTGCACCCGTAAAAAAATGTTAAAGCTTCGAAGCGTCAATACTATGCCTGGCGTGGAGTTTTTATTTGTTTTTTTTTTTTTTTTTTTTTTTTTTTTTTTTCTTCCAGAAATCTACTAATGTCTTAATTTATTAGAGGTCTGTAAAAAATATATTAAATTTGTCATGGGATGTGTGCGTTGGGCAACATTTTGAGTTAATAGAACTGAGTTGGGTTTTTTTTTTTTTTTTAAATATTTCGTTATTTGCGGAACAAGTGTTGTTAGCTACTTATATGTATCTATAACACATTTTTCTGTAAGAATGGTACTTATCACATTTTCACTCAAAAGGCGTGTGAGAAAAATGAGTCGAAAATATTTTAAATCCCTCTTCAAATATTATTTCTAATTCATTTGATTTCGATCATTTTCAAGTGGGACAACTAACTTATCAGTCTAAGCCTACGTGCCACATTTTATCAAAAACTGTTAAGGAGTTCTTGAGTTAGGTCCTAACAAAGATGATTTAAAGATTTTTTAACCCCGCCTCCCAACATCACACTCACACTTGATCCGATTTTGACAGTTTTTAGACTAAATGACGTACATACGTATTAGAATGTATGTATGTACGAGATACAAATTAAATTTCATCAAAATGTCTTTAGTGAATCAATACTTAAAATTACGGTACGGAACACTAGCCGTGCGAGGCTATATCCGCACTTGACGGATTTTTTATCTATGTCCTCTCCAAGAAATATTGTAATCAATTATAACAATTCAGTATATGAATTCGATCACGCCCAACTTAGATTTATTTATTTTTTTAAGAGAAAACTGCCAAAGCTACTCATCTTGCACTTAGCTAACATTTGCGTAAGTCAAACGAAATCGAAACTAAACTGTTAAGAAGTAATAAGAGTGTCATGTTTAAAAAGCTATGAAAAAATAATGGTGTTAAAAAAATTAATAGTTTGTGTACTAAAATATTTAGTATTCTTAGGTAACTCTCAGCAATTTGAATAATTTATGTAAGTCATTCAGAACTCTGAAATGAGCTATGAGATTATTGAACTACTTCTAAATAGAGATTTTTTTTCTTCGTTTAAAGGTCTTTTTGTTAATTTCAACGGGAAATCTAAATGAATGAACCAAACTAATTCTATCTCCAAGAAGCATATTTCCACATTCTCCTGCGTTTGGGCACCGGAATGCCGAACATAATCGGGGCCACATACCACATACTCTCGTACTTCGGCACTATAACACTATGGCGACCAGTGATTAGGCGTTATTAGGAACGCATTCTTTCTGAATCTGCTAAATTCGGGCACCAATAATTGGAAGCGCTAATTAATTTGAATAATTAAAAATAAGAAGAAGGCATTAATTATTTTCAGTCGTAGTGTTGATCGTGTTGATAGCAGACGTTTAAGTTTTTCCCAGGTATGTCAGATAAATACCTATTGAAAGACATGCCCTGATTGTTCCAAATATGTAAATCACAGTGATCTCGAAATGTAGCTCTTATAAAGTCGCCATATCGTTCGTTCACAAGGTTCGCGTCGAGTTTGAAACGACGTTTCGAAACGTGAAAAGCATTCAACGCGTTCGGACAGCAAGAAAAGGCCGGAACTTGTTTAATACGTGCAACATTATATTTACCAGGACCCTCGAATGTCGATGAGGTCCATTGCAAGGGACCTCCAAGTGGCGGAAAGACTCCGACAGCGTGTACTCCGAGGTTGGCGGTTCCTCCAAAAGTTGAAGCATCCAGAAGAGCTAGGCATCTTTGGTTTTGTTCCGATTAAAACAATTTCGACCAGGACCAGAAGGTCAATAGAAGGAACGACAGATGGCTGTGTGTAGAGCCTTCAGTTGACCCCCGTGTGTTGCACACTACGTTTTCTGCCAGTGTGATGGTCCTTGGAGTAGTGAGCAGTGAAGGTGATGTTGTGCTTCCCTACTTTTTCCCACAAGGTCTTCGAGTGAGACAGTGTGAATGATATGTGTTCCATCAGGATTCTGCGCCAGAGTACAATGCCGCGACTAGAATGGATGGCGATAAATTTTTATGGTCACCTTAATCCATTAGATTAGTTTGTGTAGGACGTAGTTGAACATAAAACCAACAAACATCAACAGAATACCATCCAGGCTTTAAAGGGTGGCATTGTCCTAGTGATGGCCAACATCAACAAGAATCATTTAATTCCGGCATCGGAATTCACGTTTCCGGTCACTAATTGACTCTATTTTCGATGCTATAGATGGTTTTATTGAATAAATATAGGCTACAAACGTATATGTACCATATTTACGTGTCAAATTATATTCTATCAAACGTTTTTCTGTATAAGTTAGCCTTTCCGTTTTTTCAAATTAATCCTCAAATAATCCCCGCACTCTGTAGGTATCTACTTTAAAATTTTGAAAATTTTATGAAATAATAATCAAAAATTCGCGCAAATTGATAAAATAATTTATTTTTAAAATCCTCATTATCCTTAAATTTTCATAGCTACTGATTAATTCTCAAAAAGTAGTTAATGCTGTTTTCTTCAAATCGGTTTCAGTTAGAATACATATCTTACAACTCCTAATCAGTTGCATCAGCATAGTGCCGAAATACAAAAGGATGTGAAAATGAGATATTCGGAAATGACTAGGTACATTTAGACCTTTGGCATCCAAAAAAGGATTAAGTCAAGTCGATGAGCTGTGATGTGAACTCTTTAATATCGTACTTTAAACTTTTTTACGAAAACCACAGCGCAACACTAGAGGTACCATTTTTAAAAAAAGTTATTACTTGATTTTGCAGATGAAATTAACGCAACTGGTAGTATAAGCTGTCAATCTACATGGTGGAACATGTCACGGTGGAACACCGCCGGAATTCTGGGCGCTTAGTACACGCCATCTCACTCTTGTAAATCCTTCCTTCTCATACCTTTTTTTTCTCTTAATAACTGGGTTTTGTAAGCTTAAAAGGATATGATCATAATTAAGTGGTGACCAACATTAAACAAAAAGACCAAAGACAGCCGTCAGTGGTGGTATGGTGTCATCAAAAAAGTATACCTCTACAAATGACGCCAGCACAAAATTGAATTCAATTTGTCGATCTCTGTTTTTATCTTACGGGAAACAAAGTAAGTATCAGCTTTCGAGTGTATCATGAGAAACTTCTTAATTCACTGTTCGGATTCAGCGTTCTGCAATAAAACTTTTGACCCCCTTCATTCCGGTGAACAACATAACATTTACAGCATGCGTGGTCGTCTTATGCTGTTTATTACATAATTATTTATTGACATTAATTTATTATTAGGTCATCCCAAATAGTAAGGGTTTTCGTGTGCTTTATTCAAACTAAACATAATATTCATTTCTAATGATAGCATTCTAACGTATTAGTGACTGTTATTTGCTGGATTTGTAAAATTTCTCCGCTTTAAAAGTGAAAAATGCATCCAGTACACTTTCGACATGGGTCTGATTTCTCATTCTCCGATTGCTCAAATGATTTTGCAATCTCCTGAGAATATGTTATTTGCTGAGAGTCATATCAGGATAGTACGCTTGATGATCCATAATATTCCAACCCAAACTGTAGATTTTATTGATTGCTTTTCTTGCAGCATGTGGCTTCTAAATTAGTGTTATTTTGAAAAAAAATATGTCACCTTGTGACAGAATTATGTCGCATGACCTGAAAAACCAAATGAAAACCAAAAAAAAAAGACCAAACTCTGCCTCTGTTTTATACCTTTCTTCCTTCAACTAACGAAAAAAAATTTGTCACCTTGACATAATTTAGCCCAAACGACAAAAAAAAAAAAAAAAAACAAATGCACAATATTTTTGATATGAAATATATTTATTATCCTCTCCTAATCAAACCGAAGTAGAGATTTCGTACAGATTTTGAGAAAAAAAACAAAGATTATGTCGCTTATTTTGAGGTTATTTTATATGGGCCCATATAAATTCCACTTAGCATAATTTGATTTTAAAATTATATCACCATTGAAATAATTATGTCACGATGATTACACTGTCTGTCGATTGACCACTGCTGGCCATTTTTAATTGTTGACTTAAATATTCTTTTGGCCATCAGCAGTTTAAAATGTACAGTACTACGCATATCTCACCAGACAGATATTATTACCTTTTTTGGGTGGACACCTGCCTTAGGCACTTGGTGCGATTATCGGAGACACTCAGCCACTGCCTAGGATGTTAAATGTACTCATAAAAACCCCATTTCTCATTGCCAGTCACAATCCTTTCGAGGAACGGATCAAAATTTAAAAGTAAAAAAACAATAAAGAGACAATCACAGACTATTTTCACTAAAATCATGCGTTACCCATTTTCTAAACTTAGACACTTCTCTAGATACTATAGAAAAAATTCAACTTCTCCTCTAATTCCTTAACGGATGCGCATGGGTTTTCATCCAGAGCATTAAGCAGTACGTTATTATCCAAGTCAACTAGCCTTCCCGTGCAGTCATTATATCTGAGCCCGTAATTTCCTTCTCGGAAATTTTTTTTAACCATCTTTTGGCCTGGCTTTCACTTATGACATGTCTGCCATACACTTTACACGATTCATGTACAACTTTCGCTGCATTTCAATGGAATATTCAGTCTATTCGGTTCAAATTCTAAACATCGAATGGAGAATACCTACATATACTCGTACAAAAGATACTAAAAATAAAAAAAGCCCCGCGGAAAATTGTATTTGGGAGGTGTAGTGAGAAAACTCGCATTATTTATGAAAGGGCCTGATACTTGTACATCCCACGAAACAACATCTTTTCGAGGCGGTAAGTACTAAACCTTCGGTTCCCAAATAAGACCATAACTGAAAGTAACATGCCCAATATAGACTAGAATCTGGAGTATGATAAGCAAGTACGACTTAGAGCGATAACCACCATAACCACCATAACTTCTGCGAAATTGCACCGTACTCGAGATCTATTACTCTTGATGGCTGATTTTATGCAGTTTTTGTGTGAAATTTTTTCATTCACGATACTTACTTTACTTTACTTTACTTTAGATGGCGCTTGGTTAAGGTTGCTTTCCACTTGTGTGCGCTACCTTAGGTGAGTCTACCTTTACCATGTCATTCCTCCGGGATGGATTCGAAGACTTTCCGGCCCGGAGCGTTGATGTCGATGCTCTACATGTCCTAACTACATATCTTACGCGATGAATTCGAACCCTTCTTACTAGGTTGATATACAACCGGTATATTTCATTGTTGTACTCGTATCTTCTGCTCCATTCCCCGTCGATACAAAAGGCTAAAGCTAAAAATCACCAGAAGAAATTTTCTTTTAAAACAACCGACAAACATTCTTTAAAACATCCGCCTTTGATAAGGTCAATGTTTCTGCGCCGTATAGCAGGACTGGGATAATGAGGCTATAATATAAAGTCACCTTAGTTGTCTGTGAGAGGGCTTTACTACTCAATTGCCATCTTAGCCCAAAGAAACAGTGGTTGGAAAGAGTGATTCTTTGTTCGGTCTCTGCGCTGGTGTCATTTGTTGCATTTACAGCAGATCCTAAGTACAAAGTCCTTCACTACCTGAAAATTGTATATGGCTATAGTGACGTTCTGCCCAAGTCGCCGATGTTAATTGTCCTTTTTTGATGACAGCATATATTTCGTCTGGTGAGTATCGATTTGGAGTTCCTAGGTTTTTTCTAAAATCTACCGCAATGTGAATATCTGGGGTCGAACTACCGCACCAGTTAACGAATGACTCGTCACGTAATTTGCATTGTGTTGTTGCTAGATCTACCAACAACACAATAAAAATTACGTGACGATCAATAAGTTCACGTATTCCGTAAATCGAGGCTTTAAGGTGTTCACAGGTTTAAGGTGTTCACATAATGTGGCAGACAGGGTCTTATAAGCAAGTTGAGGAGACTAATACTTTAGTAGTTGGCGCAATTGCACCGATTTCAAAGATTCCTCGTACGTCGAGTTTTAAGTTAGAGAGGATTGAATCGCTATTTCAGCGTCTATTGGGTTAAAGGTTTTGAAAATATCGATAATTTTGCGCCATTTACGTATGTTTTTTTGTTCATTATAACTTCTGCAAAATCAATGAATGATATGAACGATTCTCTTTTAAAAAATTTAATGTCAAGTAGAACTATAGATAGGGATTGGGGTTTTGCAAGTCTAGTTAATTTTATTAAATTTCTCCATTTCCTTCGTTCGTGGTAACTTTTTCAAAATATGTACCTGAAGTAACACTCGAAGCGTATTGATTTTGATGTCAATTAAATGGAAGGTTTTGAAAGATATTTGTGAAATTTCACCATGTTCCGCTTGTTCTATATGTCGCTGACTCAAAACTTTTAGTTTATTTGAAAGGAAGAATGTGTAGTCGCCCATATAAATTCCGACGCCGCTCCCCGATGGACACAAAGTGAGTTGCAAATATATATGTCGCACGTTTGTTCTGGACCTAAACAATTAAAGGAAATCTGTTTATATAAACAAACAATTAAAAACGCTCCAAAAGGACGCGAAAGGGGATAATTCCTTTAATGCTCACAATATATTACATCATTATAATAAGTGATCCATACTTTGTTGATAAATAAACACAGGAAATTGTATGTGTGTATTTTTTTTTTTATAATACGTTATCGGAAAGGAATGGTACGATCAATCCTTTTCTTAACATTAACACCCTTAATAGAGGTATATAAATTCTTTAAAATTCTTTCTAAAATATAGCAGCCACACATTTTCCAAAATCAAGTAAAACTGATTATAGGAAACGTAGAATTTTATTCTTTTAATTAAATTACGTAAAATCACTAATTTACCTATTTTATGTGTATATTCCGAGAAATTATTTCTGTCTGCGTCTTGTCAACTTTTAAGAATTATATAAATTTTTTACACTTTGCTTCATTTTCTAATTTTACACCGCAGTCAAATATGTTTGAACGATTTTCAATAATATAAATTAAAAAGGCTTATTCCTAATTATTCGTTGCATTAAAATATCCTCCCGTTGGTTTGTTAAATTTATTTAGTTCACAAAATCATAACCGTCTGATTTACAAAAAAAAATGTTATTCCAGAGAAAATACACCGCACACAATTTTCACAAAATTTACCTGTGGACTATCCAATGCCAATCCGAACAATGAATTGTTGGGAACGTATCCCGTTTCAGCCTCCACAGGACCTCCATTTGAGACATCGCACGATATGTACATAGCTCCACCCTCTTGATCTTCCAGTGAATCTGTAATGAAATGTAACAAATGGAATGTTAAAAGGAGATGCACAATTATTATTAAAGTCTATTCAAAATATTAGGAATGGTGGTTTTTGACATGCGCTCTACCTGAGTATGAAATGTTGAATGCTTTCTCTTGTATCTGCAAAGGTGTTCGTATGTAAGGAGGAATTTAATCATGGCTTCCCACAAGATGCTTCTAAGCAACCCATTTTCGAATACCATTGAATGAATTTAAGACTTCTTACCTACCTATTCGTTGGTTATGAATGAATATTTTAAGGTAAACAAATTTCTCATACCAGCAAAATTATCCAAGTTTAAATTGTTAGTAATGCGAATTATTAAATCTGTACGTTTTTAAGCAGCACTAATTGCAGCCGTACAATTTGTAGTTCAATTTAATTTAAATACTTAGTGAAACAGTGAACGGACTGTTTTTAAGAGACCGGTGAAAAGGTGATCGATTATTAATGGATAATGAACTCTTGATAGGCTCTAGCAGAGTCTTATGATTCAAGTCGTTCGATGTTAGACAAAACTACAACTGTGTTGGTGGCTAAAACCTGCTCTTGGATCAAATGTGTTGTTCTTTGTGTAATTTTACAACAATGTTTCATTCTTTACATTGACAATAACTCATTAAAAATAATGACTTGTATGGCTTATTTGTTGATATGTATGATTATTAATAAAAAATAAAGATTAATAAAAATATCAAAAATTCAACCGTGCCGACGGGATTTGAACTTGCGACTCTCGACGCAAGTTTGAACATTCAACACAACCGTTATTCTATTATGCTACGCCGTTGTTGCTTATGGCATTCAAAAGCTATACTACTCATTCAAACACACGATACGCTTAATAAGTCCATAGTCAAAATTAAAATTTCCAAAATTCTTCAAAAGACAATTCTTTATTCAGCAACTGTACTGAGCGCCGGTGACATTTTGTCCTAGGTGTATTCGGTTGCAAGTTCTAGTCCCCGCGGTGTTAGATTATTGTCTGCAGTCATTTAAATTGTCGTACTCACATCTGCATTCAGTTAAAAAGAAGCATCCATCACGAACGATTTAGAAAAACGAGTATGCCGTTTGAAGAACTCTTAGTTAGTTCTCTTTAGTTTTTGACTGGTCTCCACCTAAGTAGGTACGTTGGGAAAGTGCTTCTTCATTCTAAGTAAGCCAGTTAGTTATATTTCCCCACCAATAACCCTTTTCGTGTGCTTTAGGACAAATATTTTTATAGTTAAATTCATTAAAGATATCAATTTCAGCAAATATTCATACAGATTCAGATAGGATTTTTAACATGTGTTCCCTTAACAGACTTCTACCGACAGTGAGATTTCAAACCTTAAATGGGCGCGTTTTTGTTCGTAATCATGGATTTATTTCAATAAAGCAAACAGCAATGTAAAAGTGCTTCTCCTCGTGATCTGTTCCTGGTTTAGTTGTTAGAATTTCGCGGAGATGCAAAATATTTGCTAATAATAATTGCTGATGGATCGAAAAGTAAAAGTACAAAACATGTTAATACTAGTTAATAACCTTGCCGAGGATAGGCGTGCTAAGATTGGTGTACAGAAGATAAAAAAATATGATTTGTACCACCTAACCCTAGTTGTATACTATGAATGTATAAGTCCTCGGATTTCCAGATAAACTGGGGTTTATCGCATGTGCGGAAGGCCTTATATTCAGAAACTTCAGCTTTCTAGGTCATTCAAGGTATCCTGTAGTAGGCAATTTCTTAGCGAATTATAAATTGTGGATATATTGTAACACACGGGCAGTCCGCTTAATAGAAGATCCCGTACTAACTTCCAATCTCCAATCGTTAGCTCAACGAAAGACTGACCTTTGCCTTTACTGTTTCGAAGACCTTAATAGAATGATCCATATATATTTGATTGTTCTACCAGGCAAGCCAGGCTCCATCACTTCTAATTCCATCTAGCAACGGCGCGGACATCCATTTATGAAAACTCCTTCTGCTACAGGACAAGTAAACTTTGGAATTCACTTCCAGAAGGCATATTTCCGGAAACCTTTAATCTCCAACAATTCAAAAGGAGAATCAACAGGTATCTACAGATAAAAAAAGAAACACTGTATTTGGAAAATCAAAAATCTGTTTGTTTATTTCGTACTATATGTGCCCAACATTTTAGCTTTGAGGGCTTTTGTGTAATGTGAATTATACATTGTGGATTTATGTCGCTAATCTTCATCCATTAAAAATTTAAATAAAATCAAATGGATTCGGACCACAACAAAAAAAAAATTAAGAAAAGTGGTAGAACTAAGTCTGAATATTTCCCGTCAAATATGACACTACAAAGGCATTCAAGGCATGTGGATCTACGTTTTTGTCGAGTTTAATATGAAAAATGTAATGATAATTGGAGATTTCAATGCTAGAATAGGTACTTTTCGGAATACACCCTCAAGAATTCAAAATACGTCCAAATTCTTCAACAAAAGGAGAGCTACAAAAGACAAAGTGACGAATATCCAAGGTAAATAGCTAATTGAAATGCTGGATGAATCCCGCTTTTTCCTTCTCAATGGTGTTTCATAATTATACTCACGGGGTGAGTTATGATTCATAACAGAACAAGCAATCTCTTTTGTAGATTATTGCGCTATCAAATGCAAATGGAGGAACATTATTATGAATTTCGAAGTTCAAGAAAACACATTTTCAGCCCATCTCGCAATAGTAACCAGAATGAGAATAGATAAAGAGATCATAAGATCGCCAAGTATTTTGTCAAGACTTAAATGGAGGGACAGTTTTATAGGCAAATATGAACGGAATAGGAATCGCTACCTGGAAGGAGATATCAGAACGCAACAGGCGAATATAGAAGAAATGTATGCTAAACAGTAGCAGTTTATGACCGATTGCAACTTTCAGTGCATTTTAAAACTTCAACGGGAGTTGCACAAGGATGTAGAAGTATTTTGAGTCCCATAATGTTCGCGATATTCATATGTTGACGATATTACGGAGAGCTTGCTAGGTGCAGTGGATTTTGCGTACACATAAATAAAAGTTTTATTATATGCTGACTACTTAGTTCTTTTAGCCGAAATCCTTACAACACATCAGGTAATGATTAATAAACTAGAAGAGTATTGCAGTTTATAGGACTTTCAAATTAATACAGCTAAATCAAAAATAATGATTTCGATGGAAGTCTTAGAAGACGACCGGAGAGAGAGATGGAAATTGAACAATGAAATCCTGGAAGTGGTCAACGAATACAAGTATCTAGGATTAACTACGTTAGCAAAACTAAATTGGGAGGAAAGTGTGTACTGTGTAGCATCTAGGGTAGCCATTAACACAATCAAAAAATCAACCTTACGGCCAAGTATAAGGTACTCGTATTTAATGTGTGTGTGTGGCTGCTTAGAGACGGAGAAATTTGAAAAACTGCAGAGATAATTCTTCAAGCGCTTATTTAAATTGCCAAATACTACTCCAACCTATACAAGCCTTATTGAGACCGAATTACCACCGATTTGTCTTTAAGAATCTAAGGGCAAATTATGATTACATCATTAAAACTATGGAAAAAATATTTTTTATATATTTCGACTCCATGGTTTAGCATTAATTTGATATGAAGTTAATATTTTCCTCCTTGGGGTTCCCGCTCCGGCCACAAAAAAATCTTCTATATATTATTTTTTTGATTATAGTTGGTCCACCACGTACTATTTTTGTGCAAAATGTCAGCTCTCTGAGTCAAACTGTTCAATAGTTAAAAGCGTGTGACAGACACATGGAAAGACGAACAGACAGACACTGTGTTGAATCCATTAGTGTTCCGATTATACCATTCTGGTATGGAACACTAAAAACTAACGCTCATTGTTTCTTTCCTTTTCCTTGTCAATTCGGTTTAACAAACTGAAAAGGACCTTCTAAATGACGGGAGACAACAAAGAAATGTACAATTTCATTCAAAATCGCGAATGCGAAATATTTTATTTGAGTAGGTACCTATCTAAACATTTTGTTGCTTTTTTAACAGACAGACGTCTACGCGTGAATGTGTGAAAAGAGGACCAATAAATTTTAGAAAGAGTTTTTGGTTTCCTTTTACTGTGATTCACTGTACGAAGCAACAGAAGAAGTTATATTGCCGCCATCGCAGTTGAATAAACTCCGCCCGAAGCCACACCTTTCAAAATAATTTTCTGATGAAATTCGTTTGCGGTTGGTTGATTGTTCAGTTTACTCCATCGGCATGCTGAGTATTTCATTTCTCTGTACTTTAATAGACCCGAGTATCGATTAAAAAGAATATAGTTGAAGAAATAGTCACATTAATAAGACGTACATACGTTAGAGTGGGTCACTTTTGCATACAGATACCTAGAGAAAAAAAAAGTTATGTATGTCAAATCAAGCTTTAATAGTGAACAAATGTGGACCCTTGATTAGTTAAATTACAATCGGGCTTATTGAATGAATTCATTGGATAGAAATTGATTGATTTTACCGATAGTTATAGTATCTACATATAATAATGCATGTTTGTTGAACTCACCCAGAATTATTTTCAAGAGTTTGGAACGTTTATGTAAAAATCCCATGACATGACTTCCAGTCTAAACAAAAAATCTTTAATTTTTGTTCTGGTCAATTTTTTTCTCTTCATTTTGTAGAATCTTTTGAACACCTGCAACAAAAAGGTGAAATAAAATGAAATTATAATAAAATTATGTAAATTTGTAAAGAACATAAGAAAAAATTGAAAATAAAACAAACTGTCTCCGCTTGTTCTTGAATATAAATTTAATGTCTACAGATACAAAAATTTGTTTATGCAGCAGTTATCGATAGTGTTATATTTGGGATATATATGTACATATAGCCATGTCATAAATACTGGTACACGTTTAAACGCACTCATCGTGAATTTAATATTGAACACATCCATTCTAAATTGACAGGTATTCAATGAGTGACATTTATATTAAGCTAACGGGCAAAAAGATTTACACAACAATCGTTTGTAAATATGGAGTGGGGCGATATTGAAAACCGTGCTGTGGTAATTGCCTTTCACAAGTGTAATATGGAAAGAGGTGATATTTTTCGGACCTTGAGATCGGAAAATTGTTTAAGGACACTGATGGAGTAATTGACATTCAAAGGTTCGGACACACTGGTCACTTACTCACAGCCCAATTAAACCAAAAATGGAATGAAAGATCGAAACCTTTATGCCGCCGGTAAAATTTTGTTTACGGATGAAACAATTTTTACTATTGAGGAATCGTTCAATAAGCAAAATGACAGAGTCTATACCCGATCATTCAAAAAATCATCAAAACTCATTTCGTGAGTCCGCATCAGTGATGGTGTGGTGGGAAGTTAGCTACGAAGGCGTTATCGATCTTCATTTTTGCGAGAAGGTACTAAAAACGTCGGCAAAAATCTACCAAACGGATGTGAAGGCAATGTGATGGAACTTAACCAATAATTGCTTTCAAACAACCAGTGGACTTTCCAACAAGACTCCGCTTCAGTTCATGAGACAGAAACAACACAAGAGTGGCTCCAGAATAATGTGTCGGACTTAGCTGCAGACGATTGGCCATCGGTTTATGTTGCATATGAAAAATTAATGCATCTAAGTTTATTTTGGTTATTTCGATTCAAATTAAGTTTTTATAATTTATTCGGTGAAAAGATGGGTGTAGTAAAATCACTAGTGACGTGGAGAAAACAAAAATTGATCTTAGAATGAACAAGAATTATCTGCACAGCAATTGCTAACAAAATCGGAAGAAGCTTTAATATTGATTGCAGTTTTTTGAGAAAAAGTTTGTATCGAAAAAAATATGAAAGGATGTAAAAAATGGCCAGATCAGCTTCAGATAAGAGAGCAATTATTCGGTCAGCCACAGCAACAGTTAGCGTATAATAAGCTAAACAATAAAAATCACCTTTAAATGAACAGCGCAAATAGAAACGTCTTAAGTTCGACAGAAAGAGAGGGAAAACGTGGTTTTCTCCGACGTTAAAAAGTTTAATTTTTACGGACCTGTTACAATAATTACTTTCATGACCTGAGGAAGGACGAACGCCTTTGAACCGGTACCATAGCCGGGAAGGAGGTGTTACTGTTTGGGGTGCTGGGTTTTATTACGGAACCATTGATCTGAAGTTCCAAAAGTCCAAAATGATCACTACATCCTAAAAGACAATATAGAAAGCAGTATTTCCCAATTTTTTAAACATTTTTGAACCCATTCAATGGAATTATCAGCATGATATCGCTCCAATTCACACCGAGCGAGTCGTATAAAATTGGATAGGTGAGCAGAATGTGGGATTGATGCACTGAAAAAACACTCATAAAATTCAGTTGAAACGCAGTGTATATATTTTATTTTTTTAACATTTTAATCATTTTTGAAGTTTTGGTTTTTTCCGCCAAATGACTGAATGGATTCAAATGATGCTTAAACTATTCAATAGTTTAGGTAAAAGGAGCTTGTGTATCATCAGTCAGGTAGTGACAGAATTGGAAAACTTATTTTTACTTTATAACTGTACTAAAAACTAAATATAAAATGTACTGAAATAGGGTGGCACTTAAGTTGGTTTATCAATAGTAAGACCTTTTTTTTTTTTGTTCTTTTAATAAAATAGCTTAAATGACCCTATTACTGGCACACTTAAGACATTTTTGATTTTAAATAGATACAATTCAATTGTCTATAATGCTGCCGAATTTTAGGAAGCTTTTGGGCCCACGCGAGATAGATGCTAAAAGCATACGGAAAGATTTGGAGACATATCTTTGAACTTTTTTTGTATTTAACTTTTGGGCTTACCCTCATAATATCAATTTTTCTTTCTCAATATTTTAAATACAAATTCTCAGAAGCTAAAGTCAATTGTACATATGATTGGCACTCGGAAAAGTAAAAACTTAATTTATTAACAGCTCATGCTAATAAAAAGATTTTCTAAATCTAAGATCAATATGAGGTGCTTTTTTTATAATGTATTAACGCTCAGCTTTATTTTGATATCAGTCTCATTCATGTACGCTTTTGCCCCAAAAGTGCCCCATCTCCTTTTAATAAAAACAGGTGTGAGGAAGAAAGGATTTCTATCTAAAATTCAGATAGCTATTGGGCGACAATGTAGTCTTCGACATGCTATTACAGATCGCCATGCTATTTTAAAACTTCAATTTATGTATACCATATATATACATAAAACAGTTGCTTTTGAAAGAAGCATTTTTCCATGGCAAAGGGACTCTACGAGGCCAAATTTGAACATTCTGATCCATTTCCTTTACCATACACAACAGATGGTGAAATAAGTGTGTTTCCTTATTCCCTTTTAAAACTGACCACAAGTGCTAAATCAGAGTGAGATTTGAAGCCCGGTTCTGTAACTCAAATTGAGAAATAATTCACCTCAAATGAAGTTCAATATATTGTCCACTGTTAAAGAACCTAAATTTACTTCCAAGTTACGAAAATATCTTGAGCTCATTCGAAGTGAGAAGTGATTTACCTATTGCTTTGAGTTACAGAACCGAATTATTGGTGGTTGAGCTGTTAAGTCGAGCACCCGAATTTTCTGATTTGCAAACCAATCCATTTTACGAGTAGTTTAGGACTGATGACACGAAGCATTATCGTCTTCGTCGTTTTAAGATTATTGACATCCTCCTTTGGATACAGGGAAATCAGTTTAGCTCTTTTGGGGTTAGATTTAGCTCTATTTCACTTTATTTAGCCCCCAAGAATTTAGATTTGCCCACAAGGAAATAAGTTTCATTCATTTCTTTTAGTTAATTTTAGTGTGGATTTAGTTCCAGTTTTAAGAATTGATTTTGCCAATACATTTTTTGTTTCAGCAAGATATACTCTTACGAAATGGTTTTCTAACACATAAATTCACACTGATTTCAAACATGTAAACAATTCCAATTAGCTATAGTTTTTGAGTTACAACGTCTTTTCTTTCCGACGGTCCTTTCAAAAGTGTTAAACACATTTATGTCAAATTAAAACAGTCCAACTTTTTGAAACACCTATCTATTAAAACTTGTAATTTGATTTTGTAATGTGATTTATTGAAAACCAACATTTTTAGTCCAATCTAGACCCATATTTAACTCAAGCTAGCCCTGACGCCAAAAGTATTATTGGCATCACTGGTTGGATATAGGCCTCCACTAATGATCTCCAGTTTGTTCTTAATGCGTTTTCCCTTGTCCAGTTACTTCCTGCTGCTGTTCTTGTGTCATCTTCCTATCCCATTTTGTTTTTTCTTTCTCGATCTCTCGGCCCAGTTCTCGAGCGCCACACCGTAACATTTTTCGTCCATCTCTCATCAGCTGTACAAATCGAATGCCCGACCCAGTACCACTTGAGAGATAAAACAAGCTTTGTGACAATCTTAACTCGATGGAATATTTTAAAAATTCAGATGGAAATCAACTACATCATCTCAGTCTCAAAATGCAACCGGGTATTCTCTATCAGAATTCCTAGCAGAATGAGGGTAGAGTTTGCGTCGATGACGAGCTAGCTATATGTCTTTACCGACAGATCCAAAATGAATGTTAGTACGGAAGCTGGTGTCTACTGTGAGTCTCGAAATATAGTATTCTTTAAGCCGAAATTGTCGCAATAAAGCAAGATCGAGTTGATTATAGAGAGAAATATTTCATGATAAATAAACAATATCTATGCATGTTGATAATCAGTCATCAAGGCATTGCAATCAACCGCGATAAGATCCAAACTGGTAAATCAATGTAAAACAAAACAGAATGAGATATCAACAATCAAGACGGTGACCCTATGCTGAAATGAAAAGGCGTATGAACTGGCTAGAAGCGGGTTCGGTTTGAATTCTTCACAGGTCCTAATCGAGGGTACTGCTTAGTACAATATATAGGAAAATGCAAATGAAATCCGTCGAGAAAGCTAATAATCTCTAGTATCAATCAAATACGTGCGCTACAGCTAAATCGTTCTGGCCAGACTTAGATAAGAAGAAATCTATTAGTCTAATAAAGCTTAGTCATAAGGAAATTCGTAGGCATTTTGGTTGGGCACAGCCGCAATGCATCATTTATCAACTAGAACTTATGTGTTGCAGAATCTTTAACCTCACCACAGCGATCCACGAATACATAAGGTGAAACAAATTCGTAAATCACAGAGTTATTGGCAGACTTAGAATTATTAAAGCAGTGCATTTTTAGAACTTATAAAGTCCTGAATAAAGGTAAACAATATGCTGCATCCACATTGTTCGCACATCATCTCCCCACGAATCTAAAAAAAAATTCTCAAGGTTTATAACCATTGATACATGAAAAAGAAAAATTCAAGCGCACCGATAAAAATGTCAACCCTCTTAAAACGGCCCAAAAAACTTTCCACCTACTGGCTGCACAGAAAGAAAAATGGAAGGCAGAAACAACTTTTAGATGGCGCTACAGTCCAGGGTGGACCTTGGCAAGAAACTGCTATTTAATTTATACTCGTGATTAATATAACTCGTGAACAAAAACCAAGCTTTTGCTTGAAGTAAAAAGTGAGCTCCACAGTAAATGCTTCAGCTCCGTAGCTACTGCTGCACACTACTTCAAGGATTTTTGTAAGTCTTAATTAAGTATTACCCTCATCTTTGAACCTACTTCATCCCATCAGACCTCGATCTTCTTTTCTTTAAATGCGAACTAGATTCATAGAAAAAAGGAGCTAAATGAGGAACTTGCGGGCTAGATTTTAATTTTGAACAAAGTTCTTCTCCTACTTTGTCATTTTATGGCGACCATGACGTCACAAGATACTTTGACTAATCAGAATTCAGAATTGATAACTTTGCCATTATTTTTCAAATATTTTGAAACCTTGACGTGGTACTCAGGCGAAAAGTTAAGATTTTTGTTAAAACTTGGTAGGAGCAAAAAAGCGCCGGGACTAGAGGGCTAAAAACAAATTTTCTCTGGGCTAGAAGTCCGAACGCCGCATCCATGCATGAGTAAAATAAGACCTTACCTAATCCCCCATTTCTACGAGACATAATTCATGTCAAGAAATTATCATGCATTCAACATATCTCGTGGAAACCGCAAATTTCCAGACAACTCATTTTTAATTCTATCACATTGTAGATTTACAAGGCGCCTTCCTAATAACCGTATTGAATGAAAAGGTTGTTGATCGAGCTTCAGGTGCCATGGCTTGTAAAACCATCTAAAGTAATTAAGTAGTGGAAATCGGTGGCTCCCATTAAAAAAAAGTGCATTGATGCAATATCGCTGCTTGTTTTTGATACAATTTTTCTTTGAGTTTAAAAACGCATAATTTTGACGTTAAAAGTGATGCCCAATTCTGCATTTTAGAATGTTATTCAGAGCTGATGTTGCATCGCATACTACAGTGATGCGTTTCCGAATTTATCCTGTATTGCTTTAAAAAACTAGATGAGTTGAATTTAGTGTGATACATATATTCGAGTTTTTGCGTGACATTATTAAACATGGCTTTAAGCCATATCCGTCGTCCCGTTGAACCAAAGAATTCAATATTGCTGCGGCTGACTGAACATTCGGCTATGCACTCTGGATCTAACTATGTGGAGCACTGAGCGAGAGACTCGGATTAGAGTCCAAGAAACCCCAACAAATTTTTCACGGTCCCACCTCTTGCGAACTGACAAACAACCGAGAGTAAAACTATCTATAATGCCCTACAGAAAACGACAATAAATAGTTGTAGGAAAGTTGTATCATTCTTGCCAAACCTGTTACGTTCCTCGAAACTCTCAATGAAACTCATCAGTTGCACGACTTTATTTGTAAAGGGAGAGTAGATATTGGAAAAAATTTATGTGCAGGTGCCTACTGGTTACAAAAACTTATCTTTTATTTGTTGCAAGGTTTGTTAACCCCAAAGAATATAGTTTTCTCTGGTTGGCATTGAGGCAACAAACCAACGCATTAAAAATCAGAACACGAAATTCATTTAAAACCGCCTTAATTCACATGCAAACTTGATTAATAAAATCGAAGTCTACTACTGACTTACCTGCACTACTTTAGAAGCAAATGCTGAATCGTGTAGTAGACACATAGTTTTATTCACATAGATATTTAATCTATAAATATGAATTTACTGAGGCTTTTGTCTTTATCGAAGTAAAATTGGTTTTACTCTAAGTTAGTTCCAAGGTTTCGCTTAAAAAATGTAGTAAAAGGATTTACTACGTTTCATTCGTGAGACCCAATACAAATAAAGAGCACGACTGGCAAATTTGAAAAAGTCACCCGGAACAAAAAATGGAAAAACAAAGTTAACGGCTCTGTCGCACATACTTGCAGCTAAATATGTATTATACATGTGGTTTATTTGCTTACTTGAAATTTAAATTAAATCGTTGAAAAATATAAAAAAATAATATATTATAAAAATATATATAAAAGTCATCACCCTATCGGAATATGCACTAATTTTTGCAAATGTCGCTTATGTCATCGCAACTTTGACATTTGTGAAGTAAACTGAAAGAGAAGAAACATAGACAAGCCATGGACTCTTCAAGAACGTGGATTAATTGTGTCAATGTTTTTGACTGTGGTTTTGGTTCAACGTGAATTTCGTCGTCGCTTTCCTGGTCATGTGATACCAACTGGGTGTTTAACCGCTCGCCTCAAGAGGACTGGCTCAGTATCGGATAGTAGCAGACCTGGCCGGCCCCGGAGCAGCCGTTTGGTCAAGACTATCGCTACTGTGGGTGCAGATGTCCAAGAGGAACCTCAAACATCAACTAGACGACGGACCACGCAATCAATAGAAGGTCTTTACAGCGAATTTCAGTGAAAGACCTGAAGATGTACCCATACAAAGTGCATCAGCTATTGTCTGCAGACCGCCAATTGCATGTAATTTATAGCCAAGCTCTGCTTTTGCCGGGAGGAGAGTCCTCCCGGCCCGCTTAATCTCTCGTTTTGGTAATTTCCACTGGCCCGCAAAATCGCCCTATTTGACCATTCCAGACTTCTTTCTTTGTGTTTTTTTGAAGTCATGGGTCTATACGAACAAGCCACAGTCCTTGGGGGCCCTCAAGGACAACATCCGATAAGAAGTGGAAAATTGATCGCCAGAAGTTTTGGGAATAGTCATGGAAAATGCTGTGAAACCAACACGAACGTACATCAACCCTAGCGGCAGCCACTTGACCGATATTATCGCGACTTAATGGAAAACAAATTAAACGTCTAAATAAATATAATCGGCAACCAGAACCAATTATTTTTATTTACAAAGTAAGTAAGTCCTTAGGAAATCGAGTGAGGATATATGCACTACCTTGCAACCTCAATTTTGGGGTTAGAATGAAAACTCCGGTTTTGCCTCGAAATGTGACACTACAGATCTACAGCAGTTTGAAGAAATTCCTTTCAACCGTTTAGCCTGTAGTGGGCCATACATACATACAATTTTTTTTTTTAAGATTTTTTATTATAAAGAGTGATTTAATTGGAGATTTCAGTTTGCTTCACGTAACCCCAAATCGGCAGAAGGTGCATGCCAATAACTCCCAAACGATTCCAGAGCTAAATGACGAATTCGTTTTTTCGACGCGTTTTTTATGAACTACCGCCGGATTTCTGCCGAAAAGTAATGAATAATTTCATCAAAAGGGCGGAAGTATCGCCCATTTGTCCGATATTATTTTTCGTATTTAACGTCAATGTCTCAACATGACATGAAAATATCAACAGTTTATCAAAACCAATCTATTTATTTCAACTGCCTTGGCAGTTCTTACCTTTATACTATGTAGGTGCAAGTGAAATGCAAAATATAAATGCTTTTTAAAGTGTAGCTAACAGTTTATTTCGAAACAAGGAACACTAAAAATTAGATTTTGGCCGATTTCAAATTTCAAAGGTAATATTGATACGAAGTGAATTTTGGGCTTTTGTAAAATCCGTTAAGAAACATTATTTTTTTTTCATCATACGTTCAAAATTTTAATGCGATATCCTTACATATATGTTTGCCAAACATATCTAAGGCTTTTCAGCTTCTCAATTCGCTGTTAGGATTCATCAACAGAACCTTTCCAGGGTTACCGCTGAGTAATTTGAAGAAGTCGACCTGAGATAAAAAGGGTCCTTTAATTGTTCTCCTACAGTTTGGTTGGGTTTCGGTTTGATGGTCTCCCATGGAAGAAGGGTGGAACATGGACTGAGTCAGTACACACCCTTTTTGCTCTCCTTCGACAATTGTTTCCTTCAATTTCGCCAGTTTAAATTTTAAGCTAAGAATATGAAACGTAGCATGCTTTGCACAATTTGTGGATTTAATTTCGTTTAAACTTGTGGGATTTTTAAAAACTTTCAAAAACTGAATTAAAGTACGTAGATCTTCGGGCGAAGTTAAGTCACATCAATCTGTTACAATTCTTGTCGCTTGAAGGACAGGATGGCCCTAAAACTTACCATTTAATATCGAGAACTGACATTGTATTATTTAATCCTTTTTACTTAAATATATTGGTAGCGTTGTTGTGTAATAAATCCTTAATTTTTTTAATTTGTATTGCCGAACTTTTTGTGAACACCTCTCACTTATTTCAAAATAATTCTATATAACGAATATAAACACATATTTCACTCTCTGAACACACTATCGTAGAATTCGCGTTTTAAATTCGTCTACTAGTCCAAATTTGAATAAAAAACCGAATCCAAGTAACCGATTGGACATCCTTTCGAACTTGTAACAATGAGAACAAAACGTCAACTGCCTTAGTTGGTGTCGATTGCAAGACTCTGAATACCCGTCCGACAAACACTGAAAAGTTGTTTGTCCCTTATTTGCGGTTAGTCTGTCTGTCGCTTATTCCAAATCATCCCTTACCCCGAACTGGCCCACACATGAATTGACAGCAATTATAGCAGTAGGATGGGTTGTCTTCCCCTGATGTGTGCCTCTCTTATTTTTTTTCCCTTCATCTGTTTTTATGCGTTCTGTTTGCTTCTGTTGCAAATGAAGTATCGAATCAGGTTTTCTACAAGCTACACTCATTGGACAGGGGTTGAGGGAAGGAAGCACCCAGTAGTCGTGTTTCAACCAATACCAATTCGATTATTAGCAAGACGAGGGTGGGTGACGAGGATGACGAAGTGTACGTTCCCGATATTGTGCATCGACACGTCTGAGAAAGGCCTTGGATGACAGAGGGAACGGTTGGTACGTACATAAGTTCGTCATAAAGTCAACCCTACGTGAAAGCAAAAATGTGAAATATATGTACATACCTCTAGCTACATTTTAAGGACTACTGAGCAATGAGAATGCATTTTCGTGGAATGACAGTGCAATCGATCTGACTAGAGTTGCCCGGAAACATAGTTCCTCAGTCCAATGACGATCTGGTAATTTAAGACGAAGACGTCAGCGTTTGCGGTAAATGGCTACGTTCGATATTCCACCAAGAGACGAATGATTGTGGCTCTTGAATTTACTTCATATTTCTATATTTTTTTTTTCCATATGCTGAGCCAGTCAGTTCTGTCGTAAATATTTTTAGCACATTTACCAAGAGTTGTGGTAATTAATACGGATTGGAAATTCTCAGGCGTGGATGCATCATGTTGAATGATTTTGTTCGTTTTGCAGTCTTAAGTGGTGTCTTCAAAATTTTATTTATTAATTATATATAATTACATTATGAAATTTTGTAGGTACATGTATCTATTGAGACATGTTTGAAGGCCTGCTGCTGCGATTTATTAATTTGAAAACGCTTTCATAAGTCAGTAATTGCTAATTCCAGTCTGGGTTTCTTTGAGACGATCCGTTCTTCGAAAACTGACATCGATTGGTCTAAGAAAGTTGGTTAAGTGAGCACTGAGCGGGAGACTCAGGTTCGAGTCCCAGAAATACCTACATAGAAACGCGTGGTTAATCGTTTTTCTGCCAAACACGTCTGCCTTCGAGAGTAAGACCATCATGAAAAGCTTCTTCACTATGCCTTCAGAAACGGTAGGTTCCTCCCACTCGTGATATTTCTAGATATTTCAGTAAACAAATTCATACAAGCAGAAGAATTTGTATATTTTATTTTATATCTTGAAAAATGACTGCTAAAACACGATTTTTGGCTATTTTCTAAAAATATATATATACTCGTATGTAGAGAATTGTTAAAATAGATTTATCTCCAAATCATGTCAATATACCAGGGGCTGCTGATAAGTTCGCGGCCTAAGGCATTAAGTGAAAGAAGAGAAACAAATTTTATTTCTCAATATAATCTCATTGGAGTGAAATGCATTTTTTACATCGGGTATATGTACTTAATACCACCGACAAATTATTTTTTTCCTTTGCCTTCAAAATGACTTTCTAATGCCGCCTTGATCTCGTTCTCATCTGCAAATCTCCGGCCTCGTAACTCCTTTTTAAATTGGAAAAAAGGAAAAAAGGAAAAAGTGGTCTATCGTTGAGAAACCTGTGTCTCTTAAGGCCTGTCTCGAAACCCGCGCCGTGTTAAGAGGCGCGTTATCCTGCAAAAACAACACTCCGTGCCGGAGTTTCCCACTTCGCTTCCTTACGACCACTTCAAGTGCCTGAGTCAATAAATTTGCGTAATAATGACCATTCATCGTAGTCCCCTTTGGCAGATAATCAATCAGCGAAACACCTTCGCTGTCCTACAACTAGTCGCCATAAATTTTCCACCTTGAATTTCTTCGGCGGCCTCCCCCCTTTTCCAATCCACTGCATAGACTCTTGTTTGGACTCCGGATCGTATTGGCGAACCCAAGTCTCATCTACAGTTACGATTCGGTTGCAAATTTCCATGAGATTGCTCCCGGCTAACTCCAAAAAATCATTGGAGCACTCGAGTCGTGTTTGCTTGTCGGTACTTTTTAGGTACAATTTTTTTTTCGTATTTAAATGCTCCTGCAAAATTTCTCCAATCCATTCTTTGCTGATGTGCAACTCGTCCGCTAACTGCCACATTTCTTTTCTTCGGTTGGCCAGAACTAATTTTTAAAATTTTCCTACGTTTTCTTCAGTGACCACTGACACAGGACGCTCTGTGGGTGGTCGTCTTCACAGCTCCCTCGCCCTTGTTGAAATAAGCGAGCCCATGTTTTGATTATAGTGTACGAAGGCCCAGAATCCTAAAGAGTCGATGACATGTCTTCGAAAATTTCTTTAGGCGATTTTTGTTTTTTTACGAGTTACATTATCACGGCGCGGTGCTCAAAATTGTGAGAATTTCCGATTTCGGCTAATATGCTGATGATTATCCTACCACGGATAATAACCAAATGGATTATTATTGAAACGAGATGATATTTATACTACTAAAAAGTGCCGCAGTCAGTTCTATCACTAATGAGAAGATGACTCGTTGTTGAGTATCTCAGGCCGCGAGCTTATCAGCTACCCCTCGAAATTTGTTGATTTGTCGGATCCTGGATGCACAAAATTTCAGATCAGATTAGCATTTTAGCTCCACCTGTCAAAAGATATCAAAATTTAGGTCAAAAGGAAAAAAAAAAAAAAAAAAAAAAAAACAAAAAAAACAAATGCGCAATATTTTAAATTCAAAATATATTTCTTATCTCATCCCAACCAAATCCAAGAGTTGCCAGTAGAGATTCCGTATAGGTTTTACGAAAAATAAAACAAAGTTGTAACTTATCAATCAATTTCTTCGTTTCACATTTTCGATTAAAATTATGCCACTTATTTTGTGAATGCTAAAATTAGTAAATTATTATGTCAACTTAATCTGGTTTTGAAATGATGTCACTATGGACATAATTATGTCACCAGTGACATAAATTATGTCACGATGACAGCACTGCATGCAGAATATAAAGTAGCTGCGATTTTTCCAGTTTTAGCGTGTTTCAGAGAATATTTTTCAAAATTCTGTATTACCTAGAAGGACACAACTTTGTACATTTCACTTACAATGCAGACTACTGGGTATAACCTTCTGCAGACGGATTTTGGTTTTTTAAATTGCGGGGTGATACAAAAAACTCTTTAAATATCACTTTAGTATAAATTATCAGTTGTGTTGGTTTGTGAATATTCACACTTCTAAGTGTGAATGACCTAAGAGGACGAGGCTTTTCACACTTATAACATAGACTATGAGAAAACATAGCGGGGACAGATTTTCGATTTTCGATATACATATGTACGAGTATGTATAGGCTATTAAAAACTTACCAATTTGTATGTCTACCTTTCCACAATTTCCAGGAACTTCCCGATTACGTAGAAAGGTTTAACTTCGTGCACGCACAGCATGGCTCAAAGGGTAGAACCTAAGGGAGATGATTTTTAAAGCACAGGGTGCTACATAACATTTACTAAATAGAATTTCCTTATATGTGTCCTTCCAAGTTACTTTTGCACAGACACAGGTGCATAACTTTAGGTAGCCAAATTTTCGATAAAACACAGGTTGTTACAAAGAAAATTCGTTGTACCTCTTTAATACAATTTCTCAATGTGCGTGTGCGCCTTTCCACTACTTTCAAGACCCTAGGTACTACTTCGATAGTTTAAATTTTGCCCACTTATAGTGATTCAATTGTAGGTTACAGTTTAAATTTGAAATAAAGCATATGGTTTTTGATAAACTACTGATATTTTTATGTCAGTATAATGTTGAGACATTGATATTGAACAAGAAAAATGATATGTGCCAGATGGGCGCCACGGGAAGCCTTGCTGGCTTCGGTCCTTTTGATGAAATTTTCCACTACTTTTCGGCAGAAATCCGGCGGTAGTTCATAAATAACGCGTCGAATCTCGTTCTTTAGATCTGGAATCATTTGGTGGTCATTGGCATAAACCTTCTCTTTTACATAACTCCAAAGAAAAAAAAATCGTGATATTGAGATGACGCGGTCGGGAAACCTCATGTGCAATAACTCTATTGTTTTTCGCGCTGTGTGGCACTGTTTTGTTATCGTCCAGTTGGAGCCAAAAATTATTTGTTATACTGTCTCGATAACGTTCACCACTGTGTGTTACAGCAGCACCACGAGAATTTTCGAAAAAGTACGGCTCAAAATCTGCTCTAAACTTGTTTTTTCGTGGACGCATTGGTTGTTCGTGAATCCGGTGCATTTTTATGACCCCAAATGTGATAATTTTGTTTGTTTATGTTGCCATTCAGTTGGAAGTGAGTGAGCTTCATCGCTGAAGATAATTTGATTTACTGGCTTCAATTCCTGAGTAAATTGGATCTTGTAGACATACAGATGCACATCCTTTGTTAAAATGAGCTGTAGGAGAGGCTTCGAACGATGGCGACTGATTGTCATGAACACTGTCACTTACAGCGGCGATATTTTCGCGCGACGGGACGCTACGAGGATGCACTGGTCTTTGCACATCCAGCACTGACCCGGTTCGTTCGAATTTTTCTATTAATTCTTAACCGCGGCACGAGATGGACGGTTATGTATCCAACATTATTCAATGCGCGAATCATGTTCGTTAAATTTTCTCCATTTCGGAAATGCGTTTTAAGAATTAAAAAGCGTTGTTCTCTCGTATGCCGCTCCATAATTACAAATGTCAATGCTTGTTATTCACAGATGTCAACTCTAGGCCGTTTATCTTTGACAGTTAAATGTTGCTAATTTTGTGCTACGTTTTTAATTTGTGTGCAATTGCCCGATTAGCAGAGATTAGCACTAGAAGATATCTCTGCTAGATTGACTTAATCCCAGCAGAAAACATTGAAAAAAAAGCCAGAATAATGGGCTTTTTCTGTGATAAATTTAAAATTCATGCGCTAAACGAGCTTAGCAGATAAAAGTATTTTGATTATTTACTTACTTATTATTATTCCAAACTTGGCACATAATTAGCACATAAATTCCACATAATTCTGGCACAATTTTGTTACGATTACTTACAAAATTAGTAACGGTCTTTGCTAGATTGACGTCAATCTTCAAGTGCTATTAACTGCTAAACTAGTAGAACACACAAATTAAAAACTTAGCACAAAATAAATGCATAATTCAGCAACATTTTAACACTGTTATTAATGACTGCACTCTGCTACGTTGACGGAGGTTCGAAAATGGGTTTCGGAATTCTGTGCGTCTGCTTGTCCATCTACCCATCTGTCCATCCGTCTGTATCTAACTCAAACTGTAGCCTTAACGGCTCGACGGATTTAAGTCATATCTAAGGCGCCGTGGTTAAGTGCGCGATTACTGAGCGGTAGGTTCAAGGTTTGGATCCAAGGAAACACAAAAAAAAAGAAAGTTATTTCACTGTCTCACCTCTCTCGAACGGTCTGACAATCATTCGAGAAAATTTATATTTGAAAACGGCATAAAACATAAAACATATAGGTCCCAATCAAAAACTGTTGAATTTTTGTTTTCACTCCACGATGTTAAATTGGACTTTATCTTTTTTAATGGGAAGTGTCCAAACAGTTCAAATCGATAATGGACGCTCAAGATCAATTAAATGTACTTCAGAAGTTCCTCAAGGGAGTCCTTGTTATTTATTTTTTTATTGACGACATTTCTTTACACATACAGTTCTTCAAATTTCTAATATTTGCTGATGATCTACACAAATTTCTTAAGATAAAATGTATTGATGGTTATCTCAAAGTGCAGCAGGACATTGTGACTTTAGCTAATTGGTGTATCAAGAACTATTTTGTTTTGAACTTAAAGAAATGTTTTGTGGTATCATTTTCTAGGAGTTCTTCAACATTTTGTTACAATTACTTTCTTCATTGAAGACTTGCTGTTTTCCATTGGGGCTTTAAGGGGTACCGCGTCATTTGATATTTTCTCAAAGCACTGTAGCACCTTTTGGTTATCTCTTCAATAATCTTTCTTAAGCATTTTTTTTTTTTGCAAATGTATCAAAATCGTCCCCCTTCTTTTAATAAACTGGGAAAACTATTTGTATCATACTCGTATGTATATGTATATGTCATGTCAACCCCCAAACAGTTTCCAAATCCTATAAGTACAACCGCAAATAAATGGCAGTGGTAAGAAAGCCACTTACTCGTAATAGCCTACCGGCACCATCCATCATTCCGCAAACATGCGTATACTCCTGATAATTAGTATTTGATGATCAGTTTAAGTATACCTTTCAAGAAATATTAAATTTCAATTACAGTTTACAAAAGTTATTACGCGCAATATGCAGACAATTATCTCAAAGATGACTATCATTTGGTAAACGAATCCTTGTGCCGGCACGTGCCACTGACGAACAATGACATGATGCAATGGGAGATAATGTCCTTTTTCTTTGCCGACTACCTACATATCTGGTAAGCTACTTATTAATTGAGTGCTAAAAATGGGATGGTTGGGAAAAAGTTTCACTTCTGTTTTAACTTACTTATAACAGGTGTGTTCAAAGGGAAGAGGTCAGTTACGGTAATACTCTGAGTGTGTAATGCTATACGGGCTTGTGCGTCATGTGAAACATGAGTTTATGATGCTAATTTAAACAAAAAAAACTTTAAAAATGTTGCTAATGCTTATATATAAAAAAAAATCGTATGTGCTTCGTGTGAACTAATGAATTCCCACAGGACGCTGTGATTTACTGGGAGTATCGGATCATATTTCTATAGTAATTAATCGGCTATTTTTTTTTGAACTGGTATAAGCTACAAATCTTCTTGGGAGGTTTGAGCATGTTTCTTAGTGCTTAGTGTTCGCGTGCAATCGAGCAAATTAATTTTAAGCGACCCTGTTGTAGGCATTTATAGATTCAGAGATCATCATAGAGTCTAATGTTTTGTTTTTCCAAACACGAACTGGCAATAGATGTTTTTTTTTGCAACTAGTCTTTTTTCAGGAAGGGCGAACCTATAACGCTTGGTTCTTAGTTGGTTGTGCTCTTGAAGAGGTGGAGATTAAAAACTTCAGGAAATCTTTTGGGATTAATTTCCAAAGAGCATTTATTATTATTATTATTCTTATTCATTTAAATCCATCATACTAAGTACAAAATAAAGAAACAAACTAAGCCGATTTTTCTTACAAATAATACTAATTACATGTTTTTGCGCAACCAGCAGAGCGTTTATATCCCTCCCCAACAGGTTATACGATACGGAACTAAGAGCATCATTGTTTTTCTTTTCAGAACTATAGCATAATAGATCATAATATTTGTGATCAGTACAAAGTTACAGCTGAGGAAAATGTGCTAGTGCATTTAGAAGAATCATCGTCGCTGTATTTTAGCATGAATTTCCGACATTCCGCAGAGTAATAAACAATATTGCAATCCAAAGTTAGACTGAAGTACATCAGTTTCGTTTTATTGCTTAAGTAAGATTGCCTTTAAAATTGTGTTAAAAAATGGAATTAATAGAAATCAAAAAAGTATAGGTTCTGAGACCGAGCTTTGAGGTACACCGATATTTATATTACAGAGCTTACTATAAATGTCATCAATCTTAACTTTTTGCTTTCTGTTCGATAAGTAGGAAGCTAAACAATTAAATAATTTACTTAGTAGAATGATGTGATCGACAAGATCAAATGCTTTGGTTAAATCAACAAAAAGTTCAGCCGTTATAAGATTCTTGTTATTTAAAAGCGCATCTTCTGTGGATTTATCAACATGGAAACCATATTGACAGTCACTAAAGAAATTTTTTTTATCCAATAAATTCCAAATCCTAGTTTTCATTGTTTTTTCAAACATTTTTAAGAGCGAAGGTAAAAGCGATATAGGCCTGTAGTTATTCATATTCATTAGGGTTAGACTTTTTATGCAGGGGAAGAACTGCAACGATTTTTTTTTAGGTAAAACTCCACCAAAATCACTTTCATTAAAAATATGGACAAGCACATCTATTATATTAAAAGAACAATCTTTTTGAACATAAAATTAGAACTGCCATCAGCTGTTAGAGATTTTGAATTTTTAAACGAGCTATTGATGGTTAGCAATTCTGATGAAGTGATAAGGTCAAAAAATAAACTACGACTTCTCAATCCACCTCCAACAAAACGAGCATTGTTATTACAGAAATCCTTCGTGGCTAGTTTGTTAACTATAGAAACAAAAAACTCATTAATACGGTTAACTAACTCAGTTGGATCAGAAACAAGATTATTGCCATTATCGTTATTTGTTCCTTATCAACTGTTGTGTTACGTTTCAATATTTTATTTAATACGCTCCATTCCCCTTCAACATTTTCGTTATTCCTTTTGAGATCAGCTGAATAAAATTTGTCCTTACACACATTAATTTTAATACAAATTTCAAAACGACACGTTCACAACTGCGTCGCTACAAAAAAGAATAGTTTCAAGGAAATGATGTTGAAAAGAGGAAACATTTGGTTTGCGTTGGATATATCCACAGTGTAGTAAAATATGGTTTCCAGAATTTAACACATCTTTCGATATCTGGTCCCCTGACCAATAGTGGACTGCATCTAAAGCAAGTCCAAAAGTAAACACGGTCATGGGTGTCACAAATTTGTAGCCCGTGCCAAGGACGCTTCCATCCGAATTTAACTACAATTATGGCAGAAAGCCCACAAAATGGCGTTTGTCCACATATCCTTGGACTGTGCTCCAAAGAGCCAGTCAGTAGATTTCTTGACTACTTACCTCGACGTTGAAAGGATGTACTTGTTCAATGCATTTTGGCTAAGGCGCCGCACCGGGAGATTTTTGTTTTTTGATAGATTGTACCTCGCTTTACCCTCGTTTATAGCCAGACCAATCATTTCCACTTCAGATTCGATATTAACGCAAGCGCCAGGCCAGTGGATTTTAGGTAAAACCGTCTTCACCAGAGACAATTAGTCACGTATTGGCATAGGCTATAACCACAAAACCATTATTTTCCAATATTAGCATCATCGTTAGATCTTTTGCTCTCGCTTTTACCCAGTTCTGGATTATGGTTCTTCTATAGAGATTTGGCTCTACGTTTAGTTTCTGCAGTGTAATTATTATTGTTTCCATGGAGATATTATTAAAGACTCTTCTCTTCACTACGAAATATTAAATTCCTTATTTAATCCCTCCTAAACTGAATGGAAACAGTCTCGTTTCCGCAGGTAAAACAAAATACCTACGTCTTATTTTGGACAGAAAATAAAGCTGAAACCCTAACATACAAGAACGCGTTAAGGAAGCTACCATAGCTCTATACTCTAGTAAAAGGGACATAGGTAAAGAGTGGGGAATTAAACCACATTTAACTTATTGGTCCATACTTATGTATGACGTGATCATTTGGTGACTGGCTCTCCAATGCTGTACACTGTAACGATCGAAAGTACTGAGTACTGGCAAGCCAGTATCTAACCAAGGCTAAGAGAAAGGCGCTTACCTGTACAATGAATCCGTACACTTCTAGACGGATGTTTCCAAGACCATAATTGGTTTCCTCCGACAGGCTAAACGTTAGTATCACATTCCGCCTCTCAGATCATTGCAGCATTTTCGAGGTGGAGATAATGGCGATCAAAGAAGCTCGATCTTGGAAATGGAATGTAATATCTGCCAAAGATATTAGTATCTTCTCTGACAGCAAAGCTGTCATAAAATCTCACATCAAAAGTAGCTCTAGATTGTCGGTCGCCTCTTAACGTTCAGTAATTTAATGTTCACTTGTGTTGGGTGCCGGATCATAAGGATATTCCAGGGTATTGCAGGATGATGATCTCGTCAGGCATGGCACAACTTTGCATAAGAACCTAGTCAGTTTTCATCGGTTTTCCCTTGCGGTACGTACGAGTATGTTGGGAAGCTGAAACAAAATTAATTTTAATAGTGCTGCGAAGTTAAAATTCTATGAACTTTTCTAGTGTATCTAAAAGGGGACACGATAATCTGATGGGCCTAAAATCCTTTAGAATGGTGAGTGAGCAATACAGATTTATCGTTCGCTACTTTCGGCTTTATGTCCAACAATTCAACAAACTTAATGCCCCCTTGGGGAACAAATTGTTTGAGAACCTACAATACATACAAGGTAAGTTCAAGACAATTTGGTTTCCAAGACAAATATTCCCATAAAAACTTGATTATTAAAAAAAAAAAAAAAAACACTCCAAAGTTCCGTTGAGGATAACTTGTCAAACTACACATGGACATGTTCGCAGGCAGCGTCATGTCATTGAAATGGAAAATCGTAATATCCTCCCGATACTGTCAATTGATACCTCCAAATGATTACTTCACCTTAAGAATGGAGAAGCGAAGGCAAACGCAACAAAAATCCAGCGGTTGGTTCACTCACCGGTGTTCTCACATAAACTCATTTGAGTGTAAAGGCATTTGTCGACTAGTTTGAGTATCAAATTGCACTATGGGAAATAATCAAAAAGATGGATGTATTATATGTAGGTACACACGTACGAGTATGTGATGTACTAACTTTTAATAAAAAGTGGATGCAAGTGACTGATGAACCCACATACACATGCCCTTTAAACTTATTAATGGATAATGTATGTATGTTCCTATACATACATATGTATATAATTCGAATGCTATTAAACGGCCAGGAGACTTTTTGTGCATTTTTGTCACATTTCGCTCACATCAATGTCTTCAATTTCAGTCAAAAAAAAAAAGTTGGTTATCATTTGACCGTAGCGCATTGAATTCACCGTAACAGTAGCGCCTTCGTCGTTTTCAAAAAAATATGGCCCGATCACGACGCCGATCCACAGCGTGCACCAAACTATCACCCGTAGTGGATGCAATGGCCTCTCAATGATCACATTTGTATTCTCAGAACTTTAAATTCTGAATTTTTATTTGATTACGAAGCCGCTGATCGAGAAATGAGCTCCATCCACGGTTGAATGATCCATATTGTAAAATTGCAAGGTAAGAACTAACTACTTGTTACTATGGATGACAGATGGATTTGACAGATGCCATATGTCAGGGATACGAAATCCCAACCTCGAAATGAATAACCATTTACAACATAATATTCGGTTAACTGATGTGGTAATAAAATTAAGTCTAGTTTAATTGTACTAGATTGCTAGAGATAATATTGTACTGAAAATGGATATTTTTTTCTCAAAGAGTGAAATGAAAAAGGAATAAATCAATAAAAGAAAAAAAAAAATGCTTCAACGATGCTTCAACATGCAAACTAGGAAGATTGTGGAAAATTGTTTAGACCCCAATCTCCAAAACTTACCTCCATTCAATAAAGATTTAAATATCATGTGATCAAAATGCTTAACAATCAAAATACCTGTAATATGGGAAGATTTTACAAGACAGTCAAACAACTGGCAGCTGGACTTAAGCCCGGAACATATGCTATTCAAAAATTCGAGACAGAAAGGAGGAAATTCTAGCCACTGGTATAAAGGGAATAGCACTTAGTAGTTTTACTTAAACAGCAATTCCAGCAATAAATTGTCTGTCATCGGAGATTTTCAAATCTGCCTCGGTCATGTACAATATTACGAGTATCAATCAAATATGATTGAAAGAGAGCATTAAATTAAACAATCTGCACGCATCAGTGTGGCTTCCGGCACAGCAGTTAGACAATACACCACATTTGTATACCCAGGCTAAATCCTGGAATAGTCCAATGAATTTGAAGTAGAATCCTACCATTTTTTCATTGAATTTAAAGGCTTTTGTCATTGTTCAAAGCTGCAGCCGTTACTTGCATAAAGTCCCTCCCTCCATTTCAATAATTTTCAGAAGAATGAACAAAACAGTAATTTTTCAATATCAACCTGATTATAAAAGAAGTCAAAAAAGGTACGGGCATTCCTTCGAATCTTAAAAAATTTGAATATCTAATAAAAACTAATATATATATACATGTATGTATATATATGTATGTACGTAGATAGTTCCTTTACGCAAATTACGGCGATAAGGCGGTAGCTGATTTTAGGATTCTGAGGAAATTAATCAAGTTTTTCAGCATAACTATAGAAAATACGCGGTGTAATGTGGAAGCAGATACTTTAAGCTATATCAAATAAGTTTCGAACAAATGACTTTAAATAACCCAAAAGAAAGAAGTTAGTACGTGTGATCTTGCGAACCAATACAAATGGCCAAACGGGAGATAATATGGCCTGGAAAAGTGCCATAACTAATTCCACCAGCACTCTGCCGTTAAGTATTACTTTGCGGGGCCGGCCGGTTAGAAAATCATGCTATACTTCTTGTGTCAGTTACTTCTGATGCTTCGGTTGTTTCTCTTACTTCTGTTACTTCTGCTGCTCTTCTTAGCTTTTTTATTCTCCGCAACTCATTTTGAAGAGTTGTTACGAAATTATATATTGCCATCCAATTCTCTTTCGATCGCAACATATGGTCAAGGAGTAACGACGGACTGGGCAGAGTAGTTCTCCATGCCCTGAAGGGTGTGCCCTGAAAGACTGCGTGCTCCGTATCTTCATCTTTATCCGGGCATTCGGGACAGGATGGTGAACTGTCGAGTCTAAATCGGTGGAGGTATTTATACTAACCGCCGTGACCAGACAGCAACTGTGTAAGTGGTAATTGCATTCCCCATGTTTTCGATTTATCCAGTCCTGTACTCGTATTGTCGTTATTAGTTTGTATGTCCATCTGTCAGAACGCTGGTTTTACTTCCATTTTGATTACCTTGATGCCATTTCCATCGTGTTGGTTCAGGGCTCTTCTATTGTATTTTCTGAACATGTTGTCTACTAGGATGTCGATGGGGGTTATTCCAGCTATAACAAAGGCGGCCTCGGCTGAGATGGTTCGGAAGTCGCTGACTGTTCTTAGCGCGCAGAGTCTGTATGTTGATGATAGTCTCCTTTTGGTCTCCTTCGTACTTAGTTCCTGTACCCAGGCTGGGGCGGCATATAACAGAACCAAGGTGACAACTCTGGAGAGCAGTATCCTTCTAGCGTATCCAGGTCCACCGATGTTAGGCAGTATACGCGAGAGAGCTCCCTGTATTTGCTGTGCTTTTTTTGTTGAATAATAAACGTGCTTTTTGAACTGCAGTTTGTCCAGCATTACTCCAAGGTATTTAACTGCTTCTTTGAACCTGATTGTTTGGTTACCAACCAGAAAATTTGCGAATTATACGGTTTTGCGAATGGTTATAAGGACAGCTTTTGTTTTATGGTCTGCTAGTTCTAGTTCGGCGGAAACCAGCCAGTCTCGTATTCGAGCAATTGCTTCATGTGTAGCTGATTCAACTGTACTGATCTGCTTTGCTACTGTCACGACGGCAATGTCATCAGCGAATTCAGTTATCGTTACTCCGTCGGGCAGTAAGTGTGGTTCGTCACTCATAATTAATGAAGGAAAATCATCCTCTTCATGGTTGAGGCTTATGATGTGCTGGCTATATTCCAGACGGGCTTGGTGGCCTGCGGCCAGCAGCTGATTCATCACCTGAGTTTTATAAATAATAAATCAGAAAATAAATTGCATATTGAATCAATCAACTATATTGATAACACATGTTTAAAACTGTTTGCTTATTGACACATTTTTATTGATTGTATTATGTATGTAGTCCCTAATATGAAGTCTGAAAAGTTTAATAATAAAATAAAATTAATGAAATTTAATCGATAGTAATTAAACTTCAAAAAAAATCTTCAAAGTCACTTTCGACTTCGTTTTCATCAGCCCTACTCTCTATATTCTATTATAAAGCATTTGTTCCAACCTGTATTTGGCAAGTCGAAGCTGATTCCTGAAGTACTAAAGTATATATGTATACATACGTTTTTAATAAAATTAATGCATTTGAGTTTTTTTTTATTGAGAAAATGAGTTTAAAAGAAATGTACACGATTCCTATTTTTTCAAGTCAAGTCCGTAAAAAAGACTCAAATTTGACTCGAAACAACAGTGTCCATAGAACAATTTATTCGTTAGCTATTTGATCGTGTGTAAGAAGAGGGCGAAAATGCTACCACGAACTTTATGATCTCTGAACGTAGTCTCGACAATTACAGTGGTTCGATCACATCAAGAGAATGGAAAAAAATGCCTCGCCAAGAAGTTTTTCGAATTTCACCCGAGAGGTTCGAGACAAGACGGAAGACCGAAACTTCCCTTCAAACACTACCAAAAAGCTACAGCTTCTACCTAATTTGAATTAATATGCCCGAGATTGAGGAAGGTGGAGGGTTCCAAGATTTATATGAAGCATCTTACACAGACAGCTGCTTTGCGCATATTTGCAAATCTTATCACATCCCCTTCAAATAATTTTGAAAACAAACGAAATACTCGCAACTAATACTTTCACGATCTAAGAAAAGAGGAGCTCTTTTTAAACCGCCATCATAGCAGAGAAAGGGTCGTAGTGGTCTGGGCAGCAATATCTTTTATGGCAACATAGACTTGGTGGTCCAAAGCTCAAAAGTGACAGGAAATAGCTTTATAGCGGTGTTTAAATAAGCTTTTCCAAAATACCACGATCTCATCGGACCACTTTCAGGAATATTTCAACACGACAATGCTCCTATACACACTACTCGCATTGTTAAATCGTTTGTTGTCAGTCAAAATCTTACTTGTGCCAGACCTTAACATTATAGAAAATGTCTAGGGGCTGGCTCACACGGAAAGTATACGAAGGTGGATGCCATTACGAGCAAAGTTGCCTGTGATGAGATTTCACTCGACTACTTGGCTTCATTGTACAACTCCATTAAGGGTCGATTTTTTGAGGTTATTTTGAAGAAACGTGGTTCTACTCATTATTACAAATTGTATCTGGACTATGAATTCAAAATGAAAATTAAATTTTCATAAAAAAAAACGAAAAACATCTAATCTTATGAATCAATTTAAATTCATGCCATTTGACTCATTTGGTAAGAAGGTCTTCAATGGTTATCTTGTTCTGAATATTTTTTAAGATTTCTTTAGTGAACCAGTCCAATGGGTAGCTAGTGTGTTGGATTGCTGAGGTGGAAATTCAGTTTCCGATTCCAGTAAAACACTATTCATGGTCCCACCACTCACGTGAGTAATATTTGATAAGCATCAATTTATATCAATTATGCATCGAATTTAACATTTAACATCTTTTGTGTGTACGTCAACAAAATTAGAAAGGACAAATTAGAGGATAGTTTAAGGAACAAAAATGGTAATGTCAATAGTAATGCCGTTTTTGGAAGAATGGATGAAGTACATATGTTTACAGATTTTAGTACAAGTGTTTCAAATTGTCTTTAACACTAGGTTTACGGACATTTCTTATGTACCTATCTCTACGAACACGCGTCAATTTGACGCTTGAACGAATACATATACTTAAAGAAAAAATAACATCAATATTTCAACACTTTTGAAGAAAATAGACTTCAATATATATTTAGCTCGTTCAACGGATAAAAGTCAGTACAAGAGATAAAATAAAAATGCGAACGGATTTGTAATTTTCTTTATAAAATTCAAAATGCGTCAAAATGACGCGTCCCGTAAACCTAGTGTTTGTTAATAAGGTCGACTTGATTTGTTCGGAAACAGTAAAGGATATAAGCAAAATTGTAGAGAACAAAGCAATAATTTGTTTGACGGCAACGAATGTCCTTAAAAGTCGATGGTTTTATGGAGCTGAAACAAATGTTGAATATGTGGTCGTGCCAGAGTAGACTGTGACACCTAGAAACATAGTCTCTTACGTTTAATAATTTGGTTATCAATTTGAAGCTGTGGTGTAATAGTATACGTATGTACTTCAGTGGTTGTTCAATTCGCTTCATAGTTCGAATCAAATCGGTAATATAACTCCCAACTAAAACAGATTTACAAATTACAGAATTTTAAGAAAAATAAAAAAAAAGGAAAATTATCAATTCATTTGGTAATTCAGTTGAAGTGGAACAATCCTAAGTCTAAATTACACGTTTTTCCAAAAAGTTGGTCAGAGCGAAGCCTTTTATTGTATATTTAGTGTGCCTGGGTATACAAATTAAAGTGAGAAACATATCAACATTCGCCTGCATATGTACGCATATATAAACATATGAATATTTAATCTTATCATCCAACACATACGTAGTGACTAACAAAAGTTGTTTTAACTTTAGATATTTAATCTTCATTTTTTTTAATTTCTCCACACAATTGCCATTTATTTTAATACATTTCTTCGGCCGATAGATCCATCTTTCAAAACGGCTTTCAAAATCCTCTTCTTGGAGCTTTTCGATTTCGACATTGACTGCATTAATAATCTCCTCATTAGATGTGAAGATTTTTCCCCTCAAATTTCTTTTTTATTTTCGGAAATAGCCAAAAGTCACACGGTGCTAGATCCGGAGAATAAGGTGCTGGGCGATTTTCATTGATGCGAGAGAGCGCATGAAAGTTGTTAGTTTTTTCAGCAGTGTGTGCAGGCGCATTGTCGTGGTGCAAGAAGTAGCGGCGCAGCTCCTTTTGTAGAAAGCAAGTTTCAGTAAACCAATTAGGAGTGACTGTCTGACCAGTTTTAAGCGGGATGACGGCGACCATTTTCGCCGTAGTGAAGTACATCGACATCATAACTTTTGTCGCTGACTTTTGTTGTTTGGCCTTTACTGGAGGATTTACACCTTCTGGGCTCCATACCATGGACTGCTGTTTGGTTTGCGGGTTGTACTTGTAAAACCAAGATTCATCACCTGTAACGATCTTATTGAAGCAGCTTGACTCTCCATTTTCAAACTTATCTAGGAAATATTGAGCAAAACGAACACCAGCCTCTGTTTGTTCTCCATTCAACATTTTTCGAACCCATCGAGCTGACTTCTTCGAATATTTCAGGTGATAATTTAAAATTCGTGACACAGCCATTGCATACAAGCCCAGTTCATCTGCTATCATCTCCTGTGTCATCCTGGCATCTTCGTCAATTTTAGCCTTCACCAGGGCCACATATGTATCATTGGTTGAGGATTTGGGCCGACCTTCACGAGATTCGTCCTTCACAGAAAAATGGCCAGTCTGGAATCTTCGGAACCACTATGAAATAGTAACAAGAGATGGTGCATTTATTCCGCACTTATTTTGGCATTCGTGCAGAATTTTGACTGGTGTGAGTTGACGTCGAAATACGAAGAAAATAGCGAAACGAATTACTTCCTGTGTTGAATTTCACTTTCTCGTTTCCATTTTTACCTATTGTTCTGAGATTTAGAAATAAATATTGTTAGATTATAAGCTACAGAAATGCATCTTTTTTTTCAAAAACTACTAAATTGACACTAACTAAGCGAACTTTTTTAGTCGCTAAGCCCAGCTTCGATTCGTTAAATGTTCGCTCACTTTTGCAAACATGAGCGAACATAAGAGCGAGCGGTCTCAGTTGCTCATTGCATATATAAATCTGACAGTTGTTATGTTTTTTATGAAAATTTTCCAACAAAAAAATGTCGGTCTACGAATTTGTGCAGAATGTATTCGAAAAAATAGGTGCCTTTTCGATAAAAAGAGATGTGTTTTATTTTAATAAAATGAAAAAGGAAAGGGCATTGGATGATGTTTCAAAAGAAACGGGCAAAGATTCCTTTGACGGATAGGTATGCAGGCAAAAGCATTATGGTCATTGGTTGGAGTTAACAAAACATTAGGAAGCATTTCGTTCAGTTATGACATTAGTTTATGTTTCCCAATGTCGATTATGGTTGAGCATTAAGCCTCTATCTCACGTAACTACCGCGCAAAGGCATTTGCCCTCACATACATACCTTACATCATGTTGTATGATTAAAACGATTCGAGTAAAACTTTATATGGCTCTACTGAGAAATAAACAAAAATTAACTTAAGCTTGTTTCGCATTGTAGTGACGAATTATATCGAAATACTTTACCTGAAATGTATCGAATTCGGTACAATTGCATTGAAAATGCCAACCGTAGCTTTTCGAAGATAAGATAGGGTGTTATATCAGTTTAGATGTCTATAACTGTCTATGGATAATATGTCATTTTATTTTACCGCTAATTTGCTTTATCAACGACAATGCATCCTTTAAATTAAGGCTATGACAGTCCTTCACAAAAGTGTGCAAACATCAAATTCATATTTTCTCAAAATTAATTAAAGAAGAATTTAATAAAGAATTTAATTCATTGTGTCCAGGCAGCAGAATATGAAGCGAGAAAAAAAGAAAAAAAAATACAACAAATGCTTGGGAAAGTCTCAGATTACATTTCATATATCTGTACCCGTTTTGAAGTGTATCAACTTGTCACTTAGGGTGTCTCCTACAGAAGGTATTGGACAATGTGGTCACTTGAAGGAATCTCCCTTTTAAACATAAGATAAGAAAATTCTTTCAAATTAGTTTGTTTAAGACAGTATGTACATATGTATGTAACTCAGTGAAAAAAGGGTTAAATGAAACTCCTAGCCATCTGTTAATATAGGGATACCTAATATCGATGCCTTGTGCAGTTCTGTTTTCCAAAGAAATTTAATTTGAGTACATTTAGAGCCTAGAACTGTGCCACGTGCTAAGTTGGATACGACGACAGTTGCAGCGAAAGACCGAGGAACTAAAGTACTCGTATTAAATAACACTCTACAAAGTGACAGGACGTCTCTTCCGTTTTTAATTTGGGTTGATAAACACATATAAAAATTTGTGGTCAATTGATATGAGTTCTCAAAGCAGTAGTGAAATGAGAGAGTATTGATTTCATTTCCGGAGCAATGGAAAAGGGTACCTAGTACCTACTTAAATAAGAATTAGTTGTATCTGTTGGGTTCCTTAATCCTATACAGTGTGTAATTTTCTTCAGGTCCATAATACCAGTGCAGACAATTAATAGGGTTTTTAACACTTTCCAGTAGGAGGGAATACACCTCCCATCTTTTGAACACCTTGCGCGTACAATTGCGCATTCTCCAAATGTATATGCATGTATGTATCTATGCTCTCGTTGTCGAATACTATGTTGTTGTTGATATTGTGACTAAATTCTATTCAGTTTGAAAGAAGCGAAGCCACAGAAATTCACTTATTGATTATTGAAGCCTCTGAATTGCCCATAGTCGCCCATATACGAGTACGAGTGGTAAAAAAGTGCTTGCTGGTATTTATGGCTAAAAATACAAAAAAAAAACGTTATAATTAACTTTGGTGAAGAAAAGAGAAAAATAAAACAGAAAAAGAGGTTGTTCCAAATGAAAAGATGTTATTTACTACTTACTAGTTGGAATGAAGATGAAAGAGCTGTTTCGTAGATTGAATGAAAATGGGATTAAGATGTTCTGCGGTTGTAAGGGGCAACAAGGTTGATATACCAACGAGCATACCTTGTTTGTTGAATTAGTAACGTCGGCCCCGCAAATTGATAACATTATTATTTTCTATTCACAATAGCCAAAATCCTTCGTTTATCCTGCATTCGCACAGGGGTTTGTTGCGGTGAAAGTGAAGTTTTTGTAACTACCCGCAATGTTTGCACATATTATTATTTAAGGGCTGGGATATGAAATTGTTTCTTTTTTCGAGAGTAAATTTAAATTAAGGGTGTTAAGTAAACATTGACTATTTTAATTTTAAACTACGGGTGCACGGCAACAATTGCGAGCAAATTTCTTGAATAAATTCGCCGTATACACCTGTGTTTGCTTTGGTTAAATTAATTGAAACGCAATTATATGTAAGATTTACTTTTGTTTACATAAAATATATTTTTCGATACGTTAATGATATCATTTTATTATAACAAGTAGTCAGAGACTTTTCATTGATGGGGGTAGATTTTTAGTTATTTTTTATTGGTTGTCTGAATGCGAATGCTTTGCTTTATTTGTGGAGCGGGAGGTTGACACAAGGGCTTTCCTGTAACCACTGTCTTTTGTATGTACATGATAGGTACATAGATAGATTTCAAGGGAAGTTCTTAAGGGAAGATCAACAACCACAAACTTAAGAGAATGCGTTTCTAATTGCACATTAGAGGATGGCAAAGAAGTCGATGTAATTGCCACCGACTTTAGTAAAGCCGTCGATAAGTTCTCGCAAGGAATCATCCTGCTTAAACTTAAAGCTCTTAGTTTTCAATTCGGCTTAATTGCGTAGATCAAATCCTTTCTTAAAGAAGGCAAAACAAAGTCCTCTTCAGATTCTATGCATCCTACTCCTTTATAGCTACATCCGGAGTACTTCAAGGTAGCAATTTTTTCATTTTGTCTATTAACGACGTTGACTGTATCATCGAAAACTCTTATTTATCTGTCTATGATGATGACATGAAAATCTTCAGGCACATTTCATTCTCCGATGACCCCCGCCGACTTTAAGCTGATTTGAACGACTTTCAAACCTGGTGCCAACAAAATTTCCTTGAGAATCAAATCCAAGCCATTACATATACTCAAGAGTCTTCCACCAGTCCCCACATTTTATCTGATCTGTGGCGACAATCCGTTGGAAAACGCAGTGAAATTGCTGAAATCCTCTTTGTACATCAGCTATTTGCAGGAAACATCGACAGTTCTGCCCTTCTACAAGTTATATCCTTCAACACCAACCCTCGCAATCTGAGATCTGTACCCCTTTACCGCCTTAACTTTCACAGCACCAGCTATGGCTGTAACGAATTTATGTCTAGCCAACAGAACAAGCTCCTTCTATTTTCAGTACAGTAAATTTACACTTCGAAACACCCTTCTAAATGCCACCTACTCCCCCTCCTTCTCAGTTTTTTAGTCTAGTTTTTAAGTTAGCTTAAAGCTTTAAACTAACTTATAGCTTGTTCTTCTTCTTTTCCTTCCCTCCCACTTTACTGCATCCCTACTGGTCCGCCTGTAGGGTTTGCCGTTTTGACCTCAGGAAGTACCGGTAGACTTCTCGGTTTCAGATCACTTCGTCACTGAGGCCAATCAAATGCTGGTGCTTTTGCATTTGTGTAATCCAGTTGTTTTTCGGTTTGCCTTTTTTGCCCGATTATATAAGAAAGTTAATTGTGGTTCAAAGGATCTCTCCTTTGAACATTACAATACCAACTAAGCTTGTATCTTTAGCTTGTACTAAGCTTAACTGAACAAATAAATAAGCTTTAAGGCTGAACTATAATAATCGGAAGCAATCGGAAGCTAATGTCATAATTCTACGTTAAATTTCCTTCAGTACTGTCAATTGCTCAAGTAGCCCAAAGTGAATCCATTCGCTCTTTCGTAAGTGAGCAAAAGTGAACGAAAACATAACGAATCGAAGTAAAATGTTATGGTCACACAATACAAATCCTTTGTATTCGTACTGTTTCGGAAGTGGTCGTATGAAACCATTATTCTATTATATTTAGTTCAGCCTTTAGGCAGCTGGTTGTCCAGTTATTCGTTAAAGCTTACGTTGCTTACCCCATAATAGATTATGCTGAAAACTTTTAAAAATTCCAGTATAATAAAACCATGCAAATAAATAAGGAAATTTTCAGATACAGGCGTTAAAACTACGAGTTTCCGAAATCCAGGGATTGTACATTTGATAATCTCGACATCCTTGGAAAATTCCTAAATCGTGTTTATTTTTAATTTATGAGATATTAAGCACTGGACAAATTTTGATAATTATTTAGAAAAAGGGCCTTGCCTTCTCACAGTTTTTGATTAAATTTTAGTATGTAGGTTCTCATTAGTTCCGAATACACCTATAGTCAAAAAATTCGTCAAGTGCGATTCGCGCCTCTCGCGTTTAGTGTTTCGTACCGTTATTTTAATTGTATCTTTATTTCTCTTCTTCGTAAATTGGCAGAAAAAGAGAAAGCTATAGTTATACTTAGAAGCGTCAGGTCAAGCAAACACTTCTTTCCATGGCTGCCCATATCGTCAGCTTACAAGTAAAACTGAGTAACTGTAAAAACGTTGTTGGTGGGAAAACGAAAAACAAGTTTTTTGTTTTCTTTAAATCCTTGTAACTTTATGATGATAACAGCGATTTTCTTAAATTTTTTTTCTACTATTATCTAAAATATGCACAATTTGATTATTTAGCTGAAATATCAATAAAAATTATTTAGAGCTATTATTTATTGTTTGTTTAGACAGTAAAATATATAATTAAAACATGAAAAAAAGCTAAATTCGTGTTTTTTATTAAGCAATAATAAAAATATTCAAAATATTTGGTTGAGATCTTCAATGTTACTCATTGAAGTCAGATTCTGTCTCAGAACCTTCCGCTGATCAGTCTTTGCAGAAGAAGGTAAACTGTTGTACCAAGAACGGTAAATTTCGGGAATGGCACCAGTTGTACAAAGCTTCATTAAGTCTTTTTTTGCGGCAGAAATTGGTATTTCTTATGTATATAAAGTGGCAAGAATGTCTGGTTTATTGGTCTCCCTTAATTGTCTGGAAGCAGTTACTTTTAATGCCTTAAATTGTTCACGATAATTGTATTTGAATTTGATTACACCTGGCTGCATTTTCTTGTAACGCATGCACTTAAGTTTTTTTTGGCCTACTTTTTTTTTAAGTTTTTAATGTCCTCGTACAAGAGTTATGTGACTTCATAAGGTGGCGCTTGTTTTTTTTTCCCCTTTCTCTGAACGTGCCATTTTGAAAATATTTATCCACTCGACGAATTTTTTGGCAGATTCAATTGCGCTATGGATGTAATCTACTTCCATATGCGAATGCCCAGATTCTAAAAAAAATATGCTGTGCAACGTACAAATGCATGTTTTTAACAACACAGAAAAATAATGCTGCAATGTACTGCTTTCTGTTCTGGCCAGAACAGGTATCTGAGAATAACGATACTTCTTTGATAGTGCTGGGTATTGAGGTGATCTATCTTAAAATAACAGAACCGATTTCCGAGCTCCTGCGTTGTCTGTTAATCTCAGTCTGTGCCGTGACATAATTCCATATTTCAAAATATGGCCTAATGATGCTTTCACAAAGTGTCATAAAGCCATATTTCGGGGTATGGCCTTATGTCGCTTTCGCAAGGCGACATAAGACCATATAAATTTGAGACATAAGACCATATGTTTTTTTTTATTTTTCCAATAACAAAAACCAGTTTTGACCGTTAGAAATATGATTATTAATGACCCTGACCACTGGTAATTGCATGTAACAAATTGGTAATTATAGTTTATATTTACGCATATGGGCGTTCTTAAAAAAACAAAAACATTTTTGCAATTTCGGTATCAAGTGCTGTGGTAAATGGCGTACCCGGTTCTTGCCCAGACACACCCGCAATTTTTTAAAACAAGATCCACAAAATCATTTTTCGATATAAATTCCTTGGTAATTATAGAAATTATATTTTGTTGATTCAAACTCCACCGCCCTGTTGAGAATCCACCATGTAAATAAATTATCCGGCATAACAATTTGCTTATAACACAATGTTATTAAAACTCTTACAAACACTTAAGACGACTAAGAAGAAATATCGGGTGGGTTATGATTTTATCGATTAGCACTTAAATAAAGGTTGATGCATAGTTTGTAGGCTCCCTGAAATTACACCAAAGGAAATTAGGCCAAAAAGTGTTTTGGGAAAAAAGCTAAAAGAATTGTGGCGTAATGTTTTTGTCAAAACGCCAAAAACCAAAAAGGAAAATTCGCCAGAAAGCAAGGAAATTACGCCACAACTTTGGAAAAATAGCCAAAAAGAAAAACGGAAATTACGCCACAAAAAGTTTACCCTGGAATTGCACCAAATGGCGGAAAAAAACAACCATTGTGCTATCTGTGGTACGAGTAGTTGTATCATGCCTATAGGGTCCCATATACATATACACACATAAACAGTTAAATGTATGGGGGGCATGCTGCCCCCTGTCACTTTTGGATTTGGAGTAGAGGTGAGGTTGGGTATATGAAAAGTTTCTTTAAATCCAAAAGAAACTTTGCATATACCCAACTTCGCATCTACTCCAAATCCAACAGTGACCCCAAGCAGGGGGGTTGCAGGGAGGCAACATGCCCCTCATACGTACATCACTGTTTATACGCCGTAAACTTTATAAACCTACGTGCTTTCAAAATTAGCCACCTTACACATGTAAAAGGCAACAAACATTTTATTAGTTAGGTATCTTAAACCCATTTCTTTCGCCAGTCTTACTGCAGGCTCTAGTCCAACTAAAGTAACTGTATCGAATTGTTCTGAGTATACACTTACTTTGGTGGTGAATGGTGAAAACCCCTGACTCGCACCATTCTCTTGCAGCCATGTAATTACTTTAAATTGTGTTTAAATTGTTTTACAAAGGCCATATTTTGAAATATGGCCTTATCCATGTGGCCTTATGTCACGGCACTATCTCAGTCCATGTAAAACAGTGAGCTTGAACTTGGCTCAATCCCTCATGGCTCTCTTCGATCTTTCTAATACTTTCCCATACTTTGGAAGAACTCTTACATAATTCCCTTTCACAGAAAAGGCCCTTATAATGAAATTTTCAACTATTGGCCCAGGGCTAAACACTCCTACATGTCTAAACTCTTCGAAAGCATTGTTTAAGACACAATGTTATTCCACTGCAAGTCTGTCTTTTCTCCAAACCTGCACGGATTTTTTAAGGGAAAATCAACAACCACTAAAGTAACGGAATTCGTATCTAGTACTTTGTGTGCATTGGAGGATAGTAAAGAAGTTGATGTAATTGTCACCGATGTCTTTGATAAAATTTCGCGCTCTTGGTTGTCTATCTGGGTTTATTGCGTGAATCAAGTCATATCTTGAGGAACGTCAATACAAACCCTTTTTTCAGATCGCCTCTGTCTGAAACCATTAAAGCCACCTCCGGAGACTTTCAAGGTTGCCACCTCGGTTATCTGGTATTCATCTTGACAATTAATAACGTTGACTGTATGATTTACGCGGTCTTCTTTGGGATCACTCAAAATTAATTGGCGTACAATCTATTAAAAACGTCGAGAAGTTGCTGATATACTATTTGTAAATCAGCTATTAGCAGGAAACATCGATTGACCTAGACTGCTCCAAATGATGTCTCTTACCACCAACCTACGTAACCCAAGGAATGTAAATTTTCATTGAACTGATTTTGGCTGCAACAAACCAATGTCCAGAATGCCATGCATGGCGAATGGCACACAAAACATTTCTGATTTTCAGTGTAGCAGTTTCACACTTAGAAATGTCCTTTATAATAATTCCATTTCCTTTCCCTCTTATGTTCAGCTTTGAGCATTGCTTCTATTTAATATTTCTTAAATAATATTTCTTTAATATTTCTTAAATAAATAAATAAATCTGTAGCTGAAATACACAATTACTACCTATTTCTACCACTAAAAACCAGAAATTAATATAGCGAAAGCGTGCGTTTCAATGTAAAACTGCGACGCGCGATGTAATTCAGAGCCGCATTTCAGACAAGAAACATTTCTCTTCACTATGTAAATATTCGTGAATAAATTGCTGACCGAAACATCATCTTTAGAAATATTTTATTTTGCCTTGGAACAGAAAAAAAAGTGCTATTCTGTTGACGAGTGTTGAACCCAAACTCATCAACTTGAAATAGCAGAGTTATGAACCATTCGCATGAGTTCCATCTAACCATCTGAGCATTTCCAAAATGCTCAGATGGTTGTGTAAAAATAATATTTCCTATTAGATTATTTCTAGTAAAGTCTCGAACCAGAAAACAGTAATGCCAAATTGACACAGTAATGCAAAGAATAATGCGGTCACAACTGAGAATAGTTTACTCTTGTATGAAAAGAGGTACAGTCTTGCCATTTATTTTGTACATTTTTATTTCTTGACCTCATGCAGAATTAGCAATATTTCTGTAGGACAAAGAAGAACATAATATAAACTTTTTTTCTACTGCAACAGCGCTGTAGCAGCGTACATACTCGTACACTACTTTTGTACGTAATGTATGTAATATGTAATGTATGCTGTACACGTTTTATCCATTTTTTGAGAAAAACTGTAATCATTTAAAGAACATATAAAAATCCAGTCCATCTGAAATGGATCGTATGGTTCTCTTTACCTCATCTTTTAAACCATCTCTTATAAAATGCAATGACATCATTTTACTTGGAGGACATTTCCACGATTTTTAAGACATTTTGTCAGGAAAACTGTTACGACTTTTTCTTAGAAGAAAGTGGAGGTTTTTTTTTTTATGAATGCGCCAATGGATGTGGTAATCTTCTAAAGATACTAGTAGCCTATTAGCATGCACGATTCGCAGACCCGATTACTCGATTCCAGGGATGCCTCTTCGTACTAATCCACACCCAGCACTCTTCTACCACTCTTCCTACGGATCAGCCGTTAGGTATTACTTCGCGGGGCTGGTTAGCAATTCATGCTATGCTTCTTGTATTGCTGCTCTCATGCTCCTGTTGCTTCTGTTGCTTCTGTTGCTTCTACTGCTCTTCTTAGCTTTTCTATTCTCCGCAGGTCATTTTAAGAGTTGTTACGAAATTACATATTGCCATCGAATTCTCTTTCGACTGCAACATATGGTCAAGGAGTAACGACGGATTGGGCAGAGTAGTAGAGGCTATTATCATTTCCAACCATTTTTGATTACAATAAGGACTACAAAATCACCGTAAATATCTTTGAGAAAGTAAAACACATTTCTTTTTTTTTTAAGAAAAAGACAATCGTTTGATGTCATCAAATCTATTTGATTTGAAATGTGGTTTATTTTGGTTGGACAATTTATTTCATTCCTTTTGTAAAATATATTTATAAAAGACGTTTGCAGAACTATGGAAACAATAACAATTGTAAACTGTCACAAAGTCAAAATGTCTGCGCCAACTCTTTCATTGAGAATTAAAATGGCTGTCAAAAAACTTGGTGTGAGTTTCAAGAAACTGAGCTTGGGTAGGTTAAACACCAATTTGACTGAGTACCAAAAATGTATGTCGCCGCGTATAATATGTACCTATACTAAGTACGATAGATAGTTTCACCTGACTGACACCGTAGATGCCATTCCGTCTGGGAAATATGTCCGTTACCTAGATCCAAGTAAGTGCGAATTAACGACAAATTAGGGCAGTCCGCTCTATTGCTTCTAATAGGCATACTGCTATTTGGTTATTAAGGTTCTCAACTGTCTGCGTTGTATAGCTCTAAGATTTTTAAGATTCAGTGACAATTTGCAGAGTTAATTAAGTCGGACTTTGTGACCTGATCTCAAAAGGGAGTGTTTGTGTAGGATTTTCCTTACTTTGAGTTTAAAATTCACATTCACATATGTAGGACTTTTGTGGTTTTGGTGCTGTGTTTCTGCCATATCAACTCACTTTGTATAGAAAATTTACATAACATTTTGAAAAACCATTGGATATTTACTTACTGCTAACCTTTATAAATGCATATGAAGCTCTGAAAATAAGTACAAAATCTTAACTAACAGCAGAGAACATTTTCTGTAAAACATTTAATATAGCGTAAATAAAAAAAAAACATATGTTACTAATCTTAACTACAGACATGTATTAAACATCAGTCATTATGATCAGATCTTAGGGTCACTGGAAGTCAGCTTAACAATTTTCGCAGATTCCTCCCATAATTTCTTTGCCTTCTCCATATCCATGGCAGCAGCATTCAACTGATACTCTTTCGAATCTATAAAGTATTTTCCCGATACATTGGCTACTTCATCCGATGTAGCTAGGTAGATAGTTGTCTGAGCACCTTGCTTGGGTGTCTTAAAGAATATTTTTGTTATTCCCATCATTGGATAATTCAACGGGAATGGTACATTTCTCCAAATTCCCGAATCAATCATACCAGGATGCAAAAAGTTCACTGTAACATTGGTTCCCTCCAATCGACTTGCTAACTCTCTAGCGAAGTAGATGTTGGCATATTTTGATACATAGTACAAATAGGCAGCTGGGAATGTACCAATTGGATTCAATTTGTCTAAATTAACTGAAGCCAATTTATATAATTCAGAGGCAACAATAACAATGCGACTAGGGGCACTCTTTTTTAGCAGATCAATTAGCAAATGTGTCAGTAGGAATGGGCCATAGTGATTGGTGGCCATTGTTAGTTCGATACCGTCTTCACTTGTAGCACCACGGAATGCCAGTGCCATGCCAGCGTTATGAATTAGAACGTCGATCTTTTTCTCAGTTTTCACAATATCAGCGGCGAATTCGCGTACAGATTTCTGTGATCCGAGGTCCAGTTTCTTAAGAATTAAATTATTGTTTCCTGTTTCCTTGACAATTTCGTCTAATAAAAGAAAAAAATAAGTTTTAAGTGTTTCTTACTCAAAGATGAATACAAACCTTTAGCAGCTTGCGCTGTTTCCTGATTTCTACACGCCATTATAATCCTAGCACCTCTTTTGGCCAAATCTCTGGCTGTTTCCTTGCCAATACCACTGTTGGCTCCAGTAATAATAACGGTTTTTCCCTCCATTTTCTGTAGGAAAAAGGAAAAGAAAATTGTAATAACATTTTTAGAGAAACCTAGATTTTATTTATTCCTCTTAATATCCCTTGGATGACAGTCTCATGAGCTTGCCAAAGCCTTTGCCGATTGGGTGGACAAAATAAATATATCAATGCTACAAATCCTAAGCAGTGGCCTGTAGAAACGAAGAAGGAAAACTAGTAGTAGAATCTTAATCAGGGCTAAAATTGCTAAAAAACCCTTCTCTAGATTGTGAAACTGCTATGTACTCGTAGACCATATTAGAATAACAATGTCGAAGTCGAAAGCCAAGGAGGCTACTGAATCTGACGATCTATTTGCGAACTATTCATTGCATTGGGAATATGATTTGCCAGATCCAGAGTATACACCAACTCATCTGTACAACATGGTTGATAGAAACTAAGACAAAATATATAGAACAAAACCACGGTAATAGATTTCGACAGATTTCTTGGGCAAAACTCTGGAGTTTTAAACCGATGTTGCTCGTTGCTTTAAAATGCTCCGAGTGACTTTTAGCCCACATTTTTATTGGGGAAATGTAAAGTAATATATCTACAAACATCCTTAAGCCATGCCGAGGGAGACTGTGGTCAGAAGGTCAGCTATAATCATTAGTACTAGATCACAGGGATCAGGTAAAAATGGATAACTAAGTAGTAGTCCCACCCTGTTGGAAGTGAGTAGAATATGTGAGGGGATCTATTCATAACTGGTCGGTATATATCTTGTCAACTTGTGGGAATATATAGTGTATTGTAAATTGCTGACCACAAACAACGAAAAAAGCCCATTTGTGTTCTTCAGTTCTTCAAAACAAATATAGTGAAATTATTAAAATGCTCATAATTTACGTACGTGTTTCGCTTTTAACAAGATACTTTTTAATAAAAGTCTACTTAAACATTTCTCGTTCTCGTTACGGCCGTAAAGATTGATGTACCCACTCAAATAGCAAATAAGCAAATTTAGATATAAAATTATTTGACTTCATTATTTCACTCTTCCAACGAGAGTTAATGACAAGTAGCCGCTTTTGAGATCAAAAATATTCTAAACCTGGGTAATTAGAACCAGGCACGTGAATTCATCATAAAAATTAAAAAAAATCTTCTCATTCCGTCAACAAGTTATGTACATAAGTCCCTTTACTTGATACGTGCATACGTACCCGTATACTTGGTCGTAAAAGAATATTGCTCAAACTGGTTATTCTCGTAGAATATGCGTTTAACAATTTCAAAGATTGATGTTCAACTCTGACCTCAGGCAACTTTGAAGCGTGCTATAGTTTAACGATTATTGTTCTTGTACATGTACGAGTAGTTGACTTTCTTTGCCTTTAGCAGTTCATAAGACAAAAACTGTAGACGGTCTTGATCTCTACCATATTTCACTTTCTTACGCATCATAGACCATATGTATCGTACATACTCGTATATTGGCTCATTTGCAATATATAAGGTAAATTGTCCTAACAGCAAGTGGTTAACTAGTTAAATTAACTTTCGTTGCAAAGGTCTCGACCTAAAGTTCTGCCTTTTTTAGTTCCAGGACCTCCAGGGGGCTTGGTTATTATGGGACCTAGAAATTTGTTTACTTCAATCGGGTTGAGTTTTGATTTACAACAAGAGGGAAGTGTAATGCACGGTCAGAGTAAATTTTTTTAGTTTTCGGTTCGCCTAATTTGACTAAAACTGTGATAAAACTAAGGAGTAACACTGTAAATTTGTTTAAATTTCTTTTTATATGACTGAACGGTTGAAACAGCCCTAAAATAAGAAACAGGCTTGCTGATCTCAGTTATATTCTAATGCATTTGGACAAAGTCAAGCCAGCAGAAGCAGGGGTAGAAATTCTACGAAAAACGAAAACGGAACTGGGTTCATCATTTCCAACACATGCCTCATTATTCTCAATTTGAATAATTACGTGTTTCAGTGGGGTGCTTGCTACTACGGATATATGGAAAGTTGACAATTCTATCGCGTCGTCGCTTCCATGTTAATTTCAAGAAATTCCCTAAGTTTTGGTGTACAATTGCAATTTTACTCAGTTTTTATTCAAAGCAAGTTTTATTTCCACTTTTCACCAAGAAAAATTAATTTATTCTATAATATTAATAATTTTTCGCTTTACATATAAATATTTACAAAAGTAAATTTACTAAAAATTACTAAGCTTTTTTCTTGGGACGGTGGAATGGGGTATACCAACGTTTAATTGTTTAATGTTTTATGTGAACTAGAAGAATCACTAAGAAAGTCGCAACCCACAACCTACTCAAATGAAGAATAAGACTAAACGAAAGTCCAGGAAAAACTATCAGAATGAGAAAAGCTCTGAAGAAGTTGACATATGTAGATTGTTTATACTGCAAGGACCTATAGTTGCGATCTGCTGATGGTAGATGTTCCTGAATAGAATTTAAATTGTGGGTACATAATTTCTCTGTAGGAATAGACAGCGCCGACGATGATTCGTAAAGAATGAGAAAGCTATATGCCATTTGGGGATTCTAGAACATTTTTAAAATTATCTGTATGTTTTCTCGAAACTAATCAAACTAATGATATGAATTATATTAATCAATGTGCCTAGTCATGTCATAAATACTGGCACAAGTTTGGAATCATGCGGAATTTTGTGTATCGAACTGTTAAATTGTTTGAGGATAACTGACCGCCAAAAATCTGGAACGCCCTCGCGCTGCAGAACACCACAGGCGATCAAAGCTGTTAAAGCCAGGATTAATAGGAAACCGCTGCAAAAGCAGAAAATCTTGTTACGAGAAATGAAGATATTGCAGAAATCCAAGCCTCACATTATCAAACAAGATTTGAGACTCACCGCATATAAAAGACACAGTGCACAATTTTTTATATTTTTTTTTATTAAAAGGAAATTTACAAATCCCGGAGCACTCAGATTCAATTTTCTGTGTCCATTGTACTACCAGCCAGAACTTATTTTTAGTGTAGTGATTATAGAAGCTTAGATTTTATTTGTGTCTCTTTTATGTTCGGGAGGCTGTGGTTGCTGTTCCCCGTCCGGGCTTGAACCTGTACAGATCGGGTCACAAGCAAACACACTACCCACTACACCGTGGCCATACTGGACAATTACTCACAGCCCAATTAAAGTAAAAACGGAATGAAATATCGAAAGCTCTATGCAGTCGGTACGCGCAGGAAAATTGTATTCACTATTGAGGAATCGTTTAATAAGCAAAATGACAGGTCATCCAAAGTAGCATCAAAACTCAATGCGTGACCATCTGGCGTGACCGACTTTAGTTTTTGCTAGAAGGGAGTAAAAACATTGGCAAAAATCGACCAAAGGGATGTTCTGGAAGGTGTTTGTGAAGGAACTTAACCAACAATTGTTTCCAAACAACCAGTGGACTTTCCAACCAGACTCTGCTCCAGCTCATAAGGTAAACAAACACAAGGGTGGCTCCAACACAATGTGCCGGACTTCATGGTAGCAGGCAGTCCAGACCTCAATCTGTTTTAGAGGAGGTGACTTGTTGTACTCGGCACCCAAATATTGAGTCCTTGAAGCGCGCACTTATCCGTGCAGTAGACAATTTTCTAATGGACTAGGTGCGTGCTACGCTCAAGTGGCCAGAAGGACGCAAGTCTGCATAAATGCAATTGGCGGTAATTTCGAATAAAATTTCGAATTAATTGTTTCCCAAATAATCAGTTAAAGTTTTACGGATTTTACGGGGAAAAAAAAATTCTTGTTCGTTTTTATTTTATCATCAAAAATACATATACCAGTCTTTATGATTTGACTAGGTATACATATGTACATCAAAGCACAAAAAGTCATTTGAGTGTTTAAATTTTAACAATTATGGGAGGAAATTTAATTTAATCTTTAGGTACCTCGTATTCAAGCAGAATTTAGCAAGTATACTTACGCTGTTTAGTCTACAACAAAAATAAAATGTATATACCATATATACATACGTATACCTATATGAGAAAATAGAACATTAAAGTGTACAATAAATGTTCACTGTAACTTTTAATTGAATATCTAAGTCCTATATCTTTTCTCTTTGACTACGAGTATATTTGCACTTCTTTGCACAAAAAACTTCATTAAAATTATTATTAATTGTGTTAAATTAAACCATTTGGAAAGTGGAACGTGAGTACGTAGTTAATCAAATACAGTGGAATACAGCAACAACTTTTGACCTGGCTTAACCTTCTTCTCTATTAACACAAATAATTATTATTCAATGTTACCTGGTCTTGAAATTTAGGTAAATGACATTGAAAACATTTTATATTATGGTCTAGTAATATAATTGACGAAAACGATGTTTTAAGCTGTATTTAAATAGCAATTTAAAAGATCTTAATAGCAATTTCAAATGCGTCAATAGATCGTTACCAGAAAATTAAATGTCCTATAATTGAATGTGAACTAGAGAGTAATTAGTGCAGCGGAATGCGAAAGTAGTGGACAATCGCTGAATAACTTCATCAGTAAACAACTTCGTATAATACTAGATTTTTGAAAGTTCATATTATAACTAGCAGTTAATATATGAAAGCATATTTATTTTTTGGCTGCATTAATTGTAAATCTGATTGGCAGTAAACTACAACGAGAATTCTACATTTCCGAAAAGTGAATAGACGTGTTACGGATCCCTCGAAGACCTATGAGTGATCCGTTGTTCCACTTAAATTCTCAGTTGAGGAATATTTTGAAATTCTTGATTTTGTTCGAAATCAATATTTGAACCATATTTGACATATGTATACAAGATTATGACATACCAAGTTTTGGAAAATCTTAAACAATTTGTTTAAATTCTACGGATTTAAAAAAAAAAAATTGTTAACCGATTTCGTTGATACAATACGATATACAATTAAAAAAACATACCTATATATATATGTATATAGGTTCAAATACGTGTACTTTATTTGGATTCGTCTCCTCACTCTCTCTCCCGAATTCAGAGAGCAATATTTTGACGTTTAGAAATGACAAATGAAAGAGATTCTTGCTATTACACATAATTTTGAAACAGTTATATTTTTTGTTTCATTTTGAATTTATTTGAATATAAAATAGCTACATAAATGCAAAGCACAGAACAAAATACGCCAATTATTGTTTTTAGAAAAAATGTAAAAGACAGTCAGAAAGCGAGAACATATGTTTTTGACAGCTAATTTCCTCCTCAGCGGAAAATGCGTGTTCCATGTAAAAAATGTTCTCTGCTGATGAATCGGAGGAAAATCTGTAAGGGATAAGCAATGATGGCACGCTGTCAGTTTGTAAAACTAACGTATTTGTACAAAGAATGTTAAGTTAATGAAAATCGTTTCTGAACTATGCACATCGAAATTTTAGGTTTTCAAATTCTGTACAAGGTGACTACCAAAAATAAAAGTTATGAATTTGTTTGTAAAAAAAGAATTAAGTGCACTACTGGGTTGCACTGTTATTAATTTGCAAAACACTTTGATTTGAATTTCAAGCAAAATTGTTAATATATATTTTTTTTTTAAATGCGTCAAAGAAAAAGAAAAATTTTCTAAAACTAGGATATGTCCTTAGATATGTCACATATTGCTTAGGTTCCGATTTGTAAGAAAATCTTTTGAATCCTACTCGAAAAATAACCAATTTTCAAAAATTCGTCGATAATTAAAGTACCGTTATACGATTTCCTTTTTGAAAAAACTTGGGTCGCCATCTAGTGGGATATACATACAAACATATAATAAAAAACTAAACAGACGGACAGACAAAATTGAGAGACCCACTTTTTCGAGTTTTCAAAGTAGGAGGATGGACTTTAGTACTATAGCGTTTTTTCTGAACTTATTCATTTTTTTAAAACTTTAAAATATGTATTTAGTGTTGTCAAAGTCCAACACTAAATTCATGGCAGATGATGTGAAGCCAAAATATCATATCATGAGCAGCCGCTGCTCGCAAAACATATCCTTTCAGCGTTTCGATGACCATCATAGAGGAAGACATGCTAAGATACCTTTAACACGAAAAGATGCGCAGCGTTTGCATTAAGTTGTCAATTTTAATGGGTATACTACAAACCCAAGAAATACCTTAATGAGCTAGGCCTAGAAAATGACTGGATCTGCAGATTCGGTAGCGAAGAAAATGATAATCTAGGAGAGATTGCGCTGCACTGACCTGCAATAGAATAAGAGACCGCCTTTTCTCCTCTGGAACTACTCCAGATATTTAAGTTTCTAAAACAAAATAGAATGAAGGAAGTGCTTTGATCGGAGAACAACCCCGGGTAGCCAAACGTGTGAGTCCGGTTGACCTTTTAGTTCTGATTCGAAAGTAAATAGAGGTTATTATACTCTCATCTAAGAGAACGTGATAACCTAATTATAACCAATTAGATGTACTATGCATGATAACATTAAAAAGTTTTTCGAAATCCCGGTTCCGTTTTGTCTAAGTCGCTTGATATTTTCTGTCTATGTGCTTCAAGTCATGCTTTAAATATTATTTAAGCTCTACAACAAGTGAGTGTGCAGTTTTCAGATATACAAACTATATTAAAATACATTATTATTCCGATCATAGCTCGTTTCTACCATGAAACATTCTAAAAAAGAATTATGATAATCATGGCAAAAAGAATGAAAGAAAACTCAATTATTCACACGCACACTATTACGACACAAAACTAAAGATATCCAAATTTTAGAACGCAACTAGAAGCAAATAATAGGACTGGAACCGCCTTAAAAATCTACTTAATCACACTAACAAAGTATCTTGTTGATTGTTTATTACCTCAAAGTCTAGCAATAATGATTTTAAAATATCTACATACATACATACATACTCGTAAAACGTACCCCAAATCTCGATTTTGATTGCATAACCTTAGTTAAAAAAAAAAAACAAATTTCGATGAACCCAACTTTGTCTTCAAGTCGTATTATGTATGCGAATAAATTAAAAACAAACATTCGTCTCTACAAACAGCAGCATCCGATATCCCCCCTTCCTTCATCGCTTCCGAAATCTGAATCTCAACAATACAAATCTCAACGAACGCCTGCAGTGTTTCAGAGCATTACATAAAACCGGAGACAATACTTTCACTATTCGGATGGACGGATATTAACCAATTTTCACTGAATAGTTATTTTTTTTTTTATCATATTACACGTCACAGAACGTTTTATCCCACAATAACCCGGTCAGCATAATTATAGAGAAATTTTCCACCGCAATGAGGAGTTCAAATCAAAACAAAAAGATACATAGCAAAAAAAAAAAAAGGCAGGAAATATGTATGTACTTGCAGTATAATGTTATTTGTTGTTCTTGTTAAAATACAACGTAAGCAATATTTATTGCAAATTGATGAAAAAACATTTTTCAACTCACCTGTGAATCAATTAAAGTGAATTCTTGTTAATCAAATTTCGAATGAACTTCTCTTCGAACAACCTTCGTCGCGAACGTCTTGCTGGGAACTGAATTACTGATGACTTGTTTGGTCGCGGTTATGAATTTCTTGAAGAGTCAACCGTGTTGATGATCGCCGTTCGCGCGTAGAGTGTGTATCTTCAAGCGGATTCATAGTAGGTAAGTAGTGAAAGATTTCAATATAACAGGTATCTTAAAGCCAATTAGAAATGATAAATTCGATACAGGGTGATTCGCTGGAAAGAAAACCTTGACAGTTCGTTACTCAAATCTTTTGATTTTCTGATTAGCACTTTTATCCGAGAGTGCCAAACTAGGAACATCAACATGCTTGCTTAAACTTGATATTAGTATCTACTCTGCTGATCGTACACATGTGTGTACTAGTTATAGCTAAGTAATGACAATTCTAGTTATGGCTAGGTAATTAATTAAGAGTATAGCATAATTTCGAACAGATAGATAGATGTAGAGAGATGATTTGGTAAAGAGCATGCACCAAATTATGTGTAAGACTAAGATCTAAATGGATCCTCAGCATTACATACCCAATCCACAAAAGGATGCATAAATTACAAATGCATCTGTTTCTTAAATATCGCTTGTGTGCATAAAAAGAATATGCTCCTAGGGGAATTATTTATGCTGTAGCCACCTTTCCCAAAAGAAAAGCAGTATGATCTACCTTTTATTTGCTTGCTGTGATGTGGATAAGTACATCATACATGTTCATCAAACGTTTTAGAGTCTTTAAGGCAGTGGTTTGTAGACCATAAAGACAATGGGAAAACTTTCCCAGCTTTGGAAAGGAAATTAACATACATCTTGCAAATCTTTAAGAACCTAGCCTACATTAAGACAGCATGTTTAAATTTGTTTGAACCACCGAGCAGCTACAGTTTTGACTCCTTTGGATTTATTGCCCACGATATTTTGCGGTCTTCTTTTAATTAGCTTATATAGAAATTTTCTAAAATTGAAAGTGACTTAGATGTCAATTTTAAACAAAACTGTTTCGACCATATCCGAGAAACCGCAATTTTTCACAAATGTGCTAGAAAGAAAAAGTACCGTTATTAAAATTTCTAGCTAACAGAGTCTTCTTGAAAGCAGTTATGATAAGTTAGGGCCGTTTTTGAGAAAAATTTAATTTTCCAAGTTTGGCTGTAGTAAAGTACTGTTAATTTTGAGTCTAAAATGAAAATTCCCCTTTGAACATTATCCCACAGTCCCTAGATATTGAGTTTAGAGAAAATCGATTGAGCCGCTTAGGCTGCAGACCGATGTACAGACGGACAGATAGACAGACAGAAAGAATTGCGAGACCGCTTTCGTGTTTCTCTATTACAGTAATGCCAAGACTGATCAAATTCTCGAGATTGAAAATTAAAAAAAAAAAAAAAAATAAAAAAAATTGATATGTTATGTACTTGCCTTTATAGGTAAAAAGCAGACCAATGTTTACTAAGACTTTCCAAGGTTCCTCCGTATACATTCCATAGAACCCCATTGCTCTCCCTAGCGAGTCCGTTCGCCCGTTTGTCCGTCTGTCACCACCTTTTAGCTCCTAAACTAAAAAAGCGATTTGCACGGTTTTCACACAAATCATGCAACATAATCACCTAAACTCAATGCGGGGGTAATTTTTGAAAAATTCCGTTATTTTGCAGGTCTACTATCTACTAGATATTCACAGTACTCACCATCAGGAAATGCACCAGTGTTGTACTGCAGTAATTTTAATATTAATTTAGAGTATGAACTTGTGCATCGAATACAAATGTAAATCTTACAGGAAATTGATAGAGGTAGTCTAACTTGAAAGGTTATAGGTTTTCCTTGGTTTTTCTGAAAAAGTTAAGTATATTTTATTACCATGTTTTCTTAAATTCATTGTTACATGTTAAATGTGGGCGCTGTGGCTCAGTGGTTAAGTGCGCGGTCACGAACGGAAGATTCAATGTTCGAATCCCAGAAAACACAAAAGAAAAGTCATGGTTCGACCTCTCTTGAAAGTTCTGAAAAACATTCGAAAGTAAAATTGTTATGTGAAGCTTATCTCAATCGACAAAAAATTGTCCTACGGACACGACATAAAACTGTAGATCCCATATTTGTGCGGCGCACAGCATGAGTAAATGTGAATGTCATAGCAGTTAATTTAAAAATGTCACTTTCTTTTAAGAATTAATTGGGCGTTACTTAAAGATTATTCAACAAACTTCAATCAAAATGTGCTGCAATCCCAACCCGTGCGACATCATCAAATAGCTTTCTTGCTGTCTAATGCTCTCAATGTAAAACTAAAATTCGCTGGGGAGATACTGGTAAAAATAAAAAATAAGTATGTTGGCACTCATATAATAAATATACTGGGCCTAGCCTAGGTTCTCACAGCCAGTCGTACTGTGGCTGCACAAATGGTTAGGACCTAAAGTTTTAAGTCTTTCCCAAATGGTAATTTTTTCTATTGGTAGAAATTTCTCATGACAATTTTACTCTCGAATGTTTGTAAGGCGTTTGTGGCAGATGGGATCGTGAGGAATTTTGTTTGTGTTTTCTGAAATGTATAAAAAGTTTCCTGGAACAAATTGTTTTTTTGGAAAAAAATATGGGGTTACAAATAACCCCACCCCAGCATACCTTGTGTAACATACATCAAAGTCCGCTAAGTGGTTCTTGAGTTAAATGTGTGAGTAAAATGATTCGAAGATTTTTAAAATTCCTCTACATGTCTTACCTGCACTCCATTCGATTTTGAGAATTTCTTAAAGGAATTATATACGTACAGACATGGGATTTATTTAGTACACCTATATTTGTCCTGATATGTAGCCAAAACCAACGTATAAATTAAATTTCATCAGAATTTCTTTAGTGGTTCTCGAGCGAGCCGTGTGAGAACAAACAGACAGGTAGGCATAGAACAAAAAGTGTTTATTTTGAACTGACCCCTTCTCAGGATTGACGAGGAAACCAAACTAAGATCCTTTTAAAATAACGATACGCAAAAGTGCGAGACCCGTCTCGTACAGTTTTTTAACTTTGTTCTTATTTTATTCATATACGCGGATATTTTCGAAAATAATTCGTATTTGTATCCGCGGATGTTACATTTTTTATGATCCAGCCACTGCACTGAATTTCGGCTATGTGAATAATCGTCCAAAATAAAGTCTTGTCAAAATCCTGAAATGAACAGTAGCCCAAAAAAATAAACGTTTTTTTCGGGCTGTTATTCATTTTGATTTGGGTATTCTTCGTGTTTTCAATTTGAGCGAAAATCATTGTGACCAAAGGAAGAACATTTTTATGCTAAGAAACATGTTTATAAAGGGTGGTTAATTTTTAAGGGCCGATGTTGAATGTGAACCACACCTAAACGTCAAGTTTTTTTCTGCATTTCATTTGACATTTCTCAATGTCAGACTAACTCAATTTGAACCATGGAAAGATACACAATCGAGCAGGCTTATTATGAAAATGGGCGTTCAAATCAAAATGCATATCGTGCATTTCGTGATTCTTTCGGTCAATTTAATCGTCCAAATGTGCGTACAATCGGAAAAATCGTGCAAAAATTTGTGCAAATCGGGTCTGTAAGAGATGTGAAAACACCAGTGCATGCTCGTACAGCTCGTACTGCAGAAAATATTGCTGCTGTTCGCGATAGTGTGGCTGAAGAGCCGTCCACCTCAACTCGTCGTCGTGCCCAACAATTGCACCTCTCACGCTCGTCGTTGATGAACATTATGCATAAAGACTTGCATTTACGCGCTTACAAGGTGCAATTGACTCAAGAACTAAAGCCTCTTGACCATTTCAAGCGTCGTCAATGGTCACAATGGTGGCAAGAAATGGCAACAGTGGATGATCAATTTTCAAAGAAAATCATCTTCAGTGATGAGGCACATTTTCACCTCAGTGGATTCGTCAATAAGCAGAATTGCCGCATTTGGGCGAATGATAATCCAAGAGTGATTGTTTATGGTTTATGGGCTGGCGGCATCATCGGGCCGTATTTTTTCCAAAATGAGGCCGGTCAGGCAGTTACTGTGAATGGTGTTCGCTATCGGGAGATGATAACGAACTTTTTATGGCCCGAATTGGAAGATATGGATGTGGACGATATATGGTTTCAACAGGATGGTGCCACTTGCCATTTGGCCGATATTTTGTTCCATACATAATTGAACCATACCAATATTATCATAATAAAAAGAAATGACAGTAATTTCCTAAATAATTTGTGTTTTATTCAAAATCAACATCGGCCCTTAAAACTTAACCACCCTTTACTTGTATTTCACGTTTTTAGTAATTAATCTTTAAGTGCACAATTACAGAGCGATAGACTCAAGGTTCAAGTTAAATAAAAAAATAAGGTTTTGTTCATGGTTACACCTCTCCCGATTGTCTGATAGACATCCGAGAGTAAAATTATGATTAGAAGATTTTCTCAATCGAAAAAAATTAACTTCGAAAACGTCATAAAATGGTTCCAACCATTTGTTTATTTATAAATCTGGAAAATAAAGAAAGGTTGTACTTCTACAATAATTGAAATTGAATTATGCAGTGATGCTTTTCCAGAGACCTTAATTTTTAAAAATACACTTCGTTGCTGAAAACAGTATAACCAAAAATTAACAAAACGTTAAAACCACATCACATTACAAGGAATAACAAGAAATTAAAAAAAAAAGAATAGATTGACCCAGAACCTCTTTTTTGAGGGTCAGTGCAGAACTCAATTCAAGAGAGTTTTCAATTTGCAATTGCAAATCGATCCGACCTAATTTGTTTGTGTTCCGTACAGAAAAGGTTAAAGGAATTTTAGGATGCAACATGATGCATGTCTATCCGTCTGTTTGTCACACGCTTCTAGCTTTTGAGCCATTTGAAAGCAAACATCTTCCAGAAATGTATGTACATATGTAGCTTGCAGTAAACCTAAAATAATGAGGAAAAAGTTTAATAAAACATAGAATGCCCATGCCGAGGTGTCTCAAAACTTTAGTTAGTCTAGCTGGGGCTTAGTTTTAGAGATATGGCCCGATTAAAATACGTTGATTTCTTTAGCATATTTTTCATAGTCTGCATTGGGTTTTAATATTTGGGCATGCCAATGAATTTACTATCCTAAAAGGCTGTGTTCATTTCAGCATCCTTCTGGTGATAAATGCTTTTAAAAACCCCATCACTTATGACATTATTCTCATAATTACTTCTTGTTCCTTGAAATATGCTCTCTAAACGTTGGTGGCATTTTTATTGATATTCACGAACAAAAATTGGGGTAACCAAACACGCCTATTCCTCTTTACTGAATAAAAGGGCACAAAAACCATAACTAAAACGATCTACCTGCAAATACATCAGTTTCAGCTCAAAAAAAAAAAAATCAAAATCTGTTCAGTGGTTTTTGAGTTATAGGTGTGCAGTGCTTTTTAAGATTTGAAGAACTGCCCCGTATTCTATCCCCATGCATCCGATTTTGATGAATTTCAGATAAGACGACAGACTAAATGCTAATTCGTAAGTTCACTTTTGCCAATTATAAGCCAATAGTAAGAACGTATGTACATACTAATAGGTCTTCCAAAAAACAATTCCAAGACTAGATCGCCAACTTCGTATGGCTTCCATTATTTCTCTCTCCACTGAACTAAATCCCCGGGCGCGATCAACTCAGCCGTCCAGCTCTAATAGCAAATTGTTTCCCAGCCTAGGTATACATACATATGTACATGAATAATAGCTAGTGTGGGCTTGCTTTTGTGCAAAAACTTTTTGCCAGTGATGGGTAATTACAATTTTAATTAAATTACAATTACGATTGCTGTTAACTGAAAAGCAAATTAACTACTTCTCAATTACCATGTACCTAATTGTAGTTGAATCGGTTATTTCGAAAATAACAGAAGTGCATGGCAAACAATTGTGTATATGAAATGCAAGTTCATAGGGCTACTCGGATTTGGGGAAAAAAAAATAAATGGATTTGCAAAATAATCCAATTTGTCTCAACCTGGAGGCACAAAATGGCTTCGAATTTTTATTTCATACTGATAATTTATGTATGTCGTCATTGTATGGCTGCTAAAGAAACTGACCCCGGAGTGTCTGCAACTCGGTCAATTTCTTTCTGAAAATAAAAAAAAGATTTTCAAGGTTGCTGATTCCGAATCTGAAGTTTGAACTTAAAAATTCAAAATATGTAGTACCCATGTTCCTATCTCCAATCGTTTCCAAGGTAGATGACAAAATGTAACAGATCTACGGAATTGCACATTTGAAAGCCATTTTAGAGACATTCTAGGTAAAAATGTACATTGTAGTATCCTGCATTTGAAAATTTGAAATCCGACTCCGTAACGCTCTGTTCGTGATTTGTATTATAAGTGTCTAAGGTTTAATTTATTTAGGTTGTTCTGGGGGTCCTAACGGTAGTTAATGCTATTAGTGTGCAAAGTTTAATCTAAAAGTCACAAGTTTCATCTTGCGCTCGACCAACCTATATGTTTACATCAGATTATACTGTGTTTCGCAAGGACAGATCAACTGTCACAGATATAGAGCGCGGTGGTGGTGTTCAATAAGAAACTATTTAGTACTGATGTATTGTATAGATTGATTTGTTGCATGACGATGCATTAATTGAATAGATTTCCGTTTGTGTTAGTGGCTTTGGTATAGGTGAAGAGGTCTTTTTTTCTCTTAGCTATATCTCACCCTCATTTTCTACAGCAGATGTTTACAATTCCCATATGGATAACATCGAGAATATTATTTCTAACTTACAAGCAAGCAAATATCCATGTATTGTAGGCGATTTTAATTTACGAACTATTTCCTTGGTACTGGGATGAAAATGCTAAATCATTTATTCCTAAAAATGTCACCAGTTTGAATGAAATTGCCGTAGTTGATTCACTCTATACAAATGCGTTGTTTAAAATAAACAATATTGAAAACCATTTCAAACATGTACTGGATTTTGTTTTTTGAATTGTTAACCCCATATCTGTCAAATACTTTTTTTCAGAAGGCTTTTGAATTTTCCCTTAATTTTTATAGTTTATCACAATCAATTTATATTACTAAAGCTTTTAACTTTACTAAAACCGATTTCGAATCATTAAATTTTTATTTATCGCCTGTTGATTGTGATTTTCCATTAGGTAATTTAAATTCAGAACCAATGTGCTCTCGTTTTTCTGGTATTTTAACTTCAAAATAAAGCATACAAGAAAGTAACGATCCAGCTGATAGGGATAATTGCCTTCGGTTGCGTAAAAAATATGATTTTTTACATCGTATCTTGTACAGGCAATACATTTTATGCACTGAATCAAAAATTAACACAATAGTAAATTGTTCTGGTGCTTCATTAACTCCAAACGGAAAAGCAATAATATTCCAATATTTATGGAATGTGATAGAACTAATGAAGTGGGCGAATTGTCCACTTGCCAATTATTTAGCCAGTTCTTCAAATTAGTTTATGCTGAACCAAATGATGCTCCAAGTACCGATCTCTAGGATCTCTTTCCATGGTATTGGATTCGATCGCATTCCTCTCAAGCATATTAAAGCTTTTGGAGAAATTGGTAAAGGACACGATTTATATTCATGTTAAAAATGGTATCACTGATTTTCTGCACGGCTTCGTAAGTGGAAAGTCAGCCACCACTATTTTGCCTTTGTTTACTAAGTATGTGCTCGATAGTTTTGAATCAGGCCACCAAGTAGATGCTATATATTCTGATTTTTCAAAAGCGTTTGATGAGATAAATCACAAAATGCTCGTGTATGAATTGAACGTTGTGGGAATTCATTTTAAAACTCAATGAATAGTTATTTTCTTACGAAGTGGGCAAATCAACGTCTTTACCCATAAACGTATTCAGTGGTGTACCACAGGGTCCTTTACATTTCGTTTTATTTACAAATGATATCCCTTCATTCATAAACACAACTATACATAATTATTTAGGATATGCTGATGATTGGAAAATATTCACACAAATTAATTCAATAAGCGATTGCGTAAATCTTCTTCGAGATTTCAAAAACCTTATTCCCTGCTGTGATATTAATTTCTTAACTTTAAAGTGTAAACTTTTCGTAGCTCTAAGACTCCTCAGCAATACGTATTACCTATCCCTATTCACGTAATGATATCGTCTTAGAAAGAGTTAATGAAGTCTCTGAGCGCGGTGTAATGCTTGACAGCAAGTTTACCTTCAGTTTGCATTTCGATGTTATCATATCTAAAGCGAATACTTTATTAGGATTTTTAAAGCGGAATTCTTTAGATTTCCGAAACCCTTATAAACTAAAGTCAGTATAGTATTTCCTAGTCAGATCTGCATTAAAATATGCCTCTATAGTTTATTCCCTATATCAAGAGGTGCATATAAACCAAATTGAGCGGGTACAGAAGAACTTTACGAGATTTGCTATAAGAAAATTAAATTGACCCGACGATTTACCTAACTAAAGGGTGGGCCATCTGTTGATTTCTTTGTAAAATTGCTGTAAAAAAATCCACTTAATATTTTTCAAAGTTTTTTGCTTTATTGAAGAGAGTACACTTTTCGATTGTTTATGGAAAATAATTTCATTTAAATGGCTGCCGCGGCTGGTTTGGCAGTAGCCCATCCTGTCAACCAATACTTTCATCAATATTCGGTTCGGGGCTCTATTTCACAAATAGCTCTATTGTGTTTAAATCCCTGAATTGTTTCTAGATTGTCAGCATAACATACATCTTTAACGACACCCCACAAAAATAAAAGTTCAACGGTGTCAAATCGTAGCTCCGCGGACGCTTAGCAACCAAAACGACTGATTATAACGATTATTGAACTTAGTGCGCAAAAGATCGATTGTTGGACGGCTTATATGACATGGAGCGCCGTCTTGTTGGAACCAGAGATCATCCAAGTTAATTTCAGCAGTTTCACACAGGACGAACACGAGGATAACTTTGTGTTGTCAATTAGCCTGCCAATCTCACGAACTTTCTTCACAAACTTGTGTACAGCATGGACCGTTGGTGCATTATTTCGATCGAAATTTCTTTTCGAAATTCATACTGTTTCGGCAGTTTCAATATTTCCCAGCGTAAATCGATTCACTTCGTACCGCGAAGATATGATACTCTGTTTCCGTAAATTTTTTGACCTCGAAAGAGCTCTCAGTGTCAAAATAACAAATTACAAAAAAGAAACCAGCGTCATCCTGTATTTCGGAAATCGAATATTCAAGTTATAGATCCTTCTGGAAGGAGTGGAAACATGCACAAGTACGCTGGAAAATCGAGTTTCGAAAAATATTTCGAAAATCGCTAAATCGGCTTTGTAAAGCTATGCTCCGTGGTTTTGCTGTAAGTGTGTAAAAATTCAGCTTTCTATTTCATCTGGTTGTTCCTGGACAATTCGCAAAGGAAAACATACGAAAAATGAAGAAGTATTTAGAACTACCTGTGTATATAAGCCATTTTGTGCTTCCTGGATGCGATAAATCAAAAAAATTGTTGTGCCACAAATTGTATGGTAAAGGATTCCTTCTTTTGTATTTTGTTTTGTAAAATTACTAGTTTTTTAAGAAAATATCCAAACAGCGTATTTTTTGTTGCCATTTTCCAAGATGGTGGCCCAAGCATAAATTTTCCCTTGTGTTAGATTTATTTTTTCTGAAATATTTAGAATCCGTTAAATGGTTTTACTTACAAGTTATCGAGCAAAGAGAGTTGATTTTACATTTAAAAACCTTCAAGCGCTTAAAATCTTTACTGGTACAAGTGTTAAACAACTCAAATTAGTGAGTGTTGTACACATAATTGAAATGTCAATTAAATTGTCAACAACCAATTTAATTATGCTGTTAAAATCGGAATTTAATGAGTTTAGCAAAACTTTTTGCTGAATTCCATTGCAAATGGCTAATAAGATTGATATGGTCTCCGAATTCTTGAGATGAAATGAAGTTCGAGTAACTTATACCAAGCAAAATGTGAAGATTGTCCGAATTTTTACAAGTAAATTGTTAAAATCTATTCTGCCAAAATTTGTAAATGAAGCTGACGCTGATGATGGCAGTAATGTATCAGTCTTAATGATGAATTTGAACAGACAATTTACTTTGCAGTTTCCAGGTTGTACTCTCTACATTTTTGAGCATTTTATTTCATTTTAATTTGAAATTTTAACAACAAATAAATATACATATTCAATAAATAATAACTTAAAATATAACATGTCTTTTTATAATGCAATCAAAATTATCTTAACTTACTCAATAGTTACAAGAAAATACATTGAAGTTATTCTTTCAACTTATTGATGAAACTGCTCAAGTGCTCTTTGACAGTACTTAATAAATCTGCAAAGTGTTTCTTCATATTTGCAGCCATGTTTAGTTTTCCTTCTGAAACAACAACAACAGGCTCTTGTGGGTCTTGTGTTGACGATTGTACATCTTTATCGGTGATAATCAAATTATCTCTCCATGACTTAACTTTGCTCAAATCAATTGATCTTCTAGGACGTTTTCCACTTGCCCATGGTGTTGAAAATTTCGACGCCCTCAGATAAGACTTTAGAGAGTCACTCTCGTTAGACTCGTACAGATCTTTCCCTTTGTCATCCGATTGCAGGATGGGGTAGCTATCTAAAGTGAAATCAGAGCCGAAAACTGTCGTTGGCTTTTCTGGCTCATCAGATGATGCGACACGAGGATGGGCTTTTCCTTGCTTCTTTTGGTTTGCACTAAACTTGGTTTCTAACTGTTTTTGAGTCATGTACTTAGTAAAGCCTTCAATATCCAAAATTTCATCGTCTTTTGACTTTGGAAGAATATGTGTTGTGATCGGTTTCGATGGGTATTTCTCATGAGCTATAGTTTCATAGAATTCGGATGGCAGTTCTCTAGTTGAAAAGGTGTTGCCTTTCTGCTGCTCCACCTCTTCGTGGCTCTCCTTTACATTGATTTCCTCGCCATCTGTGCCAGTTATATATCGAAGGTGTACATCACCCTCAGGTATATCCATGACACCGTTATTTACAGGTTTTTTGAAAATGCTCGCTTCGTCGTTGAATTTCTGTTTTGTACTTGACTGACGATAGGTGCTTACTTTCGCTGGAAGAATGTTTTCGCTTGGGTTCAAGGAACTTAAAAATTCAGCTGAACGTCGAGAGCGTTTCAAGCCCCAATCCAAATTAGGGATTGCAACTGGATTCATTACCAACGTTCTAAGCCAGTTGTGAGCGTTTTCTCGCTTTTTCAAATTTCTTTCCTGTGGTGATAGCGGTTGTCGAACTTTGGGTGCTACTGGATTGGATACTGGAGTGTCCTGTAAGATGAATCTTCTGTGACGGGTAACGAGATTTCCATTAGCTGAAGTAGATCCTTTGTTCAGATTGTTTGAAGAAGTATCCCTACGATGACGGTTTTTCATTTGGTCTGTGAGTGAGGTCTCCAAGATGAGCTTCTTTAAAAGCCTATCGGACGAAGTTTGTCTTCTTTGCCGGATCTCCCATTGGTTTTCTTGGTTGTACGATGACAGTAGTTCTGTGAACTGGCAATCCTCATGGTTAGCCAATGGAAGTACAAAGAAACCTACGGACATAGGTGGTAGACTTATAGCCAGAGGCTTATTTGGGTGTTTGATCTTAATCAATGGCTCAAGTGTGGAATTTAGTGTTAGCTTCTCATTATTCAGATACATCGCTCCCTTCTTCGAGGTGAGTATAAATTGCCAGACTTCTGAACCAGTGAATTTGGCTGAAAGTCTTGCGGAAATTTTGACGGGCGAGTTTTCAGTGTTTACACCCATAAAAGCGATACCTCCTGATATTCCATTGGCGCAGTGTGTATACAACTTGGTTGGGTAAGACAAAAGTTTTACAGGTTTAGCGGTAAACACTCGATTACCCATAATTTTCTTGAATAAAGCTGTGACAAAGAAACTGTAGCTTGTTGCGTTAACATCTTCCTCTGTGAGTGGTTTAAACACTGCATCAAATCCTGAACTGGCAGCATCACCAAGCGTTTGTGCCCAACGAATTGCCTCAGACACTTCAATGTTGGAGTATTTATTGGACACCTGATTAGTTGGTCCCTTCGGGGGAATACTTAGCCAAACTGGAACCTTTTTCTCCATCATGGCTCTCAAAGAGAGATCTTTGTCATAAATGTAGCCGTTAAGGTTTTCTTCTACATGATATCCTACTGGCCTATTTTAAAGAAGTCATTTAGTATTGTAGGCTGAAATGGTTGTGGTCAGAACTTACTGAGTCCACCCAAAGGCTGTATTCACATCCTTTGCTAAATCAATATATCGCTTTGTTTCCTCGGCACTGCTTCCAGCAGTTACATCAGCACCAATCACCTTCCAGTTCTTCACGTACGGCCGGAATGTGTCCACCATAGTATCGAGGGTATTCAGATCAGAGACGTAATCTGCGGCTCTCGATGCTCCAAAGTCTAGAAGGGGGTAAGTAATTTAGGTTTTTTTCTATCATTTGAGAGAATATCTCAAACGAACCAAGTCCCAGTTGCCAGATGCAATTATCGATTCCCAAGCTGTTTGAAATGTTAAGAACCCTCAAAGCGTCTATTGGATCCCAAGAAAGTGGTGTATACTGCACAGGAATGACCATTGTCCAGTTCATAGCTCTGTAATTGGATACTCCTGAGACTGTCTAAATACGCGGGAACCAAAACACTCACCGTGTCCATCGATTGAATCCACTCCAAATTGACTGTGTTGGATTTTTAAGTTTACTCTTCATGTCCGGTCCAAAGAAATAGTCGCCGGTAAGTCTGAGGTATGAAGGTCCCAAAAGAGAGGCCATGTCCGTCAAGATTTTTCTAAAAAAAATTCATTAAAATCAATTTAGACTTCTTTTCAAAGGCATTTTTGTAGATGTATACTTATTTGGACCATCCAGACTCGTGTACAACAATTCAGGTGGAATGGAGAAGCTAACAAACTGTTCGCTTACATCGTAAATTGGCTTGTTCACGTTAATACTGATTAAAATATCAGCCCATGCAATAGTCACGAAAATAAGGCAAAGAGCTACCGCGGTTAAATGACGCCTCGTATGAGACATTGTGATACGAATATTGGGAAAAAAGCGTTATTACACTTGGAAGCAACTTGTTGGCACTAATGATAAGCTCTCGGGTTACAGCCACTAAATATATGATCTGAAAAATGCACCACCAACAATCTTTACGCAAAAACACTTTAAGCTGCAAAACTATGAAGGCTTACTTCCAAAGCATATGCCACTTGCACCTATGCGGAAGAATTATGTAATGTACTCGTAGTAAGAATTTGTCTGTCGATGCACTTTTGTTATTATTGGCATTAAAATGAGATACATGTTATGTGCGTTTCAATGAACTTTCAATTATAAACAAATTAAGTTGGAAAAAAAATATCAAGTTGAAGGCTATATAAAAGTGAAAGCAAACAATTTTAAAATGTCTCTAAATAAAAGGATTCCCACATTGTATACAAGTACAGCTGTTAGCAATAGTAGTGAGGTTATCAGCATTTATAAACTTCAAATAATACAAACGTTTAGTTATTGGTATCATACTAAAGATTGTTTAGTTTTTTACATAGAGAAATAATAACGATAAACCCCCTTAAGAATACGTTATGGTGTGTCAAAATGTCAGTGGTAAATCTATGGACAATGCTAAGAAAATAATATAATAAAAGTGATTTTCGAGTTGGGGGGATTAGTTTCAGAAATATTATAAACACGTGGGTTCTGCGGCACTCTGTGTCCGTTTTCTGAGTGGAACCTTTGAAAGTCTGCATTGGATTTAAATATTTAAATATTTCGATTAATAATCGATTTAGAACTAAGGCCAAGCAAAATAATGTTTTCACTTTCCTAAATTACAACAAGAGCACATTTTCTAATTCGGCCTATTTCACCCTGTAAAAGTAATAATAACTGATTTCAACTCTCGAATGATTTCGCTCATTCATTCTTTCATTCGTTCATTCATTCAGAAAGTGGAGAATATATACAATTAAACAAAACTCTGTACGTAGACCAGTGACGTATACGTATAAGTATGTCATATACGAGGGTGGGTCAATAAGTCCCTGAAAAACTAAATAAGGAACACTCTTTTCGGTATAAAAACATTTTATTTTTCAAAATAGTCTCCTTTTAGCTCTATACACTTCATCCAACGTTTCTCCACTTTGTTGATGCCCTCCAAATAATACGATTTCTCGAGCCCCTCAAAATAAGCGTTTGTTTCAGCGATGACCTCTTCATTTGACCCAAATCTCTTACCTCCAAGCCATTTTTTCATGTTTGGAAACAAGAAATAGTCGCAGGGGGCTGAATCTGGGGAATATGCTGGATAAGGGAGGAGTTCGTAGCCTAACTCATGCAATTTTGCCATTGCGACTGCGGACTTGTGCGCCGGTGCGTTGTCCTGGTCAAAAAAAAACTTTTTTCTTTGCCAAATGCGGCCGTTTTTGCTTCAAATCGGCTTGGAATCGATCCAGCAGCTCTGCGTAATATGCGCCGGTGATCGTTTTACCCTTCGATGTGAATAACACCGCGCGCATCCCAAAAAATGTCGCCATGACCATGTTTGCTGACAAACCCGCCTTGGCCTTCTTCGGCTTCGATTCACCAGGAGAAGTCCATTGTTTTGACTGTTCCTTGGTTTCTGGTGTGTTGTGGTGAATCCAGGTTTTATCCACGGTTACGAAAACGACGCAAAAACTCAGCCGAATTTTTCTAGAACATCACCAAACACACATTTGAACTTGTCAAACGAATGCGTTTGTTGTCGATTGTGAGCAAACGCGGCACCCATTTTGCGGAAACTTTTTCATGTCCAAATATTTACATAAAATCGAAATCACTGAGCCATGTGATAAGTCTGTTGCCTCTTCAACCTTGCGAACTTTCACTCGCCGATCGTCTATTATCAAAACAATGGATTTTGTCGACCATTTCTGGTGTGGTGACCTCAATTGGGCGACCAGAACGCTCGGCGTCACTTGTGCGTGAACGACCGCACCGAAATTGAGTAAACCAGTGGTGAATGGTTCCAATCGATGGTGAAGAGTCCCCATAATATTTGTCAAGCTTTTGTTTGGTTTGCGTGATAGTTTTTTCTCGCAAAAAGTGGTGTTTAATGAGCACTTGAAATTCACTTTTTTTCCATTTTAACGAAAATGCTAGTAGGCGTCTATATAAAATGGCTGCCACAACAAAATTATTTGACAGATCTGTCTGAAAATTTGGGTGCGTTCTTTTGAAAGATGATTTTTAACAAAAAAAAAAAAAAAATTTAAGGTGACGACACAATTTGTGTTAATTTTCAGGGACTTATTGACCCACCCTCGTATGTATGAAGTTGTTAGTCCATATTATAAAAAGAAACCTTTTATTAGCACTCAGAAATAAATACATATTCATAATACATACATTTCCATTAACTTGCATTTTAGAGGGTTCCATACATACGATTTTGAAAAAATCCATCTTGGATCCGAGATATTCGCACTCAAAAACGGTTGCCGCTATTACATTAGACATTAGAGGTAAAGTCGAACATTTTAGAAGATTGCTATAATCTGCAAATGTATGTGAAATTTTGTTTAAATATTGACTTCGGACAAAATTTATCGAATCATAACCGAGAAATGTCAATTTTTAGAAACCGGTTAGTAAGCAAAGTACCGTTAAACGTATTTTTTTGGAACAAACTTGGTTACATAGAGACAGACAGAATTAAAAGACCCATTTTATGAGTTTCTTTATTATAATAATGTCAAGTTTGATCAAAATCTCGAGACCGAGCATTTTTAGAAAACCAATACTTGCCTTATAGGTGCAAGTGAAAATTGAATGAGTGAAAATAGTAATGAACGAAAATGTTCAATGAATGAAAATAGTGTGTGACTTTTAATAACTATCGATTGAATGAATATTTTAATACTATTGAATAGTTGATAGTTTTTTATTAAATATTTTCCACTACAAACACGTATACGTATGTCAATATTGACTTATATAGTTTTCTATTCTGAAAAAATATTGTATAACCTCAATTAAAAAAAAAAAAAAAAAATTGTGTCCGTTAGGTACGAGTACATCTTTGACGTTTTGGTTTATTTTTTTGTTGCTTTGTTATAAATTTAGATAAAAAAAAAATGGAGTACAAATTCTAATGATTCCAAAAATCTTCCAAAAAGTTCCACAAATGTTCCATAGGGGAAAACTTGGAAATTTGAAAAGTTCTGAAAAGTGCACAGGTCAAAACTGAAAAATAGAGGACAAAACTAGGAAAAATTATGTTTTTAATAGAATGTTTTTTTGTTTTCTTCAAATTTTTCTTTTCGTGAAATTTTAATCCAAATAGCATGAACACCAAGTATATGTGAGTAAAATGAATTCAATGGAACATTGGTTCAAAGCTCAACCGGTTAATGCCTTCAAAGTTCTGAAAGTGAATGGCAACCATAAGAAGAATGATAAGCGAAAGTCACCAACCAATAAGGGACATCATTGAGAGTTCCGAAGAATTTGGTCGTCATTTTTAGGCAGACAGCACAATTCTGGATGTTAGAGAATAGTAGTCTCACTCTAGCTCTAGAAAAGTTTCCTTTTGTAGTTTTTCGCTCGTGCTGCGTTGGTACATAGGTAGAACTTAGAGTGTAGACAAAGGAAACAAAAAATATTAGAAAATTCACTTTTCGATATGGTTTCCAAAAGTGGGCGGGGCAGGGATATACCAGTATAATATCAGGCATTAAAACTTGTAAAGTACTTCTAATGGACAAAGAACGTTGAAAAGTACAGAGGTATTATACAAAAACGTGACAAGTTCTCTTGTACAAACACCATCTAACACCCGCAAAAAAAAATGTAACAAAATAAATGTAACTTCAATTTGTTCCAATGCTTTGCCCAAAATAAAATTTGACACTTTTTGGCAAAAGTCGATTAATGTGCGTAAATAAACTTAAATACCAGAGTAATGTTATATCTTTTCTAAGAAGTGTTTATTGTGTCTCTCGTTTGATAATTATATGAACGTAAGTTCCATTTTTTCGCCTATTTAAAAAATTCTTTAAGCAAGAATATATTAACACAGAAACAGCAACTTGGACAGATACAGTGAAATATTTAGAACCAATGGTTTCTAATTGAGCAATTCGCCTATTTAAAAAATTTTTTAAGCAAGAATAGATTAACATAGAAATAGCAACTTTGACAGATACAGTGAAATATTTAGAACCAATGGTTTTTAATTTAGCAGAACACAATGACTACAACAAAAGCAACTTCAACGTTAGACCTAACTTCTAAATTCGATGTTCTTGTCCAAATGTTACAGACCCCAGCAACACCATTTTCCGGTGGTGGAAACGTTGAAATACTTTGAAATCGAAGTGAAAGCTGTTTTTGGGTTAATCTGTTTCATTCGATTTTCGCTGTCTATGTCAAGGTTGCTGTCGAAGTTGTTGTAGCTGTTTCTGCGCTAATCTGTTTCTACCATTACACGTTAATGCCTTACAGTTTCTTTGTTTCTCCGCTAGTACTAAATCAACTAAAACAGATTACGCAATGGTCATGTTAATTTGCCAAACAAATGTGACGTATCTTGAGCGCAGAACGGAAGAGAGAATTGGGGATTTTTTTTTAATTCTGAGCTCAAATCAAATCAAATCAAAAAAAAAAAAATAACATAATTAAAATTAGAACATAATTGTTGTTTGTTCTGTGTTTGAGTGTAATAAAAATGCTGAAAAAAGCAAACATTGGATACTATTTCCCATGGCTTTTCGAAAGAAAGGAGTACTGTAAATGGGTTTCTTTCTCTTAGAAGGAAGAGCCCAATTAATCCCAAGACTGGAAGAATTTGCAGTTTTCATTTTATATCAAACAATGTTAGTAGATATGAAATGTGTATGTTCGTATAATGATGTCCTATACATGTTTTTAAATTTGTTTAGGATTTGTTGTTTTACATAAATTGAAACCAACCGCTGCTCTGACATTGCGTGTGTACGGAAATGAATTGGGATCTGAAGTAGATATTATTGCTTCTAATTCAGGATCAGATCGATAAAATAGAATGGCAGCTAAAAAAAACAAAGACTTTTTTCATACTCTGTTGAATACACAGAATGAAATCGATGACCCCGGGAATGTGGAGAATGAGTTCTTCAGAGCAAAAGTTGAGTGAGGCAACCACAATCAGCTTCAAAACTAAAAAACTGATCTGGAAGCTTTTACAAAGGAAATTGACATGAAAGAACAAATGTGGGTTATTATTATGTGCAAACTACGTAACATTTTAAAACTACATCACTGAACCAAGCAAACAAAACAGCATTCTCGATAAAATGACTGCATGGGATTTCGCATCCCTGACATATGGGATTTCACATCCCTGACATATGACATCTGTCATCCATTAGGCCAAGTAGATAGTTCTTGCTTTGTCATTTTACAATATGGATCGTTTATACAGTTCTCAACTCATTAAAATTGTTGCGTAAGGCCTGTGCATCATCCTAATGCTCGATCAACTGTAAACATAGCCTCTATGAGTGTATCAGTGACCGAAAACCCGGAATTATCAATTTCATGCCACGCTCAGCAATTAGGCATTTCATACACCTCTGTTTCGCAAGCCGATTGGGTGTTGGAAAATCAACAAGTACACCGATTTTTTAACAAAATCTTCTTCAGCGATGAGGTCCATTTCTCGCACGCTACGTAAATAATCAAAATTGCAAAATTTGGGGTCCTGATTGCATGCACTACGGGTGACAGTTTGATGCGAGCTATGAACCGGCTGCATTATTGATGCGGTGAATTCTCTGCACTTTAAATGATAACCAAACTTTTTTGGCCTGAGGTTGATGTGAGCGACATGTGGTTCCAACAGGATGACGCTACGTGCCACACAACACAGATAAATTTGGCTCTATTTCACCAAAAGATCCGTGGCTATTTAATTTCGAGATTTGGCGACATCAATTAGCCACCAATATCATGTGATTTGATCTCATTGGATTCATTTTTAAAAGGCTATGCTGGAAATCGTGTCTATGCAGACAATCCCCAAACTTTGGAGCACCTAAAAACCAACATTCGTTAAGTTATGTTCGCAATACAGTCAGAAAAGTGATAGAAAATGACCTCACAAGAATCAAGGCGGGCCTTTTAACCGATGTTCATAACGGCATAGTTCAAAATTTAGAACAATAAAAAAATTTAAATAAAATACTTTTTATTTTATTTAAATTAAAATCACAAAGCACAAAATGAATACGCCGGCATGACTATTATGTACAATAATGGTTGACTATATTAACAAAAAGCATTCAAATATATCCGTTTATAAACTTCAAAATGTCACTTGCGCTCTTGTGACGTTTGTGCGTAGAACAGACAAAAAATGAACAGCACCATTGCGCTTTGCAGTCAATATGGGAATAGAATTCGAGGATGAAGTATTTGATCTGGCAGCACTTATCAGAACAACGACAAGATGCGTTTGCAGCGTTTGACTACAAGATGTCGTTGTTATTATGCCAGGCAAAAATGAATCGGAGCCACAAGAAATTTTCACCCACACACATACTCATGTGTAAACTCATGATGTAAACATGAGAAAATGTCAAAATTTGTAATTCAATGCGAAAAGTGCGATTTTTAAGCGAAGTTTTAATTGAAAGAAATATATAATGGACGCGGATGTAGAACAAATTTTTATTGAGGACGGCCAGGTGTATGTTTGCACTATTGGGGCGGACAGTAAGTATACTTAAATTATGTCATCTAATGTCAATTTAATAGTGATTACCATTTCACAGATCGAACCTACACTGTTGAGCTGACCGATGAATTGGCACAGGAGCTCGGCACAACATATACAGAGGTGTTAGATGTCTTAACCCAAGAGCCAGCGGCGTATACATCAGAATCAGTGGTACAAAAAGTTCCTAAACCAAGTCCAAGTCAGACCAGAGGTATGTTTGTATGATATTTGTGTTTCAGAAAAAAATGCAAACTAACTGCCTGTAGCTGCAGGAAGAAAAGTATGGACAAGGCACGAAACATTTGCGCTTTTGGCTTCGTATAAATCCAAACAAGACTTGATGAGGAGCACGCATTTCCGAAACGATGCCATCTGGGAGGAGATTTCCTCGGATATTCATTGCAAAGGGTTTCGTATAACAGCGGCACAATGTAAATTTAAGTTTTACAATTTAAAAAAGGCATTTCTCAAGGCGCAAGGTAATGAAAAGAAATCTGATATGCGATGTAGACATAATTTAACACTATTGAGAATTTGTTATCCTTGAAAACAGGTGCCGCAGACCAATATTTTCCGTACGAGCGGGAGTTCGAGGAAATCTTAGAAAGCAACTGAGCAAGAATTGCAGGACTATATAGACGTTACCCATTTCAAATCCAGACTGGAAACTGCTCCTCTACTAAAGAAAAGAAATACGAAACAAGTGAAGCTACTGGAACACTTAAAGGAGAGTGACGACGTATGGATGAGGGGAAGGCATGAGAAAAGGGAACTAAATTTAAAAATTTGTAAAAACAGACGAAGTACCAACAGTGTGGATATTCTGGCCACCATGCAGAGGCAAATAAACTCGTATGGAAATTTATGAAAAAACTCCTTGGTTTTTTTTTCTGTAAAAGTTCGAATATTTAAGAAAATTTTTTTTCGAAAAGTCCGCCATTAGCATTTATTCAGGCCTTGAGTCGTTCTGGCCACTCATCAATAGCAGAACGCACCTCGTCCACTGTCAGTTACTCTAGCAGTGTCCTCAAACTTTTTGACAGTTCGATACATAAAATTCCGGCTGATTCCAAGCGGTCGCAAGGCCCGAAAAATATTACACTTGTGAAGGACAATTACCACGAGGTTTCCAATATCGCCCCACTCCATATTTACAAACGACATTTTTCTGAATCTTTTTACTCGATTACTTAGTATAAATGTCAGTCATTGAATACCTGTCAATATAGAATAGAGGTGTTTAATACTAGTTTCACAATGAGTGCGTTTAAGCGCGTACCAGTATTTATGACATGACTGAATTTTGGCAAGCGCTCTGCTCAATGAATTCCCAGAATTTCCTTATTCTCTTCCTTCAGTCTTCGAGTACTGGATTCTATCCATATGCTCTTCGATTTTATGAACGAAATTATATGTTATCGTCGGTAAATATAATAGTTTTCCAAAGAGTGGCGGCTCGATGGCCATATTTGCGGGCAAAGTCAGTAAGAACTGACGCTTTTCTTGCTATGCGACCAACGAGTACGCTATTACTGTCGTCAGTGCAGTTTTTAGCTGTATCGTGGGATATTTTTCACCCTGACGGACAATATGTGGTTGACTTACCCTGAGGCCCCGTTTTTCTCGAAATACTGAATGTTCGAAAAGGAATAAATGCAACCTTTTTCGATTGTTAGTCCATTTAAGGACTTTTGGTACATCGTTATATGATTTTTCTTAGTCACAGACGCTAGCAATATGTGCTCTGTTTTTCCCCATTGTGTAAAACTCAAAAAATGTACTCCACAATAATATAATAATATAAGCTTTATTCACCCATTTAAATATAAGTCCTGCCTAAATACTATAAACTTTAATTTCAATTTTAACAGTAATGTAGTAATGTTGCTTTAAATTCAAAATTTGAATACACTGTTTTTGTTTTTGTTTACATGTCTTCTTGGGTATTTATTTATTTAATATTAGCAATTTTATTTCAATTCTTATGGGCATAAGCCTCCCCCAATAGTTTCCAGTTGTTGCTTGTTGGCCCAACCTACTTGCGCCGTCTCTGGGAATTCTCTCCATTAGTACCTTCGTCCAACTATTGTCTTCTTCTCGAGTGACGTGTCCTGCTCACTGCCATTTTAACGAATTTGCATTTTCCAATACGCCTGTAGCTTATTTTGATTTTCGAATGAGATCTCTCCGTAGCTCTTTGGTTTACCTGTAGTTTTTGCTTCGACTTTAAAATCAAGCACCAGGTTTGGGCACTATAAGTCATTACTGACATTATTGCCATGTCGAATAGGTGTTTTTTCGTCGGTCCACTTATATTGGAGCTTAAAATACTTCTTAAATTCCAGAAATGTTAGTTATCCTCCTTTTGATTTATTGTTCGTATCTTTGCTTAAATGATATCAGCTGACCCAAATAAACGTAGTCTTCGCAGTATTCTAGTTTATTTCCATTTAATGTTGCATTTTTTTGCCAGTTGCCACTTCAAAAAAAGAGTAGCGAAGTAGATCATTAAAAAAAATGCAGTAGATTGGATTTTTCCGCAGTAGATTTTTTATTAAACGAAGAACAAACGTCAGTTGTTAAAACTATATTAACAAATGTATTTTTGAACGGGTAGGTAATAAAACTTAATCTTAAAAGTCTTTAATTAATCACTTAAATGGTTTTTTAAAAAAATTTCCATCAATAAAATTTTGAAAATACTCTAAAAGCCCAGGAGAGTCTGAGGGTGTCCAGCAACCGTTGCTGACATTATTCATTTCCTTACAAAAAATTACATTTTCAAGAGTATTTACGTTAAGTTTGTTTCGTAGTTTATTTTTTACTTGGCTTACAATCGAAATCTTTCGCTCTGCACCAGCACTACTAGGGGAAGTGAACACAAAATCAACATATACTCGCAAAGTGCGACATATATTTTTTTCCCCAGAGCGTTTATTGTATCAAGTAAATTAAACCAACATATTGAACAATCTAAAGCATCATAGTATTTACATAAAAGATCTTGGTTCCCTAGTAAAGACCTCCACTGACTATTTAAAGTCCAAGAGAAGGTTTATCAAACAAAAAAGTGTAGTAGATTGGATTTAGTGACAGCAGATTTATTTTTTGCAAAAAGTGCAGTATATCTACTGCTATTGCAGCACAGTGGCACCGCTGGTTGCCAGGCGTTGGTCATCAGCTTAGTCTTTGTTGTGTTCATTTCCAGTCCGACTTCTTGACAATTTTGGGCTAATTTTTTTATATATTTTTTGATTTCGTTGTAGTTTTGCCGAATAAAGTTATGTCATACGCAAACAACAGGTTTGTGAAGTTCTCTTTGTATTCGTAGGAAATATTTCCTTTGTTCCTGACACATCGCTGAAAAGATCTTTTTGAGAAGAATCCAAAAATATTTTCTTTGAACTAAAAATTTTAAATATACTCATGGTAACAGAGCATTTCCGGATCTACAATGACAAATAGGTCTGATTTTGATGCTTTTATTACTTTGCGAGATATTACATTTCTTATGTAAGTTCCAAATTGTTTATTTCATATTGCTTCCCCACGCGTCATGAAGGAGTCCCCGACAAAATATTCTATAGCAAGACTTCCTAAGGAAATCCTTTAATTAACAAAAAAAAAAAAAAAAAATTCAATAAAATTGTTTTAAAAGTTTAAAAGTTATTGAAGAAAATAGCTGACAAAATTTTATAATTTGCACGTGTTAAAGGGGATATGAATACCCTTATACTAATTTTTAGAACACGTGCATTTTGCGGAAAGGGGAAGAGACAGAGAGAAAGACAGAGTGGTGTAGTTTTAAACTCAAGTGGTATTAAGTTTCTGTAAACTCCAAGGGTGGCTGTCCAGATAACTGGGGATTATTTTGTTTGTTTTCGCTATTATTGTCGTTGCTTATGATTCACAGTATTTTTTCCGTCCGCCTGATGTCATCATCACGATCAAGTTGCACTTTAGCCATTTGACCACCCTACTGCCAGTGTTATGCCTTCGCAGTAGAGTTGACACAAGCTTTCGCAATTGATCGACTTTTTATTTATTTCATGCGAAATAAATAGATGATTATTGACATCAGGATTCGAACCGTGAATCAACAGCGTGACAAGCGATTATGTTACCACTACAACACGGCCACCCTTTGTTCAAATGGTACCCTTTATGTGCGAACGGAGTCGTGCTTGACAGATTTTTATTCAATTAAGACAGCAGTTAAGAAAATAATAGTTATACAGTCTTGAAAATAAAAATCTGAAATTCTTGATGGTTACAACACATGGGCTATGAGAGAAGCAAGTTCAAATTTTCAGTGTTTCTAATTACGTGCATGCAACGGTGCATGGTGATTCCACTTCAGACGATAAAACTTAAGGAAGTGATAGGCATTTTTTTTTTTAAAAAAGAAAATTTCCAAATCCCGGAGTACTCAGACTCGATTCTTGGTCCATTGTACTACCAGGCAGAAAGCCCTTTTTGGTGTAGTGGTTACAGAAACTTAGATTTTGTTCTTGCAAAGCTCGGATCAAAAGCAAACACAATACCTACTACACCGTAGCCATTCTCCAACAAGAAACAAATTGTTTCGGGCAGGGATTTATTTCCCCTTCGTTCCTAGCCAAGTCAAATTTTCGTAAAATTTGTCGTAACATTTTTACATTATAAATTTTTTTCAATCACAATTTTCACAAATTTTCGATATTGTCTTTATATGAATTATTCCCTCCAAAACTGTCAAGGACAGTGTTTCTGAGGTTTGGTGTTTGTTATTAATGCAATAGTGTTGCATATAGGAAATTCAATTGGCGTTGCAAGCATATCTCACTCCATTATACTGTTAAAGAGCTAAAGCAGTATAAGTGGCTTAACTTAAAATGATCTGCTAGGGAGATGGATTTCTATACAATTCGTTTCTTGTTGTGGTATGGCCTATCGTCTGACGTGGAATCAGCCCGTATATTGCTTTCTTTTCCACTCACATTCTAAATACTTTATGTTTTGAATTCATGACTTATGTATGTAGCTCAAAGACGATGAGTCCTACGACAATTTATTATTAATCGCAATTGTTAATCTTTAAATCATCAACGAGATAGATCACATGCTTTTCGGGAAAGGTTGAAATTTTGAATTTTAATTTTTAAATTCCTTTAATCAGACTTTCACTCTTACTATAGTTTTTGTTATATTGTTGTATGTTAATGCTTATTTTTATTTTGTTATATTTAAATGAATTTATTCCTCATTGTTTGTGTATTTTTTAATTTATTGAAATAGTAATGTTAAATTTTGGTTAAAATGCTTGCTTTTATTCTTTTAACCGGCATTTGCGATTATCTGGGATGAGCAGGGTTCCAAATAACCCAGGAGCTTACATTGTAATTTCAAGCTTCACGAAATTATCTAGTGAGGACCACAATAATTCACATTGTCCGGTATAAATATTAACTTAATAGTAACAGTTTAAAACATGGTTCCGGTTTTTGTATCAACTATTCCAACAAAGTGTGTAATCGTTTAGTACGTATCTTAACCCAAAATGGTATGCTTGACGGTGAATTAACTGATTTTAATTACAATCTTTATTTCTGTCCATCTCCATTATGTTTTATCACTGCAAAATAATCTTTACGGAGCTCGTAAGATGCTAATGTAATGGGAACATAAAATATTACACTTTGAAATGACATTTTGACATTCTTTTAAAAAATGCCATCTAGCGCATGCTAGAAGACTTAATAGTTCGGAGTGTTTACAATCCGTAGACCACATCAAGATGTAGTCTAAGCTGATTAAATTTTTGGACTGACACAACCTGTATAGTGCAGTATTCCAAGCTTTTACACGGTTGTGTAAACTAGGCCATAGTAAGTTCGGCCCAGAGGCACACACAAATGACCCTAGTTCCTTTCTCAATGCATGCCTTCAGTTCGTCGTAAATAAAGGGTGATTCAATTAGAGGCTACAATTTAAATCAGGGGCTACTGCGGTTTTGTCAAAGATAAACAGCTGATATTAGATGAATACTAAGCATTCACATTTGTAATTACGGAGCGGTATACGAGAGAACAAATAATTTAAATTGTTAACACCCATCTCCGAAATGGGGATAGTTTAACGAAGACGATTCGCGCATTGCGAAATAATGTCGTTATACATAACCGTCCATCTCAACAGCGGTTAAGAAATTAAAGGAAAAATTCAATCGAACCGGGTCAGTGTTGGATGTGCAAGACCAGTGCGTGACCGATTACGCGAAAATATCGCCGCAGTGAGTGACAGTGTTCGTCACAATCCATCAAAATCCATTAGTCATCGTTCCCAGCAATTGAACCTTTCCTACAGCTCCACGCTCCACGCGGGTGCATTTTAATAAAAGATCTGCATCTGCATACCTTCAAGATCCAATTGACTCAGAAATTGAAGCCGGCCGATCATGAACAGCGTTGTCATTTCGTTGATTGGGTGTTAGAGAACCACGAAGTTGACGGCTATTTTTCACTTTCAACTGAATGGCAACGTAAACAAACAAATTTGCCGAGGTCATGAGGTCATGAAACTCCACGGGCCATTCACGAACAATCAATACAGCTACAAAAAGCCACTGTTTGATGAAGATTTTGGGCCGGCGCGCGATGTGATTGGACCGTATTTCTTCGAAAATTCACGTGGTGCTGCTGTAACAGTTAATGGTGAACTTCATCAGGACATGATAACAAATAATTTTTGGCACCAATTGGGCGATATTGATGTAAAAGACATGTGGTTTCAACAAGACGGTGACAACTGCCAAAGAGCGCGATAAACAATACATTTATTGGACAAAAAGTTTCCCGGGTGCGTCATGTCTCTTTTCGGAGTCCAAAATTGGCCACAAAGTTCATGCGATATCACGGCATTGGACTTATTTCCTTGGAATTATGTGAAGCAGAAGATGTATGCCAATTACCTTTAAACGATTCCAGCGCTAAAGGACAAAATACGACACTTTATTTATGAACTACCGCAAGATTTACTAGGCGAAGCGCTTCCCAGAAACAAATTTCTTCAAATTTGGGAACAGATGGAAGTCTGAGGGTGCCAAATCAGGTGAATAGGGGGGATGGTATCCCCAAATCCCGCAGTTTCCCCATCGCCAACACACTTGTATACAGGTGCATTGTCCTGGTGAAAGATGATTTTTGTCTTCTTCAAGCCAGGCCTCTTCTCGCGAATTTTGGCATCCAGCTGGTCAAGAAGGTTGGAGTAATATTCGCCTGTAATTGTTCTGCCTTTTTCAAGGTAATCAATTAACAGGATCCCTTTCGCATCCCAAAGCACACTGGCCATGTGCTTCCACCCAATGCTTTGACTACTGTTTCGGGTCTGGCGTATAGTGGTGGACCCATGTCTCATCCATGGTGACAAATCACCGTACAAAATTGAATCGGTCCAAAGATTGCCGCGAAAATCGTTTGCGCATTTGCTTTTGATCGGCATTCAGCAAATGCGGCACCCATCTTGCGCAGAGCTTTCGCATCCCTAAGTTTTTGTGCAAGATGGTTCGCACACTCTCTTCCGATATACACACAGCCTCAGCTATCTCACTCACCTTCACTCGCCTATCGTCCAACACGATATCATGCACTTTTCGAAGGTTTCGGGTGTGGTTGCGGTTTTTGGCCGTCCTTCACGTGGGTCATCTTCGAGGGCGGTGCGACCACGTTTAAATTCATGCTACCCACTTTTTAACGGTTGACATGGAAGGAGCAGAGTCCAGAGTTGAAACTTGTCATACGAACTAATGAGAAGTTCACCCAGGCAGGAAACATAAATTTTTGCTGATTGGAATGCCATATCTGCGTCAGGCCGAGAACTTTTCACCTTGCCCTCGTATGCCGAAAAGTAATGGAATATTGCATCAAAATGGGGGGGGGGGATATCACTTTTGATATTTAATGTCAATGTCTCAACATTATATTGACATAGTATTGTATATGAAAAACAAATATGTTTTATTTCAAATTTAAATTTTAACCTCCAATATTTCAAATTATTTTTACTTTAATTAAACATTATTACAATTAAATAATTTACAATGATTTAATTTACTTGTTGTGTTTCACATGTTCACTGTGATTATTGTGTGTCTTACTTTCGTCCAAATTCTCCGTTGGGATTGAATCGATTGTTATAGACGATCTTTTTGATTCGGGACTAGAGCGAGAACTCCTTGACGTCTTTGGGTATTTAACAGCTTTCGTATTGCCAGAGCATTGCATTACGAAACGAAGTTCATCGATAATTTCGGCCTTGAATGGTACCTAGTGACGAAATTAAATTTTTAAATAATGTTGTCAAATGTAAAGTGTATGTCAATGGAAAGGGAATGATGGAAAAGGTAAAGTGAAGCTGTTTTTGGTGTATACCTTGTTGCGGCGGGTTGTGAAATATATACTCAAAAGCCATTCGATAAATCCATAGGCACTTGCAAGGATACTACCAATAAACAGGACCAGGTACACACCTCCTAAATTAGCCATTCCCAATTCTTCGGCTGAATCGCTACCATCTCCTTGCTAATAAGGTTTTGTTTTTTTTTTGTTATATACAGGAAATGGAAAAATGGAAATGGTATAAAGCAAATTTTGTCTGTAAAAGGATATAAACCCAAGCTGGGGAGTTCTAAATAAAACTAAAATTTATATGATAGCCACACGGAATAAGGATTAAAATCATAATATGCTGTAGATGCAGTGCATAGTGTAGATTTATTATAACGCTGATGTGCGAAGGATACCGTTTGAGGCATACCTTGTTCTCATCGCACCTCTCCTTAACACCAAGGATCATTTCTAGAAAAGCCACCAATACGGCAAAGAATGATCCAACAATTAAAACTAGATACACGCCACCTAAATTAGAAATTTCTAAGGCTAGTGCACCTCCTTCGCCTTTGGTGTCCTTCAATATTAATTTTTTATACATATTTCGTACTTATTTTCAAATTTTCTCAGAGAGTTAATTGTATACATTGAATGAGAGTTCTTACCGAACAAGCGCCACCTCCGCGTTTTTCCTTCCACCATTTCGTTTTAAGCTTTGATAGTACACCTTGTTCCTGCAATTCTAAGACAGCCTGACTAAGAATATCCCTATAAGGGCTGTCTGAAGAGATTTCAATGAAAATGCAATGGATATTGGTAAGCTACAGAAATTTACAGTCGAATTTGATACAACTTACTTTTGCGCATGGCAATTCCATAGCCTTTTTCGTCTAGGAGAGCTCCAACCTGTGTGAGACTACACTTTCGCTCAATTATATACTCGATGGTAGTAGATTCCATTAAGAAAGCATAATTTTCATTTTCAACTCGACTGACACCTTCTGCATTTGATGAGGTCATATATTCGGAATTGTCTCGCATGAATTCATGCATTTTCTGGTAAGTCGGATATTTTGCATCCTAAAAGTAAACCAGATATGTGTACATAAATATTATACTTACATACGAAATGAGATGAATGCGGTGTTTTTCAATCAATGAAAATATGTAAGACAGACCAATAAACCTCTCTTCGACAGGTGTAATGATTTCTAGTATATAGACATTATATGTAACAGACAAAAAAGTACAAAGATATAAAAAAAAGAAACATCTTAAACCTACGTCGTACGAAAATCTCATTATTTGTGAGTCACGCTAATTTGAATTTATTTCTTCGAATTTTCTGTTTTAGGTTTCTATCTCATGTTTAATAACAATTGTAGACAAAGTCAATAAAAATTAACGATAACGAATAACATCCACATAAACCATATTACACCAAAAGCATCCGTACATAATCTATGCATTCATTAGGTAATAGGGTGGATTGAATTTGCTCTATTGCCCTGTTCGTTGGTAAATTGTTCAGATTTCAAATTTAGGCAAAATCAATAAAGAGAAAGAAAAATTGATTTTTCGTACAGTGCGTTAAAAAGTCAAAGAAAACTTTTTTGATCACATATCAAAAATATTAATGCAATGTCCTTACATATGTATGTATGTCAAAAATGATAACAATTTTGAATAAAATTGTTTTAGCTGTATCCGAAAAATTGGTATTTTCGCAAAGCTAGCTAATCAATAAAGTCCTCCCTTGCAATAACCCGCGTCTACCAACAACTCCAAATCCGACAGTAATAATTGGTCTTTCAAAGTGGGCCTATGTTCTTATTTTAATTATGCTGCTAGATTGCCGAATTCCAAGCGCGTGTCATTTGACTTCACGCTTGTCTCCTCTCAGTCACCAAACACTAAGGACACTCACCCCGCCAATTACCCTAATTTCATTCATATTCACACTCTTAACCCTGCACCCCCCATCATCATCATCTTCCTCACCTAGATCTATCTCTACTTGTGCTAACCTACCCACTTGTACAAATGCCAACATCATCATATCACCTGCCTTTTAAGACCCACTGCTAAACTTACTAAACAATTCGCAGATTCCGGCGATGATGACCGTTACGTAATATCACGTTTGACAGATGGAAAAAATTATGAAAGTGTTCATCTTTATCTTGCCTGCTTGCATTTTAAAACTCATTCCATCTGTATTGATGGGAAAACTAATACCACTGTTAAGGTCTCCATCTCCCAAGAGAGTCTTCCTACTGATGTGAGTTCTTTGATGTATGTATTTGTCCAGTACTATGAGAGCTTCAATATGCCACCTCTCTATGTAGCAAAAAATCTCTCGTCTTACGCATCTTACATCAGCTCTAAACGCAGGTCCCACCTCCAAAGAACTCGCACCGACTATAATAATTACTTTCGCCTCTAAACAATTTTCCTCTCACCCTCCGCTTCCTGACAAAGTTTCAATTCCAAACATCCCTAATGCTATTGTAACATCTCCCCAATGCTTGTCCATTTTGTCCGATTCACAATGCAGCGTGATAGCGAGACGAGAGCGAGACGAGTCTAGCGCGAGTTGTCAAAAAAGGTTTCGATCTATGCAAATATATGAAACAATACACAATGGTGCGAGGCTCGCTCTATCGCAACGCATACTTTTCAGAAAATTGAAAAACTCTCGCGACGAGATTGCCTGTCAGCAGGCTGATGGGACTTTGTTATGTAGCCAGAAAGAGAAAGATGGTTTTTTGCCGTTGTTGCTTTTTCACTTTAACACATAGATAATACAGACTCGCTGTCAAAAGTATCGCCTTCATTGTGAACTGGGAAACGATTTTATGACGACGACGATTTCTCGCCTCGCTCTAGTCTCGCTCTCACGCTGCATTGTGAATCGGGCATTTATTAGCAGAACGTGAGAGGTTTGCGAACAAAAACCTCCTCCGTGTTTCTTAACTCTCAAAACTTCTCTACACTTTTTAAAACCTCACAGACCGCTAATTTTGGGGGCAATATCTACATCTGTATATATAGCTTGTACTAAATATATAAATAATTATCGTTCTTCGATTTTTTTTTTAGCGAAAATTTAGTACGCAATCTTATTGCAAACATCCATATTACTTCAAATACGATTTTTTTTATCGAAATCGTTAGAGTAAAGTACAGTTAATTTTGAGGCTAGAATGAACATTTTGTTTCTTCCACTAGGCAATAGCCTACAGATCGAGGATATGAAGTTTGATGTAAATTCATCCAGCCATTTAGACTGCAGTCTGATATACAGACGGACAGATGGGCAGAATTACGAGACACAATTTTTTGAGTTTCTCTATTATAGTAACACTAATTGATTAAAGTCTGGAGATCGATTTTTTTCATGAAAACAATAACTTGCTTTTAAATGAGAAAGCTAAAAACAGATTTGACCTGTTGTGCAGTTCTTGAATTAGTCGTTTGGCAAGAATTTTGTTGGAACCATAGTCCAACACGTCATGGTTGGCTAAAAGATCGACTATATCTGAAGCTTTCGTTAAAGTACCTGACCCAAATAAAGAATACCTTCTTTTTAAACTTAAATAATTTGTATATTTAGTAAGTTTTCCATCAACCTTTATATTGGTGAATTCATCACTCTGACACCTCACAAAGAACTCAACTAAGAGTCTTGATTCTTTGATATACTCGTACCTTATTCTATCTAGGGTTTGACCCTCCCAGTTTTGCTATTGTGAGGAGTTCCTCACAAGGTCCACTAGCTTAAAACATTTGGATTGTATATAGGTAGCTGTATCTACTATGTGACTGAGCAAAGATCATGAATGGATCTTGTAAAGTAATAAAAGAGTAGAAAAGTAAGTATAAACTAAAGAAATAAAAAATTAATTCGCGAGATAAAGCTATTGAAAATCTGTGGTGACGATCTTTGAAATTTGAAAATCGTCTTCTTAGAGTCGAAATGATTTTCTGCTGCTGACCTGTGCAAGTGCATAGGTCAGCAGCGTGCTTGCAGCTGCTCGGTTCAGCATGTTACGGGGGTAATTCTTATTCCTTCGACTGTAGACTATCTAGTCAACAAAAATTTTTATCGTGTCACGATGGATTTTTTGAAAATTGCACAAAGAAGAAAACATTTAATCCAATGACGGCATGGAACGTGCGATAGATATGGTTTTAGCCATCAACGCTCTATCTACTGAGCTATCCCTGGATATCAAATGATTTCTTTGTGTAATTTTCCAACAATGTTTCATTCTATACATTGATTCATTGAAAGGAATGGCTTGTAGGGCTAATTTGTTGATATAATTATTAATAAAAAATAAAAAAATTATAAAAATACTAAACAAATTATTCGTGCCGACGGGATTTGAACTTGCGACTCTCAGTGCAGGTTTGAATAGTCAACACACAAGTGCTAGCCAACTCGGTTAAGACGGTGTTGTCCGCGAAATGGTCCAAAGCTATATATTGGACGTAGTTAAATAAAGTGCACGACTGGGTCGTACATACTTGCACCTATTTAATTAATTGCAAATCAGTCCGATTTAAAATTTAAACAAAATCGTTAAAAAGTTTTTTTTTTCAAAAAAAAATAATTTTTTTTAAATTTTATATGTCAAACAGAGCTTTTTTGGAGAAAATCGATCTTCTTTAAAAAAAAAAAAAAAAATTGGCCATTAGTAACGTATTTTTAATTTTGAAGTTAGAATGAAAATTCCGATTTCTCCTCGAATTGTGGCCCTACTGATCGTAGATATGAAGTTTGAAGAAAATCCGTCCAGACGTTGAGGCTGCAGTCGACAATACTTACATACAGATATGTAGACAGGCAGACAGAAGTGAGAAACCATTTCTTTTTGAGTTAAAGTGTGAGCTTTTTAAAATGGCTAAACAAAAATCCATTTACATTTTTCGATTATTTATGGAAAATAATTTCATTTAAGTGACTGCCGTGGTTGGCTTGGCAATAGCCTATCCAGTCAACCAAATTTTGTTGTGTATTTCGATGACTCGGGGCTCTATTTCTCGAATAGTTCGATCAATATTGTGCTTAAGTGCCTCAATCGTTTCTGGATTGCCAGCATAACATCAATCTTTAACGGTACTCTACAAAAAAAAAGTCCAACGGCCACAAAACACAGCTCCTCGGAGGCCAAGAAACGTCAGCAAAACGGCTGATTACACGATTCTTGAAGTTAGTGCGCAAAAGATCGATTGCTTGTATGACACGTAGTGCCATCTTGTTGGAACCAGAGATCGTCTAAGTTCATTTCCTCAGTTTTTGGCGAAAATCGGTTATCACGCCTCTGTAGCGCTCTCCCTTGACCGCAACGTTGTTGCCATCTTCATCTTCGAAGAAAAATGAGCCAATAATGCCGCTATTCCACAAACTACACCAAACAGTCGCTGAGGATGCATTTGCTACTCTACGGCTACATTTGCGTTAGCATTCCAATCTCATGAATTTCTTCACAAACTTGCGTACAGCAAAGACGGTTGATGCATTATTTCGACCGAAATTTCTATTCAAAATCCGCACGGTTTCGGCAACACGGCACACACTTTTTGAGTTACCGTAGGCATATGTACATACATATCCTAACAGATGGCGTACTAGGTTATTGCCAATAAAATGGATGTAGCGGTACTTTGCTTAGCTGGTTTTTAAAATTTGGCTATTTCTTGGCTCTAACTTCATCGATTCGAAATCAATATTTGAATAATATTTGACATGTACAAGATTATGGCATATGAAGTTTTAAAAAAATTCCAAATTTTTTTCCTTTTTTTTTTACTTTCTCTTTGAATTTCAAATCAAATTAACGTGCGACCCAATCTTGCACTTAATTTTTCTTGTGTGTGATTCTATTTTGTCCACGAACGTACAGGTGTTCGTGCAATTTGCGTGCACGCGATTATGCCGATTTTCATGACAAGATTTTAAAAGACTCATCTTGCGATTTCATCATTCGAAAAACAAAGCGGATGGCAGGCGTCATTTTGTCTATTTTCATAAGTTTCATGTTTTCATAGGTTTTTCAAAAACCGACATGCATACGAGTATGCATTATGATAGATTTCTTTTTCCAAAATTCTTGGTTTGGTAGTTTCAGAGATAAGGGCAGAGCATATCCTTTTTTGGGTTTTCTCGAAGGTAAAAATTACAGAACTATTCCATAACCATATTGTATATATTATGAATGTGGGTTGGTGCGTATGTACCTACATATATAAGCAGATGTATATACAAAAAAATCGGTTCAAAACTTATGAGGATGTCACAGACAGACAGGCAGAGGACTAACTCTCACTATAATAGTTCCGTTACTTATTTTCCTTGTAAGTATTTGTAAATGTAATTTTTTTAAATACTTTTACTAGAAACTGAAAATAATTGTTCAAATATATGCTTCGTTCATACAGCGGCTCAAAGTAATAACCGGACACCCCTATTTTCGTACTAATTTGTATGAATTAAAGGCGAAATAATACAAATTATTCTTAAAATTTATTTATTCTGACTTAGTTAGGTTTACTTCAACTAGAATACAACAAAACAAAAATAAAATACATTCATTTCACCAGCGTAATCAACGAAAATGGTTAATTCATCCAAAATGTATCTCAAATTAATAATCGGACAGTTGGCACCGCTGTAAATTTGTTGTATTTAAACAGAGGAACCTATTTTATATATATATATATTTATATTTGTTAATTCCTACAAAATTTTACATGAAAATGAAGTGTCCGAATATTACTTTGAGATTATTTTTTGTTGAATTTACTATTTTTCTTCTTTAAGTTAATTAAATGAATTAATATTGGCAAGATGTATTAATATTAATACATCTTGTTAATACAAAATTAATGTGTATTGAAGTAATTTCTCTTTTATTGTTTTCAATTTACTTATTATTTATTACTTTGAGCCCCTGAAAATATATTATTAGTGGCAACCCCCATTTCTTAAAAAAAACAGGCATTACGGATTTTCACAGCTATTTACGGTTATTTTAAAATTCCACCAGTGTTCGTGATTTTTGATTCCAAATAGTTACAGCCATGCCCACTATATATAACAAAGTTTCTAACAACCGTTTTCCCGATAAAATCTCTTAAAATTTGAGGAAACAATATTCCGAATAGCAAAATGTAATTGCATTTGAATCAAAATGCATAATTTTTCTGCATGTTTTTAAAAAAAAAAAAAAAAAATGTTTTAAAAACTAGTGTAGAGGCAATATAAAAAGTTGTTCTGTTATAATTGGTCAGCTTTTGACATAAACAGCGTTGCCAGAGAGTAACGCTGTACACCACATTTCCCGCCTATATCACAATATTAGAAGTTACTTCATCTACGAATTCATATACGTATACGTACATATGTTAAAGAAAATATTCAACAAGCCAAAGAGGGAATTATTAAAACATAATTTCGGTCTCCAAAACAGACCAACGAGCTTAAAACGATTGACCTTCACCAACATGTGAAATATTACTCAAAATTACCTGAAAAAAAGTAAACGTACTTCCACCGCGCTTTGCACCATATTTGACGTTTCCCTTTCCTGCTGCTAGATCCTCAGCATTTTCGATGGGTGAACTTAAGGATTCGACTGTGAGAAAAGCAGCCAAATTAGCGGTGTAGGACGACACTAGAATCAACGTGAAAAACCACCAAAACGATGCAACTGCTCTAGTCGATGCAGCCCTGAAACCAAGAATAAATTAATAAATTTATCTGAATTAAAATGTAGTATACTTTGGAGCAATTTCTGTTCCCTGTTGCAACAAAGCACCAATGGTAAACCACAATGAATTCGCGAAACTAAATTGGTTCTCCAGCTCTGTTGGTTCTTCAATACAGGGATAAGGATTATCCCACTCAGCTGGAGATAATCGTCCCAGGATGAAAAGGCTCAACGATACTCCAAAATATGCCATTCCCAGCCATAGCCATACTTCCCCCGAAAATGGTGACATAAACGAAAACAACTTCGGCGGTTCCTTCACCGGCTTTCGATAGAGAATCGCAATTCCTGTGGAACAATTAAATCTATTTATCTGAAGAAAACCTCATCCACTCCATTTGATTGTTACCTAAATTCATAAATGGAATGGTAAAATCAACAGCACTCTCTCGGTCGGACGTCATTGTTAAGTCCGTGATGCCCAAGTCGGCCCTCTACGGAAGAGTAATAAAATAAATTTCCAAAATTATCTCCCAGCACATTGAATATTATTGATTTGTGAAGCGGAAAATGATTCGCATTATTGACTTTTGGCGCTAGAGCCATAGTATACAATCCAATGATAGCAAACTCTCCTCGTAGTTATCATAAATCATTAACAATTGTGGGGAGTAAACGAAAACAAATTGCGTTGTTGTATGCCGGTTTTCGAAGGATTTGTTATCATAAGAAAGAAATACTATTTATGATTGATTGATTATTATGGTTGAAAAGCAAATCTTCTGGGAACCGCACACCCTAATTGAAATGCTATAAAAGATAAAAAAGAAAGAATTTCAGCAAGGACCAAAGCACACATAGGTGAGCAATAAATTTTGTATCTGTCAATATATTACGAGCGTAAAAAGACTGTTGGTAAAATGATCAGGTTCACTTAATCTGTATTATTCTTCCAAGGAATTTGGGCCTGTTAAAGATGTACATACATACCTACGGCTCTGACATGTACGATATCCATTATATGTGTCTTTACACCGGGATACTAAAATATACGAAAATCTGCCTGTAGTAGGCAACATTATACTGGATACCTATACGATGAGTCTCATAAGGACTTTCAGATTCTTTCATATTTGTTAGCAAAGAATGTATTGGTGATTTTGGTAGAAAAAGTAGATTAGTAGGCTGTCACTATTTCCTATTAGGTAAGGTCACTGTGCATAGTTCGCAGTGCTATGCTTTCGCAGTGTTGCCAAGAGCCATGGTATCAAATTGTCTTCTTGAAAACCGAAAGTAAAAATTGCATATTTAGTAAAATAAGTTATTAGACGCTATTTATAATCAACATTTGATTCTTAAACTACAGAGGGCATTCAAATCCTTACTGGGTACTAAAGATACCTTTCCAGTATAGTAATATTTACGTATGATTATCACTTACACCCTCCATAATTTCCAAGAGCATTCCATTCCATTTTCCAGTCACTGGATCAAGCGATCCGTATTTATTGTCTTCCTGAAGCCTAAAGGTGTAATTAAAACCAAGTTTGTTCCCCAATTCCATAATGAGATCAATTCCAAATCCTTCGTACTGATCATTTCCTTCTAATTTAGCAGGTGTTTCCTTAAGCATACCATACGGATCACTCTATGCAGAAGAAAAATAACGAAACTCTATTTATCGAAAAGCGAATGATAACATCGTACTCACCAAAGCTGTGATTACAACAAAACTCTTATTAACCAGTGATCGTTGATCCACTTCCAGTGCGTAAGCAGGTGGCTTGCGATTCATTACGAAACCATTTGATGAAGACCATGAGCCAATATTTGAAAGACCTGATGTAGTCAATTCGACAACATCTAGTGAAAAGTCCATTCTTAATCCTTGATGATCGAACTTAATTTCACCAGTTATTCCATGAATTGATAGCTATAATAGAGATGATATGAAAAGTTCTTAAAATTCGCAAACAAGTTAGCTGAAAAAATGATCTAACGATTGCAAAAACGAACGATTTTCCAAGAATAATATCATAAATATGTATAATATAACGATTTTAAACGAATCATGACTATGACATTCTACATTTAGCAAATCGTTCAATGTTTTAAAGCTCTACTTTACCCCAAATCTTAGAGTTTTAAACTAACTCTCTGGTACCTGGATGTTTAAAAAGAAATTAGCTCATAGATCTGAATACTAAAGAGTAACCAATATAATCTAGTACCTAGAGTATCATCACAGTAACATCATATCCTGCAAAGTATGCAAGTAGGTTGTAGGCCCTACAAAACCCGTTAAGACTGCATACCCACTTTTTTGATAAAAATGGTACTTTACTTGTTGAAATGACTTACACTACTTTTACTGCTTTAACTCTTTAACGGCTTAAAGTCATTTAATACCTGAGGTTGGGTTGGTTTATAACATTTCATTTCTAATTTCTATGCGCCAGAGCATTTGAAAATCAATTTTTCATACAAATTTTCTTAAAAGATGCACAGAAATGTTTTTTTTTTTTTAAATTGTTTTCAACTTGTTAGAACTGGAATTTGAAGTTTGTATAACCTAGAGATGATGTAATAGGGAAGAGTTAAAGAGTAGACCGATAAGAGGAGAGAATGAAGTAACGGTGAGCGTTAATTTTAAATCTAAAGAACGATCACCTACGTTGATTGGTGCGCACGAAACCAAGCTCTAAAGCACATACTCGGGCTACATGTGTATTACGATTAAACAAACGAACAGGAGGGACACAACTACATATATATTTCGTCTGAACCTTTATGGTGGAAATAATAAAGGGACGGAGAAAACACTGAGCCCTAGGGAATGACAGTATTAGTCGTGAATGGTGTAGAAGTAAGTAATGCAACCTGCAATGTTCGATTATTTTTTTTTTTTTTTTTGTCGGGGCGGGTACACCCTACTGGAGCACTCAGACTCAAAAACAGGCCCATTGTACAACCAGGCAGAGAACCCCATTTTAATGTGTTTTTTTCGTCTTTTGTAAAAGGACGAGTAGACGCTTCAGTGATGAAGAGCTTAGGTCATCAGCACCGAAAATCTGCCACCTGATCCGAGCAAAGGCAGGACAATCACATAGGAAGTGTTCCGCAGTGTCATCGCCCTCTCCACAGGAGTTGCAGACGGGGGTAGCGCTCAAACCTAGCACATGGAGGTGCTTGGCAAATGCGAAGTGGCCCGTAAGAGCGCCAGTAAGTTGTCTGCAGTCTTTTCTGCTAAGGGATAGCAAGAAAGCCGCGGATTTCTTACAGACGACGGGGACCATTTGTTTAGTCTGCCTGCATCCTGGAGAGTCGATTGTGTTCACTGAAAACCCAGTCGTCAATGGAAGCCCTAACCGAGGACGCTGGCAAACCCAACGTGGGTTCAGGTCCTGAGAAATTCTCTTCTGAGCCTTGTCTAGCAAGCTCGTCAGAGATCTCATTTCCTGTTATCCCTTTGTGCCCTGGGACCCAAACAAGATTCAGTGAGTTCAGCCTTCCGACCGAATTCAATGATGTTTTGCATTCTCGAACTATTTTGGAAGTGGTTAAAGGATTGAGCAAGGCCTTAAGCGCAGCCTGACTGTCACTACAGACGCAGATACTTCGCTCCTTCCACCTGTTCTTACCAATATAGTCCGCTGCCATTAGGATAGCATATATTTCTGCCTGGAAGACAGATGTGTGTTTTCCCAATGAGAAGTGAAGCCTAATGTTGTCGCATTCCACGAAAACACCAGCACCAGACCCCTGTCCAGTTTTAGAGCCGTCCGTGAAAATGCGACTACATTCCTTTCCTGGCTCAGACTCCTGCCAAAGCCAATCCTGAACATGAGGAAAGTTGACTTCAAATTTGCACCGCAGCCGTAATTCAGGTGTCATTGCATTAGATGGCATATCCATGAGACAGGGGTCATAGGATAATCGTCGCGCTTCTTCTAAACGGAAGATGGCTCTGAGTGTACACCCCATGATATAAATATCAAGGGGGGGGAGGTTCATCAAGGCGTCTAGAGCAGAGCCTGGCGTACTGGGGAAAGCTCCCAAGCAGCCGAGACAGACCGTTCTTTGGAGTTTGGCGAAAGCAGCAGTAACGTATTTACGTGAGAGCTTATTCCACCAAACAATTGACGCATATGAGAGGAAAGGTCTTATCATTGCCGTGTAGATCCAAAGGACTTTCCTTGGCGACAAGCCCCATGTCTTGCCGAAAACACCTTTGCATTGCCGGAAAACTGACAGAGCTATGGAAGTTTTCAGCTCGACATGTTTCATCCAAAGAAGCTTGCTATCTAAGATTACTCCTAAATATTTGGCTTCCTTGGAGAATTCGATAGTGACGCCTTTTAGCACTGGCTGAGTCAGACCAGTCAATTTCCTCCTTCTCGTAAAGAGAACAACTTCGGTTTTGAGAGGATTAACTGAAAGCCCACGACTACTTAGGTACTTGTATGTACCTAAAACTAAGTCTAAAATCTAAATCTACTTGTCTATTTTTAATATAGAATCGTTTACCTAGCTCTTGCCCCACAGTATGTTCCAAAAGTGTATTACGTTTAATATTTCTAGGTACTCCGTAGGTTCCTTAAAGTTGTGCGCCTCACAAGCATCGATAATTGTATTTAAGAGAAACAAACAATTTTCTTTGGAACAGTCCATATTTTAAAATAGAAAATCTGGCCACGTAAAGTTAAGCAATAGTTTTATCTTTCTAGGTAACCAGAGGTGTCCCGGAAAGATACACATAGGAGAATATTATTAAAATATTTTATGTAGCACCCTATGCTTTGAAAATTGAAAAAGTTAGCTACTGCCCGTGATCCATGTATGTAGTTCACAAATTGTGAATTTGAACTAGAAAAGTCCGACCTTAAATATACGATCGTATATATCAAAATTGTCAGAAAAATGCGTATTTTCACATATTAAAATTTCAGCAAAATCGGGAAGGAAACCCTTTTTCTAAATAATTACCCATAATTTTTTTTTTTAGGTGTCAATTATAAAGTAGTACAATATTAGTCATGGAGTCATTAACAACACAACAATGCTTTTTAATCATCCAAATTTACTACGAAAACGGGCGTTCTGTAAAAACTACATTTCGCAAAATTCGTAATCATTTCAGTGTGTTTAATTGTGAAGCGTTTTGAAGAAACTAGTTCGGTGATAGATCGTATAGCAGATCAACATGCTCGTCAAGTTCGTACATGTAAAAACATATCGGCTGTAAGTAAAAGCGTGCCTGAAGAGCCAAGCACATCCACTAGGCATCGTTCAGAGGAATTAAACATCTCGGGCACATCGAACATCGATTTTCAACTGCATTCGTACAAGATCCAAATTACTCAACAATTGAAGCCGTCATTTGTCAATTGAATGAGCTTTGGTTTCACCAAGATGGCAGTACAAGCCACACAACACGTCAAAACATCCATTTGTTGCGCCCTAAATTCGATGATCGAATAATCTCACGAAACGCTGATGTGAATTGGCCGCCAAGATCTTGTGATTTCACACCATTAGACTTTTTTCTTTGGGGCTATTTGAAATGAAAATAGTATACCAATTATCCAAAAACAATTCAAGCCATTGCTTCAGTTTTATTGGGAGAACTCATGGGTGCTCACGATATTTGTGTTTTTTTCAGTTTAAAAAAAAAAAACCAAAAAATTCGTATGACATATCAAGTTTTGGAAAATCTCAACAAGATTTTTTTTTCCTAGCTAACGGACTTACACAGAAAATCAGTTTAACAATTTGCTAGGGAGAAGATGTGTACAAATTCTAGCAGCCTTTCGTCCTGTGCCATACATGAATGGAAGGGACCGATAATTTTATGTCGTTTTCGAAGGACAATTTTTTCGATTAAGACGTGCTTCCCATGACAATTTTACTCTAGGATATATGTAGCACTTGTGCTTCCTTGGACTCGAAGCTCGAAACTCCCTCTCAGTGAACGTGTACTTAAATGCTGAGTAACTGCAATTTTGTCTTTTGTACCTACTGTGCAACCAGAAAATGAGGTTAAAGTAACAAATTTGTACTCCCATAGTCGTCGTTCTAGTGACAAATCGTATTCCCAGTTGTACAATTTGTACAGGATTGAATAGCTTTTCATTTTAAGCGACTGCGAAATACGCACAAAACTGATCTGACAAAGTAAAGTAAGGTTACAATGCGTCACTCCGACTATGCGAATAGGTCTGAAATGCAATTAATATTTATCACACATTTAGCAAACAAAAAACCTCACCGATTTCATGTAATTTATCAAAGTGTAACCCTTGTCCCAGCTGCTGTCGTCATTACAATTAAGTTGCACTGGTCGAAACATAACGTGCTTGAAAGTTTCAGCCAACAACTGTACTCCATCATAGACCAATGCCATATTCACACTCATTGGGCAGGATACTATAAAATGAACATTTCAGTTACGATAACGATTAGCAATAGTAGTTTACTACAGTACCATTCTGAAAAGGGTCCTCAACATTTTCATCAAAGGACTTCAAAATGTCAACAACTCGCTGATTTTCTGGTGAAACTAATCGCAATCCTGTGATATTGGCATCTCCATGCTGAAATGGTTCCAAGTCTATTGTTTGCAAGTCCAGATTTCCAATAACGTATCTGTATGCATCAGTCATGAGTCCCACTTGTTGCGCCTGTGAAACATTTTAATTGGAAATCGTGAAAAATTGTCTGACATTTTCTAGTAAGTCCCACCTGTTTGAATAGTTCTGGAAGCGTTTCAATTGATCCCACAACCACTAATGAGTTTTCGTCTGACTTTTTAACTCTTCGTAACACATTCCGGTAGTTACCATGAATGTCGAGCTCATAACGACGCACGGTTACGGTAGGACCATTAGTTCCATATAGCTGAAGCAATTGATTAACAATTGGCAGGTATTCACCTAAACGAGAATCGTTGAGTAACTCTGGAACACGCAAACATTTTACATACCAGTTTCATAGAGAATCGTAAATCCACGCCATCCCAGCGTTGTGACTAAATCTTTCAGAATGACAGCTAACTGAGTGGGATGAGGGTGGAGATTTATGGTTGGCAATTGTGTGGAAAAATCCCAACGGATATCCATGAATGGCATTTCCTTGGCATCACAAATGCTCATAGCATGTGCGGCAGGCACAGATGATGATGGGCCGAAAATCGCAATAACACTTGACTGTTGAATGCTTGTTAGAATGGAATTACTACTTTTTTCATAGCACTAAGTCGAACATACTTTCAACATTTTGCAAAGTCTCTTTGAGGTTTCAAAAGCATTTCCAGGACTTATGCTAGCAACAACTGCAGATAGATTTATTTCCTCGTTGCCTTCATTGGCGTCATCAATTGCTTTTTGAAATAACTTTTCCATGTCTGGGTTGGTTGATTCAAAAATTAAACCTATTGAAGCAAACATTGATTGTTATAATAGAAAAATAATTGGTTTTTGTTTTTTAACATTTTAAAATCGGAATTTTCCAAGGTTGTCGACTTTCCAACCTCGTTTATTTCAAATAAATTACTCCAAGAATTGTTTAGGTCTTATTTTTTGCAATAATGGTATGAAATACTATCCTTATGTAACTGACTTTCCTTTAGTCAATAAACAATTTCATCGTAAAGCAGTTTATGTAATTTTTGAATTTTATGAATGCTTAACTGAAAACTGTTTTAAATTTAACTTCAAAAAGGCCGACTTCTATGCATTAAACAATTTCTATAGTTCAATTGACTTTAAACTTAGACTTTGCTATAAATCTCTAGATGATATGTATGCTACCTTTAAAGATTTAATATTTAATGGCCTTGATCAATTTGTCCCCGTTTTTATCAAAAGGTATTTCTTTAAAATCCCATGGATTAATAAAAGATTACCAAATTTAGAAAACGTTAAAAATAAGGCATTTAAAAGATTGAAAGGAATCAGGCAAAACTGAGGATCGATCTCGTTTTCTTCAATTTCGGAGAGAGTATGATTTTTTGAATAAATTTCTGTATCATCCAATTCATCAATCGTGTTCCACATCAAAGGTATAAGCAGGAATTATCCAAAAACACTGCATCATCGCATACTCGTATGACCTGTATAATCAAATCAAGTGCACAACCGGTGCTTTTGACTACTGCTTTAACTAAACACTAATCACGTACAGCGGAAATCTTCACCGTCCGAGCATTTTTAGATCAAGGAACTGAAATCAACTTAGTATCAGAACATCTATCTCAAGCACCATTCAATGCTTTCAATCAGCGGAATCGGAGCAGATTCTTCATTAACTCATCAATCAAAAGGCAGAGTCTCACTAGATCTATCGTCGTGCGTTACTGAGTTCAGTTGCAACGTCAACGATCATATATTACCGAGGCTAACTAGCCATCTTCCAACAACCAATCTTTCTCAAAAAAATTGGTCTCATCTACAAGCAATTACGTTGGCGGATCCTTAATATTATCAACCTGGAAATGTGGACCTTGCCCTAGGAGTGCAAATCTATGGATAAATCTTGCTGGAAGGCTTGCAAAAGGTTGAAGCTGGTGCTCCAATAGCACAAAATATAAAATTGGACTGGATCTTATCAGGCGCTGCATCAACAACGTCAACAGCTTTCGGAGCGCAGAGTTATCATTGTCATCTGGATCAAGAACTCAACGAGTTCCTAACACGATTTTGGATGCAAGAAGAATCTTTCCAATCTATGCACATCAAATCAGATGACAACAGACGAAGCAGAGTGCGAGTAAATCTTCAAATCAACGCATTGCAGAAATGCAGAGGGACGTTACATTGTGCGACTCCCTTTTAAATAGCATCCGACGACATTTGGCGATTCTCGGTCTCCTCCGCTCAAGATGCTTCATCGCATGCAGAAAAGCTTTCACCAGAATCCATAATTTTTCGACAAATATTCTAAATTCATCAAAGAGTATGAAGACCTTGGACACTTGCTCAGAACATCATCAACAAAGCTTCGAGTTGTATTTAATGGATCGCTAAAGACTAATCCAGGGACTTCTCTAAACTATCATTTACATGAAGGCGCCAAATTACAAGTGGATCTACCAGATGTGTTGACTCGTTGGCGACAATACGAGTTTGCTTTTTCATCTGACGTGGTGAAGATGTTTCGCCAAATCGAAATTCAACCAGACGACTGGGCTTACCAACGCAATCTATGGTTTGAAGAAACGAATTTGTCCTTCTTGAGCCGGATTGTACTCGGTTTTTATCAAGTTCGTAATCAATTTTTATTTTGAATCAATCATATATCGTGTGGGAATCATTTAATATGAAATAGTATCGAATCGTTTTATATGCATCAGTTCTTTTTTCTTTGTTTGGAAGAACAGTTATATCTGCAGCAATCGAGTACGCCGGTAATTTAAAATCGAAATAAATGTAACATTCATGAACAGCACGTACATATGTACGAGTAAGTGTTCCCGAAAGAAATATTAAAAGGAACAGCAAATATTGTTGGGTCTTCTTAAATTCCAAACGGCAAAGTTCTTTTTCCCAATACGAGTAGCTATGGAACTCGACGGTGAAAAGTCGAAATAAAATCGTCCTGCAATCTTTTTACAAAATACTTTTAATCGAATTATAATACGGATGTTATTCCTAATATAAACGATTTGTATTCAAACATAGAACACATCACAGATTTTGATTTAAAATGCTTTTTAGTCCAACACGTTTTTCAGACTGTACGAGTAATTGAATTCGATTCAACTAAAAAGGCTGGAGTGGATGCAATTATTGTCGAATTGTGTCTCGTCACTTTGCAGCGCATTAAAAATAATTTTTAATAAGCACCAGGTAAATAACTACAGACCAATATAAAAACTCTCTGCAGTACCAAAGCTATTTGAAAAATTAGTAACTCAGAGACTAAACTTTTCTGTCAAATAATCGATAACACCGAAACAACATGGGTTTGTTAGCAGCCGTTTAACTGCAACAAATTTGTGCCTTTTATCACATTTCTGTTTAAAATGAAATGGTTGAGATTGTGCTTACTCAACCGAAAACAAGATAGTTTTCAATCATTTTTCATTGAGATAGAGTCAGGCCTTCCACAAGGTAGTCATTTTCGACCGCTTTTATTCGACTTGTTCGTAAATGATATCCCAGCCGTTCTAAAATTTTCGGATTGTTTGATGTTTGCAGACGATGTTAAATTATTTAGCTCAATATCTTTTAAATCGCGACTGTCTTAAATTTCAACACCTTATTGATTTATTTTTAAATTGATGTAAATACAACCATCTCGAACTAAATGTCTCAAAATGCAAAATTTTTAGTGCCTTCAAAACGTTGTCGCCCGTGTCTTTAACTTATAGGTTTAGAAATGAACCATTTTCAAAAGTCAGTGAGGGCAAAGACTTCAGTGTTATCTTTGATTCCAAACAAACATTTTTGGCGCACATCGATTTTATTATATCGAAAGCGTATTCTCTGTTAGGTATCCTCAAACGAATTTAAGGGATTTTTAAGGACGTGCATACATACATCAAGTCAAATTTGTTTGTCCCTGGTACTGCCAGCTTGTAATATTGCTGTGCCGTTTGGTCTCCATTTTATGAAAATGCTACTATCAAAATAGAAAGAATACAAAGCAGATTCACTTGTTTCGCATTAAGAAATCTCAGATGGTCCGACGAAATGACTGGTTATTTTTCAAGATCTGCGCTAATACTCGTAAATCTAAAAACTCTAGAAAGCCGCAAGCTTTGAGGAGCTACTCGCGCTAGTTTCTTGGTATGTTCCGAAAATAAATCTTAGAAGTAGAAACGATCTCTTCTATGTTCCCACTCCATGCTGCCTAACGTGGTACAATTCCATTTGTAGTGAAGTCGATTCATCTATCAATGAGAAGGGATATTTTTAAAAATATTGTTCAAAATTTATTTAATTCTTAAGTTGTGCAAGTTAGCCTACCTTAAATAAAGATTTTTTGTAATCAACAGATTGTAGATCTATTGATAAATAAATAAATTTTTGAATTTTGCAAAATGTTCGATGTAAATGTTGTACGAGACTACTACGAGTAACATGCGGTCGCACTGCAAGCTGTTTGCCTAGAGGGTAGTGGGTCAGCAACCCTAGAAGCAAGTCACATAAAGCCTCCATACATAAATAGAGAACATTTTATTGTTTTCTAAGCTGTTTCTGACATATTAGTAGCTAGTTGTCGATTTTTATTTTGTTTTCTATGCTAATATTGAATAGTCATATCAACACCCAATTGGTTATAAATATGAGTAGAATCTTTTTCTTTTTATACCTAGGTGAGGTGGATTATTTCATTGTACAGTGCGACCGTCGTACTCTCCAACCACTAGCCTAAAAGCTACGCACTACCTACCTGCAGTGATTAGAGCTCAATATATAATACAAAACGTCCTCGAGAGATAATAGCATAAATCAGATCTAGCTGTTTATTAGAATCGATTTTCTCGATCAAGAAAATATTTCATACCATTTTTAACTAAGCTATTACTTTTATCCGTAGTGACAGTAAACAATTGTTAATATGTGCAGAGTGATTCCACAAAAACCAATTTCTTAGATACAGTCATCCAGGCGAAGTTATTCCTCAGATGGAATTAATGGTAGCTCTACAGTTCTCGCTGGTGTGAATTACTTGGTGAATAGGTACTTAATGATAGATCCTTTTATGGGTAACTTCGGAATATTCGAATATTGATATTCGAAGAGTGTGTAAAGATTTTCAGGAATGTGCCAGGTTTCTGGAAGAAAGGGATGGCGGCAGAAGAATTCCTAATCTTCCCTAGAAATGTATCCTTTTTATCCTGCAACCGCAAGAGCATCTATATATCAAAATTCCTTCTGCTACAGTAGAAGCTAACTTCGCAATTCACTCCAAGGGGACATTGTCTCTAGATATTTAAGTACAGAATCAACAGACATCTCGGCACGCTAGCTCAGCGTTATGCAAGTAGGTTCGCCTTTCCTGAGAAAAAGCGCTCGCATCCGCTAATTGGGGTTTTACCTAACGATTCTCCCTCGCCGCTAGTTGGGGATTGTGTCCTGAGGTTTTTGCATTACGACTTTCGTAACTGAACGTGAAACGTTCACATATTGAGCAGTGATCATTGACTGCTATAAAGCAGACAAAACAGTTATCCAAATTGAGATAGAATAGGGGACCAATCGAAAAGAATTAGTATTTATTCGGGTGCAGGATTGTTGTCACAGGTAAACTTAGACAATAAGTCTTGAACATTCGCCATGTGTACAGTCATAACAAACCTGCCTAAAGGCTACATTTGCGCTTACACCTAAACAGAGGAGAAGGACGAGGACACCAAATTCTACTTCTACGAGTTGGTCGACAACGCTTATGAGAAGTAGGTACTCCAGGTACGACTAGAATTGTCTCTAGTGATTTTAATGCAAAAATTGAAATTGAATACGCCTTTGGAAGGACATTTGGAAAACTCAGTCTACGCGACATTATTTCCGAAAACGGACTCAAGCTATTAGTCCGCAGGACTTAACTTTGTAAAGTGTAGAACAAACAAATTAATCGTTTGCGATTGATGGAAGACACTTCTTCAGTGTATTGGATGTGCGTTCCAAGGTGCCAACCACTAGCAATACTGTCAGGAAGCCAAAACCAAGTGTGTGCCGTCGACAAGTAATACCTTGTCGAACACATTGAACAGATGACGACTACAGTCCACTTTGAGAGGACCTTTAGAGCGGTATTGCAGCAAAGGATAGAGCTGCTCGAGAAAATAATGATCGGAAAACATTTGCTAAGAGGGAAAAAGAAAGAGCATGAGCAACGTGCGATCGAGGATATGCAGAGATGCTACAGTAGGAAAGAAGTCCGAAATTTTTATAAAAGGGTAAAGAGGGCCACCAATAATTTTGCTACACAAACCTGCGCCTGCAGAGATAAAGGTGGAAATACTGTAGTAGAGACGCAGTCGGTACTGAAAATCTGGGGAGACTACTTGTGTGACGAGCATTTAAATAGTGATGCAAGCCAAAATCCCGCTGTCAGGCAATCTGTAACTCTGAACTTGAATGACAATCAAAAAAACACCACATTCGACTGAAATTAAAGCAATAATACCCAAGCAATAAGGTTAAGTTGACGTCACACTTAGGTCAATATAGACCCATTGTGATGCCCATTTGGGTGGAAAGTATCATTTTCTCGCGGAGAAATCCCTAATGCATTCTCCTTCGGACTTCGAACAATCTTGAAGTCTTGATGAACCTACAGATATCTTTTATAAGTATGCCACATAGTTTTTCGGTATCCTGATAGAAGCGTCTTCCAAGGGTTTAATGTCTAAGATGATTTCGTATGATGTAAATGAAAAGTCGATCAATTGCGAAAGCTAAGTCAACTTTACTGCGAAGGCATAACACTGGCGGTAGGGTGGTCATATGGTCTCTCTCTCTCTCTTCTTCACAACGCCCGTGCCCTGTAATAGTATAAGGGTATTCATATCCAAAAAAAAAAAAAAAAAATAGTCCAACAAAGCTGCTAGATTACACAGTCTAAGAGCTGAACAGTTTTGGAAGTGATAACCTGGTAAAAGCATGCCTCAGCATCATTTGCCGGATCCATAGGGAGATCGCCTCACTTTCGCCGACTACAGATGTATTAGCCTCCTAAATATCGGTTACACGCCAAATTCTGGAGAAAACTCAAGAATATCGATATCGTAAGTTGATACCCATTACCTGTTTATTAACTTAAAGGACTCGTATAACTCTGTAAATTCGTTCAGAAGCGGCTAACATATATAGGTCTGGTAATCAACGAGCATAAGACGAATTCTATGCTATCAATAAATAACGCTACTCACCACCGGCAAATTGGGCAGAACTCCAAAATGGATAGCAATGTAGTCATATCTAGGCTCTGCTGTTAACGCTGCCAGTAACATTAGCGTGAAAATAAAACGGAGAATCACTCTTGCAAACCTCTGTTTCTGTGGGCTAAGAAGGCAATTAAGTAGCAAGGCCATATCAAGAAGATCTAAGGAAACTCTTTGTAAAACCTTCAACATTCCAGCCCTGCTATATGGCGCGCTGAGGTGTGGAGTGCCTTTGAGAAAACAATTCTTCATACCATCCATGGGCCTACCTATGTGGAGGTCAAGATTTAATGAAGAACTGTACTGGTTGTACAGCGAAATCGACTTGGTGAAGAAGATTCGCATTCATCGTGTAAGGTGGTTAGGTCATGTATAGCATATGAACACCAATGTTCTGGCCCAGAGATCTATAGTCGTGTCTGTATTGGCAGTATATGCAAAAGACTCAATCACGACATGGTGAAGAGGATATGCTTTCACTATTTAGGATGAACACTAAGAGAGTCTTCAAATACACACCTACTAGAGAAACTACGTGGAATAGCGTTGTGGGCATTTGGAGCGGGAGCTCAACCAACTCGTCGGATTGGACGGGAATCAGCTAGCAAGGAATCGTGCTGGCTGGAGGAGTTTGTTAATTGATGCCCAGGTAAGTAAGTAAGTATCATATCACAAAGTCTTCGTCTTCAAGGTAAACTCCAAACCACCCAACCAACTCAATTGAAACTACTTAAACCGTAATTATCTGAAAATGAAATAATCTTTAGTACCTAATTACATCAACAGTTCTTTAAAATTAAACGAAAAGTTCTGCGTAAATATTTAATCTTTCCCCCACATTCTCCATTCCCCACGAAAATCAACACATTTTTCATTAACACCACAGCCCACCGAGTCCGTTGTATTTTATATTTATGCTCCCGATAACCATACAGATACATACTCTCAGTAGGTACGAGTATATGGTACGTATATATGCAATTGCTGAATAAATTGAATGCAATCTGGTGCTGCAGAATAAGTTGCCAAGCAAAAGTTTGCGAAACTATTTCATAAAGTGAAGAATAAATCCCCTGGATTATGCATTTCAAGTAGGACTTGCGTGAATTAAAAGTTTGCAATTCCATTGCCATTGCTCTAAGAACCATTCGTGTAATTAAACAAACAAAAAGTTTTATTTGTTTATTTGAATTGAGTACAACCATCTCACTTGGAAAAAATAAGTCGACAAATAAAAGCAATATAAAAACTTTGAACATAAAAAAAAACAAAATAATATGAACTTTTTCATCGCCATCCGATGCGCTTAAACGAATTGCATTCTGATTACGAAACAAGGCGAACAGAGATTTGCTTAGAATACCAACCAACGTTTGTTTTTTGTCCATCAGCATGGTGCAGTATCGAAACGATTGCAATAAAATAAATAATACAGTATTCATATTTCCACGCCATTACAATAAACTTCAATACATCAATTCGATTATTTTTCCGAAAATTTTCTCTCAACACCGCACTCGAATGCAATCCGCCCGAAGTGCATTTAAAAAAAAACTAAATTATCCCAAAATACCGAAATTCATCATAGGGCTCTCTTCTTCTCTGTAAATTCTTTGTGTTATTCTTTCTTTTTCCTCGCACTTATTCGGATTTGAAAATAGAAACTGCGTCGAAACCATAATGATCGGTTGGTTAGCCAAAATAGTGCAATACGATTAACCTGGTTGTTTTGATAATAATATTTCCTATAAATTGGATTTATTTACTATAAAATGACATTTAAAGTTCCATAAATGGAAATCATTTTAAATTCATTCAGAAAATAAATAAAAATAAAATAGAAATCAATTTATTTAATGTACCTACACAATGTACCTACATACATATGTATATACCAAGGGACCGTCTTATGAAAAATTGAGCTGACATTCAAATTTATGTTTGCTTTCAACCGAATCATTCAATTTTCATTGTTCGTGTACACACAGTCTACAGTTCTCCGCTCATCTCTGTTAGATACTTTTTTAGCTTTCAGCAAAAAAAGAAAAGAAAACAACATGGAGGAGGGTAGGTAAGGTATAGGCATGTTTTGAAAGATTATCCTATCACTTTTTTGAAACGACTGTTGAGCGCTTTTTTTATGGCAAATATTTTCCACTTAGCGCGTCATTACAAAAGTTTAGTCGGCTTCGATTTCAACTTGTTGAGCATCTAATTGAAATTCTATTGATAGGATTTCAAGGTTATTAATGATGTAATTGTGTTTGTTGAAAGTTATATAGATGACAATAAGTTTGTTTATGTCCTTCTGGGTAAATACATCGATTAAACGGATTGAGAATGTTTTTGAGTTCTCCTATAATTTTGGGATGGAGCTCTTAGATGCCTATTGATTCTGCGCTTGAATAGATACATATTATAAATTGATCGAAATTTGGTACAAAGAGAGAGTTTCATTTTATGAAATCCCTCTGAGATCTGGGCAATATTCACCATTAGACCTATTTATCCTCACTCACGAGTAACTCACTGATAAGTTATATCTATAGAAGCAAGGAAGATCGCGAAAAGCAAATCGGATGAACCTGCGTTGGACAGTCTCAATTCAACTTGTGTAGCATATTCAAGGATTGGCCTAACAAAGGTAAACTAAAGGGATTTCTTGACATAAGGGTTCGAGAATTCCTTGGACCAAGACTTCGCGAAGTCGAGCGCAGAGTTGGCTCTGTTAATAAAGCTATCAATGTTTTAATGAAAATTGAGTTCTATGTCACAGATAACACCCAAACCACGCAATAACGTGACGGAGGGGACAGACTCATTATAGATGAAACAGAATCTAGGGGCTGGTGGAAGACGATTTCGGGAATTTGTGATAGCTTGACATTTGTTGAAATTGAGCTGAAGAAAATTGTGTTGGCACTAGGTTGGAAACCTATTCAAGTTATCTTGGAGTGAGTGAGAGACAGCGGAAGTTTATATATAAAGGGTGGTTAAATTTTAAGGGCCGATGTTGAATGTGAACCACATCTAAACGTCAAGTTTTTTTCTGCATTTTATTTGACATTTCTCAATTTCAGACTAACTCAATTTGAACCATGGAAAGATACACAATCGAGCAACGCGTTAAAGTTATTCAGGCTTATTATGAAAATGGGCGTTCAAATCAAAATGCATATTGTGCATTTCGTGATTCTTTCGGTCAATTTAATCGTCCAAATGTGCGTACAATCGGAAAAATCGTGCAAAAATTTGTGCAAACCGGGTCTGTAGGAGATGTGAAAACACCAGTGCATGCTCGTACAGCTCGTACTGCAGAAAATATTGCTGCTGTTCGCGATAGTGTGGCTGAAGAGCCGTCCACCTCAACTCGTCGTCGTGCCCAACAATTGCACCTCTCACGCTCGTCGTTGATGAACATTATGCATACAGACTTGCATTTACGCGCTTACAAGGTGCAATTGACTTAAGAACTAAAGCCTCTTAACCATTTCAAGCGTCGTCAATGGTCACAATGGTGGCAAGAAATGGCAACAGTGGATGATCAATTTTCGAAGAAAATCATCTTCAGTGATGAGGCACATTTTCACCTCAGTGGATTCGTCAATAAGCAGAATTGCCGCATTTGGGCGAATGATAATCCAAGAGTGATTGTCGAAAAACCAATGCACCCACAAAGAGTGACTGTTTGGTGCGGTTTATGGGCTGGCGGAGATGATAACGAACTTTTTATGGCCCGAATTGGAAGATATGGATGTGGACGATATATGGTTTCAACAGGATGGTGCCACTTGCCACACAGCTAACGAAACAATGGCTCTTTTGCGCGACAAATTCAATGGCCGTGTTATCTCACGTGGTGGCGATGTCAATTGGACGCCAAGATCATGTGATTTGACACCGTTGGACTTCTTTCTTTGGGGTTATTTGAAAGAAAAGGTGTACGTCGATAAGCCAGCAACAATTTAAGAGCTAAAGGATGAGATAATTCGGCACATTAACGGCATAGAACCTCAATTATGCCTCAGCGTCATCGAAAATTTGGACCATCGGATGGAGGTGTGCCGCCGAGATCGCGGCGGCCATTTGGCCGATATTTTGTTCCATACATAATTCAACCATACCAATATTATCATAATAAAAAGAAATGACAGTAATTTCCTAAATAATTTGTGTTTTATTCAAAATCAACATCGGCCCTTAAAACTTAACCACCCTTTACATATCTGAAGATTTTCATGTGATCACCATGGGCAGTTAACATCAATGAATTTCAATTTCAGATGACCGAGATGGCTACCTTGAAGGTCTCTTGAGTTGGCTTTAATGGGGTCAGATATAGGAGTTCTAAAGAGGACTATGTATTGCCGTTCTCCAAGATGGGATTTGATCCACGCAATAAACCCCGATTGACAAACAAGAGCTTTAAGTTTGAGAAGTTATGACATTTTTTGTGAAAGATAATTATGTAAGGGCTCTTCCAAAGTATGGGGAAGATTCTCTGTGAGGTAGAAAGTTCGACAATTATGTAATGGAACATCAATATAGTGAATTGTCCCAGTTATCGTTTAGAGGTGTCAGGTGATGTCAGGTGGTTTCACTTGTTCTGTTTGTTATTGTTTACAATTGCATTCTTTTGAATCTAAGCAGTTGATAATTGTTAGTATAGCATAGTAAGCTAATTTGGACATAGTAAATGTATAAACACTCCGGTCATTGAAAATAAAAAATGACTGTAGCCTAACAAGTCTTTGATTGACACTATGGTATTCTTGTCATTCACTTTTAGCGTGCTGCGCTTTAAACATCAAAAATTACAAACAAGAGGATTTTTCAGCTGTGACGAATCGATCCAAGCAGTTCACACATTCTTTTAAAACTATTGCATGAAAACATTCAGGGCCAGGAGAGTATTCGTACTTGAGTTTTTTTTTTTATTTTTCTCTTATAAAGGGTCTTTCATTAAGCGATTCCTATCTTTAAATTTAAATAAAACAAAGCGTGTATGAGATACTAACGGAATTTTTTATTCGTTTTGAAAGACCTATCGATGCCATTATGTATGGAATATAACATGGCCGCCGCGGCATCTCTGGGTGGCCAGCATCCGAAATGTCCAATTTTCCATGACTCTGGCGTATAAATCAGGCTGAATTTGACCGATGGCATGGGTTATGTTGGCTTTGAGGGCCGCTGTGGTTTGTGGCTTATTCGCATAGACCTGAGACTTCAGAAAATCCTACAAGAAAAAGTCTAACGGGGTCAAATCGCACGATCTCGGTGGCCAGTTCACATCACTTCCACGTGAGATGACCATGCCCTCGAATCGCTCGTGCAGAATTTCCAATGTGGCATGAGCTGCGTGGCACGTAGCGCCGTCCTGTTGAAACCACATGTCGTTGGTGTCCATATAATCCAATTCAGGCCAAAAGAAGTTGGTAATCATCGACCCATAGCGCTCGCCGTTGACGGTGATGGCCTGGTCAACGTCGTTCTCAAGGAAATTTGGACTGATGACGCCGCCAGCCCAAAATCCACACCAAACAGTGACTTTTTCGGGATGCATTGGACGCCCTTGGATCTCATGTGGATTGGTATTGTCCCAAATTCGACAATTTTGTTTGTTGACGTATCCATTCATCCAGAAATAAGCCTCATCGCTGAAAATGATTTTTTGATGAAAATTATTGTCAATTTCCAACTGCTCCAGAGCCCATTCAGCGAACACACGTCGTTGTCTATGATCATTTGCCTTCAGCTCCTGAGTCAGTTGAATTTTGTACGGGTGCAGGCCCAAGTCACAACGCAAAATTCGCCAAGTTGTGGTCTGCGAAAGGCCGAGTTCTTGTGAGCGACGCGAAATCAACTGCCTCGGATTCTCCTGCACACTCTCACGGACAGCGACGTACGGGTGATGGTTGATCATTTACTGAACCAGTGGACTGAAATTTATCCACCACACTGCGAATAGTCCTCTCGGAAGGACGATTATAGCGACCGTAAAATGGGCAAAGCGCGCGGAACGTTGTTAGAAAAGAACACCCATTTTGATAAAACAATTTTATTATTTGCATGTGTTGTTGAACGATATATCCGTCCATGGTAATTTGGCAAAATGGACTGAATAAATGACACCCAATTTGACAGATGTAGCTTCAACAATATGGCCACTATCAACTGTCAAAGTTCGGAAGTCCCTATTGGAAGACCCTGTACAAGTGCCACAACTGAAACTATTGAATTTGGGGTACAACTACTCATTTAAGAGAAGTAATCATGATCAGAAAATGAATTTGCTATTATTTTAGGGTCGCCCTAGGACGTATTTAATAACTTCAGTGCTGATGAGTAGCTGTCTGATTTTGTTGGTTTTAATAGAGTAGAAAAACTGTTTGGGGTCGGAGATTATTGCATTCAGTCTAGATATTTGAGGTAAACAGATTCGCAGAGCTAGGAAAAGTGGGTATATGCGTGGTGGTAATTGGAAAAGTCAGAGTCAAAATGAGTTTTAAAGTATGAGTCCCACAGTTTATTTCTTCTGTTGCGCAGCGAGCATATTCCTTTTATGAACCATGGTGGACATTACGAGAAGTTCTTCTGGGAGACAAATGAGGTAGATTGGGTGAAGTAGTTGAAAATTTCGGCATAGAACAACGCGAGAGCATTATCGATAATAACGCATATGTTAAGATTGCAGTTACTGTTGTTAAGCAGAACATGATAATGGAATGAAAATGAAAACAAGCTCATGCTCATAGCTTGAGCTTGAGGTCATGAACTGAACAATTTCACTTCCACTGATTTTGCTATTAAATATAAGAACTGAGGAAATGACTCCATCTATGATTTCTAGTTATGCAAAGTATTAAGCATCAAATAGCTGAGGCTAGCACAAACATTTTTTTTTTAGCAAAAACAGCATAAGAAATTAAAGATTAAGAACTGCAAAAACTGAGATTTTATGCTTGTACCAACATATTTAAGGAAAGTATATGAAAACTGGTTATTTTCATTGATAATTCTTATAATGCTTTAACACCCCTGCTGTTCTAGAAAAGTTCGGTATAAGTCATTTAAGTTCCCCGAACACTCCGACTAGATTTTCGGCCTTTTGTATTACCAGGCAGAAACTCCTTTTTGGTGTAGTGGTTGGCGAAACTTAGATTTGAATCATTTCACTTTTATGCTTTGGTAGCTGTAGTTGGAGTTCCCCGCTCGGGCTCGAACCTGCACAGTTCGGGTCAGAAGCAAACACACAAACCCCTACACCGAGGCCATCGTGTAGCATAGTACTTCAGCTTACTTACGTAGCAGTTGCAAATATGTTTGTTGCAATTTCCCCAATAAAAATGGTTAAGACAGCTATTTAGGAATAGCAATAATGGCTATTTTCATACTAACTTCTCCTATTTTCATTTCATGTATGCACTAATTCCCCCTATATCCTTGGAGTATTCTTTATTGTAGAGAGTTCACTCTACGATTATTTATATTTTCAATAGTTTGGGACTCTATTTCACTATTAGCTCTATCAATCATTATCAGTATTACGAGTACATTGATCTTTAACGGCACATTAGCGCTTGCGCTCCGTTATTGATATCATTTTCGGAGAAAAATGCGCCAATAATGCGGTCATTACACAAACTACACCAAGCACACACATTTGTCAACAGCAGCAATATTCTCCGCTGAGCGCTCAGGACGAACACGAAGATGTTATTAGTTAGCATTCCAATGTCACGAACTTTCTTCACAAACGATATGATGTTGTGCGTCTGTTAATTCTTTAAGGGCGAAATAACTCTGAGTGTCAAAATAACATGTAATTTAAAAATAAACCAGCAGATGGCCCACCCTTTATTAATTTTTGAAGTTTTTACCAGATATTTGTAATGTAATAGATAGTACATACTGCTATAATATTCCACTATCCCTATTTCGCTCATTGTTATAGTACATGGTCGGAAGAAAAAATAGCTGGTTCTGCTACTTTTTTTTAGTGCGCTTACGGCAAGCGTTCATCACATGGACATGACTTCAAGTTTTTGCTCACGGATGACGATGTTACCACTATTTCATTTAGTTTCAAGGTTCCAGTCCCAGAAAAAAAAAACCTTCTTGTTCACGGTCCTACCACTCGCGAACGTCTGCCAAATATCCGAGAGTTAAATTTTCATGAGAAGGTTCTCTCAATCGAAGAAATTGACCTTCGTATACGGCATGAAACAATACATCCCTACTACCCGCGTGTTACACATAACGAATGGCTGCGAGAAGTTAGGCCAGGTCCTATATGGGCTGTTAGCGCCAAAAATACATATTGTTACAAAAGTGGGGAACGACCAAGTCGAACCACCACCACTACTAGTACTACTACTAGAAACTACAAGAAAAGAAAAAAAAAAGACTCACATCAATAAACCGCTGTCGTCAACCGCTGCCATCATCCGCTGCCATCAACCGCTGCCTTCGCCGCCCACAGTTGTCCAATACAACCCGTCTGGTTGTCTGCAGCCATTCGCAGCGAAATTCTCCTCTCGCCTACACTTCACTTCCTAAAGAGACACGAGATTAAAATAAAATTAACACACAGGTAATGAATCTCACCTCCAACTTTAGGCACCTTCCAATACTCCACCAACACACCACCTCTCCAGAGTCATCTTGCTTGCCCTAGCAAGCATCATCATCAACCCTCGGCGCCGAACCAGCGGGTTACCTCCAGCGCCTCCGTCATGTCCATCAGCCGTCACCTATTGAAAGAAAAATTAATTAAAAAGGTAATTTCACAAGTACCTCACTACTCACCTGTTCTCTTCCAGTATCCATTACACCATCGAAGCGCAGTCGCCTGAAAAGAAACCCACCCGCAATATCTACCTGGGAAAAGTTTCACCGCACCAAAAGTAAACAACCCCGATTTCAACTTGCGCAATTGTACACGGCTGCACCTGCGCTGGCACAACCGCGGACCCCTCGATTCACAGCAACGATGTCGGCTTTCCCCATGGCATAGGCCACCGAGGAATCCAGTTTCGTTTACTGGAACAAAAGGATCGAATACACTCGCGAAAAACACAACCGAGAAAGGCAATAATGGCAAAAGAAAAAAAGGTAAACAAAGATCTTAACCACTCACCTGTTGCAGAGGGTATCCAAATATAGCCGACAGCAAGCTGTGGCGTGTGGACAATGATCTTCATTGGAGTGCGGGTGGACTTCGCACTCCTCCCAAACGGGAAAACACCTGGATTTATCGACCCAAGAACACTCAAATTCGAAGAACGAACAATCCAGGTCGACGCAGTACACCGCGCGGGACTGCTGCCAAGAGGAACCGCACTCTCCTGGAACTTGGTGTCGGAACGTTTTCCGGTATTGATGGTCGGACGGACGCACACACTCCCGAATCAAAATGAGACACTTTTGCAAAAAGAAAACGCCCGAAAAACACAAGAAAACACGGAAAATACCCGGCGCGGTGGAAAAAAAAAATAAATTGTCGAAAAACAAAAAAAGAATGGGAATTCTGACGTCTGTCAGCAATGTCATCCGGGGCACGTTCAGTACACTTTTTGATGCGGCGCTCCCATTCGGATATTCTGCGGGTTGGGTTACATTGGTGTGCTGTAGGATAAAAGGGAAATAATTGGGAATGGTTGGGAAAATACAGGAGCGCGGTTTAATCGCAAGAAAGCGACGAAAAGTGGCAAAAAGAGGAAAAATGCAATTACAAGAGTAACTCCAGGTTCTCCGAGACGATAGACCCCTCGTTGGAGAGGGAAAATTACGGGCAATCAGGAAAAATGGGTGACGATGGCAAGGAAAAGGTGGACAAGTGGAAAATTGGGATAGAAAATTTTCCAAAATGGCGGAGGAAAAATCCGAAAGGCTGGAAGGTAATTGGAAATTTTCATAATTTTTTTTGGAATCTTTCCAGGCGCGAGTGAGATGACAAGAGAGGACGGATAGATTCAACGAGGGAAATTTTGGTGGAGAGTTGGAAGCGTTTAAAAGGAGCGCGTTCGGCAAGAGAGATTGGCTTTTTGCTGGTGATAGTCATCGTGTCATACTCGGAAGTCCGTCGGGGTTTTAATCGAAGAAATCGGAGAAAGACCGAAGTAACGCGGAAGTACCGGACTAACAGAGCAACGCGGAGAAACGAAGACAGCCGGAGAAAAGACGCAGCACAGAAAAAAAATTCGAACAACAACAACATTTCTAAAATTAACAACAACAAAATAAAACCTCTCGGGAACCAGAAATAAATCTGCTGAAATTAAACTAAGAAGTGTTTTTCTTTTTTCTTCGCCGGTGCGTTTTCTTGTTTTTTTGTGATTCACTCTCGCTTTTTCCTCCCTCTTCCAGCTGCAGCCCGGGGTCGCCACCGATAACCCCCCCCAGAAGTGTAACACTGGTGTCAGATGTGGGGTTTGTCTGAACAGAGCTAAGGTTAGTTCTTTTCCACGGAAGCATGGAAGCTGAGGAGGTTCGCCAACAATTCGCTGCGCTGACGACGATGCTACAAGAGCGAAGTCTTCACGAGCGCACATTCTGGGAGACGAAATTGGAGGACTTTAAAGCAGAGCTAGTCGGTAGGCAAAAGAAGACGGAGGACCGAATGGAGGCGTTAGAGAAGACCTTCAGCGACAGGAATTTTACGCCCACAGCCGAGCAGCACTCGTCGCCTCATCCGGTATCCGAAGACACCGCTAAGCGGACGATGTTATCGCATCAGCTGGGAGCAGACGACGAGCAAGGTGGTTGTAGCATGCAACCAGCTACTCACGAAAGCGAGGTATATCATACACCTCGCAAAAACACAGGAAACGAAGGCGCTCTTTGTCAGCCGACCACCAGGGAGTCGTTAGGTAAGCAACCAAATCGGGCAGTGAATTTCGGGGTATTGCAGCCGTACGATGGACAAGCGTCTTGGGCTGACTATGAACGGCAGTTCGAAATCATCGCTGCTTTCTACGGTTGGACGGTTGAGGAGAAGGCGAACGGGCTGGCCTTGCAGCTTCGGGGAGAAGCATTGCCCGTGCTAAGTGCGCTTCCTAGAGGGAAGCCTTTATCGTATGGGGCACTCACTAGTCTCTTGCAGCAGCGGTTCGGTCTGGATCACCATACTAGCTACACTATGCTCCGGAACCGAATCCAGAAGCCACGGGAGACATTGGCGGAGTTCGCCATCCAGCTGCAACGACTGTCGGTTGCCGCCTTTCCGGATTGCGGAGAGAAGGTGTTAGAGGAGATCTTGCTGAGCCAGTTCATCGAGGGAATTCGTGACGAACAGGTACAAAACTTCGTCACCGTTGGGCGTCCTCGAAACTTGCAGGAGGCCCTCCAAATTGCGCAGGACATGACGTCGCGGTTTGAGCGAAGGAACCATCGGGCAGTGTGGATGGCGTCTGACCAGTCGAACTCAAGGCAGGATCAAGAGTGGCAGACGGAGAATCCGATGGCTCGTGGGACTCTGGGCCAGTCGGAAAACTAAAGACCACTGGTCCCAAGGAGCAGAGACCAGTGGTGAAGCGTAGTGTCGCTCCACCGGACAATAAAAACAATTTCAATCTTTCTTCCAGCAACCTTTCGGCCCAGACCCCGGCAGCATCCAAGTTCGTAGGTGCACTAAGCGGGACCAGCTTATCAGTGGATGCTTACATTGGAGGTGAATTGTGCAAAGTAGTCATCGATACGGGAGCCAATGTGTCGATTCTGGGAGAGAAGTTTTTGCCAGAAAAGACGCGTATAACCGGTATACCTGTACAGATCGAGGGCATTTCGGGAGGCACAATTTGGACTCTGGGCAATGCGAACGTCAGCCTTGTTATCGACGGGAAGGAGTACTCCCACTCTTTTGCGGTGGTGAACCGTAGGGTACCAAACATCCTTGGGATCGACTTTTTAATGGAGCACCGATGCTGCGTAAATCTCAGCGAGGCACTGCTGGAGATCCAAGGTAAGAAACTGCCCTTACAGGTGCCGGCTAGCGCTCAAACGGGTCTCCTATCCACCGTTCTACCACAAACGCTCCCATCAAAGTCCAAGACTCTACTGGATCTGCCGCCACCGAGGATTATAACGGGAAACGACAGTTTGCTCGAGCCAAGTGCAAAGATCCAGCATCGACCGGGACTCAGACATGGCAATGCAGACGCGCTATCCCAGAGACCTATTGGAAGCGGCAAACACTGCATAAGGGCTGAGGAAGAGGTACAACCAGGTACATCGCAGAACGCACCGACCTATGTGATAGAGCTCCGCCAACGGCCACAAAAAGGCCACGATGTTGCACGGATACATCCTCAAACGGCAGCAGATGCAAAGAAGGCCAGGTATGATCTGAAATCGAATTCTACTAATTTTCATTTCGATCAACAGGCATGGTTCTACAACCCAAAGAGGCGGAAGGGTTTATGCCCGAAGTTGCAAAGCGACTGGGAGGGCCCAGTAAAAATCGTCGAACGGGTATCGGATCTAGTCTACAGCATCCAGACCACAGGAAGCAGAAAAAGGAGAGCGGTTCACATCGATCGTCTAGCAATTACGCAACCCAAGGTGAAACTCAGACGGAACTTTGAGTTTTTAAGACGGGGGCAGTGTTACAAAAGTGGGGAACGACCAAGTCGAACCACCACCACTACTAGTACTACTACTAGAAACTACAAGAAAAGAAAAAAAAAAGACTCACATCAATAAACCGCTGTCGTCAACCGCTGCCATCATCCGCTGCCATCAACCGCTGCCTTCGCCGCCCACAGTTGTCCAATACAACCCGTCTGGTTGTCTGCAGCCATTCGCAGCGAAATTCTCCTCTCGCCTACACTTCACTTCCTAAAGAGACACGAGATTAAAATAAAATTAACACACAGGTAATGAATCTCACCTCCAACTTTAGGCACCTTCCAATACTCCACCAACACACCACCTCTCCAGAGTCATCTTGCTTGCCCTAGCAAGCATCATCATCAACCCTCGGCGCCGAACCAGCGGGTTACCTCCAGCGCCTCCGTCATGTCCATCAGCCGTCACCTATTGAAAGAAAAATTAATTAAAAAGGTAATTTCACAAGTACCTCACTACTCACCTGTTCTCTTCCAGTATCCATTACACCATCGAAGCGCAGTCGCCTGAAAAGAAACCCACCCGCAATATCTACCTGGGAAAAGTTTCACCGCACCAAAAGTAAACAACCCCGATTTCAACTTGCGCAATTGTACACGGCTGCACCTGCGCTGGCACAACCGCGGACCCCTCGATTCACAGCAACGATGTCGGCTTTCCCCATGGCATAGGCCACCGAGGAATCCAGTTTCGTTTACTGGAACAAAAGGATCGAATACACTCGCGAAAAACACAACCGAGAAAGGCAATAATGGCAAAAGAAAAAAAGGTAAACAAAGATCTTAACCACTCACCTGTTGCAGAGGGTATCCAAATATAGCCGACAGCAAGCTGTGGCGTGTGGACAATGATCTTCATTGGAGTGCGGGTGGACTTCGCACTCCTCCCAAACGGGAAAACACCTGGATTTATCGACCCAAGAACACTCAAATTCGAAGAACGAACAATCCAGGTCGACGCAGTACACCGCGCGGGACTGCTGCCAAGAGGAACCGCACTCTCCTGGAACTTGGTGTCGGAACGTTTTCCGGTATTGATGGTCGGACGGACGCACACACTCCCGAATCAAAATGAGACACTTTTGCAAAAAGAAAACGCCCGAAAAACACAAGAAAACACGGAAAATACCCGGCGCGGTGGAAAAAAAAAATAAATTGTCGAAAAACAAAAAAAGAATGGGAATTCTGACGTCTGTCAGCAATGTCATCCGGGGCACGTTCAGTACACTTTTTGATGCGGCGCTCCCATTCGGATATTCTGCGGGTTGGGTTACATTGGTGTGCTGTAGGATAAAAGGGAAATAATTGGGAATGGTTGGGAAAATACAGGAGCGCGGTTTAATCGCAAGAAAGCGACGAAAAGTGGCAAAAAGAGGAAAAATGCAATTACAAGAGTAACTCCAGGTTCTCCGAGACGATAGACCCCTCGTTGGAGAGGGAAAATTACGGGCAATCAGGAAAAATGGGTGACGATGGCAAGGAAAAGGTGGACAAGTGGAAAATTGGGATAGAAAATTTTCCAAAATGGCGGAGGAAAAATCCGAAAGGCTGGAAGGTAATTGGAAATTTTCATAATTTTTTTTGGAATCTTTCCAGGCGCGAGTGAGATGACAAGAGAGGACGGATAGATTCAACGAGGGAAATTTTGGTGGAGAGTTGGAAGCGTTTAAAAGGAGCGCGTTCGGCAAGAGAGATTGGCTTTTTGCTGGTGATAGTCATCGTGTCATACTCGGAAGTCCGTCGGGGTTTTAATCGAAGAAATCGGAGAAAGACCGAAGTAACGCGGAAGTACCGGACTAACAGAGCAACGCGGAGAAACGAAGACAGCCGGAGAAAAGACGCAGCACAGAAAAAAAATTCGAACAACAACAACATTTCTAAAATTAACAACAACAAAATAAAACCTCTCGGGAACCAGAAATAAATCTGCTGAAATTAAACTAAGAAGTGTTTTTCTTTTTTCTTCGCCGGTGCGTTTTCTTGTTTTTTTGTGATTCACTCTCGCTTTTTCCTCCCTCTTCCAGCTGCAGCCCGGGGTCGCCACCGATAACCCCCCCCAGAAGTGTAACAATATATACATGGTCACCAATAGATTTCTGAAGGGTGAGGGCCAGTTGAAGGGCAACTAAAAGTGATAGTTGAATAAAGACGCGTTCTTCTACCCTGGCCAAACCTCTGAGTAAACTCTTCCACTTATCGTATTCCACAGGGACTTTTTCGGATAGATTGAAACTTCCACACGTACAGACAATTCGATAAAACGTCCCCCTCTAACTACCAACCAGTAGTTTTAACGTCAGTGCTGTTACAGGTCATGGAAAGCATAGCATATACCACTACCTTATGAGTTATCGTACAAGAAACCATCCAGTAACGGCCAGTGTGGTTTCAGGCACACAGGGGAGATAATGGTAGGGCCTGCCAGAAAAATGGAAACAGTTCATCCAACTTCGTGATTAATGAATAGTTGTTGCCCTTGATATCTCTAAGGCTTGGTATATTGCGCTCGTTAACAAGCTTGGAGCTTATCGTATGTTATTGATACCTATGACATTTCTTGCAGGTTATATTAAATTACCATTCTTGACTAATGCCGGTGTTTCCATGGTTTAATACTCTCCCAAACCATTTTTTTTGCGCTGTCTTCCAACAACTTGTTGACGTTACTCGTAATCCAAATAATTCGTTCGCACTCTTGACCTCGCTTATTCGTTCCCAAATCGTACAGCGGCAGCGAATGTGTCTACCGAACTCAACTCTCACTTCGATGTTATCATCAATTGGGGTGGAGTTAATATTGAGGAATCTAGATAATATTTTGTCAATGTTTGTCAAAAGGTGAAGCTAGATGTCTTAAATTCTTTAAAAGGTGTAAAGGTTTTCTATAAAGCTGCGGGCTTCTATGAAGCTTATGTTTGGGTGAGAGCTTCAGTCACATGCTTGAATTTACTTGATCGTGTTCAGCGACTAGTTTGTAGATGGATAGATGATTATTTATATGCAGTCAAATTTCTTTGCTTGAACAGTGTTGGAAACTTGGCGCTCCGGTACCGGTATTTTCACCATAAATGTTCCGAAGAAATAATAGTTGTTGTGTTTCTCCTTGCTTGCTTTCGCTCATACCGAAAGTAGAAGGTAATTTTTTATTATCCAACTTGAATGTTCAATACAATCAATCTGTCCACTCCTTAACCCTTAAATGCATTTTATTTTACTCAAAAAAAGATTTATTATATTCAGATTAATAAAATAATAAAAAATAGTAAAAAAAATCAATATGCATATTTTCATACATTTTTTTATTAAAAAACGTCCTGTATCAAAAATGAAACTCTATGCATTACAGACTTAAAAAAAGGGGTAATAAGGGTTAACTTTTCCCTTTTTCCTAACATTCAATCTCTGGGTTTTCAAAACTTCAAAGACAAAAGTGCTAAGAGGTGCAAAACATTGAAAAAAAAAATTGAAATTTTCTGCAGTAAAACTTGTATAGATTTGACCCTGAAGGTATAGCTTCTACTAGCTGTGATGATTTATTGCCATCATGATTACATCCCCTCGTTGAAATGATTGAAGACCGCCACCGCAAGCTCATCCTTCAATCTTTGACAATTCATAAGTCTTCTGTTGTCGTCAACAAAAAAAAAAAATTCATGGTCTACAATTTCAATAATTATAACACATTACTGGCGTCTTCATCAACCGGAAAATGCGATGGTACACAAGTTAGTGAAATATCTGGTCGCCTTAATGAATTATAGAAAAAGCAACATTATGATATTATTTAATCAACGGAATGACTTACGTACGTATTGAACATTTGTACGCATTTTCTAAATTCATCATCATGTTTTTCAATATCTATCAGTAGAGGTGATAAGACACCCTAATGGTTTCTTACAAGGGCATACGAAATGATCCGTCTATTTAATCTATAATTAATTACTTTTCTCCGAAATGAATATGCAGAAATGTATTCCATGTGCTATGATATATGGATTCGTGTTACACTCACAGAGTGTAATAAATTCTATTAACGTTGTGGTATTAACCCACAATTTTACTCTGCTGATATTAGATGTACGAAGACGAAGGTACATATGTAAGCATCTGCTGCTACATATGTGGGACGTGCACCCGGTGTACGTACATGTCTAAAACTGACAGCTATTAATGCCAATAATTCCTTACTGCTGAAGGCATCAAGCAACGATACCAACACAACACTTATTCAGATAGGTAAGCTCCTTTAGGGACATATGACTACGAAGGGGTAGCCTTGATTAAACATTCCAAAAGATAACAATTTCCATTTCCTGTGGCATTCATTATCCTGGTTTTTGCTGTTGATGTTGATGGCATTAAGTTACTTGGCAGCAATAAAGGCACAAAATCAATTAAATTATTACTGGAGGTGTAATTGATTATTGAAATAGGGTTGCTGATAGCTTTTAGTCTTTATTTAAAATATTGCTGATGAAATTGACTACAACATAATTATAGGGGACCTCAAAAAATTTCGTGTGCAAAATTGAAAGTGGTTAGCTAAGGATCGATATGTCTGAAAAGATCCAGGTCAGGTCTGCAGCATCACCTAAAGCACATTTTTTTGTTGTATATTTTTTCCTCTTTAGTAGGACAAGAATCATTTTGATGAATAACGTAGAGGAAAGATTTCCTCAGAATTATTGTATTATACTTTTCTTTGTCAGATGAATAGTTTTCGAGCTACATCCCGTTAGAGTTTTCATATTGGCATATTGGTTACTAGATATATTTTTAGTTACAAGATGTATTAACCAACTAGACTTATAGCCAATCAATATTAGGTATTTGAAGTTGAGAGTTTTGCAAAAAAACCTTGCTTTTTAATCTACTACTTGGTCGATAAAGCCTTTTATGCCTATAATCTATAGATATGCTTGAAGTAGGCCAAATCGTTTTGTAACACCCTGTATTTTGAAAATTGATTGAAGATGAAGCTCTGTATATCGTAATATATGGTTTTTATTGTATCATGGATTAGGCGTGGGACCCACATAAATGGAAAACTGTGTATGTGAGAGAAGAAGTCTGTATTTTCCCAACAACTTACATTTGGCAAATCGAAAATATGAGCACCTTGCGATACTATTATAAAATATACAGGGGCTTCGCAAAAGGTGTTGGAAAACACTCATATATTACTAAATTTTATGTATGAAGGAGGATAATTTTCTTCGGAACACCATGTATTTTGAAAATCGAGACCCACCATATCCTCCGCAGCTCATACAATATATCTGCGAAATTTCACTTGTCTAGTCGATCCGAGTTCGTTTCGATGAGTCCGGACTCACGTACTGATATTGGAAAATTTTACATGAGGGGAAAATAAAATGTTATTTGCAACACCCTGTATTTATGCATAACTTCGGTAAGGTTTTTCCTATGCTATGTTCTATAAGTGTGCAGATTTTGTAGTTTTTTAGCTCATAAGCGTGGGAGCCGTGGCTCAGTGTTTAAACTGCGCGATCACTGAGCGAGAAAATAAAAGTTTTCTCAAGGTCCCTAATGCATCACTACCTTGTAATGGATTAATCTACTACTTAGTTAACGTTGTCAATTTCTCTTACTAAAAGTCTAGTACAACCATTGAACTGTCAACTGAATTATATCTAAAAAAAAAAATCTCTCTTATTTCTTTTGGGACTCGGCTGTCTATTATTTCAGTCTGTTTGTGGGCTGTTAGCGTCAAAATATTTTTATTTTTTATTATTTTTTAGCTCATCTCTACAATATTCATAACAAAGATTTTTGTTCTAGGACGTACCTACTACAGAGGAGATTAAATTGAGCATCAGTTTTTCAAAATGACGGCAGAAGCCATTTGTTAGGGAGGGAGGGGGTGCAGAACTAACTAAAACTAACATTCAACTTTCACACTAGTCCCCTTCTTTGTTTCAATTGATTGCACTACCATTTTCTGATTTAAATTTTTAAAATTTTTTAGTAACAATCAATCATGATTTTTATTTCTTCGAATCAGATTAAATTTTTTTAATTCTATTAAATCAGCAATAAAAATCAGATCATGATCTACATTCATTTTAGTTTTTTGGATCAGATTTCTCCACCTACGAGTATAAGACAATATTTAATTGTTGAGCTGCCCTGCTTCCCAAATCGGTTAAAATCGTTGCAAAGCTCCACAACTTTTCTACCTTTAACATTTATTCGTTTGCCTTTCGATTTTGGATTGGAATGCTGTTTCTTTATCTGCTGTTAAGATCATTTATTGCCATCATTTTTAAAAATTTAAATAAAAATCAGGGGAAAATTAATCCTAATCCGGTCTGGAAAATCAAGATCGTGACTCGAAAAATCGATCTTCGAAAGATGAATTTTAAATAGATGTTTCTGCTGAGACTATTTGAAGACATGTTTTGTTCGCCATATGTGCAGACTACAGTGATCTTGAAATATACTCGTAATTGTTTTTGAAAGTCGCTCTATCGTTCGTCCACAAGATTCTCGCCGAGTTGGAGGGTTCTGGCGGCAATATTTTGTCTGTTTCGAAACGTAAGAAGCATTCAACATTTCTGGATAGCAACGAAAGCCCGGAACTAGTTCAAGTGCAAATTCGTATTCACCAAGACCCGAGAACGTCGATGAGATCAATTCCTTGGGACCTTCAAGTATCTGAACGACTAATTCTCGGTGTAGTTCATGAAACCATAAGTCTTATGTATGTCATGAGAAGTGGCCAATTTATGTCGGAGAACCAGCTTGTACTCCGAGGAAAGTGGCTATTCAACAAGTTGAAGTATCCCGAAGATACAGGCTGTTTTTTTGGTTTTGGCCCAGAGGAACGACAGATGGCTGTATGTAGAACCTTCAGATGTCCATCGTGTGATGCACACCAAGTTTTCTGCCAGTGTAGTAGTGAGCAGTGCAGGTTTTGTTATCTCTCCCCTACTTTTTACCATTTTAGAACAATTAAACATATTTAAATCTCGTAAGTCATCATCAGGGCCATATTTCTTTAAAAGCCTTCTGCCTGCGAATATGTATTATATTAAGATTTTCTCAGATTATGGAGAACTTATGTGTAGCGAAGAAGTGTTGGTATACCTCGGAATTTTTTTTTTTAATCATTAGGTTGTACTTCTCTTTTAAAAATAAATTAAAAATGATGACCGAATTTATATTACTGAGTGTTTCTACCCCGACTTATCGCTGGCATCATTTCGTCATCGTCGTTATAAAAGTGACACACAAAGTTAATTTTTTGCACGTTTTGGAAGCAAAAGGTATGTTTCTACATACGGAAATTACACAAAGACACCATTTAATCACCATTTTATATAATTTTAACAATGACATTGCCTGATCAATTCGGATATACGGCGTCGGATACACAATTTCTAGCAGTCTCAGAGAAAATGTTCAGACATTTCCGGCATTAGATATATGACACACACGTCGTATATAATTACGTACTTAAATCCTTGAACCCCTTGAGGGGTATAGGGCGTCAACAACGCCTGCGTGTAATCTTCTTAGGAGTTCTGCAACGTGTTTGAGCTGCCTGCAACTCATTCTCAAAGAACTTGATTCCTCCTCAACTGTCCTGCGCCACGTTTGCCTAGGGCGTCCCGATGTTCTGCCTGTCTGCGTAAGCGGATTGCACTGCAGCGCGTATTTCGCAGTGGAGTGGTACCCACCTTCCAAGTATTGCACCAATACAGCAGTACTGATTCCAAGTTGGAGCGCAACAGTCGCAGCTTGGTTCTTAAGCTGAGAACATTGCTTCTCCAGACTTAGCATTTCGAACGCAGTTTCTGCCTTCCCGATTCTGCTACATACATTCAGTTCGGTGCCACCGCGGTCAACCGAGGCCACACTTCCTAAGTATAAAAAGTTGTCTACTTTCCTGGGTGCGGGTGTTAGAAGTACTCAGGGCTTTTGTTTTGGCTGTGTTTATCTTAAGCCCCACTTTGTTTAACTGAGCTTCTAGATTTTGGGCCAACAGATGATTATACGATTTGAAAGTAGGCAACCATCGTCAGCGTAGTCGAGGTGTTTAAGATAAGTTGTCATAGTCCATCGAATTCCATTGTTAACTTTCGTCAATGCTGCACGGAGTACATCGCTGATGACCACCAAGAACAACAGCGGTGACAGTATGCACCCCTGACGAACTCCACTTTGAACTTCAAAATCCTCCGACACCTTACCATTGTGTAAGACGTGACACTTTCTTCCCTCGTATGTAGCCTTGATAATAGCTGGTTGACCTCCTGCGCAAGGTCAACCAGATAGCATCTCGATTCAAACTGTCGAAAGCCTTCTCGAAGTCGATAAGCAGTAGATGTTGCGGAGACCTATACTCGACGCATTGCTCTATTATGATCCGTAAAGTGTTTATGTGGTCGATGCAGGAGGATACAGCACGAAAGCATGCCTGCTCGACATCAAGAGTTAAATCTAAATGTTCCTTAATGCGTTCTACTCGTAATATGATTCTAGCTATTATCTTGGCTACGGCCGGTAGAACGCATATACCTCTCCAGTTTCCACAATCCATCAGATTTCCCTTTTTTGGAAGCTTGACGATCATTCCTCTTTTCCACTCCTGGGAAATTTATCATTTCCTACGCTCTCTGTACGCGTATGAGCGGGTGTAGCAGTTCAGCCGATGCGTTTGGCGCCACTTGGATATTGATCCAAGCGGCGCCAAACACATCCCAGCTTTGTTTTTCCTTAGGGACTTGATTACTGCTGTTATTTATGTTTTACTGGGAGGTCCGGTGCGAGTTCGGGAATTTGTTGATTCGGAATTAAGGTCCGAGATCATATCACCATCGTCTAAGTGATTAAGAACTGTAGCGAAATGATCTCTTCATCTAGTGAGCTGATCCTCATCAGAAATCAGAAGGTTCCGATCACCAATGAGCTCCTTGGTGATGTTATAAACAGTCCTACTGTCACACCTGCTTGCTCCTTTTTTAGCCCTTGAGGCAAGTGAGTCGATGTACTGACGTTTGTCCCGCCTTACACTATGCTGCACTTCCTTCTTCTTCACACGATATCACGATACTCTCTACAGCAATGGCCGCTACAATCCGAGCCTTGATTGCTTTACGCTCATCGATCCATCTCAAGGTGTCAGCCGATAGCCATGTGCGATGGATATTCTGTCTTTTACAGGCGTAGGTGCGTGCACCAGTTGCAAAAATATTTTTCACAGCATTCCAGTGGTCATCCACGTTTTCCTGTATTGTCAGTATTATATATAGTTTGTCCCTGAATTGTCAGTATTGAACTTGGTAATGTTGAGCAGGTTTGGGCGATTGCTTTTGACGGATGCAGTATGAAGGCGTATAATAGCTAACATAAGATTTTAATCGCGTTCTTCCCCGATGTCGGCTCCACGTCTGTTTCGGACGTCTAGAAGACAATTTCTGAAGCGGCGGCTGATCGCAATGTGATTGATCTGGTTGAAAGTTTTTTTTTTAGAAGGAGGACTTTTGGGACTTAACCAACCATATCTTAGACCATCTATGCATTCTGTCGATATCTACCTAGTGGTTCTTATTTTAATCGTACATATAAATATGATATGTATGTATGAACGATTTTTAAAACCCCGCTAAGAATATCCTGTTCCCATGCGATTCTGATGAATTTCAGATGGCGTTATGGTAACAGTACACGAAAGTAAGAAATAATTTTCATTCAAATTCATCGATTCTTGGCATCAATTTTTTTTTTTTTTTTAGAAATTGTGCAGCTCAACCAACCATATCTTACCACCAAACTTTACGGGTTTTGTAAAGACAGTATCTATACAATATACCAGGTGGTTCTTAAGTTCTTTCCGGGAACATGCGAAGCGTCCGGCGTAGAATATGTGTGAACAACCTAAAAACTCTGATGTAGTATATATTCCGATGTAGTATTTATGTAGCACATTATTAGGTCAGTCTCTTGACAATGGGTAAGAAATTAAAAGCCACTCAAGACAGAAGTATATATATACCGACCTGATTTTTAAATAATGAATGTAAAATGCATTTGAAAGTTAAATTGTGAAGGAGATGTTTAATAATAATAATATTTTGGCGCTAACAGCCCAATGTAAGGCCTGGCCTAGCTTCTCACAGCCACTCGTGCTTTGCTCCCCCCGAATGGTTGGGACCTACAGTTTTATGCCGTTTCCGAAGAGCAATTTTTTCGATTGAGAGATGTTTAATTCACTTAATTATTTGTCTTATCCATAAAATTACTATATATAGTATGAATATATGTGAAAGATACCAGAAAATAGCCTCTATTTGTTACAAAATCTAATATAATTCGAATTACGTGCTTAAAAGATCCCTCACAAAATGTACTTCATATTCCATTACTCCTTCCCGGTCTATTTTGAATGTGTACTCGAATACCCGGCGAAAACGAATACTGCTATTCAACAGTGATGGGCTGTATGGATGGATAAATTCCAGGAAAATTGGCAAAAATTGCCAGGATGTTTATTCGCGGGAGATTATTAAATTTTTATGTAGGCGCACATACGAGCAATATTTATTTATCTTTTTAACTGAAATTTACTTCGCCGTCTGACTTTGGTCACAAAGTGTACAAGTCGAAGAATTCCTTGTCGATGAATACCTCCATCGACTCGATCAAGTTACCTTGCGTAAATTCCTGGAAGTTTTGATTTCATAATGGAAACTGGTGTGCTGTTATAACAATTCTGTGCTCTTAGTCTCGCCACAGTCTTTCAAAGATGTCTACACCTACATTTTATTTCAATTCAAAATCGAGTACCAGCAAAGCTAACAGAAACGAAGCTTCGGAACTCAAAATGTAATGCACCAACCTAAAACGGAATGTGACCGACATTTTAATGATCAATTTCCCCATGTCTGATGCAGTAGTCTTCTTGCTAAAACTTAATAAACATAATCATAAGTTTGGCGAACTTGGGTAACAAAATTATTAACTACTCCGTTCATACTGAAATGGCGCGCATAGCTATAATTCTTCCACATGTGTCTGTTTCAGTACTCTTGTGTTCGTATCAAAGTTTAGCTCATCATCTCTAATGGATTCAATTAGCTAAGAGAAAGTTTTGTTTTCGGTACGACACACTGCGCACACACATGATGAACCATCTTAGCAAGGAATGGAGCAATCATTCCTTTGCCACAAGCTCGCATTTAATTAAGGTTCTCGCATTCGGTTGTTCATTCCCCGTAGGTAGTAATTAGAATCGTCAAAGTGCCAAACTGCTAAAAAGTCATTGAAGCGCATGTTCTCACGGCATCATTAGAAAAATGCCTGGGGTCGTTGATGGAAAACTTTTTTTTTCATCTCAAAAATCCTTCACATTTGAAAATTTTTCTATTTTCTTTGAAGCATACAGTTAGGGTCAAAGGTTAAGGTACAGTTCGAAACCATACAAGCATCTAAGACCGCGTTTTTGTACCCTAATTCTTTTATTTCCCCTATTGTAGAATAATTTCTGAAAGTGCTGTAAGTTATCTATACTCGTACATGCACCTAGTTATGTAAAATAAATGCATTAGAAAAATCTCTACCGAGCCCTTCCTTTTAACTCTGACTGTATGTGAAACATTTCAAGGGACTTCAGCTCGAATGCGATATGAAAATCAATACATGTCATGATGGAAGGATTTTACGTTCATTCGGTGGGAAGAATTTGTGCTTTCGCAGCATTGAAGGGGATGTTACGAATGTAATAAGAGGAATAAATGTTCGAAATGTTCGATTCCCTTTGCATTGCATTCAATCCTGTGCACTGGGAATACTCTGCTTACACTGTGAGTTTCTATCATCAGAATAGGAGTAGGTACTTAAAGCATTTTCTTTTAAAAAATAAACATTTTCCTTTTCTCGTAACAGCACGTGTTGAGTCTTTGGCTGAGATACGAGTATATTTTTGAAAATATTTATATTTGCTAAACATATCAATGTTGTTCCTACTCAAGGCAGAGTTCTTTGTAGTGTGGTAAAGATTTTGAGAAAACAGCTTACCTTATCGTGTGTATAATAGCAAACACAATTGGGAGAATTAATTTGATCCTGAATGTTTGTCTTCTCAGTTAAAAGTAAAATAACCAAAGTGATAAATCTTATTCTTGCAAAGGTACTTTCTCTTGTCAATAAATAAAAAGACAACTATGAAAAACTTGTATCTAAATGTTTATTAACCATAATAGAGTGAAACTTTGAGAGCTCGAACTTTTTTAAGCCGAAAACCTCTATAAATCTTTGAGTTTTAATTTCCTTGATTTCGAAATGCCAGAAATTTGTTAAATCCAAAAACGAACATCGCATACAACTTGAATTCTGAAAAAATCGATCGAATTTACTTCAGTCCCGCACCCTTAGCTTCTGTAAATGGCCTATAAAATATGTCATAACACCACATAAGAACATTATACAATTCTCTGCCTGTATATGTCAAATTTCTGGATTCATAATCTCAATAACTCAAACCTCGATATGGCGAAACTACGATAACTCCAAGAAGGGTTAAAATAAAACTGTAATAAATCGATCGTAGCAGTTTAGAAATTTGGATCAGTTAAATGCACTGAGAAACATGATGGTTTCGTTACAAGAGTTGGTAATTGTGACTTATCGTCAGATTATATTCCAGTGATTCCGTCACTAAGTGAGACGGAAGTGAAGGAAAAATTAATCTCAAGTTTGTAAACAATAGCATGAGCTAAATTCAGAGAAAAGTTAGAATGTTTTATAAACCTAAGATTTCCTATGGAAACAAACGGGCAAATTGACCATGAAGTTTAACAAATCTTTGCTGATGTTCAACAGGCGGCAGAGAAAATCACACCAGCTAATTTGAACGGGAGACAACTTGAATCAAAATAACCCGTCGAAATAAACGAGTTTATTTTAGAAAAATAAGGGCTCGTAGAAAATGGCAAACCACGATAAAGCTGTTTTCAACAGTCTCAATAATGAACTTAAAAAACGAATCTGTGAATTCAAAAATAATTCTCTTAGTAGATTTGAGTAGATTTGGCCTCGTTGAGTACGATGCGCCAAGTTTTTGTCAAATCATCTACATCTTTTTGTAACCGGTAGTTTCCTTGATTGTGTTGCCCGTTGCCAATATGGGTGCGTCGTCCGCAAGTGTGGCCACAAGGGTATCTTCTAATTGCGGTATGTCTCGATTGCATGACAAATATAAAATCGGACCAAGTGCACTCCTTGGGGTGTCACACCAGTGATTTTTTTAAAGTCGTTACCGTGCTTAACACGGAAGAGTCTATCTTCAAGATAGAAATTAAGAGCTTTTTCGTTAGGTGCTTTTCCTGGTTTTAATACCATAAAAACTTCTGCGACTTTCAATTGACTTGGTACGTATTGTAATCTAAAAACAGCGTTTATAAGATATAACGAACTTAACTAATACTTTCACGGCAATTCTTTGAGAACCTTTCCAGTTTTTAAGTCGTAGCCAGGAGCTTTGTTAGTTTTAAGATTGCCAATTTCTTGTTTAACTTCCGCCAGCGTTTGATTCTACAACTGCTACGACGACCGTCAATGATTTGAAAGTTTCTTCTAAATGCTCAGCAAATATTTCACTCTTTTTTTGTCTATCACACTCAGCCCATTCCCCGTTGGCTTTCTCTAATGACGGTGCTTGCTTTTGGGATTTTTAAAAGCCCTTCATGGCTTTCCAAGGTGAATATTTTGTATCTTTTTCCCCGGTTAACACTTCGAGATAGTTATCTTTCAATTTTTAAAACCTCTTATCGTTTTTCTGAGTTTATGGCATAGACGGTTTAAGTATATCTTGATTTGCTCGCCTCTTTTCTTTTACCAATTCTAGAATCTCTGTGGGGTACTTAGTGCCACAATTAGCTTTGTGTAAAAGTGGAAACCATCGAAATCCGATGTGTGGGTCTTTAATACACTCATGCCTCCCCCATGTTTTTGTCTGTGGCTGTCTATTGTTGGGTGTGCGGTCATTATGTTGCTTGTGTGCGTTTCTTGTTTAGTGTTTGCATGCATTTAGTCTCCCTTCCATTCGCCTTCTCAGTTGCCGGAGTTTATAGGCTCCCCGATTCTCGCTGCTCGCTCCTCCAGGTGCAGTAACTGCATCATACTTGGTTTGTTGTATTCCAAGTTTCGCTCGTTGTCAGCAGTTGACTTGTTCTCGGTGTAACTTGGCCGCCATTTTTTTTTTCTAGAAAGCTCCTGGCCGTCGGGTGCATTCGACATTCCAGTGCATGTTCCGCATTCAGGACTTTGCTTCACAGTGCTAGCAGTACTGGTCATCGACGTGTATTTATGGAGGAACTCCCGGAAGCACCCATGCCACGATAAGAACTGTGCTATGGTTTCTTTTGAAAGTGTTACTCCACGTGGCCCTCTGTTTAATTTCGATGAATCGTTCGTCTTCTTCTAATTGAAAGGGCGTTTTCAGTGGAACGTTTAATTCGATGTTTCACTCGGTTTCGTTTATGAAGTTCTTCCAATTAGTTCTACTATTAATTAGTCTAGGAGGTACTTTTTTTTAAAGTAATATTTCACTCATAGTCAGTATAACCGGGAAAAGTCAAAACTTTCTTCGACAATAAAGAAATCTATGAGATCGAAAGATATGTTTAGCGTAAAAGTCAGCGCCAATGATAAATGTCGGCACTAGTGCATCGAATACGTTGATGAATTCTCTTTTTTGGAGTTTGCTTTTTCGGTGTGTTTTTCGAATGCTCAATGTAGTCTTATATAAACGACCCGCCTTTTGCGTTGTCGGAAGTGATATGGACAATAGATTATCCGTTAATATCACACCTGATTGTTTCTTAAGATGAGTTTCAGATACTAGACATAAACCAATTTTTTCCTTCGCTAAAACCGTTTCTAACTCGTCTTCCATTTTGCTATTCCAAGAGTCTTATTTATGGTTTTGTTAGAGCGCGGTTCTGCTATTTCTGAGGTTGTTCAGTTTTTCGAAAAATAGTCCATTTGCGACGCATTGTTCCTCTTGCGAAGATAATGGCGAACATAATGTAATGAAACGTTACCGTCTTGTTTGTTTTCTGGTGCCGCGGCTTGTGCGTATGACTGCACACCGTGAGTATTAGGTGTACTTTGCTTGTTTTGAGATGTTGCGGCTTCTGCATATTTTTGTACGTTCTTCAACTTTTCTTTTGTTGGAGCTATCCTGTCTTGTGTAGACTTTTCTTTAACAGCTTGGGCTTCCTTTTTGACTTTTCTTTAGCCACTGGCTTACGCTTTTGAATTTATGGTAACTCCTTGGTGGTACCTTCTCTGCAATAGGTGTATATGAAAATAATGCCGCCACCATTTAAAAGAACCTTAGTTAGACCCAAAAAAACAATTAAATTAAGATATTCACCACTGACATTTTGATACACCTTAATGCGGACACCCTGGATTGTAATACCAAGATTGAGAGCAAGTGAAAACAATTATTAGAGATTTCTCGCCTCCAATTTAATTTTAAGCACTTCTGTCATTGGATTAATACAAGGAGATATTTGTGGAAAAAACAATTTTTAATACCTTTTAGCGAGTATAAAAATATTTGTGAACACGGTTATATTTACTTATAACGACTAAGTTCAAGTGACTAATTCCAGCCTATTACTAATTTCACAGTCATTCAGATAGTTTACGCTTGTAACGACAGGACTAATAAATTACATTCAAAGTCTGACAATCCATGCATGCAAATATTAAACGAATCTGAAAATACTTAGATAAGTCTTAATAATATATTTAAATCAGTCAAGTGATAAAGACAAGACCCATGCTATAATTACCATAAACAAGTTAAAACGCTCTGCAGTTAAATATATCTTTCTCAGTTTAGCTGTGCTCATTGAAATTCTAAAATCACATCAACGGAATACATTTTTTTTATAAACCAAAACCAGCAATACTAAGGATATATCCGTAGACAAGAAATGTAAATTACCCAAAAAAGGGGTTGACGTGATTCGTTTTGCATGAGAAAGTAAAGCGACATTATTTGCCAGCATTATATCCAAGCTCATCCGTTGTCGTTGTATTCGTACCATCCTTCGAGCGAAGAAGAAGTTTAGAACTTTTTTTTCTGTTCATCTTCTCGCTGAAATCGAATTTTCAAAGTGAAAGGCGCGACATTAATTTTACAAAGAAACTTCTCCAATTTGATTAAGATCAAGATGTTGAGGGCGATGAAAGCGACACAGTATTACATTATTATCAATTCCAAAAATGTGTTAAAACACATAGATAAAGGGGTTGTCGTCGAATTGGCAAGCCTTAATTTTATTTTCATAGTTCAGTGACTCTCTAATAAGATTTAGGCGTTATTAGGGAGGCTTTCACTAATTGGGTTACATTTTTAAAAGGACCTACTGATGTCTTATCTTAGGTACTTTCAACCGGAAAATTAAAACAGTTTTTATGAAAAACCGCTCCATTGATTTATTAGTATTGAAGCTGGGCTATGTTTTTATCCCTTTGTGGCACAATCAGATTATGTAATTTGTCATTACGATTGGGAATTGATCCTGAAACGAATATAATTAATATCACGTTATTAAGCATTAACCAAATGTATTGTGGTACCTCCAATATGTGGTTCAAGGTAAGAAGTTTGAATTTAAGAAACGATAGGCTCAGATACATATTGTACCTATATAATAGGCGAATAAGTCATTTTCCTAGAGATCGTGATTAAAGGGGCAACCAAAATCTTCAAAAATTATTAGTAGTATGTAGGTTAGGTTAGGTGACTGTCCCTGTTCAGGCAGTGGTATACTTAGACCAATAGGTAAGCCCATTGAGATATTACAAAGAGCACCCTTTCCTAATCCTCACTTATGTGCAGAACCACTTAATCTTGGCGACAAAGCTCTTTATTTTGTAAATACAGAGCCTGGCTGAGCCACTGAGATCTTCATAGAAGTACTCTTCTTAACATTATTAGATGATATTTTCGCGTGAAATTGGATCTTAAAAAATGCTTTACAGTGAAGTCTAAACAAATGCAATGAAGCACCTATGACAAATAACCCGCATGGTATTTCTTTGGATCCCACAACTTTAGTTTGTATATATTTTAAATCAATAAATCAAGCCTTAAGGGGATGTCCATATTAACTCAGTTGCGAGCAAAATAATGTTATGCTCCGCAGGAACCCTCATTGCATGGGAGCTGGGCATTAGAGTAACACTCTCTAGATTGGAAAAACAATTTATGCAGGGTTAAGGAGTGCCAAAATGTCTGTGCTAAGTCTGAGGACATTTATAAGATGACCATTTTATAAAAATGATTTTCTAGTTAGGCAGACCTAAGTTCGAATTTTATTATCCCAGCTTTTAAACTTCTTGCGATATTCGACTTTGAAGTTCAACTTCTTAGGGTTCCGGTACCTACAAGGTAAAAATGGAACCCTTTTAGTTAAAGTCAGTTATCTGTACGTTCGCCTGTCACAGACTCATAACTTTTGAACCGTTAGACATAGAATGTTCAAATTTAGAACCAAAAATTATCTTTACTTTATCAAGTTTCTAGAAAAATTCAAAAACTGTTTATGATATCTAAGTATCTTCACTCCTCTTACGAATATCCCTAAAACTATTGAACCAACAAATTTTGAAAAATTCATTAGTATGTGTCAACTTTCAAGAATTATAGGAAAACTGTTTTGATTTTGATACATGTTTCCGAAAAATTTAAACAAACATGAGAGATAGACAAAATGGCATCTACAGCCCGCTAGCTTATTGTTCCCAAACAGCCGAACATCTAATCAATTTTTGGCATATGGAAGTGCATGAAACACAAAGTTTTCTAAAATTATTAAAAAAAAGAATTCAGATTTTTAGCACATTTTTCGAAGTATTCCAAAAGTACGTAATTTGTAATTGAGCACCATTTACGATGTAGATAGATATAGATGCTACTACATGAGACCCAGTCCTGCACTATTTATTTTTTTTGCTTAAGGGCAAGGCAAGAACAAATTCGTTTGGTTAAATAATTAATTGCAATTGATTTAGATTACATAGACTGATATGATATAGAGGCATGAGCCCCACCCCCTTAAATTTCTATAAATTTTGGAAAGGCTCGATTATCATCCCTGCCCATAAAACGTTCCGCAAGGGCGATATACCCAGCTACAGGCGCCCATTGCTAAGTTATCTTTATACCTAAGCTCTTGGGTTTATACAGAGCGCAAAATAAGCTTAAGAAGGCTCGACTCGTAAGCACAATTCTTCGCAGATCCTCCATATCAGACCCAATTACTGCGCCCTCGATGGTACCATAGGACAGCCATGACCTTTGTTTTGACTAGAAATGACATCGAATCAATCATTAAAGAATCGTACTTATGACATGAGAATATCCAGACATATTTAGTCACTTGCCGACTCTGACTGCAGAATAACTTAAATATGTTTTCTATTTGCCGCCAATAAAAACTTTTAGAGCCTAATTTGAATTAATGTCAGGCTATTTCGTAAGCGTGTTCTACAACCATCGAAATACTACAAGACTTGGGTAATATCGGCGATTTTTTTTCCAAATCCCGGAGCACGCAGACCCGATTTTCTATCCATTGTACTACCAGACAGAACTCCTTTTGTAGTAGATGGAGAATCTTGTATTTTATTCGTGTTTCTTTTTAAGTGCGGGTGGCTGTGGTGCTGTGGGTAACAAGCGAACACACTACCCACTACTCCATGGATAGTGAACTTAAATAATTTCAGTTCTTATATTGATTCTATATAAAAGTAGAGCTAACTTTGCACTTGGGCTTATCAAAAGTTGGTCAAAAGGAATTTTCAAAATCCTACGTTACCCTATAACCTTTGTGAGACCACTATTTGAGTATGCTTACCAAGTTTGGTCATCATATTTATCAAATTGACATTCAGAGAATTGGAGCTGTTCAACGGAAATTTATTTGCCTTGTGTTATGTGGTTTGGGCTGGGATAATACTTACAACTTACCTCCCTATGAGGACCAACTGAAATTGTTAAACGTACAGACTCTATCATGTCGTGATATGAACCAATTGTTTGCAGAAAGTTTTGATTGCCCTTTGCTGCTCCAAATGACCTCATTCCATTCTAATCCTCACCATTTAAGGTCGGTACCAATATTTTGCTTTGCCGCCATCGTATTGATTATGGTGTCCGAATCTCTGACCAGGATGCTACGTAAGACAATTAATGTATATATCATTTTTTATTTTTATTATTTAGTAGCAAACTCACACTGAGAAACGCTCTATACCGTAATATCTAAGTTAGTTTTATCAGCACATACCCTGACTTTACTATCCATTTAGTGTAGTTTGCTAATCAAAGATATTTTTTTTTTAAGGGGGCCCCCAGCGAAACGGGCCCGTTTCTAAGCACACCTTGAAATTATTGGAAATCTACGGGTTTGAGCAAGTAACAAATTATCTTACTATGGGCACAGAAGAATTCTCATTACAGTTAGATAATTTAGTTTAGTTTTTGGGTTAAAGAATGGTTCTGTGAAAATTATCAATCTCGAGATTTCGATCAATGTTTGCATTACTAGCAAAGTGGGTCTCTCAATTCTGTCTGTCCATCCGTGTTTTACAGCCGCCCGCAGTCTAAACGGCTGATATTGTTCGGCACTATCTAATGAATTCGACCATCGTTAATCGTTAGATAGTATGAATGATATCAACTATCGAATTCGCACTCAACAAGTTTTTCCACCATTAACTTTGGGTAAAGTCGGACATTTCGGAAGTTTGCGTACCTATTCAGCTGATTCAGTGAACTATAAAATGATGCAAACTTAATGAAAGCAAAATTGAATAAAAATAGGAATAAACGAAAGTAGTAATAATAAATTTTAATATCTATCGAACGAATGAATATTTTTATACTATCGAATAAGAATATTTGAATTAGGGTTGATGCTATCAGATAGTGTACTAGTTTTTTGGCAGAAGAAAATTGGCTTTATCTCGGATATACAAGATAGCGCAAAAGTCCTCACTCGATTTCCAAAAGTAATAATTTTGTGTGTAAATAAAAAGAATTGGTTCTGTTTATTAATTATGTTTATTTAGACGTTTAAATTTTATTCCATTAAGTCGCTAATATAATATCGGGAAAGTGGCCGCCGCCTGAGTTCCACATCATTTTCCATGATTTTCTCAAAACTTCTGGCGATAAATTCTCCACTTTTTGCGGATGCTCTCTTTTAGGGCCGCCAAGGTCTGTAGTTTCGTCGTATAGACCCGTGAATTCAAGAAACTCCAAAGAAAGAAGTTTGGAACGTTGAAATCGAGCTATGTAAATCGCATGAGAGAGTGAGAGATTAAGCGGCCGGGAAATGTTTGCTTGGGGTTGCCTGTAATTTTCACGTGATTGGCAATAGCTGATGAATTGTTTGCACTTTGCGCAGGTACATGTTCAAATCTTTCACCAAAATTCGCTGTTAATACCCAATTGTATGGCCCGTCGCTTGGTTGATATTCCCCACCGAACGGTTGCTGAGCCACTCTCCTCGAGGCGACCTGCTAAACGCCACAGTGTTTGCTCAGTTGGTGCCATACGACCAGATTCACTTTAAAACGACAAAATTCACTTTGAACCACGAACACCGGCCGATTATTTGTCAAAAACATTGACACGTTTTTGAAGAGTATAGCAATACTGTGTATTTTGCTTCTGTTTATTTCATAAAAGTCAAATGTCGCGATGACATAAGAAGCCATTTGCAAAAAAAAAAAAAATAGCAATTCAGATAGGGTGATGATTTTTGCGCGACATATATACACTTTTGTCTTATATGATTTTGTTTAAATATTGCATCTTAGAGAAATAGAGCAAAGACACCTACCTACATATATTCTTTTTTGTTTGCTTGTTCCGATTTCGAGTAAAAGTATGTACTATGAAGTTCAAACTGATTCTTGTTGTTTGTGAACCCGGTTAAAAATCCCGCACTTTATTTATACAATTTACCTGCTGTGCATTACTAATAGCTTTTAAAATTTGATTTGATTTTATAGACGGTCCTACTGCTTCCTCTATCTGGGCAAGTATTTATGTACCTATGGTTGATATGGTACTTTTTTAATTTTGGCGCCCTACTTGGGTTCAAACTCAGCTTCCACTATTATACTTATACTAAGCCATCTGCGATTTTGATTTTTACAAATTTTGTAAATGCTTCGGACTTTATTCTTCTGTTAAGTTGCAGCCTACAGAAATCGACCCCTTGATACTGACGATATTCTTGCTGGGTGTGAGAATGACTATAAGATGTTTGTCATTCTGATTGCTTATCCGATATGAATCGCTAGAAGCCGATTGCAACCATTTCTTCAGCTGAACGACTCTCTCTCTCGAGAAATTAACAGCTGAATACGTCTTTTTATTTTAACAATTAATTAACACTTTTATAAGACTCAAGAGAAAAGTTTTCAAGAAAAATATTCTATAAAATCCCGCAAAGCACACTGAAACCAGTGTACCATCATACAAAGTGAAGGAATGTCCAAATTTCAGGAATCTCCAATTTCCGAATATCTAAGATAACCTCAGACAGGTATCTGTACCCAAAAATTTAATTAATTTAATTACACTTAATAAATATTAAATAGCACAATTCATCCCTTTTCTCAATGAGTGCGCACTCCACTCGGAATTTATTCATATTTTTCATAATTAAAAATTCCAAAAATATACCTATTCTCCTAAAAACTTACTTGCCTCAATGTAAACACAACCACCCCACACACCCGCCCACATTCTCAACTTGCCCAAATCGAGGAATCGAACCCACAATGGAAAAGCAAATTGTTGCTTTAAACTCGTATAATAATCATTCATTCGGAACGCATACCAACAACTCATCGCTATCCAACCCTCTAAGGTAATCTCTTTGTGATCCACCAGAATGCATGAATACGATTGCAAACACCAGAGTGACGAAAATTTGTATCTACAAGAGCGTGTTGGCATCCATACCCCCCTTTAAACGTATGTATATATGTAGGTAGGCGATGTGTATTTGCTAGGACATCATGCATAGATTTTTCATCAGTGGAACGTTCGGAAAGCGCAAATAAAATTGAGTATAGGATTTTCTAGAATTTAATCAAGTGGGATTTTTTTTTCTTTCGGTTTTATTTTTTTATTTTTTTTTATTTTAAAAGTGTTGTCTCCAAAAGAGATGTGTATGCGCAAGAGAACCAATGGTAGTACCAAGTTTCGGAGTTGTACTGAAAAATGTATCCGTATCTAGGTAATAAAAAGCTGTTTTCTCTTTTTTACATTCCCATCCTTATTAAATATTGATTTTTTTGCCAAAGCACTGAGAGAACATAATCCTTGTTGTTGTCATTGCAACCATTGCGCATCCACCTTCCCAATTGAAAATCATATGTATGTATACAGAATGTTTACCCTAGTGTCATTTCGCATCTAACTCGTTTGTCTTGTTGCGGAAATAATCCTAAAAATTCGTGCTGAAACTCACAGGCAATACCAACACTTAAAGCAGTTGAAACTATGTGATACAGGGATTCATTCGAAGGGAGTTGCCAGGTTTGATAGATGTCCTTCATCAACATTAATTCATCTATATGCTTTAAGTCTTAATCGATTTTATTAGCTACCCAATGGTTAATTCTGATATCTTACTTTTATTTTACACCAATAGCAGCGCACAATTTTTTTTTTCTTTTTTTGCCGAGAACAGGTGGAAAATCTTCTAAAGACACCATAAGGCCCGACCGTGCGTGCTTATGGTAGTGTGAGATTTTTACTCACTAAAAACACCTCTATTCAAGATTAGTACTACAACTAAGCCGACGCTTATCTAGCAGTTTTATTTTCGCTTACGAGACTCGTGATTTTTGTATGTTCGTATGTAATTAAAAAGAATGTAGTACTTTAGGCAGGTTAAATTCCAAATGAAAGATCCTGCGGTTTTCACGACCGGCATATGTATACTATGACGCGAGGTCAAAAGGTGTTGTCCTTCACAGGCGACGAATTGAATTGTTCGCGGCAAGTAGATGAATGACGGTACGGTTACAATGGCCGTGAACACGATCTTTGTGTTTACGAGTAAATTTTGTTATCTCTTCGACGACGCTGGGAATTCCCAGATCCCGATGAATATCTTCGTTACGTATGTACCACGGTGCGCTAACGATCGTTCTAAGAACTTTATTTTCAAAAGCTTGTAGGATGTTTCTATTGCTTTTCCTGGTATAACCCCATAGTTGTAGACATACGTCCACACTGGCTTTAGCACTTGCTTTTAGATAAGCAGTTTGTTATGTAGGCTCAACTTCGAATGTTTTCCGAGTAGCCAGTACATTTGTCGGTATTTGTTTTCGAGCTCGTCGCGTTTCTTTTTTACGTTCGATTTCCATTTAAGCTTAACATCTACTCGTAGAGTCATTCCTAGATATTTTGCTTCGATCGCGGACGGTATTTGAACCGAGTTTAAATATACAGGTAGTGTATCCACTTTTTTGTAGGTAGAATTGACGTGAGTAGATTTGTTTTCGTTCAGCACAATACGCCAAGAATTCGTCCAAGCGTGTACTTTATTAATAGCATGTTTCGACTTTTCAGTTGCTGCTTCAATTGTATCGCCCGTTGTCAATATCGCCATTTCGTCCGCAAACGTGGTGACGACGCAGATTCTTTCCTGCGGGATATCACGTGTGTAGAGTACATATAGAAGCGGGCCAAGGACACTCCCTTGTGGGACTCCGGCCTCAATCTCCTTGAAGTCAGAGTAATCATTTCCGTGCTTAACACGAAAAAGTATTTCGGTGGGGTACGATCGTAAGATTAGAAAGAGTTGCCGTGGCAGTAATAGTTATACTCCAAGCCTTCGTGCCAAACCTTATCGAAAGCTTATGAGACGTCAAGAAATACACCACAACAAATCTTGTTTTCTTCGAGAGATCTCTCAATCACGTCAGTTATTTTGTGGACTTGGTCGATTGTAGAATGTTTGGTTCTAAATCCAAACTGATGGTCAGGAGTGAGACGTCTTTCGTCGATTACGGGTTGTAGTCGTTTAGAAAGTAGTTTTTCGAATATTTTAGATTTAACCGGCAATAGGGAAATAGGTCGATATGATTTCTTCTCATACAGAGGTTTGCCTGGTTTCGGGACCATTATAATCTCGGCGACTTTCCATTGTCTCGGAACGTAGAGTAATCTAGGTATGACCTTGCATAGCTCAAATATATGTAGTTTAGATAACGATTTTGAACAAAATCACTCCAGTCACGTTTTTAAAAGCCACCCTATAAGAAAAGTCTTCTACAAGATTGTTTTTTTAAATATTGTATTGAGCAAAAATCAAATATGAAATTTGATCAAAATTGTTTTAGCCGTTTTCTATAAAATCGATTTTCTTTCAAAATGGGTTATTAGTAAAGCACCGTTAATTTTGAGTGTGGAATGAAAATTCAGATTTCACCTCGAATTGTGACCCTCCTGATCCTAGATATGAAGTTTGAAGAAAATCCGTCCAGCCGTTTAAGCTGCAGTCGTGGAGCCGTGAGGCCGTGAGGCAAACGGACAGAATTGAGATACCAACTTTTTGAGTTTCTCTTTTAAAGTAATTCCAAAATTGATCACGATCTTCAGATCTACAATTTTCACGAAACCAATAGGCTACTTGTATTTACCCTTTGTAGATGTAAATAATAAGAGCAGCGGAGATATGTACTCGACGTTTTGTCGATCTCTTTGTGATCACAGAGGAAAGATTTTGAATGGAAACTTGGGTGTTCACTGTCGAGTGTGTTTCTTAATGAGTTACCTGATCCTTATCCGAAATCAATATAGAACCGTCCAAATTCTTTACCCGATTTTGAAGCAAGTTGTGACTGCTTAACAGTTAATGCTGTTAATGAATTTGTTTTGTTGTCGCATCTACTTGCTGCGTCTGTAGCTAGTTGCTTTATTCCCCCCATTTCATACGGTGCTTAACCAAGTTAGCTTCCACGTTGTCTGTGACTATTTGATATTCATTTTCAGTGCTTTTGATTCCTCATCAAATGTTCCTCATCACGTTTGCTTAGAGCGACTCATTCTCCTCTCATATGCGGTCAATCTATTACAACTTTCTTCAACGTATTGTAACGTCAGTAGGTTCCTTGCACGTTTAAACAGAACATTTTTAAAATGATGCGAGGACATACGAGTATATTACCGAACGACTGTAGCTTACAAATCTAAGTAGCATTCATCTTCCAATTAAGAAACCTTTACTGACTCTATGTTAGAACGAAGACATTGTTTTAATAACTTTTTGGCAACATTCCATAATTTTTCAGTACCAAAGTTGGCAACTCTTTCTGTCTGCTGTTCGTCAATGTTCACTGGAGTGAAGGAGATTTCTAGCAAACTAGCAAACAAACAATGTCGTTATACAGAGCTTCATTTCCCTTCATTCCTACTTGTGCTTAAACCAGTATCACTGGATTTGATTTCTTTCCCATCTATGCCCACTACCTGACCCACTTTTAATCGTTCCATCCCGTGTAGCAGAGCTATCATACAGTCGAGGTATACTATAACGAATTCACTATCATTGCGAAAATCCAAGGGTTCGATAAAACGGCAACACACTCAAAATATATCGCTTGTGAAAGTTTTTGCTTCTATAGAGTGATAAGCGATAGCGAAATTTTACTAAAAAAAGGAGAAGAGAAATGATAGAGAAAGCTAAACTATCAGTAGTGGTGTTTTCGTATGCTGTTGAGTGTGTTGTTGTTTCCTAAAATCGCAGCTCAGTATGCTGTTCTTGGTGATAATACAAATATTTATCCAGATAGTCCACTCCACTCTTCAACATGATAAATCCATGTTATACCAACATCAAGCTAAACTCTTAACTTATTTATAACCACTCCACTCTTCAACATGATAAATCCATGTTATACCAACATCAAGCTAAACTCTTAACTTTTTGGGACACCTTTATTTTCGTTCTCCAGATTTTTCTTATTTTTAGTACAGACTGAAGGATGTCGTTTCTGTGAAATCCCTTTAAAATGTTTTTAGTAGTCCCAGAACATTTGTTTACCATTTTACATATGTATACCCTGTTGCCTCAATAGGTAACATATATCCCTTTAAGGCTGGGTGCAATTATTTCCATATCCCATTAAAATAGGGCTGGATATATACGAGTACCATCAATTTGTTAAAGGCGAAAGTGTATATTGATCTTTCTACCCCTTGTAGTGTCACTACGCTTTCGCTTCTATCCTATTTTTTGTTCCCTACGAGCCGAGAGCTGTTCTTATTTGTGGCTTCCAGAAGTGCGCTTCAATAAAGTTTCAAAAATGTTACAGTAAATGTTTTTAGTTCGAGTTTGCAAATAATTTAAGTCTCCAACAGACCGAAATAAATAAATGAATGAATAACCACCAAGTTGATGGCAATTTTTCAAACCCAATCTTCTTCAGCTATAAGGCTCACTTTCATCTGAATGGCTATTTAAACAAAAAAGCAGCGATAAAAGCTTTGAAATTGCTGACAATACGATCCAATTTAGTAAAGCTGTGCCTCAGGTCTCTTAACTTGATCGCTGGTAGTTGTGACATTTCTCTGTGCTGGATTTCGGGACACAGTGACTTTCCGGGCAACTGCAGAGCGGATGATCCGGCAAAAGAGGGTGTGGGTCGGAACTTCACTGAAAATAGAGAGGAACCATCTGCTTAGATTCAATAAAGTTCCGTCGTGATACTGAATCCAGGTGGAATAGTACCAGATCTGTTTCGACGAAAGACACGCCTGCTGTTTTCCATTTTTCTGAAGAGAACGGAAAAGCATTAGTAAAATAATATGAACCTTCACGGGGCACTGCTTGATAGGTAGAGATGCTATTAGAATGGGTGTCCCCTCCGCCGACTTCTGTAGAAGCAGTAGATACGAGGAGGAGGAGGAGGAAACAATTACTTACCTTTTGTGCACTTGTCCTGCATTATCAATATTAAGAAGGAAAATCCTAGAGAAATACTTCTGTGAAGATCTTAACGGCTTGGCCAGTATTGATATTAACAAAAAGAAAGTTTTGTCTATGAATGTAGATGGTTCTGTACATAGATGCGGAGCAAAAAAGGGTTAAAACCGCAGCGATTACCCATTGTTATCTTCCTTTTGGAAGAAACTAGTCATGTACAGTTCTTGGTGCCGGAAATCTTATTCTTCTTGTTGTATCACAATGGACCTATCGTTGGTCTAAGTGTGTCTCTGTCTGAGCGGGGTGAGCCATCTTACTTAATCTAACCTAAGCAAACAAAATTGTCGTATTTGGGGTCAAGGAAATCCACGGGCTGTTCACGAACAACCAATGCATTCACAAAAAGTCACTGATTGATGCGGATTTGGGCCATACCTCTTCGAAAATTCTCTTGGAGCTGCTGTAACAGTCAATGGTGATCGATACCACTGATTGGAAGATATTATTGTGGAAGGTATGCCACACAGCGCGAGAAACAATGCAGTTATTGCACATAAAGTTTCCATGCCGCGTTATCTCTCGTTTCGGAGACCAAAATTGACCACCAAGATCGTGCGATATCACGCCGTTGGATTTTTTTTCTTTCGAGCTATGCGGTCCCCAAATGATTCCAGAGCAAAAGGACAAGATTAGACGCCTTATTTATGAACTACCGCAGGATTTGTGCCGAAAAGTAAAGGAAAATGTCATCATAAGGGAAGAGGGCGGAGGTCTGCAAACACAGCAGTGGCGCCCATTCGGCCGATATCATTTTTCATGTTTAATGCCAATGTTTTAACGACATAAAATATCAGTAGTTTAACATAAAACAATTTGTTTTAATTCAAATTTGATCTGTCCGATTGGGTAATAAGTACCATACATTTTTTTATTTATGATCCAAATAAAATATAAATAGTGATCTGGTTGTTGTTTTTGGTTCAAAAAATACAAACTATAAGTATATTTTCAATTTTTAAGAATAGAAATCATAATCCCAAATTTCATAAAGTTTCTCTTCTGATTCGAAGAAATACAAAACCCTGATTGATTTTTTTAAAAATGTCCAAAACTTTAGTTCGGAAAGTAATAGTTAAGACAATTTATTTAAGTTAATGAATTAAAATTAATAATTATGAAATGTTAGATATTTATTTTATTAAATTACAAAATCAGGCTAATATGAGATAGGAGTTAATGCCGACAGGAGTTAAATACCAAATCAAAAGATCGATTTTCTCTGATTTTGTGTCACATTTTGAAAATACATAACGCTTTTCAGGCACAGATAATAGTTGTATTTTGGACGCGACATTAGTAACCGTATTGCTTGCAACAACGGCTGTGACGGGACTGTAGCCAAACCGGATTCGATCTGTACGGGGCATTATTCTATTACATTGATTTTGCTTTAACTTCAAATCTTAGCTATTTGGAAACGATAGCATGCCCACTCGCTTAAAAATTCTGTTAAAAATATCCGAACGACAATCATTACAACTTCTACTCGTTCAATTTAATTGAAAATGAAACTGCACTGCTGGCATTGCTATACACCATCATAATCATATTGCCAATGATGTATGAATTCCTAGGGCAGCACAAAGTTACAAAAGATACACACAAGTTGCTTTACACTGAAGTGAAGGTGACTGGAGGAAGGAAAATTTACGCACTGAGAGTGCTCTCTATAAACAATTTTGATTCCAAATTAAACTTTCTGAGAACATGCGTTCGGAAAATTTTGCTGGAGAGCTTGAAAACTTTCAAACACCATTGGTGTTTTCGAAATTACGATACCAGATACCTACAGCCAAGTATTCGAGAAAACAGTTCGGAGTGGACAGTTCGCGTCGAGGGTTGGTTGAAGAGACGTCTCTCTTTTAGTCATCGGAACTCTGGATTTCAGTGCGTGAGATTTACTATCAACAGTGAGAGTGATTGTGTGTGCTCAGAAATTCATTCAATATTGCAAAAGATTTGACAAACGATAACCGACGGAACTGTTATCGTATTTCGCGAGATGAGCTCCAACGATATAATTGAGTTAAACGTTGGTGGCGTGCATTACTCGTCCACGCTCGCTACCCTAGCAAATGAAAAATCATCGCAACTATACGAAATGTTCAATAATCCCGACAGTTTAACCAAGGATAGCAAAGGTCGAATATTTTTAGACCGCGACGGTGTGCTCTTTCGCTATATCCTGGATTATTTACGAGATAAACAACTTAACTTGCCCGAGGGTTTTCGGGAAAAAACACGCCTTCGGAAAGAGGCTGAATACTACAAGTTGAGTGGACTGCTGGAATGCATGAAATCCGAATTGGACGCGAAACCAGGCGGTAGCATTACAATTGGATATCGTGGAAGTTTTCAATTTGGCAAGGACGGTCTGGCAGATGTGAAATTTCGTAAACTTTCTCGTATTCTCGTCTGTGGCAGAGTGGCGCTGTGTCGTGATGTTTTTGGTGATACCTTGAATGAATCCCGTGATCCAGATCACGGTGGACCAGATCGTTACACATCCCGATTCTTCCTGAAGCATTGTTTCATCGAACAGGCTTTTGATATGCTGCACGAACAAGGTTTTCGATTGGCTGGCAGCTGTGGTTCTGGAACAGCTGGATCAATTGCGGAACCCAAGCCAGGTGTTGATGCGGAAGAAAATCGATGGAATCACTACAATGAATTTGTTTTCGTACGTGATTAGATTTTTCTGGGAGCATCAGTAAGATTAGGCTTTTGTTTTTTTTTCCCAACGGTCTCCACAAACTTAGAGTGATGTGTTTTAGCAGCGCACAACGCATTTTTCTTTTAGAGAAAACAAAAAAAAAAAAAAACTAAACAAATTTGCAAACAATTTTGAAGATACAATCTTACGGAAACATCTGGAGTACCTTTAGAAGAACAAAATATTTACAGTGAGATTAGAACAGTCTAAAAAAAAAATAAAAATACATTTTATTTTGTTGTCATCATTTGTGTGCCATAAGGATGGATTGTAATCAATAATCTATTAGAATAATTATCATAAGCAAGATGTTTTAGTAAATATCTGATGGAATTGTTTCCAGTTTACTGTTGTATTCAACATTCAACAGGCGGCGGTAAGCATAGAAATAATACATACCCAATAAAAACAAAAAGTTTTACAAAAGAAAACACCAAATCATCTTCAAACCGGAAGCTGGCAGTAATCTCCATGATGTTTACTATATAACAGATTAGGAAAAAAAAAATCTAACATTGATATATACGTATATAACACAGTAGAGTTCCAATATCCGTAGTAAATAGCTATGTGTCTGAGGCACTTAAAAGTACCACAAATAATACAATATGCTCGTGAAAATGTAGCCTAAAGAAAAAAAAAACTTTTACATATTTAAAATACAATCGCGAGAATAGTAAATATATATTTTAAAAACAAAAAGGACGCATAGTATGTATGTGTAGGTATATAATTCAATTTGTGTTTTTTGGTTATCCGCTTAGGGATACTTTAATAAGAGATACGCTACCAGCATGGTTTAACTAACTCTTTTAACTTGTCCTTGTGTCATGATAAAGAAAACTTGTTTACACTAGCTTATGAGTGGTTAGAGCATAATCTACCATCTAAGATTAGTCGAAGGACAAAGAGATGATTCGAGAGATATGATTTTCTTTAACCAGTGCCGGTATTAAGAGTTTGTATTTGTATGCAGTCCTGACACATTTTTTTTTTTTTTTTTCACTGAGAATACGTTCTAGTTCTTGGTGTCAATTGTTCTGTTCTAGGTATTCTCCCATATTGCCTGTACTCCTACCAATTTTTGCATGACATCCAGTTTATTCCTATTCTCGAGATTATGAGAAGGTTTTTAGAGATAATCGCTTTATTTCCCAAATTGAGGTGGGATTTAAGTACCTTATTTCTTTTAGCTGTAGAAATACTGTAAAACTTGTCTTAATGGATGCCTTTCTATAAAAGACCCCTCAGTGTTTTTTTAAAAAAAAATATGTCACCTTTTTGAAAGAATTATGTCACATGACATATTCTTCTACAAAACTCGAAGACCACAAAAAAAAAAAAGGAAAAACAAACTCTGCTTCTGCCTTATCATTTTTCCTTAATCTAACGAAATGTTTCAATATATTCGAGACAAAATACATTTTTTACCTTATCCCAATGAAACCCAAGTGTAGTAGACAATTCGTTCAGATTTCACAAAAAAAAAAAAAAAAATTTTGCAACTTGTCACTTATTCTGAGAATGCTGAAATATGTCACTTTCATATTATGTCAGCATAATTTTATTTTGAAATTATGTCACCACCGAAATAATTATGTCACCACTAACTTAAATTATTTCACGATGACAATACTGGTAGCAAATCCCATGTTTTAGAGCGTTTCTTCACCGAAAGCGAGTACCTACAGAATTCTAGTCCGATGAGATAGTTCAACCTCTCTATGGCCTACATTTCTGCTAACTTGTCAGGTGGTCACCAAGCCACGTGAATAAATTTATTATAAGTTTGAAATTGCATTCCCTTTATCTATGGAGCACCCCTCACTGTCGTTCTTGACCAGTCTAGTTTCCGCCTGTACCGAAAATTCAAATCAGATTTTTTTTTCCACATTTTGCTTGGAGAGTTCAGACTGAGATGGGACCATAGTGGTCTTAACGTGTAGAGGATTTTGCACTAAACGGGTAAAAGCTGGCTGATGTTATATTACATATGGTGCATAACGTTCCATTTTTAAATAAAGCCTTTTGTCCTTAATAAACTTCCCATGTAATCATACACAAGTTTGGTAGAGATGTAATAGGCCAGCAAAGTGTTAGATTTGGTGGTGACCTCGCTGTAGTGGGTAGTGCGTTTGCTTATGACTGAACGGTGCAGGTTCAAGTCTCATCGGGGAATAGCAACCCATGAGCATAAGAGAGATACGAATAAGATTCACGTTTCTCCAACTATTACATCATAATAGGTGGTAGATACCCTCATGCCGCCTGGTGTGATACCACCACACCTTGCCATAGGCTCCGTGAAGGAATCTCGGGGCGCTGTTACTATATGTTTGCCTCCTGAGAGAAGGTTATACAAAATAAACTGATTCTTTGGGTCTTCCATGAGTTTTTAGACACATGTATATAGCTTTTGCTGTTCTATTGCCGACATTTGCAATGTTAGCTTTGATTAGCCATTTTTTGTTTGGAAAACCTTCCTCCTTCTCTACAGGTTCTTAAAACCCTTTCAAAACTTGCTTGATTTCTTTCAATTCTCTGCCACAAAATGTACCATAACTGCACTTCTGTGCTCTCTTTAGCTGAAATTCAATTCCAAAATTAATTAGGAAGAAAGGTTTTATTCATTAGTGAATATCGTTCCAGTGATTAACCCACAACAAAAGCTGTTTCCATCATAGACGGTGCTAATTTCCTTGTGCTGCTCTGTGAATGCTATTATTTTTTACACCACAGAAAGAGTGATTAACAGCAGGGATTTTTCGTTGTAGCGTTTGAAGAAATAAAATAAGGTAAATACTCTCAAAGCTTGGCTCTTTTGCATTCCTCTTCGTTTCTTAGCTCCTCCCGCATCTATGCTATTCACCTTTTATAAATGCATCCAGACAATGGTACTGCAATAATTCTCGGAATGGCACATGCGTATCGTGGAAGTTAATCAGCTAATGACAATGCGTTGCCTGAAGATCCAAAGAGCGAATATGTCAGAGCATTGTTAATGCCATCTGGGAAATCCCCGAACTAATGACAAGGCATTGCCTGGAGTCCCAATTTCAAAGAGTGAACACAAATCCCTGAACTAATGACAATTCATTGCCATTCAATAGCGAAGAAGCCTATAATTGAAACGAAGAAGATGTCGGGATACAAAATGTTCCTACATACTATGTACTTTTATGTAAATTTGTGTGACACATAAATCGAAAATTCATTAGCAGGGCGAAAGTAAATCAGGGTATTATAATATCTATACTTAACTGGCTTCAGTTTGACTTTTAATCCAATCCACTTCTATTATTAAATTGCGGTCTAAAATCACTTTCCATGAACTGCATAATAGACCCCACATTTGCAACTTGGCGCTGAAGCAAATCGAAGCGCTGCATGCATCTTGGTCCTTGGATAACATTCTGTTTCCTACGGAGGCTTTGCTTTGCTGATTCGACTGGTTACATGCTGCTGACGTCCATCTTCAGCTACTATGATACTTCCTATATTGTTTGGTTTGAGAAGCTGCTGTCTATCAGAAAAGATGTACTTCGTTACTCACACTGAGAAGGTCAATACTGAAGGCCTTTGCTTTTAGTGAGAATAAATATGTTTTTGACTTAAATTAGCGGAAACATATACAGACGCGATATAATAATACGATGATATCCTCGTCCCGAATGGGAAAAGCATCGTCAAGAGTGGAAATTTTAAAATCACTTTCTCGTCTGTGTTACATTTCGCACTTTTGGACGTGCAGAGATGCTACATGAGTGAAGGCTCACGTCATCTTTCCTTGTTGATGATGATTATCTTACATCACATGTGGCCCAAATTCAACGAAAATTCCATCACAAATCTCATCCATCATAATATGGCCTTGTTGGGTATACAGACGGATTTGAAACGGAAATGGGGACTGGTACCGGTATGTTTGGAGAATCATTCTGGGCGAAATTTTCAATTAGCGTTGATGAACACTGGTCTGTAATCCAGGCAGACGTTTTTGCTCATTATCAGTATGCGATAATTAATCAAAACCGAGCTCGAACTATCAGAAAGCCAAGCTGCCCTAAGGATCATTTGGCTGGTAATTATAAAGTCGAAACTCATTTTATTATGCTCTCTGAAATGGCAAAAACGACTTATCCGTCCTTCACTGACTCCGTGAGCAAAGATGATGCACGACTTACTTGTCTGCCTCAAACCCTTGTGAAGTACGAAATAGTAAGAAAACCATGCGAAAAGTCTCCCCTTACACTAATCTGACGAATCGCTATTTCAAGGACGAAAAGATATTCTCTTGGTGAAATTCAGTTTACGTCACCGCTTTTAAAATAATAATCGCATGATTTATTTAAAGAACGTGTTGCCAATAAAAATTGTTTAATGATGCTATGTAGCGATAGTTGTGGAATTGTATTAAAACTAATTTTTTGTTGGGTTACAATTGGTTACTCAATCAACAAACCCCTCTAGGCAGCTCGATCCTTAGCTAGTGGCTTCCAGTTTCGCATGCCAAGCTGGTTGAGGCCCCTCTCTGAAATTGCTGCATTGTCGTTATAAAATCGACATGTCATTCTAGGCATTGCATTCGCATCTTCTTGTACCCAGTCGATGTCGCCGTAAAGTCTATATAATTCGTCGTTGAATCTTCTTTTCCACACTCTACTTCAGGTGTTAGCCCATTAGTATTCCATCAGCTCCAGCAAACTTCTTTAATCTGAGCTCTGATATTGCTAGCTTCTTCTGATGTTGGTCGGGTGGACGAAAAAGTTGAATGGTTGTTGGTCGTCAACGCCGTTTAACAGTCTGCAGAAATGCTCTTTCCAGAACTTCAGCACTGACTGCGGTTCTACTACCATTTGGTAAAATAGTCGCCTCTACAGTAGCGCCTCTCTATTTGCTGGACCGCACGCTACTCATGCTCCTTCTTCTTCTTCCAGAGAAGCCGGTCTTCTGCGGCAAAGTACTTGGCAAGATGTTAAAACTATTCACATTAAAATATCCGCATCCGTACTTTAGCTATAACCAAGTAGTGGTCCAAGTCGATGTTACCTTCTTAGAAAGTTCCAACATCGAGGTTATTGGAGAAGTACCTAGCGTCGATTGCAATATGATCAATCTGCTTAACCATTTGTTGACCTGTAGACCGCCCATTGTGAATGTTAAGGTGTGCAGCAAAGTCGATTAGCTTGAGTCTGTTTCCGGAGGTGTTGTCATGCAGACTATGTTTTGACATCGTTCATATATCCTGTATAAGAGTTCGTAGAAGCATTTTTTGGTTACGCCATCTTTTCTCTCTGTAGGGGCGTGAGCACACAACAGCGTGATGTTTTTAAAACCGGATTTGGTGTAGATTGTCTCATGCCAGAAGCTCAATATTCCTTGCCAACATTTTCCTCAGACTAAAAATCTGTTACCCAGTGACAGCTGTTCTGACCTGTGCTGCATTCGACGTATTAAATGGATATTTTTATTAGGAAGGTTTTATTGAGATATCGCAAGCCAGTGAAAGATAACAAAGAATGCATAAACTCACATGTAGAGCATATGGGTCATTATATTTGTTGAATGCGCTGTGCTCCCTCTACGATTCATCTATTTTTGATAGCACAAACTAAAGCCACAATCTGATTAGCGATTCCACTGACAATGATTTTTATTATACAGCTGTAGATAGATTTCTCAACCAAAAACTCAAAAAACAAACAAGAAATACGTAAATATTTATTCTTGGAATTCAATACAAACTTTGCTGGTTCGGGTCTATCTTTGTATCTACATTCTAGGATATAATGGATGCCTTCTACATCCCAATCCCGCTCGATTGTCTGCCTGCCTGCATCTCATCGATTTTCTGAAAAACGTTTCTAATTATTTTGTTCAAAATTTGTATCTGACGTTCTGTAGGCGAGTGCAGTAAGATGTCACACTCAGTTTTTGGCTTATCTTGCCAACTTGGAAAAATTTACATTTTCTTCTTCAGAGATTTACTGTGTATGCTTTTTCAAATCCTTGTCATTTACATGCACACGGAGCACGAAAGATTTATGAGATGAGACAGTTGTGTAGAAACCAGTCGTGCACTTCGTTTATTTTGTTTGTCTTATTTCGCATACATACTCGTAAGTACATCGGCATTTTAATGACGATGTAATCCTCATGAGAGTTTAACACTAAGCTCTTGATAGGCATACCAAGTTCAGTTAGATACCCATGACCTTGTGCGTGCCACAAAAGTTTTAGTATGCCTCTTTTGCATAATGACACAGGAGTTGGAGTGGAAAACTCTTCAGAACCGAGGTGTGGAGTTCATTTACAGGTGAGGTGTGGTATGAACAATTTCTCTTTAAGCCAGTGTCGTTGTACAGCATTTTTAGATTGTTACCAGGTTTTATTAATGCAAACAGGATTATTGGATTTTAATTTTGAAGTAACATGACGTAATTTTATTGGATTTTGAATGAGTTCATGCTGCTGAAGGAATGTTACACATCTTGTTGTTTCAGAGTGTTGGTGATCTTTTTTAATCCAACCAAAGAGTGGGTAGAAGAGTGACATTTTTCGAACTTTTCAAAGGATGTGCATATTTTTTTTGGCTCATGAGCCCTATCCCTAGGCCTGAAAGTTAGCTTTGTCCATTTTCAATTTAAAGGTACTTGCATCCCAGTGTTCACTATATTCTTGTTTTTATTTACTTTTAGCATTATTGTCATTTTTAATTGCAGTCCTTCTGGTAAAAATACCTAAAACGATTACCTAAAATGTTGTACAGATTTATTTAATGTAATGCATATTCGAATATGAAAGTTCTTTTGCCCTTGTTCAGTAGTCCAATGTCCCACTGACGCTGGAAATACAGCTTTGGGATCTCAAGGGGTGTTGTTTTGAGCTTCTTACTATTCACAGAACTCGAAAGACCCTCTCTTCTTAGATACATTTATGGTACTTGGATTTTCGTATTCTCTCGAATATTCCTCGCCTCCCACAACCTACAAGACATGGGTTTGGATTCCACTTATACCGAAGTTTAACTTACTTACGAGGTTAAGAATTCTGTTTTCAATGTCTTCTACAGTATCTGCGTTATCTAAAGTTGTTAAAACCCAATAATAAAATGAAGGGGTATGTATAGGGAATAATATTGTTCAGAGAAGGAAAGAGAGTGAGGTGACGATGTGTGTGAGTTTCTAGTCTTTGAAATTATAGGTTTCTATAAATACCAAAGAAATCGAGTTATTCCAAATTCGTGTTGAATGCCTATCTTATAATTTCCACAGTTGACCCGAAATCAGGCTTCAAAGTAAAGGGATGTGCAGAACATTCAATATACATACGAGTATAGTTATAGTGTCCTAGCCTAGGCTTTCAGGCTTCTTCTCAGCAGTCTTCTTAGAGCACCTTATAAATTTTTAAACAGTTTATCGAATGGTCGATTGGGTCTTGGACGATGTGGATGTTTGATTTGTGATACTTACCAGGCCATTAGTATATTTACCAAGATTGGCGACTACGAACAGAGTCTGTTTCTTCTTGCGAGCTGCTGAAGTCAACAACTCGCCAACACGCAGGGCAAATTTGATTCTACTCTTCACAGTTTGCTCTCTCTCCATCACTGGGTTAATAATCTTTGAAGGAGTCTATTAAAGTCTACTAAAAAAAAGAATTGCAAAGCTGGAACAACATCAGAGACCGTGGCAGTCAACCAAAGTTTACAATAGCTCTATAAGCGTAGAGCGACTAAACTTATGATTACAATATTACGATTATATTGGCATGTGTTCTCAGCACTTGCCGGCAGAATAAAATATACTAATATACTTTTTTACTAGACTCGAGTGCTTATTTAAGGTCCAGTCATTTCATGCACACAGTCTGAGGCCCGTAACTCATTTTGATGGTTGACCGTTTAGAGTACATAATTTGAAAACACGTTTTTGGCGAAAGCAGCCATTAATAGGCCTATGGAGCAGCTTCTCACAACCATTAATGTTGTAAGAAAACTTTTTTGTATTTTCGATTCGAACCTACATTCAAGTTCGTTAGTATGCTCAGTAGTCCAATACACTAAACACTTGAGCCACAGTAACTCAAACAAATTCATTCGCACTCGGCGACAACAAATTCCGACCAGTTCAACTTTTCCTGAATCGATTCATTTATCATTTACCATTTTGCTAAAGTCACACACTGAACTTCAAAAAACAGAGTTTTATATTAGTGCCTACTAGCTGAACTGCACAGATTCGTTCATGTCAAGTTCTGCTCAACTTTCCCAAGGACTATAAAAATAGCTATAATGCTCTTTTCGATGTTTTAAATCCAATAAAGTCTGTGGTTTGTGCAGTTTTTTGATTGCTGCTTAGTTTCCAAAAAATCAAGTGCAATATTTAATTACTTCAAATGTTTGTCGATGTACATATGCATGTAGCTTGGAAAGCAAAAAAGATAAAACCAATTGCTGTCCAGTCATCAGAAAACTTAACTCATTAACCGTCCTTCGATGTATAGCACTTTAATTTGGCTAAAATCGTAGCCAATTTGCTATTTGCTGGGAGAGAAAATCGTAATTGCTCCTGTGCAATTATAATAAAAGTTCGTGCGTTTTTGAATAAGAAGAAGAGGATGCCTGTACTTCATAATTCAGTGCTTCAAAACCCATAGCACTCTCATTTTGAATACTTTTTGTTTGTGCCATATAGTCGTATGTATACATATGTAGCGTATAATATATAAACTCAATTTTGGCTATACTTTCTGACAGCAGTCTCCACTATTCTACTACAAAATAAATTCTTACTGGCAGCACTGATGGTGCCGGTCTGTCAATCTGTTCCGTTCAGTAAATTGACCAAAAGTTTAAAAAAAAATGGCTAAATGAGAAAAATCTGATTTTTCGTTAGTGACTGCAGGCCCCCTGATGTCCAGCCATCTTATAGTTAGTCCAGTCAGTGCACAGTTTTCGCACAAATCCGAAAGATCTGATTAATGACGTTAATTTTTTGAGATAAGAAACTAAAGTAATAAACAATCGCTAATTTTATTAGTAATTAGCTAAATAATTTAAAGATCAGCAAAATATACTAGCAAACAAAATAATTAATCTGCAAAAAAAATAATTTTTTACCAGCAGAAAAAAACAATCAGTAGAAAAAGTAAATGATTAGCAAACATTTATTATTTAATCAGAAGAATGAAACAAGCAAAAGAAAATGAAAAGAAAGGAAAGGTATTCGCAACCGCTTATGCTTTTTCTTCAACAACTGCTTCTTTCTTTTCGTTCCCTTTTTGCGTATGAATCTTAACATTTTTGCCGATTAGTTTTTAATTTTTCTACTAGTCAACAAAAACTGTGTTCTGCTAATCAAATTATTTTTCAGATGATCTAAATATTAACATTATATTCATTCATTCATTGTATTTTGCTGATTAAAAATTAATTTTCTGCTACTCATTTAGTTATTAAAAAACATATTTTCTGGTGATGAAAAAACTATTAAATTGCTGATCAAATAATTTAATTTTGCTGGTCAGAAAACCCTTCGCGGCTAACAGTTTAAATGGTACCCATAACAAATGTGCATTGTGCATATTTTACGCGTCGATTTGTGGCGAACTTGGTTGTAGAGTAATTTAGTAAATCACAACAAACTCGACAGTTTACTGTCAGGATGACCACCTATCAGTTTAAATTAACACTTCAAGCTTTTTCCAGGACTCTCTCATGACTTTTTCATATTCTGATACGAGTCATACATGGACATGCATCAATTAAAAAAAAAGTGGTTAAGTATATCTAATATCACTATCAATCCAATGTTAGTTATTAAAAAATAAATAAATATACGTTATTGAATTTGTGCATTGATTTTCACGAGTTTATTGTATTTCCAAATAATTAATAAGCCTTTCTCTTGAAATGTATACTACAACCGAAATAACCACCACACTGAAACAAGAAATTTAAAAACATAAACAATTGTAGCAAGATATCCTGTATAAGCTAAATAAACCAACAACACCAACATCTATGTTAAATTTAAGTACAAGAAAATATTTTTTAGTTTTTATTTAAAAATAAAATAAAAACAAAACAAACCAAGCCAATAAGCATCTCTTCCTGTTGTTTATAATAATTTATTTAAACAAGAAAAAAAAAAAGTTTAAGAAAAATATACATTATATACATATAAATATACAAACTCCATGTGTATTGGTCCTGAAACTGAAAAATAAAAATTATATAAATATATAAAAATACATCTAACTATTATATAGATATACATTGTTTAATTATGTAAGTTAAAAGCCAGAAAACAAAAATAAAATAATTTAAATGAAAAATGAAAAAAAATATCTAAGAACAAAAATATAAAAATACATCTTTGTTTTATTTATTACATTTTCTTTTGTTTTTGTGGCGTTAAAGCCCCTTCCAGCAAATGTTGGAGATATGATATTCCCTTTGTTCTTCTAAAGTTTTAATTACTCATCATGTTCAACATCGTTATTTGGGAGGGGTTGTTTTGGATGGATGGATGTTCTCTACAACAATAAGACACATTTTATACAGAAAAACACATTCACAGATATCATCTTTCAGCGGCGTCCTCATCATTTCATTGACTTTATGACAACCACAGTGTGGGAGAAGACAAATAATACATAACTCGACGACAATAGTGTGAATATCATCAGTTGTAGGAGAAAGGGATACGTACTCTTAAAAGCAATACTTTCAATAACACGGAGAAAAATCATTTGTTCATCCTGTCGTTGAGCAAACGTGCATACACAGCACACACTTTCATTATGCTTACTTTGTGAAAGAAACATAATCCTGATGACACTACGAGTAGAAAAAGGGCTGTATACCAGTGTACAGACACACCTATTATCATTGTGCATCCCCTTTTTGCCACAGGATCTAAGACCAGAATGGCAATTTCGCAGGCAATGATTACAAAACAATTTGTGACTGAAGGGTTCTTCTTCGCAGGTGGATACTTTGATTTCGTCCTTAGGATGTAATTAATTTTATCTAGGACCCATGCAATCCATTATTTGTTTTTATGATGGGGAAAATGATTTCCTTTGGGGTTTGCTAAATGGGGACTATCTGTGTTGATTGCTTCACATAAATTACCGAAAGAACTTATAACTTGACGACTATTAACGAGAAGGCGTTGACCAATCTTAAGTGGGTTAATTTGGTTTCACACAGAATCCAAGTAATCTGTTGATGAGTGTGCTTGTATGCGTGTGCATGTCAAAAAGGAGGCTTAAATTATGCATTTAGGTTTATGAAACCAATTTCGTAATTTAATTGTTTATTAGCAATAGGATGGTGGTATGTGCGGGCACATAACATAAATTGTTTAGAAGCGATTTGGCAATGTTTACATGAACAGGACAGCTGGGGGAGAAAGATTGGTAAGAATAAAGCAGCATTGTTAGTGGTTTGTATGAATTTGCTCTAACTAAAGAAGGAAGTGCCTATAAGCTCTTCTTATACTAGTCATAACAATAAATCAACTTTATAGGTACCTATAAGTATAATACTACTAAAGTGGTATTAAATAAGTAGGAAATCTACTGGAACCTCTGCTAGCAGCTCATGCCGGATGTATGAAGATAATAGTTATACCTCGCCAAGTGATGATAAGAGCAACTCATATATGAAGTATATAAAAATACTCGTATACAAGTGCAATGGGTGGAGATAGAGCTGACTGAAGAGCCATTGGCAAAAGGGCACAGCTTTAGAAATCCATATAGACCTTGGCCTCAACCAACAAATCTCTCCAGCCAGTCCGATCCTTAGCACTCCAAGCTCGATATGCGCTAAGTGAGGTCTTGTGCAAACTTTTGAAACATTGTACGACATTAAAGGAATTACATGGCAGACGTTTATTATGTTGTTATTTTTGTCGACCTTTTTGGATCAGCGTCCATTCTCCATAATAGTCTTACACAGACCGACGAGTTCGGCAGGGGTGCGACACTTGAACTGTCCAGCCAGTTCGATCCTTAGCACCTTCGTTCAATAAGTGCCTGTCACGTTAGGTGAGGTCTTGTACACAATTTTGAAAAATTGTACGACGCTAAAGGAATTACATGACAGGCGATTTCTGACATCAAAAACCTGGGCTATGTTGTTATTTCTAATGACCTTGTTGGGTCAGAGTCCATTCTTTATCATCATCCTACACAGACCGACGAGTTCGGCAGGGGTGCAAAAACTTGAAATGGCTCTATATAGCTCATTTGTAAATAATGAATAGTAGATAGGTGTAGATGGTATAATAAAATAGATGAAAAGATAGTGGGTATCGATTTGGAACTGCAGTATTTTCTTGAAGATTTCAGCAGAAAATATCCGTATTCAACTTTGCTTGTCTAAAACCGCACTGATACTACGAGTAACTAATAAATTTGTCGACAAAAGGTTTTGAGACGTTCACATAATATGTTGCGAATACAGATGCATCTGTAGTTGGTGCAGCTTGGATGGTTTCTTTTCTATGTCGAAACGAACTGCTCATGGGGAGAGGAGACAATTGGATGCTTATTAAAGATTGTCTAGGATATCAGGATATTTAACGTCTAAGTTGCATGCATAATCGAATACCCCTCCATAAACCCAGAAAAAGACAACAATAAATGACCTCATTTGTCCTACTCTATATAGGCTGAACTATTCAATTTCTCGGCAAGCTGATATAGAGTCCTGGTAGATCACATCGTCATTATAGAAACAAGGCGATGGAATTGGGGTACTATACGCAAGATTATACAAGGCAGCAGAAACCAAATTGTTCTATCTGCATAGTACTGTTCTGCAAAGGAGGGCCTCTCGACACTAGCAATTTCAGTATCGAATAAATTAAAGTAAATCCATGCACATCCATCCTCAACAGCTGAACCTAGCAATAACGTCTCCGAATTGGTAATGAAATGATTGTTGTGGGTATAGAATCCAAGATATGTATAGCTGGTCTGGTAAGTAAAGGGATCAAATTTAAGACTAATATGCACTGATAAATCGCCTGATTTGAAATTGCCCGAGAGGTGCTGCTTGCTTGAGCGAATTTCTTTATTTTTGTGTGGAGAAAGATCCAGAAGAAATTGTAGGGCTGAATATTGCCGTCATGCTCCTTTAGGCTATATTTTAGGCTTTCGAGCCTGAAAGTTGTCTCGTGAAGTTTATGCTTCAGGGACATTTTCGCTTTAGTAAGAAACAAGTTAAACACAGAGACTTGAATGGCTGCTATTTGTACATTACTCAGAGGACCGTCTAGAAAGCTTGAGGAATGTACATCAATCTTAAAGTTTTGCAGCATTCCTCTAAATGAGAACTGCTGCGCGGAGATTTTGTTGCTAACCTCCGGGAAGCGACGGTGGCCGGTTTGGGTTTTTTTGTTTGCTTCTTTGGGAGGGTTTACCTTTCTTTTTTAACTCGAAAATTCGGGGATAGATTTGGAAGCCCCATTGCATATAATCATTCAAAGCCATCCTCTAAACATTTCTAAATAAGTTGGTTCACCCGTGTCAATTCTGTGCCCAAGCGCTATACAAATTTCTCCTTTACTTTTTTGTGTATGAATGAATGAGGGGCGAAATTTCATACCAATATATACCTGCTTATTTCGGCAAGTACCAACCATTTGGAAGTGATTAACGGCTAATGCCAAAAAATGACATTTTTCACTTAGAACATACGTAAGTTATTTAGTTGTTCAAAATGGTAAATCGGTCTATTTATATAAAATTGGTAATAGCATGCAAATAATAATTATTCTCGTATTTTATTAGCTAATAAACTATTGTTATGATTTCTTGCCAGGGTTTGATTTTATGACCAGAAAAAGGCAGAAGCAAAAAATGGAAGGCGATAAATTTTTATTTTGTGGTAATGTTTTGTGTCGCATTCTCGTGTATTGTATTGTTGTTACACATGTCGTTCTATAGTTTGCAAATGAATAGAATCAATGGGAATAATAACACTTTTTGGTGGATACGACAGTAACTAGTTAGACATTTGCTGAACGTAATTACGCCAGGAACAATAATTTTAAACGAATTAAACCCACACAATTAGATAGCATTTTTCTTTTGTTTAGAACTAAGTTTTAAACAAACTTCTATTAAAGATCCAGCGTAAAAGTCTGTCATCGAGCTCGTTATACTTTTGGGACTTAGGACAGTAAGGTAGCTAATATGAGCTCAAAATATAACCAAACCAGCTTCGTACTATGATATAATCTTTCAAAAGGCATGAGTCGGACGAACACTCATAAATGGAGTGTAGCTACATAGCCTTGCGGTGTAAGGAATATTTAGTCTAAAAGCATTGGAGCGGACTCAACGGTTCACTCCAACAGAAACAGCCAGATTTTATTTTAGTCTACAGATATATATTTTAACATTATATTACGTTCAACAGTTAACTTTTTTAGTACACTGTGCAATTATGCAATTGCGGAACGTATTACTCGTACGTGGGAAGAGATAGAAGAGACTCTTTCCATCGGCGCAACAAGCCAACACATCTCCAACACTATACCAAGCAACCCAAGAACTCTTTTGATAAATTATCATGCCACTTATTTAGCACTACTCTGGAGGTGATCGCCTCTGAGATCACAAAAAATATTTGAAAACTATTTTGGGTAGCAAAATATGAGGAATTCCGCAAAAGTCGAGCTATAGACTACCGGACGGGTCCATGGGGTGTAGATTGCGGAACGTCCTTTAGAATTAAAGGTTAGCTGTGAATAAGTTTGTATGTATCTACATTTACAAATAAACAGTCACGATTAAGCAGCCGATATTGGATAGTGTGTGAAGGACTTTGTAGTTTACCTTTGAAATTTTCTATAAAAAACCACATATAATCTTGGCCAGTAGTCAATAACAGTCTTTGACTTCCATCAAGTAATCTCACCTCCCCCCCTACCCCTGGACCACGCGGCAGTGTCGTCAAGCATGTCTTCGCGAGGGGGAATTCAGCCTTAGGTACTCGGCTCATTCGTCTTGGTAGCCTGCTACGCAGTGTTTCGTTGTCGCTCCTGCTTTCGCTGCTCCTTCATAATGTTTGCCACAGTGTCGGTAACTGCTTCCCAAGTCTTTCCTTGCTCAACATCTGTATGGCGATGTTGTCTGGGGTTAGGTCCTTAGGACCCAGTTTGTTCACCAGCAGGTGCCGTTCTTCAAAATGTCGTGAACAATGGTACATGATGTGTTCCCCATCCTCTACTGCTTCCGTGGGCAATAGGGGTTGTCGTCATGTCCAAAACTGTGAGGCATCCATGGCCAGTAAGCATCTGGGTCAGGTAGAAATTCTGTTTCCCATGCTTCCTATTGGTCGAAGTGTCTATATTGGGGATCAATCTCTGCGTCCACATTTCTTTACCACTGTCATTCTTCCAGACTTGTCGTTAGTGGCACCTCCATATCACTCCGTTGTCCTGCTGGTACGATATTTCTGTTGGGCTTCTTTAGCAAGAAGATCTAATACCATATTAACCACTATACATGCCGCATCGTAGGAGGTTGTTCGGAAGGTGCTGCATACTCTCAACGCATTGTACGACTTCGTCTTCACGACACTAGACCATATTTGGGAGCCGAGAGCATTATCAATACCGCAACTCTTGATAAGAGCAGTCTCTTCTTGTGTTTTGTTCCACCGATATTTGGCATGATCCTTGCATGCTGCAGATGTTGTTTAAAAGTTAGCCTTGCATCTATAGTAATGACAAGATACTTCTTCTGCAAGTTGTAGTCCCATGCGTACTAGGCAGTCCTAGACCATCCCGGTAGATTCATTGCAGTCGTGCTCCAACCATCAGGGGGTTAATAAACTTTAAAGTATACGGTCTTAAGTGATGCAGAATATTAATAAAAATAAATAAAAAAAGTGTATATTTGGTTGGGATTGAAGTTGTTGTGAGCGACATGTGGTTCTAACAGGACGGGGCTACGTGCCACACAACACAGGCAAATTTAGCTATATTACACGAAAAGTTCCCCGGTCGTTTAATTTCAAATTTGGCGATATCAATTGGTCACCAAGATCGTGTGATCTGGTCCCGTTGGATTTATTTTTGTGGGGCTATTCTAAAGAACGTGTCTACACAGACAATCCCCAAATATTGGAGCAATTAAAAACCAACATCCAAGATGTTATGGCCACAATACAATCAGAAATGCGCGGAAAAATAATCATAAATGGCTGGCCATTTAGCCGATGTTGAATTTCATACATAATGGCATAGTCCAGGAATTTAAAACAGTAAACAATTTCAATGAAATCTTTAATACTTTTTACTCTATTTAAATTAAGAATACTAAGGCATAAAATGAATAACCCTGTATCTACATATCTTTATAAAATCCAAAAAGCTTATGGAATATGCGGGCGAACCATATTCAATGACAAATTGATTTCAATCTCCAAAACTAAATTCTGCTCTGCATATGTTTACTAAGTATCGCTTTATATTATATTATGATATCTAACCTATTACACGGGTGTGTAAATTCCGCATATACGAGTACCTTAAATGGACTACGTAGGTGTCCCGGTGATATCAATTTGCTTTCCCAATTTGTAAGTTACAAATGTTTCCAAATCAGGTACCTACCTACATACATTAGGTACATCACATATATAATGAATAAAGAGCCAGGTGCACGCATACAAGTTGCTATATTTCAGAAGTCATCTGAACTACATTATCACCAAGGGTGTCAGTATACTCTAACAAGGTGGCAGTCCATAAGAATAGAAACACTTTCTAGGATGTGCTTTTGCATGTTGTAAAATGTAAGTAACACATTTTGGTGTGGGGTTGTCTTATGTAAACTTATCCAACATATTGTGAATGTATAGTAAAGTTGATAGTAAGTTCAGATAGAATTGGAAGCAAGAAGTTGTGTCCTTTGTTTCCAGAATATTTCAATGAGTTTATTATTCAAATTGAAAATGGCGCCTGTTACAACTCAGCTAATAATATTATTATGAAGTAAGTTGACAAAATTTGTAACACTTCCATATCATGCTTTCCTATTTTCTTTACAATCCATTTAACTTAGTTAAGGGTTTTTCTTTTAATATAAATTTGTCTGTAAAAGGTATAATTGCCAAAGTCTTGTTGTTACATATCTGGCCCTTGACATTAACGCAAGTAACGGGCCATGTTAAACTTGTTGAACATTAATTTATGTGGGCGAACGACAATGTAGCAAATTTTATTCAAAAAGTTGAAAGTTGAACTTGACACACTTTAGATCTTGGTTCACTTTTTTCGTTAATATTTTTGGTATACTTTTTGCAAAGATTAGAAGTGGATACATACTCGTACGTATCTAATGATTAACATACTATACAAGTATAACAACTGCAATGAAGAGTTTAAGAAAACTTTCGTTACATATCTTATCGAAGTTGAGAAGTACAATAGAAAAGTAGGTACAAAACTAAATAGCGAAGAGAATGAACAAAAAGAGAAACAATAGAAACTACGAAACCACCCAGCTGGGCCGAGTTTCAAGCTATTAGGGGGTCAGCAGGTAGCTGAATGGCCTTCAGATATGTAGGTTAGCATATAAGTCGTCCCCGACCTAGAGCGGCAATATGGAGGGTGTGATGGAAAAAATCACAAGAGCCCCGTGAAATTTTGTGACAGGGTGAGTAGACACCGCCCCTTCAATAAATAAGTGTCCTATCCTTAAGCAAGGTGTAAAGCGACACGTGCCGAGGCCTGAATGGTGCTGGGGATGTAAAGCCAATACAGCATCGCTAACGAAGCCCTCCAGATACTTGGTGACTTTTGGTTTTAATAAATGCTTTGCCACATAACAGGGGGCTATGGTGTGGCAGACCTCCTTTTTCCTTTACTCGTGGGAACCAAATCCAAGCAAAAAATTAACAAAATTAATATAAAATAAAAATGGAAAGGAAAAAAAAAAAAAAAAAACGGGGGATGAATTTCCAATCTCAGAAGACCCTTTTAAAAGGAGCTCAATGTTTCTTCGGTTACCTGTGAAAATAGCTGGAAAAAATAAGGAAACAGGACGGAAATCACCACCAAAAACCGTTGACGGTGGTACAGAGGTGCTGAACATAACCAACACAGAAGAGTGAAACTGGAGAGTGATCAGATCACTAAGAAGGAAAATAGGCCAACTGATGAACTTCATCAAAGGAAAAAGTAACATGCACCACGAAATAATGAGGCTCACATACTCCATTCGTTCTTTTTATGATAAGTTAGTAGACCACGAAGGACTCCAAGGGACGTACGCAACGGAGGAAACGCAAACGGAATTAACCGTTACGGAAATAACCGCTACAGCTGTACTTCCCTGCAGTTGCCAATCAGAATATAGGACGGTCACAGAGGGACAAGGAACTACCTGAGACAAACTTGCAAACCCCTAAACGGAAGAGAGATACCCCTGAAAAGACTGCTACTCCGGCTAGGTCACAAGGCCGACAAGCACCACCAGTGGCGAAGGAAAAAGATTGCGTCGAAGAAAGAAGGAAAGGCGGCAAAACCCAGTCCACTTAAGAAAAACTGACTACACATGGGTGGAAAACATAGACGACAAGTCTCAAAGCATACCATTTCCAAACATTAGTGTACTAGCTATTGGGAGATTTGGAGAGGAACTAAAAGAAAGTTTGGCTTGTGGGCAAATAGAACAATTGTCATTGCACTAGACGTGCAGTAACGTATTTTATTATTGACCATCACAAATGCGTCATGAACCCGTTGCCTTCGAGATACCCATAGCCAAAGCAAATCAGACGGCTAAAAAATTGGCTAGAATTTCGGATGCCCAACGACCATAATCCATTATTACAACCAAAAATAAGTCTAAAACCTAAAATCGATCGCATCGCAATCGATTTAAAATAAAGGACACGTACGTACTTGCTCCATATGTGATATTCGTCTGAAGATAATATATTGTATGAGACAATGCAAAGATGCTTGGGAAATGGTTTAGGACAACTCCACCTCAATATGAACCTACACTTTGGGCCATTAGTAATGCAAATGTTGCCATTACTAATGGTGAATATTTTTCGAGTATACAGAATACCGTGTAGGCGTGGCATCGTCTTCATAATGTCGTAGTGGGAAGACGAAATGCTGGCATCTATAAGAATTGGTCAAGGATCTAAAAACATATAAGAGCCTGGTGAGAGAATTCAAAAAAAGCATAAGCAGTCAAAAGAGGAAAGTGATTTAAAAGGCTTATAAGAAGCACATGATTTGATAATGCGGATTATTTAAAGTACATTGCTGGAAATTACGCAATGTTTTTCTTACTTCTAGAGTGTACTGTCAAAGACATGCGTAAACCCCAGTTTATGAGATTTTGGATGCAATATTAAAAACTAAGAAAAACGTAAGTTCCATAAGTACCGGACTCATCAATGACCTCTTATATAACCTTATGATAGGATGTGAACCACTAAATAATTTCAGTGATTGTTACTTTTGTTTTTGTTGAGCGTATGACCGCACTGTAGTACTCAGATTATAAGTCACCCCTACTTAACATCAGCATAGAGAAAAATTAACTGGGACTGGCAGATTTTTAGACATACAAATATATTTTATTTTATTTTGAGGAATATAATATACACTAGTTACACGTTTTTAATACTTCATAAAACGAAGTTTAGCACCAAATAAGTGTCTTATCAGTGTATGGCATTGAAAATATACATAGATGTATAGCTACCACACATATTTTTGATTTCCTTGTCATGAAATCATTTTTGAATTACTGCTGATATGAGCTTGGTTTTCGTACTGTACCTTCCAATTCCAATTCTCCAATTCTCGGAATTAGTTCATGGAAACTGTCTGGTCATTCCAGCACCTCAGTATTTTTCGTTTAAAACATTTATTTATTTATTTTGCTTTAATTTTTAGTGTCCTACCAGAACCGTGGATGTGATGGTAACAAATCTTCTAGGTCACGCAGTTTTTGAGGAATAGCGGAATCATTGTAATGAATAATAACCCCATTATTTCTACCTCCACCTCCATCCGGTTTTGATTTTTTTTTTAAGTTTTAACTATAATTCTTAACTTATAGTCAAATTTGATCAAAATCCGTTCAGATATTCGGATAATTGATTTAAGGATTTTTAAAACCCCGCTCCCCACCCACATACTTACTTACATACTCCACCCGATTTTGCCAAATTGAAGACGATATTAGCAACAAATTATAAAAAAAAAAAATCATCAAAATCTGTTCAGTGATTCTAGAACAAGGTGTTTCGTAACAAACGAACATGCACATATGCAACAAAAAGTGTTTGTTTTCACTAACAGATTAACTAAGAAATACAATTATGAACTAGGTAAAATCGCTAAACCCGCGAGGCCCTACCGACAAGCATTTGATTTGAAATGTGACAGAAAAATATTTGATTGAAGGCAACCGGATATTTATAATCATTCCTTCGATGCGCTTTAAACTTCCAGAACCAGTGGAGGTGAAACATCCCCAAAATAGATATTTTTAGGTAGATGTTTATTACCTTGAACAATATTATTTTCAATGTCACTTCTTCTCACGGCAGTCACTCGAATTACTTCTAAGTGGTGGCCGTGGTGTAGTGGTAACATCATCGCTTGTCAAGCTGCAGGTTCACGGTTCAAATCTTGATGTCACGAATAATCTATTTATTTCACATGAAATAAATAAAAAAGTCCATCAATTGCGAAGCTCATGTCAACTCTACTGCGAAGGCATAACACTGGCAGTGGGGTGATATGGCCGAAAATGCAACTTAAACGTGATGATGGTATCAGTAGGACTGAAAAAAAATACTGTGAATCATAAATGTATGTAACGACAATAACATCAAAACAAAAATGCTTCCCAGTCATCTGGACGCGACCCTTGGAGTTTACTGAAACTTAATACCACCTGTGTTTCAAAAAACTCACTACACCAATATTTCATTCTCTCTCTCACTTTCTATAAACACCCGTGCCCTGAAATAATTTAAGAATATTCATATCCCCTTTGGCGCACGCAAATTATATAAAAAAAAGGGAGTTTTGTCTGAAAAATCAACCTTAATCAACTTTCTTAAATTAGAGGTTTTGTTTTGCATATATTACTATATACATAACTTTGTTTTCTAAATATATAATGTTTCGGTAGTAAGATTTATATCTCTGCATTGTAAATTGTGAAAATTGAAAATTGTAATACAAAATAAATAATCTGAAACTGAAATCATCCTTAATCAGTATTCTAAATCCAGTACTTACGAGTATGTTACTTAGCCCAGTAAAGATTTTTCTCTTTCATATCCTCAGTGGGAAGCTGTTCTTTTAAGGGAACTTTCAGGTTCTTAAATTAGTAGAAAATGTTACAATAGATGTTAATAATGACAAGTGTGACAAAAGAGCTGCACCGAATGCATAGGGAAATGACGAATCCTGGTATTTCTTATTGTACACATCCCGTACCAATTTCACATTTTTCTAACGTCACCTGAATTAAATAGTCTTTTTGCAGAAATACTCGTAATCAGAATTCTTTACTTTAAAATTGCAATACATTAAAAAGTGATGATAAAACTACTTATATGTGTATTTCTATCATCCTTTAGAAAAAGGAAACAAAAAAAAATTTTTTTTTTATGATTAATGATTTCCCGTACTGCAAAGTTGTGAATAATTTAACTCAGGCTTTAGGGCTTTACTACAATGCATCCAAATGGCGTTTATATCTGGATGCATAAATCGAGTTTAGTGCTTTTATATATAATGCAAATGGTTACCCAACCGTTTCTGAAGCACACTTTGCACGTATGGGAGTGTCATATAAAAATATTCTGTTAATGCTTGAACACGTACGATAGGTATTGCAAAGACGAATGTCATGTTGGTGGTGATCGAAGATTTATAGGTTTCCTCCTTGTGATTCAAAAATGTTATGCAAAGTAGGTACTGTTTGCCACGCTCTGAGACAAAATTATACCAGTATCTTCGGTCAAAACAATGTTTTTACTAAGATGTTAAAGCTTAAAAAGTGTTTATGCTGCTCTCACTTGACGCTATGGTTGGCTTATTGGATAATAACAAAACAGGGCACACATTTGCATAAATTCAAAATTTTCAAGGAGGGAGTTTTCGTTGGATTCCAAATCTATAAAGGATTCCAATCACAACATCAAATTGAATGCCGCAGAAAAAGTATTTAAGTCAGTATATGTAAGTTCTTTTGCAACAATAAATAGGATAGTTTTGAAAATCATACTGATAAAATATTAAACTGCAACCAAAAATAATGTGATGTAATGTTATTAAAAATAAATTTTTTCAGCTATTTTTAGGCGCGGTTACTGATGATAGAACGAAAGATTAAAGAATGTGGTGTTGTCCACAGCGGTCGGTTATTCTACATCAATTGACAAAATATGTATTATGTACAGCTATATTTGCCAACTATTTTATGCCCCAATAAATTTGCTTGATTATTTTAAAACTGGATTTGAATCATTGTACAAGGATAACGACAAAAAAAGGATCATCTCAGCACTTTGCAATGTATGACAATGCCAAAAGTATACAGTGGAATTAATCCACATAGAACGGCAGACCGAGAGGGCAAAAATTGTGCTGGAGTTTTGAGAAGAATACCTAGTTGCTAAAACAAATTTCATTTTTTGTTTTTAAATTGGGGACATGTCCTTACCATGGAATTTATCTTGGTCTCATTGCCCGTATCTGAATTCATTTGCAAGGGAGCACATTCGAAAACATTAAATTCGTGGAAAAGTCAATGTGTCTTATGTTTTCTCTGCTGGTTATACAGGGTGTTCTTTGAGAATGCGGCCGATTTAAAATTGGAAATATTTAAAAAAACAAACACAAATCTTTGTACGGAAAGAAATGCAGGTCACTGTACGCTGTACGACGTAAAAGTTTTAAAAATTGTTGATAATTTTTTGAATAGTGCACATAATTGTGATTGATGAACCATTTTGCTAAAATGTTTTAATCGTTAAAACACGTTGTTGTGGTGTTAAAACCTCCACGTTGAAATGGCATTTAAACATTTTTTGGGCAAAATCTACTCGTATATCTACGCGTAATGGAAAAATATTTAAATTGTAAGTAAGTACAATATTTTGAAGTTCGCGAAATGGGATAGAAAGAGCCGTATGTACAGAATAGACTTCATAGATCTACGTATATGGATTAATTTTCCTAAGTCTTCATAAAAATAATTCTCTGGTTTGCCTTCAAAATGGTCGTTTACGGTTACATGTAGCCATCTGTTGGTTTCTTTTTAAAATTGCTATAAAACATCCATCCGACGTTAATTTCTAGCTGCTCTAAAGCCGAAACAGAGATGCCATAATGAAGCGGGTGGTCAATTTATTTGAATCCCTAAGTCAGTTAAACCTTGTAAGGGTTCTGAGGTTTTTATGCATAATTCTCCTCAGGCTAGTGCGGCTTATGTTAAGTTGGTGAGGTCTGTGGCGAGTTGAGGTTCTCGGGTTTAGGCGCTCACTTTTGGCAACAGCAGTAGTATTTTCTGCTGAAGGCAGATGACGAATACAAGGACCATCCGCTCTGGATTCGTCTTGACATTCACGAATTTTAGGTGTTTGCCCGACTGGTTTTCGATTTGTCCTGGTTTTTAAGAATGGAACATACATATGTCGGACGTCCTCGGGAATTATGTGCAAATATGGAATAACCGCCATCCAAGAAATGCGCCGACTTTTAGAGAAAATTCGTAAACAAAACGAATGCTGTCGTGCAGAGGAATACAATTTCTGGTGTGGATATAGTTGATTTATAAGTGGGCGAAAAACCACAGAAATAAGCCATATTCTACCAACCCCCAGTGTACGACACGCTTAGCTCTAGGCTCATAAACTGAGCATACTCAAGGTGATTCAATTGGAGGTTACAATTTATATCTGGCACTATTCTTGTTTTGTCACAGATGAACATCTGATATTTGTCATCTATAAATACTAAGCATTGACATTTGTAATTATGGAGCAGTATACGAGGGAATAACGCATTTCAATGGTTAAAATCCATCTGCGAAATATGGAAAATACAACCAACACGATTCGCTTATTGCGATACAATGTCGGTATACATAATCGTCCATTTCGTGACGCAGTTAAGAATGGAAAAATTCTAGTGAATTGGATGTGGAAATATCAGTGTATCCTCGTAGTTGCCGGTCAACTAAAAATACCGCCGCAGTGAGTGACAGAGTTCGTAACAAGCCGTCAAAATCCATTCAACATCGTTCCCTTTTCTACAGCTCCATGCGAGTCCATTTTAACAAAAGATCTGTATCTGCATACTGCAAGATCCAATCGACTAGGGAATTGAAGCCAGCAGACCATGAACAGCGTCGTGACTTCGTTAACTGGGTGTTAGAGAACTACCATCTTCACTGACGAGACTCACTTTCAAGTGAATGGCTAAAATTGTCGCATTTGGGATCATGAAAATGACCTCAGAAAATGGAGATTTTGGGACGGCGGTCATGATTCTTCGAAAATTCTCGTGGTGCTACTGTAACAAATATACAAATGTGTAGATATCTAGATTTAACAAGGCGGTGCCATCTGCTACACAGCGCGAGAAAGAATGCAGTTATTGCACACACAGTTTCCCGGTCGCGTCATCTGTCGTTTCGGCTACCAAAATTGGCCACCACGATAGTGCGATATAACGGTGCTGGATTTTTTCTTTGGATTTATGTGAATAAGATGTATGCCAATAACCCCCAAATGATTCCAGAACAAAAATACAATATTCGACGCGTTAATTATGAACTACCGTAGGATTTATGATGAAAAGCAATGGAAAATTTATTCCAAAGGTCTGCGAAACCAGCCGTGTCGCTTACGAGTATTTGACCGATATAAAAATATCAGCAGTTAAATAAAACCCGATGTATTTTATTTCAAATTTAAATTGTAACCTTCAATTGAATCACCCTTCCACTCGTCAGGAAGCTCTCAACTTCCTAAACTCTCTCTATAGGTGGGAGCAATAGATCAGCCGCCTTGTTGTTTTTCAGTGCTTTGATCGCAGTAGTGACCTCATTCCTACTAGAGGTCGTGGTGCGCATTGGGACACTTCTTACCTCCGGCCCCTCAGTTTGATTTGAGAACATGTTCCATCTCTTGAGCTGGTCGTCATCCGAAATGAGCAAAAAACCGTCTTACTGAGTGTTGGCTGGAGCTACTCCCTTAATTGTTGGCGCACTGAAGGATTACTTAGCCTGTCGATGTTGAACCTGGGCATTCTTGTGGAGTGATCGTCTAGTTTCCTAAGAAAGGAAATTTAATGCAGGGCGAAAATTAGAGGGGTATCTGCGTGCTACCTGCTGTAGCTAAGATAATAGCTAAATTCATCCTTGAGCGAATCAAACAACTTCTCGAAGACACTATCGATGTCGAACAAACAGGTTTACGAATGTTTGAATATAGATCACCACTTCAACTGCTCTTCATCGATTTCGAAATGGCTGTCATTATGTAGGAGAAGTATTCGATAAATGAACTGCTTTTATCAAAGCTACATACGATAGGTCCAAATGTCATGTTCTGTCCAGAGGAAGGTTGTCTCGAAGGAATTCGAGATCCAAAGTAGGGTAAGACAAGGCTTTCTTTCACCAATACTATTCCTATTGGTGATTAGCGATGTGCATCGTACAGCTTTATCGACAGGAAACCGAGGAATTCGATAAACTCTTACATTCCAACTGAAACGTTTTGACTTCTCTGATGACATACACATGTTTATGGATCTCCACGAAATGACAGCAGATACTCGTATGGAGAGGGAGGCAGGCGTTGTCGGGTTAAAAATTAATGCGGCAAAAACAAAAGTCATCAGCCTTGGAACAAACTCATCAGCTCAAATATGCATTGGTAGACAACCGGTAGAGAGAGTGGATGATTTCCAGTATCTTGGGAGTATTATCACGACTGATGGTAGAGTCGACCTGGATATAGCCAACAGGATCGCCAAAGCAAAGTCCACATTCGGTATGTTGTCCAAAATATGGCGAAGCAATGCAATCAGTTTGAACACCAAGGTAAGACTGTTCCGCTCCAACGTTGTAGCCATGCTGTTGTATGGATGCAGCATGTGGAGAGAGATCTTTACTATCACGAGAAAACTGTAAACGTTTGTTAATAGGTGCCTACGCAACATCTTAAGGATTTTCTGGCCCAATCGTATCTCTAATGAACACCTCTACCAGAGAACGGACCAGGAACCAATAGGTACAACCATCCAATGACGGAAGTCACACGTTCCGAAAAGGTCACAGTTCCATAGTAACCATGTTATGCAATGGAATCCTTTAACCCAGGATGACAGAATATCTGGCTGTTTAAGGAGAACATGATGTAGAACAGTCGAGAAGGAGGCACGGCAATTGAAAAAAGTTGCCAAAAACCGTACACGTAGTAGAAGCCCTAGGACTCACAGGGGGATACAGGACATAAGTAAGTAAGCAATTGAATCACGCTTTACTTTACTGTCGCTAGACAAGAACCACTGGTGGGGAATACCTTTACCAATAGTATTGTTCTTTTCGGGGCTATTAATGAAGTTCTGAGCCCAATAATTAATAGGTGAAATTTTGTATATCTCAAAACTTGATTTTTATTTCAAACCTAATTCATTATTTGAAGAATACATTTACAAAGAATCTAATTTGAATATACATAAAGTTAAATTATTAAATATGGGTTAGGTTAGGCAGGAGTGGCTGCCAGCTGAAAGTCGACAGACTTAGACCAATAATAGATCCATTTTGATACCACATGGATTTGGGGAAACGGTCACTTGCCTCGTTGAATCATTTGGAGCCTCTGATGAAGCACAGGAGTTTTCTTATGTCTACCTTACTCAGATCTTTAAGAGTCGTTGACGCCGTGAAGCTTCTAAGTGGAGTTTCTTTCTTTGGGAGAGAGCTGGGCAGGTGCAAAGAAGGTGAAGAATAGTTTCCTCCTCCTCCTCGTCTATGCAGTTTCTACAGAAATCATTTAAAAATACACCAAGTCTTTTTGCATGCCTGCCTATTAGACAGTGTCCGGTGATGACACCAATTACGGCGCTGATATGTATTCTATCGAGAGAAATCAAATTCTTAGAACTTTTTAGATCCAGCTTAGGCCACCAAATTTGTTTTGTCACTAGACACCACTTGTCCACCTAGAATTAGTCTTTTCAATAGCATTCAGCTTTAATTTGAGTTTGTATTTTGCGATCGGTATACCCAGTGAACTTTTGTCTGATAGAATGGGTATTGTTGTTCCATATCTGACAAGTTCGTCGTTCTTACAATTCCCTGAAATGTCCCTGTGAATATGGAACTCCTACACCATCTCTATAAGAGACGATCGGCAATCCAGAGCTGTTTTTGAATTTAGAGAAGACGATTTCAATGACTTGATTGCTGCTTGGTTGTCTGAAAAGATACGTAATCAACGGTTGATATCACGTTTTTCTTTAGAGCCAAGATAAGACTTCTTTTATTGCCATTATTTCACGCCACAATGATTTGGGAGACGGAAAGAGAGATTTTTTGATTAAGCCTACCAGAGAATACACCACCACCCACCCCATCGTTAGTTATAGAACCGTCGCGAACGGTGTAAAAATGTATCGACTTATCTTCTGTAAATCTATCTTCCTCCTGGGAGGGATGGTGATTTGGAAGTTTTTGCCAAAATTTAACTTGGGTATGGTATACTCGTAGTCAATGTTTTCAGGGAAGATTTTTAGGTTGTTTGAAATTGAGGCGTGGCCTTATACTTTGCTGGACGACTGTGAAGTAGCTTTAAGGCAAATATCTGAACTAGCTGCCTATAAGAGATGACGCCTGCCAAAATGTTGAGGGGTGCCAGATGGTGTCATTCCCAGTGCTCCGCTAATGCACAGATAAGATGAACGTTGGACTTTGCATAAATTCGTATTGTTTATGGCTTTATTCAAGGCAATCCACCAGACATGATAAAATATAGCAAAGTAAAGTTCCTTGGAATGTACAAATATAAATGAAATAAGTAAATCGCCACGCAGTAAAAAACACCATGAGAAAACATAGCTACATATTTCCTGTTTGATAAGAGCTTTCTCGAGCATCATCCATGAAGAGTTCGTCACTCCGGGAACTGTAGTGCCAACAAGAAAGAAATTACGAATGTCCTTCTTCAGCTAATATAAAATAAATAATTCTCTGGAACTGACTTTAGAAGTTGCCAGTGTAAGCCACTATTAATGTACAAAATGGACCAAAGCATTCCTAATAATTTCATCTAATATTTCAGGGTCAACTACTCGTAATAAATACACCAGTCGCTACTTTAAATGGAGAGGAAGTAGTCCTTTCCTTTCGAACGGAACGGATATAGTGTGCCACAATAACTTATTGCCCTAATCCATTTAATAAACTAACAGAAACTTATGAACTCTATTTTCCAGGTTAGCATTCGTCGTAATTGATATTTGTTATCGTGATAAGCTGACATGTAACCCTCACAACTTCATACGGCTAAGTAACTTGCCTACGGCAAGGTGTGTGAGCAAGCCCTTTGGTGTGCTATTGTGCCTCCGTCGACCCTATTCCAGTGCGATAACTTCATGATAATTGATGAGCGCAATTTTTCACAAACTAGTGATGATACAATATTTTGTGACTGTGGTGATTGCTTCTGACGCTGAAGCGAGTGTGTTTATAAATACACATGTGGTCATGCAGATACTGGAGTCTCCACAGCGACCAAAAATCTGACAGGCTTTTAATAAACATTATACACAGGGGGAAGACAGTTGCCATTTGATTGACACGCCTTGCGGAGAGGATAGTCTTGGTGCAAATTAATGGCTATGACCAAATCAAATGAGCTACAGTCAGTCCTGTGGGTTTCCTTTTCTTTTGATATAATTTGTTAGCAAACACGCCAAACACGATGATCAAATTATATGGCAAAATAGCAATACGCACGAGTATATACAGACGCACGTTTCGATTCGATACCAGCAGAAAGGTTGAATATACATTCGTTTCGGATCAGAGGGGAGGTAAATAGAGCTTAAGTGGAGTGAAAGGAAAAGCCCTTTCACAGTGGATTAATCTAAAAAAAAAGAAGAAAAAAAAACACAAATTTGTTCGCACAATAGTTTGTGTTAAGTATACATGCGGATACGAGGATGTGGGTTTCACTTCTTTTTTTTTTTTTTTTCAAAGAACTGCTATTGACATTTAGAAAAGAGGCTTACTTAGTACTTTTCAGTAGGTACTTCTGCTTTTGTTTCAACACAAAATCCTTAATTCAACGGCTTAGAATATTATTATAATCGTCCTTTTTTATGTATATCACTTGATATTTAAGGAGATTAACAAATGTTTTGTATTTAACTCTGAAGAGGTATTTAAAAGCTCATTATTTACCAAGTTGGCAGATTCGATATTCACATGCTTGTTTATCCTTGAATTGGGGGTGGATGCTTTTGAGAATAAAAGTAGCATGCATAATAGGGTTTGCCTTTTTACCCCAATATCGTATTAACATTTGATCTGGATACGAGAGTCCTTTGGAATGATTAGCATTTATGGGAAGCGTACGCAAGAATCCCCATGGGGCAATTTGCATGTTTATGCTTTATTTTGAGAGCGTAGGTATGTTGATTTTGGCAAATGAAACCTATGCAAAAATTTCCCTTTCAAAAGATCAGGGAAAACGCGAAAATGGTTGACAATAATCGAGACTTACAAGTATTTTGAGGTAATTTGATTGCTAGTGGGGCACTTTCATTTCGAACATTTGTTCAAAATGGGGACATTTCTTCAACCATTATTGTGAATTGCCTTCCTGGAATTGTTCGGGCCTCCGTTGTAAAGGTAAATTGAGAGTGATTAAATGATGTCAGCTTAGTTTCATTATTTCTTTTGTTACAATTATCTTTTGGATCTTGAATATGGAGATAATCTTAAGGGAAGGAAAGAGTTTTAGTTTGATTAACGTAAGTATAAGTGGAGGATACTGATTCTCGCCCTGTACTGTCCGGTATAATTGTACATGTGAAACAGGGCAACGCCTCGCATAAATAACGTTGACGAATTTTGGTTATCCTAACCTGGACAAAGATCGGTTTTTGGAATGTGATGACAATGATTCCGTCAAAAAACGTACCCAATACGTCAAATTCCTCCAACTTGAGCAAGACTCCACTGATCACATTGGGAATAATTGAAATAAGGTGTTTAAAGATGGGTGACAGATATCCAATCGGAAAACCATCTTAAAGTGCACAAAGGCAGATATAACAAAGACAGGCTAGGAGATTTTACAGTGCACCAATTTGTTTAGGGACAATCTTGCGGAAGAGACAGAGATATCAGCAGCCCCCATAGAGAGAGACCATTGGAATACCTTCTGCACCTTACAAATTGTCAGGACAGAGCCATAACTTTAATTTTTGGTAGCTTCCTGGTTAAGATTTTCAAAATCTAAATTGTTGATCGTAGTAATTCTGCTTGTAGAAAGCATTGTTTTCGAGATACTTTATGTATTCGAACCCAGGTGATGTCGGACATTTTGGAAGGTTACGTGCATTCAATTTTCGAATATTTGAAAAAATTCAGCATTCGTCTTGAAGAGATTTTCAGAGCCTACAATTTTAACCATGCGAATGTTTTCTATACATTCTGTGATATATTCGCACTCAAAAACAATTGATAATAAAGACGGACATTTTGAAAGATTGCGTGCTTACGATCTCTCTGCATAGAGATGAATAGTACAAGATTAGAAGCTTCTGGAAATATGTTTCTTGGGAGGGAATTTCAAACCTTACATGTATCGGAAGGAATTTTGATAGCAAAATGTTTGCGGGGTTGCCAGGTGGACACAAACGTTATGGGCCTTGAGGCTTGCCTAGTAAAACGGTCAAATGTCTGATTTCTAAGGGTAATTCCATTGAAGTCTTCTGAATTTATGTCCCAATAGTATCTATAGATATATCATTGCACTTTAATTACTTATATTAAAATTTTACCAAATATCAAAACTGAAGTAGGATATAATGACTAAACGCAGATACATAGTACCTAACTGGTAACAATGGTATCAACTCTTTTCTGTTACAAACAATATTATAAAATATATCCTATGTGATGGAGTTGGCTATAAAGAAGCTTCTTCTCCTTTCTGTGGCAGTCACCGTTAAGGATGTTTCAGTTTTTCATCATTCCTTTGTCGGACTTAACCCACCACACTGCTTGGTTAAGTGTTAAAATTTAGGCATTGTACATTCCATATAGGAACCCGAAGGCGTTTGGTTGGGTACTATAAAATCCGACTCCGTAACGCTCGGTCCGTGATTTGTATTATAAGTGTCTAAGGTTTAATTTATTTAGGTTGTTCTGGGGGTCCTAACAGTAGTTAATGCTATTAGTGTGCAAAGTTTAATCTAAAAGTCACAAGCTTCATCTTGCGCTCGACCAACCTATATGTTTACATCAGATTATACTGTGTTTCGCAAGGACAGATCAACTGCCACAGATATGGAGAGCGGTGGTGGTGTTCAGTAAGAAACTATTTAGTATCGATGTATTGTATAGATTGATTTATTGCATGACGATGCATTAATTGAATAGATTTCCGTTTGTGTTAGTGGCTTTGGTATAGGTCAAGAGATCTGGATTTCTCTTAGCTATATCTCACCCTCATTTTCTACAGCAGATATTTACAATTCCCATATGGATAACATTGAAAATATTATTTCTAACTTACAAGCAAGCAAACATCCATGTATTGTAGGCGATTTTAATTTAGGATGAAAATGCTAAATCATTTATTCCTAAAAATGTCACCAGTTTGAATGAAATTGCCTTAGTTGATTCGCTCTATGCAAATGCGTTATTTCAAATAAACAATATTGAAAACCATTTCAAACATCTATAACATAAAAAAACTAAATATTATGCTACAGGAAGTTCTGGAATTTTTCTTCTTGTCATTTTCTAATAAAATATTTTAAGTGTTGATTTAAATTGAACAATCAATACGAGTACATACTTATTTATAAACAACTTAAATCCGCATCAGAATGGATCGTATGATATCCTATCATTCATCCTCTAACACACCCTTAATCAAGTTATCGTCGCGTTGCAAAATATACTTTATTCATGACTTTCAAAACTTGTAACCAAAGTACACGAATTCGGATTAGGTATTCACAATATGGCTTTTAAAAAGCAATACATGTTTTTTTTCTATAAAATGCTCTCAAAAAATAGGCGTGGCCTTGTATAACGTATGGACGAAATGTAGAGAAAGTCAACGCCTACGTATTTTACCCAAACAATATTTTTCAGTTTCCAGCGAAAATACTGAAAAAAAAAAACAATATTTTTTGAAAGTGTCTGGCGTATCTGTGGATTTAAAAAATCTTCACACGGATTCTAGGAAACTTATATATCAAATATCATGGTCCTAGCTCAAAAATTAAGACACACAATATGTTGACATACGTACTGACGAACGATTGGACGGACATGGCTAGATCGACATAACTTTTGATTCTGATCACAAATAGGTGTTCTTTTAGGGGACTATCGTTATTATTTCTCTGTGTTACAAACTATGCATCAAAATGAATATACCCTATGAATATCAATATTTAGTTTGCAAAATTGGGAAGGAAATCTTTACACCTAATTCTCTTCTTCAATGCAAAGTTCATCGTCAATGTTTAACGTATAAGAAAGGTTAAACTGTTTTTTAGATTCAAAAGCTAATTCGAATTGGAGAATGAGCGTGTGCCAGCCAGCTTGAAGAAACCCTCTCAATCAGCAATAGCTGTTTTACCAGCGTCGCTAAATTTGCTTGTATCATCTCCGCCATATTCCAGAAAACGATGGGTTTCTTTATATCCTTTTCGTAAAAAAGAGATTCTGTATATGAAGCTATTCAATTCTTTAACACCACTACTAGTCAGGTTTTTGAATAAAAAAATGGCAAACAATTTCGCTTTAAGCACTACTCACCCCCCTGTGAAGGTTTAAATAATATGCTATTAAAGCATATTCATTTAATGCCATACTAGTACGTGACGTTAAACTCTCTGTAATTTTAAATTCAAGAAAAGTTCCACAGCATTCGGATGATTGGCATTTGTTGATTAGGTTGCAAATGGGATCAAACAGTTCAATACAGTCTTTCACTTCTTAATATATTTTTTTTTATCTTTGAATAGGCAGTCACAAATTTCATATAACCACAATTTCGTATCAAGCATTTGTATAAATCGCAATATGAGCATCATCTTGTGTCAAAGTTTCATCCTGGTTTCACTTTTCTGAACAATAATTTTTCCACAATCCGTTTGCTTGTATTCCTTTAAAATTGGAAAATTTTACAATTTAATTTTTTTTTGTTTTTTGTCTAAGACAACTCTTGCCAGTTTCAGTATTATCACCATTTTAACCATTGTAAGTATATTTGTGTAGCATAGAACAACTGCTTTGCTCTTACTGGAGGAATTTTACTACCCACGGTTGACATACTCGTATATACATTTTTCATATAAGTTGTTCACCAAAGTTGTAAATAGCACTTTTTTGCCAGGAATTTTGTCAGCATAGGCTGGTCGTAAGTTTGTGAATGGAAACAACAGCTCTCAAAGGTATATTACACCCAATAAACAATTTAGCGAGAGCTTCACTTAAATCAGCTGCTTCTTTTTTGGACATCCTGTCAGCAAAATTAGAAACGGAGGTGAAAGTTTTCATTCCAATCGAACGCTTCTTGCTTTTGCTGGAAGATGTTATTAAAGGTCATAAAAAGATGACAACTGGTGGAATTAAATGAAGAATTTGAAGTCGATGTTAATGGAAAATTGCTTGAACAAATTTCTTTTCAATGGTTTTAATTAAGTTGGTTTTGTAAAATGATCAAATGGTCATGTAAAATGAATGGGATTATAAAATTCTCTTTTTCAAATTCTGCACAAAGCTGAGTACATACTTTTTATTGAACTTAAATTAAAGCCTAAATCCTTTCAAAAGCTTTGTTTTATGTCTCCGAGCCATATCTGAATTCTAGCTTGAAAAATAACAAAAACACAGAGGAAAGTTACAATCCAACTAGTACGAATCGTAATATACCCTATCCCCACTTTTTAACTTACCCCTAATAAAGTAAGCGTGGCGTTGGGAAATTTGTAAAGCAGATGCAATGATATCTTTCTTCACAAAACTGTTGTTACTACTTAGCAGAAAGTGATTCTAATGAAATATTCACAATAAGACTTAACCACCATCGTAAATGGCTTTGAAAAACCGATATATGTTTTAAGAAAACGCCCCCAAAAGTGGGCGTGACAATGTACAATGTATCGACGAAATGTATTTAGAGAAAGTCAACGTCTACACACTTTACCTAGACAATATTAGTTCTAGCATGAATATTGAGAAAAACGACATTTTTGAAAGTGGTCGTGTCTGTGGGCGGACGTTAAGAATTTTCACACTTGTACTGCTTCGGATTCTGGAAAGACTTTATACCAAATTCTATGTTTCTAGCTTAAAATTTAAGTGGTGACATACAGACTGACGGAGATGGCTAGATCGTCATAACTTTTGATGCTGATCATTATTATTTCTCTATGTTGTAAATTATGTATCAAACTTAATATACTCGGATAGGATATAAATAGGATAAAGTATTGAAAGTAGAAAATCAAATGCGTGCATTCTCTACTTCAAATCATATTTCGACAGATTGGCAGATGACAAGACGATATTGTCTTCATTATTTTCGACATAGTCCACAGCGTTGTCGATATTATCGGAATTGTAACAATCGTAGTTGACACTTAGAGGAACAACACTGATTTCCGTCATAGAAGTCATAGGAGAACAGGTTTTTTTTGTTATTCTGAATGCAAAAACAACAGTTTTTGTGATATAAAGTGTCCGAATACAAGAAACAGAAAACATTATAAGCTCTTAAATGATTATAGAAGTCAAATATAATTTATGACTATTGGCTACAATCCAAAAAATGAAGCCGCTACCACCTCTTGGTGTACAACATAATGCGGCTAAATTGGTATGGGCACGAAAGCATATGACGTACAATGCGGAATGACGAATCGTTGTTTGGAGCGACGAGAAAAAGTTCAATGTGGGCGATCCTGACGGATGGGGACATTTCTGACAAGATGTGAAAAAGGAGGAAGTTTTGTTCTCAAAACGTCGAAATGGTGGAGGCAGTGTGATGGTATGGCGCGCTTTTAGTTGGTATGGAACTTGTCGTTTGGCAATTGTTCCTAAAAGAATCAATACTAAAAAGTACCAAGAGATGTTAGAGGCCATGCTTATATCATTTCTTGAAGAGCTGAATCAGAACTTTACTGAATTCCAACAGGACAATGCTCCTATTCATATGGCTTCAACTAGGGAGTGGTTTTCTAATAAAGAAATTCCCCTTATAATATGGCCAGCACATTCATCAGATTTTAACCCTGTAGAGAACTTGTGGGGAATTTTGGCAAAAAGTGTATATGCTTGCGGACTGCAATTTAACAACATGAATGAGTTGAAGACCGCTGTTATGAATAGTTGGCAAGAAATAAGGGAAGAAACATTACAAAGTCTAGTGAATTCAATAACAAATAGAGTATATGACACAATCTCAAAGAAGGATAGATTCATTAGACTTTAGCTTAAAAAAAAAAACACAAAAATACACAACGGCAACTTGGTACATCACAATAAGAGACCTTTTAAAAAAAAAATTAGGATGAGTTTAAAGAAAACCTAAAACGATTACATTTTTATTTTCATTAATACTTTTGTCAAATTGAACCTTAAAATCATAATTTTAAACAGCTTCAAAGAGATGATCGAACTACACCCTCGCACTATACCTAACCTGAGAGCTCACAACTTTTTGTTTTGTAATTTGTGCGTTTGTGGAATTATATTAATTATTGTCTCAGTTGCTAAATTCTATGCTTCAATTTTGAAGTTAATCCTTTAAAAACTTTTTTTTTTAAATTTTATAATTTGTATTCTTTTCTTTTAATTTTTTTTTTTTAACCCCGTGGCTTGAAAGTACATAATATGTATCTATCATACGTCTTTTTAATGTACATTTTAATTACACTAGTTTTGCCATCTCCTGTGTATACTGTAAAGTAATTATAAAGTAAATGTACGATACGAACTCACTCTGTCGATTTTACGAAAATTATGGACAATGACGGTTAAGATCTTGAAATATATTTAAAATAATGAAACTGCTTCTGAGAGTACAAGTTGTGCTCGCACACAATGTACACTTTTCTTTTATCACAGAACTTCAAAAAGACTAGTTGAAACTTATTTTTAAGAAACATTAAAGAGTATCTTAAAATTTTAATACTGCATATTAGAACCAAATGTATATCGAAATAAGTAGAGAAAATTCACCAACGCCACGTCCAGATTCAGAGACGACTTCAAGGCCAATGGTTATCGTTGAGATATATTATCCTATAAAAAGTGAAAAATTGTCAAATAAATTTGACAGAGCCTTAAGTGATGCGGGGTTGTAAATCTGAATTTGTTGGTATTTACATTATGTCTTGTTTTATTTAATGCGTTAAAAATATATTCGTGTGTTTACCATTTGTTTTTATATTAGCTTACAACGTTGATACAAGTCGGCAGACGTTTAATTTATTTTTACGTCCTGAGTTTTAAATTGAACTGTCAAATAATGAAAATGGCCCCACCGAATTGTTATTATTAGCTAAAGCTCAGTGGAATAAAGAAATTCTATATAATATGTTATGTGTGTAGGTTAGGTACTTACTAAAATATGATTGAATTTCATTTCTTTTGTGTCTGTCCATTGATTGTGTGAGTGGGCGAGACATATTTAATAGCTTTATAAATATATATAAGTAAGTACATATTTCGTTGACATCTGCATGAATCAAATGAAAATATTAGCTCTTTAGGTACATTTAATTTTTAATAGGAATGTGACACAAAGTTGTCGTTTACTTGTACTTTGATTATACCATCCGCATTTACTTTACATTTCAGTGACGTGCTTCACATTGCTTTGTCGGTGGAAAGCGGTGGAGTCCAATGGAGACTTACATCCTATCTAAACATCTTGACTACGCTGACGATATTTGCTACTATCGCATTGTATATTGGACCTGCACCAAATGATCATCGGTTTGGTGAGAGAGGTAAATACGATGCGTTTATAGATCAGTTCCACCCAAAACTAAGATTCTCAGCCTTAATAACGCCTCAACATCACAAGTAAGCATTTCTGATCAACAAATCGCGAGTAAACAACTTCCAATACCTGGGTAGTATTATCTCCTCGGACAAGGACGGTACTGAATTGGATATATTCAACCAAATCAGGAAACCCAATGCTGCTTTTGGTATGCTCTCAATAATCTGGAAGAGCAGCGCAATCAACTTAAATTCCAAGCTCTGTCTTTTCTGCTCAAATATGTTCTGGCCAAAATGTATCTGAAATGAACAGCTGTATGAGAGAACGGGCTAGGAACGCATAGATGCGATTATTCAGAAGAGAAATTGGCAATGGATGTCACACTCTCCGAAAGGTCGACGATTGCATAGCAAGTCGGGCCATGCAATGGAATCCGCTCACCGAAGAAGAAAGAACAGTGGGTCGCCCTAGAGATACATCACGGCATAATACTATCGAAAAGCATGCGCGCCACTTTGGGAACAGCTGAAGGGAACTTAGGTACATTGCAATAAACCGAGCACGATGGCGCATAGGCGTGGTAGATGACCTAAGACCCATAAGGAGACATAAAACCTAAATGAATGATTTACTTTATTGTAACCACACTTTAACACTTAATTTGTGCAAACAGTGTACAAAGTGTGGCATGAGGTTCCGGTACGATTGCGATTGAGGTTTTTTTTTTTTTTTTGAAGAACGTAATTTTCTCGAAATTTTCTCACTATATTCTTCTTTTAAATGATGCAGTTTTTTTCCCACAAAATACTTTACAAACTCCGATTATTCGTAGCAGGAACTCCCCTAGGGGGCAATTATTTTTTAATATTTTTTCTATTCTTCAAACCATCTTTCTCACACATCTAACTCAAGAACCACTCAACGTATTCTGATGAAATTTGAGCTCCGTGTTTATATGTTTATGATAAGGTCGCCACCCTTGGGGGTGGGGGCATTGCTTTTGCCTTGGACTTATTTGGTTTCCTTTGATATGTCGCATGTTGGAGTGAACAAAATTTTTTTAACTTGGGGTCCATTATGCCTAAAGACATTATGCACCCTTATTAAATCAAACTAACTTTTTAATATGGTTCAACATAAGTTATTAGAACTTATTGAATGTAATCCGATTCTCGATCAAATTTGATAATTTATTAAGTGCTGAAGATTTCGGTCAAATCACAGATTGAAATCAAAATATTATTGAAATCAGAATTTCGAAATTTTTTGTTTTCGTTGGTTAGTACCGGTGTGTGATTTTCATTTATTATAGTCTCAGAAGAGAGACCTTCGTCATTGAAATCATTTATATAGTTTTCAGGTAGGCATTTGAAACAAATAGATAAAAAATATGAGAGGTGATAGGTTGATTATCAGAGTGAAATCATTATTTTATTTTTTACCCTGCTTCAAATAAATGTTTTCCTTTAGGTGTTGTAAGACTTGATCCTTGATGTCTTTCTCTTGGCATTAAAGTCTCCGCCTAAAATAATTTAGACCCAAGAGACTTTTGGAATGTTACGAGTATGTATCATGTTTCGTTATGTTATGTCGAGGTGGAGAGTAAATGGCAGATACTTTGAATTTTGAATTGGCCTTGACTTCTTGCATTAATTTTTATTCTATTAAGTTTTCTTCCCTTTGTATATGTTCTCTTATAAATATTGTTGCTCCGCTTCTTGTTCTTTTTGTAGGAATTAAAAAACCTTCGTATTTGACGCCTTTGTCATTCAAGAATATTTCCAATTCGGGCAGGTATTTAGCATCTCATTGGCATTCCAAATCGATATTCTTTTATTATTCCCCATTGAAAACTGTTTTTTTTTTTTGTTTTTGCATTGCTTTATTATGAAGTTCGAATTCAATTGTTTGCAGATTATTGAATATATTTTGGTTTGTTTCGTTTTACTCGTCCATTAGTTTATTTAGGGAGCTAACACTGTACAGTAGTTCTCTAAGCATGAGTTGTTCCTCACACTCTCCAAAATAGTTTTTGTTTTTTTATTCACATACGAGTATGATATGATGTTTTCTGGATTTACTTCTACCGCTGCAGATTGATTTGTAGCATTGGTGTCATAGTACAAGAGTTTGGGGAGGTTTGCGAGCCCTATTTCTGATTTTTTGCAGTTTCTTGACAACTTCACATGCACGGTAATTAGCTGGATGATCACTATGATGAAGTTTTTGTTTTACAAAAAATGTTATCTCAAATGTAAATTATTATTTTCGGAGGAAAGCATTTAATCCAAGGATAGGAAACGATCTTGCAATAGATAAAGTTTTAGCCATTAATTCTCTACGCTCCGCCTTACAATACTTACCAAATTCCACAGAAAAATATAATCTCTCGGCTTTATTCCTGATCTTCTGTTGTTTTTGGTGGAATCTTCCGATAAATTCTGAAACAAAGTTCGCATCCCTAATTGTAACCTTCCCGATATGTTTTCCTTGCAACTAGGGTTTCTTATTTTCCGGGGTTGTGATACCACAAAGGAACAAGGATCATGAACCCTATCTACTCCCGGAACCATCTACTTTTGTCAGTGCAGGTTTTGTTCAGATCGTACAAGTATTCTGCTAGAGTAGCCTTTCTGATATGAGCAAAGGAAAGAAAGTGAACTCCTCCCATTCCTCTTCTTTGCAGATTTTGCAGAAATCATTGCTTGAAACATTCTATAAGCATGTATGCCAATGACACAATATCCGGTTGTGACGTGCATCAGTTTGGAAATGTTACGAGTACATCTCTGGTGTCTTAAAAGTATCTTTGACCTGTTAAGGTCAACGGTAGGCCAAATTAGAACAGCTGTGTTCCAGTTATTGAGATGTGTATGTATAGCATGACGCAGGTACGTGGAAGATGATATTGACGCGTTGATATTCCCTATACGGTGAGTGAACCTTGTCGAGCGATCAAATTTCACATTACTATAATAGACTCTCACAAAAGTGGGCATCTCAATTCTGCATGTCAGTTTGTTTATCTGCATATCCCGTCGACTGCAACCTAAATCGCTGGACTAATTTTCTTCAAACTTCATATCTGTAATCGAGACGAAATCGGAATTTTCACTTGATCCCATAATTGACAGTACTTCACAAATGGCAAATTTTGCAAAAAATCGATTTTCTCGAAAACGGCTTAAACGATTTTGATCAAGTTTGATATATGAGTTGTGCATACCATTTTTTCTTGGAAAAAATAGGTATACTGCCAGCACTTTACTTATTGACTCCTCGTTCTTATGAATTGGCTATTTCGCAGCTATGGCTCAATCCATTTTGTTCGAAATTAATATCTAAACAAAATTTAAGATATACAAGGTCATGGCTAACTAAGTTTTGGAAATTGTTGAAATAAGTATTTTTTTTTTTTGAATTGTAACTAATTTAAAATTTTTTTCAGTTTTTCCACATAAACAACATCAACATATATGTAGGTGCAAGTACGTGTGACCCACTGGTGCACTTTATTTCCTTTACTGCCAGCTATTTTTGCTAAACATATTCTTCGAGAACCATAAGTTAAATATTCGTTAATTCTTTTGTTTCCTATTTTTTTTGACAAGTATTCTAATGCATTTCGAATACTTTGAATAATTGTTTTTTTTTGAGTGAATACGTGAATGTACTCGTACCTTGCTTGAGGAATGATGTAACCTTTCATGAAGAGATTTCGCCGATCAGATCTCCTTCATTCCGTTCGAATACATGATTCAAAAGTTGTTTTTGCTCCATTGAGCTTATGTGGTATTACGTACGCCTTTCTGGGATATTACAATGAAACTGTGATGTAGTGCTTAGAGCGAATCTATTATTTTATTTTTGTGACATATCTCAATGTATTCCATTGAATTTATGCATTCTTCTACGGGTTTGATTTGGAATGAAAGTTTTCCACTGACTATGCTTGTTGTACTGCATTTTTCGAATCGGAAACACATCAGAATATCTTTTGAGAATGTTTGCACTATGCTTTTCTTTCATCGTGTTTATTTCCTCATTCACAGTGATAATCTATGCATATGCACAAGCACGTTCGCAGAGAAAGTCTCCAGTCAGTTCTTTGGGAGTACTTTTTTGCCTGCCAATTTCCTGAAAAATTGTTTTATGATTCGATTTCGATTTTTAGTCAACACCACATGACATCTAGTGAAATAAATAAAGCTATGAACGGCTATAATTAAACTGTAAACGGAAATCATGATATGGACAAATTGGACTAGTTTATTACTTTTGACTCCGCAGCAATGCGATGCCCAATAATACTTTTGGCGTTCGGACTGAATTTTGTTAAAATGGGGTTAGATTTGTTTTATTATTTGTGAATACACTGAGTTCAAAATTCAGTTTACAAGTATGCATCACATACATATTCCATTATACTTCAGACATCCCTAACGATTTTGGTAAAATTTGTTTTTTTCGTTTGTTCTATTACAGTATGAACGTTTTATACAGGATGTTTTTTATGTCCAGTCCGATGTTTTTTTTTTGACTAACTATTAAATAAAACACAATTTTTCAATTAATTTTTATTAACTAATTATTTGGTTTATAACAATTATGCATAGAATATTACGAGTATATCGGCTGCTGTGCAGATGCGTGCTCTTTCAATTAGGATAACGAGTGTGGATGGCTTGTTGGCGTAGACCATTCTGTTCAAGTACTCCCATGAAGTCGTGGATAGTTAAATCAGGGGATCGAGGAGGCCAATTGATATCACCTCTGTTTTACATTATACGGCCGGGACAAATTTCCTGCAAAATATACATCGTATCGTTAGTTGTATATGATGTGCTACCATTCTATTAGAACCACATGTGTTGTAGGCCCACTCGATCCAATTCGGACACCAAAAAGTTTTGCAACATGTCACGATAGCGATTACCAGTAATTGTTACAGCATTGCCTCTTGGGTCTTCAAATAAATGTGGACCAATGATGCCGCCGGCCCAAATGGCACAATTCACAGCAACTCTACGAGGGTGTAAGGGTCGTTGGTTTATCCAGTGTAGATTTTCAGTGTCCCAATGGCGGATATTTTGTTTATTAACAAAGCCATATAACTCGAAATGAGCTTCGTCACTCATGATGATTTTTTTTCTAAAAATCTAGTTTCAAAGTTATTCATTATACGCTGAATGGTTGACTTGCTAGGCACAAGATTTAAACCAATTTAAACCAATTGAACGACTGTTTAAGTAAAATGTTTCAATAACTTTAACACGTTGTTGAGGTGTTAGATGCTTCACAATATATTGCTATCGACTGCTCTTCACGAACGTCGAATGCGAACTGACAATTGCTAAACAGACTTAAAAGGCGGCCAAACAATATCGACCTGGAATATAAAAACCACTCTGTACGTTGCACCACCTAAAAATCATCACAATCGATAGGAGTAGAGTAAAATACACTGCGCTTGGGAGGAGGGCTTAAAATATAAGTGGGTGCGGGAGATACTCCCCGCATGTTGCGATTGAACAGACTGGCGGGACGCAAAGATTTCATCCGAACACTTCTAATGGAAGCACCGGTATAGTAGTACTAAGCATCCAACATACCGGCAGTTTTCGACCGAGGGAATCAGATTACAAATAGACTAATCACTGATCAATCTACATGTTTGACGCTGAACACAATCAAGTTAAGTCAAACACTTGGCCAAATATGAGAGTTATATCAAGTCTCGGACGATTGTAAGCTTTATAGAATGTAACCAAGTCTATGAGAGTAAAAAATCTTTTGAGAAATTCCAGCAACGGTCTGGACTTATGTGCATTCCAAGCATTCACCAACCTATTAGATTCCTCAATATCAATTCCGTTAATTTTTAGTTTTGTTATATTAGTATCCCGCTTCAGAGACAGGAGAGAGCACTGCGTTTTTAAATCATTGAACTCAACACGGCTTTTCACACCCCAATTGCATCAATGTCAGAGTTGAGTTTGGTTGACATTCGCTGTCGCTCGAACTCAACAACTTGGAGCCCTTGTCGTGGAGTTGATATGGAATAAGCGAAGTAAGAGTGCTGTTGTCCGGGAAGGAATGGATTGGATTGCGAGTAAGAGAGAGAAGGTCATTTATAAATATTAGAAACAGGGTCGGAGGAATGACTGAGCTCTGGGGTACACCAGCATTAGTTGAGAATGGGATAGAAGTACATCCATCGGTTACTTAAAGAGAAGATGCTACCATATGGTTGAAGTATATTTATGAGAGCGCTATGCCACGCTCTATCAAAAGTTTTGCATATACTCGTATCAAGGGCAATTGCTCTACATACAGAACATATATTATATATCCGGAAAGATGCATATAAAGTGCGAGATGTGGAAAAAGTTTGGCAAAGAAAGAAGACCACCTCTTCTATACAACCTGGACCTGATGATTTTTTAAAATTGAGATCTTTAAGGACTCGTGCTACTGAACGGGTACGGAAATATATTCGTCTTGAAGAATGTTCGACTTGGTTTAGTATAGGTTGAAGAATGAGAGCTAATATCAAATTAAGTTTCTCTTTGGAGTCCGTGATATTCTTGTTATTATTAACAACAGCTGGGATAGTCAATGTAGCGGAGCCTTTTATTCTTTTCACGAAAGACTAACAAGATTTACTTCCTTTGGGATACTACAGTATTTTCCGTCTCACTTTCAGATCCCGCATGAATTTAGCTCATTTTAGGTAACTTTGCGATTCAAATGATTTTCGCATATAGATCCTCTTTCCACTTTTGAATTTTGCACTGATTTGAAGGACTATTGTACCTACAATACTACCCACAGAGCATTAACTATATGTATTATACAAACGATGAGTGTTATACTATAGACGGGCAATAATATTGTGCATTATCGAATATTTATCGTAAAAGATGCCATTTGAAGGAAGCATTTGTTTTAAAATCCATCATTAAGGGCTAGATTGAGGGCAAATTTGTTGTGGCTAAATCTAGGGATTAAGACTAAATAGCCCTTCATTCCCCTTCATATTCATTATCATTTTGCATCCAGCTTATTTGCTGCATGTAGGTAATTTTTTTTTTATCAGCATTCGCTTTAAAAATTTAACAACTTAATTTAGCAACACACCTTTCATGCTTCGCCTACTAGGTACGCTGTAGAAGTTTAAGTCCACTGAATAGAAAAAAGTTATATTTCTCTGAATAGGTACATTACATTGATTGTACAAAGTTTCATCTTCAACCCCTGCCCGACTACGAGCATCTCGACTTATTTGTATCATAATAGATACGGTATACTCAAAGTGCTTTAAGTCAGTTCCTCTGCATTAATTATGTTAATTACCTTAATCTGTAAGCCGACTCTCTCATTACGGGGAATCTGAGTTTTTATACACTCCAGCTGGAACAAATGATGCTGAAAATACAACAATACTCCTTGGCACTATTTTCCACTAAAGAAAACCAAACAAGACTGGTAAAGCAAAAATGCAAATTCTCTTCATTATCATCATACAAATGACCCTTGAGCGAAAATCGATCGCACTACAGGGAATAGTACTATATTCGTATGCACAGTAAATGCTACGTACTATATGCCAGGAATAATAATACATATGTACATCAATATACCATTCAATTCCTCTACAAATATATTATGGACAATATTTCTTTCGTACCCCACCAATGGGCGGAAGGCGCATTCCAAAGCAATTTCCTAACTTTTTCGTTCGTTATAAAATATGTGAAGCACGTTCCAACACCTTCACGTTTATTGCGTTTAACGTTGAGGGCACAAAACAAATAGCCATCTCGCAAAGTACATGGATAACAATATATGTATGTTTATACAGCCTCCTGTCCTGAGATGAACGACACGATGACGATGGGCTCATAATTGAAGGAAATACACAAAGAAAAAGAAAGAATAGTCCCTTGGAATTGAGGAATGTTCGTTATTTTTCATTAGAAGCAATGCTTACGAATTTAAATAAATGAGGGTTGGCATTAATTGGCACGAGCCATTTTTAGAGCGCGATAAAATGGACATTTTCACAACCAACGCTACACTGTCTATTTGGGAAAATTAACTTAAATGCACTTAGTGTCGTAATCGTTCCACAAAATTATGGCCGATTCTCAAATTGCCGGTATAGAGGTCGTTTGGATGTTATAGCTTTTCTAGAAGTGCAGGAATGAAATCGTTTATACGAGTATCTAATATTAAATCTTTAAGTTTAGAGAAAAACGATGAAATCTGTGTTGAATAAGGTTCATGAAACAATTGAAGTATTTGTAGCGGTATGCCTAGGGGGCACTTTTCGAGGAGAAACACTTTGCTACATATGAAACTAGTCTGATACATTCGATGTACAGTCTGAAGTATAAACAACAAATAAGCTTTATCTTTGACAATCCGCAAGTGGCTTAGGAGTTTTGAAGTCGCGAACTGGTGAAGAGCCGACCATTTTGCTTTTAAGCCACTGATGTAGACATAGCGGGCGATGTCGCCATCCGAATTTTGGAGTTCAAATTAGTGGAGAACATAAGGCTATTTAACTGCTTTACTTACTTTTGTTCTCCACAAGTGAGTAAAACTGTAGATTAACGCACTTGGGGTAACTTATTTGGGGTAGTAAGTTACCTCATCACAACTTACGCCAATTTTGATTGTTTCAAGATTACCCATCTACACATCTGATTTCATCGAAATCCGTTAAGTTATTCTTAAGTTAGCCATGTAAAAAGCAAAGAATATGTCTGCTAACATGAAAGCAAATTATTTAATACAAATTAAGCTTAAATAGGCATAGGTTCTTGCAGTCAATCGCGCTGTACGTGTTATATTTTTCACATAAATGAAAGGGAAGGGATCTGCAGTTTTGTTGCCGGGTCTAAATAAAGATGAAGAAGCTTTTTATTACAATTTTACCGAGAGAGACATTTTTCGCCAGCTTTACGTTTTCTTATAACCGAAATGTAACCTGTCTGAAGTTAGCCCCCAAAAGTTTTGATTATTTTGGATTTCTTTATTGCAATCCTTTGTACAGGTTTGTTCAGTCTTTACTTTCCTTCGTATACCCATGTAGAAATAAATCTAAAATAAAACATCAGGGCTGATTTTATATTGTTTGTTTGTATTGTGGGAAACGATTGCAATAAGAAGTAATTCATAAAAGTAGGAAAATTGAGACGATTGCAATAAGTAGTTGATAAAAGTAGGAAAGTTGAGACGTGAGAAAATATCTGAAAAATTCGATTACTTCTAAACAGGTGCTTATACAAAAAGAAGTAAATGCTGCATAAACGTGTATAAACGATGTTTTTTCATCGAATAAAAAATAAAACGCACGACTGGGTCGCACGCACTTGCTCCATAGGTGCTGTTCGTTTGTAAATTGTTCTGATTTCAAATTTAGGCGAAATTGAAAAAAAGCCAACAAACTGATTTTTCGTAAAAAGTTTTAAAAGACGGAACATTTTTTTGATTACATGTCAAAAATTTTAATGCCATGTTCTTATATATGATGATATCTCTTGGATATCAATTTTTAATAAAATCGTTCGAGTCATATCCATAAATGGCTGAATTTGGCAAGTCCGCTATTAAGTAAAGTACCGTTATTCGAATTCGTAGGTAAAAACTGAGCACACAATCTTACAGCAAGCTTGCCTGATACTGAGAGTTCTCACCTTTTTTCCACACTCGACAATTATTACCCTCCCCTAACTTATATTTTTTTTTACGAAAATGACAACATTACTGTTGAATCACATATAATCTTCTAAGCAATATTAATTTTGAATTTATTTTGGACCAAAACATTAATACGGCCTCTGGTGTCGCAATTTTTTATTCTCGTGCCTTTAACTGTCCTATTAAATATGTTCCTTTCTTGCCTCAGAAAAAAATTGTTTAATATTTCTTCTGCAGAATACAGAAATCAATTATTACTAACTTGGTCCTTAATAATTCTTCAGTTCATGAACAATTGCACACATATGTACGTGCTTAGCCTCTGTTGATAATAAATTTATCTCTAGGATGACTACTTCTCTGGTCCTAATGGACTCCCCGGCAACGTTTTAGAAAATGCATGCACAACTTAGCTCCGCCACTTCTTCTAATATTTTTCAGCTATAAATTTCTCGTGGGGTTTCCCCTAAACTGTGAAAAGATTCATATATCATCCCCACACATAAGAAGCGCTGCAAGAGCGATATTTCCAACTATAGAACGATTGCTAAAGTTGCATGCATACCAAAACTCTTTGAAAGCATTGTGTATGGTACGATTTCCTTCCATTGTAAATCAGTCTTGTCCACTAAGCAATATGGGTTCCTAAAGGGTAGATTCACTGCTATCAATCTTACTGAATTTGTTTCTAACACATTATGTGCCCTACAAAATGTTAAGAAAGTGAATGCTGTGGCTACAGATTTCAGCAAAGCGTTTAAAAAAATGTTTCACCAAATCACAATCCCAAAACTCAGTCTGGGTTTTATTTCGACATTTATTTTGTTGGATAGAGTCTTATTTAGAAGAGGTCCCACAGGGTCGCCACTGAGGGTCCCCGATATTTAAATTGATCATCAATGATGTTGAGTCTGCCTTAATCGAAACTAATCTATGACGATATGAGTAAGTTTCCTGCTGACTTTTTTGCACCTCAGAAAGATTTAAATAAATTCTCCATTTGGTGTCAACATAATTTTCTAAAGCTCAATGCGAATATATGTTAAGCAACAACTTACTCTCGTAGCTACTTCTCCAGCCAATTAGAAATTACTTCATTAGCAATTAACTCGTCTCCTCAGTGACAACTATTTGCTACGTGAGAGTTATCCGTGCCTATATTGACAACACAATTGTAAAGCTTGCTCTGCACTTGGCTTTGTTAAACGCTGGTCAAGATCCCTCTAAATGACTTAAATATGCTAGCCAGATTTGGTCAACTTATCATGACATCCAAATTCAGGGAATCGAGCTGTTTAGCGTAGATTCCTCCGATTTTGCTTTGCAGGGCTTAGGCTGAGAAGACAGAGAAAACCTTCCTCCTTATGAGAACCGACTTAAATTGATAAATCTTCAGTTCTTAAAATCACGTCGAAACATTGCTGCTAACTTCTTCGTTCATCAGTTGTTTGTTGGTAGTATCGCCCTCTACTGCTTCATCAGATCTATTTCAATACCAATCCTCGTCATCTAAGATCAATTTCCCCATTCTGTCTACACCACCAGCATACTGGCTACGGTCAGTTTGAAAGTTTCATCAGTAAAGTTAATAATAACTCCAAAATTTTCATTTTCCATGGCTTTTCGCACATTTCTGGCTGTATTGCAGCCATAACTTTGCGAATGTTGGTTTTTATGTGCTTCAAAGTTTGGGGGTTGTCTGCATAGACACAATCTTTAGCATAGCCGAACAAAAGTAAGTCCAAATTGATGTCGCCAAATATCGAAATTAAAAGGCGGGGGAACTTTTCCTTTTTTGTCCTGTTGGAACTCACAATACTGTCTTCAATGTTAGGTTAAAAAAAGTTGCTTATCATTTGACTATAGCGCATTGAATTCAACGAAACAGTGGTGCCTTTATCGTTTTCAAAAAAATACGGTCCGATTACGCCGTCGGTCCACAGCGCGCCACCAAACTGTCACCCATGATGGGTCAATGACCTCTCAACGATCACATTTGGATTCTCAGAACCCCAAATTCTGCAATTTTGTTTGTTTACGTAGCCGCCGAGCGAGAAATGTTGAAGAAGATTTTGTTCGAAAAATTGGCGTCAACTTACAGATACACAGATATTACAGAACTCTTACTTTTGTAGTAAGATGTAATAACTTTAATGCGTTGAGCGGTGGTTAAATGAATCACATTGTAAAAGGGTAAGTTAAAAACTAACTACGTGTCACTATGGATGACAGATGAATTTTACAGATGCTATATGATAAGGATGTGAAATACCAATCTCGAAACCTAAACCTCCCGCTTAGTAGTACAAAGCACTCACTAATGAGCCACGGCGTTCATCATAAATTTCGTTTTCACTACGTAGTTACCTACATATGTATATACGAGTACTTACAATCTTACGTGTAAATGGCACCTCCATTAGTATTTTTAAATAGCAGAGTTAACTATGAAAAACAGCCATTATTTCCATTAATGTGAAAAGAAAATAAGAAAGTATGTTGCGAAACATTACCATTATTGTTATTCCTAAATAGCTATTTCAGCCATTTTTATTGCGGAGCTTGCAACAAACATAATTGCAATTGCTATGTAGGTAAGCTGAAGTACTATGCTTAAATGACTTACATCGAGCTTTTATAAAACAGCAGGGATGTAATGTAAATAAGAAAATTAGCAAAATAATAACCAGCATTCATATACTTTTTACGACATGCTGCTATATAAAATTATTCAATATGATGGGAAAATGGCAGTGTTTGCAGTCCTTAATTCTTATTTTCTTATCGTATTTTTATTATAAAAAGATGCGTAACACCAGCATTTTTGTGTGAGCCTCAGCTACATATCTGTACTTGATGCTTAATGCTTTGTAATACTAGAGACGCAATAATGAAGACAAAAAACAATGAAGGCGTTATAGATAGGTAAACATATATGTACCTATGGTATGTAGGTAGGAGTGGCGGTTCTGTGAATGAACCCAATTAGCACTAACTGCCGTTTTGATCACACAACCTGGCTGTTGAGGTATGTTGATGAGAAGTCTCTAAATCCAGCCTGTGAAGTTTAAGACAGTTATTAGTTCTTTAATATTTTTCCCTGAGACTTCCTCGAGTTAATTGAAGAAGGTTTTGTCTAATGCTCATTGTCTGACTGTATAGTGTATGAGGGTTTCTTTTTCATTTGTGACCATGCAGCTGCGGCGTGTGTGTTATATGGGATACCCAGTCTAGCTGCATGGTCTCCTATCGGCCAGTGTCCGGTGGTGATCGCTATTATTCTGACGATGTCCTTACGTATAGTATTTAGAAAGTCGTTTGTTAGCCTAGTCCATCTCAGGTTGGCTTTGATAAGAAAATTTGATGAGATTTTTGCTTTGACTTTGCGATGAGTCTCTTCTTCAATGGATTAGAAATGACCTTTCGGGGCATTCAATACAAGTTGTCTTGGACGGCATCAAGTCTGTAATTCACAATATAAATGCTGCTGTTCCCCAAGGCTCTGTTTTGTCTCCGACTCTCTTTCTTATTTTTTTATAAATGATCTCTTGTCTACAACTTCTAATCCAATCCATTCCTTCACTGATGACAGTACCCTCAGTTTTTCATATTCACGTCCTTATTCTTCTGTAGTAGAAAAGGAACGGCAACATATGTTAAACACATTAAATTCCGACCTGGGCAGCATAATCAAATTAGGTTCAACCAATAGAGTGGTATTTAATGTTTTCAAAACATAATGCTGTCTTCTGCTTTTCGAGCGAAACCAAAACCCTCAATCAATATCGATGAATGGTACTTGCATCTCTGAAACTGAAAGACTTGCCATTCTCGGTGTATGTATGAATTAATAACCGTCGATCACGATAGAACGATCACATATTCGAGGTCGCCAAAAATGCTGAAAAATATCTAGGATTCTTTAAACGATGCATAAGGCATTCATCTACCCAAATCTGAAATATAACGCCCATATCTGGTCTGGTGCACTAAAGACAGTTCTGCTCATTCTAGACAGGGTACAGAAACGCACATTAAAACTTAAAGGTGATAGAAATGTGAGCTCCATAAATTTACTCGAACATCGTAGAAATGTCTCGTGTCGTTCCCTATTTATGGCTTCTTTTTTTTTATAAAAAAATGCTCCAGTGAAACAGTCAGTTACATTGCTCCCCTTTCAAAAATCTACCCAGCCGAACTGCAGTCGATAAAGGTATTCGTTTATAAGCCGAACGACACAAATGTGGAATGATCTACCAGGCTCTGTATTTTCTCATGACTACAACCTTCAAACATTTAAAGCCAACGTGCACAGGGTTCTCCTCTGCTCCTCTTCCTCCGTTTCCCAAACGCCCGTGCCTTGAAATAATATAAAGGTATTCATATCCCCTTTGACGCTCGCAAATCATAAAAAAAAGTGTAAATCTAGAGGTAAAAGATGCAGAACCGTTAGAGCATCTGACGGTTTTGATCGTAGATCGCCTGGGGTGCCAATACATGCTGCTCTCTGTACTTTGTTGAGTTTATTTATATTAAAGCCTGCCACCATACTATTGAATCATAAGTGAGGATTGGACGTACTAAGGCTGCGTACATTCATAGGGTTAATTTAAGTTGCAGGCGCCATCTTTTGCCGAAAGTTCTGTTATAGGCAAATAAATAAATATTGTACATGTTTTCTTTACCCGTTGTTCTATTTTTAGTTTCCAGTTAAATTTAGGATCTAAGATAACTCCAAAATTCCTAGTACTGGATATTAGGGATAGTGGTTAACCGTTTATATATACCTATACTGTTTTCTCTGTTGAGAAGAATTCAGCAAAAAAACATACTGAACATTTTGGATGGATTATTAATTCAAATTATAATAATATTCAAAATATTAAAAATCAACAATTTTAAAATTGTATAAAAAATTCTATTAAAATTTGACTTTGAAGTCCTCTGGCTGTTATGTACTTGCATGAGGTAGACACGAATGAAACACTGCTAAGATGACCCCACTATGCATCTGTCGGTTTGTATGTACCCCGGGCAGTAGAGTAAACGTCTGAATGAATTTGCTTTGTTGGTCGATTTTGAAAATTTAGAATTCTTATAAAACGACTCAAATGATTTCATTCAAATACGCAATAGCAATTACATATGCATGTATATATTAGAAAGTTATAACTGCCCACCAGATTTTGCTAAAAATTTATATGTAAGCAATATTTTCACAGTACGAATACTAACGACACCCATCGTTCCCTTTTAATTTACTTATCCCTTGTGAACGTATATGTATCCACCCACTGTATATCTTTTGTTTTGCAATCTCCTTAAGAGTAGCCAAGAAAAATATCATTTCAAGTTCGTTAATTTTTTTCTTTAACTATCCGGGATAAATTACCCAAAAAGAAAAATCTCGTCATTTCTATTTACTCATTCAAACAAGAAATGTACACAAGCAAACACTGATGGCTACCCGTACAGATACGACCCAATGAAAACTGTTTAGCTAAAGGCTGTTTCCAAGATATACACCAACACCAAGTTTTTGAAGAAAATCTCCTCGAGTTATTATAACACCTTAGATAGAAATCGATTCTCTTGATTACGCTCCTAATGGAACACTTTAGATTCTCCATCTCAGTCGATTAATTTGTTCCTCAGAGACAGCTACTCAACTTACTCCTGCTTGGATGCCATTTGGGGACATCTCACTCGTCTTCAGATTGTGTACCTTGAACGCGTGTCTATTATACAAAGGATGTAAAATATTAATTTGTTGGCAGATTTATAATTAGACTTTCATTGATTTTCCATTGGGGTCTGTGCAAACAAGTGGTTCCGGTGGGAGAGGGTGAAACATTGCAAATATGAGTGTTCGGAGTAAAACTGTAAACACGTAATCATTTTTATTGATTGGAACATGTTTACAATGAGTTTATGGCACATTACGTGTGCTATTGGATTGGAGCTATTCCACATAGTAATTGAATTTAGTCTTCCCGGGAGTAGATGTCCCTTAATTAACGAGCTGATCAATCAGATGCTATCGTTCGTTAATTATGATTCATTACGTGATGGATACGAAATGAGCTAAATTGCGTGTAAATGCAATATTTTATAATTAACGTATTTGTTGTGTAATCATAGCATTTTTCCACTTTATTGGACAACAAAATGAAAATGAATTCATAATGCTTTTAAATAATTAAATAAAAGTGTCACCTTGTTCTGAAACCTCTCTGGGATACGCACTGGAGTATCGTAGGTTTTATAACCATAAGCCAGTACATTCATAATCTGTGTTCGTCATTACAATCGACTGTGTAATAAAACAAGCACATGGATGTACACATATACCTACTGCTGACCATTAAACATTTTTGGGGCATAAAACAGATTTTAGAGTGATTGCAACCGTGCTCATTGTATGTTTGTAGATATTTGTGCTAAATAGCGGATTACGAAATGACGAATGTGAATATGTTTATTATTTTAATTACAAGGCAAATTACTATGATGAATTCTGGTCATATACACCTATCTACTGCATTGTAGGATGAAAAGATTGCCAAGATTGATGTCCCAAAATTGTTATTACATGCAAATATCATCAACCATCTCGAAAGTAAGGTTATGAATATTTTCCTGTATAATTCCCACTCAACTAATCCTTCTATTCACCTAAATCCTTTTGTAGTTTCAAATTTAAGGTATTATTTAATGATAAATGGTTATATTTCTTTTGTGAGCTTCCTACGCTTCTAACATTATTTGCTTTTTTCAAATCTGACAACGCAAGAGACAATCATCATTCAGATATCATCTATCACTACTTAATAAGGAATAGGAGTCATCGCGACGTGTTTAGACTGCCAAACAAATATGAATAAAGGCGCTCAAAGTGTTGCCATTTTGACTTTTTCCAAGTTAAATTTGACTTGATTCTTTGACAGTTGACCTAAAAAAAAAAGAATTTAAATTAGTTAAAAGTGTTTTTTCTTTTTTTATTGAGAAAGTAAATTTACAATCAAATATTTTCTTAAGAGTGGAGTGTAGAAGATACCTGCTTTTAAATTAGAAAAGGAATATTAAACTACAAAGGAAAACAAATTACAACTTACTTACTTATGTATGATATTAACCCGCAGTTGTAAATGCTTCTTCGTAAAACCAATTAAACAATTACAGCGAAGAATCCCACCAAATTTGAAAAAAAATTAAACAGATTAGCTTGTTTCTAGGACTTCACTGTAATTGCAGTAAATCTACTGAGTTTTGCAACAAATTTGAAAAACTACTGTGATAGACTAACAATCAATTTCTATTTATTTTTCTATTTATTTTTGGCATTGCAGTAGTTAATAAATAACAAATCGAATCCCATCCTTTAGCTCGATAATCGTTTGGGGGTCATTAACATACTCGTACATCTTCTGCTTCATATATTAATAATAATAAAATTTCGGCGCTAACAGCCCAATGCAAGGCCTGGCCTAACTTCTCGCAGCCAATCGTGTTGTGCGCCTCACGAATGGTTGGGTCCTACAGTTTTATGCCGTTTCCGAAGGGCAATTTGTTTCGATTGAGAGAAAGTTTTCATGACAATTATTACTCACGGATGTTTGTGAGACGTTCGCGAAAGTTGGACCGTGAGAAAACTTTTTTTTTTGTTTTTTCTTGGATTCGATCCTTGAACCTCAGAGATCGCGCACTGCATTATTTCTCGTGCTTTGTGGCTGGTGGCACCGTCTTGTTGAAATAACATGTCTTCCACATCAATATCGTCCAAAAGAAGTACGGTCCAATCAGGCCGCTTGATTTTGTTCGACAAATCGCCATCAACGCAGTGGTCCTCTAACACCCGATCAACAAAGTCACGACGTTGTTCATGGTCTATTGGCTGCGATTCCTAAGTTTTGTTTTGGATGCAGATTTTTTGTTAAAATGCGCTGCGTGGAGCTGTAAGAAGGGTTAAATTATTGACCCCAAAGCTGTATCCCATACAGGTCTCAGAATTTGTGTGTATAACAGAAGTCAATTGATAGCTGGGAACTCCTTCCCATTAACCGATACATTTGTCTGAATGCAATATTTAGCTCCCCTTTTTTTTCTTTTTGACAAGCTCTTTCCATCTGAACTTGGCGTCAAGTGTTATATCAAAATATTTGGCTGTATTTGCATAAGGAACTTCTTTTCCATCGGCTCTTTTAGTATTCATTCTTCTGTTAGTAAAGTTAATATGGACAGATTTAGTTTCATGAATTTTCCATTTTGTCGTCCAATCGTTTACAAATTTAGTGGCGTTTTGTAATTTATTCGCTGCTTCATCAGCATTGTCGCCAATAGTCATAATTGCGGAGTTATTAGCGAAAGTTGGCAAAGCTAGCTTCTTCCTACTCAGGTAAGCCCATTGCATATAGGAGATAAAGGATTGGTCCCAAGACATTTCCTTGCGGACTTTCTGCAGATATTTCCTTTAAAGCAGATCTGCATACTCGAATCTTACTCGAAAGTATCGATCTGCGATATATGATTTGAGAATCAAGTAGAAATCTACGCTTGTGCTACGTCTAGAAAAATGGCTGAACAGACATTTTTGTTTTCACGTGCCTTTTCTACTATACTCGCAATTCTATGCACTCGTTGTATAGTAGAGTGTTTTTCCCTAAACCGAAATTAGTAGGAAGGTACAAGATTTATTTCTTCTTTTATTTGCTTGAGTCCTTTTAAAAGCTGTTTTTCGAATAGCTTTGATATTACGGGTAGGAGCGAAATCGGTCTGTATGATTTCTTTTCATTTGGCTATTTATCTGGTTTCAGGATCATAATTACTTCAGCCACCTTTCATTGCCTAGGGACATACTTAAGTCTGAGTACTGCATTAATTATATGCAATAGTTTAATTACAGCTTTATCCGCTAGCTCTTTAAATATTTGTGCTGTTATCAAATCACCGGTACTTTTTTTGCATTTATATTACTTTTAATTAGTTCTTGTAATGGTACATGCTGTAATGTTTTCGTGGTCATTTCTGGGCAGTAGAAATAGGTTTTCTTCTTCACTTTGCCTAGGGAGTGGTTCGACACATTTGCTTGTTTACGAGGGTGGGTCAATAAGTCCCTAAAAAATCATTAAACACTATTTTTTGAGAGAAAATCAATCAAAAGCTTGACAAATATTATGGGGACTCTTCACCATCGTTTGGAACCATTCACCACTGGTTTACTCAATTTCGGTGTGGTCGTTCAAACACAAGTGTCACCACACCAGAAATGGTCGACAAAATCCATGGTTTGATAATGGACGATCGGCGAGTGAAAGTGCGCGAGCTTGAAGAGGCCACATAAATATTTGGACATGAAAAAGCTTTCCGCAAGATGGGTGCCGCGTTTGCTCACAATCGACAACAAACTCATTCGTTTGAGTTTTTGCGCCGTTTCGTAACCTGGATTCACCACAACACACTAGAAACCAAGGAACAGTCAAAACAATGGACTTCTTCTGGTGAATCGAAGCCGAAGAAGGCCAAGGCGGGTTTGTCAGCAAACAAGGTCATGGCGACAGTTTTTTGGGATGTGCGCAGTGTTATTCACATCAATTACCTTGAAAAGGGTAAAACGATCACAGGCGCATATTACGCAAAGCTGCTTAATCGATTCCAAGCCGATTTGAAGCAAAAACGGCCACATTTGGTGAAGAAAAAAGTTCTGTTTCACCAGGACAACGCACCGGCGCACAAGTCCGCAGTCGCAATGGCAAAATTGCATGAGTTAGGCTACGAACTACTACCTTATCCAGCATATTCCCCAGATTTAGCCCCCTGCGACTATTTCTTGTTTCCAAACATGAACAAATGGCTCGAAGGTAATGGGCGGTGCTTGTTTTGCTGTTTATTTTTTTTTTGTTTAAGGATTTCTCAGCTTTCCATAGCGAGTATTCTGTATCCTTATGGGCTGATAGATTATTTAAATATCTGCAGACAGATTCGCTCTTAACATTTTTCGGTGGCCTCTTGAGTTCATTACACAATGCATTAAGCATCCTTTTATTCTCAGATGTTCGGATTCTTTGCCAAGTTTTTCGAACTTTACGTTTTTTCCTGATAAGTTTTTTAAGTGTATATGGGTAGTTGGATATGGAATGCCTTCATTCCTTTTTTTTGGCAAATAGGGGTGCTTATCCATGCTGCTTGCTGAATATTTATATTAAACAGCGCAACTTCTTCTAGTAATCGTCATAAGAACAGGAGAATGATCTGACGACAGCTCATCTTTATATACTAGACAAAAGCATTTGTCAGATATTCCTTTTCCTACATAGAAGCCTATTCTGGTCTACTGGCCAGATTGCATAGCACTTGAATGGAAATCATAGTTTATTGCTCGTCTTGCTGCATAGTGCATATAGCTCTCTACCTGTAGTGTTCGTCAATCTTGAGCCCCAAAAGGTACTTTTGGCATTAAAGGCACCTAAGACTATAAAGCAACGTCTCAATGTTTGAAAATCTAATATAGTTATATTTTTAGATTATGTTTTGGTGGGCAGTATAATGCAAATACTTTAATTTTCATTTTGTTTAATAAGTGTACATATAGTTGTAGCCTGAATTTTTTCTTCCCCAATTTTTGAGTCTTCGTAGTGTTTAATTGAGTCTTTCACGAAATCTTGCTCTATCTGCTGGATGAATAGCATGATAGCAACAATATCCATATGATTGTCTAATTGTTTGAATTTCTCAAATATTTATTATTTGTGTCTTTTTGTTCTTCAAGTCTTTTTTTTAGTTTATCTACTGTATTGAGTATTTTTTCAAGCATTTGACAATGAATGGATTCTGACGGATTTTCACGAAGTCTGTCACTCACTGTGGCGATATTTTAGCATTACCGGTCACTACGATTATGTGCTGATTTCTTCACATCTAACAATGACCCGATTCAATCGAATTTAAATGTCAATGCTTAGTATTCACTGATGTCAAATATCAGCTGTTTATCACAGTAGTGCCAGATTAAAATTGTAACCGCCAATTGAATCAGCCTTTATGATAATATAACTTTTTATTTAAAGCATAATCCCATCACCATTGTCCATCAGTAAGTCCATCCAGAACGAGAAAAATTATCTAATGTATTGTAAGACATATTGAAGCACGATAGTGACAAATTTATAGGTTGTACCTAATTATTTACATCAATATGATCGTAATGAAGCATGAGTCGTATTTTTATTTTGTGTTTAAACGGAAGTAGTACATCAGCATAAAACATTATTTGAGTATCTATTACATGTGATAATCTCAAGCACTTGTTGAAAAGTAATTGAGTTGGTGACAAATTATCTCATCCCATTATCTCTGTATGGAGTAAGGACAAATTTAATGTGTGGATATTAGGGTGTTGCTTAGATATGGAATTTGTTTCTTCAATTTATTTTCGGGCTCACCCCCTAAACTGTGTCAGTGAACTAGACAAAACTGTAGTTTAGGTGAAAAAGCTAAGAGATACCGAAACAGCTTTAAAGTCAATTTGTCCATACAAAGGGAAATAGCAGATCTTAATTTACTATTAAACGGTGTTTTTATTACAGGTATAGAACTTTAAAATTAAATCAAATACATACTAATCGTAGTAATGGACATGGTATTGGCTTTATTGAAAAGATAATTTTATGCCATTAGTGTTTAAATATAATTTTGGGCATATGGGTGCCGCGGCTGACTCGAATAGAGCGCAATCTGGAAGTCCAATTTTCGACTTCTTTTTCGGCTATTGCTGGGGGCAATAACGTAGCCAATGTTGGCCATCAAGTCGTCCATCGTCTCTGGCTTATCGGCTTCACATATCCCCATAGAAAATAATCCACAGGTGTTAAATCACACTATTATGGAGGCCAATTCACAGGTCCATTACGCAAAAAATGTTTCCTTTAAATAAATGATTCCGGCGTGCGCTTTGTGGCATGTTGTGCCGAAATCACAGCTCTTCCAGGTTAATGCCATTCAATTGGGGAACGAAAAAGTCAGTAATCATGGATCTATAGTCCAATAATTCCACCAGTCCATAAAGCATATCAACAAACAGTAACTTTTTGTGGATGTAATGGCGTCTCAATAATGAGTTGTGGGTTGGCTTCACTCTAAATGCGGCAATTTTGTTTCTTGAAGTAGCCATTCAACCAAAAAAGAGGCTCATCGCTAAACAAAATTTTGTGGTGAAAATGAGGATCAAGAGCAATCTTGTTTTCGGTACGACGCGCTCGATGGTCAAGCGGCCTCAATTCTTGCACGAGCTGGATCTTATGAGCTCGTAAACCAAGATTTTTCTGTAAAATCTTTCAAAAAGTGGACTCATTCGGGTTCTCCTTAATGCTACGTGAAATGGACGTTGCGCACGGTACGTTTCGCGAACTGAACCACGATTTTTGAAATAAATTTGCACTATTTGCAAGCGTAAGTCTATTCAAGGTGAAATGACAAATTAAACTGAGCACAAATCAGCTGTCAAATTGGCTGCCGCTGGAAAAAGTATTGCCAATTCGGTAAACAGCCCTCTAAAAAAAAGAACACCATTAATTTCCACGATTTAAATGCTACAAACCTAATAGCTCTAAATTGTATATTGAATTCAGTTTTATTTTCATAATATTCATAATATTCATCCTTAAATACAAAGATTAACTTTTGGTATGCGCTTCCTCAGTAGATACTGAGCAACTAATTACCTCAAGATACTTTCTCTTTAATGCAAATACAAAATAAACCGTAAAATAGCCTTAATAATGAACCCGTATTTCTATCATTTATTCTTACTAAATCAACTTCGAAATTAACTCTGATTAGCTGTCAGAAAAGTATGTAAGAGAGAGCATAACTAAAGTCGTTCAAAGTAAATTGAAATTTTGAGATTATCATTACGACCCATGGCGGCCATAGAGTTTTATAGAAATTTATAAAAAAAAAAACAAAGAAACCACCACAAAGGACCTCTTGGTTGGCCCTATAGAATTTTCAATTTGGTATTTCAAATTGAAAATTAATATCAGGATATGCCCTTCGAAGTGCCAAACGAAATGAAGGAAACAATCTCTATCGCCTTTAAAGGACACTTAAAGTGATTTTATAGAAATTGTGTAGGAGTCCCTTGGGAAAAATATCACATCAAATGATGGCATCGAAGCTGAAGAAGTACCACTCTTCCATGGTAACCGCAGCACACAGTTATTTCATCTAAAGGAGTTGGCTATAAGAATCCAAGCACCCAAAATACTCGTACTGATTCTTCAGATGCTCGGTAAGTCCTCTTGAATGTAATATTCAGAATTATTGTCTCGTTATGTTATTTGAGTTTGGCACGTACGTATTTTGTAATCATGGAGATTCTTTCTCTTTTAGATTACGAAACATTTCATTTAGATTTAAGGTGACGAGAGTTGCCTATGTATCACAGATAATTTTTTTTTTTTTTTTTTTGTGGGGGAAATGTCTTTGTACTCAATGCAGAGGATTTAATGGGAAGAAGGATTTTCGACTTAGACGTCTATACTTGTTTAGGTTGGTAGATCGTAGGAGGAAGTAGTCTTAGAATACCTATGAATATAACGCCCATATCTGGTCTGGTGCACCCAAGACCGGTCTGCACATTCTTGATAGGGTACAAAATCGCGCGTTAAAACTTATAGGTGATAGAGACATTGTGAATTCCATTCATTCACTAGAACTTCGGAGAAATGTCTCCTGTCTTTCCCTGTTTTGTCGTTTTTTTAATAAAAAATGCTCCAGCGAAATAGCCAGCTGCATTCCTCCCCTTCGAAACTTCACCCGCAATACGCGACATGCTTCGAATGCACATCAGGTTACCCTAAAGCCTAACTTCGGTCGTACTGTTAAATATAGGGATTCATTTATAAGCCGAACGACACGAATGTGGAATGATCTACCAAGCTCTGTATTTCCCCATCACTACAACCTTCAAACATTTAAAGCCAACGTGCATAGGCTTCTCCTCTGTTTCTCTTCCCCCTTTCCTTAAAAGCCCGTGCACTGTAACAGTATAAAGGTACATATTCATATTCCTTTTGGCGCGCGCGAATTATAAAAAAAAAAACAAATAAATAAACTGAACAGCAAGTCTGTTGGAGAGAGTGAGAAAGCACCATATGTCTTAACAATTTTATTAGTTTTTCAAAAATGTAGCTTCGAGCACTTACCTTTTATATACACCTTTTTGCCGAGAATATTTATTTTTGCAAGAGCATTTGAATAGAGTAAGCATTTTGGTAGTAAGAAAACACACTTTAAGTTATAAATCAGTATGTAGTGCTGAAATACAAACACTGGTTGACAGTTCTTACCATTTTTGGCAGTTAACCTCAAAGTTTATGGCAATTTTTTTTAAATTTTTTTGGGCTTTTGCCATCGAAAAGCCTGTTAAAGGGAATCGCAAATCTGTTGTAGATCTTCACAAGTGCGGTGTGAATAAAGTTCAGATTTTCACCACACTGCAGCCGCTATGGATAATCCAAATATTTGTTTATCGGTGTATAAAATTATTCAATGATACTGGTGACATTAAAGACAGCTATCGATGTGGTTGCTCACGTATGGTAAGAACGTCAAAATCCTGAAAGCTTTCAAGGCACTATTCAAAAGAAACCCTTTTCGAAACCAGAATACACTGCCTTAGTTGCATTATCAAAAAAAGACATTGGAAAAAAAAAAGATGTTTGGTCCTAAAGTGGCATACTAGACAATTGCTGTGGCCATTAAAAAAAAGTCCAGGAATCAAAGCGACTGTTGGCGGAGTATATTGCTGTTATGCAAAGACAAATTCCGTTTACCGAGGAGAAAATTTTCTGAGAAATTCAACAAAGAAAATGATAGAGTCTATGTACGATCATCTAAGAAAACTTCTGAGCTGGTCACAAGGGTGAGCATCAATCATGGTTTGGTGATGTGTCTCTTATGACGGGGTCAATAACTTAAATTTGTTGGTGTCAAAGCAACTGCCAAAGTGTACCAGAAGATTATTTTAGAAGCTGTTGTGAAATCTGTAGATCTTACCATATTCCAAATAAAAATTCGTCACATGGCTCACTTGAGAAGCACTACAGGTTTAACACATTTTCAAATAATTTTTCTCATACGCCTAACTTAAGAACCACGAAACGGACTTTGATGAAGTCTGGATTTTGAGATATGCCAGATACGTATGCCAGATATATATGGTAGATACGTTTGCCTGAAAATCATTAAAATTGGATGAAGACGGGATAAGATATGGTGGGGTGACTTTTTACCCCACGTATCCCAATATTTTTGAACACCTATTTGTACCAGAGGACTTGTTATAATTTTCACATAAATAATTTTCGCATAAATAAGTTTGATGGTAGAGGGGGATATCGACAATGCCCTGGGTTTTCAGTTTAATTGTGTAAAATTGTATTTGTTTTATTGGGGCACCAAAAGTACACAAATATTTTTCATAACTTCTTTATTTTGGACTACCACATACAATTTTTGTGGGAAATTTCAACAATTTGTTCGAAAGATTCAAAAGTTACAAGCGTGTGTCAGAGATACGCACTGACGGATAGAGAGACACTGTGTTGAATCCATTAGTGTTCGAGTAAGATCCTGCGCCAGCCCGTAAGGCCAACATTACCCATACTTGGTTCCTGAAAAATATATCCCTTTTTCTCCAGTACCCAAACTTAACCAAATGAATTACAAATTGTGAACTGGCTGAAGTTGCCAGCTTTCAAGAGAGGTCGGAGCGACTATCTAAATGGCCCTCGCTAGGATATCAACATTAAATCCATGAATATGTTGGAACCGATAAACGAATGAATTAAGGCGAATTAAATACAATTTTCAAGTTTTTCTATAGCAAGAGGAATGAAAGAGAAACCTTCCACGTAAGTTTGCCAATTGTAAAAAGATAAAATCTTTTTACAAAAACATTTACAAGTGAAAATGCTAGGGTAATGAAAAAGTCATAAGGCAAAGTTTATTACTTGCTTGGACTATTTTGTTTTAAATGTTGGAAATTGCGGGAAGTTACAAAAAAGTGACGTAAAATTCAAAAACAAATATTTACAATTTTCATTTATTTAATTTAAAAACAATTTTCACATGATACTACAAGGTCTTATAATTAAGTATCTAATTTAAATATAATGACATTATAAGATTTGATAAATTATTTATTGAAATAGTGGTTAAGATGGAAAACGCTGCTATAGCTGGGATTATTATATATTCTAACATAATGTAGCATAATAACTACGCTCCAAAAGTATGCAACACATTCCGAAGTGTCTTTTCATTCGAAGTTCGTGTCCACGGTAAGAGACGGATTATGTCTAAGACGACGTCGCGGAATTAAGAGAGAATTATAATCACAAGAGATTATTGGCTGCAGCTGTCATCTTGGAATTATTACATCAGAATTTTCTTGTTCCAGTGGTCGAAGAATTTGCTAGAAGTTTCTGGCTATCAGAAATGCGACTATATAAGGACAGATGGCGATCGAGGCAGGGCAGTTGGTTTTCGAACCGGACGAAGAGATTGGAAAAGTGATAATAGGCGAAGTTGTAATTTTGTGATAAATTGAAAGTTAAGAGTTGACAAGAAGAAGTAATTAGTTTGGATTTGTGAATTAAGTAATTGAAATGAGATAAAGTGATTTGAGAAGAAAGAGACCTTGTAAGGAAAGAATTTGCGAAGAATAGTATAGTGTGAAATTGAATTGTTCTATAGACTGGAAAATAAAGAAATAATCTCACAGAGTAACGTTTTATCTACTCGAGCCGTAGCTCGCTTATTACAATATGAATTGTATGCAGTCATTGAAAGCTACATTTGCTTTACCTTTGCAATCATAATATAAACAAGGATATACAAAACAATTGAAAGCAAAAGTGGGCAATAAAAGACCCTTTACTAATCGCTTCTCCCCCCCTTCGGGTAGGAGTCAGAATATACGCGAGGCAACTAAAATCCACCCTCCGTATACCGAGTGTAGCGAATGCAAAACATGCAATGAACAAAACAAGGTTTACTGGGAAATCCAACCTCTACTGAGGTCGGCTCAACGGATTCTGGGGAGAGACATTTATTGCAGTTCTTCTGACCTTTTTACAAAAACTTCAAAGATCGCCACCACCAAGATCGAATATATCCGGGAAAAGAAGTCCACCGGAAACGCCAATGTGCGGAAAACGAGACTCAGAGAAACGCAAAAGCTTTGAGGAGGAAAACAACGAACTCCGTTTGAAGCTTAACAAAATGGAGTTACTCTATGAATAGCTTAAGAAAGAAGTAGATCTATTCCAAGAAGCAAATAAGGCTATAAAGAACATTCATCTCCAAAAAGAACGCGAAGGTAGCCCACTCCAGCTAACGCGAGAAACGGAAAAGACCAAGTAAAAAACGAAGAGCCGATTCTTCATCCGAAGTCGAGCCACAAAGAGAAGACAAGCGAAAGGAGTCGCGAGCGACACAAATTCAAATAAAATTATATCCTCCACCCCAATAAACGTAATTGGAATTTCGGATTATAAAAAATTGCATTGCCTCCTCAAATGAACGTTGGCATCGACATTCAAGATAACGTCATTGCGCCTGGGAACTTAACGTTGATGATTCCGATGGTTACCCAGCAGAGTCCCAGAAATTAAATACCGATAAGATCCAATGGTTCACGTACGAAAACAAGCTAGAACGGCCATTGCTTGCTTTAGCAAGAAGTCTCCACCCTTCATGTACCAAAGAAACATTATGAATGATCTTCAAGCTAAAGGCTTTAAAATTATTGACTCTGTAAAAATTATCAAGAAGGAGAGCCTGCAGATGGAACGACAACAAAAAATAGTGGTTAAGCGTGGACTCCCACTGTTTATGCTTAGTTTTGATAAGAACGAGAATATAGACTGTATTTACAATATTAAAACTATACCAAACATCGTAATCAAAATCGACCCATTGCGTAAGAATACAAGATTGATCACGTAGTTTAAGCGTTGTCAAGGTTTCAGTCGTACGCAGACTTACCGTTAAAAGAACTGCGATGTGTAAAATGCGCCGGTAAACGTCTTTCGGAGAAGTGCAGCATAAACAGGCTCCAGCGACTTGTAAAAACTGAAGAGGGAAGTACCCAGCAAACTATAGACGCTGCGAAGTGGCCAAAAAGTTCCAAAAAAGGCGCGATGCGATTAAAAAAAACTTACGCCCGAACCAGAAACCACAGGAAAAATCTAAAGTTCCTACGGGGAAAGCAGCGACAGAAAGAAAACTTGTCAAGTTGTGCATGAAAAAGTCCGAAAAGAAAAGCAGTAATTTTCTGGCGGGCAAACGTATGCGCAAGCCGCGTCGCAATAAATTTAGAAAATCAGTATTGCTCCAGATTCAATCAAACAAAACAGGAACTCAAGTATGAATATGAAACAGTTGCTTAAAATATTAACATAAAACGCAAACGGACTATTGGAAAAGATAGACGAACTAGAAGTATTCTTGCGAAAAAACAATATTGACATATGCTTAGTTTCCGAAACGCACTTCAAAAAGAAATGTAGTGTAAAAATAAAACAATACTGTGCTTACCATCCGTCAGAAAGGGCTAGAGGCGGATCTTCCCCATTCATTAAAGATTGTATTGAGCATTCTATAAATACAATTATTGAGACCGATGCGATGTAAGTGTTCTCGTAAGAAATAAACACTCGTACGAGTACTACAATATCTTCTTTTAATCCATCTGTGTAATGAACTCAAGAAAGTAATCAAAGATTTCAAAAATCGAGAGATCTATTCGTATTTTGAAAGCTTGATTGTCGAAAAACTTCGAATTATTCACTGTGGAAGCCATGAAAGGTATTAAAAAACCTAAAATTCAATCGCTACCGATAAGAAAAAAAAAAAAAAAAAATGGCGAATGGGCAAAAGGGGACAAAGAGAAGGCGGATTTATTTGTCGTGTACCTGGAAGACACATTTAAGCCATTTGACGGACAGGCGCTAACAGAAGACTTTGGTGGTACGATCACGACACCTTACAACTTTAAAATAAAGAGGGTGAGGTTGGTCGAACTTTGTCAGATAATAAAAAATCTTAAAATTTAATAACCGGACGGATCCTCAAGGAATTGCCAAAAAAAGCCCTGCATATTATAAATGCCGCGCTAAGATTATTATACGTTCCAAGGTATTGGAAAGTCGCCGAGGTTATAATGGATCCAAAACCTGGAAAGCCTCCAAACGACAAAAAATCTTACAGACATCGCTGCTGCCGATAGTATCTAAGGTATTAGAAAAACATTTGTTAAAGCACCTACAACCAGTCATTGAAGAAAGACGTTTGATTCCTGAACATTAATTCGGCTTCAGAACAAAGCATTCGACAATTGAGCTGGTTTATAGAATAACAAATGAAATAGAGAAAACCACAGAGGAGAAAAAGATATATCCTAGCGCTTTTCTGGACGTCTTTCTTGAACTGTACGACTCCAGACCAGACTCTGCAGAGTGCATTAGCTTTAAAGACGGGAGGAAGAAAATACAACTCTTCACATCCCTTATTCATGTCCAGCCCTTATTCTCAGAAAAAAAATGTTATTTTTTGTCACCCCAGCACTTCTTTAAAAATGAGTACCATTTCCATCATTTCCCACTCGCAAAAGTTGGTAGATAGATGCATCTGAATTATTAACCTGACAAATTCAGATGTCAGGAGCACCTTCCTCCTACAAATTTCGATTTGTGGTATCGCATTGCTCCAACTAAGGCGGAAGTGCACCTTCACCTGCACATGCATATGCATGAACGTGTCATAAATTATTACATAAAATTGCAGTTTCATATATTCATTAAATTTTAAAACACCAACAGGAGTTAAACCAACCATAAACAGAGTAGAGAATAGTATTCAGCAATTCCATCTGTTATAGACAACACAAAGTGGGTACAAGTTATGTACATATTACATGCACACACACTACGGCTTCATTGCAATTCAGAATCAGGAGTTGCTCCATAGAAAATAACTTGTGTAGTACCTACATATGTATGTACGTCCACCCATTACACTAAAATTCAACCATTACTGCACTACGACTTTACATGAGTAGGTACCCGGGATATTTATGTACATATGTTGACTTGCTACGTTGTTTTGTTATACTCGTACGAGTAGCTTGTTGCAGATTTTTTTTATAGCATTGTTAAAATTGACGGTGCATTACTAAAAAAATTCCTTTTTTGAAAATCAATTTCATTGGAGTGGGTTGTAGAGTTAACATGAACATTAACATTTCACGAGCGTGAAAAATCAGAAAGTCGTGTGTACTGGGAATCTTGAACTAGCGAAGTGAAAACGGGTCTGCCGCAAGTTACTCCAGTTACTAGTATACGCAGGATCGAAACATCGATTCCTAACTCGGTAGGGATTTCAACCTAACTATTTGAGTACGTCGAGTTGAAACATTAAGCTAAGATTGAATCGAAATGGGGTTGAACTGACAGATTGTCTATTCTATTTGTTGCGTATCTTTCTCAGAAAAAAGTACTACTTGCTTCATTTTGTAATTTTATAAAATACGAAAATTTCCCTAGCATTAATTCAAACAAGCAAACCAGAAAATCACATGAAAAAACTCAAACACCACTAACAAAAGTCAAATGATCAACTCTACTACTCAAGTTAGAAATTCATGTACATTTTCAACTCGATTTCGACTCGATTCCACTTGCAAAGCTTAGTCGGATCGGGTCAACTCAGTTTCGACTTAACTCGCGTTTATGTGTACACAGTTAAAGCTGGTTCGCATATTATGCCAGATACAAGATGCTTTTTGAAAATAATGTCTCCTGTCATTGTGATATTGACAATTGTGTAGTAAGCAGATGCGGAAAACACGACGATGAACAATGGAATGCTATATCTACTCCTCATGAACGTAATTAAAGTAATATTTTTTTTTTACGGTGGAAAGCATGGAAAGCTAGACTATGGGACTTTAACCCTAACTAAACCCACTTCTGCTTCCAACCGCATTTCCCGACGATGCTACCAAGGGCATAAAGACCTCCGGGAAAACATTCCAAAAAGAAAACACCTCCTATTAATACAACTGAGAGGAAGTCTCATCCAGTAACTTTTCTCTAATGTGTTATTAAAGTTTTGGAGGGGTGAAGCTCATTAGCTGACCCCGAAATTAATTTTGTGACTAAATTTACTTAAAATTGTATTTACAGATTATAGATATATGGTTATTTTGTTAGGTGCGCAACTAAGTTCTCACTGTTTGTCAATAGATGGCTCCAGCAGTAAGTGCTGGTTGATTTTGACATATCCAAAACGTCATGAACCGAGCTTAGACATATGGTAAACAAACTGTTTTGACACATTAGTGATTTTGTTTTGGCGTTTTGGTTGTGTGAAAATGTGTGATTTTGTGCCAAATAATCGTCATTTGCGGGAAGTGTTGATTTTCTTCTTTCATTCGAAGAAAATGGCGGCTGAAGCGCATCGAGAGGTCCAAAAAGTTTACAGAGATGCTGCTCTAAGTGAAACAACGTGCCGTGATTGGTTCCGTCGCTTCAAAGACGGTGATATTGCTGTTAACGACCGTCCGCGTGAAGGAAGGCCAAAATCCTTTGAAGACGCTGAATTGGAGGCATTGATCGATGAGGATCCGTGCCAAACGCAAGAACAGCTTGCTTCAGCATTAGGAGTTACCCGTCAAGCCAATTCCAAGCGATTTCATGCATTTGGAATGATTCAAAAACAAGGAACCTGGGTTTCTTATGATTTGAAGCCAAGGGACGTTGAGCGTCGTTTTTTCGCCTGTGAACAACTGCTCCTGCGGCAAAAAAGGAAGGGTTTTCTTCATCGTATCGTGACGGGTGATGAAAAATGGATTCATTACAGCAACTAAAAGAAAAGAAAATCATGGGGATTGCCCGTTTATGCTTCTACGTCGTCGGCTCCGCCGAATATTCACGCTGCGAAGATTATGCTGTGTATTTGGTGGGACCAGGTCAGCGTCACTTATTATGAACTGTTGAAACCTGACGAAACCATCACTGGGGAACGGTATCGACTTCAATTGATGCGATTGAGGTGAGCACTGCTCGAAAAACGGCCATAATACGAGCAGAGGGACGAAAAAGTGATTCTACAGCATGACAACGCTCGGCCTCACGTTGCCAAACCCGTTAAAACCTACCTGGAAACGATCAAATGGGAAGTCCTACCCCACCCGTGCGTTTTCCCTGATCCTTGGAAGCGCCAATGACTAGTCCTACTCTTGAAAGGAAAGGGGAGTCCAAACGAACCTTCGTCCTACCGTCCTCTTTGTTTGCTCTACATGGTCGGAAAAATCCTTGACCGGATATATTACAATAGGCTTTTGCCAGCAATTGAAACAGCAGGAGGAACACCAATACGGTTTCCATAAGGCAGGCTCCACGATAGATGCAATAAACACAGTAAGGACTAGAGCCCGAACCGCTATAGAAGGTAGGCGCTGGAAAGGCGGTACAAAAAAATATTGCGCCATTATAACCTTGGACGTGAAAAACACGTTTAACTCAGCGAACTGGAAAAACATTATGAGCTGTCTTTATCGAATACAAATACCGGATTATTTCTGTAAAATAACAACAAGCTATTTTGCGAACAGAGTCCTCTTCTACGATTCTGACGAGAGAATTGAGACGTACGAAGTAACTGGCGTTGTTCCACAATGCTAAGTCCTTGGGCCGCTACAGTGGAACGCTACGTATCATGAAATTCTTCGCCTAACAACTCCAAGAGAAGCATTAATCATCGGCTTTTCGGACGACATCGCGGTTCTGGTTGTAGCAAAAACTCTTGAAGATGGTGAACTCCACTGCAACGAGACAATCACAACGGTACGTCATTTGCTAGCTAACGCTGGTTTGCAGCTTGCCGACCATAAAACCGAGGCGGTGCTTATTACAAGTAGAAAAGTTCGCGAAAGGATATCGTTTAGAGTCGAGCGGTACGTAGTGGTTTCTCGTTTGTTAAGTACCTTGGAGTGATTATTAATGCTCGTTTAAGTTCCAAACACCACCTTGAACATGCACACTCAAAATTGTCAAAGGCTTTTAGTGTAATTTCAAGGTAACTGAAAGTACTCCCTGAACTGAATGTATATTTATATATTGCCTTTAACAGGAACTGCAACATTTCCATATGCTTTCAACAACTTAGCTGGTTCAATGCAATTGGGTTTACCTAGCTGTTCATAAGCAAGAAAGTCGATCATGGAGCAAGTTGAAAATCGAGGGCTTTCATTGACAGCTAATGGAACTAAAAACTGTCCAGCAAGCCGTTTAATATCCCTTTCGTTATCTTCTCTCAATGCTTTAATCTGACCGAACCTACCTCATGTGCTAGGGTATTTAGTTTTTTGATTTTGTTGACATTGCATATTCGGCAAACAGCATCCCGCACTTGGCTTGGTGCTATATCCATTAGTATTTTTTTTTTTTTTTTTTATTTATAATTTGCACGTGTTAAAGGGGATATGAATACCCTTATACTAATTTTTTTTTTAGAACACGTGCGTTTTGTGGAAAGAGGAAGAGACAGAGAGAAAGACAGAGGGGTGTAGTTTGAAACTCAGGTGGTATTAAGTTTCTGTAAACTCCAAGGGTGGCTGTCCAGATAACTGGGGAGTATTTTGTTTGTTTTCGCTTTATTGTCGTTGCTTATGATTCACAGTATTTTTTTCCGTCCACCTGATGTCATCATCACGATCAAGTTACATTTTAGCCATATGACCACCCTACTTGTTATACCTTCACAGTAGAGTTGACTTAGCTTTCGCAAGTGATCGACTTTTTTTTTTATTTCATGCGAAATAAATAGATGATTCTGACATCAGGATTCGAACCGTGAACCATCAGCGTGACAAGCGATGATGTTACCACTACACCACGGCCACCCTTAATATCCCGTTTATAAAATTCTAGTATGGAACCCTAAAACCTAGACAGTGGCTACTATGAAAAAAGAAACACCAAGTAGTAAAATCGACTAAATTTATTTATGTACATACTCGTACTCATAAGATTTAAATTTATTCGACATTAGAAAAATATTTATCTAGACTATAGTTTTTTTGACGACGCTTCGATACTTTACACATATCACAGAAATAGTACAAATTACTTTGGTCGTCTTTCAAAACTCTAAGCAGTTCCGGAGTTAAATTGATGCAAAGTACATGAAACAATCGCCTACATGGTCCAGCACAATGTATTGTTTCTGGTGATTCCGATGCAATTGATAGAGAACACTTGTAACACGTTTCCATTTCTATCATAATGAACAAAAACAAATTAAAAATCCAAACAATCAATGAAAAAAAAAGTGATCACCTTTCGTTAATCGATCAAATTAAACGATGTGAACAGTTCTATGATTTGTAGGCAACTACATAACTCAATTATTTATTTACTTACTCGAGAAACCATGCGTTCTTGGAGCGTACACTCAGGAGTTTGTGTCTAATGAACAATCGTGGATTACGTCAACCTCATAGCAGCAAAATTGCACATAATAATAGGAAATGCCCATTGGCGAAACGTTCGGTGGATGGCACTTCTTCGATTAGAGATAAAATACCGAAGATTTGTGTTCGTTTTATTATTCCAAAGTAATGAATCAAAAAGTATTCATTTAAGTGGCGCGGGTGAAAAAAAAAAAAATCTACGTATAAATAAAGTAATCGCGATCTAAAGATCATATATACGAGTATGTATATGTTTATGAAATTGACTGAAGCATTGCATATGAAACTTATTTCATATAAAATGACTGGTGAAGTGAAGTCTTAATCTAAATAGTTCTGCATATAGACTAAAGTCGAGTGAAAAAAAAAATATATATATATATACATATATATATATGTATGTATATTATGTGGAAGAGATTTAAGGTCAAAAATAGCGAATTTTGTTGCGAATGCGGGTTCGGTTAAATAGACTTTTTAATAAATACGCTAGGTTGGATGATTTTTGATGTGTAGATATACATCACAGCAAAAATAACCCACAAATAATTCCAAACCAAAATTTTCGATTCACAACAGGTAAAAATAGAATAGGTAATAATGACAATAATAGCACATCTCATTTTTACAACTTTAGTCACAACTATAATGTTCAAAGGAATGCAAAATACAGAAACCCAAATATTAACCAAAATCAAAACAATCAAACATAGGCAAATTCTCGCTTTAAGGGTCCTAATCCGAATTCGATTATATGTGCAAAGAAATCAGTGTTATCAACAGGGAAGTTTAAATAATAATAATTAAACTCATAATAGTCGTAATAGAACTCAGGGAAATTTCCAAAATTCGAAAATCACGCGGAGAACAAATAACACATCGGCGGAGGAGATGATGTCAATCGTATCATATCCAGGAAGCCGCAGTAAATTTTCACAACGAGCCTAGGAGAACAAACTTCCGTTGATTTAACAATCTATGAAAAAAAGATACGACGCTTCATCGATATAGGATCAACAACAAGTGTAATGTGACCCAACATTTTAAATGACTTTAAGGAGGTCCGTCTGGAAAAAACAGAATTTTTTTCGACAATTACTGGGATTGGAAAAGTAGTGAATAAAATAGTTACTCCTATTCCAACAAAATTTAATGCAGAAGGAACTGTTACTTGGAGGATTGTGGATCTAGGCCAGAGGTTATGACGCAATCATAGAACTAAATATATTACAACCGTTAGAAGCAAAATTAAATTTGCAAAATAAATATTTGGTTTTGGATTTCACAATACGTTTTCATTCGGCACCAATAGCATTTATGTTCTTGAAGGTAGTGCTTTACATAATAGCATACATTTGGATCATTTAAATGTGCAAGACAAAAGCTAATTACAAAAATTTCTCAAAGAATACGAATGGTTATCTTACAAAGAAGGTGATCAGTTAACACGTGAGATTCAACACGAAATCATTACGACTACAAATAGCCCTATATATTCTAAAATTTATAGGTACCCTCAAATTCATGAGTTCGAAATAGGAAAACAATTAATAGATATGCTGAAACAATATATTATAGTTGAAAGGAGTTCTCCTTATTGCTTTGGATAGTTCCGAAGGAGAAAGATAATTCAGGACAACACAAATGGAGAATTGTTAGATTATAGACGATTAAACGAAGTGATTTCCAATTCCTTATATTGAAATAATATTAGACAAATTGGGAGAATCGCTATAATTTTCAACTCTCGACTTGGCTAAAGGTCTCTACCAAATTTTAATTAAGCCTGAGGACAGAAAAAAACTGTATTCTACACTCCATATGGTCACTACGAATATGTAAGAATGCCGTCAGGGTTGAAAAACACCCCTTCGACCTTCCAAAGATTAATGAATTCAATTCTAAGAGAAATAAAACCTGCGTTGTCTATATGGATGATATCCTTGTTTTCACTTTTCATTACATCCTTGCAAGAACACATAAACAATTTGAAAAAAAATTCTAAAACATTGAAAAAGTCCGGACTTAAACTCCAAATCGTTAAATGTCATTTCCTTAACAAAGAAACAGAATATTTAGGCCATATTCTCACTCCACAAGGAGTTAAGCGATACCCGATAAAATTACAATCATTCAAAACTTAAAATTGCATACAACTCAAAGGCAGATTAAATAGTTCCTTAGTATAACCGATTTTCACCGAAAATTTATCAAGGATTATGTGAAAATTGCACTTCCTATAGTTAGGTATCTGGAGAAATGTTAATGTTCATGATCCAAATTATATTGCGTCATACGAAAAACTTAAGTCCATAATAACAGATTACCGTAGAATGACCTAACATTGACTGGGTTCCTAACATTGACCAAAAATCATTAAATCTTTTAAACTTTCCTAGCAGCACTCAGTGACCAGACATTTAAATAATTTTACCACTTATTTCATCACTGGGTATTCACATATGACAGAAAAAAATGTGTAGATATACAACTGTCATAATTGAAAATAACCGCCAATAACGAATAGTGGAACACCATCGTGTACTTTTAAGTGTCGGTAAAATCGTCTCCGCACGGCAAGAAAACATTGGGCAATTGTGGAAAAAAATTAGCAGGTATGAGGTTTCACAAAGTTTTAGTGAAATATAAAAAAAGCGTCCCTTATTAGTTAATTATTATGTGAAATTAATCGGAAATAAAAACCGTCATCCTTACTTTGACCGTTGGGTTGCTAACTTTGACTGGTTGGTCAATGTTAGGAGCTAGTATAAATATATAGGTCCGCAACATTGACCACCGACCAGTATTTTTATGTTTTTTTTTTTTTTTTTTTTAATTTCCAGAGTTCTTTTTCTTAGGGTTCGTTTTTACTGCATGCTGTAGTATCTGCATATGTTAAACAAAATGTTAGTTGTATTTTAATTTCTAGATAACAATATGCCTCCTAAAGAACCAAATAAACCACGTAGGCGGTACAAGAGTGTTTCGGAAGACGTCATACGCGAAGCTATTGCAAAAATTGAACGAAAAGAGTTGTCTATTACAAAAGTTTCGAGTCAATTTAATATGGCAAAGAGAACATTGATAAACAGACTTAAAAACTTGCATCGTAAAAATGTCGGCTCACCAACTGTTTTTACCCCAACAGAGGAGAAAGGCTTGGTTGAAGCTTTGCTCATTGTAAACGAGTGGGGGTTTTCATTTACAGGAGCTAATGTGAGGAATCCAGCAAAAAATTAATTAGATAATATGGGGAGAAATGTTACTTCATTTGGAGATTTTAATTTACCCGGTACGAAATGGCTTCAGGGGTTCTTACAACGAAACAAAGCCACGTTTACTTTGCGAGCTTGCCAAAATTTAAAAACTTCGAAGGCCAAACTTAGTAGAGATGATACGAAGAACTATTTCAAAAATTAGAAGACTACTCTTTTAGACAAAAACAACTACTTTATTTCTGGCAATACGAATTTTCAACTACGATGTCAGATGACCCAAGTAATATTAAGTGTGTTTTTAAAAGGGGTGTGGAATATCCAGAGCGTATTAGAGACAATACAAAATCGAGTACATCAATTATGTTCTGTGGTTCTGCTTCAGGCATTATGATACCACCGTATGTGGTTTATAAATCAGAGCACCTTTGGGAAACATAGATGCAAGGAGGTCCACCGAACACTCGGTATAACAGGAGTAAGTGTGGTTGGTTTGATGAAACAATATTTACAGATTGGTTTACAAACCACTTTATTACATTTACCAGACGATTTGTGGGAGAACAGGTAATTTTAGCAGATAATCTGGCTAGTCACTTTTCTCCTCAAGTAATTGAAGCTGTAGGAAAAAAATAACATTCGATTTGCGTGCTTTTTACCAAACTCGACTCATATTTGCGAGCCTTTAGATGTGGAAAAGTTCTAGATGAATGGAAGCAAACTAGAGGTAAGAGATCTCAAAACCTGTCGAAAGAAGCATTTCCCTCCCTGTTACAAAAACTAGTGACTGAATGCGTTGATCAAAATGGTCGCTAACTGAATTTAGTTGCTGGTTTTAAGAAGTGTGGAGTTTTTCCTTTTAACCCAGAGGCAGTCCTGTCCAGAATGCCTACTGAAGAAATTGAAGTTGAAAATTCAGAGTCGGATAATATCGCAATGAATGTTTCTTCCGCTGTTATTTCAATGTTGAAAGAAATGCGTTACGGGAAGGTAACCTGTCCACCTAGAAAAAAACGAACGAAAGTTAACGTGAAACCAGGAAAGGGCATAACGATGGTCAACTTTGGTGGATCCTCTTCAGGAAGCGAGACACAAGTGATTCATCAAGTTCAAATTGAGCCCAAAGGTTCTTCAGAGGATTGTATTGAAGAAATTTATCAGCAGATATTATTAGAAAACGATGTCGAAATTGATAACGATTGTCTTTCGCAGAACCCTGATCGATCTATTGAAGACATTTTTCAATTAGTTTTGCAATCAAAGTAAACAAATTCTGTAAAATCTGTACAGTAACTTTTGATTATTCTTTTGGAAACATCTGCTTCCTTTATTTTAATACAGTGGACGCTCGATATAGTGAACAATCCAATATAGTGAACACACAATATTTTACACAGGCTATTCTAAATAGTGAACAAAAAAAAATCTCACTACAGTGAACTTATGTTTTTTATTTTCTTCGAACCTCACAGCCTGCAAAAAACAGTTAAAACTTATTAGTGCCATGCAGTCGTCAGTTAGGCTCGCTGGGAAGTTCATACGTTCATAGATATGTGTGCATACCCATGTACAATCGTCCAAATTAACCCTTTTGTGAGAGTGTCTTGCACGATTATATGCTACGCAGTTTGAGGTTGTTTATAGTACAAACGAAAACTGCCTGTTGCTTGTTTCTTATTTTGTGAACGAACTTCTTTGTGACCATGTCTCGTAAGCATTTGACTCTCACAGAAAAAAGTGAAATTTTAAAGCAATTGTCGGACGGTAAGTAAACATACAAGTTGTTATTATACCCTAATACTGTAAGCAAAATAATAATTTAAGGTGTTGCGGTTACATTTTTGGCCAAAAAAATATGGAGTAGCTAAATCTACTGTGTGTAGTATCAACAAAAAAAAGAGGCCATTACAGCAAAACTGAGCGACACCTGCTATGGAACTAGCAAAAGGAAAACATTAAGGCCATCCGAACTTCCTAATATGGAAAAGAAGTTATATAAGTGGTTCTTGGAGCAACGTAAAAAACATGTACCTGTATGTGGCTAGCGCTAAAACAAAAAGCCATTGATATTATCAAAGACATAAATAAAAATGAATCTGGTTTCACCGCAAGTGATGGTTGGCTGCAGAAGTTTAAAAACAGGTATGGTGTTCGATACCTAAAGATATCAGGCGGAAAATTATCATCTCAACCAGAACTGGTCTCCCCTTTCAAAAAGAAACTCAGCGAGAAAATATTAGAGCTGCAACTAACAACGGAACAACTTTACAACGCTGATGAAACGGGGCTATATTGGAAGCTTCTCCCGGAAAAGACTTATGTTGCATCGAGCGAAAAAACTGCTCCAGAGCGAAAAATAGAGAAGCAGAGGATCACATTTTTAGCGTGTGCTAATGCCACAGGTCACCATAAAGTCAAACCACTTGTCATAGGGAAAGCTCAGGAACCTCGTTCGTTTAAAAATGTGTCCTTGCCTGTGCATTACAGGAACTCCAAGTCGGCCTGGATGACCTCAGCAATTTTTAAGGACTGGTTCCATTCTCTATTTGTTCCGGAAGTACAACGTTTAAGGCCTTGTTAATTTTGGACAGTGCCCCCAGCCATCCTCCTGAAAGTGAGCTTCAAACTCCAGGTGGTGGCATTTCAGTCATGTACATGCCTCCCAATGTAACACCACAATTCAGCCTATGGATCAAAATGCCATCCGCCTGACCAACATTTTTTATAGAAAGAATTTGCTGCTATCAATTGTTGCTTCTGAAAAAGGTAGGTGATTTTCACAGATATTTAAACATTTTCTTGAATGTTAAATAAAATTAGGTTTTTTTTTCAGACAACATTTGTGAAGCTATTAACGAAGTGTCAATAAAAGATGCTGTTTTGAACTTGGCAGCTGCATGGGACAAATTAGACTCTTCAGTCATTGCGAAATGCTGGAAAAACATCCTTTCATTTGAAGCAGACCCGAAAGATGATTTGAGGATGAAGATGGAATACCCCTCAGTATTCTTCGCAACAATTTAGAGTCTAATGCTAGCACGGTGGCCGCGGAAGAAGTGATTAATCTTCTGAACTACATACATAAAGGAGTAGCATATACGGCAGCCGATATGAATAATTGGAACGAAGATCAGATATTGTCTGATATTGAAGAAGCCGAAAACGAAGGGGAAGAAGAACAACAACCATATATATATCATCCGATTTGTTTTTTTGTTTTTTTTTTATAATTTGCACGTGTGAAAGGGGTTATGAATACCCTTATACTAATTTTAGGACACGGGCGTTTTTTTTGAGGAAAGGGGGAGAGACAGAGAGAAAGACAGATTGGTGTAGTTGGTTTGAAACTCAGCTGGTATTAAGTTTCAGTGAACTCCAAGGGTGGCTGTCCAGATAATTGGGGAGCTTGTTTGTTTTTGTTTTTGTCGTTGCTCATAATTCACAGTATTTTTTTCCGTCTTCCTAATGTCATCATCACGATCAAGTTGCATTTTAGCCCTACCGCAAGTGTTATGCCTTCGCAGTAGAGTTGACATAAGCTTTCGCAATTGATCGACTTTTTATTTATTTCAGGATTCGAACCGTGAACCTGTAGCGTGACAAGCGATGATGTTACCACTACACCACGGCCACCCTCAGTTCAGTGTCTTCTAGAGATTCTGTTCAATTATTTGAGAAAACAATTTAATGGGCAACTAGCCATGTTTTAAGTACATGGAATGTATTATTTTTGTTACGTTTTACGATATTTTTAAAGAGCAGTTGCTTTTGTTAAAAATAAATTATTCTGTTTAATAAATATTGGCTTGTTTTTTAGTAATTGCAAAGAAAAATTCTATTTTCGATGTATTGCATGTAAAAACATACACATTTTGATGAAATTTGCTTCAAGGAGTCCACGCTCGTTACAGTGAACAGGCCCGGTTTTTATTAGTTCACTATATCGAGCGTCTACTGTACTTATTTTAATGTTATTATTTTTTATTCAGCCTATATAGCTATTTCCTTCTTTCTTTTTAGAAAACATGAATTAATCTTTGTCTGTATATATTTTATTTCCGTATCTTATAGTAAGTTTAACGTTTCGTTTTATGTACATATAAACATTATACGTGAAGTAGTATTTAGTATTTTGAAGCGTGACTACTTGTGTACCTACATACATACATACATATAATAGAGTTATTTGTGTTCCTATTTATTTTTCAAATAATGATAATAATAAAGATGTAAAATTATATTGCTTTGTAGGTATTGCTTTTATCAATTCAAAATAATGTAAAATTGTATCTGGTCAATGTTAGGACTACCGAAGCCTAACATTGACCACTTACTATTTTTACCATAACTTCTTACGGAAATATGATATTTTTAAAAATGTAGATGTAATTAAAGAACTCAACAGTCCCCAATAAATGCTTTTTAGAACAAACCATTATAGGGTGGCCATGGTGTAGTGGTTACATCATCGCTTGTCACGCTATAGGTTTACGGTTCGAATCTTGATGTCAAGAATCATCTATTTATTTCGCATGAAATAAATAAAAAAGTCGATCACTTGCGAAAAGCTAAGTCAACTCTACTGTGAAGGCATGACACTGGCAGTAGGGTGGTCATATGGCTAAAATGCAACTTGATCGTGATGATGACATCAGGAGGACAGAAAAAAAATACTGTGAAACATAAGCAACGACAATAATAGCGAAAACAAACAAAATACTCCCCAGTTATCTGGACAGCCACCCTTGGAGTTTACAGAAACTTAATACCACCTGAGTTTCAAACTACACCACTCTGTATTTCTCTCTGTCTCTTCCCCTTTCCACAAAACGCACGTGTTCTAAAAATTAGTATAAGGGTATTCATATCTCCTTTAACACGTGCAAATTATAAAAAAAAATAAAAATAAAAAATTATGTTTTTATTACGTTTCAAAACTCAAGATTGGTCAATGTTAGGTCATTCTACGGTACCCTATTCTGAAGAATCCAAATTTTGACAGAAGATTTAAGCTAGTAACAGACGCAAGTAATTTTGCACTAGGAGCTGTCCTGACACAAGATGGGCAGACTATTTGTTATGCATCTCGTACTCTGAATGATCACTAGAAAAAATACTCCACAATCGAAAAAGAGTTGCTCGCAATTGTTTGGAGAGTAAAATGTTATAGGCCCTATCTATTTGATAAAGAATTTGATCTGCAAATAGATCATCAACCAATCAAATGGTTGCAAGCCAAAAATATTGGTCAACGTTTTAGCCCAAGGCTCCAACAGTGGCTGATGCAATTGGGTGAATATGACATCAAAATAGACTATATAAAAGGCAAGGAAACAAGGTAGGGCATTTCATAGATTGCGATAGTAATGAAATAAATTTTATCGATAATCTTTTTAATGAATATACCGAAGAATATATTAATTCCAATGAATCCCTAGAAATCTCAAAAGTTCATTCTCAAGAAGAGAATAGTAATGATCACATTCCGATTTTAGAACCTGACGTTAATCGATTTAAGACTCGGATAATAATTTTGGAGCAAAATCAGGTGGAGACTGAAAACATTTTCAACATCAAAAGAATTTTTATCGACAAAAATGACATACCTGACCAAATATAGTCCAAAGACATGTCACTAGCGATAAAATTGGAATTTATTGCCAACTAAGCTAATCACTGTACAACATTATGCAGAAAAAGCTAATCGAATGGAGAAACCTTCATGTTAAATTCGACTTAAAAGATGAATAGGATGCTTTAAAACAATTATCTTTGTTCCATCAAATAGAATCAGGTCACTCAGGAATGATATCTAATTATGAGGGAATGAAAAGTAAAGTCTATTACTCTAAGAATTTAAAAATTTTGATTAACAAAGTAATAAATAATTGTGGAACCTGCACTGCAACAAAATATAATAGAACCTCGATTAAAAATGAATTTAAATTTACAGAAACTCCAACAGACATTAATAACATGTAGATGTTTACACAAACAGCAAACATAATTTCATTAACTTTATCGATAAATTCTCTAAACATACCAATAGTGTTGTACCCCTTGGAGATAGAAACCACCAGATTCTAATTGAAAAATTAAGACAATTCATTTCCATTAAAGGGAAAATTAAAAAAACTTGTATGCGATAATGAGTTTAATAGTATTAACATAAAGCAATTCTGAAGGAATATAATTTCATTTTGCAAAACCAAATAACCATACCGGTAATGCAGATGTAGAAAGACAATGGTGCCCTAAATGAAAGAATCAGAGCATTCAATTTAGAAAACAAGATACCAATTAAAGAACAGATCTTTAAAGATATAAAATATTACAACAATTCTTATCATTCCACTATTCAAGCAAAACCTATAGAAGTACAAAATCGTACTATTGATATTAAAACAATTAAAGACAGAATGAATAAGAGAAAAGTTAATGTGTTAGGTAAGCTTAATAAGAATAGAGAAGATTACCAAACTCGAAGGGAAGGTTTTATAAAGAACTATGTTAGTTTAAGACATAAAGAACAACCAAAATTTAGGAAATACGCATTAAAAGGACTACTCGCACGTGAAAACAACATTAAAAGAAAATTTACATTTAAAGATAATCCTGATATGGATGCTGGCCCTAGCAATACTTCCCGTTAACCAAACAACTCTCGTGATGGAAGAGATCGATACGGAATTGGGGTACGCGGAAATCAAAGTTGACGAGGTAGAGATAGTTAGTAAATTTGATATTGTTTTAAATATCATTCATCCTCAAGAAATTCTCGACATCGTTTTAGATCTTGAACATAATATATTTAAATGACAAAATTTCACTTACAAATCAAATTTCTTCAGTTAAACACAAAGTGCCAACACTTTTTCCCCATAGAAGTAAAAGATGTCTTGTTAACACTGTAGGAAAAGTTCCAAAATGGCTCTTTGGTATCTTTAAAGATGATGATAAGATTCTTACTGAGGAGCAATTAAAAGATTTTTTTTTTCTGTTCATTTATCGACTTCATGGTTTAAATAATCTTAAAAATTACAACAATATTTATGATTTAAAGTAATTGACCTTCAAGGTTCTCAATACTAATACGAACTTAAGTCTATCTTTTTTTTTTCCTTTTGCAGGATTTACAATATTTTTACTATTTTTCCTATTTTAAAGGAAAATGTGGAAAAACTTTTAGAATTATAAAAAAAAAAAAAAAAAAAACTAGTAAATTAAATAAATAAAACTAGCTTACTGAATCTGATAAGTACCCGTCAGCATTAGTTACATCCGTTTCAGGTATACTAACGCAGTATCTTAGGTCAGCATTTTCAACACCAGGCTCAATAGAAGGATGCTTTTATTTATCGCCCTTCTAGCAAGATGATAAATAATTGCCACATTCGTTGAGTCTGATAAGTACCCGTGTGCATCCAGATGCAAAAATGGCTCCTGCGGATTGTATCTACTCTCAATAGTATTTCTGAAATACGCAAGATTAGGATAAAACAAGCCCGACACAAGTTCGTTCTTCGTAACATTTGCTGACCGCGCGAAACGATTCCTCACAAGATACAGAATGACATTGTCGATTTTGAACAGACCGACAAAGGAGTAAAAACGACGTATGAGCGACATAAATGCCGTCCTTGCTTTTTGTCACTGTATGTATATTTACGTGTTCATTGCAGTACAAGAACTTGTCTAAATGGGCACCTAAATACTTCACAACCATCTTTGCGGTACATCTTTTGGCGTTTAGATTCCAATTAACGTCCGAAATCAGTTTTGTGACAGCATGCACCGCCAAATGATTTCTTTTGAACTCAAATTGGTTCCGCAGTACAATATCCTTTCTTTCACATGCTCACAAGATGGACATACTAATAACTACTTCAAAGACCTTCCCAATAATAGGCAGGAGACTGATTCTTCTTTTTTATTATTGGAAAAACCTTCGATGTTTTCCAAAAAATCGGGAAGTAGCTGTATGTTTTCGTCCGGTATATGCTTTAGGGTAATATTGGGAGAGTTATCTAAACCACGTGACTTTTTATTACGAGTATTCAGTTGTCTGAATATGTCTGTAAGTTCGTTTAAGGTTGTAAAGTAGTTCAGCTGTGATTTGGTCAGCTTTTAATCTCTCGTAATTTTATAAGGGTTCCTGTTCCTGAATAATTCGTCATTTACTTCGCCAGTTCTGCAGCTAGGAAGTTCGATAGCATGGATTGCCTCAAATTAAGAGCCGATCAGATTTAGCTTATTCTTTCCACTATCTATAACAAAATGGTTATCGATAATGGGGCAGTGTTGGCTATTAATCTCTGCGTGGGAGAGAAGTGACAGTGGGACTTTCAGTTTCGAATCTTGACTGGTTAATTTTATGAATCATATTCCTGGGGTCAGACCTCAAAATATTCTCGTCACGTTGCCTCCAGTAATCGTTGGCACTATTCCGAAACTGCTGGCTTAGCTGTGTCCTCACATTTCTCAGGAGATTCTTCTTGGAACTGACGGCGTATTCGATTTATTTGAGTGATTAAAAAACTTTCGTAGGTCTGTAGAGGTTGTATGTCATGATTTAGATAACATTCGATGCCATTTTTGGATTTAATTTTCGGAACTGACAATTCCATAGCTTGTAATACCACCGAATTTGGATTCCCGATATAAGAATCGCATTCTTTATTAGTAAAATTTCTACTACAAGAGAAAGTACAATTCCTATATTTCCTGATGGCACAACGATGGAATTTGTACCAATCAGTCTGCCTAAAATTCAATCTAGGGACTTCATGCGAAGGCGACGTGGGGTCGCAAGCAAATGTCACCGGCATAACTATCGCAATGTGGTCGCTATCATACGGTAGTATACTTGGTGTAACTGGGCTATAAAACTTGAATTTATACCCGATTTAGTTTTCCTCAATAAAGCTTTTTAGAAATCTAGCTCTCGCATTAGCTCTTAGTTCATCCAGATCGGGTGTCTTGCGTTTAAATTTCCTGCTAAGAAGAAAAAGTTGTTTAAATTATCTAGTCCTAGATCTTCGAACAATTTTTCGATTTCGGCTTAAAATTGAGCAACGGTTACTGATGCAGTATACGCCGATATTAGATACAGACAAACAGTATTCCTGAGAGGCATCGAGATAATGGTTGTCTCAAGACAAATAAAGTTTCTAATTGCACTCCGTTCAACCGTAGTGAAGCGATGTGGTTTTCGAACGACTTTGCCGTACCGCCGCTCTTGTTGAGTCGCGTCTGTCTGTCCGTATTACGTCGTAGTTTTTGAATTCCAAGTTATTCCTATCATTTAATTTTGTCTCGCTCATAAAAAGTACGTCGGGTCTATGATCTACCACAAAACGCAGAAGGTCACCGCGCCTACTAAGGGAGATAATAGAGTAGACATTGAGAGTAGCTATTTTAAGGGTTGCAAAGTTTGGCCTAGTCATTTTGACGAGTCACAATGTTGAGACGGGCATCTACCTTCACCGACAGATCTGCAACCGTCGTGGTCAGACCGTCTACTTGCATTTGCAAACTATCGCTTCAATACTTTTGGACTCAACAGTGTTGGAGTGTCCTGTGTAGTTCCTGCATTATCATTTTGTTCTGATGTGTCTACGTCTAGTAGAGCAAATGGATTTTTGCGATCACTGCACGATGTCACAATTTTGGGAGTTTTTCTTTTTTTTTCTTAGGTTTTTTTTTTTTTTTAAATGAGGAGTTATTGTCACTCTCCTCTTATTTTTTATTTTAGAAGTAATATTTCTGGTTCATATTTTTGAGCTAATAATTCGGCATACAAAAGCTAAGTAACATACTCGTACGGGTTGGCTTAGACAGGTACGATAATGATACGATTGCCCTTGCAGTTAAAATCCCAACTAATATTTTAAAAACTGACAAAAAATTAATAGTACCAATTGCAAATTCAAAAAATAAACAAATTGACGAATATCTAAAATATATTGCAGGAATCAATAATACAACATTAGGTTTCAAAATGATGTAAATTAGTTCGAATTAAAATTAAGCAAAAATTGCGTAATAAAAAATGTGAATTGAATAATAGCCCAGATAAAGAAATTGTTGAAATAAGCAATGATTTTCTAATCTTACATGATATAAAAAACAAACAGTTCAGTAGCACTTGTGACGAGAGAAACTCTCTGGCAATTATATTATAAATTTTATAAACTTTTACATTAAGATTAGCAAATAAACAATTTAGCAATAATATGTATAATTTTGTAGAACGATTTATTACATCTCATAGTCCGAACATTACTATTAGTTTATTTCGATAAAATTAAACTTAATTTTGAAGACAACATAAAAGAAATAACTAAACTTAAATTTCAACTTCATGTCCGGAGTAGAAGGATCACAACCCTCCCACTTTACTGCATCCCTACTGGCCCTTCTGCAATTTAAATTTATATTAATAACTTAAATTTCATAAAGTTATTAATTATAGCATAGGATTAACCTCATTTGTAATTATTATAATACGATCTTCATAACATTTGTAATATGCTTTATAAAAAAGATTCCGGAGAATCTTAACACTAAGGACGGAGGAGTTACGTCAACGCCGAACATTGTCCCATCAATCGAAAATGCTAAGGCTAGCATTTTCAATGCAGTCAATAGTTCAGTGCTCGAACATTGCAAATAATAACAGGAAATGCTGATTGGAGAAATGTAAGGTGGACGGCACTTCTTCGATTAGAGCTAAGAAATAAAAGGAGTAATAAAATGCCGCTCTTAAGAGTCGGACCTAAAACCGAAGTTTTGTGTTCGTTTTATTATTTCAAGATAATGAATCAAAAAGAATTCGGTACTGAAGTACACACTCATTCCGTTGTACAACTTGTGCCATTACACTTGCACTCTTTCGCGGGTGGATGTGCATTGGTCCGCAAGATCACCCGATCTGACCATTCCAGACTTCTTTCTTTGGAATTATTTGAAGTCAGCCTTGAATGACAACACTAGACAAGAAATAGAGAACATACCGGCATAAGTATTAAGAAAAGTGATGAAAAATGCCATAAAAAACCCAAAATTTGCCCAACTCTGGAGGACAATCATCTTCAGTACTTAATGGAATTAAATTCAAGGTCCAAATAAAATTAATAAAAATAAAATAATAGTTGATAACAGTTGATCATTACTACTGGGCCTTCTTGTATATGGATAGTCCTAACTCCATATGTTAGTGAGCGTCGTGGCGTAGTGGTTTATGTGTCGGATCACTACGCAAGAGGTTCCAAGTTCGGATCCCAGAAAACACCAACAATTTTTTTCACGATTCCACCTCTAGCGAACGTCTGACAAACATCCGAGAGTATTGTTGTCATGAGAAAGCTTCTCAAAACAAATTGCCGTTCGGATACGACACTAAACTGTAGGTCCCTTCCATTAGTGTGAAAAATATAACGCACACAACACGAGTGGTTGCGAGAAGGTAGGCCCTGGCACTTTAGCCAAATATTTATTTTTTTTTATTTTTAACTCCATATGTTATAGCCGAAGTTATTCTCTACTCGTATGCTGGACAGATACTGCCAGAAAAAGTGAAAATCGATTTAGAATATGTTTGTCGATTATAGCTGTAAAGAAGTAGCCCCGACGAAGGAGACCCTGCTTAAGTCTCTGCACTAAAATACAGTGAAAATGAAAAAAATTATCAGCGAGATGCAGGAACTTTCTGAAAATAGAGACACTATTCACGATTAACTGGTCTGCAACATTTTGCCTAGGGATAGCTGTGAGAAGATGACGACTGTAAAACAAACAACTTCTTACCAGGGCTGGAACTTTTACTCTGAGCGGAGTAGATCAACTGTTCTACCTGCGAAATATTGATCTATGTATTATACTTCGTTGTAATTGAAATGAACTGCACATCTTTATAAATCAATGAAATTTTCATTTAGATGAAAAAAACATCTAAATACAATAAAACGCAGACATTGGTAGATAAATAGGTGAATGCACTCACTTTTATCAAATACGTTCCTTTTTGATCGACAGTACTCGTACAAGTGTACTATGCAAAATGCGAAATCTCCCATCAATGGCTTCTTCTTCCGGTCAAGAACTGGAAAATACTTTCGAATTTGGTTTGCCTCAGAGGACCAACGGAAAAAGCCTATTAGTGATTTTATTTAGGCTCTGGTGCACCAACTTCTGAAAATTAAGTACTTCCTAAGTCGGAGTCACTAGTCAAGGTTTCACAACCTATCCTTCTTGAGAATGATTTTCGCGAAGTAACTTAATGAATTAAATAAACATCAAAATTCTATGGTTATTTTTTTGCTTGATGAAATTATGTAAATCGAGTGACTTCAACAAATTTAACGAATTTAAAGACTTTAAATAATTTTAACGAATTGATTGCATTCAGTGACTTCAAAGACTTCAAGGATTTCAAATGACTTAAATAGATGGAATGCATTCAGTGACTTCAAATGACTTCAAACGATTGAATGCATCCAGCGAATGCTAGTGACTGCAAAGTGACTTCAATGAATGCAGAGCAATCAAATAGATTGCATTCTATACGACTTCAGCGTTCTGATTGCTGAAAAAGATTGCTCCAATCATGACTTGAATTAAATGGCGATTTATTTTTTCTTAGCTGAAATCATCATTGAAGTCATTGAATTGAAACATACCCACTGTATTCTTATACAGCCCTGCCATTGGACCACCACTAAATACATGTATAATCCCAGGTGCAGTGTGCTTTGGTTTAACAAAAAAAATGAGTTTATTAAGGAAATTGCACTTCATCTTCCACGTTTTGAATTGTAAAACATATTTTTATTCGAGAAAATACGTAATGAATTAGGCAAGTCCTCAAATGCCCATCCTGAAGATTTATATCTTCATCTATTCAAGAACAAAACCAACTTCGTCTCAACATTATAGGCTTGCCTTTCCTAGGAGTTTATATAAATCAATAACGAACAGAATATTTAAAAGGAATAATTATCTGGTAAGCAATAAGCAGCAGATACATAAGTACTTTTTGTTCCACACAATTTATGTAATTTTTCGGAGGTTTCTTTTATTTTTAGTTGCACGATATTTCAATCAATTTATCTGTAGTAGAGAAATTAAAAAAGTGAGTCTTTTAACTCGGTCTGTCTGTCTGTGTATACTGTATGTATGGTCAACTGCAGCCCAAGTGACTGGGAAGATTTTATTTAAACTTCATGTTTGGAATCAGTGGGTTCACAATTCACGGCAGAATTGAGGTTTTCATTTAAACCTAAAATTAATGGTAGATACTTTACTAATGACAAATTTTAAAAAAAAATCGGTTTTTCAAAAATTGCTCGTATTTTGATCGAATTATATATTTGAGTTGCGTTTAATATATCGTCGGTATGTTGCAAAAAGTACTCAAGTATAAAATAGAATATTAAATATTCGATATATTAAATGCTGAAGTTTTTGAAATTTCTGAAAAGATAAATAAATTAAATTACTGTATGTATATTGAGAAGCAAGTGGTTGTTCTTTAGAAAATGCAATAATTTATGAATTTTAAAGAAATTTGTTGGGCGAAAATGTTATGGTCAGGTGATTGTAGATTAACTTCGGAAAAATTGTTCAAATTCAAATCTGAATAATTTTCAAATTAACGACATATACTCGTGGATGCAAATATGTGTAACCAAGTAATGCACTTTGCTTGTGAATCGTCAAATATGAGCCTTTGATTCAATTGGAATTTCAGCTTTCAATTCAGTTTTAGCATTGGCTTCATCATTGTGTTCAGTCGCATCACCGAATTCATGTGTATTATAACTTTCGTTTCGTTCGACTGGTATGGTATTCAGTCACGCGCGTTTTGGTTACTTTGACAAGTGTCATTAATTCGATGATGCGCTTCATAGAATTGACGTTACACAATTTATTTGCGGCAAACCTATGGACCTCAGCCATTGAGCACCACAAAGAATCAAGAGCTTGTGGCCTGGGCATATTATAAGCATTCGATCGAATTTGACTTCCTATGAACTACCAAAATAGATCTGTAGCTGGGTGGAAAATGTTCTTCAGGACAGATCAATATAAATTGTGCCTCGCCTTTGCTGTAAATGCTTAGGTGCCACAGGGATCTATACTTTCACCAATTCTATTTCTACTCCATATTAACGACCATATTAACGACCTACTGAAGACGAGATGCTGAAAGATCTTTAGTTGTGCCGATGACAGTACCTTAATATTATCTCATTCGAACAAAATACCCGTGAATGCAAATACCTCATATCATCAGTTATGAGACCAAATCCGCTCATTAAACGAAAGTTGTAGCAACACTTGCTGTGAGAAAAAGCAAACTTAGTTGACTTCAATGCGAATAAAACTCAGTTCACCGTTTTTTCCAGAAAGAACATATCAACTCGGCGTCCATGAAGTTGAGTTACTTGTTTCCAGCAAAGAGATACACTACAGCGAAACAGCTCCTTTTTCTGTACAAAACACCAATTAATCCACTACCACTCAATCTCCAGCCGGTGGCTCATCGAAGGTCTAGCTTTATAACTTTGTAGGGCTACATATGTGTTCTACAAGAGAGTCTATGTACGAAAGAGCAGAACTTGAAAAAAATACTCCTTGCTTTAAAATTACTTTTTTTACAGCAATTAATTTCACTATAAAAATTGTAGACAGCTCGTAGGTTTTATATGATTTTTGCTTAAAAGTTGTTCGTTTCATTGCTTTTTTCGAGATAACAATGTCAAAGAACTGTAAAATAGAGCATCAACATTTATTTAAAAATAGCAAGTAAAGTACTGTCAGTAAAAGCAGAGTTACTCTGATTAAATTAAAAGTTTTTTTTTTTCTTTTTTTCATATTTAGGTGAAAAATCTTCATAGACACTATGAGGCCGGTGCTCATAGTAGTGTGAGACTCACTAAAAAACACCTCCCTTCTATTGGTTTCCTTATCAAGTAGTTTTAGTTTCAAAAATATTCGCTTTAGGCAGGTAGCTTTCCAGCAAAAGCACCTGCTAAAACCCGCCATTAAATGCGGCTGGTCCTTATTGCGCTAGATCGAACGGTTTCGTTCATCGTAATCGGCGCACAAGGTTTGTCTCGACCAGACTTTTGAACGTTGTTGCAAAGACTATGAAAACGAATACGGAATTTTTGAACAAAGTTTGCTAGTTCGTCATCGATGGTAGTTACTCCTAAGTCTCTGTGGATGTCATTGTTTCTGATATACCAAGGGGCATGTACTATGACTCTTAGCACTTTGTTTTGAAAAAATTGTAGGATATCTCTATTGCTTCGTTTGGTACAAAGTTGTATACCATACGTCGAAACGGGTTTTGCGTTCCATGTTAATATTTTAAGCAACTGTTTCACATTTATACTTGAGTTCCTGTATTGTGAGTTTCATGCTCGAGATTGCTCAATTTTTCAAATTTAAGTTTATTTGTTTTGCTTTGCTCCTCAAGTTTCGCGAGAATTATAGAAAGATACACTGCGTGATCGATCTGGTATTCTTACACATTGGCTCGATTTTGATTACGATGTTTAGCATAGTTTTAATATTGTAATATAGTCTATATTCTCGTTCTCATCAAACCTAAGCATAAACAGTGGGAGTCCACGCTTAACCACGATTTCTTGTTGTCGTTCCGTCTGTTGCTTTCTTGATAATATTTACAGCGTCAATAATTGTAAAGCCTTTAGCTTAAAGATCATTCATAATGTTTTTTTGGTACATGAAGGGTGGAGACCTCGTGCTACAAGGCGCAATGGCCTTTCTAGCTTGTGTTCGTAAGTGTACCATTGGATCTTTTCGGTATTTAATTTGTGGGACTCTGCTCGGTAAACGTTGGAATCATCGACGTTAATTTCCCAGACGTCATTGTGCAGTGACGTTATCTTGAATGTCGATACCAATATTCCTTTTGAGGAGGCAATGCAATTTATTATAATCTAAAATTCCAATTACATTTATTGGGGGCGGAGGACGTAATTTTATTTGGATTTGTTTCGCTCGCGACTCTTTTCGTTTGTCTTCTCTTTGTGGCTCGACTTCGGGTGAAGAATCGGCTCTTCGTTTTTTACTTGGTCTTTTCTTTGATTCCGTTAGCTGATCTTCGTCCGTATGATATTCACGGCTAGCTGAGCGGGGTGGGTTACCTTCGCTTTCTTTTTGGAGATGAGAGTTCTTTAGAGCCTTCCGGTGGATTTTTTTTCCCGGATATATTCGATCTTGGTGTGCTGGCGATTGAGATACCCTTGAAGTTTTTGTAAAAGGGTCAAAGGATTGCAATAAATGGCTCTCCCCAAAATCCGTAGTGTCGACCTCAGTAGAGGGTGGATTTTCCAGTAAACCTTGTTTTGTTCATTGCATGTTTTGTATACGCCACACCCGACCCCTACCCGAAGGTGGCAAATGAAGCAAGCATCCTTAGTTCTAGAAAGTATTATAATTTAAGGTAACTATGTTTGACTAAAAAATGCAGAGATTTGCTCTAATGCAGCGTGACAGTAGATTTAAAGCATTATAGCAGCTCGATTAAATTGTGGCCATATTTTCTTTAAGAAAATGGCGATCATATAAACAAAATAAAGTTTGGTGAAGGTTACAAATTAAATACTCGTATCTAGAGTTAAAGGTATTCTAGATCTTTACAAAAGCTATAAAAAAATTCAAAAAGTTAATCTTTTGAAGCTTTTAGCTACTGAAACTCCTCACATGGAGCAAAAAAATGCTTCTAAACTAAAATAAAAGCTTCGAAACAGCGGTATAATGGTTCTGGAAGCACTGCACGAACTTCAGTTAAAACTAAGAACTATTTATATAAAACAGCTTTTTCAGCGCTGTAAGAATATAGAGGTGGGGCAAAAGTAATGTCCCAATTTAATTTAGCTATAACTTTTTTTCTAAATCAAAAAACGATGATATTTTTTTATTATTATTATATTTGGACTTTGAATTTTGTTCCAACTGAATATGATATTGTTCAAATGTTAGCCTCCAGTGTTTATGCAATTTTAAACTCCTTTTATAGCATTTTTCATCACATTTCTCAATACTTCCGCCGGTATGTTATATATTTCTTGTTTAATGTTGTCTTTCAGGACTGCGAGTATCTGTGGCTTGTTCACATAATCCACTGACTTCAAATAATCCCAAAGAAAGAAGTCTGGAGTGGTTAGATTGGGTTCTCGTGCGGGTCAATGCAAATCGCCTAACGGGAGATAATACGGACTGAGAAAGTGTTCTTCACTAAGTCCATTGTGTCGCCGCTGTGTATGCGATGGTACCATCTTGTTGAAGAGTGTAGCGTTCCATTGTTCATCGTCGTGTTTTCGCAAGTGTCAATATCACGATGACAGGAGACGCCCTTTGAAATAATAGACAATTCATATGGGGTCATTACGTTTGCGCCAGACATTTTTCCAGAAGTTTATTATTTCCCACTATGCAAGAGCAGAAGCAACAGGTATCTACTAATAAAGGTTCTTCGTGGCGGTGTCCGAGGGTTATGGGTTCGCCTATCCTGAGAAGAGACTATAGAAATACCTAATTGGGATAACATTTTTCCAAGATGGTGTCGTATGCGTTCGACACCATCTTCGAAAAATGTCATGGCAGGTGGGAGAAAACTTTAAAATTTCATTGCAGACTAACATATGGATCGATAAATCCGTTTCTGAATTTCTTGGATTGGAGCTCTTTTTATTCCCTGACACTTGTCCTATATACGTATAAATAACTCTAATTAAAAGTCGATTTTCAGTGTTTCAAGTTCTTGAGAAATTCACAACGCCCTAAAGTAGCCAATCCTTATTTTGAAATAATTGAACACATAATAAGTATTTGCAAATATACGGGATATTATTTTTCTCTTAATAAATTGTTCAATCAAAAAATGTATCGAATACGCCAATCACTCCGGAAGCTCATTATTTTTAGATTTATTTCTATTCGCAGAATTCCAACTGTCAAACGTCAGAGCTGAATTTTCAAATCACAGGGTTTTTATGCGAAGTCGTATGGGATACCTATTTTTTAATATCGCTTTCTACTGGAATCCCAGCTGGAATTAACTTAACAGTGCTGGTGCATACATAGAGGCGCACATGCAACATAAAGAATGGCAAATTTTACTCTATTACTGACATTGTTGGAAAATTCCCTTTTATTAGACTTCCTCGTGGAAGTTCAATAAAAATGATGCCGGGGAAATTGCATTATTGAGCTTCACGTTGATAACAAGGTGAAGTGCATGTTTTCCATTAGGAGGAAAACCTATCTGTAAAAGGGTATGTATGTGTGTCAGTTCCCATTTGTGTAAATTAATTGCTGCAAGGCTACTTACGAGTCTTAATTATAATTACAAGCTCATTTTTCTTGGTACTCTGTACGGTAAATGGTTTTAAAAATGTCCCTATCCCCTACCAGTGACTAATCTGATATTCCACTGTCAACGCGGGAACTACACTCCAAATACACTTTTGGAATTAATATTAACAGTAAACCAACCGCGGATCAACTTATAAATGGCCTAGGAGATAATAGGGCAATTTGCTTGAGAGGACATTCAAACGCAATTATTACAGAACTCAAATAAACTGTGGAAAGCATCGTAAAGCCCAAATGGTTTACGTTAACGAAATTTCAACGAGACACTCGTATTTCTAGTAATTACACTTTCTCCAACCCCCCATTTTAAGGTTCAGTACGACTTAGGAACAATGCTAAGGACTACAGCAAACTTAACAAACACACTAGCAGATAAAACACAGGGAGTCGTTATCCTTATCGATGGCGTCGCATAATGGAAAGCCTGAAATAAAATTTATGAGTTCGAAATGTGTTCAAATAGTAGGAGGACAGGACATCGCTTGTGGAGGGATGATAGAAGTGGAGTGGAAGAACATAATTCACCCCCCAGCAGCCAACCCGAAAATGCCAGTGCAGCCCCAGATAAATGGTGGAGCAAATAAATAATGAAGCGGGGATAGTTCGTGGATAGGTAAGGTAAGTCACGCACAAAGCAAGAATAACACTCGCCCAGGGCGCAGCTTTTAAATTGGAAAATATGTGGGCACAAGGAAAGGTGTGATAAATTATGGTTGCTTCGTGATGTACCTACCTGGACAGGTTAACCCTGGTTGTGGAAGTGAATAGCTGTGGCTTTCTGACAAGGTTACGTAACAATGTTGTGTGCTGAGAGGATGAAAAGGTTTTACATGTGTTGTAAGTGGAGTTAGTTGATCAATTTATTTCTCCGATAAAAGAGTCGACGTTGTTGTTGTGAGCGAGTAGTTCTACTTTTGTAATTGATGAACTTTCTTTGGAATGCATATTCTATTGTGTAATGAATTTAAAAATACGGACAAGTTGCCAAATCATTATTACTCAGGAGTTAACCAATGGCAATTTATCCTTGGCGGACAAAGGCTCAACCATCTGGTTCCTGTTGAAAAGATATTGTATAGCTAACTAACGATGAACTTTGGATTCGTGTGAAGAACTACTGCTGAGGCACTTCTCTTCTCAGAAATTGCTGGACAATGAGAAGAAACGCACTGAAAAAGTGGCGGATACTTGCCGATCGCTTTCAAATGGCGAAATAAAAACAACAAGCATCAAATAAGAAGACTGACCTGAATGGTTACACCGCCTTCAAACGTACGAGTACATATGCATGTAGGTACTATGAACAAGGTGAACGTTCGCAACCTGGACAGACTATATGCAGACTTAATTTAAAGGAAATCCTTAAGTGCTATAAGGCCGCTATTTAGGAAACGAGATGGAATTCAATTTCGAATAAGATGAATCAACACCAGCGGCATCTAATCTGCTTTTTTTTTGTTTTTTATAATTTGCGCGCCAAAAGGAATATGAATACCTTTATACTGTTACAGGGCACGGGCGTTTAGGAAAAAAGGGAAGAGGAACAGAGTTCTGTGCTTTTTCTCACAGAGAAAATAACTAATGTCATCAAAGATCGTACTTTGTTGAACTTTCTCCAAAAATTGATCCCTACTTGTATTGAATAGAGGGAGCATACCGTTACGCCCGCTACAATTTGCCCAATAATACTTATATCTAATTGAAGCTTCGTAAAAGGAATTCCTTTTTTTCCGTAGGAACTGAAGAGGAGGCCCAAAATTGGCTTAATAATAGTTTACAAGACGTTCTTGTAGGGATCTGATGGCTGGGGTACTATGTCGCGTCTTGGAAGTTATATAGCCGGAAACTGTCGAGATTTGTCATAGCTTAAAACAGTTTCTTCAAGTCTTCTACTTTCGACGGGCCGATTAACTAAGGTTTGATACTATAGTTTTTTCGCTTATTAGATCTAGGCTTTTATTTAAGAATTAAACGGGACATCCCCAGTTCCACTCACTCTCATTCGTTTTAGGGACAATTTTAGACAACGCAGTCTCACACTCTTTTATTTATTGGCATGAAATTTCGTAATGATCATCAAGTGCTAACCATAGCCAGATAATACTACAGGGCAATTTAGTTGTTTGTGCTCTGGGTTACTGTGCGTGAGTTTCAAGGTTAAAAATCCGGATAAAGATCTATCTCTCGCGAACTTCTGATAAACATCCAATAGTAATATTGTCATAAGAATCTTCTCAATTATACCTTTCGGATACAATGTCGTACAACACGAATGGCTGCCAGAAGCTAGACCCCAGGCCTTATTATGGTTATTTATTTATTTTACAGCTCGAAAATAGTCCTGATTTTATATAGTCTGGTAAATAAACAACCTAAAGATTAGTTTACTCACACCGAAGCCTGTAGGGTGGACATAGAAACAAAGATGATAGTACCATACTGAATGCATGGACGGTGTTGGGAATCTAAGAACACAATTTCTGTTAAACGGTTATAAAGGTGAAGGAGAGCTAGGAGTTTGATGGACCCAATCTGTATGACGACTTATTTTCCCAATCATCCGATCCTGATTGGAATCCAAGCACCACCACCAACTTCTACGCTGTCTTAGCAATATGTTTGTTTGTTGAGATCAAGGGTTGGGCATATTAGCCTAATAGTGTTGCAGTTATTAAAATATATTCACACTCCATTTAGGAGTATATATGATTTGATTTTCCACTGCATTAGCGTGAGTCAGGTACTTGACAATATGGTACTAGATATACTTGATATATACTAGATATACACATACTTGAAACCCAGATTGAAGTCCATTTCAGTTAACAGTAACATTATTTTTGGTTGTAAGTCCACACCAGGGGGTACATCGTTCTAGGGATTTTCTATCACTTTTCGCAACATTTTCCTTTCATGTTAGCCTTCTGTCTAACCTGAGCCTCATACAACCAGCGATATTCGAGAAGTTTAGGGTACAGTTCTGCGACTACATATTATAATATGTGATAATCATTATATGTGATGATGGCGCTACAGTCCGGGGTGGATCTGGGCCTCAACCAATAAGAGTCTCCAGCCAGCTCGTTCTTGTGCAAGCCGCCTCTAGTTTTGCACTGGTAGTTGACTGAGGTCCCTTTCAACTTGTGTGCACCACCTTTACTACGTCGTCCCTCCAGAAAGGATTCGAAGACTTTCCGGAGCATTGATGTTAATTCGCTCTATATATCCTAGCCACCTTAGGTGATAAATTCGAACCGTTCTGACTAGGCCCACGTCACTGTACAACTAGTATAGTTCATTGTTGTATTTTTGCCTCTATTTGCTGTCGATACAAACAGGACCAAAAATCACTCGAAGAATTTTTCTTTCAGAACAACCAATGGTGTTTTCATCCATCTTTGATAACGTACGTACATAAAGTCATCTTAGTTATCTGTGAGAGGGCTTTGATCTTATATGCGATGTTGAGGAGACTCTGTAGTTGGCGTAGTTCAGAGGGTTTCTTTTCTCGAAGATCGGCATACTTTCATCCGATCATATCTTACAGATGAGTTTATGATCCGTGCCTTTAGACCGTCGTCGGCTCCAGCAGCCTTGTTGGACTTAAGCTTAGATATTATTCTTCACTGCACTTTGATCGGGTAAACGTAATTGTTGATCGTCATCATCCGAGTTGAATGGAGCATTCTGCCTAACAGCTAAGTTTTGGTCGTCACCGCCGTTTAACACTGCAGAAGTAATTTCTCCAAATTCTCAGCACTGACTGTGACTCTATATTTCCTTCTTCATCCATACATGCTTCTGTTCGGGCTTTGTAGCCTTGGAATGCTCTTTTTACAAATAAATAAATATTTTGGAGCTTACAGCCCAATGCGAGGCCTGGCCTAGCTTCTCGCAGCCACTCGTGCTGTGCGCCTCACGAATAGTTGGGACCTACAGTTTCTTGCCGTTTCTAAAGGGCAATTTTTCTCGATTGAGAGAAGTTTTTCATGACAATTTTACTCTCGGATGTTTGTCAGACGTTCGCGAGAGGTGGGACGGTGAGAGAACTTTTTTTTTGTGTTTTCTTATATTCGAACCTTGAAGCTCTCGTTCAGTGATCGCGCACTTAACCACTGAGCCAAGGCTCCCAGTGCTCTTTTTACCTTCTGATAAAACGTTAGAACATCATTTTTTCTAAAACAGGTCTCCATTGACCCGATCTCTCGTTTTTCATATTATTTATTTTCATCTGCTTCTAGATCTAGTCATAAGCTCCTCTCGTCACACTTGGCGAGCTCTTCATCAAACCAGGGGTTTCTTTGTGGTAGATGCGAGAATCCTAGCACATCAGATGCGGCGTTCTTGATTGCTAGCTGACAATATTGCAATTGCTCATCTGCGCTTAACGTTGGCTGAATTGGTCTTCTTGAGAGGTTCAGGGACACTCGATCGGCAAAGGGTCTGGCAGTCTCTTGCGATTGTAGTCGTTGGATGCTGCTTTGGTGTTGTGGTGTTTGGGATATCTACATACTTACCTTGGGAGTAACAGGGTAGTGATACAAGTCAATGCTAGTTGCTTGGAAAGTGCGAACATCAAGAAGACTGGAGGAGTGCCGTGCATCAATATCGACGTGATCAATCTGATTGACAGTTAGTTGATCCGAAGAGCGCCAGGTACCCTTATGAATATTGCGGTGTCGAAATCGTGTGCTAGATATATTGTTTCGCGCAGCCGCCGTAACGTCGATTAGCCTATTTCCGTAGGTGTTGGAGTGGTGTATTTTCTGACGGTGTTTCCAAAGATAGCATTCTGTTCAATTTTTGCGTTAAATTTGCTACAGTCATAACGTGGACATAGATCGTAAATCATGTTGAAGAGCTCATAAAAGCAGTCATCGGTCGAGTCGTTTTTAACCTCTGTGGGGGTGTGATGGTTTTGAATTTTGCCTTAAGCGAATCGTCATTAGTCGTTCATTTACATGTCTGAAGCTTAATGCTTCTTGTAATCAGTCTTATAAAAATAAACACTGATTCTGCTCCCTGTAGCAGTCACCATATTACTGGTAGATGGCATAGATTTTCATGCGATTTTTGCCTGACCCATCCCACCGCAGTTTTTAGATGGGGGTTATATCTGCTTTATAGTAGTCTAGGGGCCTTCGTTAATTATTTATTATGATTATTACCTACTTGTATGTTTGCAAACAATTCTTCAATACCTGTAGAGACCGGTTTTTTTTTTCAAAATAATCTTTGTGGATTTGACGAAGTTTTAACCCTATTAAATGCTTTCAGTTTCAGTACATATTTCAGTGTGCAGCAGTATTAAATTTTAAATTCTCTAGCATTTATTCTTAACCAAATTAGTACCACAGACAATAAATATAGTAGGTAGTTTATTATCTGTGCTAGTACCAGTAGTTCGGATTTTTTTCTAATCCGAAATGTTTAAGATATTCAGTAACAATGAACAATTTTTTATTAAAAAAATGTAAAAGAGTGGACATAATAAATTAAAAAATTATCGATTAAATTAAAAACCTATTACACTGTTTCACTTTGAAACAACTTTACTTTGGTTTTATGCCAAATTATTTACGAAATGGTAAATCGGGGCAGTCACAAAATTCAGTTTTCCTTTCCGACTGCGAAAAACATAATGAATTATTGATCATGCTGTCCTCCGTGGTAGCCTACTAGCTTTTTTCCGGGCATCATCTCCAATTGACTCCTGAATTCAGATAGCGTTGAGTTGACGGAAATCGTGCCAACACACCTATCCACCTTCGTGTATCTGATTCCCCTTCTGCATAATGAAAGCTGAAATTTTCCCGTGGAATTACAGCGGTAAAATTAAATTATAAATGATTTGTGCGAGTGATAAGAAATTCCATGAATTCTGATGATTCAAGAGCCTTTGATGAACCAGAACAGAATAAATTGATATGATGATATTATGCGAATGGTTTTGGAATAATGGATATCCATGCAGATATACTCGTAATGGGTGAGAGATTATTCAAAAGATACGTGCGAAAGTCCTTCTTAGATATTGAAAAATAATCCTAGTCATCGTCGTAATGCAGAGGAAATATTCCAAGCAATTTTTTTTTTTTTTTTTCAATATCTTTTAAATTTTAAATAGATTTTGATTGCAAATATTTATGTAAATCTAATTTGAATTTTTTTTCCTATGAGAATTACCTCATACAAGTTCAAATCGTTCTTATTGAAAACCGTCTTAATGGCAATGGACTCTTGAAAGTACACAGAGAACAAAATTATTTTAATATCCAAAAGAATCTGCCTAATCCCTAAAATATTTTCCAATCGATTTTATCTTCTTAATTAAAAGTGTTAAATCTCTTGATCTATACGAGTATATATGTACATACGTATATGCACTAAAATAAAATAAAGAATTCTGGGAAGAAAAAAATAAAAAAATTAACGAATATTTAATATTTCATGTAAAAGAACCCATCACAAGCAAGATAGAGCACGACCGGCTCAGTTGGTATTGTCATGTTCAAAGGAGAGATCCTTCGAACCCCATCAAAAAGGCAATATTAATCAACGTTCCTACGCAATCGCGCAAAAAAGGCAGACCAAAAAACAACTGGATCACACAAATGCAAAAACACCAGCATTTAATTGGAGTCAGTGACGAAGTGATCCGAAACCGGGAAGCCTGCAGGTACTTTCTGAGGTCAAACCGGCAAACCCCACAGGCCGACCAGTAGGGATTCAGTAAAGTGGAAGGGTTGTGATCCTTCTACTCCGGATCATAATTTCGCCGTAAGAAGAAGAAGAACGAATATTTAATGCATTTAAATACCTGGATCGATAAAATCGAGTTGGTACTATTTACTAACAAACGGAAAATACCACAATTTGTAACATCTTCTGTTGGAGGCACCCCTCTGAGAATATCTAACATTACAAAATACATGGGACTCGTGCTCGATAAGAAATTTAATTGGAGGTTGAATATTAATGAAAGAATCAACCATCAATCTACTATACAGCCTCGTTTGGTGACAGTCAACCAGAAAAGCCACCAACAAAGTACAAAGACTAGCGTGCATTGGCGCAATGAGAACAGAACCTTGAAACTATCCGTTAGACATCTTCATACGAGTATCGGCGGCTATTAGTGGCCTATGAATCAGTCAAATATAATGGGTCTCACTACTATCCTACAGAAATATCTAGGCAATGTATCTACTACTGATTACATCACACAATACCTAGACTTTATAAGACCTTCTCAAGCACCTACCAGAATAGGGATAATTGGATAATCGGCATATTACCCAATACACAAGACAATATCACCTTTTTCATCTTCAGCCAGGCAACAATAAAAGAATCAGCACAAGGTAAAACTCTGCTGAGTCCCTGCACACGAAGGCATATCAGAGAAAGAGAAAGCGGACGAACTGGCAAGAAGAGGTTCGGCATTAAGCCCTGACTAATCTGACCCCTCGGTGAACATCCCGCCCTGCACATTAAAACTCGAAGCAGGGAATAAAGCTCTAACAGAGGCAAACAATAGGTGGACCTCTCTAGATAGTTGTGTCACATCTAAGAAATGAATTTCTTGGACGATACTTCTTCCGATGAACCGGTGAATGACATCTTGGAGTTCATCAATGATGGTTTGTACCATAAGAATAGTAAGCATTGTTAAATATTCTTTTATATCAACTTCATGGGCAATATAATACTGTAGCATAATAATAACTACGCTCCCTAAAAGTATGATGCAACAAATTCCGAAGTGGCTTTTCATTCTGGCAGAATTTTGGTTCGAACTGTCCTTTCATTCGCGGTTCGTGTCTGGGATGAAGTCTCCACAGCTCATGTCAACGAAAGAGACGGATAATATCAGGGATAAAAGGGAATTATAACTGCAAGAATTATTACATCAGAATTTCTCTTGTTCCAGTGGTCGAAGAATTTGCTAGAAGTTTCTGGCTATCAGAAACTTCTGCTATATAAGGACAGATGGCGATTGAGAAAGCAGCAGTAGTTTTTAAACTGTGGCGAAGAGATTAGAAAAGTGATAATGGGCGAAGTTGTAATCTTATGATAAATTGAAAGTTGAGATTTAACAAGAAGAAGTAATTAGTTTGGATTTGTGAATTAAGTAGAAGAAAGGAGATAAGTGATTTGAGAGGAAAGAGACATTGTAAGAAAAGAATTGCGAAGAATAGTATAGTGTGAACCTGAATTGTTCTATAGACTAGAAAATAAAGAAATAATTTCACAGAATATTGTTTTATCTACTCGAGCCGTAGCTCGCATGTTACAATACTTTTACTCTATCCCCAATGGGTATCAGGGTCTGGTCTATAGTGACCTGAGTGTGGCGGTGTAGATTTACCCCCCTGTTAGCCTTCTAACTCAGGAACTCCTGAACGGATTTTGATACATTTTCAAATCATCTTTCTCAGACACTTAACTCAAGAACCGCATAACGAATTTGGGTGAAAGTTGAGTTTTAAGTTATGACAGATATATGGATACATTTGTATGAATATAGTATGATTAAAATAGGGTGATGACGGGGTCTTACCCCACGCAATCCAATATTGTCCAAGAACTATTATACTATTTAAAATAATGGAAAACCATGCATGACTTCCCTCTTACAAAATAATGTCTGTGTGCGGAATTTGAAGCAAGCGTTGTCGATGCCTATGTCAAGAGCAATACTTGTCCCTCGCACAGCAATTGCATTAATTCATTACATATTTTCAAGGCCCTTCATCTGAATCGCTCAGTTGGAAGCAGAACGCATAGCACGACCCTCTCCTTATACAAGTCGGCCTTCGAAGTGAGTAACGATGGTTCAGTTGTTGTAATCGACTAACTGTCGTCGCCCGTCACAAGTCGTTTATAAACGGATCGTTTTCCTTGAGTTTGGACAGCGAGTCGCAAATGGAAATACGGTCGATGGAAATACGATTTTTTTCCATCAATACGTGCAGCACCCAAAGATCAAAGTTTTTTACCATTCCCATTTTGCGTATGTGTTCCGAAGCCAAGTTATTATCTGCCGCTCAGAATCAATTATTGTCTTTGGTCAACATCCGTGGTGACACAGGAGCATTTTCGATACGCGTTTTTCTCCTGCCTAAAATTTGGGTCTTTTTAGTGTTTTGTACCAGAATGGTATAAATGGAACACTAATGGATTTAACACGGTGTCTGTCTGTCTGTGTGTCTGTTACACGCTTGTAACTTTCGAACCGTTTAGTGAACCAAAAATTATAAAAAAAACTTTCGTGGGGTACCCCAAGAAAAAATTAAATATTTTATTACCCCATTATATGACATATCAAATTAAAGTTGAACTTCCAAGGAGTCCAAGATATAAAATATAATGGTAATGTTTCTTGAACAAAAAACTCAAAACCATGGCAAAGGCGATGGTGGTTCTTGAGTTAGGCATATGAGAAAGATGTTTCGAATATGTTGTTGATTTAAAGATTTTTGAAACACCGCTCCCCACATCCAACTCACACTTGATTCGATTTTGAAAAGCAATAAACTACGTATCAGGACATATGTACATCCTAAATTTCATCAAAAGATCTTCAGTGGTTTTCGAGCGAACCGTGTGAAACATAGGGACATATGAAACATGTGGTCCATTGAACACAAAGTTTACCTTACCCTTTCAAGTACTACTTTAACTTTCTCTTTTTCCGCGAATTAACGAGAAGTCAAAATTAGGAAACAATTAAATTAATGGTACGGAATACTAACCGCGCGAAGCCCGACTAGCACTTGACCAAATTTTTGGGTTTGCGTCGCATTTTTGCTTTTACAGAAGAAAAAACACATTATTTCGGAAATCTTATTGTTTTCGCTCACGCGTCCGTCTGTCTGTCACCACCTTCTAACTCCAAACTATGTACATTATACATAAATGCATACGTATGCGAAAAACGAGCATCGCTTTTGATCTCCCCAATGATGGCACATTCTTTGATCGGCTGATCTGCGATCGAGTCGTACAAGCCCTTTCAATTAAGTTTATGCTCGAAAGATAGAAAGAAATATTGGGTGTAGTTCCGAATAGTACTCATCTCCGATTATCAAATCAAATTTTTTGAACGTACGGTTTTTGGCGCAAACTTCTGGAAAGGACTAAAAGGACATGACATGCAAAGTTTGGAAATCCTGAAGAAAAAAACTCAAATATCTTCAAAACTGTAACACGTGCAAGTATATATATAGATGATACCGCAAATTAAAGCTACAATTAAGAACCTCCAATTGAAATAAAGGCCCATTCATTTGTGTTTAAAGATATAATCAATTTTTGGAACAAGTTCTATGAAAAGAAGGAGTTATTACAAAGAAGCGGTAAACTATTTTTTTCCCTTATTTTTAATTAATTGGGTACACTATATGATACATTTTATATAGTATTTCAATGAAATTAGGAAACACAAATGAAAATAAATTATTTCTAAAAAATTAAACTTTAACTGCGTCGAAGTATCACCTTCAAGCTTTTATAACAGTTTTAACAAGTCTGGCCATCCTCTCTATCAATTTTGATATTGTTTTAGTTGGAATACTATTTCAGATGTTGTTCAATTGCTTCCAAATGATTCCTGCTGAAGAAGGAGATGTGTGGCAAACCTTTCTGTTCATGTGATCAAATAAAATTTTAATTGGGTTCTAATCTGGCGACTGTGGTGGCCAAACCATGTTGGTTAACACTCCTTCTTTTTCCTTCTGTTGCAGAATGCTTGAACACAATTTTGAATTGTATTTGGTTCGTTATCTTGTTGAAACACGAACCCTTCTCCAATCAATCGAAACCCACTTGGAATGAAATAGCACCCTCATCTAAAATGGTCCCGTAGCCCTCTTTGTTCAAAATGCCTTCGATACGACCGAAATCACTGGTTTCACCAAAGGAAAGGGGACTGCAAACGAAAATCTATCCACATTGCAATAAAGCTGTTTATTCAGCGGAACGTCGAACAAACTACGTTGAACAAACCATTTCTCGAGTCCTCAATGTTTCGATTTTGGTGAGAGATATCTCTCAGAGACTACTCATTTTAAGAAGACAAATAATTTGACTTCTTATTTTTTTCTTGTTTATTAGTCTTTCAACCCTTGTAGCCATTTTTAATAAATCCTTTGTAGGGGTGATTACACCTAAATGGTATTTGCCATTTGTTCTAAACTTCACAAAGAGATTTTGTCAGATCCGACAGATGTGATTCTGAGCGAACGCAATGCATGGTTGAAAAACTACACGGATTTACACCAAGATGAACAGGTATTGAGTAATAGTTCAAATAAACATTCCGCATACTGAAATCTACTAATATTTATTCCGTTCAGCTATTTTTTTTTTCGATTTCATAGAGCTTATTAAAAAGGTTTCATTTTTAACAGTACATACGTAAACAGACTTTTGCCTTTTTAGCGCAGACCTATTCACTTCACTCAACAGACGGTAGGTGAAAGTATTCCATAGACACTGAGGATCGCAGGGACGTGCTCATAATAGCGTGAGATTCTACTCACTAAAAACACCTTCCTAGTTACTGCAACTATGTTAAGATTTATCAAGTAATTTTTTTATCTCGAAATAAAGACGTTTGACAAGTCTTTCGCGCGAAGTTTTTAGTTCCATCTTCGACTGTAAGAATTCCGAGATCTCTGTGGATATCGTCGTTTCTTATGTACCACAGTGCATGGAGAATTTCTTTTAACACATTATTTTTGAAAGGTTGTACAATAATGATATTAGTTTTCTTCATACAACCCCAGAGTTGTATACCATAGGTCCTCACCGACTTTAGTACTAACCAGTACATTTCTCTGTACTTGTTGTCGAGTTCTTTACGTTTCTTTTTCAAGTGCAACTTCCATTTCAGCTTTGCGAGTGTCGTGGTTTTCTTATAAGTGAAATTCACATGAACAGCATGCCATGCCGCTAGGCATTTGCTCAGTCATTTACACTATTCAGAGCGCTTTCCAATTTTTCGATCATTTTACCTATTACTAGGATAGTAAAGGGTGGTTAAATTTTAAGGGCCGATGTTGAATGTGAACCACACCTAAACGTCAAGTTTTTTTCTGCATTTCATTTGACATTTCTCAATTTCAGACTAACTCAATTTGAACCATGGAAAGATACACAATCGAGCAACGCGTTAAAGTTATTCAGGCTTATTAGGAAAATGGGCGTTCAAATCAAAATGCATATCGTGCATTTCGTGATTCTTTCGGTCAATTTAATCGTCCAAATGTGCGTACAATCGGAAAAATCGTGCAAAAATTTGTGCAAACCGGGTCTGTAGGAGATGTGAAAACACCAGTGCATGCTCGTACAGCTCATACTGCAGAAAATATTGCTGCTGTTCGCGATAGTGTGGCTGAAGAGCCATCCACCTCAACTCGTCGTCGTGCCCAACAATTGCACCTCTCACGCTCGTCGTTGATGAACATTATGCATAAAGACTCGCATTTACGCGCTTACAAGGTGCAATTGATTCAAGAACTAAAGCCTCTTGACCATTTCAAGCGTCGTCAATGGTCACAATGGTGGCAAGAAATGGCAACAGTGGATGATCGATTTTCGAAGAAAATTATCTTCAGTGATGAGGCACATTTTTACCTCAGTGGATTCGTTAATAAGCAGAATTGCCGCATTTGGACGAATGATAATCCAAGAGTGATTGTCGAAAAACCAATGCACCCACAAAGAGTGACTGTTTGGTGCGGTTTATGGGCTGGCGGAGATGATAACGAACTTTTTATGGCCCGAATTGGAAGATATGGATGTGGACGATATATGGTTTCAACAGGATGGTGCCACTTGCCACACAGCTAACGAAACAATGGCTCTTTTGCGCGACAAATTCAATGGCCGTGTTATCTCACGTGGTGGCGATGTCAATTGGACGCCAAGATCATGTGATTTGACACCGTTGGACTTCTTTCTTTGGGGTTATTTGAAAGAAAAGGTGTACGTCGATAAGCCAGCAACAATTTAAGAGCTAAAGGATGAGATAATTCGGCACATTAACGGCATAGAACCTCAATTATGCCTCAGCGTCATCGAAAATTTAGACCATCGGATGGAGGTGTTCCGCCGAGGTCGCGGCGGCCATTTGGCCAATATTTTGTTCCATACATAATTGAACCATACCAATATTATCATAATAAAAAGAAATGATAGTAATTTCCTAAATAATTTGTGTTTTATTCAAAATCAACATCGGCCCTTAAAACTTAACCACCCTTTAGTATCATCGGCAAATCATCTTAACTACGATGGTGCATTCTTTTTGCGGTAAATCACGGGTATATATCAGATATAGAAGCGGCCCAAAAACGTTTAGTTGCAGCACGCCAGCTGAAATTTCTTTAAATCTGACATGGAAGAGTTCATTCGCGAGATATGTTATAATATATAGGCGTACAGACAGAATCTAACCTTATCAAAGGCTTTCGAGACATCTAGAAATACGCTTAAACAAATCTTTTTCTCTTCCAAAGCTTTCTCAATTACGTCAGTGGTTCTATGTACCTGGCCAATGGTTGAAAACTTGCTTCTGAAGCCAAATAGGTGATCAGGGATAAAATTTTGTTTCTTAGTAACCGGCTGTAAGCGCTTGAGTAATATCTTCTCAAAAATTTTGGATATAATTGGGAGAAGCAGGATGGGTCTATACGACTTCTTGTCACTAGGCGGTTTTCTTGATTTTAGTGGCATTAAGACTTCGCAACTTTCCATTCACTCGGGACGTATGCTAAATTAAGCGCTAGCGCACCGTTTAGGCAACATTTTTAGAATTTCTCTAGTTATTAAGTCGTAACTAGGAGTTTTCTTAGATTTTCATTCCTTTGTTTCTTTTTTGAGTACCGTTAGCGTCGCACTTGTTATTGCATGGTTGCCAAGTGCTATTTCCAAATTCCAACGCATTAATATTATGAATAAGCGTTTCACCATCGAACAGCTTAAAAGTCTCATCTAGATAGGTCCGCTTTCTCTTTGCCTTTCTTCGTCATGATTTTTTTGATCGGCGGCGCAGAGATTTTAAGTTTTTTAGTGCTTTTTACAGCTTTATAAAGTGAACAATAGGATTCTTTTTCCGCTGTCAAGCTTTCGAGGTAAGTGCCTATTGCACGGTTTTTAAATTTCCTAATAGTCTGTTGCAGGATTTTACACAAGTGATTCAAGCGTGGAGCATGACTTTGTTGCCATTGCTTACGAACTTTAATTTCCGGTGGATATTTTATGCCGCAATCTGTGGTCTTTTTTCCTTGATAGGGAGTATCATTCTACGCGGCGCACTGCACGATCTCAAAGAGACGATCAGCTTCAACTTCAGTTTATAGGGCGTCGTATGTGGTACGCTCAGTTCTATATTGTTATGGTTTCGCTCATTGTCAGAATGACTGTAGAATGGTCGGAGAAAAGATCAAAGCTTTTTTCAACCTTTATGAAATTGGTAGATATTTTTTTTAGAAATCGATTAGATCGGGTATTTTGTGGAATTAGGGGCTAGAATATCGGTTTGCCCATCGAATATAGATAGGAGAGATGGTAAAGAGTCTAATTTTTACGCGTATCGTGCTTATAGTTTCAAACTCTATTTTTAGGTCTTCAAAATGTTCGATAGAGCACAAGCGTGATAATATTGGCATTTTAGGAGCCAGTTTTCTAATTTCCTGATAGTAGTGGAACCAACAAGTCAAATGTTTATATTTTGGTAACATTTCCTACAAACAATTTCTAATTGCTTTCGGTAGCAAATCACCTGGGGTTGAATTTAAACAGATTTGCTTCTGTGGGTACTTCAATCCATGGCAGTCAAATTGTTGGAGCATATGTTGAATGGTTATGAAGTCAAATTAAATACGAACATTTAAACGTACACAATAAAAAGCTGCTTACATACGCAAGTTGAAACAATACGGAAAGAGCCATCAAAGAGATAATTACGTTTCGCTGTTTCCAGAAGTTTTGCAATTTAATTTACAATGTCTTGCGATATGAAAAGAGCGTGCATAAGAAATAAAGTCCACGATTGTGTCCTACGTTCTTGAACCTGTGTGCTGTTTATTTGCAAATCAATCAGATTTTAAATTTAAGCGAAGTTGTTAAAAAGTATTTTTTTTTAAGTGTCTTAAATGCCCACTTTATTTGGATCTAATGATTTAGCCATGCTGTATCTCTCTGTTATCACCTTTGATAAACAAAACTGGACCACTGGTATGACCTATAGCCGAATTCAGAATTCGATTTTATTTCGGTTTGTAAAGTTAATTAAAGCCGATTTTTTTAATTTACTTGGCATAATTGCACATGCAAAAGTGAAATAGAAACGAAATTACAAATAGGTTGCCTGGAAACTGGATGTGAGTAATACAAATTCTTGAAGTGAGAATCGAGATTGACGCTTTTAGTACTCCGTACCATTATTTTAACTACAACTTAATTTTGCTTTATCTTTAATCCGGAGAAGTGTTCTATATCGTTGGAATTTTTCCCATTTTGTGGGAATTTCCAGGTTCAAAAACCATATTTTGGTCCGGATAACGGCACTGGAGTCCTAAACATAGCATTTTCGGAGATAGCTAAAAGATTCTTAAAAAGTTAACTTTAAAAAACGCTATATCCAGGAGAAAACCATTTATAAGCAGAGTTGTAGGAAATAGAGGGATACTCGTAAGTTGACGGTACTAGAATATTTTTGTAAATCAAATTTACATTTTTTATATGAGAATGGTGTCAATTGAGATGATCAGTATGTATAGCAGGCATACTGTTATTATGCATTTTCTCGAAAACCCAACTGAAGAAACTATTTGGGAAAGGTAAATTAAGTTCATGTTCCTAAAATCATATTCAAGAAGACTGAGGGTCACCGAAAAACGTGGCAAGTTCAACTTTCAAACTGCTATCCTGGAGAATTTTTTTTTTTTTTTTTCCGAGGGTTGGTGAAAAAATCTTCCATAGACACTATGAGGATAGCAAACGCATGCTCATAGTAGTGTCAGATTCTTACTGACTAAAAAAAACCACCCTGCGATTTAATTTGTTATATATTGCAACTAAGAAAGAACTTATCAAGCAATTTTTCTATCATGAAAAAAACTCGTTTTGCAGGTTACTTTCCACTGAAAGATCCTGCATGTTCCGCAATCTAGGCGCGGTTGATTCCTATATCGCCAAGTCGAAAGGTTTCGTCCTTTGTAGTCGGCGCAATAAATTGCTTTCATCCAGAATTTGTAGGATTGTATTGTTGACATGTCCGATTAGTCTGTTTCTATGCTTTCTCGCGAAGCTTCTAATTTCAGCTTCGATTGTCGGAATTCCGAGATCCCTGTGGATATCATCGTTTCTAGTATACCACCGTGCGTGGACAATTTCTCTTAGCACTTTATTTTGAAAAGTTTGTAAAATATTGGCGTTTGTTTTCTTGGTACAGCCCCAAAGTTGTATACTGTAAGTCCACACCGGCTTTAGCACTTGCTTGTATAAAAGCAGTTTGTTCTCAGTACTGAGCTGGGAGTGTTTTCCGAGCAACCAGTTCATTTCTCTATATTTGATTTCGAGTTCTTTACGTTTCATTTTCACATGCGAATTCCATTTCAGTTTTGCGTCGAGTGTCATTCCAAGGTATTTGGCCTCGTTTGCAAAAGGTATTCGGGCCAAGTTTAGGAAAATTGGTAAGACATTAGTTTTCTTATAAGTGAAATTTACGTGAACAGATTTAGATTCGTTGAGGGCGATCCGCCAGTCCCTCGTCCATTCATTTACTTTATTCAGTGCGTTTTGCAGTTTTGCAGTCATTTCTTCGATTGTTTTACCTACGGCTAGGATAGCGGTGTCATCGGCAAACGTAGCCAGGATAGTGCCATCTTTTTTCGATATATCTCGAGTATATAACAGATAGAGAAGTGGCCCAAGAACGCTTCCTTGCGGTATACCGGCCGAAATTTCTTTGAGCTCCTAGTATTCATTTCCATGTCTAACACGGAAGAGTCTATTCCCGAGATATGATTCTAGAATGTCGTATAGGCATACAGGGAGAACTTGTCGTAATTTGCAATATCTACAAGATTTTACCTCATTTGGCGACTTTCCTGGTTTTAAAACCATTATAACTTCCGCAACTTTCCATTGGTTAGGCACGTGTTTTAATCTGAGCGCAGCATTTACAATATGAAGAAGCTTAATCAACGCTTTTCTAGGTAAAGCTTTGAGAATTTCTCCGGTAATCAAGTCATAACCAGGAGCTTTCTTAGGTTTTAGATTCCCGATCTCATGTTTGAGTTCCCTTAGCGTTGCACTTGTAAGTGCTAAAATGAGAAAATGGGAAATGTTATTTGTCCAACTGACAATTACACGGACAAACAGACACTGCGTTTTCTGGTACGGAAGATAGACGAACCTATAACGATGTGAACTCCCCGAGATGCCTATAGTATAAATAGGTCCCTGTTCACCACCTGTTTTGGCATAGTAGTTGCAGAATTTCAGATTTTATTGGTTTTTTTTTCTTAGTTATGTTGCTAAGAAATTGAAACTTGGGCGAACAAGCATTAACTCTTTGCCACGCAATACTTTTTTTTAATTTCGAACACTGTCGTAAGTAGAAATTTCTCCCCCTAAGATCAGAATGATGATAGCGTTCCATAGTGTCACGTATCATGAATTTTCGAAATGAGAAAAAGTTTCGCCAGCATCTTAAACGACTTACATTGGTATTTAAGTAATTCAACCTATGAAAATGTTCAGGGCATTGAAGTTTGTATTTCATCAAGTTTTCTATCGTTTCTTATACATACTCGTAACATATGTACATATCATATAATACATACATGCATATATTTTATACTTCTGTTCAGTTTATACGTAAATATTGTTTCATCGCAAAAAAAAGTGTGAAATTTAGTTTTCTAGATTTTTATTTTAGTGGGAATTTAGATATAGGTAAGTAGATTCAGGACCTACGTTTTCCTGCCATAAGTTGAATTGTTAGCAAGTTATGTTTTACAAAATTTCTAGGTTGCGTGACTGTCAACACCCAGGGGAGTAGATTGATTACGATTTATTGCTTTCTTATCGTTGCTTTAAACTTGTGCATATTGTGTGAAATGTATCTTCATTACAACATGTTCATTAAGTACTGTCACGCAATTGAAAAATAGATACTTTCCAGATTTTTTCACAGCAAAGTTAAATGTGTATATACGTATATATACATAGTTGTAGATACTCGTACCTCTATAATAACATGATAAAATCAATTTCTAGGGTAAACTGGAGTGCATCCGCTTTTTTTTTGTTTTTCAAAGTTGTATTCTCCCCAAATATTTCGATAAATTTGAATATTTGTAATTTTGATTGTTTGACTATGAAATAGCAGTACAATTTTCTTTGTTCCATTAATGGGATGCTAAAAGAACCCCAAAGCATTTGAATCCAAAAAAAAAAAAGAAAAACATTCGGCAGTGACAGTGTAGTTTGAAACCATTTCTGAGGTCAAATATGTAGTAAAAGAGTAGTTATTATTTGAATATTTGGGGATCTGCATTCCGATTGATCGGGAAACTACTGACTGCTCAAAACTTGGCTTGGGCAAGTAGCGCAACAATCAAGTTCGTGATGAAGTGCTTGCTTTACCTCCTAGTGGTGGTCCCCGGGTAACTATACGTATAATTCCTTATGCGTGTAGGCTAAAACTGCAAGTGCGGGTTGTCTAGGGCCTTGATTCTAGACTAGGTAACGTGGGCTAGCAACCTGCGTTACCGAACCCTAATTGCTACAGAAACCGACACTATGCCTCGGATAAGGAATGATCATATGTTGACGTCTTTTGGCTATTGTACCCGGACAAAGACAGGTTTCTGGAATGTGAAGGCGCTCCTCGACTCGGGAAGTGAGGGACCTCACTCCTTCAATTGAAAAAAGAATTCATGCGATATAGACTGGATATTTTGGGGGTTAACGAAATCAGATGGTTAGAAGCGGGTGAGTACCAGTCCCCAACGCATAACACTGTACTACTCTATTCCGGAAGACCATCTGGAAGTCCGCGGGAATATGGAGTCGGACTGCTGCTAACACCAACAGCACGCAAAGGCCTAATTTCCCGGCAACCTTATGGTGATAGGATTATGTCGGCCAGATTCCGGACTAGAGTACGACGCGTCACCATCATGCAGTGTTATGCCCCAACGGAGGGCTCGCCTGGGGACGAGAAGGAGAGCTTCTACAATCTCTTAAGCGCCGTCTTCAATACAACACCAAACGGTGACATTGTCATAGTGATGGTGATTTGAATGCCAAGGTAGGCAACGACAACGAAGGACTCTGCAATGGATTTCTGCAATGCCAACCGCCTTGTGATAAGTGGCACCATATTTGAGCACAGACCTGCCACAAAGTCAGCTGGGTTTCAGCCGTCGCTTTTGAAGTAGTATCCTGGACGTCCGAAACAGGCGAGGAGCAGATGTGGGGATAGTACGAGATCACCATCTTATGATAGCTATTCTTCAACTACGCACTGCCGCCGTTCAAAGATCCCACGACAATACAAGAATGCCCAGGTTCAACATCGATAGACTTAGTGATCCCTCAGTGCGCCAGCAATTAAGGGAGCACATTTTGCAAGGTGTGGAAGCAATCAGAAGCTCACTGCCCACAGCCATCCAAGACGATTGGTGTGCTGTGAAAAATGTTTTTACATCTGGTGCTGAAAGAATTGTTGGTCGATCACAGGAAAGGCATGGGGCGTGACTTTCCGAGGATACCTGGAGATGGATTGAAGAACGGAAACAGCTGAAAGCTCGCATTGCAGCCGCTCCAGCAGCAGGAAGTAATGAACTAGAGTCCCTATATCGCATGAAGATGAGAGAAGTTCAGCGTAGCGTGCTACGGTTTTGAACTGTGTATTCGCTAGCGATATGTTCCCAAATCAGAATGAGGTGTCCGAGGTAAGAAATGCTGGAATACACACCGCGACTCCCAATAAGGATGAGATCACTACCGCGATCAAAGCACTTAAAACCAACAAGGCGGTCGGACTTGACGGTATTCCCGCAGAGCTCTTACGAGCAGCACCAACAACATCGGCTGAGCTTCTGCTTCCACTTATAGAGAGAGCTTGGGAAGCCGAGAACTTTCCTGACGAGTGGAAAAAGGGAATGATCGTCAAGCTTCCTAAGAAAGGTAGTTTAATGGAGTGCGGAAACTGGAGAGGTATCTGCGTGCTGCCTGCTGTAGCTAAGATAATAGCTAAAATCATCCTGGAGCGAATCAAACAACATCTCGAAGACACACTCGATGCCGAACAAGCAGGTTTCCGCTCTGGATCCTCCTGTGTCGACCACATCAACACCCTGCGGATTATCATCGAACAGTGTATTGAATGTCGATCGCCACTTCACCTGCTGTTCATCGATTTTGAGAAGGCGTTCGATAGTGTTAACAGAGAGTTTATTTGGCATGCCTTACGCAGGAGAGGTATTCCTGATAAATTAATTGCTATTGTCAAAGCTACTTACGAAGGATCCAAATGTCACGTTGTGCACAGAGGAAGGTTGTCTCAGGAATTTGAGATCCAAAGTGGGGTAAGACAAGGCTGCATTCTTTCACCAATACTATTCCTATTGGTGATTAGTGATGTGCTTCGTGCAGTTTTGTCGACAGGAGACCGAGGAATTCGATGGACTCTTACATCCCAACTTAAACATCTCGACTACGCTGACGACGTATGCTTACTCTCTCATAGAATTATGGACCTCCACCAAATGATAGCATATGTGGAGGGGGAGGCTGGCGTCGTCGGGCTGAAAATTAATACTGCAAAAACTAAAATTATCAGTCTTGGAACGAACTCATGGGCTCAAATATGCATTGCTGGACAACCAGTAGAGAGATTAGAGGATTTCCAGTATCTTGTGAGTATTGTCTCGACCGATGGTGGAACCGAACTGGATATAGCCAACAGAATCGCCAAAGCAAAGTCCGCGTTCGGGATGTTGTCCAAAATATGCCAAAGCAATGCAATCAGTTTGAACACCAAGCTAAGACTGTTCCGCTCCAACGTTGAATCCGTGCTGTTATATGGATGCGGCACGTGGAGAGTGACCACCGCTATCACCAGAGATCTGCAAACGTTCGTTAATAGGTGCCTGCGCGACATCTTAAGGATTTTCTGGCCCAATCGTATCTCTAACGAACATCTTTACGAGAGAACGGGTCAGGAACCAATAGGCACAACCATCCAACGACGGAAGTGGCAGCGGATTGGTCACATGCTCCGAAAGGGTGACATCCCCATAGCGAACCATGCTATGCAATGGAACCCCTTAACTCAGGATGGCAGAAGACCTGGTGGTCCAAGGAGAACATGGCGCAAAGCAGTCGAGAAGGAAGCACGGCAGTTGGGGAAAAGCTGGGGAGAGCTGAGACACATTGCCAGAAACCGTACACGATGGCGCGTAGTCGAGGCCCTAGGACACGCAAGGGGATATAGCATATAAACTATTATTTGAATATTTAACTGTATATTCAGCACGTAAATGTCAAAGACCTAATCTGCGCCATTAGAGTGCAGATTATGCTCCTTCTATGCTAGGGAGATGAAAGTTCTTGAAAACTGCGGCTTTATTGATATTTTTTTTTGCATACATAATGTAAATAATGTTTATTTCATTCCATTCAATATTTATTTAAAAAAAGAAATCATATACATTTGCAGTTATTTTTGCGGAACCTGTACAATTTTTAAGAACACCCACTTTTAATTAAAACAGATTCGGATAGGGTATCATACTATCCGTTCCAGACGGATTGTATCTTTTTGTATGTTCTTTTTTCTGTTCTCTCACTGAGAATTCTCTAACTGAAGAGTAGATATTAATTATACCCAACAGTATTAATGTTATTCAGCATGATTACACTTTCCGCAGCGAAGTACGAGTAAATATGTACGAGTACTCGTATTTTCAACATCGTGGTGAGTGCATTTTTTTTCCCCAACTATGTATGCATATTGTACAGAAACAGTAATTCGATACGAGTCAATTCACATGAATTCCGTATAATTGAATTTGCTTCATTATATTATATCCTTTGTTAAGTTCCAGAATATATTAATTTCCTTTTACATTCAAATATTAACATGAAAGAATATTGAAAATCATCGCCACTCGACCACCCAAGTGTGGATAATTGTTTTCACATCATGTGATATCACTTCCATTTCCTGGAACAATGAACTGATTATTTCTTTTTTTTTATCTTTTTTGATGCTAATACAATTTAATGAGATTCATTTACATTTACCAAATGCTCACCCAATTTTAGGTTTTCACGAAAGTAAGTGAAAAATCGTTCCACTAAAAGCAATTTCGTTTTCTTTTATTTTAATTTTATTCATATTTCCTCTCTCGATATTGCTTTTGATGTAGCTTGGAAGCTCTCATACTTGTGTTCGAAAAAAGCAATAACCCCTCTACACAATAGCTCTATGCTTAAAAGTACTTTTAGAGGTACCATTAAGATGCCTTTTCAGTGGGAAATGGAAAATGAAATGGAAACGGATCCACAATTGCAATTTTTTTTTTAGAAATTAATTTGAATAGATTTTGCAATTCCGAATGTACTATAGAAAAATTTCATTGCTAGTAATGTGGAATAGTAAAATATTGTTGTGTTCCGTTTTTGGCTAGATTTACTTTTATATTATTGCTTTTGTAGAGTAAAAAGTAATCTTGGCAGACATTCTACGAATCAATTGCGGAAGATAATGAGCCTTCGACGAGACTCCGGAATGTTTTCAAGGGATTCAATGAAAGAGCTATGGTTAATTACTTTGTCCTTATTGAAGAAATTCTCTGGCCTATATGGCATTGTGCCATGCTACGAAAAGCTCCCTATGATACAAGAAGGCGTCTGAATGAAATCTTCACTGCTTTACATCAGGGTGCTCGGTACGGTGAAGTCACATCTCCGCTGATCTGCATGCTGGTAATAAAACGGTGTTGCTGTGGCAATGGCTTAGGGCTAATATTTGATCGGTTTGGGCCCATTTAAACGTCAACTTGTCGCTGGTTCAATTCGTCCTCTCCAGCACCCTTCTAAAGAGTGCAAGTTACTCGTAAATGTGGTCCGCCACTTCAAGATCTACATATCTAATGAAATTCAAGCAAAAAAGTATTAAAACATGGGCCCGATTTTCTATCGCTATGGAGTTATATCGGTTTGTTAGTTCTGCTTTTTATTCGCCTGTCTGTATGAATGTGCATATATGTATGTGAGATACAGGGTCCGCTGAACTTTCGGTTCTTCTATTTTCTGATGCCACGTATTTGAGCGTGTTTGCGCGCCCGATATTCGACGTCCGATTGTCACTGTTTCTTTAGCGGTCATAGGCTTTTCCTTACTTGCCGGTTTTGAGTGTTGATTTTCGGGTCTTAAGAATTTACCTCACCTTTTTCTGCAGCTTCTTTGCTAATTCACTGCCTTGCCAGTTAGCAATTAATACACATTACAGAGGCTTGTTTACTTAGTTCACAGTCCTTGGAGAGGTGATTTCTGTAGCATTTCACACATCGCCACTCTTTCTGACAGTACGTTTGCGTGTGCTTGAATCCTTGGCAACATTTGTACTGTAGGACTAATCTTTCATTCTTACGCAAAGGTTCGATTTTGACTACGATATTGAGAATCGTTTTTATTTCATAAATTTTATCTGGATTATCGGCCTTATCGAACGTTAGCATAAAAAGAGGAAACGATATTACATCTATAAACACATCGATACGAGGGTGGGTCAATAAGTCCCTGTAAATTAACTCAAATTTTGTCGGCACCTTAAATTTATTTTTTTTTTTGTCAAGAATCATCTTTCAAAGGAACGCACCCAAATTTTCAGACAGATCTGTAAAATAGTTTTGTTGTGGCAGCCATTTTATATAGACGCCTACTAGCACTTTCGTTAAAATGGAAAAAAGTGAATTTCGAGTGCTCATTAAACACTATTTTTTGCGAGAAAAAACTATCACGCAAACCAAACAAAAGCTTGACAAATATTATGGGGACTCTTCACCATCGATTGGAACCATTCACCACTGGTTTACTCAATTTCGGTGCGGTCGTTCAAGCACAAGTGACGCCGAACGTCCTTGTCGCCCAATTGAGGTCCCCACACCAGAAATGGTCGACAAAATCCATGGTTTGATAATGGACGATCGGCGAGTGAAAGTGCGCGAGCTTGAAGATGCCACAGGCTTATCATATGGCTCAGTGATTTCGATTTTACATAAATATTTGGATATGAAAAAGCTTTCCGCAAGATGGGTGCCGCGTTTGCTCACAGTCGACAACAAACGCATTCGTTTGACAACTTCAAAGGTGTGTTTGGCGATGTTCCAGAAAAATTCTGCTGAGTTTTTGCGCCTTTTCGTAACCGTGGATGAAACCTGGATTCACCACAACACACCAGAAATCAAAGAACAGTCAAAACAATGGACTTCTCCTGGTGAATCGAAGCCGAAGAAGGCCAAGGCGGGTTTGTCAGCAAACAAGGTCATGGCGACATCTTTTTTGGGATGCGCGCGGTTCGATTACCTTGAAAAGGGTAAAACGATCACCGGCTCATATTATGCAGAGCTGCTGGATCGATTCCAAGCTGATTTGAAGCAAAAACGGCAGCATTTGGCGAAGAAAAAAGTTCTTTTTCACCAGGACAAAGCACTGGCGCAGGAGTCCGCAGTCGCAATGGCAAAATTGCATGAGTTAGGCTACGAACTCCTCCCTCATCCAGCATATTCCCCAGATTTAGACCTCCTGCGACTATTTCTTGTTTCCAAACATGAAGAAATGGCTCGGAGGTAAGAGATTTGGGTGGAATGTAGAGGTCATCGCTGAAACAAACGCTTATTTTGAGGGGCTCGAGAAATCGTATTATTTGGAGGGCATCAAAAAATTGGAGAAACGTTGGATGAAGTGTATAGAGCTAAAAGGAGACTATGTTGAAAAATAAAATGTTTTTTTATACCGAAAAGAGTGTTCCTTATTTCAATTTTCAGGGGCTTATCTTCATGTTATACAGCATCTACAATTTTAAAGTGTCTATTTTGTAAGTCACTGATCTTCTTTTGAGCACGAAGCGTGTAGTCCTCTAGCTACGACACGTATCGGTGTTTCCGATTTGTTCTCATAAGTCTCTTCATTGGATTTCCTGGGCACTTAGATTATGAGAGCCTAAACGGTAGCTGTGGGCGCTGTGGCTCAGTGTTTAGTGCGTGGTCACTGAGCAGGAAATTCAAGGTTCGTATTCCAGAAAACTCAAAAACCTCTCTGGCAAACATACGAAAGTGTCATGAGAAGCTTCTCTCAATAGAAAAAAAATGCCCTTCGGAAACGGCATACAATTGTAGTTCACAATATTTCGTGCGGTATAGGGCGCGAGTGGCTGCAAAAATCTAGGCTAGTTTTAATCGGTAGCTGTCAGCGTCTTTGATGCTGATTTTCAAAGTTGTTGCGCGATGTTACAGAATAATTGGATTGCAACAATGTCTTCAAGATGGTTTACAGTTGCTTATAGTCCGCAATCCCGATCAAGTTAACCGGCAGCAGTGGCCGTGTTTTATTACGTCGGTTTTCCTCAGTATAAATATTTGTCAAGTCTTTCCTTCCTTTTTTTTTCCTGCTTATTTTTCATCACTTCGTGTTGTGTTACGGCTTCGGGTGAGAAACCGGATTTCCGTTTCTTGTCTGGTCGTTTCTGCAACAGTTTCACGACTTAATTCCTCTTCGTCCGTATCATAGATAACTTTACCGGTACATTTCGAACTAGAAGCAGACTCATTTCGGGGTTGCGACGTATCCTTTGCAGCACTGCCTTTGGCTTTAAGTTTTTCAATTTCTTTTTTGAGTTCTTCATAGAGCACTTCCGCCTTAGTTAGCCTGGCCCAGAGTTTCATGTTTTCCTCCCTAAAAGCTTTTAGTTTTCGCTGAAGTCCTTTGTTCGTGCGCCGACACTTTCGGACTTATTTTTCCGCACTTAGTTGCTTGAGATCGCGGTGGTGGAGAACTCGATACTCTTGAGATTTTAACAAAAGGGTAGCATAAGCGCAATAAATGGCTCTCCCCAGAATCCATAGTGCCGACGAAGAGGGTCGATTTTCTGGTGTAGCTGGTGTAACAATATCTTTTGTTTTGTTCGTTGCATATTTTTGTATACATTATACACTTTGGTATACGGAGGGTGGATTTTAGTCGCTTCTTATGACAGGCATGCCTACCTCAGGTATATTCTAACCACAACCCGAAGGGGATAATTGGGGATTGTGCATATGTGTGTAGCTACTCGTATGTACACATTTTATATGTATACGACTTTGTTTATATTTTACCACCTACAGCTGAATCGATTTTTATTACTGTGGCATCAAATGTGTCGTCTAAGTCACGCGTGTGACACTGGCTATATGCTAATAATTCTAGAAATCCAATATGGCAGAGAGTAGAAGCCATTTTGTTAAATTGGATAAAATCGAAATTGATTGAAATATATCGTGTTGGATATCAAACGAAAGGGCTTGCAAACAATGATTGGAAAAATATACGCGCACCTATATGTTGTTTATTTGCAAATCAATAAGATTTAAATTTTAAACTAATTTTTATTGTTTCTGAAAAATTAATTAAAAAAATATAAAAATATATTTTGAAAATTTTCCAAAACTTGGTGTACCATAATCTGGTACTCGTATATTCCAAATGATGGTCAAATATTGATTTCGAAAAAAATCGATTGAGTCATAGCCGTGAAATAGCAAATTTCCAAAAAAACAGCTAATAAACAAAGTACCGTTACAATAATTTGTTTGATAAAACCTGGAACGCCATCTATTGGCATATATCTGCTGCAATACAAATATTAAATTTGAACAAAATAGTTAGACATGTTTTCGAGAAATTCGATTTCTTAAAAAAAATGTGCCTTTTGAGGTTAGAATGAAAATTTAGATTTCACTTCGAATTGTGAACCCGGAAACCACATATCTGAAGTGTGAAGAAATTCCGTCCGGACGTTTAGGCTGCAGTTGAGCTGACATACACACAAACAGACATACAGAATTGCGGGACCCACTCTTTTATATTCTTCTTTATAGTAATAGCAAGACTGATCAAAATCTCGAGATCCAGTTTTTTCACGAAACCAATATGAGGGGCGTTCATCTCTCTACCGTTCCTACTTAAGCGGTTTGAATAATGATTGGTTTCTATAAAATTTACTAAATAACTTTTCTTCATTTTAAATATATTTTTTTTGACGTAGGTAATTAGAATTCTGAGACAGATGTCAAAAAAAAAAAAAAAAACAATTAGCTATGTTTTGTTAAATTTCTCAGAACATGTGGCCAAACAGACGAACGGAATGGACCTGGTTAATGATTCTGATTATTTTTTTTATATTTTTTAAGGGGTCTCTGTTGGTAGAATATTGATTGGCCTTGTGGAGGTTGAAACCTGAAAGATAAATCGGATTTCGAATATCAAATGTTAAAACAAAAATGGAGACCGTATTTGCAAGTGTACAAACATCATCTCATCAGTGCACAGAACCTTCCAGAATTGCACATACTAGTAATATCTCGTTTAATTTCCAAGTAGTTGAGCAAGTACAAGGTGGCGCAAAATAAATCTTCCTATCTGAAGATGTTATAATATTTGCAAATGGCGTCGTACGTCAATCATATTTGACATTTGTGATCTAGACAGCTGCAGTATACAAACAGACAAGCAATGGTGCGTGGAATAATTGTGCCGCAATCTCAACAACGAAGAGGACAATTTTGTGTCGAAAATCATCCTGAGCGATGAGGCGCACTTCCACTTAAGCGGTTACGTCAATAAGCAAAATCTTCGTTTCTGGGGCACTGAAAATCCGTGTGTGATGCACGAAGAGCCATTACATCCACTCAAAGCCACTGTGTGGTGCGGCGTTCACTTTGAGGACGTTCATTTTGAGGACGCCATCGGCAATACGGCCACTGTTACTGGCGAACGCTACAGGGCCATGCTAAACGACTTCTTACTGCCGGAATTGGATAAGCGGGGCTTGGTGAATATGTGGTTTCAACAAGATGGTCCAACCGCACACACAGCACGAGCCACAACGGATATTGTGAAGGAAGCGTTTCCTGGTCACATAATCTCCTGTTTTGGCGATTTGGCATGGCCAGCAAGACCGCCCGATTTAACCGTCCCAGACTTCTTTCTTTGGGGCTACTTGAAGTCGCGGGTTTATGCCAACAAGCCTCAAACAATCGCAGCCTTTAAGGAGAATATTCGACAGGAATGCGACCAGTTATCACCGGAAATCTTGCGGAAAGTCATGGAAAATGCTATAAAACGGGCATAAATGTGTATCAACACTGGCGGCAGCCACTTGGCGGATATCATCTTTTCCACTTAACAGAAAAAATTGCAAAAGTCCAAATAAAGATTTTTATCACGTGTTTAATAATAATTTTAACAATCTCCAGTTTTTTTTTCCCAGTGCATGAAAAATATCAAAAATTGCCCCAATCCTGAAGAAAAATGGGTCTGAATTCAGCTCTTTCGCCAGGTGAATACAGACCCATTGCTATCCTTCCTTTCTTATCTAAGGTTTTAGAAAAACTGATATATCTACTGTCAAATCTCTGCCTTCCTACAGTGCAAAAGTTACTCTGCACAAATCAATCTGGATTTATACGGAGTCACAGTTGTACAACTGCTCTACTTACAGTAGCAGAAGATTTGTGTATTGCTTTGGACAAAGATATGGTATTTCTTCTGACGCTTCTAGACTTTTCTAAGGCCTTTGATACGGTGAACCATGGTTAGCTCATCTCTAAACTTAGTATGTTGTATTTCTTTTCATCCACTGCCTCTAATCTAATCTCTACTTATCTCCATGGACGCAAATATGTAGTTGTAGTAAATGATGTAGCTTCCGAAATAATCGAAACATCTGCGGGTGTACCTCAAGGATCTATACTCGGACCTTTACTCTTTACCCTTTTAATTGATGATCTTCAATCTATTAAAAATTCACATATACACATTTATGCGGATGACGTGCATTTATATGTTAATTGTAAGCTTGGATTAGTTGAAGATGCGGCTTATAAGCTCAACGAGGATCGCCAAAATAATCTATGCTGGTCTGAAGAAAACTCATTAATGGTTAACCCTTATAAATACAAATGCTTGATCATTAATAGAACGAAGTTAAATGTAAATTATTTTCCTACTAGATATATACTATGGGAATTCACTTATTGAATTATTGGAGAAGGCTAAAAACCTTGGTGTATGGTTTAATTATGCGTATCCCAATCGGATACGCATGTTTGTGCAATCACTGTTCATTAGAAATCTTTCTATGTCAGCACTTTACACCTGTTAATACTAAGTTAATGCTAGTACGATCTCTACTTAACCCAACCATTATTTACGGCTGTGAAATCTTTCATGGCTACAATGCTAACATCACAAGAAAATTAAATATTGCATTTAACAACGTTACTCGTTATGTCTATAATTTGAGGTGTTATCACCACGTATCTGTATATGCCAAAATATACTTGGGTGTACATTAGACTTTTGTGCACTTAAATTTCTACATAAAATTATTATCAGCAAACGAACAAAATAGTTATTTGAAAAAATTAATTTCTCACAATCAAATCGGTCCTTAAGTTTAATTCCGCGTGTTTCATACCAAGTTGCTGAGCGACAGTTTTTAGTCAATGCCATCCGCCTCTGGAATTCACTCCCTCTCGGAATCAAAAGGCTTTATGATAGGAATGAATTTTGTGATATTTTATTTAAACAGATAACTCGAGCTCTTAGATATGGAGAGTAGTCCAAGGAAATCTTTACTTTTTTGCAAATTTATATCTTTATTGATATAAACTTCGAAGGCACATTATGAATCATTTTCCTCTTACTTTTATTTATTTGTATATGTTATTCTCATTTATAGAACAAAGATAATGTAATATCTATTAAAAATGATGTTAAATTGAATAAATAAATACTAAATACCCCTGGATCCAGTGTCAACAATCCGAAGACGGCCGTTTTCTCTAACCAATAATTTTAATATAATGTATGATGAAATAAATAAATGACGGTTTTTAGCCTTTATTCTGATAGCTTACGAAACGGGATAACATTTAGTACGTCTTAATCTTTTTCGCGATAGTGATCTCTTTTATGCCACTATCTTCCTTATGAAATATGGAACTGTCGTCACTAAAAGACGGGAACCTGTAAGATGTGTTTTTATTTGCCTTTATTTCAGCTCTACTAGGTAGTACATATTACCAAGTAGAAGAAAAACAATTCAAGAAAAATGTTGTAACCAAATCCAGAGGCAGAATTTAAAAAAAAAACTATTCGTTAAAATCGACTTCTCTTTGCATGCCCATCATTGAGGGATGATAACTGTCTTCTCAAATCTTAACTGCCAATTACACCCTTTCCTTTTACTTCATTTCTGGGCTTACAACTTTAAAGCATTCAGTCCTAAGAATATTAAAAAATTGGTTCCCCACATATTCGCAATCGAAAGTTAAAGAGGAACTCAAAAACTCAGTCTAGCAAGGCTGTCTATTAGTCTGTTTGCTCTGCACACTTCAGTTAAGATTCGAATAAATGGTGGGGGTTGAATTTTCATACATATTTCACTCATTAAGACAAAACAGACCTCCAGCCTATAGGTAGAAATGGAGGAAAATGGATCCCCAGAGTTCTATTACCGGTAATTTGTCGATCAAATGGTTCTGGAAAATGATCTTTCCAAATTTGTAATCTGTTTCTTCCAATTCACAGCGAAAGCCCGTCACGTTTATGTACAACTGGTAACAGTGAGAACTGAAACTAGTTAACTTTTAAATTTCTTCCCAGCAGACATATTCCCAAAATCGTTTAGTATACAGCTATTAAAAACTGGGAACTAAATAAGGTGAAGAAAGCACCATATGCTGCAAATGAGGGCTTCAACCAAAGAGTGACTATTTGAATGTACACAGTCATAGTACCCACTTCTTACATACAATTTACTAGTCTGGCGGACTGAATTTACAATATTAATTATTTAAAAAGGGTTTAAAATCCAGTGACCGTTTGATGTTTCTCAATTTGGAGATACAGGGTGAGGTGTGGAATATTGTAAGCGCATACGGATGCGCAAAGAGAGAAAAAGATGCATTCTGGCTGTATTTTCACAATCTCATCAAAAACATCCCAAAGGAAGAGCTTTTGTTTGTTGGCAAAGTTTTCAACGGACATGTCGGGAAGACAAACGAGGACTATGAAGACTGCCACGGAAGACTGGGGTACGGCACCAGAAATTCTCCAGGTGAAGATATCGTAAGCACAAGTCGTACGGTCTTATTGTGCTAAATACCATGTTCGTCAAACAAAGCCGGCACCTGACACTTACAGCAGTGGTGGAAATGAAACCCAGATTGACTACCATTTGGTAGCCAGTTTCATAAAGCCGCGAGTTAGAGATTTGAAAGTGATCCTGGGAGAGGCGATCGCCCAGCAACTCCGTCTCCTCCTGACATGAATTTTTATGGAGACGGGCAAGAAAACAAATAAGCAAACAAAGGTGGCTGAGAAAATCAATTGGTACAAGCTGGACAAAGGAAAAGGCGAAGCTTTTATTACCAGTATGACAAATTACCTCTTTACCATTATTCATAAGGTCGGTGATGAGGAGTGCAGAGCACAAGATATGTGGGATTCCCTACAGCGATCTTGCTTGTGGAGAGCCAAATCACTGCTTGGAACGTCTAAAGGCCACTACCAACACGCCAAAGAAACATGGTGGTGGACAGATGAAGCTAAAGTAGTGATACGGGAAAAGAAAACGGCTTTCAAGGCTTGGTCGAAGTGCTCTTCTACTAATAGAGATGAAAAAGAAGAAGTGCGCCCAATTTTAAGTAAAAAGAATGGAAGGCCTCTATCGAGAGTTGGTGGAAAATCTACCCAGGAGCTTCGACAAAACTACTTGAATAATGGAGCAACTATCTTCAAAATAGCCGCCCAGAAAAGAAGAAATGCTCAGGAGATTCGTTCCCCAAACTTCATTAACAACGCTCAAGGCCAGCTTTTCGTGGAAGACGACAATTTCTTATCTATCCTTTGCACAAAGGAAAGGGCGATACGCGAAACTGCGATGACTACCGTTCTGTCAAGCTGATGTCACACATCATGAAGATCGTTGAGCGGTTATTAGATGGCCGACTGCGGAAAATAATATGGCTATCTGATGACCAGTGCGGCTTTGTCTCAGATAAATCAACAAGAGATGCAATCGAAAGTATAAGGATTATAATGGAAAAAACATCGTGATTCTTTAAAGGACTTGCATATGGTGTTGATTTTGAAAAAGGCATTGGTAGACAACCAAGAGATCTCTTATGGGTGGCGCTAAGGCAAGGAGGAGTTCCAGAAACTTACGTGCGCATGATTATGGACATGTATGAGGGAGTAAGGACAAGAGTAAGATGTCCCGCAGGAATCACCGAAGAGTTCCCAATCGAAGTCGGTGTAAACCAGGGAAGTGTCCTCAGTCCTTTGGTATTTATTGCAGTCCTTGATTATCTGCTTGAAGGAAAAGTGACGGACCCCAAAGTGCATCAATTATTCTTTGCTAACGATGGAGCTAGCATAAGTGTTCAAATATTTGGGATCTATGATCAATAGCGAAGCAACTTGTGATGATGACATCAATCATCGCGTAAGCGTAGGGTGGATGAAGTGGCGGGAAAACTCCTCTATCTTCTGTGATCGAAAAATGCCCCCTAAGCTAAAAGCACTACACCGCAGTTGTACGTCCGGCACTCACATACGGTTCACAATGCTGGACAATGTTCAAAAAGTATGAGGGCAAATTAACGGTAGCTGAGATGAAGACCAAAAAACAACTGGATCACACAAATGCGAAAACACCAGTATTTGATTGGCCTCAGTGACGAAGTGATCCTAAACCGGGAAGTCTGCCGGTACTTCCTGAGGTCAAACCGGCAAACCACACAGGCGGACCAGTTGGGATGCAGTAAAGTGGGAGGGTTGTGATCCTTCTACTCCGGATCATAACTTCGCCGTAAAGGAGAAAGAAGAAAACAAAATCCATTCATGATCTTTGCTCAGTCACATACTGGATACAGGTAACTATATACAATCCAATTGTTTTAAGCTAGTGGATCTTGTGAGGAGTTCTGTGAATAGCAAAACTGGAAAGGTCAAATCCTAGATGTAATAAGGTATACCAAAGAATCAAGACTCTCAGTTAAGTTCTTTGTGAGGTGTCAGAGTCATGAATTCACCAAAAACTTGCTAAATATACAAATTTTTTAAGTTTAAAAATAAGGTATTCCTTATTTGTGTCAGGTATTTTAATCAAAGCTTCAGATATAGTCGATCTTTTAGCCTTTAAACCATGACGTGTTGGACGATGTTTCCAACAAAATTTTCAGATCTGATTGTCATATCTGTTTTCAGCTATCTCATCTAAAAAAAGTTATTGTTTTTGTGAAAAAATTCGATCTTGACACTTCAATCACTTAGCATTACTACTCGTATAATAGAGAAACTAAAAAAAGTGAGTCACGCAATTCCGCCCGTCTGTCCGTCTTTATATCAGACTGCAGTCTAAACAGCTGCATGGATTTACATCAAACTTCATATCCTCGATCTGTAGGCTATTGCCTAGAGGAGGAAACAAAATGTTCATTCCAGCCTCAATATTAACGGTACTTTACTCTAACGATTTCGATAAAAAATCGTATTTGAAGTAATATGGATGTTTGTAATAAAATTGAGTACTCAATTTTCGCTAAAAAAAAATCGAAGAACGTTATTTATATATTTAAGCTTAGTACAAGCTATGTATTTAAACAAATTGATCGGCAAAGCTTGGAAGAATGTTTTGGGTCATAACCTTGCATTAATGTAATCCAGGGCCTATTAATCGCAAACCCGATGATAATGTGTTATTCTAATATTTGTCTGTGCTTCTCCTTATTCATGATTCCATCCATAAGGATGAGGTCTGTATGCTTGCTCATCTTGTTTAAGGTGAATAGACAAAGAAAGGATTTATTACAGGTCCTAAAACCGCCGTCCACAGAATACAATCGAATGGTTCGAAATTGGTTATTGTGCCACTTGTGATTTGAACAGTTAGCAGTTTTCTGACCAATAGCCATGCCAGTCCTCTAGCAATTCATGAAGTAAAGTAAAGTCTTACTTATGGTAGACTTGCGGAAATTGACTATTCTTTGAATGTGGCTCAGGCGAATTTATTCAGAATTGATACCGGAAACTTTTTCAACAAATCTATCTACGTGGGGACATGTCACAAAACTCTTGAGCATATGGTCACAAAAGTTTTTCAGCTCGTTCTCAAAATAGTTTACCCAGTCGATATAATAAAGCTATTAGATATTAAGAAGTTTTAAAGTAGTTTAGGGTTATTTGGGGAAGTTATTCACAAACTCATGAAAAATGTTCCTACATATATTCCAAGTTCCGAAACTTTGTAACTTATTTTGACATTATTCGTTCTTCACATGTTTTTTAGTTCCCTTACCTACTAAAAGGCAACGGATGCGAAGTATTTGATAGCCTTTTACGTGATACCAATATGTGTGCACGTATTCATCTGATTGCAAAGGCCCGTAGATACATCCATGAATCAAGTTTACCTTACCCCTTCATAAATAACACAATATCAATATACCGGTTAAAAATTCACCTTATGTTAGGCCATCAATCAAAGCAAGAAGGTATTTTGTAAGTTCATTAAATTCCATCTGCGAAATTGAAATCACATAATACTCGTGCGATACGAGAAAAAAAAAATCCTCTCATCCTGCACGAGCTTCTTCATGAATTCCTAATGGAGCATTGTATGTGAGGAGGGATATTTTTAAGTCCTCACTTAGGCTACAAATGCCATCTCACGTGCGTACGCAAAAAACACCTCCACAATGTGAACAGCTTCCTTTTCATTACATTTCAAATTTAAATTGTGCCAATAAAGGTTTCGGCGTAAAAGATACAACAAAAAAAGATTTTTTTCTTGGCAACTGACAATAACTTTTGTTTCGTGGGTGGGCAATGTCACAGTACAGAAATACAATTTCTTCCCTCATAAGTTTTAAGCACTATTTAAGGAATGTAAGGGAAATTATAATTTTTTTCTCATTTTAAATTCGAAACCACAAAAATACATCTAAAGTAGCTACTCAATGCAAAACGTCGGATACGGCCCTTGTAGGACTTTGAAATGCTCCCGGTCTTGCTTGTGGCAATATAATGTTAAGCAGTTAATCGCCAGCAAATCTACTTCAAATAATTCCCGACCTCTTTTTCATGTCCTTCGAAGAAGAACGCCAAAACGAGATGATATTAAAAAGGGGAAAAGAAAAATCGTAATAAAATATGATGAACGAAAGGAAATAATCCCATTAAATTTAGATAAGGTCAAGAAAACATAATTTCGGGAGGCTTTTACGGTTGAACAGTCAGCTGAGGGGGTTTTCCTAATAATATTTACGGTCAACCGCAAGGCATTGAATAAAAAGGGAAAACAATACTTTAGCCGAAAACGTGAACACTCAAAATACTGAGAACGTGGGTAGGCATGCAATGAGTTGTACCTATATACGTTTAAAAGCAAATGTCATCATGTAACCGAGATCTTAAATTTAGAAGAGTATTGGTCAGTGAAGATGAAAGGTGTTTATTGTAGCAGAAGAAGAATCTGATACTGGCAGCTTCACAAGCATTAAAAGGATTTGAAGGACATAAGGATACTGGCTGGTATACCGCTAAGCATTTATCGAAATAGAATAAAATTGAGATGTGAGCGTTGCCTACTTGAAATGATTTGCAATTTCTGTGCACGTGTAACTCAAAATGAGAGCGGTATGGTAGAAAACTTAAATCGGATTAAGAGGGATACTTTCACTCTCCCTTTCATCTGACTGTAGCGATGGAGCTCATCCGGGTTCCCAAATAAAGAGAAATTTAATAAAACTTGAAGCGTGCTATACACCCAAAAGTATCCCGCATACATATTTATGTATGTAGGTATATTATCTTCCATGTCCGGGTACTCATTTCTTATTTTTTTTCAATGTGTCCCTGTGCCACGAGTTTTTCAAGTTGAGATGTATAATACAAAACTTGCAGTATCCTCCATTCCGAGATTATTGACATACACAATACATACGAGTATGTATTTCTATATATTAACTTTCTATCCTGGTTACTTATTTCCATTGCGACGTCATAGCAACCTTTCTTACAAGTGCTACAGAATCCCTTTTCGTATCTACGTACCCGCAAACCACGGTAAGTTCCCACAGACAGTCCGTTTCGTTCTACCAATTACCTAACGACTAACTGAAGTCTCCCGCGGTGCAGCCTCCTCCTAGGAGGGTGTTGTTTCTCCCCCTGTCGCATCTCCCATCAGCCCAATTGTAATTCCACGCACGATCTTTCTGTTATATTTATTTGCTGCATTCTCAGTTTATGTATTATGCGGTTTCGTATGCCACTTCTCATACTTCTCACAGATGAGGCGAACCTATAACGCTGAAACAGAAAGCCTGTAGTAGAAGACTGTTTATTCTGCTTTTGAATAGCTCAAGATTAAAAGATTCCGCAAATACGCATATCTCCAGGGAGTGAATTCCAAAGTTTGCTAGTTTTGTAAGAAAAGGAATTTTGATAGTTATGTAAGCGCTGTTATCATCCGGACATAAAGATTATGGGCCCTAGCGCCTTGCCTTGGAGATTGGATGTTAGTGAAGGATATCATATTTGTAATGCAGAGAATGTTTTGGAGCTGAACTGCAAACGTGAGAACAATTACTTCAGTGACAGCCTCTGCGCAAATGTTGACATCAGGGCGCCTGAAACAAATGTCAGCCCATGGAAAATAAATAATCCCGTACATAGTCCCACTTAGATAATTTTTAATACCAAACCAGGCGATGGTGATTGGTGTTAGTAGTGGGTGTTCTAGAAATTTTGAGGGGCAGAAACTTTGATGCTGTAGGTACCTTGTCAGGATCTGTTAAGAGAAATAGATCTCCAGAGTATTTCGAAAATTGTAGGGTATGTCCGGAGACTGTGTGGGCTCTTCGTTAAGTTGGGTGAAATTGCAACTCGCCTATGCGTCGCTATTTGGAGAGTGATAAAGGCTACACAAAAACTTGGTGGGACCATTAAAGCAAATTTCAGTCATATTTATCGAGTGAGTCAGACTCCATTGACACCTCCTTCTGACAAGCCAAATCCTATCGAGTAAATATTCAAAGATCCCCCATAAATCGAAATCGGGTATACAGTTTTTAGCCGGGACAACGCAGATACATATATGTAGTCGATTGCTAAATTCATCAGGACTACTATTGTGCAACTAAAGTCGCAATTTGAATGTTTCTGGCCAACTTCTCCTGAGACTACTTTTACAAAACTGTCTTCTTTTGCCTCTTTTTCTCAGATCTTCGCTTTTTATTCTTTAAAACTTATGAATTTTAACTTTCCATTCCAGTGTGAAAACCTGATTAAATCTGCATGTAGTTTATGAGTTTTCTAGTAATCGATTTAAACTATATACTCGTATATAAAACTCAATATGTTTGTATGCATGCTATAGACTCCGAAACCACCGAACCAATTGAGCTCAAATTTTTAGGCAATCTTCTGTATTGTCCGAGAGTGTTTCTGTAAAGTTTGGTCAAAATCGGTCCAGCAGTTTGCCCACATAGGCGCAACAACTCACGTCGGGTTCAGTATTTAATATTGATGCTCCTCAAAGTTCTGGCATCTTTCCGACCACTTTTATGATTAATATCAGTGACGTTCTATTTCTTACTTTTAATTCAATCCATTTTGCCGTATACCTCAGAACCCCTGACTTTATTAGAAAGCTTCGCAGCAAGGGTTCCAAATAGTGGAATCCCAGCAAATGTCTATCGAAATCAAATCTAAAGTTGATTACATCGGGGTACAAAGAACTGAGGTAAGTTAAAGGCACTCAAATTCCGCTTTTATTTCCGGTCTCTGAAGGCAGTACAAATAAAAATGGAGTTGGTGGGCTGTAAATGTTTGTCTGGCCTGTATGTTCCCCTAAATCAACCATGCATTTGATTCCTCAAAAGACTGGATGGACTATAATCTATAAGGCTTATATATAAATTAACATAATATGAATCTTTGGAAAAAAAAACTCTCGAAACATGGTTGAGTTTACGCCAATTTTTAATACAGGGTGCGGCAATATAACTTCTTTTTTTAAAGGGAGTGGTCTTATCAGGCATGAGTGGTTCTAAAGTTCGTTCCCCCTCCCTGGCGTGCTTTTGTCGTCGAGGCCTACTTTTCTAACGAAAGTTCAATGTAGCCCCGTTGGAGCAATTGTTACATGGGTCGCTACGTTCAAACAAACCGCGAGTACGATAAGACAAAGGTGATCGGCCAATCGGATCACCTGAGAACATGGAGGCAGTGAGAGCTTCAGTCTTGACGACTTGGTGAATTGGACTTTGGAGACATTTGGTTTCAACAGGATGGAACAACGGCTCACACTTCAAGGGCATCAATGGCTGTTTTGAGAGAACATTTTCCGGAGCGCCTCATCTCAATAAGGGGCGCTTTGGAGTGCCAAGCCTGGTCTCCCGTTTTAACCCTTGCTTTTTTTTTTTTTTGAGGGCGTTTTTGAAATCCCGCGTTTATGTCAACCGTCCAAGCACCCTACAACACCTGAAGGCCAACATCCGGGCAGAAATTGCCAACATACCCGCTGATATGCTAGTGAAGGTCATAACAAACGCCAGAAATCGGTTTATTCAGTGTATGGACAATGGGGGGCGTCACCTACCTGATATGATTTTCAAAACTGTGTAAAACAAAACTTTAGATACAAGTATGTACCTACGAGTACATTATAAAAATAAAATTAAAAAAAAGTTTGATTCATAAAATGGGTTTTATTGCATTTTGAAAAAAGGAAGTTATGTTGCCGCACCCTGTACTAAGCGCTCTATTACCAAAAACGGCAAATGTGCATAAGAAATATACCTATGCGTGTGTTCCATTAAAGTGCAGGTGGTGTAGGTCTGGATACCTTCCACACATGCCTTGCATAGAATATTCTTTAAAACCTGCTTTAGAATGACCCCTAAATTAAGATGCAGAAATGTGGTTTAATTTCACTTTTTCTGTATTTTTAGAGGCTTGTTATAAACAGGAATTCAAACTTAACGTTTATGAATACGTCACTCACTTTGCATCCATAGCCAAAATTCTTCACAATACTTTTTCCTTTCAGTTCATCACTAAATCATGCGAACTTTAAGAACACAGTAGTGGAGAACATTATAAAAATCAAAGGTCTACTTTACGAGTATATGTATTTTCAATTCGTCGAAGGAGGTGTTCATCTAGAGTTAGGGTCGGTTTATAAAGCAGTAAATTTGGTATAAATTATTTCTTGCAAATAAGGTGTAATGCCTAAGTTGTTGGGGTATATCAAACTATTTTGATGCTAATATATTAAATACATACATATCTTCTTTAGAATTTTTTTGGTTTGGGTTTATTGCCTTCCAGATGTTGATGGATTCAGTTTACATTGAAATAAAGTGTCTAAGCTCTATATTTATTCAGACGTTTCAAATTATTTCCATTAAGTTAAGAAGATAATACCGCAGATTCGGGCTCGTTCCACAGCATTTTCTATGACTTTTCTCAACTTCTCTTGGGCTAAGAAGGCAATTGAGTAACAAGGCCCTATCTCGAACTACTAAGGTAACTCTTTATAAGACATTAGTCATCCCAGTCCTGCTGTATGGCGCAGAGGCATGGACCTTGTCAAAATCGGATGAGGATGCCCTTGGTTACTTCGAAAGAAAAGTTCTTCGATTGATCTTTGGTCCCGTCTGCGTAGACGGTGAGTGGAGGAGAAGATACAACTCCGAATTATACGGCATATATAATGACATCGACTTAGCCAGAAGAGTTCATATACAGCGACTAAGATGGCTGGGTCATGTAGAGCGGATGGAGTCCAACGTTACAGCCAAGAAAGTCTTCAAATCCACCCCGGATGGACAGCGCAGTAAAGGACGTCCTCATGGTAGGTGGCGCAATCAAGTGGAGGGGGACCTCAACCAACTTGGCGTGCGCAACTGGAGGAAGCTGGCTCATAACCGGGCTGGCTGGAGAGGTTTGTTGATTGAGGCCCAGGTCCACCCCGGACTGCAGCGCCACCTAAGTAAGTAAGTTTCTCAACTTCTTGTCGGATGTTCTCCTTTAGGGTCGCCAAGATCTATGGCTTATTCGTATAAACCGGTGACTTAAAAAAACCGCAAAAAAGAAGTCTGGAACGGTCAACTCAGGCGATCTTGCGGGCTAACGCAAATCACCGAAACGAGAAATTAAATGGCCTGGAAACGCTTGCTGCAGTCCACTGTCGCTCGTGCTGTGTATGTGGTTGCACCGTCATGCTGGAATTACATGTTCTCCAAACCCAATTCGTCAATTTGCGGCAGCAAGAAGTCGTTGATCATGCTTCTGTAGCGCTCACCAGGCACAGTAACAGTGTTGCTAACGCTATCCTCGAACAAATATGGGCCAATCACTTTTCCTCCGTAAACGCTGCACCAAACAGTGACTTTGAGAGCATGTAATGGCTCTTCGTGCATTACACCTGGATTTTCGGTGCCCCAGAAGCACTTTGTACGCGTACATCTTAAAGTCTTTCTCTGTCTATTGATGCTCAATTGCGTGGCCTGTCTTCTGGCTAATGTTTGGGGTAACTCTTGGACAGGCAGTAATAGTCTCAATAGAACGGCTGCTCCGGGGCCGGCCACATCTGATACTGTCCCGTGTTGAGCAAGTCTTCCCGAAACGAGCGGTTAAATGCCGCAGTGTTTGTCCAGCACAGGCCCAGGAAATCGACGACGAAATTCACGTTGAATCACTAATCCAAAATCACAATCACCGACCGATTATTCGCCAAAACATTATTAAAATTAATCCACGATCTTGAAGAGTCCATAGTTTGTCTACGTGTATTCTATATAGTTCGCAATGATAAAAGCCGATGATATTGATTGTGCAAATGGCAACGCTGGTGCCTTTAGGCATACACTTTATGAGTACATACATACGACCTAAATTAAAATGGATGCGAGTTCAAGCCTGAACGGGCATAAATGAGAGATGAATAAAATCTAAGTTCCTACAACTACTACACCAAAAATGTTTTTTGCATGGGAGTTCAATGCACCAAAAATTGAGTCTAAGTGCTCCGGAATTCGAAAATTTCCTTTTTTTATAAAAAAAAAAAAATAATAAAGAAATAAGATATTATTTTGCCGCTAACATTCCTTCACTGCTTCTTGCAGCCATTATTATTGCGCGTCCTATATTTTCTCACACGAATGGCAGGGGTCTAAATTTGATTGCCGTTTCCAAAATGCACTCAGTGGTTCACATACTGAAGCACTGAACCACGACGTCCTGTACTCAGAGTATTGTGTTGTAATTTCTTTTTACAAATTGTGTGCTGTATTAAAGACTCAAGATTTGAAAAGCACTGATCTAAGGTCTAACTTTACACTATGTTTTGTAGTTTCTCGTCTCCAATATGCATTCCTCTGAAGTTCCTCAAATCGTTCAAACCACTTTAAAAAAAAAGAAAAAAAAATTATTAGGTAAGCCTGGGAAGAGTAATCTAGTAAAATTCAGTTGCTCTCAACATTATTTTATTCACAAAATCCAATAAATATTTCGTTTACTTGTAGTACCGAACAAAAAACCTAATTATTACTCTCCCCGCTTTAATATTTAATATTTAAAACAATATCTACATCTGAAACATTGTGTACAATCGACCGTCCAACATAAAGGCAGATTGGATCGTCTTTATCTGCTCCCAATATATACGACTCGTTGTCGTCGTGTTCTCTTGGACAAACAATTAAAGCAACGTGGCACGTTTTCTGTAACCGAAAAACGCAAACGTATTCTGGAATATTTGTTCATTGAAATCATTTGGTGAGTTTGTTTGAATGTCCTTGTCTGCAGCAGATGTCCTTTACGGTAAAAACGATCCACACGGACGGTAAGTATGGAGAATTAATTCCAATACATTGCCGGTAGTTTTTTTTTTTTTTTTTTGTTGCTATTCATGGAGCATTGCTTTCAGCACGACATTTGTTGACATCGCTTTTATGAAAATTGAATGGAAATTGAACTTATTTCAGGTTATGTTGTAGGTAAATAATTCTTACTTTGTAATGATTTATTCTTTTGGAATACAAAAGTGTTGTACTCTTATGTACGATAATTTTGAGTATACATATATGTATATGTATGTACACATGGATGTAGTTTTGGTCCAGATGTGGATTGATTTTTATTTAATGGGTCTTAAAGCTGACCGTATCCTCAACTTTAAGAAGATATCGCTTTTAAATTCTCTCAATTTTATGTACCTACCTATATATTCTATTCTCTCTCTTGGTAGAGCCACCGACATTTTAATTCACTATACGGGCGGATGTAATATTTTTATGATCTGGCACATACCTGTGCTGAACCTCGGACATACTCTTCACGCTCTTCTTCCACGCCGTCCTTTTCCGTCTTTGATGAGTTCCCATCAACTAATTCTATTTGGCTTTATAATTATCTTATGCTTCGGTTCGTGGTCTTCGCTTATTCGTGGCACCATTAAAGGCCTTCTTCACCTGCTTCTTTAGAGTATTCCGTTCCCTACATCACCTTGGCGTAGAGGTTTATTTTCCACCAAAGTAGAAACACACGCATTTCGGTATGCATTCTCAACCCCTGTTCGTAAATATTTCAGATGTGCTTCTATACGAGTATAACGAGTGCTCTGCGGTATTTTGGGTACCTTACCATTCAGATTTTCCCGTAACACTTCTTCGTATTTGGCCTGTCTATGTGGCTTAGAATCCTGATGGAATTGTGAACAGTAAGGGACCGCCGAAATTTATGCATATATGTATAGATATATATTTTATAATATATATATTGATTACACATAATTAAACTTCACTGTAAAATTTCTCATCGAATTTGCATTGTATACAGAATAACATGACCACCATTCCAACACGAACCACTTTACATTGGTGATTGGTTTTGCCTTTGCCCTTCATTTGACCCACCCAGGTTCGTCCGCATCAAAATAATATAATCCATTATTTTTGTCAAGCAATAACTTACTCTGGTAAAAGTCTTTCTCTATCCAATAGAGAGACTACTTCATCAGCAAAGAGCCTTTTGACACTGTAACCTCAGTTTGTCACTTAGGTGTTATTTGCGATAGTGAACTTAACTTTCATTTCTATCATATACTCGTATATAGTTTATAAAAAAAGGGTTAACTCTGCACTTGAATTTATCAAACGTCAAATGAATTTTCAAAGACGTACGTTTCGAAATCACATTATTCATTTTTGAGATATATCAACTATTACTAAATTGAAACCGCTTGAACGTACGTTTGCCAAAAATGTATCGGAAAAACTATAGGGTGACCAGATAAGACCGATAGGAAAAGAAATTTAAATAAAACAACAACGAAGTAAGACATTAAATTGATTCTGGCTTTATTTTTAAGCTGTAATCATGCCATTATGTATGGAACAGCACACCATTTAAATGGCCACCTCGGCTTCGCTGGCAGTGCTTCAAGCGGTGGGTCCAATTTTTGATGACTCGGTCTAATATGTGCGGCGTTATTCCGGCAATAGTGTCTCGAATGTTGGCGTCGAGCTCGTCCAAAGTGGTTGGCTTATTAGCGTAGACTAAGGATTTGACGTAGCCCCAGATAAAATAATCGAGGGGTGTCAAGTCGTATGATCGCGGCGGCCAATTAATGAACGTTCACCGTGAGTCCCCAAATTTCTATACCGAAAGAAATAAGGTCCGAATGCCGTTGTGCCACCAAACAGTCAATCTTTGTGGATGCATTGATGCTTGGTCGAACACTTGTGGATGGTAGTCGCTTCAATAATGGCAATTTTGCTTGTTGACATAGGCTGAGCCAAAAATGGGTCTCGCCCGAGAAGATGATTTTTTGGCCAAAATCTGTATCCTCGGCCAACATTTCCAGCGGTTCGTCCGGCTTCAATTCTTGCGCCGAATCGACATTTCTGGGTCTTCTTCGATACTGGCCGCTACGGCGACTATGTTTTCTTCACTTTGCACCGATCCCTATCTGGTTGGTGGCTTAAGGTCGAAAAGAGTGTACTCACGCTCAAACTTTTTCACGATGCGACGAATTGCCTACGCACTGAAGCCATGATAACGACCGACCTAACGACGAATTTACAACGTTGCGTATTTACAACTGAGTCGTATTAGCGATAATATTTTTTAATAATTTCTACACGTTCGGGAAGCGGAAACAATGCATAGTGAAATGGCAAACCTTAGTGAATATTTCGACAGCTGGTTGTCATTAGTAACTTTGACAGCTGCTGAAACATAACAATTGGAAAAACTATCATTGCTACCTGGTCACGCTTTACAAGTCGTAGAGACAAACGGTTTACATAAAACTGTAATACTGAAATCTGCAAAAAAAAATCCAAGACGTCGGATACAATATGGCAGCTTACACTTCTCAAGAAGGTTATTCGTTTTTTTTTTAATGATTGCCACAAACTATACGGAAATGAGCTTCATCGCTCAAGAGTGATTGAATTTGAAGGATGGTAAGGACTACATCTAAATCTGATTTTTACTTGCACCTATAAGGGCAAGAGAGAGATTTTGATCAAACTATACTATAATAGAGAAACTCAAAAATCTGGGTCTCTCAATTACGTCTGTCTTTCTGTCTGTATGTGTGCTGAACTGCAGCCTAAACGGCTGGATGGATCATCACTTTTCATTTCTGGAATCTCTAGGGTCACAATTCGAAGTTGGAGATTTCATCCTAACCCCAAAGTTCACGGTACTTTACTTACGGCCGATTTTGAAAAAAATAAAGATTCTCTTGAAAACGGCTTGGATTGACTTAAACATCTAGACTCGTACCGTGTTTTTGGAGGACAAGTTGTATTACTGTACAATACTTATTCCCGAATTTTTGAAAATTTGTTGTTTCTCGGATATGACTCAAACGGATATGTAAGGATACCGAGTTTTGGAAACTTGTAAAAATAAGTTTTTTCGTTTTTTAATCTATTTTTCCAAAAGAATTACATATAGAAATTTAGCTTCAATATTAAATTTGATAATTTGAAAGTGATCAGTACAGTGCGAATACTTGCGACCCAGTAGTGGAGTTTATTTTTGTGGAGTACTCAGGAAACGTGTATTTTAAATTCCTGTATACACGAAAGCTTGTACGTTTTAATAATCCTGTAAATAGAAAATCCTGTATGTGAGAAGCATGTATTAGTTACCCATATTTCGGATGACTTTATTTAAGAAGCCTGTATTTGAAATGCAGTAGTGAACAGGCCTGTGTACCTTAAGCCTTATGGCTGTATATTGGTATAGCGCAAAATTTAGTTCTTACTTGTTAATTGTCTGTTTGGCATTGGCTGTGGGGATCTTTGAGGCAACAGGTTCATGGGAAAGATTGAAAGGAAGTATGACTAAAGGAAGTGTGACACTTTAGGACTGGTGCAAGCCCAATTATAAGTTTCATTCTTTATCGATTGGCATTGGCTGTGGGGATCTCGGAGGCAACAGGTTCATGGGAAATATTAAAAGGAAAAGCGATGATTTTTTGACGGTCACTTTAGTCGCAATGACGACTTTTCCATTTGGTGCAAACCCAATTATAGATTTCTTTCTTCATCGTCCTACACATTCATCTTGATTATATGAATACGAAAGTTTAAATTATAGCGATGAATAATTTCAATAAACATTTTCTTTTAAAGGATGATTCTATTAGGTTACAATTTAAATTTGAGGTTACAATTTAAATTTGAAATAAAACACATTGGTTTTTGATAAATTGCTGATATTTTTAATATAATGTTGAGATATTGACATTAAACATTAAAAATGATATCAGCCAAATAGGCGCCACGACAGGCGGTAGTTCATAAATAACGCGTCGAATTTCGTCCTTTAGCTTTGAAAGTGCGTCATTGGTATACACCTCCTACTTTTGTTATCATGTCCCGATAACGTTCACAACTGACTGTTACAGCAGCACCATGAAAATTTTCGAAGAAATACGGCCCAATCACGCCGCTAGCCGGCACAATATCTACACAAATCAGTTACATTTTGTGAATTAACTATTTGTTCGTGAATAAGCTGTGGATTTTTATGACACCAAATTCGACAATTTTGTTTATTTCAGCGTTGCCACTTCAAAAAAGAGGAGCGCAGTAGATCATTAAAAAAATGCACCAGATTGTATCTTTCCGCAGTAGATTTTTTATTAAACAAAAAACAAAGATCAATTGTTAAAACTATATTAACAAATGTATTTTTGTACGAGTTGGTAATAAAACTTAATCTTAAAAGTCTTTAATTAATCACTTTAATGTTTTTTTTTTTTATAAACTTTCCATCAATAAAATTAAAATTTTGAAAATACTCTAAAAGCCCAGGAGAGTCTGAGGGTGTCCAGCAACCGTTGCTGACATTATTCATTTCTTTACAAAAAAATTACATTTTCGAGAGTATTTACGTTAAGTTTGTTTCGTAGTTTATTTTTTACTTGACTTGGCATCGAAAACTTTCGCTCTGCAGCAGCACTACTATGGGGAAGTGAACACAAAATCAACGTATACTCGCAAAGTTCGACATATATTTTTTCCCCCAGAGCGTTTTTTGTATCGAGTAAATTAAACCAAAATATTGAACAGTCTAAAGCATCATAGAATTTACATAAAAGATCTTGGTTCCCTAGTAAAGACCTCCACTGACTATTTAAAGTCCAAGAGAAGGTTTATCAAACAAAAAAGTGCAGTAGATTGGATTTAGTGGCAGCAGATTTATTTTTTACAAAAAGTGCAGTAGATCTACTGCTATTGCAGCAAAGTTGCACCGTTGGTTTATTTACGCAACCAATCAGTTGAAAGTAAACCTCATCGCTGAAGATGATTTTGTACGAAAAATCGCCATCAACATGGTGGTTCTCTAACACCCAGTCAAGGAAGTTACGACACTGTTCATGGTCTTCTGGCTTCAATTCCTGACTCAATTGGATCTTTTAGGTATGCAGGTGCGGGTTTTTTGTTGAACTGAGCTCGCGTGGAGCTATAGGAAAGGTTCAATTGCTGGGAACGATAGTGAATGGATTTTAACGGATTGTCACTTACTGCGGCGATATTTTTGCGTAACATCCAACAGCGACATTATTTCGCTCGAATTGTTAAATGTTCCTTTTTCTAGGATCAGTTTTAGCAGTTAAAATGTGTTATTTTCTCGTTAAACAATCCATAATTACAAATGTCAATGCTTAGTTTTCACAGATGGCAAATATCACAGTAGTGCTAACATTTAATTAAATTACCCTAAATTACCAACGATTACTCCAGTCAAGCCAGAGTCTGTAAATGATTGAAATTTTTTTTAAATATATATATGCAATGTGAAGACTTCGTTGATTTGTGTGCGGTAGACATTTAAACTGACATTTTATCTATCCAGCGCATCTATTTATATAATATACATACATAATTTTTTGAAGAAAAGATTGAAGGGAAAATTGAAGGTGTGTATCGGAACTTGGGCTCATGTCATGCTTGATACCTCAGTGAATTTAAAATTGTGCTGATAACCAAATAAACCAGTGGCTGCCTGCGCCCTAAGCACAGACACATCTAGACCAGATCCAGTTCATCAGGGGATTTCTCCCACGCTATCTTAGAACCAATTGGAGCTTCTAATGAAACGGTGGAGGTTCCTAACATTCGTGTTAGCCAGTTCACAGAGGCTGTCGTAGAAGTAAGCTCCCAAGTGATGCCTTCTTCTGATAGAGAGAGCCGAACAAGTTCAGAGGAGATAAAGAGTTGTCTCCACTTCCTTCCATAACAGCTTCTACAAAAGTCGTTAGAGAGAAGACCAAGCCTTTTAGCATTCCTTTCAATGATACAGTGTCCCGTAATGACACCTGCTAAGGGAAACCGACCACTTCGAGCGTTTTTGATGCAGCTGAGGCCAAATCTGTCTAGTGACATGACACTTAATGCCAGTTTCCTTAATAGCATTTAGCTTGAGCAATTGCGATGTAGCGAGAGGCATGCCGAGATTCTCCTTTTTCGGTATAATCTGCAAATTTGTGTCCTGCCTGGCAAGATTACAGCCCTATACTTCCCTGGAATATCCCTATGCCCCGGCAACCAGCACAGGTGACTGTTGAATTGCTCTGCCATCTCATTTGATTCCATAAATTTTACAGCTGCTTGATGCAAATGATTGAAATCCTTAGCAGATATTACATTCCATTCAGCCAAGATAGATCTTCTTTGAACGCCATTATCTCCTCCTGGGAAACGTTAAGGTGATTTGGGAAGCGGAAAGAGATACAAATGTTTAGCCTGTCGGAGAAAACTCCGACACCCACCTCATCGATGGTCTTCGAACCTTCCGTACAGAAATATATTGATTCTTTGCCCGGGGTCAAGTCTCCCTCGCAGTCTAGTCTAGATAGGATATTGGCAAGTTTTTATTTAAAGAGAACCTGGGGAGGGTGTAGTCTTACCTAAAAATTAATGATCTCGAGATTTTGCATGTTTACGACCACATAGACAGTTTTAGTTATAACTTTTAATTTTAAAGTGCAAACTATTCAATTTAAAGTTATTTTGTTAAAGCTAAATTTAATTTTTTAGAAGTTTATTTATTCTTTTCCTCCTTACAAATATGATGATGACATCTAACTAATCCTAATTATTTATATTTATCTTACTAAATAAAATATTCGTACGAAAAAAAAATGTTTAAGTAATTATATATGTCATACTTATGATACTTCTTATGTTTTATATAAAACTTTTAAATAAAACAATTCAGCTCTGTGGGAAATATTTTGCTGTTAGACGACAGTAACTGAACTATGAATACTAATTACAAATTTTAAGAGTAACATACATACGTGACGAATTATACATAAGTACTCGTACTTTGACGTACATAGGAGACTCAATTATTTTTCTTAAAACTTCATGTACTTGGTGTGTAAGTTTCCCTCAGGGAGCGTTATTGCTTGAGCTTGCTTTGCAATGCAAATAATATATTTGCTTATGGGCTTGTACTTGTAAGTGAGTAAGCTTTTTTGGATCTTTGGCTAAAAATGCAATAGAGACTGTACTAAAGCGAAAGCAGTTCAAAGAATAAGAAAATAAAGATTAGTATTATTGAAGAGGATATCATCCAATAATGAAACAAACGTCTTATCCTAAATTATGAATGAAATTATTTTCAATGAGGAACTTTAGAAAGCCTTAAATTTATGTTTCGCCAAATGCATGCTATTACTGAGTTCTTTGGTACAAAAAATTTGAATTTCATTCAGCGATACTTCCTTGATGTTATCTTTTATAACCAAAATGTTAGTATCGCAAGGACCTCTCAATACGTACTTCCTGAAAGCAAAGAGGAAGAAATAAACAACAAGGTAAGTATCCTTATCAAAGTGCGTACCTTATACAACATAAAACCGATACAACATTGTTTGGAATAAATGGCATTTGGAAACTTTTATAGCTGTAACTTTGAAAAGCGTAACGAGTGATTACCTACCCCTTTCATTTTTTTTACAAAGCAAATTCATTTATGTACTTGTATGAAGCCCGGAACTTCCTGAACGTCGTATTTATCGCATTTATATTTCGATATTAAACATTGAAGCTTGCTCTACGTCATAAACCTAATCCCTTTCATAATAATCTTCTGGCTGTTGCACAGCTACCAGTTTGACGACCGAACAAACTTTAATTATCATTCTCATCTGAGGCTAATAAATCCATTTTGAAGTTGATCCTTTTTAATTCATATCCCTTTTATCATGACCAAGGGTATCTTTACGTAACTGGCAGCAGATACAGCATAGTAAATCGATTTTCGACAGCGGCTTCCGTCTCACCCTTTAATGCTGTTGCCTTACTAACGAATATTTATTGCATGCAAGGTACACACACACATATACAAGCGTTTATCAAACTGAATAGACCTTTAAAGGTGCCCGTCACGATGTGTAAGGACTTAGATAAGAGATGGAAGTATCTATTTTAAACAATTTCGCCTTTGTTAAGGTTAACGGGGGCATTCGTTATAAAACTGGAGAGCTGATTGAAAGGCCAATGAGCAAGGGTGCCGGATGTTCATTAAATATTCTTAGAATGTAAAAATTGATATTCTCTTGTGAAGTCCTCGTACATAAAGTCGATACATATAACTCAATGCATATACATAGCATGTATTTATATTTGGTATTGCTATTAAAGCAGAGCGGGCGTCACATTACTTAATTTTGCAGTGCATATGTATCCACCCCGCTTACATATTAATCAAGTTAAGAGGACTTGTGTTTTAAGGGCTCTTCAGACGAAATTAATTACCTGTGTTCACAAATGAGTTGAAAGGTCATGGCTTGCTTCCGAAGGCCATTCTTCTTTCTGATTGGAAAATGACTTTGATGTGGGTTCTCAGTACCATTGTTGAATGCAGAACATAAACAAATGCGTTGCACATGCATCTCTTGTGACAGCAGAACACCCCCTGTTGAGAGCTGTACCACCAATGCTGCCAATCCGATACATGATTCTTGTCCTCGTGTTTGTGCGTGGTGGAGTAGCCATCAAATGTGCCGGATGTTTGACTATGAACAGGCTTTGTTCTTGGAACTTTTGTCGGTGGTATGTGTGCATTACCTACTACAATATCTCTACTTTCTGGCAGATGACCTTCATGCGTGTTTTTAGCTTTTATGCTCTTATTGTATGATGGAAAGTAATTCTGCTTCTGAAGAGCAATTTTCATCTGGGAGTGAGCTACTGTACGCAGCTATCCAAGGAGTATTTGTGATAAGCTGGAAAAAAACACAATGCCATTGAGAGCATCATGACAAATAAGTTAGTACACCATACTGGGCGTCCTTCGACGTGATTCGTACGACAAAGAACTTTTAGACTAGTCCAGTCAAAGCTACTAAAATAAGGGCTTATGTGTTCCGACGCCCTCAGAGTAATGAAAGAAGAAACATCATTCCAATGTTTGACTTACTGCTACAAAAATCTGACGATTGACCTATTACAAAACACCTATCAGGCATTTCTAGTACTTCCCCACTTCGGAACGATGATGGTATCCCAACTCAGCGGCCTTTCTCTCAGACAGCCCTGGATTAATATCAGAAGGGCCACAGCGTCAAAATTTGGGGGGCAGCACAGCAGAATAACACAAAAAATATGTACGTCATCATTTTGTAATCGCCTGCACAAGTCATTCGTAAGATTCCCATTTAAACACATAGTTTTTCCTTTCTAAGACTTCTACAACTCCGTCTTTTCATGCTTGTTAGCTGGAACTTCATACTACTACTTACTTTACTTAACGGGCTCCCGACCCGTAAAAAGTCTTCATCCAGGACAGAGCAGCCCTCCATCCTCGTCGATCTCGGGCACGCGGCTTCCAATTTTCTAGACCAAGCATTCTGGCATCTGCAATCGCTTGGTATATGAACCGGTGGCTCGATCTTCCTTGTGGGGCTGGGAAATCATCGTGGCTGGAGCATTGTTGTCCATGCGCTTGATGTGGTCGAAACAATATAGTCGTCGTACTGTGACTTTGTCCAAAAGCTATTACAGCACACACCAAATATTCGACTAAGAATTTTTCGCTCGAAAGTCCCCAAAATCTGCTCTGCTATCTGCTTATCGTCCAGTACTCGGCGCCATATAGCAGAACTGGTAGGATTAGGGTCTTATAGGGCATGCATTTTGTCTTTCGAAAAAGAAGTTTCGAGACCATTTGTTTCGCAAACCGAAGTAGCAACGGTTTCCAAGAGTGAGTCTTCGTTGAATCTCTAATAGGATGTCATTCGTGTAGTTGATGTTAACTCTTAAGGTATATGAACTTCTTAAATACCTAGAATTCGTAGCTATCAACAGTAACGTTTTGTCTAGGACCGATGGTACTTCGTTTCTTTATAGCATGTACTTTATCTTGCCTTCGTTTAATTATTTTCGCCTGTTCATTAATTGCCGTGAAAGGCTTAAAAAGAGACGCTGGGAGCGACCAATGTTGTCGATATGCTCTACGTACCCCAGCATCTGGACGGATTTGTTGAAGATAGCGCCTCCCGTGTGAACACCTGCCTTAGGCACTATCTGCCTAACACATAATTGAAAAAAAAACACATGATAATTTATCTTCTTGCCGAAATCCGGTACATGTTTGGAAAAGTTCAGAAGAGCTGTGTCCCCCGACATTACGCGCCACAGCTCGATCAGTTTTTGCAGATGATGAATGCTATGAAACGCGGCTTTGAAGCCGATGAAAAGGTGGCGAGTCTCGACTTGAAATTCGTTTGTCTTTTCCAGGATATGCCTTAGTTTCAAAATGTTGTCTACGGTCTATCCACCGCACCGGAAGCCACACTGATACTTGCCGACTAGTGTATTGCAGAAAGGTCTCAGACGTTCACACAATACGTTGGGTAGGATCTTATATGCGACATTTAGCAGGGATTTCTCGATAGTTGGAGCAAGACATAGGAGAGTCTTTCTTGTAGGTGGGGCTGATATTCCAGTCACCGGACATACATTCGTCCAAGTACTCGTATGAGTCTTGGTTGATGTTTTGGTGCATGGACCCTACCAAAACATAACTTACGTATTTAAATAACTTTACTGGTAGGCTGTCTGAGTCGGCGGCCTTCAACTGAAAGCTGAGTTTCCTGCTAAAGTATTGATCTTCTTCTTACTATCTACAACAGCATTACGAATAGATGAGTAGGCGAATTCTCTAAGCTAATGCTCACTGTAATATAGGGCAAAAGCGATGTATCTATTATTTAACATACATATGTATGTATATCTTAAGTAATTAACATATTTGTATGCATTTAGCTTTGTTATCACGGTTTTCGACACTGGGTGTTTATTTTTAGAGCTTCAAAGTGCTGCCGCAAAGGCAGTAAGCTTTCTCAGTCGTATCAATTGGTTATCTACTATGATATTAACTTACCAGACTACTCAAATATAGTTAAATGTACCAGCCATCAAATTATACCAAATTGAATAAAGTGGTCAACATCTGTTACTCACTGTCTAAATCTGCATTTAACTCGTGCAAATAAGAGGCAAAAAATGATTAAGAAATTGCAGACTAACGAAGCGCGCACGGGACGATATTAGAGTAGATAAAAACTTAACCATCCATCAAATCGACGCTGAGTTAACCAAGAGATATTTGGCAACAAAAAGGCATTTGAGGAGTCTAGAAAATTGTAGTACATAACCTTTATGTTACTTAAAACGATATCCATTTTTCGATTTTAAAGTTTTCCCGGTCCCATGGATGTTAGACAAAGTCATCATCTAATTAATCATTTACTAGGGTTTAATCAGTAGCTGGCCATACAAAAGAATATACTGTTTTCCGGAGATCTGATGATCTTAGAGTGCTTTGGGTGTTTTGAGTAGATACTCAAAAACTGCAAAATGGATTGCCTACAAATATTCTCCTGTGTATGTAAGTTGATTTTAAAAAAATTGTGTAAATGAGGAGAAAGCGGACAAAAAACGCTGAGCCCACAGCTTTTAATCTAGCTCTGGTCCTACCCTTTTGTTTTTGTGATTCATTTAATTCAGCCTCTTAGTCTTTATCCACTTCAGTACAAAGACCTTAAAACTCTGAAAATTATAAATATTCAAATTTAAAAGAGGAAGAATACCGAGTATCCTAAGAAAGAATTGGCTAAGAATTTGATCTATTGAAGGTATTTCGTTTCCAGAAAACAGGAACATCCTTTCGTTTATATTATTATTTCCATTAGTTTATAACAAAAAAGCGTACAAAAGTTAACTATATTTCAAGCAAAAAATAATAATAGTTACGTATTCCTTTAGGTCGTTTTCGCCACATCTGACAAGAAGCTTTATTTATCTTTACATGGAAAAATGACACAACTAAGATTTAAAAACAGGGTTTCGTTTGAACATAGAAAAATTAGGGCGATAAGACTACCCGAACAATTGTGTAAGTGGGTGATAAAAGGGTTATATTTCTATCCAACAATTGTGAAATTACGAGTATAAACAAATGGGTTACTTTTGCATTCTCCGTCGTCATCTGGCACAGAAGGAAGCGTTTGGCAGGGATGTAAAAACTAAACATGGTTCTTTATAACTCGTCTCTATAAACGTGACTTTAAAATAGATGGAAACATGGGGTATCGTTTCGCAACTCTTGCGTTTCGAAACGCATACTAGATATGCATGTATCTGAAGCAATGTGAACAGATATATTTTTTATATATTCTATATAGGTAAGTCGCGCGTTACAGCTAATCTGAGAATTATCTCAAGCATGCAAGCGTTACGTACTAATATTCCGACAATGAAAGCATTCCGTGATTAAACATACAGAAAAGTTACAATTTATCTGGAACGGTTATCCTATCCCTTATCTTCTAGTCCGCCCTTAATAAAGTGGGCGTGGTATCGGTAATTTTGTTTAAAATAGATGCGATGATATCCTTCTATTCATAGGATGTATACCGAATTTTTAGGAAATCTTATAAGAAAAAAATGTTATGACTTTTCTTCGCAGAAAATGGGCTTTGTTGCGAAAATTTGTAACCAAAGTTAACGGATTCTGATGAGATATTCACAATAGGACTTTACCATGGCTTTGAAAAAGCAATAGCTATTTGTATTTTTGTTAAGAAAATGCCCTAAAAAAATAGGCGTGGCCATGTAAATGTATGGATGAAATGTAGAAAATAGCAACATCTATAAGTTTTGTAATGCAACACTTTTCGGATTCTAGCAAATAGGTTGAGGGCGGATACCAAAAATGTTTACACTCTTACACTTGTACTACTTTGAATTCTAGAAAGCTTATATGTATATGAAATTCCATGTTCTTAACTCAAAATCTGAGCCTCAAAGTGGTGACATACTGACAGAGAGCCGGACAGACTGACTATGTATTTCCCAATATTTGTAAGTATAGATTTAATATTTAAGTTATGTCACGTCGAAAGACATATTTTAAGCATTAGGTTTAGCTTAGAGCGTCCACATAGGGCCATTAAGTTAGTATATAACTTAGTTTAGTTAGTTAAGCTCGAAACGAAACTGACTATGTATTAAATGTTTTGAAAAAGCCTTTTATAAGTCTTCTATTTTATATATATCTGTAAATCGTGGCTGCTCATAATTTATCACAGAAACGTTGATTTTGAAAATCTTAGATCCAGTTGTCATTATTAGTATATGTTATGTGAAAATAAAAAGTTAGGTAGCTATTGCAATGTGCGTGTAATGCCCCACTTTAATCGCAATGAATTTTTTTTTTTAACCCAGAAGGTAAAGCTAATATTAAAATCTTAATTATGTCCGGAGCTGACACATCTGTCCAGCTTTTAGCTTGAACAAGGCATCCATCCACTAAGAATAACATACATCTGTAGCAACAAATAATGTACACATTAAGTGTATACCTAATGAAGCTAAATGTAGCGCTTTTCTCATGAAATTAGTTGCACCATGAAATTGTCCAATTTTGGCCATCTGCTTTCCAGCTAAATATTTACCAACGGACAATTTTGTTTTAAAAAAGGACAAAATAGGTAGAAGCAAAAGTAAATATAAACAGCCTAATCCCCTGGAGCTGAAATATGCCCCACATTAAAAACCACTTATGACATAAACCATAAACATCCAGCGATAATCACACAATAGGAAGTTAAGTTCCGCCGACCCTGTATAGGACAAGAAATTTTCTGGCAAATAGATTTCCAGAGCAACAGGATGACTAAAAATAATACACAGCCCACAGACACATGCCTATACAGCGCAGAATGTAGCTACTTCCCATAGTCCAGGCGAAAATTTGTGTATCCTGCTAAAGAATTTATTACCCCGGGGAAAGTCAGCTGCTGAAAAACCGAGGACAACAAAAAAATCGATTCAATTGTGTAACCCCCTTCTGTGAGTGGACTCATTGGTTCTTAAGATTAAATCCTTTAACCGGCAAGCTATGCCAAGCAGCACGGCCATAAACCAACCGCTGTAGTATCATTCTATAACAATACCCACAAGGGAATGGCAAAGGGTTAATAAAATTCGCGAATATGGCCTTTTTTACGACCATGTCCACCAATGGTTTATATTGTTCGAAACGAGATTATACCGGTCGAATGAATAAAAAAAAATTGCTTTAAAAGAAAAACAATGGATTAATGGGAAATCGAGATGAAATAATTAATATTTTATTAATACAGCAACATTTTATGGATCATGTTTATGTTTCCTGATGGAAAACTTCCACATCAGGTGCAATTGGAAGCAACTTTTCATTCCAGGTAAGATAACCTAGAATAGATATTAGCGGGCGATGTCGATTAAGACTATTAGTGGCCATGGTGTAGTGGGTAGTGTGTTTGCTTGTTCCCGCAAATAAATAAAATATTTCGGAGGAATAATCAAAACAACCTTCCGTGTCTTAAGATCCCCCGGACAATGAACAATGGGCGAATACTGATAACAGCAGGTATAGATCCAGATAACGCAGTAGAGGATTACAACTTCTTTGTGATCGAAGATCCGCGGGAGAAGGTAGAGGCTATAAGAGCGAATTTCCAGGAGTGAATGATACCATTTGCCCGAAACACGACCTGGAAAATCGCTTCCTTGTGCACAACTTCTACCTTCGAAAAGATATAGAGCACTGGCGATCCGAGTACATAGGTTTCAACGAGTTCAATGACGATACCATGGCAAATAATTTCATCGCCGATGAAAGGATACACCCCCCGTACATATCGAAGGGTGAGCTCCAAGCGATCTTCAACTCATTGAGGAGAAAGAAGTCTGTGGGAATCGACGGAGTATCGAACATTGTGCTTCGACATTTCGCTCTGGAAGCGGTGGACATTTACACCACTCTGTTTAACAATGCGCTGAATAATGCACATTATCCAGCGCATTGGAAAACATCAGTGATACAACCCATCCTCAAAAGGGGTAAGGATACCTCCAATCGGGCAAATCTCCGGTCTATAAGTCTCCTTCCGAACATCAGCAAGATATTCGAAAAAGTGATCAATAGAGCCCTGCTTAAGTGGACTGAACAAGCATACTGAAATCTTATAATTTCTTACGCGAGTCGAGGGGGTTGAATGTGTCACAAGCCCTGCGGATTGGCAGTAATTCCGGTTGGAATATAATGACGGAGTCCTACAGGTAATATTAATTTAGTGACAACGACCCCATATCCATGAACCATCCTTGACAATATTGATGAATACACTTTTCATCAACCCACAGTTCTTCCGTTCCCCTCCAAGTGGAGAAATCCACAGTCAAAGCTTTCCTGAAGTTAAGTCTTGAGCTGAGATAGTTTATAATGCTACAAATACGGGAGTAAACCTAAAATAAAATGAGGTCGCAATATGTAACTTCGACTATGAGAATAAGGGTGAACACATTGATTGTGAGGAACAAGGTGTAAGAGCACACTTAGCACATCTATCGGGCATGACTGCAAGACGCCTGTCGCTCTTTAACGTTGTAAACTTTCTTCAACGCTATATATATGTAGGACTGATACTTCACTTTTTAACTAATTTGTAACCTTGCCTTACATTGTTAATTTACCCTACACTCAAAAGAAGTCATTATGTACACCTTTTTGTCTACTCTACTATGTAATGGAAAACAGTTCTCTTTAAAATCCGTTTTAATTTACTTTAATTTGGATGAATTTATGCTGTGCGTCTTCAAGCGGTTACAATGATCCAATTCGCTGGTGAATTTGGCCTTGGATCTTTAAAGTCGAAGGCGAAGTCAGAATTACTGATTTATGATCACCAAAAGAAAATTAACGTTTACTAACTCGAGTAGAAATTACCTCGAATGTCGGATTAAATCCGCGTTCTTCAATAATATCTGCTCCAAATGAAGTCATTTGGAAATATCCATTGCAACTTTGAGTGTTCGATAGCAAATGTCGTGATTCTGGTGTTTCGCCACGAAGAAATGAATGCAATGGCTCAGGTGTCGGAGGCAATAATGACAATTTCACCTTGCCACTGAGACAGCACAATCCAGGCATTTCTCCAGCGAACTCCAATGCACCGCAATGGTCGCACACAACCTCCATTGAGAAGGATGCGAGCTGTAGTCAGTTGTGCAATCGTATTGAAACGCTACTCGATTCAAATCAACACTTGAAGGGTTTCTTCTTGCACGTCGAAGATTAGCACGTTGTTGATCTGTGCGATAAGCTTGACGATTTCTCATTGCCAACTGAGCCGTTTGACGTACTTGTTCTCTTTGTTCTTGTGTTTGTGACGAAGTCGGGCCATACTAACGCGGCACTCTTCTCGTGAGATTTCTTGTTCATCTGCAGTAGATTGATTCGCAATATTTCGAAGTATAATTGCATTACGGTTTCGTTGTGAAAGATTAGATCTTCTGGCTCGCGGCATTGTAAATAACACTGGAAAATTAATCATACAATTCAAAATTACAAAATGAAGCAATTATCGATTTGCGCACAATCACAAATGTGATAACCTCACAAAGTGAACATCTTCGAAGGAACGATCGAAAATAGAATTCCACAGAATTACAAACGAATCCGCCTGAAAAATCTAACGGGCAGTCCAAAATTACCGATTGGATTGATTGTCGAAAACTGAATGAAAATTGGTGAAAACTCGAAAAAAAAAAATGCTGATAAATCACGGGGCACGTCTGCACAGCTAGCTCAATGGTATGCAATGAAAGGACCGCGCAACTGAATCATCTGTCAAAGGATAATGCACATAACGCCATCTACTGACATTACCGGAACCAGCATACAACGCCAAGTTCATTTTTGTTTCTATCTTGTATCAGAGATGGCGTTGTATACGGATTTAATTTTTTTGTGATTTTGTTACATTTCCAATGTGCGAGGAAACTTCTCGAGGCGAACGAAAATTCGTCGATATCAGTCAATCCGTTCACGAGATATCATCAAAAAAGCTGTTTCATACAAAAAGTATGAGAAAATTAATTTTCTTCATAATTTTTTTTTTCGTGAATTTTTTTAATTATTTTGCTAATCGGGGCGGAGACACACCCAACAAACCAAAGATCATAAAACTCGGTCCAGCCGTTCTTAAGTTATAAATGGTAAGATACGAGTATACATTTGGTGCAGTGTAAATAACTTCACTATTTTTTCCTGTAACGATTTCCAATCATAAATTGGTTCTTCGCAGCCCAATTAAATAATTATGTAATTAATTTACTCATTAAAAGATGAGAGATTCATGTGGTGGATTCTATGTATGTGCATGCTGTTTGTTTGTGAAAAACCACGTGTGTGAGTTCTTTGCTGGGCTTTGGTAGAACTAAAGAAAAGCAATTAACTTAGTTCCTCGCCACAGAATCCCTTTGAGTTATAAGGTGTTCTTGCGCGTAAAAGCTTAGCGATTACCTGGGTTTTTCGTTTGACTGCGTGTTCGTATAAAATGAATGCATTAAAATTAAAGTGCGGGAATGCAATAGGCGGCAATAGGCGACTCTATGGAGATGTTAGTGATTAAATTGGCCAAGTTGAACGAAGCTTGGTCGGAATTCTGTTTGCTTCATGGTGAGTGTTTACAGCACATAGAAGAAGGTGTCGATGAATTCGAAAATGAGTTCGCAGAAACAAAATATTGTTTTATTCATTCCGAGTTAACAAAATCGATACGTAAAAGACAAAGTGCGGTGCAATCTAAAGACAGTAATTCGATTTCGGAACGTCTGACCAACCAACAATCCTCGTTTCTTGAGAACTTAACTACCTCAGCCAGTTCGACCATCAGCCTGCCGAAGATAATAGTGTCGCCATTCTCGGGTTGTTTCAAGGATTCGCCGTGTTTTCGCGATTTATTTACGGGTGCAGTTGATAGCAAATCTAACCACACTGGAACACAAAAATTTCATTATCTAAAGTCGTTCTTGTGGAATAATGCCGCAAATGTAATCAAGCACATTCCCATCTCAGACGCGAACTATATTGAGACGTGGGAAAGGCTTTAAAACGATATGATCGTGTAAACTTAATTGTACAGTCTTTGATAGAATTGTTCTTGTCCCTGCCCCCGATAAGTATATTAAACGTGCAAACACTTCGAAAAATTTCAAACGGTGCCGACGAAGTGATTCGCGGGTTAATTGCGAAAATTGCAGAAATGATCGCAATCTGTGGTTGATTCACCTTTTGTTAATGAAACTTAACCCAGATACAAATCAAGCTTGGGCAGAAAAAATCTGTTCTGGAGATGATCGTTCGATAAAGGATTTAATTGGCTTTCTTGAGTTACGGTGTGACTCACTCGAATCGTTTTAATCCCTAAATCATGCAGTTGCATCGCGGGGAAAACAATCGAATCCAATTCGAGCTCATCTAGCAAAGTCATCTGAAAGTCGATCCGCCTGCCTCATGTGTAAAAATGACCATATCGTACCCCAGTGTTCCCGGTTTGTTGCTTTAGACATTGAATCGCGTACAGTATTCGTAAAAAATCATTCACTCTGTTTCAATTGCCTTCGAAACTAGCCAATCATTCAATAAGTGTAAGTCTTCGCTTTGCGGTTGCAAGGCTCGTCACCATTCCTAAGTTCATCAGGATGACACAAGAGACATTCCCTCTATGAAATCGTCTGATCCGCATTAGTCTCGCTCAGCAAACCTATATTTCAATGCTTCCAGTGCGGTCGATGTTCTGTTAGGAGCAGTTAAGGTCTGGGCTATTCTGAAAGCAGAATATCTTCATGGACCCCAAGCCTTCCCTATAGCGCAGAAAACATCGTTTGGTTGGGTGTTTACCGGAGAGCTAGTCGATATGAAGATCGATCGTCGAGAATTAACTTCTTTTCACTTAATTGTTGACGTAGATTTTCTTCTACAGCGGTTTTGCGAGATGGAAGATGTTTCAACTAACAAAGCCAACAATATTTTAAAAGATCCAGCTGAGGAATATTTTCAAAAATCTTTTAGCCGCTCAGAAGATGGAAGATATGTCGTTTTGCTTCCATTTAAAACCCCTTGCCCCAGTTTCAAAGACACTCTATAATATACAATTTCGCGTTTGCATTCAATGGAACGTCGGTTTAAAAATAATACCCAGTTGCACAATCTTTATTGTTCGTTTATGCAAGAGTATCAAGACCTTGGCCATATGCAACTTGTTCCTCATGATCCGCAACCAAATATTTGTATCTCCATCATCACTATAAATCAATATACCCAAATGCTACTTTAATCCTTCCATATGATGTCTATGTCCACGATGTTATGACGGGAGCAAACTCCGTTGAAACGTTGCTGGACTTTCAGTCAGAGTTAGTAGCGCTGTTATCCGAAGCGAAACTGCATCTCCAGAAATGGAGTTCTAATTGCTGAGCTCATCTCGCTAAGCAATCACCGGATGATTGCGAGTACTCATTCGTCGACCCTGAATGTTCAGAATCTTTTATAAAGGTGTTAGGCATGTACTGGAATCCAGCTACTGACTTGTTCTCGTACCGCATGGATCCGTTGAATCCGTGTTTCTCTCCAACAAGGCGACAACTGCTCTCCGAGATATCGCGTATTTTTGACCCGCTCGGATTTCTGGCTCCTTCTATTATCATTTTTAAATTTATATTTCAGGAGCTCTGGTCATCCGATTCAAAACTTGACTGGGATGATCCTTTACCATCCGGCCTCTCAGACAGATGGATGACATTTTCGAACAAATTTGCGGTTCGTGAAAAGTGTTTTCTTCCGACGAACTTTCACGACTTTTTGGATGTTTCTTCGGTAGCCTATGCCGCCGTCGTTTACGTCCGCTGCAAAACCAGTTCGAGTAATTTTAAGATCACTATCGTTGCAGCAAAGACTAAAATGGCTCCGATCAAACCTGTTTCTATACCGCGTTTGGAACTCTGTGGTGTGGTTTTGCTGGCTCGTGCTACATTGGCTTTCGTCACCCCTTCATCGCTGGACAACGTTCGTGGCCAACCGTACCTCTGGGATTCTCGAGACTGTCGGAGTTAAACCCGGCTGAATTGGCATTCAGAACTTAATCGCCAAAATCTCTTCGTGGAATCGGCAAATGATAGCCGCTTATTGTCTCCGTTTTATTTCGAATCGTTGGCCAAACATATCTAAGCGACTAACACAGGGATTGAGATGTCTGGAAATCAAAGTTGCTACACTACTCATCCTTAAATTCGTGCAGCTCAATTCCTTTAAAGATAATATACATGAATTGTTGAAATACTCGTCATTTTTGGACAGTGATGAACTTATTCGCGTAGGAGGACGCATAAAACTCGCAAGCGTGTCCTATAAGATTAAACATAGTCCCAAACAATAATAATGTTGCCTCGCTCATAATAACAGATATCCATCAACGCTATTTACGTGCTGGAATATTCGAAACATTTACCTTCATTCGACAGCAGTTTTGGATACTGGGTAGCCGGAACCTGATCCAGAAAATTATTCACCGATGTAAGCCGTGTTTTGTGCAGCGCAAGCTTACGAGTCAACAGATCATGGGCGATCTTCCAGCACAACGCATCCAACCTAGGCGTCCGTTTTTGAACACCGGTTGCGACTGTGCTGGTCCACTGAACATTAAATCATCTCGGACTCTTAAGTCGGAGGCATACATTGCGTTATTTGTCTGTATGTCAACGAAAGCTATACATCTCGAATTGGTGAGTGACCTTACCACGGATGCATTCGTCGCAGCTTTAAGAAGGATTGTTTCTCGTCGGGGAAAATGTACCAATATCTTCAGCGGCAGTGGTACTAACTTTCAGGGAGCTTGTCGGTGTTTAACTGAGATGCACAAACTATGTAGTCATGAGCCAATCTCACTTGGCATTTCATTCCTCCTTGTGCTCCACACTTTGGTGGATTGTGGGAGGCTGGCGTCAAGTCAGTAAAGCTATAATACATTTGCGTCGTGTAATCGGGTTCGTACACTGTTCTTACCCAGGTCGAAGCTATTCTAAATTCTCGTCCTCTATGTGCAATATCTGATACTGATTTGAACCCATTAGCCGCAGCCTATTTCCTTGCAGGTGAACTACTAACAGCCGTTCCTGAGCTTAACTATTTGGATACTGCAACTATTCGACTGTCACACTAGAATTATCTTCAAAGTATAGTTCAGGGGTTTTGGAAGAGGTGGCATAAAGAATACATCACGACGCAGCATAATTATACAAAAACGAGTATAATTTTTGCTTGCTCTTTAATTAACTTTAAACTACTTAAACTTGCTCTCTTTTTATTGTAATTCTCTTTTCTTTTGCATTCATACATTGTTTGATTGTTGTTAATATGTTAGCTGTAAACTAAATCAATGCACTACTCGTATATCACTGTACTCCATAAATAAAAAAGTATAAAACCTCGCGCCCTCTCATCTTTTACATGCACCGAGTTTGAGTGGTCAGCACTGCAGCTTGCCTATGCGACGATTTTCTTTTCTCGGTCACTTGGATTTCGATTATCACAGCAAACAGACCCACCAGCTAAGTATCTAGGAGCATATTGAATGAATAAAGTAATCTGTTCTTATATCGACAACTGCTTCTTTTATATACTTTCTGTGCAGTGAAAATAACTATTTCCCGTAAACGATTTCCAATCAGTTTCATTCCATCATGCATAGGCTGCTATGTATGTTTTCCAAATAGGTAGCTCTGTAAGAGTCATTGTCCTTTTCAACCGTGGAAGGATAAAGCCAGGAATTTTGGTTTGGGTAATGAAGAACATACACTACCGTTCATAAGTTTCCTGACAAACCATTTTTTTCCACAATTATACGTTTATCTATCTGTGCCTGACTCAAAAGAACCAAATTGAAATTGGTTTAAAAAAGGAACGGGATTAAGGCATAAACCGATGTAGGGAATAATAAAACAAGACTGTAAACGCCATTAACTTATCTTAAAATCCACCATAAAACGGAAATAATTTGATTTTTTGTACAACATTTTGTAAAATTTTTTTTTAATATTTTTTATATTTAAATTTTCAGTAACGACGACAAAAAGGCGTTTAGCTGAAACAGGTCTTCACAGCATCAAAACAAAGTCAAGCGGCTTGATTGGTGAAAAGAGCACCAGAATTGGACATCAACTGTCTGGTCGAAAGTCTTATGGACAGATTTGTTCAGTTCAAATTTAAAGATTTTTGGACAAAAAAGGAGAGTTTACATTCGGCAGTCTGCTGAAAAAAAGATGATCCCTAGCTGTGTGGTCCCAACAATCAAGCATGGCGGTGGTTCAATAATGGTCTGGGGATGTTCCTTTTCCACTGGTCTTGGAGACCTCATCCGTATCAATCGGATCATGTACGGACATATATTAGAAGAGCACACCTTACCATCGGGTTTGCGATTACTAGTCCCTGGATTTCACATTAATGCAAGTTGATCCGGGATACGTGGATCAAGAGGAACGAGAAGAAACACTAAAAAATATTAACTTGACAGGGAGGTTTGAAGATGGTGGCCAACATCGAAAGACAAACTTTGGAAGATCCTTCAAGTAGCCTCTAGATCAATAGCATTGGAATCTTTTAAGAAAGTGATCTACAGAATGCCTAGATTGACTTCCAAAGTGGTGCAAGTACGAGGTGGATTTTTCGGCGAAAAAGAGGTCTAACCCAAGCCTTTTTAATTATTAAATTCAATTAATTGGTTTATTTGACTAGATAAATATAAAGCTATTTACAATAAGTATTCATTATTAAAATGAAAAAGTGAAAGAGTTCTATATCAATTTCTCTGACAGAATGTATTGTCCGGGAACTTATGGACGACAGTGTAAGTTCTATTTTTTTTCGATTAACACCAAGTTCACAACCTGTGCCTATTTAATTGGCATATCGTCGGCTGACAATTAATTTTGAATTTTAAGTTAAAAGTTGAATTCATAAAAGGACAATAAGACCTTTTTATTATAATCGTCACTTTGGAGAGGTGAACGCATAACGCTGGGAAAGCACCCTGGTATGCTTGTTGATTGTCTGTTGATTCTGCAATTGAGTAGCTGTAGATTAAAAGCTTCTGAGAATAAATCTGCTGGGAGTTACTTTCAAAGTTTAATAATTCTATTTCACGCGGTTACAAGGTGTACGTGCAAGTAATGGGCCTTATAGTCTTGAAAGATTTGAAAAAATCACTCCTCCCCTAAGGTTACGTGCCTGCTAATACAGGCAAAAAGTATCTTTTTTTAAGAAATTAAATTGTCATCCTAATTTTGAAATCGCTGACAAAAAAAAAAGTTTAATATCTTAGAATTATTATTAAGAGATATTAAGAAAATTAAATGTTTTCGACTATCGAGTTTAATAGTTCGACGGTTCATTGACCTGTTATTAAATAACTCGTTCATACTTCCTGCTTCGCTTATCCATAATGATGATGAACCTATAAATCTTTCACAAAAGCTCTAATTTAGTTTTGGTAGTAACTTTCCCATATTTGCAATTCATATTTCTGTTAATAATTCACACCTCTTCTCTCAGAATCACTTTCAACTTATCCTGCTATACGAGTTCTTTGATATTTTGCCATGAATTCATTTCAATAGAAACACTGGAGAGATATCATTTCCCACCAAAATGTAATCAACGTTTCACAACTCAAGTTTCCTTTTAGCATTGCTTTTACTAAGAGAATAAATTAATTTTTAGTTCGCTACACAATCTCTGGCTGTAGGTACTACTATGTAAGTGACCTGAAGGACAGCCCTATCCGGGAATTAATTGCAGCTTGGTTGAAGTTTGTGTGAAATACGAATGCAATTAGAATATCACACTAAATTAATTGTGTCACAGTCAGAGCAATGTCATTTGTGTTTAGGATGGCTGAATATTGGTGTGAAGGTAGTCCGCCCAATTGCAGTGTCCCACATGGAGCATAATTATTTTTAATTCTATTCGCTGTCTCAGTGAATCTACAGAACTGTCATCGGGTGGTTAATTAAGCCACAGGAGGTCATCCGAATTCAGGAGCAAGTCATCCTCATTGTTGCAGGTATCCAACCGAATGTAATTATTTCTCTTTGGATGGGATGTGTGAACTTAATTAATGACAGCCACTAGAGCCACGACCGAGAGCAAATAAAAGGATAAATAATGAGGTGTTATGCGTTATTTGTATACAAATATCTATTTATCTGGCAATAGCGGGGTTTGTTTACTAAAATAAATGAGGTCTGATAGTTTAATGTGTAAGGTAATACTATCATTTAGTAGGTATTGAGCTATTTAAATAGACAATTGAGAATTTTAATAACAAACATTTATCTTCCTCTCTGTATAATTTATTTTCAATTAAAAAAATACCAACAAAAATTACAGACAGAACTTTTTTCCCAACATTCATTTACATATCCATATACATATATGAATTTAGTGTTAGCACTGAATATTTTCATTCGAAATTGAAAACCTTCAATTAAGATTTGCCTGCAAAATTCCTGGCATTATCTTCTTTTATGATTCCAACCAGTTAGTTTTTTTTATAATAACGATAGACTTGATAAAGTATATTTTTTCAATTCAATTTAATTCAATTTATTTAAATATTTTATGGGTACATTAAGATAAATATCTTTTATAGTACTTAGAGTTAAACATTTAGCACATAATTTCAATTAATAAGAAGAATAAACAGAAAAAGCAAAACAAATAATAGATAAATAAATAAATAAATAAAAATCAAATATCTTAAAGCTAAAATTATAAAAATATTTAGTTAGGAGATAGAAGAGGAAAAAGAGAGAATTGAGACATACATATGTATAGATATTAGAATAACATAGAATTTAAGATAGAAGTTGTAGATGTATAAAAAGTTGCACTTTTAAAGTGAGTGGCATTGGTAATAGATCTGATATTTATTGGTAGAGTTCCAAAATTTGATAGAATAAATAAAAAAATAAACGGGAAGAATTCAAATAGTGATGACGTGGTGGAATTAAACACAGGGTTCTATGGGACCGTGCGAAATTAAGTTATTTATAATATTATGTAAGAAATAATATGTATATATAAATTATCAATTTCAATCGGTTGAGCCATATCCGTCCGTATGTTGGTCTATACCAGGTTGTTCAATAAGTTTTGTCGTTCGATAAGAAAAACTAGATTTTGTGGTTTGAAATACTTTCTATTAATCAATATAATCTCCCTGAATTTCAATACACTTGTTCCAGTGATCTTCTAATTTCTGGATTCCACCCCTGAAATGAGAATCCGGAAGACTGTCGAAATACTCTTCCACGGCTGCTATTACCTCTTCGTTCGATGAAAATCGTTGTCCACGCATAAATTTTTTGAGATGTGAGAATAGCCAGAAGTCAGAAGAGCTAAATCTGGCGAATAAATATTGCTCACACTGCCTAATGAGATGCCTAGGGCTTCTGTATTTTTGCTACGATTTCTGGTGTTAATTAACTTTTTGGACGTCCTTGACGTGGATCGTCTTCAAGTTTGTACGACCACGTTTAATTTCAGCAACCCATCTTTCTACTGTTCGTAAATATACGAATGAGTTCACAGATCTACATGAAACTTCACATGTTCGAGGAAGGCCGTGGTGTAGTAGTAACATCATCGCTTGTCACGCTACAGGTTCACGGTTCAAATAAAAAGTCGATCAATTGCGAAAGCTTATGTCAACTCTACTGTGAAGGTATAACACTGGCAGTAGGGCGGTCATATGGCTAAAATGCAACTTGATCGTGACGATGACACCAGGAGGACGGAAAAAAATACTGTAAATCATGAGCAATGACAAAAGCAAAAACAAACAATTATCTGGACAGCCACACTTGGAGTTCACTGAAACTTAATACCAGCTGAGTTTCAAACCAACTACACCAATCTGTCTTTCTCTCTGTCTCTTCCCCTTTCCTCAAAACGCCCGTGTCCTAAAATTAGTATAAGGGTATTCATAACCCCTTACACACGTGTAAATTATAAAAAAAAAAAATGTGTTCATAGAAAAGTACTGCCGTTTTTAGAAAAATAAAACCATGAATCTGATAGCGCCATCTCTTATCGAACGATAAAACTTATTGAACAACCTGGTATGTCACCACTTTCGGACTTTTGGATGAAATTTCGTTTTTCAAAATTCGAAGCAGTCTAAGTGTAACAAATTTTTGAAATCGCATAGGCACACTTACTTTTCAGAAAATATAATATACTCGTAGTAATAAAAGTAAGTGGACAAAACTAAAGCACTTTTTCGAATTCGTAACTAAAAATAAAAAAAATTATTGCTAATATTTGGTGGCGCAGGAATTATTTTGTATTATTGAAGCACATCGTCGACGCATGGAGTCAAGAATGTTGTCAATTATATGCGTGGGGTTATTACTCCAGGCAATTTGAGTCTGTTTAAGCGTGGAGTCTAACTTAGGGCATTTCGTGCGATCAATTCTCTGAACTACAATTTCTCATAGCTTTACTAAGGGGTTGAGATCAGGCGATTATGCTGGCCACTTCATAACAGCAATATGGTTTTCGTTAAGCCAGTCTCTCACAAGTTTAGAGGTATGTTTAAGATCATTGTCATGTTGGAAGATTCATTCATAAAGGCATGTCCTCATGAGGAAGCATGAGATTTTGAAGATTCTTCCGGTACATGAAATGATTGATTATGCTATTTTAATCTTGTGAATTGCACGGACGTTTTGAGTGGATAAACATCCCCAGGCAATAACGTTCCATCCGCCGTGCTTAATTGTGCCCTTTGTGAATAGGGGATTTAATTATTCACCCTTTCGCCTCCGCACCGTCCAAAATCCGTCAGATCTCTTTAAATTAAATTTGGACTCATTAGAGAAGAGAGCACCGTTTTCAATTTTGCCACAGGCCAGCCTTTGCAAACTCCAATCTTTCACGTCGATTTCTTTGAGAAATAAATTGCCCTTTTACTGCTCGGTATAATGAAAAGCCACTATCAACCGCTCTTCGCTGGATCGTCCTGCTTGAGATCTCTAAGCTTAGTTCATTTTTTATACATCTTGACGATATGATTAGCCTGATGATTCTTTTATTTTCACAACTGGTGGTTTTTCGGGATCTACCGCCACTATGAACCGTTGGACATTTCCTCGAGCACGGAATGTAGTTAATATGCGGGAAGACACCGTATGGCTTATACAAAACTTATTGCCAATAAATGTAATTGATTCACTTTTATTAAAATCAGACACTATTTTTTCATTTAGTTGCTCGGTGGTTGCGCGCCATTTTATCACTTTTTTTGTTTCAATTATAATGTTCAATCTACAACTCCGATGACACACAACTACTTGTTTTTCCCATTGTTAATGCTTGAGAAAAAAAAAAAAAAACTGAAATTGCAGCATATTGGAAGTAAACGTTAAAATTAACTAAACACGGGCGAGTTGTTCCTTATATAGGGTGCCTTTGCTTTAGTTTTGTCCACTTACTTTTTAATGAGTACTAATTTATTTTTTTAGTTTTTAAATAGGTTAAGAGTAATAATAAAACTGTATACAGTTTAATAGTGACTATTGTGCAGTGTTCAGTGAATAAAAAATTTAAAAATGACTGGTCGTCGTAAAGGAAAAAAAGGATTGGGAAAAGGTGGCGCTAAGCGTCATCGTAAAGTGTTACGTGATAATATTCAAGGAATTACGAAGCCCGCTATTCGCCGTTTAGCTCGTCGTGGTGGTGTAAAACGTATTTCTGGTTTGATATACGAAGAAACCCGTGGTGTGCTGAAAGTGTTTTTGGAAAATGTTATTCGTGATGCTGTTACTTACACCGAACATGCTAAACGTATGACAGTCACTGCAATGGATGTTATATATGCATTGAAGAGACAAGGACGCACTCTTTATGGTCTCGGAGGTTAAAACAAAAGTTAATTTTGATTAGAAAGAAATAAAAACTAGAAAATTATCACAGGTTTTTTTGGATTTTTTTTAGGTTTTTTCCAACGCGAGATCGTTTCGTGCTTTAGTTTTTTTTTCCATAATCCGTCCATGAATTATAAGGGACCACTCCTACCTTTTGGGGGCGTTTTCAACAAAACCATATTTTGCCTTTGGGAAGCTATTTACGGTTATAGAAGCCTTTTTGTGAATATGTTATCAATATATGTAAATTTCAGTTACAAATTGTGACAGTCACTCCCACTTTCTGCGAAGAGGTAGTACGTAATATTTAGACACATTTTGACACATTTTGCTGATAAAATCTTTTAAAAACTTCTTTGCATTTAAAAAAGACTTGACAATGTCACAATCATTTTGATAAAGATGGATTATAAGATCAGAAATAGGGTATCACAAGAATCGTTCCAGACGGATTGTAAATTTTCTGTATGCTTTTAAATAACTTAGAATATCCCGGAATCTAAAGTATGTATGAATGTATATACAGGGTGTTTTTTATGTTCCAGGCCGATGTTGTTTTTACTAACTATGAAATGAAATGCAATGTTTGAATTTTATTTTTATTGGCCGATTATTTGGTTTATAACACATATGTATGGGATAATGTATCGCCCAAATGGCCGCGCTACAGATGGGCTCTTCCAATCAAATTTTGCATAACATTTTAGTACATTTCGTGTGTTATTTCACCAATTTCTTGAATAATGCATCCTTTAGCATCAGAATTGTGGTTAGTTTGTCACCATAGACTCTTCTCTTCAAGTACCCCCAAAGAAAGAAGTGGGGACTCCTGTTTGACATTATGCGACCTGAAAAAATGTCTTGCATAATATACATTGTATCGTTAGCTGTGTATGATGTGGCACCGTCCTGCTGGAACCACATTTTTTGTAGGCCCAACCAACCCAATGCGGTCACCAAGGAGTTTTGCAATATGTCACAATATTAACAATAACTCGAAATGAGCTTCGTGTCCGACTCATGATGATTTTTTCCCAAAAATTGAGGTCGTCTATATGGAGCTAAAAACCTTTTCACTCCACTCTCGCCGGCGCATACGAGTATTGCCATTTTCCATTAGTTGTTGAGTCAATTCAATTTTATACGGGTACAAATGCAAATCTTTTTTGATCATTTTAAGCACTTCGAATTTCGAAATTCTTTTGCCCGTTTAACAGAGGTGCTAGGATTTTCATCAATATTAATTGGAAAAAGTTTTGTCCTTTCAAATCTTCTCATTAGGTTGTCATTGTTTAATAGCTGTGCAGCCTCGTGTTCGTTGGTGACTCTGGCAAACTTCTTAATTATATCGTCGACTGATTCTACCCGAAAATAATTGTGTAGATCGCTGTTGCGTTGCGAAGTACATTATTCTGAAAGCTTTGAATGATGTTTCTATTACTTTGACTGGAACAGACCTAAAGCTGGAGCCAGTCCATACTGAGTTTAAGGACTTTTTGATAATGCAGTAGCTTATTATAGGTTGTCATTGGGGAAAATCATTCCATTAGCCTAAAAAAATTTTGTTGTATTTGAGATTGAGTTCCTCTTTTCCTCTTTGCCATGAGTTTTCCAGAATTTTTCAAAATCCTCTTTTTGGAGCTTTTTGATTTCGATATTGACGGCATTAACAATCTCTACATTAGATGTGAAAATTTTTCCCCTTAAATTTTTTTTATTTTCGGAAACAATCAAAAGTCACACGGCGCTAAATCCGGAGAATAAGGTGCTGGGCGAATTTTATTGATGCCCGAGAGCGCAGAAAGTTGTTGGTTTTTTCAGCAGTGTGCGCAGGCGTATTGTCGTGGTGCAAAGATTAGCGGCGCAGCTTCTCTTTTTGTCGGTGTCCTAGTAAATTTTGGAAAACTTGTGGTAAGCGAGTTTCAGTATACCAATTATCAGTCACTGCCTGACCAGTTTAAGTGGGATGACGGCGACCATTTTCGCCCTGGTGAAGTACATCGACATCATAACTTTTGTCGCTGACTTTTGTTGTTTGGCCTTTATTGGAGGATTTGCACCTTCTGGGCTCCATACCATGGACTGCTGTTTGGTTTCCGGGTCGTACTTGTAAAACCAAGATTCATCACCTATAACGATATTATTGAAGCAGCTTGGCTCTCCATTTTCAAGCTTATCCAGGAAATATTGAGCAAAACGAACACGGGCCTCTTGTTGCTCTCCATTCAAAATTGTGGGAACCCATCGAACTAACTTCTTCGAATATTTCAGGTGATAATTTCAAATTCGTTACACAGCCATGGCGTTCAAACCCCGTTCATCCGCTATCATCTCCTGTGTCATCCTGCCATCTTCGTCAATTTCAGCCTTCACCAGGGCCACATTTGTATCTTCGGTCGAGGTTTTGGGCCGATTTTCACGAGACTCGTCCTCCACAGAAAAATGGCCTGTCTGGAATCTTCGAAACCACTTTGAAATAGTAACAAGAGATGGTGCATTTATTCCGTATACATTTTGGCATTCGTGCAGAATTTTGACTGGTGTGAGTTGACGTCGAAATCCGAAGAGAATGGCAAAACGAATTTCTTCCTGTGTTGGCGGTGGAACTTCAACCGAGCTTACGTCACTAATTTTGCTCTTTCTCGTCTCCATTTTTACCTATTGCTTTGAAATTTGGAAATAAATATTCTTAGATTATAGGCTACAGAAACGCATCTTTTTTGTTAGTCCCTACGTATGTACAGCTTCTGCTATGACCTATAGCAGAAGCATACTGCCAAAGATATTGCAGCTAAGGATAGTATAGCTATATATATATATACATAATTTGAAAAGTTTGGGGAACGAACCTATTCTTCCAATCTGATCTGGACTCCATGTTGATCATATAAGTACATTTGCGCGAAATATTAATTTGAATAACTGTTTCTTTCTTTTCGTATTGTTTTTTTCTGCTGATCAAATAATTCATTTTTGCTAATCATTTTCCTTTTCTGCAGGTTTGTTTTTTTTATTTTCTGTTGATCAACAAGCTATTTTCTGCTGATCAAAAGATTACATTTTGCTGATTGGAAAACGATTTTTTTCCAGACGGATCTATTCCTCGATATTTTTTTTTATGCGTTTCTATCTTTCTATTTAATTATTTAGCTATGTATATGAGCTATCAATACACTATTCCAAATTAATAACCAAAATATTTCTATTAGACGTGTATTGGAGACGTTTTTTGAAGACTTTTGCAACTTCATTTCGTATATCTTAGTAATATATCCGATTTTCAAACGGGACAGTCCACTCATCAAACGAAATCAACCAAATTGAATAAGAATTAGTTAATTGATTCTTTAGTTAGACACATTAGGAGGACCATTTTTTAAGATTTTTGAGAATCAATTGATCAAACTAACCAGCCAAATATTATCAAAATTAATCAAATGATTCTTTCTTGAGATAGGCGTGTAGGAAAGAATTAATTGATAATGACAATATTTGATGGCGCCCTATTTCCCACCCCCACTAGCTAATTATTATTAAGTACGACCATATACATACCACACCGGACATAGGAACCAAATCCAATTGAAATCTTATGGCGGTTTTTGAATTGAAAGAAAAAAAAAATATTTGGTTTTAACTGGGATGGAAGGTTCGATTTTTTGACATGTATAACGATTGAGCAGACTTACTTCAGCTCTATTCGATTTTGATGATTTGCAGAAAAACGCGCATTCGCATCTCTCATATCGTACCCGTACTTCAAAAGATGCAAAGAAAATTTTTGAACATTTTTCTTGTTGCGTACCAGAATGGTATAAAACGAAACACAAATGGTTTCAACACAGTGTTTGTCTGTCTACTCTGTCCGTCAGTATAGTATATTCTTGTAACTTTTGAACCATTAAACAATTTTGCAAAAAAAAATATTTAGGGCGCATAATGGGCCTCAAGAACAAAAAAACATTTTCTACCACAAAATACAGCATATTGAATGAAAGCCAGAGTTCTAGGGAGTTCGAATATGTAAAAATATTTTTTTTTTTTTATTGTTGAACATAAACCTCAAAAATTGAAGCAAAACCGAGTCCTTCCTTTCTCTCGAACTTGAAAACCTGTAAAAAATTTATAGTTTGTAGATCGTTAGAAGCTTGCTCGAAAAATATAAAAATTTCCTTGCATAAACCATTTGAAAACCGTGAAAATTTAGTTCAGCGATCAGACTAATTTTTGGTGGAATGACTACAATGAATAGGCACGCACACTCTAATTGCAAATACGCATCCACAGAAACGTCGTACAGTGCGCACCGAAGAAGCTGTTGCTGCTGTGGAGCGTAGTATTGAGGAGTACCCGAATGTGTCGATTCGCCATCGTGCACATCATTTGAAATTGTGTCCATCCATTTTATGGAAGATTTTGCGAAAACATCTTGGTTTACGAGCTTACGAGATCCAGTTCATGCAAGAATTGAAGCCGCTTGACTATCGTATGCGTAGTACTTTCGGTGATTGCTCTAGATCCTCATTTTAACCACAAAGGCTCATTTTTGGTAGGATAATTATGTACGTGCAAAATTGCCGCATTTGAAGTGAAGAAAATCTTCAAGCTATTATTGAGACGCCGTTATATCCAAAAAAGTCACTGTTTGGTGTGCCCATAAAGGGCTGGTGGAATCATTGGTCCATATTTCTTCAAAAGTGATTCCGGCCAGAACGTTACAGTTATAGATTCATGATTACTGACTTTTTCGTTCCCTACTTGAATGATATGAATGTAAAAGAGCTGTGGTTTCACCAAGATGGTGCAACATGCCACACAGCGCACTCCATAATCAATTTATTGAAGGAAACCCTTGGATTATTTTCGCTATTCTACACTGATAAACCAGAGAAAATGGACTACTTGGAACCCAAAATTCGCCGCATTATTGCCTATATACGACCCCAGCTGCTCGAAAAATGGACTTCCAGGTTGCGCTTTATTCGAGCCAGGCGCAGCGCCCGTATGCCCAAAGTTATATTTAAATACTAATGGCATAAAATTATTTTTCGAATAAAGTCAATATCATGGTCATTGCTATAATTTTTATGTATTCTAATCCATTTTAAAGTTTTATACCTCTAAATAAAACACCCTTTATGTACGAAAGATGATTCAAACATTTTGAAAATTCGTCCTCGTCTCTACAACCACTTAATCCGATCTATCTCCTTTCCAGGTGAGACAACTGCCGTATCAATTAGCCGAGTTCTGTTCAGGCATTTGTGAGTTAAGCGGCCAATTAATATGATTTAGACAGAACAAAAAGTGTTTTCTTTTGACCTGAAATAGAAAGATCAAATAACAGTTTTACAACTGAAACCAACAATTTGTCTGCTTTCTGAAATGATCACATAGTTTGCAAACTTTGCAGAGTCACATTTTATATGTGGAGGACATTGTCTTTATGGCGGATGAAGGCATTTTGCTTGGAAAGAAAGACTGCCCATCTCAAAGGAGGACACATGGCAAGCCTAATTGTCATAGAACTCATTTCTCCGGATACTACATTATTCAAGTTTCGTCAACAGCAAAACTAATGGATGAATATCCTACCCGTTTACGAGTACTAATTTGATGTGAACAACAAACTCACACTAGATGTGGGAGTTAGACCACTTTTGTATGTACGTATACGAGGTTAAGGGGGAACTGAAATAAATGTGTTCTGTTTGCTGGTGACAGATTGCATTGTAAATAAGAGCACAACCAGACAAACTGTGGTCCATGTACATACGAACTGCTGGTATATGACAAAGATCCCTGCCACATCAAATGTTGGTACCAAACCAATGACATCCCTATTCAACGGGAACGGAAGCGAGAAATTGGTGCACTACAATGTTTGCTGTCAGAATGCATAACAATGTATGTTGTGGACAGTTCTCCAAGTGAATGGCTTTTTTAGTGACTGGTGGCAACTCTCTCTCTTCGACGACTTTAATTTGAGTTTCCCCGACCTAGTTTTGTAAATAAAAAAAGAAATAAATTCCAAGTTTTAAGTTTGGACGGAAGATTGGAATTCATTTTGATTTTATTTTCTCGGAATGGCGGTAGTCGTACTTCAACTTTAGTGATTCCAAGAACACAGATGCTATAAAAACAACTTTTTTTTCGATTTTCACTTGTTTACTTATTAGGAATGTGAAATGGTCAGGGCAAAGTTGTTAAATTCGTGTTATACTTCCTGGAAAAGTTTTAGTAGAAGGATTGATTTCCTATGTGTCTGAAGAATATATGAGTGAATATCTACCAACTTCTGCAACGAAGATTTTCGGAAAACCCTGTAGCATGATAATATCGGTAGTCCAAGTTGATTTGTCGGTAAAGAGCATAACAAAAAGTAAAAATCCGTCTGAAATGAATGCTATCCTACCCTAAGACTGAAGACTGTTGTCAAGAGTAGATGTGTTTCTTAAAGTGTCGTGGGGCCCGAATTCTTTAATTTACTTTTAATCTTCCAAACAGTCAGTCAACTACATATATAAAAATGAATTGCCCGGTTTGCAAAGACAAAATAGATCGCAACGATGCATCAAAAATACAGTGCGGTGATTGTAAAAGTCTGTTTCAAGGTTCGTGTGCTAATATTCAACCGGCAGATATTGAATATCTAACAACCAACAATCTTGCACATCGTTGCGACAAGTGTTCTGTTTTGTGCCGCAAATCTCTTCAACAGCCATTCCGATACCATCTATCGCACAACACTACTTTCACTTTCACACACAACCCCTTATCAAAAAAAGTAAATCAAAAACACAAATTGAGAAAAAAGTGATGGAAACATCCATTGAATAGTTGCTTAAAAAGTCGTTTTAAAAAGCTTTGCAAAAATGTGAATAAAGAAGTTATAATCGCTCGGGATAGGTATTTTCACTCCAAATTACAAATGGCAAGTGGGAATCTAAAGAAAGAGTGGCAAGTCTCGAAAAGTTTGTCCTAACTCAGATCCCATCATACTAAAAAACGGTAGTATTTATATTTCGAATCCTTTAGATATAGCAAATGAATTTAGCAATTACTTTGCTTCTATTTCAGGTAGCCCGGAAACTTCTTGTAATTGCTGCCTAGCCTGGTACTCTAGGCAATGACTACAGGAACAGTTTCGTTTTTGAATCGATTACAGGATTTGAATTGCTAAAAATAATAAATTCTCTACCAAATTCTAATTCACATGGTAATGATGAGATATCGAATTTGATTCTAAAGAAAATTGGGCCCAACTTGGTAGATATTTTGCCCTACCTTTTTAATTTCAGTATTATGTCTGGTACTTTTTCCGCTGAACTGAAATACGCTGTAGTGGTTCCATTATTTAAAAAGGGTAACAAGACAGACAAAACCAATTATAGGCCAATTTCGTTGTTGTCTTCGATTTCCAAAGTTTTTGAAAAAGTAGTTAAAACAAGAATTTTAGCCTATCTTAATCACATAGATTTTTTAGTCCCATGCAGTTTGGTTTCAGAGCTGGTCTTTCCACTGAAGATGCCCTATTGGATTTTTGCTCTATTTTGTATAAAGGTTTAGATAACAAACACTTTTGCGCGGGCCTTTTTGACATTACTAAGGCATTTGATATGATTAATCATATAATTCTCCTAGATAAATTATATAAGGCCGGATTAGGATTCATATGGTTTGTGTCTTATCTTAACGATAGGATACAATATGTAAAAATTGGAAGCAATATAAGCAGTCTAAAAACAAATAACATAGGAGTGCCCCAAGGTTCTGTACTTGGTCCAATTTTATTCCTAATATATATAAATTTCCTATTTACTCTTCCATTCTTGGGTAAAACTAAAGCATTTGCCGACGACCTTGGAATTGCATATTGTTCAGTCAGTCCATTAGATTTAATAGCCAACATAAACCATGATGTATTTTTACTAAGATGCTGGCTTGCGGAACACAGGCTTATAGTTAGTAGCAAAACTAAATTAATGTATTTCAGTCTTACTTGGCAGGAGTACCCTGACTCAGATATAATATTCCATTCCCATGATTGTGAAAGCAATGACCTGTTAAACAACCGATACAGTTTCCAAAATGGTCTAACTTTCAATAGAAGCGCTGACTGCAGTATTAACTGCTTCAAAATTGAAAGTGTAGATAGTTTTAAATATCTTGGTGTTACTATTGACCAAAATTTGAACTGGTCTAAGCACATTTCTTTTTTGAAAAAATATCTTCTTTCTTCTACTCGTTGTCTTTTTCGCCTTAGGAAGTTCCGCTCTTCTAGCACTTTGAAAATGGTCTATTATGGATTATTCCATTCGAGATTTCAATATTGAGTTGGGGTGGCGCTTATTTTAGTAAGCTACAACAACTGACTGTCACTCAAAAATCTGCTATACGAATAGTTTGTAGCTTGCGCCGTTCAGCACACACTATGGACCTGTTTAGGACCTTGAAAATTCTTCCCTTGCGACATTTGTTTTATTTTAAAGTTCTGAAGGTCTTTTTCATGAGAGGCGGGTATTTGGAAAGTCCGATTTCTGACTTATGCAGCTTACGTAGCTATTCAAATTTTGTTGTAAATATTCCCGTTTTTCGTACTACAAGTTATAGAAACTTTTACTCCATTGTCTCAAGAAGCAACGAATTCATTGGTTTTAACGATCACGAAATCGAGTATCTGTTGTGCTACACAGCATAAAAAAAAAGATGATTTGCCCATTTGCTTTATTTGGTTTATTAGTATATACCTATATGTAGCTATAATTTTATTTGAATTTATCCTTTTTTAATTTTTTAATTTTTTAATTGTTAAAGATTACTTTCCTTTCCACAATTGCTGAATTTTGTTTTATATAAATCTTAACTTATTATTATCTCTATTCTTTTCTTTTTATCTATCTTTGTACACCCCACACAAAGTTTATATTTTTAAATGTGGCTTCACCTCTATTTTTATTAAATACCGATACCACTAACTGTTCTGTATGTATTAACTCATTGAAATATTGTATGTAAAATTGTAAACTAACTTTTTATGCATATATGAATAAAGAAAAAAATGAATTGAATTGAATATCACACTAACAAAGTCTCAATAAAGTTGGCGACGGTTTATCGCAGAGAGAAATGAAGGGGAGAGATATTCAACTTCGGCAGATATTCTCTTTCGATCTACAAACTATTTACCACACCCCCAACATCTTAGCCATAATGCCAAAATGCCTATTTGTAAAAAAAATTTTTGAAAGAGAATTGGAATTAGAACCGAAAGTGACATATTGGTTCTACACTGGTTATACAGTGGAAAGCTTTGGAGATAAAACATATTTCAATATAACTAGAGCGGCTTCAACATCTAATAATGATACTCAAATTTTGACCACCTTTTCGCAAAGAGCGTCGTTTACAAAACACTGCTAAGACTTAAAGAGTCAAACAGTTTTAAGTTTATACCTTTTGGGCATGATAACGATATCAATATTATCGTAAGCCAATAACCCTGTTTGACCGAAACTTTTCAATTAAAATTACCTCTAGAGGCTATTGGAAACAATTCAAAGCTGAAGCAAAAGCTTTAATATCTATACCGACGGTTCGAAACAGAACGAAGGCGTAGGCGCTGGAGTCTTCAATCCAAAATCAAACTACTAGCATTGCTTTAAACTGCCAGATAACTCTAACCTCTTTCAGGCTGAACTTCTGGCAATTCAATAAGTAGCAGAAAATTTAATGAATTGCAAGGCTGGCACACGCATCGATATTTATGTAGACAGTCAGGCTGCACTCAAAGCACTGAAAAGTAACACAATGAAATTGCACACGGTTTTAAACTGCTATAATAATAACTCAGTCGTAAAACTATTCAGAGTAGAATGCAATCTATGTATTACTTGTCATTATTACCGAACACTGTCTTATCGGAAGTCATGCTCGTAGATTAAGATTAGTCTAGATGATCACTTCTAGAAGCCACAATGATCTGGAGACGATAGAAAAACAGGAGAACTTATTGTACGTATGTCTTGAACTGGCCAATATGAGGCACAGTTTACTAGGACAATCCTATTTTAATTCACTCAAAGGAGTCGCAAATTTAAAACTTCATTAAATTAACTTGTAAAAGAGACAGAATCATTCTGTTTGAATAAAATAACAACAGAAAATAATTGACTCTGAAGTGTCATGATATCACTATGGCCCTAGACTGGTCTAAGCGAGGCTTAGCCGCTACCCTGACCTAACCTAACCTTACCCACATCTAGTCCTGCGATTGTGTATTATGCTAAATGAAAAAGGCTTCCATTTGAAAAAGAAACGAGAAACTAAAGGAACTTTTTCTTTTATTAAAGTCATTATTCTCTTTTTTTTACAAAAATGTATTAACAAAGATTTCATGTACATGTTTATAAACAGTAGGGAATAGAATAGATATGTAGTGACATTTTTATTTTGCTAATAAAAGCGAAAAATAGTATTAAATGCCACTTTAGAAATAAAATTCATTAATTGTGGGAAGTTAATAATAAAATACCCACAAAATAAAAATAAATGTACATAATAAATGAAAATAATGGAACTCAAGTGCCTGTGCGATTTTTTTGAATGTTGAAATAAACAATTATACAAGAAAAGCGAGCAATATTTCAATCTCATTATGATAGAAATGAAGAAGCCTTGATTTAATTTTTTTTAAGAAATTTCTGACGAGTGTTTATGGATCTTATATCGAAAGGAAGACGATTAAAAAGCTTACAAGATACAACTGTGTAGAAGTTTCTGTAGTGAGTACTACGAAAAGTTGTAATTTCAACAACAGTGCTACGTAGATTCTCATAAAAAATATCTTAGAAACTATAAAAAAGATTAAATGTCTTATTGGTAGTATTTTTTAGGACGTAAACAACACCAAAGAATGGGTCAGACGGTGAGCATTACTAATTCTTCTTAAGGCACACTTCTGCAAGACGACGATTGGCTTTAGATTGATGATGTAATAACCACCCCAACAACTTATTCCATATTGTAGTTTTGAATGGAAAATTCCATGATAGACGGTTTTAAGGGTTCTGATTGAACAACACTTTTTGAGGCGATAAAAACACCGAACGGAAGAACGAAAGTATTGTTTCAATATCGAAAAGTTTTCTGCCCAACTCGTATTTTAGTATAAAGTTATACCGAGATTTGATTTAAGTGATTTATAAGAATAAAAGAAAGAACATCATACCTTGAAGGAAACCGAGGGTAGCATAAGTGCAACCACAAATAAAAATCAAGAGTGTAGTGACGTATATTAAAAGAAGACCACAGACTAACGAAAAACTTTTACATAATCAAGTCATGCTTCGCAAACAACAGCCACTGTTGGTAATAAATGATGTGAGAAATCGCTGGAATTCAACTTTCTGCATGATAAAGCATTTTATAACATTAGGGGAAGCACTCAGAATAAATTTTGGATAATTTAAATGTCATTCGCATTCAAACGTTGACTGAACAAAGGTGGTGTCAAGGAAATTTGTAATTTAGTATGCACTCTTAAGAGGACCACAAGAGAAATGAGCAATTTTAAGATATTCCCACCGTAAGTAAAATTAACTACTAAAAAGCACTGAAAGAGTTATTAATTAAGGAAAAGCCAAAAATGTGCACAGAAATTAAGATAGAGGTTGAAAAATCGCTGTACTACTGTATACTACATATTGAGCTTCCAGTCGTGAATGACAATACATTGGCCAGACCATGACAAGATGGTACTAGCTCCGGAACGGATCTCTAAAAGTCTTTGTAAAATCATCCATGGGGAGATATCGCTGCAAATTAGTTAAATTTTTCTTTAGAAATTTCTCCGTCGGAAACACTAAGGGATTCAACACGGTGTCTGTATGTCCGTCTGTCCCTGTGTCTGTCAGACGCTTGTAACTTTTGAACCGTTTTACGTAGAGAACTGAATTTTTGCACAAAAATATTACGGGATAGACCAAAAATTGTGGGACTTTTGAGGGTATAATGTACACCAAGACAATATGTTCACACCCCGTCAGGCCACATATCAATTTAAAACTGAACTTCGAAAGAGTCCAACAATATAAAAAATAATCTCGCCCTCCCTCTGTCTCTGAAACTATTAATGCGAACAATTTGAAAAAATTCATGTATGATAAATCCATTCAGGAGTTCTTGTGTTAAGCGGCTAACAAAAATGAATTTTTAGACGAAATGACCTACGTATCAGGATATGTACATAACACACATTTCTATTATTCCTGTTTAACTTAACGACTTACGAGCAATATCTTAAATATGACGCATTAAAATCGTGATCGCTAAAAAAAAAAAAAAATAGAAAAATAATTGCATTTCTCGTGGCACAATCGGAAAATACAGAATATTCGACTACCTCCAGAAATATATACTAAAAGCACACAGCTGGTACGATACCATGATATGATAATATAACCCCTGCCCTGATGCATAGCAATACAATGACAATGTTGCCAAAACAAGAGCCGATTAAGTTCTTTCAAATTTCGATGGTTTTCGACAAAATCCTATTTTTCCCATTTTGTTTCTTTGGACATTCAGCTTTTTCAGTCCTATGAAAATAGCTTTTACTATTTCCTGAGATTGCTGTGAACTAGTGTGGTAGTCGTATATCAAATACAATCTTCGAGTTTCAATACTACGTTTGGAAAGTAGTGTACCAAGTTTAAAAGTGGTTTGCGGCGGTGTGCAGGGTCATCGTAGTTCATCATAGCCACGTGTCGATACTCAGAAAGGAACCTAGGAGTCTCACTGTCAATAAACTATCAAACATCGGTCAAATCGGTGAATGTATACGTCGTTACGTAAGACTGTGTATTTGGCACTATTTTGGTAGACCTACCAACAACTTGCACACTTTTACGCGACGATTTACTGATGAGACAATTTGGCCCCAGATTGATAATATTTCGATCGAGTCACAGCACTCCTCAGGAATCCAAACCACTACCTACGTAGTACATGGTGTTGATATTCCCGTACACAACGAAGTCAAAGAAGTACATACTATGAGAAAATTTAGCATAGAATAGTTATATTGCTACAATCACAAGAGACTGCCAGAATCTTTGTTGATAGATAAAGAATCGTATAAATCGATGGTGTGTCCTCTGATATCTTTGCTTTAAATGCTGCAGTGCCTCATATCAATGACCTGTTGGACTCGGTAAATAATACGATTTTTATTTTTCGTCCGTCCATGAATGCAAATCTAAAGGAAATCTTGTAGTACGGAAAAGCTAACTTTGTTGACTTCAATATACAAAAAACTCAATTTATCAGCTTTTGAAATAAGAATACTATTGTAGCACAGCTTCAAATGGACAACCAAATTGGAAAAAATCAATGAGATTTTCTTGTTGCCCACTCTTATGTAATATGGTACGACCATATATCCAACAGCGGCTTCTATTAACACGTTCAGCTACCTGTTTAGAGCAAAGAAATATTTCACTTCGACGCAACTTCTCTTCCTTCAGAGGGCACACAGGTTGTAACGCGGTTTCAGTGTTGGGCTCAAAACATGTTCTTTATCTACTCGAAGACATAGAGAGACAAGTAGTTCGCTTAATAGAAGACTCCGCACTAATATTCAATCTCCAATCATTGTATCATCGAAGGCAGGTAGCAGACTAATGTCTATTGTAAAAGACCTCGGTAAAATGATCCCTTGAAATCCCACATTTGAGCGTTCTACTAGGCAAGAGTCTAGGTCCCATAACCATATTTCTCCTTTTCCTTCCTTTTGTTACAATACAGTAAATTAGACTTTGGAATTCACTCCTAGAAGACATATATTTTTAGAAGCTTTTAATTTTCAACTATGCAAGGGCATAATCAAATGATATTTCGGGTCGCTGTCTCAGCTTTATAGGTTCGCGTCTATAAAAAAAAGGCCCCGAAAATGAGATACTATTTTTAAGTAAAATAAGTCTCTATTTTAAAAATTGCTCCAAAAATGCATCAAAACATAATAAATATTTGTCAGTAATTTAGTTTTGAAAATGCCCAAAAATAAACATTTAGGCACCTGTACGGCAAGTACAGTGGTTGTCTAATAAAACGAATCCTAAGAGTCTTAAGACTTAAGACGAGCACATTCCGATTGAACAAATTGGCTTTCGAACTCGTCGCAGCTGCACCTATCAGGTACTTTCTTTAACGACCCACATCGAAGCAGGGTTTGAAAAACTGTTCAAGACATTAGTAGCGTTTATCGATATTATACGTAGCAACTTGTGATACAGTATGGAGACGTGGCCTACTCTATAAGCACTTAAAGATTATATCCTGTCGCAAAAAAGCTGAACTGGTGAGCAATATGTTATCAAACCGGAAGTACCAAGTCTTCCTCACGTAGTTTACGTTCGGCAGGAACTTCCAATACAGCTCTGTCTCATCGGCATTGTATATTGCATCTTGGCAAAGTTGATGCTCTTCAATAACTTGCCCCAATATTCCGTGGAATGCACAAGCTCAACCTGCCTAGATAACATTTTTCCTGATTCTTTCAATAGGCTAACTCCAAATCTTTTTTGAACTTGGTAAACCATCTGTCGTTGGCTAGGAAGCTTCCTTTATAGCGATTTTTTTTTTTTAGTTCTTTGTTTTCAAAATCCTGCCGCTTTTGAAAAAATGTGGTTCTCCCACTTTCTCTCTTTTCATTTGCGGATGCTCCCATTTTTCAGTGAACATGCCCATTTCAGATTTTTACTAAACTTCCTTTCCATACATCTGACTATGCACACGCTTGACTTTGAAATGTTATATTTTATTATGAAATTGTCTTTCGGCTGACTACAGCTTTACAATCTTCAATAACTTTAACCTTTTTAACTGAAGAAATACGTTTCCGTATGAAAGACATTTTCGACTTCGTTATATAAAGATGCTAGTGTATTGAAGAGGTGTGTTCGTCATATTGGACGGAGATGGATTGGAGATTTTTATCAAATTTGACATTGCTGTAACAGAGAATCTAAAAAAGTTGATCTACCAATTCTGTCTGTATGTCCCATCGACTGCTGCCTTTACGACTGGACGAATTTTCTTCAACCTTCATATCTGCGATCGGTGGGTTCACAATTCGATGCGAAATCGAAATTTTCATTCTAACATCAAAATGAACGTTACTTTACTAATAGCCGATTTTGAAAAAAAACAGAATTTCTCGAACGTAACGAACGATTTTGATCAAATTTGATATTTGAGTTATGGTGGATTTATGTTATCAGATGACGTACCAGGACTCTCGGCTGTCGATCAATCGATTTAGCATATACAAATTAATAATTAAATATTATTTAATACTCGTATGTGCTTAAATTTAAAATTTTAATAATAATTAAAATTAAATTTGAGTAATTTGCAATTAAACAACATTAGGTGCGATCCAGTAATGCACTTTTTTTTAATTTTTTTAGGTTCGAAAGAATCGTTATTTTCTGCTGATCAAATAATTAATTTTTGCTGAGGAAAATTAATTTAAGTTCATCTCTTGTTTTTTTAGCTAATCATTTCATTTTTCTACTGATCTCCTTTTTATTGTCTGCTGATTAAACGATTTTTTTCTGCTGGTTTAAACTATTTTTAGCGGACTGGAAAACGATTTCCTTGTGGATGATTTATTTATCTGCTGGTTATTTTTGTTTACTAAAATATTTTATTGGTCGTTCGATTATTAATCTACAATCGTTTATTAATATCATTCTGGTGGCGGCAGTAGTTAAAACTGAATTTCGTCTCAATTTGTGTAAATTATTCTAAAAAGTCATTCATCAATATAGGGCCAATTTTTTCCATTTCCATTTATTCAAGATTTATTTTTATATCTGAAATTATATATAAGACCTTAAAAACACGTTCGTTTCAAAGTTTCATCAATGTTTTTCACGGAGCCTCTTCTCTTCTAAGAGAGGATTATGCAAAAAAAAATTCAAGTTTAACAAACCTGCAGGAGCCGACGTTTTAATTTCCAAACTATATAAAGCAGCTGGGTGGGGTTGTTTTGGTTCGAAATATGCCCGATGAATGGGACCTTAGCATCGTTTGCCGAATCTACAAGAATTATAGGGATACGCAAAAAGCGAGTTATAACCCTTGGAGTTGGTGTTGGTTGCTCTGTTGCAAGAATCGTCGCATTGGCGTACTTGTATATATTGGCGTACTATATATAATATATATATATATAAGCAGAACGTTTTCACGTTTATGATACATAGGGAGTGGAATAATATCATTGTTCAGACCTGCAAAAGCAGCCATTTATGTATATCTTTCTGTGATCATCGCATTACTCGTAACCCCATTCACCCCAGTTGGAGTAAAAAAAACATGTCACGCCCTATAAACTGTAAATTAAAAAAAAACAAAAACCAAACTTACTAACCCCTGTTTGATGTTTCTTTGAGACAAAAAGCAACTGAGGAAAATTTATGTAGACCCCCTTAGCATCGCAGGAGCATGTTGTAAAGCTACGTCAACATAGAATGGTTTGAGTTAATTGCCTAAGATGACTAGGAGATGGAGAGCAAACGAACCATGCGCCATCCCGGAGAGTCTTCGCATCTACCTCTTAGGACCGAACGTAAGCAAGATCGTACCTAAGGTGGTGCAGACAAGTGTTTTAACTTGGCGAGCAAAACGGAAGGCGGAAAGCTAAAGAACAATATGGCTAGACAGATTTATTGGTTGAGACCTCCATCTACAATGAACTGTAGCGCCATCTTAAGTAAAGTAAAGCATTTCTGTTTATAATCGAGCAGATACTTAAACTGAGATCCAAGTGCTTTCTTGTAAACCCCATGTGTTGCAATATTTAATCATATTCAATATAAAATTAATATAAAATTAAACTCGACACAAAGTAAGTTCCTACGTTAGTACTACTACCCTCAAATCTGTTTAAAATTCATGTCAAGTTCATTTTACAGAAGGTAAATAATTTTACAATTCCTATTATCAGAATGCGATATCACCGCACCACCATTCATCTCATATAATATTCGACATATAAATTCTAAATCAACACTGTATCTCATTGTCAGGTCACAAAAAATCATTTTGTTTACCAGGAGCACAAGGCAAGGCACACAATGTGGTATGTCGCCTGCCGAGAAATGACAACACGATAATAAAATAGGCATCATAAAAGACTGCTCGTTCATATTTATGTGTGCTTGTCGCTTATACTACATCACATTATGAGTTGCGGCATACTCGTATACATGGGTGACAGAGGCACATACACTTTTCAGATGAAATCGACCCAATTGCCACTCATCTTGAAAAAATCGGTTGGCATACGTTTCTCTGAAGAGGCGCACAAGGTCATCTATTAACTTCTTTATCCATTTGATAAACGTAAAGACACACAAACGTAAAGTCTCCACGTCTCAGAACGGAAGTAGGGAATCAGAGGCTGGATCTGCCCGTATTATACCCGTGGCGATCTCGGTCGGACAATTATATCGATTTTTATTTCATATCATTATACTGTTAATGCTGTAGTTTATTGGTGGTCTAACGAAGCGGAATAAATATGCTCACTGATGTGACAACGTCAACATATAGTACGAGTCCTTTCGAGATGGTTCGTTGGATGCGAAGGCGGAAATGTTGTCTTTTCCGGTTCAAGAGAATCTGTAACGCGAAACAAATTTATTTCTCCGGGGATAATTAAGAAAGGCCTCGTTCTCTTCATTTCCTCGCTAAGTGCTGGTGGTGGTAGGTAGGTTAGATAGGTACACAGGTACTGTTCCTTTTTTGTTTTACTGTACGAGTGGTTCGGGTTTTGTGGAATAACATGCTCCTGGTGGTATTTTAAATTGATGCGAGAAAGCAAGTTAGATTTTATGAAGCATTGAAAGCAAATCGTGACTTCCAATAATGAGAAATAATTTATAAGCTTTTTGTGTTTTTTATGCGGTACTTCCGACTGTTAGTCTCAGTGGTATGTATAAATGCGTTGATAAAATACACTCAACCGGATGTTTTTAAGTTAAGTGTACTAATAAAGTTTACTGGGGACTCTGCAATATTAATTTACTTTGATCTCGGGGCTTGGGTAGTCAGCGATGAAGAAAGCATCACGCACTGAGGTGGCTATTTAAATTGAAAGGCGATTTGGATCTTCGTTGAACGTTTGTTTGAAATTGTTCCTTCTTTTTTTTTAATATTTTCTTTTCAATTTAAATATGAAAATTTATTATATTATAAATTATTGTAAATTCTGTAATATTTGTGTGTACTTATATTAAACATATATGTATAATATACATATTTATCGCTTTTCTTTATTATTTTTATTATTTTATTTTATTTTTTTGTTGCTTCTCAAATTTGAGGTTTTTGCGGTTGTTTTCCTCAAAGTATTTTTTCTTATTCCAACATTTCCTTTAAAAGTATTTAACATTAAATTTACCAAATCTCTGTATCTTGAATTGTGTAAATTGTGCTATAACACATTGTAAATTATAAACCAAATAATTTATTATTTTATTTTATTTCTTTATTTCATATCAAGAAACTTAAACATAAAGTACAATGCAATCATGTTAATTAGCTTTAAGGTTTTTGAATGAAATAGCTTTGTACAATCTATTGTCTAAAAAATGACAAGAGGCGAATGTACCTAATGGTTATATAAAAATGAAATATAAAAAAAAAAAACTATTGATGGGGAAAACAAAAGTCAGGAATCATTTCAAAAAGAAAAGTTACATACAGTATTTAAAAAAAAAAGAAAAAGAAAAAGGAAGAAAAAGAAAGAAAAGAAACATCAAATTTGTTACATCAATGGTGTTAAAAAAGCATCTATTTCAGAATGGCTAAATGAGACAAGCCATTTCTTTATACTATTTAAGAATACTGTTTTCACTCTCTCACACCTAAGTTTTTCTGGCAAATTATTAAACAAACGAGGAGCAGTAACATAATAAAAGCGTGAAAAATGTGTTTTGTGGATTGTTGGAACATTTACGAAGTTTCTGGTATTGACTCGCAAGTTATGACTATCGTGAATTCTAACATCATAGTACCCGGAATTTTCAAAAAATATCTTTAAAACTTTGTAGCAGTACAGGTGCCTTAAAGGAAGAAGTTCGAGACACTTGAACAACTCAAAACTGGGTGTTCTGCGATTGACTCTACACATAATTCTTACAGCATGCTTCTGTTTAATCAGCAGTGGTTCTATAGTATTAAAATAAGTGCCACCCCAGCAGGAAATTCCATACTGCAGTTTTGATTTTAAAATACCATTATAAACCAATTTTAAAATTGGTAGTTTGCAGTACATGCTAAGGTGGAATAATTGCCTTACAATTCCATTTAAATACCGTTTCAAATATGACGTATGGTCTTTCCAACTAAACTTATGGTCCAATATAATACCTAGGTATTTAAAGCTGTTAACACGCTCAATTAAAAAGCAACCGTCACTACAGCTTACCAGACTATCAAATGATATTTGCCCATGTGAATCTCCCAAACTAAATCGACAACAGCTTGGTGAGTGATAATATAAAGGCAACTCTTCGCATACATCACCCTTGATATTAAATACCATAAATTTCGTTTTGTTGCTGATGATTAGTTTATGAGACTTGAACCAACGTCGTAGTATATCTAGGTCATAATTAACATCGGCAAACATATCAAGAAAGCTCTTATTGGAATAGGAAAGAGCAGTATCATCAGCAAATGCCGTGATTCTGCCCTTAAAAGGTTGAATAAAGAGCGAGTTAACATAAATTAAAAATAGTATCGGGCCCAAGACTGATCCCTGAGGAACGCCTATATTTAAATAATTTTGTGAGCTAAAAACATTTTTGACCTTTACCACTTGCTTACGATTTGTTAAATAAGAGGCAAACCAGTCATGAATAAATCCTCTGAAGCCTGCATTAAATAATTTATTTAATAACAGAGTATGGTTCACCATATCAAAAGCCTTTGTAATGTCAATAAATAAAGTAGAAGAAATTTGAGAAGCATTCAAACTGTTATATATTTCCCCAGATAATTTTAGCAAAGCACTTTCAGTTGATCTACCGCTTCTAAAACCAAACTGGGAATCATTAAAGAAATTAGTTTTGTCTAAGAATGATAATATTCTAGATTTAATTCCTTTTTCAATAATCTTAGAAAAAACGGATAAGATGGAAATTGGACGATAATTATTTAATGACATTGTATCACCTTTTTTATGCAGTGGTAACACTACAGCTGTTTTCAGAGACTCAGGAAAAACACCCTCTAGGACACAAAAGTTAAAAATAAAACATAAAACATCAGAAATATGAAACGCAATATTTTTTAATATGAAACTTGAAATATTATCAAAAGACGACGAATTAGATGTTTTAAGTGACATCATCATTTTATAAACTTCAATCGATGTAAACTGGTCAAAGAAAAAGCTCTCTGGTTGAATACTGCTTTGTATTAAACTGTTGTCACAGTGACTGTCACTTGAAACACTGTTACAAGAACCAACATAAGCAAAAAAATTATTAAATAAATTAGCAACTTCTATAGGCTCAGACACAGTTAAATTATTATTTGAAATACTTATATCTGTATAAGATAAATTTTTGTTAAGTATTTCATTAACAACTCGCCATTCCTCTTTCGAGTTACCAAGGTTTCTTGCCAATCTATTGCTAAAGTATGTATCTCTACATAGCGGTATTTCAATCTTGACTTCTTTACATAACTTTTCATAATAGTTCTTAAGTCTGTGATTATTCGGATGTTTTTTGATAATTAAGCAAAGTCGTTTTTTCTTTTTTATTTTTCTTAGTAATGAGGGAGTCATCCACTGCTTGAGACACTTTGATTTGTCACTTCGATTACATTTGATCTCACTACAATTCGATATATGAAATTGCAGCTTATTAAGGAACAAATTGAATGCAACAGAAGGGTCTACGGCAGAGTAAACATCTTCCCAAAACTCAAAATTTAACCTTGATCTTAAAGTGGCAAAATCAATTTTTTTTATTTCAATGTAATCCAATTTTTTTAGTCGAGAAACCTTGCAATTAAGTTGAATACCAGTTAGGCTGTGGTCAGTTATTTTTAAGTCATATGCAATAGTTTTATAATCAACACGAGTGTTTCTGTGAAGCCTTACAAAAATGTGATCTAAACAAGAGCTATATCGAGTAGGCTGATTCATAGCAGACTCAAAGCCAAATGAGGAAAGAGTTGTTAAAAAATTATCGACATCAGGTGTATCACACAGGATGTTTATATTAAAATCACCCAACAAGATTATATTTTTACATTTCTGGTTATCCAAAAATCCCGAAAACTCATCCAAAAAGGTTCCCACTGTGCACTTATGCAGTCTGTAAATACAGATAAAACAGTAGTGAACACCAGAGACTACGCAACTAAAGCTGATTAAATCAGCACTATCCAGTTTATACTTATTAATTTTACATCCTATTATGTTACTTCTATAATATACCGCGACACCACCAGCAGCATAGGTTTCATTACAAGCCGCGTCGAATTTAAAATTTGGAATTACATCATATATAGACTTCTCTTCTTCAAAGATCCAAATTTCAGAGAGAAAAATTAGATCTGGCAAATGATCCAAAGGTGCGAGGTGAGAGAAAAAAGTATTAAAATTTGTTCGCATACTGCGAATATTTTGATGTATGACAGAAAAACCAGAAAATTGCACATTGTTTTGATGGTCTATACAAAAACATTTGAGATTGTCAGTAGCTGAAGAGAAAAAACTAACATTATTACTTGAATCATTATGAGGATCTTTAGATGAATTCATATTATTCATTATACAAACAACAAGTTATAGTTATTTAGTTTACGTTAAATTTATATATATCCTCAAATGAATTAATTTTTATAACTCTATCACCTTCTCTTTTTCTAATAAGAACAGATGAGTCTCTAACCCAAACAAACTTACATCTGTTTTTGTGTTTAAGATCATTTGCCATTTTTAATAAAGACCTTGTGTAGCCAGTGAGACAATCGTTGATGTAGATGTTGCTGCTGCTGTTGTTTTTGTTGTTGCTGCTGCTGCTGCCATTGTTGTTGGTATGACAAACACCGAAAATATTGGAAGAAATTTTGCTTTTGTTCTCCCGCATTTTCTTCATTACAGCTTTTTTTCGTAAGACAGTTGAGAACTTCACACACACGATGTTAGGAGCAATTTTTGTGTTCTTTCCTTTTACACTCTTAACAAAGCATGAGTCAATGTCGCTGGAGTTCACCTCTTCACCAAGAACAGTGCCAAGTAATTTGTTGACTCTCTCTTTTACGTTAGAGTTGTTAACGTCGGGTATGCCAATAATATCAACTGCACATTGTTTCTCCCTCTGCTCCAGTACTTTCAGCTTCGACTCCAAATAATCAACTCTCTTATTAAGAGAAGTATTGCACTCTTCAAGAGATTTGATTCTAGTAAGTGCCTCGGTGTTAACTTGCTTAAGCTGAATAATTATATTATTAACTATTAAAAGGGTAGATAGGTGCTAATAGGTTTCGATGCCAATGCGCATCACTACATGTGGGGAACTAGCGAAGTCAACAACTTATTGATCAAAATCTCGTTGTCCAAAATCGTGGGGGAGATCTAAAGTTCATTGTCAAAACCGACGACAGATTGTCGGCCTTACGATCAGAGCCAACTCCACATCCTTTTCAGTTCTTGACTGGAAGACATTGGAGAAGTATAGCTTCTCTGATTACGGAATAATATAACTCAAGTTCAACGATATATCCAAACCATCCGAACCAAAAAAAGACAGATTTGAAAAGTTTTGCCCACTTCAAGAATACTCATAGGACAAAGCCTTTAAAAAATCATGTCCCAAGAGCACAAGATGTTATCGAATCGGGTAGGTTTTCTTAAAAACCAAGCAGGTGCATGGATAGAATCTTGTCCTGAAACTATGGATCGCCTGCTCAACACACTCTTCCAATTGCTCACAAACTATCTATAGATACTGCATGAAAATGTAGCAATGAAACAGTGATAAAAATGAAAATAAAGAACATACGTATGCCCACGGTGGTGAACATTTTCCACAGCTGTCCAATCCTAAATAATCTTCCCAAAACATGACCTATGGGTTTCCAGTTGGGAAAGCGAACCATACAACCCATACAGATTTTGGAAAAAAAAAGTCGAAGTTTATTCTATACTAAAAACTATAGAACGGCTCTAAGACTATGTACATATATCTATATCTGCTAACCAGGACGCACAAATCAAGGGTAGATCAGTTGAAATGCATGCAATTTAAAGACCATACTTTCCATGCTTTTCTCGATAAAGAAGAAACGTTCAGCAACATGAAGACAGAAGCTGTAGAAAAAGTTGCTGCGAATGACTAGCTAATGCAAGACAACATGCAACAAATCAAATTAAAGCCAGATTTCTAAGGAATTTGAATGTGTAAACATTTATTTGAATAAAGTTACCTGAACAAAGAACCTCAAAAAGGACTTCTGGAGCAAGCCGTTTTTGTAAAAAAAAAAATGGAGAACTTGGGATTCAAAATGACCATATATTACCCCGACTTCATCGGATTTTAGGGCAAACATGTCTACATACTCGACTTAGCTTGGTTCGAAGGTTTTTAAAACTCCTCCCGATATCGTGTAACCATTTATTACTTATAAAGTGAGACAAGTACGGTGCCAATCCTAGCTTACAAGCTGAATTTCATCAAAATCTGTTCAGACATTTTTTTTAGGCGGCATATAATTGTGATTAAAATGTTTACACCCCGCATCACATCATATGTTTACAATAAAACAAGTATATACATATTTACATATCCGTCAGTGGTTCTCAAATGAGCCATATGAGAACATCAGGTAGCCATGGAACAATAAAAGGCTTGCTCAGTATGTGCTATTCATTTGTAAATTGTGTTGATTAGCGTCAAAAAGCTGATCAACTTTTTTTTTTTCATATGTCAGAGATATGAATACAATGTCCTTTCATATGTTAAAAATTACTCTGATATCAATTTTCAAGGAAAAACTGGGTGCGCAGTCTTACTACAAACTTCCACATTAACTCAGATATGAGTTTTTATCGAAATCGTCGGAGCAATTTTCCAAAATTGGTCATAAATAAAGTATCGTTAACATTAAGGGTAGAATGAAAATTCTGATTTCGCCTATGGGCATTAGCCAACAGACTCCAAATGTGAAGTTTGAAGAATCATGAGACCTACTTTTTCGAATTTCTTATCAGGTATCAAAACCAGACCTGAAAATACGCGAAAACACACTCGAATAACATGCTCTGACCGTAGTTTAAACTACTCACTGATCGTTTTTATTTATTGTATGAAAATCAATTGACATTTATACAATTAAAAGTACGCTCATTTGGGAATACCCATTGTAAATAAACACGCCCTTTATTAAAATTCATAGATTCAGCAATGTTATGTTTCATAGCTAGATCAGTGGAAGTGAATTTTTCAGTGTAAATATAACCATAACCATAGAATCTATGTAACCAGTGATATTCTGGTAAAATCTTAACCTTTACTTAACATTTTTGTAAAATTCATATGAGCATTCTGATATCCTGCATATCATATATTATTTTGAAAAGAAAATGTTTTGTAACATGCTCTCTTTCAACGTGACAGCCAACTTTGACCTTGCAGGACTTACCCCCGAAGGACGACATATTCAGATAAACTTGATTGTACTCTTGTGTAAGATACAACACAAACCACAAACTATTTGTATGTATGTATTCGTACACTCCATAAGTTAATATGTTAAAACGGACAGTCATATAAAATGATTTTATCTTCTAAGAAGTGTAAGTGATTGATTCTTGCTGTCTGAAAATCAACCCGGGAAAACAATTACACCTTCCCTTTTATTTTAATCATTGACTTAATATGTTTTCGACAGGCATCACATGTATAGGAAGGCAAATGTAATAAAATCAGATTCACGTTCGCACACAAATCCCTCGCTTGTTGGGAGGGAAGAAGAGCCATTTTGATTTTAATAGACTGCTATTCAGCTCCACATACAAATATAATAATAAAAAAAAAACAAACGATACACCATGTCGGAACGATTTAAATCGCACAAAATCCTCACAAAAATTAATTTGGAATATATTCATGGCTGCATGGCGCCGATCTTTGGATACAAAAAACATAAAAACTGGATAAATGCATATCTGAGACAATTGAAAATATTTGTGCTCTTTTGTACTCTTTTCCGGAGTTGACACATGTACGTCAACTCCGGAAAGCGTATCGCTTGTGGAATTGTCAAACAGACAAGTTTCAATTGAAAACTTGTAAGTTTGCAATCGAAGCAGGATATTCTGATGGCCCAACAATGTTACAGGATACTGCTTATATATTGCATGGTTTTATATGTACATCCGCTTTCTGTGCACTGTGCACACAAATGGAAGCGTTAAATAAGGACTATCCATCTACAAAATCTACCATTTCGTGGTATACTGCTGTGACCCAATTCGATTGATGTAGCCTGGGTGGGAAGATAAAAACTTCGGAAATGAAATTATGTCTAGAAAGTTTCACATTTCTCTCTTTTGAGTTGGATAGGACGAATTGGATGTACACACATACATTGGTATATACCCGCAGAAAATTCCTGAAGATATCCTCTGGGGTGTAAAGCTGTTGGAGGATTCTTTCAATCGTAAAGTGAAAGGGAGGTATAACAAATGAAAATTTGTTAGGAGTGAACATTTGCACAGTACATATATAGCCTCAATATATCACTATAAGCTATGTGGATTCTTGAACGCCTATCGATTTGCATATACATACATATGTATTTTAAAGACTTACAGAGATGACAAAGGTATGTACTCGTATATTACAATGTAAGGTTGATTCTAAGAAAATAGCTTAAAGCAACTATATACTATGTACTGAGTTCTTTTCTAATTCTGCCTGAATCAGTTTAAAATGAGCTGCAACAAAATGTCAAGTATAAACTTTCTAGTTTATGTAGACCAGCAACAAATTTAATTGCAATTACCAGTAATTAGTTCACTGATTCAGTCGTTCTTATGTCGCATAATGTTTGTATCTCTAAATGATAAGAGCGTAAATAAAGATTTGCCGAGTGACGAGTTGTATTGTCCAATTTCTAAAGATGAAATAAAGAATGCTTTGAATAGTAGGGCTGGGTTCCCCACCGACTACAAGGCTTGTGAGTTATCATATAATTTATGGGCCATGTGTTGGTTTCTTTTTAAAATTGATATAAAAACAAATCCATTTTTTATTTTTAAAATTTGCTGCTTTGTTGAAGAGAGTCCGATTATTTATAGCAAATAATTTCAATTAAATGGCTGACACGGTTAGCTTAGCAGTAGCTCATCCTGTCAACACAATTTTGCCTTATATTTTCAATGGTTTGGACCTCTATTTCATGAATAGCTCGATCAATATTGTACTTAAGTGCCTGAATCGTTCCTGGATTATTAGCATAACATCGACTTTTGACGGCACCCCACAAAAAAAAAAGTCCAACGGCGTCAAATCGCAGCTCCGCGGGGACCAAGCAACACCACCAAATAGGCGCAAAAAACCGATTGTTGGACGGCTTGTATGGTACGTAGCGCCATCTTGCTGGAACCAGAGATCGTCCAAATTAATCAGTTGCTAGCTGAAAAAAAAATCGGTTACCATGCCTCTGTAGTGCTCTTCATTGACCGTAACGTTGTTACCATCTTCATCTTCGAAGAAAAATGAGCCAATAATGCTGTCATTCCATAAATCATACCAAACAGTCACATGCTGAGGATGCATTCGCTTCTCTATGACTACGTTTGGGTTTTCCGAGTCCAAAATATAGTCGCTTTGCTTGTTTAGAATAGTTCGATGTAAAAATTAATATCAGTAAGTTTATCACTGCAATTTTTTTTAAAAAAAAAGTTAGCCCAACTGCTCTCTGAAACAACAGCGGCAATCTATGAAAGATCTCAGCTTTCAGTACATTCTAAAACTTCCACAAGGACGTTTTTGAGTCCCATAATGTTAGAGTTCTTTGTTAAAGATATTACTACGAGCTTGCCAGGGGGAGTTAATTTTGCCGACAAATAAATCAAAGTTTTATTATATGCCGACGACTTAGTGCTTTTGACCGAAAGCCCTATAACGCTTTAGCTAATGATTAATGAACTAGAAAAGTATTGCAGTTTATGGGACCTTAAAATTAAGAGATTTTTTAAATTTATTAAAGTCGAGCGTAAATCTGACGACTATCCTTTTACACCTTCTCGGATTCTTCATCGGTAGACATTAAAATAATTACCAATCTTTTCGCTCAATTCTTCAGCCTGTCGTTCGCTGATCACGTCCTTAAAGCTGACCGTGATGATTTCTGCTTCTTGAACAACTCTGCACAAACCTTCTTTGTCTCCATGGATATAACCCCGTCAATTGTTGTTAATAAGATAAATTAACTGAAAGATGATTACTCTCCTGGTACTGTCGGTGCCCCCGTTATAATATTAAAAGCATGTGTGAATCATCTGACACAACCTCTCACTGCTCTTCTTCAACTCTGAATCTCTCAAGAAGTTTTTCCTCAATTATGGAAAAACGCTTACATTACACCTATCCACAAAAAGGGTGCAAGAGCGAAGTTTCTAATTATCGGCCAATTGCTAAGCTTTCATGCATATCTAAACTCGGTCTACGCTGATGACATGAAAATCTTTAGACGTATATCATCTCCAGCTGATTCTCGCCGTTTACAGGATGACGTGAATAGTTTCTCCATCTGGTGTAACAAACATTGCTAAGAATTTAATGTCGATAAATATCATTCCATTACCTGCTCCCGCAAACGTTTCCCACCACCTTCAAGGGTCTACTTCATTTGTGGCGAGCTTATACCCTTAGTCACGCTAGCACGCGATTTAGGCGTCAACTTTCGTTCACAAATCGACATTGTTCTAAATAGAGCCAACTCAGTGCTTGGCTTTGTGAAACGCTGGTCAGAAGAGTTTTCTAACCCCTCCTCGAATATGTCAGCCAAGTATGATCACCCCATTATGCTACCCATGACAATTGAGGTTATCCAGCGCAGGTTCATTCGCTTCGCCTTACACGGCCTGGGGTGGGCTGATAACGTCAACCTGCCACCCCATGCGGATCGTCTTATATTGATTAGTCTTCAGTCATTGGAAAAAAGTCGTGATGTTGCCGACATCCTTTTTTACTCATCAGTTGATATCTGGTAACATTGATTGGACGGCCCTACTGCAAGCGATTTCTCTTAATATAAATTCCCGCAACTGGAGCAAGTTCATAAATCAACCCTAATGCGATGTAAACGCACGTCTTTGCTACGACAATAAAGTGTATCTCTGTTTACCGATAGAGGACATTGAAAAACTGTAAAGATAATTTTCCAAGGGCTTATATAAATTGCCAAATACTACACCAACCTACGCAGTTCATGTAGAGACCGGATTACAACCAATATTCCTGAAAAACAAAAAAGGCAAATTGTGACTACATCATTAAAACTATGGAAATGAGCCACGCATGTCTACGAAAATAAGTTATGACGTCCCTTTTAAAATACGGGAGTTTTCGAGGAATAGAATCGATTGGCGTGTAATCATGACATTATATTGGATTTAACGAAAGATGTCAAGGAATGGTGGGATATGTTCTGTACACTTATTGCTTCTGTGGATGATAAGATATATCCACAAACTGGAAGACGATAATTGTTTTATCGATAAGCTGAGCGTTGAAAAAATAGATCTGTATAATTTTCCTGAACTTGATCTTTATACCGTACAAATAAGACCTTCCAAAACTTGTGGTCTTTGCAATCTAAATGAATGAGAAGATGCATTCCCTCTGATAAGTAGATGCCCAATCCTTCAAGAAATAAGAAGACTTCACTAGGTGGTACAAAAGTCTGGGAAACTCTAGCAAATTACTGTAAGTTAGCCCTCTATTACAAAAATAACTTGTAGTAAGATTTGAAAGAGATTATGTATGTATATAATTTAGGTATTATTAATATTGATAAGACAACAACAATGAGCGAAACGACAATTATCCACAGAGCCCAATCCCTTGGCTATTTACCCGATTGTTGGACTTAAAAGAAAATATCTCCGGGTAAGTGGACATTTTTTTTAGCAAATTTCATGTTGCGGCTGCATTGCAACACACTGTACGAGTATGTACTTGGAAAATGCAAAATTCGGCTCTATACAAACCCTCCCCTACTATAAGTTTGACTAATTTTAGATCTATATGCCATCCATGGGCTTCTGTAAGCCTTCAAATTTTCGAAACTTGAAAACAGTTTCAAAAAATTTCAGTTTTCTCAAAAACGGCCCTGACTATTTCGATAAAAATTCATATCTAAGGTAATATGGAAGTTTGCAAGAAAACTGATACTCAATTTTTCATCAAAAAAAAATCGAATAGCGGTAGCTACTTTACATACGTATTAGCGGATTTACAAAATTTGGCTATAAGTCGGATATGGTTGAGAGGTTTTAATTCAATTTGAATAAATTTGAAATCGGAAATAAAATCAATGGAAAAATACATGGATTTTGGAGATTCGCTGATTCGGTTTTTATTGGGCTTAAATATTAGGACATACAAATGAAAGACAATTAACAAACCTAAAAGGCGGTGCACATTCTATCATGCCACCATGAATTTCATACTTGTGGAGATATTTGACTTTCAAATCGACTATTTTTGAACTGACATTTAATTTTTTTGAGGTTTTGGTTTGATAACGTTAAGTCCAATTTATTGACTTCAGAATTGTTTATGAATTTAATGCATTAAGAAAATTAATTAAAGTGTTAGATGAATTGGATGAATTAAAGAAAAATAAATTCAGTAAGATTGCCCAATCATTAATGCAGTCTTTCAAAACTGTACTAAGAAAACCGAATCATCGTACCTCAAAACCCATGTGTTTTTCAGTCAATCATATCTCTGAAACTGAACCCTAAATCAAAAATCACTGTTCTCATAATTTTGTTTTAGAAATGTCCATAGATACACTATGTTTTTTCTATCATAGTTTTATTGAATTTTACCTGTTCCCGCATTCTGAAAAAAGAGACTCAACTTGAAATTTTCAGTGGCAATACCGAATGAATAGATAAACAACATATTTAAAAAAAAAACTTTTTTGAGATATTTAAGTAATTAATTTAAAAACTCTATCCCTCAATATCCTTCCACATTGAAAATTATATTATTATTTTTATTTTAAAGCCTAAGCTTTATTTTCTATGTTAATTTAACAAAATATATTCCACTATTTTACGGCTACATAGTAATTCCAAAGATATGTTTTTCTTCGGAAATATTCAAATTTAACTTTCCTTCGTAACTTTGGTGTCCCTTTTTTCGTTACCCAAGCAAAATTTTGCTCTGAGTGTCTTAACGCCATCAGGAATATTCTTGTCAATTTTGAACCAAAAAAGCGTGCTCGTACATCATTACAATGCACCGGTTCATAAGGCTCAAATTACCATCACTACATGAAGTCATGTGGCTTCCAGGAATTAGCTCATCCACGTTACAGTCCTGAACTGGCACATAATGATTATTACCTGTTTCCAAATTTAAAGAAAAACTTAAGTGGAAAACATTTTACGACTACAGATATTCGTAATTTATCATTATGAAGGCATACCAGATAATTACTTTTATGAAGGCTTAGGGAAATTAATTTACAGAGACATTGCACTCTCGATTTTTACAACTAATATAAACACGACCCTGTTGCAAAAATCGAAAAAGTTGCACATATCGAACAGAAAATTAAATCACTTTAAAAAGACTTACACAATATACTCTGTGTTGTAAAAATAAAATTACATAAGTATGTAGGTACATTTAAGAATTTTATTATTGTTAAAAAAAAAATATACATATTTTCATATAAAAAAAAATCATTTATACAAAATTCGAATGCCGGTAAATAAACAAGTATTTATGTACAGGTTAGGTTTTTTTTTAAAAAAAAAAATAGGAATTTTGGTTTGCAGTTGTTTTGGAGAAGATCGCTTGGCAACAGCCTTATCGCGCATTTTCTGGAGTTGCATCATTTCTTCAATAGTGAAGTCATTTTGTTCTGCCACTGCAAGCATGTGGTGAAGCATTTTATTACGTCTTCTAATTTTACTTTTGGGCTGTATATCAATAATATCCATTTCCGCACTTTCAACAGAAACTTCTTCTTCTTCTTCTCGGAGTTCTAAGTTTTGCAGATTCTAGGAGATCCATTCAGAGATGTCATCGCTGTCAAAGTCATCGTTAAGCATTGTTGTGATGTCAGATCTTTCTGACAAAATTTGTTCCCGAATTAGAAGCAAAGGAACCCAGCCTTCTTCCTCCCAAAGACCAGGATGTCTGATTACTTATTTCCAACATTTAGCGATGGTATTTAAATTTTTCTAAGCGTTTGCCAAGAAACAGATGGCATGTTTCAAATTTAAGCTTTTCAGTGCTTCCTTATAATTGCAGAAAGAAACCATATGGCTCAACACATTTTGATCCATAGGATGAATTATGGCTGTACAATTCGAAGGAAAACACATTATTTTAATGCCGACCCCTTAAATTTCAATTTCCTAGTCTTTCGGATGACAAGGAGGATCATCGAGAAGAAGTAAGTAAGTAGTTGGCTAAGTTTTTATGTTGAATATGGGACGATACCTGCAAGTTACAAAAAAAATGTTATGGAAAATTTGTTTTCTGTACTGTTTTTTATTATTTATATATTGTATAAAGTTTGCCATTATTTACCTCTGGGGCGAAATTGGTTTTCAACCATTCTTCAAAGAGCACTGATGCCATCCAAGCATTTTTGTTGGCCTTGTAGATTACTGGCATATTGGTGAAATTTTTAAAAGCCCTTGGATTTTTCGCCTTTCCGATTAGAAATGACTTCAGTTTATGTTCACCGATTGCGTTTGTACATGCCCTTCCAGGTGCAGACGTTTCCTTAAAATGGACTAATGATTTGTCTGGAAGGAGTTTCCAGAACAATCCAGGTTCGTCCGCATTATAAATTCGCCCCGGACATACATACATCTGTTTCAGCAACTTTTTTCTCAAACTCCATGAAAAAAGGGCCTTCAGAGCTCACAAGCATTGAAATTATCCTCTCCGTAAATTTTAAAAAATCATGACGCTTATGGAATATTGAAAGCCTACCTTGCTGCTTGCTTGAAATTCTTCCGGTCTTTCTTTTATGCTGCTATACAATTATTTTACCTTTATACACAAAATATCCCCGGAAGCGGGAATATGAGAGGTCCTTTTTCGCATTCGCCATTTATACATTGATTTTTCCATTTTCGGAAATTCAGGAGCTTCGATTGCCAGATCCACAAACCGATTGACCAACAAATTTTTTTAAAACTCCCTCTTTTTGCTCGACTCTGTGTATATTATACTGCTCACATATTAGTTTTATTGAAGAGCCAATGACAGTTTTTCCAAAATTTCCCCTTTTTCTTTTAAAGTAAGCCTTTTTCCCTTTGACTTTCAAAAACACAAATTTCCACCGCAACTACGCTTACGACACTTTCTGCTCGAATGATCATTTCAAAGGCAACAAGTGTGCTTATGGTCATGTCGACATATGGTCATTAATTTCCTTTACCAACCCCGGAATAAAAATATAGGTCCATATACAGCTGCGTTAAAAAAAAATAGCAATGTAAATACCACATTTACATAAGGCTATTTTTTATGAAGAATTATGTATTTTCCGATTGCAGAACTTGTATATTCACTTGGTTTCAATTTCTCTATAAAGGAAAGACAAACAAATAAAAGTGTTGTTGCATTGAAAACAAGAAAAAACATCACTACGTCTAGACGATTTATGATGTCGGAAAGAGTTTGCTCTTATCTGTAACATTGCATAGTAAAGCGTACACACACATTTTCTGTTTCGTACAATTTCAAAGTTGCGAAAATCGAGAACTTTTTTGGATTTGTTGCAAAAATCTAAAAAAAATAAATCTACGTGGGTTGCAAATATCAAGGTTTGCAAAAATCGAGGTTGCAAAAATCGAGAGTGCACTGTATAAGAAGTGTATGTATGTTCAATGAGATTTTGTTAAAAAACAAGATTATAAAATTAAAATACATACATAGGTATATCCATCTCTTTCTACCCCATTTCGCGAACTTAAAAAATTGCCATCTTGCTTGAATGAAAATTTCAATTCCCCATCCGTAGGCTGATATGTATATACAGACGGACAGAATTGCGTATTGACAGAAGATTGATCGAAATCTCGAGATTAAAAATTTTCACGAAAAAAATACTTGCTCTGTATGGTAGCAAGAAAAAAAAAAGGTAAGTTTGTTTCATATCCTTAAAATTATAAAGGACATTTAAGTCCACCAAATTATTATTATTGTTTTTTTTTTTTTTTCTTTTTTTGTATGATAATACATTCTAAAACGTGTTGGTCTAATTATATTCTTCTATAAGCATTCTTCTATAACGTCAAGCTACATACAACAATGTACAATATTTATATAAATTGTCCCAGTCTCTATTATTTTCTCCACTGACTATTATAATTAATTGCTCATCTGATAACAAGCTCTTTTCAAAATATAGTATTTAATATGCTCTTAAAATTGGATTCATTTCTTTTTTCATTTCATTTTTAATGCATTTTTATTTTTTTAAATTCATTGTAACTTAATTGCTAGACAAAACGCTTAAAACTAGCTTAACTAACTTAACTATCTTATTCTAACTTACTGGCCCTAAGCGGGCGCTCTAAGTTAAACCTAATACTTAAAACTATGTCTTTCGACGTAACGTACTTGAAAATTCTTTATTTATTTCATATATTTAATTTTAATTATAACTAAGAAAATTACATAAAAACTTAGTGACTGAACTTTTTTTTTGTATTCTTATAAATAAAACTTATAAACTACCTTAAAAAAAATCTTAAAACTATCTTATTCTAAATTAGCCTATCTTATTCTACCTTACGTATTTTCCAAGTAATTTTTTTTATTTTTTATCATCAAACAGGCTACCCTGGATTAGGAGGAAGGAGTCTTCTCTCTTTCGGCTAGCCACCAGAAATGACCGTACTGACGTTGTACGTCAAAAATATCGCGACCCGATACCGCCCTACTGAACCGGAGACGCTCCACACTGCCGTGTGCAACGTCTCTGTCGTAGTTGAGTCGCCTATCCACAGCTGTCCGAGCAATGTGGAAGATTAGCGGTACCGCCAATCTATCCTGGATCAGACCTTTCTTATCAAAATAGAGGAACGCCTCTGGGGGAACAAAGCCGTTAAGGCGCACTCTTCATGATACTCGTAATTGGGGTAATAAGCCCCGGAGATCAGGTTGTTCGTCGAGCTCATTGCTCTTGCAATGTGCCTTCGAATCAGCTTGATAACGAAATTATCCACTCTTATTAGGTTAGCCCTGTTGTATAGGACCTCATTGGGATAGAATTTTATGTACTGGGACTCTGGTGTTCTGTACAAATGAAGGCAAGCCCTCTCAAACACCCGAATCTTTTCCAACAAGCTTGCTCCCACGTTGAACCACACGGGGCATCCATATACGAGCATGGGCCGGATGAGGGCCATGTAGCAGATTACCTTTACCCTTGCATCGAGTTGCTTGCTATAAAAAAGTCTCTTTGTAAGGGCAAAAGCACCTTTGGCTCTGGCCAGAGCAGCATCTATATGTTTGTTAAAATATAGATATTGGTCTGACCAAAGCCCCAGGTATCTGACTACACTTCGACTCGCAAGTGGCTGTCCGTGCGGTTCAACTATTGAGAACTTTCGCCAATTCTTTCTGGTATCCCTAGAGGCACCAGACAACGGCTTCCTAAAAAGAATGGTTTCCGATTTCTGGAAGTTGATCTTCGCGATCAAGTCGTCTGCGTACGCTATGGTATGGTGAAGTGATCCTATGAGATCGCTCGTGTAAATGTTGAAAAGGATCGGTGAATTAACCGCACCTTGTTGCAGACCGTTTTTAATTAGAAATGTTCCAGCAGAAGTCACCTTGCCATTTTTGACAATGAACTGTCTACTGGTGAGCATGTTATGAAGTATGTACAGCAGTGGTTTGCTTATGCCCAGCCTGTTTAGCTTGTAGAAGAGTCCCTCTAACCATACGGTGTCGAAGGCCTTCTCCAAGTCAATCAGACAGGCACCCGTGCATTGGTTCTTGCATTTGTTCCATTGGATATCCGATACCAGTTTAGACGCGGCATGTATTGTATCATGCCCTGCCTTAAAACCGAATTGGTTATCCGGAATTATATTATTGTTCTCAGTCCACTTAAGCAGGGCCCTATTGATCACTTTCTCGAATACCTTGCTGATGTTCGGAAGGAGACTTATCGACCGGAGATTTGACGGATTGGAAGTGTCCTTACCCCTTTTGGGGATGGGTTGTATCACTGCTGTTTTCCAATGCGCTGGATAATGTGCATTATTCAGTGCATTGTTAAACAGAGTAGTGTAAATGTCCACCGCTTCTAGAGGGAAATGTCGAAGCACAATGTTCGATACTCCATCGATTCCCGCAGATTTCTTCCTCCTCAGAGAGTCGAAGATCGCTTGGAGCTCCACCTTCGATATGAACGGGGGATGTACCCTTTCATCGGCGATGACATTATTTGCCATGTTATCGTCATTGAACTCGGTCAAACCTATGTTCTCGGATCGCCAGTGCTCTATATCATTTTGAAGGTAGAAGTTGTGCCCAAGGACGCGATTTTCCAGGTCGTGGTTCGGGCAAATGGTATCATTCACCTTGTACACTTCCTGGAAAGTCGCTCCTATAACCTCTACCTTCTCCTGCGGATCTTCGATCACAAAGAAGTTGTCATCCTCTACTGCGTTATCTGGATCTATACCTGCTGTTATAAGTATTCGTCCATTGTTCGTCGTTCGGGGGATCTTAAGACACGGAAGGTCGTTTTGATTATTCCTCCGAAATATTTTATTTATTTGCGGGAATATACTCGGGTTGTTGGATTTTACAGCCCGAATTTTGTTGTTCCAATGCAAATTTACAGAAAGTCTGTAATTTTCTCTAATTAATTAAAATTGGATATTTGCCAAGAAATGCTGTATATTTTCTGTCTCCCTCCGGTTGCATAAGCTGCAAAGCGTTGTTCCATTTCCGTCCAGTCGATTGCCATTAAGATGAATTAAATCACATTGTGTTTTAAAGATGCAAACTATTTTATTGATTTCTATATCATCCTTAACATATTGTCCTCCTTTCGAGTGATCTAGATGTTTATATATAGATACGTGTGTTGCTTTCAAGTGCCCTTTGCAGTTTTTGCTGATATCCTTCGGTCTTTAAAAGATTCAGTAAGTTAGAGTTCTTATTTTTCCACTCTCTGTGCGACGAATCCATTTCATTCCAGACCAATCTACCTATATATGGATTGGTCTCGAACGAGATTATTAATCTCTTTTACCCAGAATAAGTTTTACCTCAGTAGTTTCTTCATCAGTTGATAAGGTAGCCTCGTTTCATCATACTCATATAACTATATCTGGTGACGTATTTTAGATGGAGATCTAGAGTATAGAAGTGGCCTCTTCTGCTCCTGTTTCGATCATCAACGTATAATTTGATGTAAACGCTGGTAAAAAGTAAAAGCCTCAAGATCCGCTTTAAGAAAAAGCGTTGCTTTTCTTACGAAGTGGTTAATCATTTGCTGCAAAACTTTGATGTCCTCAGCCAACAGCATCATATCATCTGTGTACGACAATGGTCTTATGTTCATGCCGTCGATGTTAAGACCTCCTTGTTTCTCTCCAGAGTAAGTTTGAAAATCTTCAGAGATCTCTTTTCCAGTCCAGATCGCAGATTGAGTGTTCGAACATATGCATTCCATGAAGTTCACCTACTTAGTTGATACTCCCATTTCGTGCAGTTTGGTCAACGAAAAAGGCATGTATTTTTTTCTTCTTGGTAGGTTTTAAATGTGCAATTGTTACCAGATTATATGTATAATCGATTGTGGAATACTTTCTCCTAAATTCCACCTGGTATTCGGACAGAATGTTGTTTTCATCGATCCATGCATATAGCACCTCGCTGAGTATTCTCATCCGAATTTTATAATGCAATTCATGAAAGAAATGCCTCTATAATTCCCAGGCTTATTAATGTCACCTTTTTTGAAAATGAGAAGGGTTATTGACTTGTTTAAAATTTCATCTATTTAACATTCTTCATACATTTTATTGTAACATAGCGCTAGTTCATTTACATGTACATTTGTGGCATTTATGTAAAATTCGTATGTGATCTGTCATCTCCTGGGGTTTGACTTTATTTTAATAAATCATGATCCTTAATTAACTTATGTATGTGCATATTGTACATAGTTTTCTTCTTCTGTTGAATTTAAGAGTGATGAGAAATGAACCTAGAATTCCGCCGCGGGGATTTGAGGACATACTTGATAGTGGTGATGTCGAATTTCTTTGGCTAGCTTCCACCATTCCTTGCTGTCTCTTATTGAGCTAATTTTGAGATCAAGTTGTTGATAATATATCATTTAACTTCGTTTGCACGTGATGTACTCATGTTGAGCTTAATGGATTATGTCCATAAATAATTGCAATAAACTGCCAGAACCTACTCGTATAAGGGGTCTCCATCCGCCAGTTAGTCGTATCTCTAACAAAAAACTTTACCAGATGACTGTTTTGGGAAAAATAGGCTTCAGTCCACTTTTCGAAAAGGAATTAATTATTAGCCACAGTAGACTAAAATAAGAACCAAATATATTTTGAAACGCATAACAAATGTGCATATCTTAAATTAGAGGACGTGTGTGATACGAAAATGCTACCGCACTATTTTATTTAGCGAAAGAAACACATTCGGCATGAAATGACTTGCCACAGTCGCAACAACTTTCTGCGAAGCTGTCCAGTTCTAAGTATAAAATACATATTATATTATCCTGCACAACCCCAAACAAAAAACTAATTTCTAGAAAGAATCGGAAATAGATTCCCAAGAATAACTCTGGCACAAATCTCCAGTCCGCAACTTATCTACAACTATTTCTGGAATTGCACGCAACATTTCACACTCATCACATCTTTTCTTAGCTTAGTCTGACGCGCGCCCAAGACAAAACGGTCAATAATTCTATTTAGGGGCACTCTTCCATACCCTGAGTACTGAATATATTTGCATATCATCACTTCAATCCAACTATCTACCCCCTCACAATGTGTTTAAATCCATTACTCTCGCTAGACGAACAAAAAATAGAGAAGCAAAGAAGAAGAAAAAACGAGCGAACGTTTTGCAAAACCCTGGCCAAACTGAACTGCAAAATCCCGGGTCTAAAGAAGAACAAATTATGGGAGAGAAAACGGACCGTTTCAGGATTCGGCAATAAATCTTTTCAACTTTTAATTTATTCATGCACAGATTTGCTCAGGTATTGATTTTTTACTCCATCCCACCGGGCATCTGCACAGTATTTTTCACCCAAGAAGCTCCAAAAAAAACCAATCAACCCCCAACTCCGAAAGCCACCCCCAAAGCGGACATCAAGATAGATTGAAACGTGTTGCGTCCACAATTCACAGCTAAACGAATGATGGCCTAACCAGGCACAGATGTTGGCATGTGGTTGACCCTAAACTTGGGAGTACGTAAGACAACACATTACCCAGTACCAGAACACACTCATTCATGGTGGCTGGGTCACCTCGGCTGGAGCGGGCACTGGAGATGGAGTGTGAAGAGTAATATAATTTTACCCATTGAACTTGTCCCTTTCTCCGCTAAAAAACAAATTATCGTTCCGTACACAACAGTACAGATACACATCTTGTTCGGCTTTAATTTTCTCATTTTCTTCTTCAGTAGCCTTTGACTTCCTGCAGAGACACTTTCGCTTTCCATTTCATCTGTATTCATTATTTTTCTTCTCTTTTGGCTTCTTGCTCTGTCTTTGACCTGAATCAACCTTGATATATGTTTGCAGCATGACAAGAAAGACAAACTCACAAAAGAGCCAAAAAAAAGAAGAAGAAATAAATAGAAGCGAAACATAGCCTTTGGGTTTGTCACAAGGACAACATATCAAGGAAAGTGCGGGAGGAAGAGACTCGTTGACATTTTCCTGCCCATAAGGCGGATGTTTATAAGTTTGAGGATAATAAAAGAGATTTATAATTAAATAAGCACACATATGTACATACAATAGAACCACATCCCAGATTGGAACAATGAAAATATGGCAGATTACACAAGGGGTTAATTCGTTAGATACTCGTACCACATGAGCATCCCGGTTCAAACTCGTATCTGCTTACCGAATAAGTATGCTCGCAAAGACAATACAGCTCCAGCTATCACCACATATTGTGTGTCTACACTTGGATCTGAAAAACCATTGATATACTTTTTTGTACTTCGCACTTCCTCCCGCTTCCAAATATTCGTGCAACAATTGCGAGCACCCTTAAGCAACAAAAGAGGGTAGACAAGAAAAAAAAAAAAACACAACAACCCCCACCACGACCCATAACATTCGTTATTTTACAGATTTTTGACTTAGGCAGGTACCTATGTCGCAGGGACTTAGCACAAGCTATTAACAGCATCTGCCACAGGATGTTTGGCAGAAGACATCGCAATTTTGGGTGGAGTGGAGAATTGTTCCCAACATGGCGTCCATGTCTCCAAATTTTAGCGACTGAAGACTCATGCGCATCCGAAACGTCAGGCATAAGGATACTTTTGACAACTGTTACTTGGATGCTGTGCATCTTCGGACATTTAGTTCTAAAACACTTACGGCTGACTCCAGAAGAAGAAAAGTGGTTCACGTGTGTTTCGTAAAATAATGCAGTAACAGTGTGCGATTAAATTCCAAAAGTAAAATGTTGTCTTCGGTCCGATGTCTGGAAATCATCATTTTGATCTTTTGTGTTGTTTTATTTCGTGTTAACTCGCTGCCAGATGTAATTAAAATCGGTGAGTTTATCTCATCTCTTGCCTGGTTGTGTTCTATTGATTTTTCACGTTCATTATTTTTTTTTCTCATATCTGCACCTCATGTTTATTGCGGCTAATTTTAGGTGGACTCTTTCATCCGTCAGACGATAATCAGGAATTGGCTTTTAAGCAGGCAGTGGAACACATTAATGCTGATCGGCTGATATTGCCACGTTCGAAATTGGTGGCCCAAATCGAAAGAATATCACCGTTCGACAGTTTCCATGCATCGAAAAGAGGTAAATATTTATTTTGTATACAAGGTCGTTTAAATTGGATATTTATTGAGGTTATTTAGAATTTGTAAACATATAGTGCGGGCAGATGGGTGATAATTGGCGCCCCTTGATCTTTTATCGATTAGAAAATGAAATACATAGATCAATTATTGGATGGGATTAGTGTACTGACAGATCAAAGGATGCTTGTCAGACTAGTTAGCTGGAATTGGAGGGGTTCTAGTTATGTGGAGACCACAGTTTGACTCTTTGAGTTTATTAATAAAACTTTAAATCTTTTTTACACATAATCCATGTGGCATGGCAGTGATTTTTTCCCTTGCAACCTAAGGTGTTCCATGTTTAATCCTGAAGAGGAGGCGTATTATGGTCTTCGGCCCAAAAGAATTCCATTTCAGAATAGCAAAAGAAAATGACAAACTTAAAACTAGTTTTGATAATATCATACTATTATGTCAAGTAAGTATGCAGCTATAAAGCTAATTTAGGAACTACGCTATGTGGGGCATTTCTCAGTGTAAGCTTGCTACTATTGAAAATAAAAATGCTAGATACGTTATAGTCATAGGCAAGGCTGAATATTGCTATCGACCTTAAACAGCGAGGTTCATTATTGAATGGAGTACTTTCTGCCAAAATAGTGTCTAAATATTGTAGTATGTCGGTAACATCATGACGTAACTTCAGAGGGTCTGAGAATTTCCTTGACCAGCGTTTGAAATGATAATTTGAAACTGAAGTTATGTAAGATCACCATCGCAGATGGTGGAATTGAGGTTGTAATGGCTGCACCCCTGTTTTCTTCTCTGTGCAGTTCTTCAACAAATGTTTCATTCTAACATTCGAGCAAAAACTTAAATGAAAGAATTTATACTCCCAATTTCCCATACGGGACTTGTTATCGTTGGGGAGGTCAAAAGCCATACTTGTTCTTCGCATTAAGCTCTCAAATGTTTTGTTCACATCAAATGGAGAACTTATTTAAGTTATTTTGCAGTGAGAGACAGTGCGCAGAGACGAAATCTGTTTAGATATCCGCATGTCATCTGGGTAAGCCCATAGGTCGCATTCCATAATAACTGATTCAATATTATTTATAACGATTATGGGTCCTAGATAGCTGTCCTGTAGTCCCCTCGAGGTGCCAGTAATTGGATTTGATAAGCGTGATCTGAAAAGAACTCTGTACTGACGAGCTCAATTCCGTTGGCTCTTTTAAGTCTTTCAAGGCACTAGGGAGCGATAGCATTTTCCCGGTCCAAAATTCAAAATTGCAATTACAAATTACATACTGCCGACCATTGCTGTGTCGTTCCTCTGGGATGGATTTGCAGACTTCTCAAGGCGGAGCATTGATGTCCATAATTGGAATACCCACATTAAAAATACAATCAAAAACATGACAAAAACTAAAAGGGACTCTTAGCGACTGTTAGAACGTGGGGCTAATCCCCAAAGATGGTACGTACGTATATTGGTTATACATCACTGTGATCAGACTGATTGTAACATATGCATCTGTTACAAGATCAAGGTAAAGACCACGATCATCAAGTTCCAACGACTACAAAGGCCGGCATGCCTTGGCTTTACAGAATCCAGGCATACGTACCCGACAGTAGCCATGGAGGTAATCTTAGAGCTTACTCCCTGCATCGTTTTATCAGGAAAGCAGCAATGCGTTATCTGCAGCGAATGGAAAATCTCAGACCAAAAAATTCAAGAAATCATATAGCCATTCGTAAGGAACTTCCAGAGACGATATGAACCGTGGACAACTGGTTCCGGAAATCGATGTGTGCTCACACGAATCTGAACACGAATACGGATATAAACCCAGCACTTTAGTTTGAGAAGAATGATTTGGAGAGAAATTTTTATCAAAAACTTTGCTGAAATCGGTAGTCAAACCATCAACTTTTTCTTCGTTCTCCAAACACATAATGTGCGAGTATATAGATCTACTCTTTAGAAACCCATATTGCTTAGTAGAAAAAAATATTTCGCAGTAAAGAAACATGGTGTCGTATGCCAAGCAAGGAGTTTGGGTATACAAAAGAGTTTGGCAATTGACCTACAGTTTAAAATATCACTCTGGCAGCTATCTCTATGGGTTATGGCTGCAGTCGTGCTTACAGGCAGATAGTCAGACAGAATCTGCAGACGCAATTCTCGAGTTCCCCAAATATGTAGGTACTAGTAATATCAAAATTCATTAAAATCTCAAAATTTGGCAAAGCTAATATGACGTGGTTTTAAGGATCATGGAAGGAATTGTGAAGCTTTTCTGTTAACTTTTTTAACTGCACCTGCACTGGAAATTTTCGATCTCGAAATTTTGATCATTACTGACAATAAAATGGGTCTCACAAGATAAGTCGATAAGTTTAGTTAATCCCACTGTATGAAATTTTGGACTGAAATTTAAGTACTCTTTTGTATGTGTGTGATTAATGCTTTTTGTAAAAATACATAGATATGTACATAGATATGCCTTTTATAAAAATACATAGATATGTATGTAAATATGGATTTTGCATGAGCTCGCTATCGGCTCTTGGCGGCCGCCTCACCACTGTCCGGAAGTCTTACTAATAAAATAAAATTTTGATTTCAATGTCTTATCTGTGTGTTTTTATCAAACACTTTGACCTCTAAAGAATTAAAAACACCTCCTAATGAAATACATAATTTCAACTAAAGAGGGAGAGTGATCTGGATGCATTCTCATAACTTGGATGCAAAAATCGTGAAATCTAATTCTTGAACAAACAAGACATTCTGTCATCTTCTATTACTGTCATAGTGGTTATTAACACCTGTCTGCATTCTTTGCTAGATCCAAGAATTACTCGGCAGTTATTTTCCTAACGAAATTGAGAAAGAATTTGCAGTCCTCTTGTTAGATTTTTCATAAAACACTTGATAGTTATGGAAGATATCTAAAAGAGTCTACTTCAGCTAATTAAGACATGATGGTAAAAGGCTTTCAAACTGCAGTAGCAGTGGCGACTCTTTGAATACAGTGAGTTCATATTCCACAAAAGAAAAATAAGTGAATAGCAACTACCATCAACTTCTTTAGATGTGGACTTTAACCACAGCATCCGAAAATCTACAACATTTTAAACATTTCAACTTCTAATATGTGAATTATAATATTTATTTATAAATTAACAAAAAAACGATTTTTTTAATTTTTAAAGTTAAATAAGTTGAGAAAAAATAACTTGCTAACAAGCTTCATTTTTGATAACCATTATACATGTCTATAATAAAATTTTGATAGGACGCACGTTTTCGAGATTTGCACTTAAAATTGTTTTTTTCATCAACTTCCGGGTAAATGCAGATACTTCAGAAGATTGCCTACCTACAATTTTCGAAATTTTTTAGGAGTTCAACATCTATCTAGTATTGAATTGAAAAGACTGACTTTTTGACCGAAATCATTTTTTCAGTAGGACGTTTTTGATATTGTAATATGCGAGCTACGGCTCGAGTAGATAAAACGTTATTCTGTGAGATTATTTCTTTATTTTCTAGTCTATAGAACAATTCAAGTTCACACTATTCTTCGCAAATTCCTTCCTTACAAGGTCTCTTTCTTCTCAAATCACTTTATCTCCTTTCAATTACTTAATTCACAAATCCAAACTAATTACTTCTTCTTGTTAACTCTCAACTTTCAATTTATCACAAAATTACAACTTATCATCTTACTTTAAAATCTCTTCGTGCGGTTCAAAACCCAACTGCCTTGCCTCGATCGCCATCTGTCCTTATATAGTCGCATTTCTGATAGCCAGAAACTTCTAGCAAATTCTTCGACCACTGGAACAAGAAAATTCTGATGTAATTCTGTAAATTCTGATGTAAATTCCAAGATGACAGCTACAGCCAATAATCTCTTGCGGTTATAATTCTCTCTTAATTCTGCAACGTCGTCTTAGACATAATTCGTCTCTTACTGTAGACATGAACCTCGAATGAAAAGGTACTTCGGAATGTGTTGCATCTTTTGGAGCGTAGTTATTATGCTACATTATGTTACAATATATTCGAAAACAAAAATTCGGCATCCTCTTACTAGAGAATTCAAAAAAAGTATATACATAGTATATCTTAAATCGGTGAATATTAAAATGTTTAGCTACTTTTTGAAACCTTGAGTTAGTGATGGGAAACTATCCTTGAAAAGTAGATATGTGGAATTTGAGCCGCCGTGGCTCAGTTATTAAGTGCATGATCACTGGGGTTCCAGTATATTTCGTTCTCTGATATTCTCTTGAGTTCGGGCACCGGAATGCAGAACTTATTGAGTGTCTGTAAATATATGTAGTTAATTTATACATTCTCTTCAATTTTGGCAGCATGAATATAAGATATATAAATGATATATATTTACACATACTGCCGTATTTCGGCACTTGGTGTGCAAATAAAGAACGTTCTCACATCCTCTTGTATTTCGGCACAATTGGGAGTCAGGACTCGACATTTTAGCCATTTCATGCAAATCAAGTCCGAATATATTGAAAAATTATTTCTAGCCCGAGTTGACTAAATGGAAAAAACATTAAAGAACAAGGAGTACACTGTAGCTGTTTTTCTGAAAGTTGAGGGAGCCTTCAATAACGTCCAAACCGATGTAGTAAAGAGCGAGAGTTGACCTTAATTTGAACAACACTATTATCAACTGGATAATGTGCATACTTAAAAACAGACTAATCAACTCAGAACTAGGAGGTGTACAGATTAAGATAACAGCATCTAGAGGCACTCCTCAAGGACGGGTTCTTTCAGCCCTTCTCTGGGTTCTAGTGGTAAACGAGATTCTAATTAAGCTCAATTTTAGAGGAGTTAAAGTATTAATATATGCAGATGACTTAGAGCTACTAGTGATTAGGCCGCAAAAGTCAGAACTTGTCCTTTTTACCAATAAAAGGATAACATCGGAATTTAATATGCTATCAATTGAGAGGACTACAGTACAAACTACCGATCCGCTAAATATCTGGGCGTGGTTCTTCGATAGGAAATTAAACTGAAGTCTCAACGTAAAGGAAAGAACAAAAAAGGCAATGATAGCCTTATATGCCTGCAACAGGATATTTGACAAAGCCTGGGGTCCTAGTCCTTAAGTCATCGTGTAGGTCGGTAGCAAAACCGATACTAACATATTGAAATTTGTTCTGGTGGTAAGAGATATGCTAATCCACCAACCTTAAGACTACGACTAAGGTTCAAAGAATGACCTGCATCGGGGCAATGAGAATCGTCCCTACAGAGGATGTTTTCATACAAGAATTTGCCGCAAACAGTCCTCTTCGGCTAAGCCAAACTGAAAGATGGAAAACCAGTCTGACGGGGTACGCACGGATTCTACGAAAATACACGAGCAACTGGACTTTTATCAGTCAACGAATCAACGGTACCTATCTACACAGATGGCTCCAAGCTGGTAATTGGCTTCGGCGCGGTGTTCTACTCCGAAGTTCTCGTCCTATCTAGTTCAATCAGACTTCCTGATTGATACTACAGTAAATATCCCACCCTGTAATCTTAGACAAACGATTGGGGATAAAATAATAAAAGCAGCAAACGAGAGATGACGTATGCTAGACTCCTGTGTTATAACCAGGAAATGTGGGGACTCTACAAAAAACAAAAAACCGAGAGAATCCTACATGAGGACACTCCACACTTTCTGTGTCACTGCCCTGCGCTTTGCTAAATTAGAAATCAAATCCTTGGAAGATATTTTTTTCCAGGACTTAGAAGAACTTTCTGGCAAGCTGTGAATGACTTGCACAAATTCACAGATTTTACAGTATGGCAAGATTTTCTTGTCCCGTTAACCCATTAACCTAACCTAACTTAACTGAACGGATTGGATTCACTTTTACGAAAATGACTCTTGCAAAGACATAACATGTTACATTTAAGAATGAAATTCGATCTCGTTGATATCCTACGATATACCACGTTTACAGGGATCGATTCTTTGTAGCCAATTTTCCACCACTCTTCCACACTTATCGGCCGGAACGTTGGCAATTTCGCGTTCGATATTGTTCCTGAGCTCCTCTAACTGTTTTGGCTTGTTTGCATAAACCAAAGACTTAACGTAACCCCATAAAAATAAATCCATCGGCATTAAATCGCATTAGCGAGCTGGCCATTCGACTGGACCATTTCTCGAGATAACACTATTACCGAACTTGCCCTTCAATAGACCATTTGTTTGACCAGCTGCGTGGCATGTGGCACCATCTTATTGGAACCACATATCACTGGTGTCAAGTCCATCCAATTTCGGCCAATAATAGTCTTCCAGCATGGCACGACAGTGAACTCCATTGACCGTAACATGGCGATCATTTTCATCGACGAAAAAATATTTCATGCCGGATGTGTGATTGGACCACACCTCCGGCATGAAATCCACACCACACGGTCACTTTTTGTGAATGCAATGGAGTCTCTTGAAGCACATGTGGGTTTGTTGCTATCCAATAATGCATATTTTGCTTATTGACAAGCCATTAAGCCAAAAATGAGCTTCATCGCTTTCACAACCGAAAATTGGAGTAAGCGCTCTCAAAGTTGCGACTACCGACTCAGAATTTCGGTAGTAATTTTTAATAATTTCCAAACGTTGCTCGTTCGACACTTCACCGTGATAAAAATATAAACCTTGGCTGACATTTTGACATTGACAGATCATAAAAAAGTTGAAAGATGCGTTTGTATTAAAATACAAAATCGTTATGTCTCTATTGAAAAACCCTTTATTAACAACTAAGGCCTGTTGACATTGTTTGTTTTCCACTATTCCCATAAATCCTAATTTAGGTCCCGCTTAACTACTTAAAATCTTAAATCCCTATGTAAACAAGTTATGCAGATGTTTGTATGTTGAGATTCTTTATTCTAACAATAGCTCATATGTATGAATATAGTATATTGTATCTGAATCTAAGAATATTTCATACTACACAAAATGTTCTCCAAAATCTATAACCAGATGTGCATATGAATACCCAAAACAATATTAATTTATTTTGCAGTATGCAGCCTTCTAAATATCGGAGTTGCTGCTATTTTTGGTCCACAATCTTCTCACACCGCTGGTCATGTGCAAAGCATTTGCGACACGATGGAGGTTAGTCAAAAAATTCACGCGGAATGTTCAAAAACATTCCCTCATTAATCTTTTCCATTCTAGGTACCCCATTTGGAAAACCGATGGGACTATCGCCTTAGGAGGGAAAGTTGTCTAGTTAACCTTTATCCTCATCCAAATACCCTCTCAAAGGTGAGCTGTCTTTAACCGTGTCTTTTGTATTCAATCTCACTGTTTAAAATTGCGTTAGGCCTATGTGGACATAGTTAAGGCTTGGGGTTGGAAAACATTTACGATTATATATGAAAACAATGATGGTCTTGTGAGACTACAAGAACTACTAAAGGCACATGGACCATCTTCCTTTCCTATTACCGTAAGACAATTAAGTGATTCTGGTGATTACAGGTGAGTTATGAGAATATAAAACATTCTATAATACCAAAATCCGTTTCTTGTTTCAGGCCACTGCTAAAGCAAATTAAAAACTCCGCAGAAGCCCACATCGTTTTAGATTGCACCACCGAAAAAATATACGAAGTTTTAAAGCAAGCGCAACAAATCGGAATGATGAGTGATTATCACAGTTATCTGGTGACTTCTTTGGACTTACATACAGTCAATTTGGATGAATTTAAGTATGGCGGAACAAATATAACCGGCTTCCGACTAATAAACGACAAAGTGGTTGGAGAAGTTGTACGCTCGTGGACAATAGACGAAAAAGGAAACTCAAAATCAGCAAATTTATCAACAATTAAGGTGAATAATATATTTAATATGAAATTAATATCTCTCAAACTTAAGGAATCTGGATGCAGAATACTTTCATTATTTACAAATTTTAAAACTCAATAAATTCAAAGGTGGATTCACTCACTTATTTATACCACTTGTGCCGAAGTGTGTATTACTTAATTACTTACTATGGCGCTACAGTCCGGGTGGATCTGGGCCTCACAACCAATAAGCCAGATCGATCTTTTGCTAGTCGCATCCAGTTTTGGACAGCAAGTTGGCTGTGTCCATTTGTTTGCGGCACCGTATTTGAGGACTTTCTATACTGCGTCGTCCCTCTGGTTGGATTCGAAGACTTTCCAAGCCGGAGCATTGATGTCCATTCGCTTTACATATCCTAGCCATCTCAGATGATGAATTCTGTACAACCCGTAGTTCGTTGTTGTATCTACTCCTCCATTCCCCGTCGATACAATGGGGGCCAAAAAACAACCAATGGTGTTTCATCAGCCTTTAATAAAGTCCATGCTTCTGCGTCGTACATCAGGACTGAGATGATGAGTCTCTTATATAAGGTCACCTAAGTCGTCCGTGAGAGGGGTTTGCTACTCAATTGCCTGCTTAGTCCAAAGAAACAACGGTCGGCGAAAATGATGCTTCGCTTGATGTCTGCTCTGGTGTCATTGTTTGTACTCGTATTTACAAAAAAAACTTAAACAAATTCCTTAACTACCTCAAAACTACAGCTGTCTATTGTAACTTTCTGTTCAAGTCGCCGATATTGATTGTCCTTTTTTATCACAGCATATATTTTGTTTTGCCCTCGTTAACCGCTTATGTTTCAATACTCCCGAAAGCACCACTGATAGCCCGCTGCGAGAGTAGTTGTACAAACTTTTGAAAGATCGTAAGCGGGATCGTAGCTTAAGAATTCTGTAAAATTCTTTCAAGTATGATGTTACAGAAATCACACGACAGAAATCACATTTTCGTAGTCCTTTTCTGTCATCAAAATGTTGTTAGCTTGATGGAGCATGCATTCTCCATCGTCATCCTGAACAGATAGACGAGTTTGGCAGGGACGCCAAAATTAGACGTGGCTCTGTATAGCTCGTCTCTATATATGCCATCTTAGGCGACTTCATAATCGATGAGAAGGTGGTGAGTATCTATTTGGAGTTCCTGGTTTTTTTGCCAAAATCTGTTGCAATATAGATATCTGACTTTCTGTGGACTTTTCTGGCTATAAGCAATGTTGAGGAGACTAAAACCTCTGTAGTTGGCGTAATTCAGAGGGCCTCCTTCATTGAGGATCGAGCAAACGATGCTGAGGTTCGGCTCCAGTAGCCTTGTTGGATTTAAGCTAGATATTTATATTTTCACTTCGCTTTGATCAGGTGGATTGGAATTGGAGTATGCATGTGTGTTACATACTCGAAATAATCTTGTTTATATGACTGGCTACTATTTCCAAGGTATACAAAGGCAGTCCAAAACAGCAGTATGTCTTGCTAATGATTTTATACAGATTTGATGGACAATAGCTTAGCTGCCCTAAGCAAAAACACAGTAACCGACATTTTACCAAAGAAGCGGATAAGTTTAAATTTCCACTTAGTGTACTCTTTCCTGCCATTTGTATACCCTGTCCAGGGTATATTAAGTTTGATACATAGTTTGTAACATCGGGAAATAATATCGTCAGAGCCCCAAAAATATATATATTCGTGATCAGCATCAAAATGTATGCCAATTTAGCCATGTCCGTTTGTCCACATGTCACCTCTTTTTGAGCATTAAATTTTGAGTTGGGAACATTAAATTTGATATGCAAACTTTCTAGAACCCGAAGTAGTACAAATGTAAAAATGTTTGAAATCCACCCACAGACACGTCCACTTTTTTTTTAAAAAAAAGTATTGTTTTACTCAATATTTTTGCCATAAACTGAAAATAGTTTAGGTACAATATGTAGACGTTGACCTTCCCATATTTCTGCCATAAATAAATAAATATTTTGGAGCTAACAGCGCACAAATGGCCAGGCCTAACTACTCGCAGTCACTCGTGGTGTGCGCCGCACGTACGAGTATGGTGGGGACCGATAGTTTTATTCCATTTTCGAAGTGCAGTTTTTTTTTTTTTTTGATTGAGAGAAACTTTTCATGACAATTTTATTCTCGGGTGTTTCTCAGACGTTCGCGAGAGTTGAGACCGTGAGAAAAAAAATTTCACTTAACCACATCAGAATCCGTGAATTTCGGTTACAAATTTGAAGAGCCACTCCCACTTTATGTTAAGAAAAATTTGTAACAAAAATTTTGTGATCAAATTTCTAAAAAATCCCTTTATTAGGGGTGACTTGATAGATCGGGGATAGGGTATCATACGAACTGTCGTAGATGGATTTTAACTTTACTCTATATTTTATTATTTTTTTATTGAGTACTAAGTGGAAATATGATTGAAGTAGGAAAGTGTTGTATTACAATTGTATGCACGCCAAAGTCATCGTAATTTTGTTGTACTAATGATGGGGAGCTGCAACTATAGCTACTATTGTATAATTTTGAATACGGTATGAAATATTATGAAATATCTTTTCTATAATGCAGTCTTCGGCAGTAATGGTGCAACTAGTAGACTTTTTTTTTAATGAGACATATTGTATTCGTAAATTAACAAATTTTCATTATGAAAGAAATAGGTAGAGAGGAAGTTTCGTGCTCGTCATGGGTAGGCTCTAAGTAATTTATAGCCATTTGTAAAACGAACTCACAACTATGTATTATAAGAAATTATTTAACACGATTAAAAGAGAAAATGTTTAAACATGAGTACACTGCAGGAATAAAATTAATTAATTAGTCATACAAATAAATATTATTTGCTATACAATGCAATATGTTGGGATAGTTAAAATAAGACTTGGTCAGTGGTGAAGCAAATTAGTTAGCTAATGTTAAATAGCTATGGCTTTTCTATTTCTTCACCAAGCTAAATGTTATTCGGAAGTCATTGTATGTTGTGTATGCGAATTTTGGAATAACGCTTTCCTAGTACAATTTTTGTGTCATAATCTGGATATGACGCTCTAATTAGTTGGGGTATTTGTATGTGACCTTGATGATGACCGCAGTCAGTCGATAACTGATTCTTGACGGTAGTCGAACTTTAGTGGTTATGGTAGCTGAAATGTAAAGTCACTAATTCTTTTTAGCATTCCGCCGTAATGTGGTTACTTAATCATTGACATTGTGCACAGTACTTTTAGTTAATATCCAAAGGATAAGGGACCGAGTATACCGATTAAAGTAACCTCATTCCAAGAGCTTCTGCGGGCCTATTTACTCGTACTGTTTATTTGTGACCATTTCTTTCTTAATAAAGTCCACGACTTGGTGGTACGTACTTGCATGCTGTTTATCTGCAAAAATTTAGATTTTAAAATTTGTTTTAAATCCTTTACACTTAAACAAAATTTTAAAAATCTGTTAAAATTCCAAAAAAAAAATGTACAAATGTAAACAGTTTTCCAATACTTAGTATGCTATGACCTTGCATATATCAAATATTGTTTAGATATTAATTTCGAACAAAATCGATAGAGCCATAGCCGAGAAATAGTAGTTCTGGAATTTTTAGTGGAACAAATCTAGAACAAATTTAAAAACGGGACAAATAGTTTTTTTTTTAAAGAAAAAGTCGTGTCATAATCTCTTGGCGTCAAAAACGGTTCAAATTGCGACTAACGGCGCATTGCGGGAACACAGCTTGACTGTATTTGAAGCGAGAAATTTTATTCTCATTTGCCATTTCTGGGCGATGTTTACTACTATCCACAATCGAATTATAGGGTAATCGGACCATAATACAATTCTCACTGTAGAAATCTGATGGTTCTTCAGGTTCTGTCCTCTGATTTTCACGCGAAATTCAGTTGTGGCAATGTTCCAATTCCCAAAGGATCTGCTAACTTCGAAAATGATGAAATATACTGCAGTATGCTTAATTCATCAAAATTCAGAATCTTAAATCGGACGAATACATTACCGCAAAAAAGCCTAAAGTATCTGATTATTTTTGGTCTACCATATACTATTTTTGTACAAAAATTCACCTCTTTAGCTCGAACGCTTTAAAAATTACAAGCATTTGACAGATATACGGACAAACAGACATCGTGTTGAATCTCATTCTGGTACGGAACACTAGAGTAACAATTTACTAACAAAACAAATTTTAATTTCCTCATTTGTAAGACGACATCTTGAAAGCTGGCTAAAGCCAAAACTTTGGCTTTCTACTGCAAACAGTTAGGCAACATTACCATAAAATAACAAAAATATATCAATGTAGACCAGATGTTCCCGTTTATATGTTGTCTTAATCCGAGTTGCTAATTACATCGCAAACCAAAATATATTTCATTATCATCCTCAAACCATCATCAGGAGGAAAATGAACACCTGTCGTGAGAGTCCATTCACTACAGGTGTCTGCAATCATATCATAGTCCTCATGATAGAAAAATTATGTTTTGGAAGTTGGCCCTATATACATACCCATATAGTAATAGTTACATCTTGAAGACCATGTACCGTATTTCAAATAAGTTTGGTTCTTTACAGGCGGAAACCGCACTCATGTACGATGCTGTTCATTTATTTTCGAAAGCACTTCATGACTTGGATACAAGTCAACAAATTGACATCCATCCGATATCATGTGATGGACAAAACACTTGGCAGCATGGTTTCAGTTTGATTAACTACATGAAAATTGTCGAAATGAAAGGTTTGACCAATGTCATCAAATTTGATCATCAAGGATTCCGCACCGACTTTGTCTTGGATATTGTCGACTTAGGCTCAACAGGTATTCGAAAAATTGGAACATGGAATTCCACAATGCCCAATGGCATCAACTTCACAAGAACATTTAGTGAACAACAGAAGGAGATTGAGGCTAATCTCAAGAACAAAACATTGGTTATCACAACCATTCTAGTAAGTTTTGAAATTTTTGTAGACGGAGCATTTTGATTTTGAATTCGTTGTCACACAGAGTGATCCTTATTGCATGAGAAAAGAATCGGCGGCTACACTTACAGGCAATGACCAATTTGAAGGATATGCGGTGGATCTTATTTACGAAATCTCAAAATCCTTAGGCTTCAGTTATAAAATTCAATTAGTACCAGATCACGCCTACGGCAGCCATAATAAAAAAACCGGGTAAAGTGAATAAACGTAATAACTTTAAACTTTGTTGTATTACATTGTACTTTGACAGTGAATGGGACGGTATGATCCGAGAGCTCCTGGAGCAACGTGCAGACCTGGCAATCGCTGATCTTACAATAACGTTTGAAAGAGAGCAGGCTGTCGACTTCACGATGCCTTTCATGAACCTCGGGGTATCAGTCCTGTACCGGAAACCTGTAAAGCAGCCGCCGAATCTCTTTTCTTTTCTATCACCCTTGTCGCTGGACGTTTGGATATACATGGCTACAGCGTATTTGGGTGTTTCGGTGTTACTCTTTATTTTAGCCAGGTAATTATAATACTTACTATTGTCATAGTAATAGTTACCAAACCGTCTCACCTTTATAAAGATTTACTCCATATGAATGGCCATCCTACAATGGAGCACATGGCGAAAAGGAAGAAAGTCAATTCACGCTCATGAACTGCATGTGGTTTGCCATAGGATCTCTGATGCAGCAAGGATGCGATTTCTTACCTAAGTAAAAGCAATCTCAAGCCCTCGATTTCGATAATAAAACAAACTAAATTGAATCCCTATTTCATTTGTTTGTATGCATTTAAGAGCACTTTCTACTCGAATGGTTGCTGGTATGTGGTGGTTCTTCACTCTGATTATGATCTCTTCATACACTGCCAACTTGGCTGCATTTTTAACCGTCGAACGTATGGACTCACCCATCGAAAGCGCTGAGGATCTAGCAAAGCAGACGAGAATCAAGTATGGAGCACTTAAGGGCGGAAGTACCGCAGCTTTCTTTAGAGTAAGGTGTAGGATTGGTGTATCGAATTGTGAGGGATTTAAATTTCTTCTCATTCAAGGACTCAAAAATCTCAACATATCAACGTATGTGGTCGTTTATGGAGTCGGCAAGACCTTCGGTATTTACCTCAAGCAATGGCGAGGGCGTAGATCGTGTCATCAAAGGAAAAGGTATATAAGTCGTACTTTAGTGAATTAAATATTTGATTCTTAAATGATATTTAAGGAAGCTATGCCTTTCTGATGGAATCAACATCGATAGAGTACGTGACGGAGCGTAATTGTGATCTCACACAAGTTGGAGGAATGTTGGACACAAAAGGATATGGCATTGCTACCCCTCCTAGTAAGTTTATAGCCAGTTCCTACGTGATTCATAAATTTATTATACTCTTTTTTAGATTCTCCTTATAGGACTGCAATTAACGGTGTAATCCTTAAGCTGCAGGAGGAGGGGAAATTACACATTCTCAAAACCAAGTGGTGGAAAGAGAAACGTGGTGGCGGAAGCTGTAGAGTTGAAACATCCAAATCCACATCTGCAGCCAACGAATTAGGCTTAGCCAATGTCGGAGGTGTTTTTGTTGTACTTATGGGTGGCATGGGAGTTGCGTGTGTGATCGCAGTTTGCGAATTTGTATGGAAATCACGAAAAGTCGCTGTCGAAGAGCGACTAAGTGCAATATTACACGAATAGGAAAAGATAAACTTGGAATTTTTGGATTCCTAGAATGGCATTTAAAATGAAAGAACACATCGAGAAGCTTTTATGATTTTCATACATTCTGCTGATAACTTGCGCTAAATAGCTCCGATATTCTAAATTCTCTTTAAATTAAAAATCAAATTGGACAGGGAACTTGCATAGAGAAGAAAACGTTTCCAAGATTTCCGTATATCTGCATTTATTTCATTTATATAATATTTAAATGTCCTAGTCCTACTCCTAATATTAAAGAAAGAAATATTTGTACCATTTCGTATCGAAGCTAGTAACTAATAAGTAGAGAAAAGAGGAACAAACAATAACTTTGTAGGTTGCAAATAGTTGTATTTTATATAATTTCGCATTGCGTATTTTTACTAAACTTCGAATGTAATCGTTAGTTATAAGAAAACTAATTATTTAGTGTTAGTCTTAGGTATATGAATTGCATATTTGTAGTTAATGGTGGATAATAAAACGAACATGTAATATAACAAAATACGTGTGTGATATAAGCAACTTATTTCGCTGGGCACCATTCGCAATTTGGCCGGGTCGATGACAGTCAAGATTTCCATTCATCAGACCAACATGACGTACAGACAGCAATTTTCTAGTCTAGGTAACTTGTCACTGATAATAAATACCTAGAATGGATGACTGGAATCTCCACTATTCGATCCTTAAAAGGTAGCTGATCATGCATGTGAACTTGAGACATCAGAGAAGAAATGACAAACCCATATTTCTTTTAGCTAACCCTTAGATGCATACATAGCACAATATATTGCCATATGGTAATATACATAGGTACTTAAAAGCATCACATACCATATTAGGCACATTCTACCAAGACAAAAAGTAATCCCAGAAGAGGACACATTTGTGATGAGACCATCAAATTTCTATCTTTTAGTAAGAACCAGTTAAGTAAGAATCTTGTTCTAAAGCTAATACTATTAGCGATCAGCTAAATAAGTAAAAGACCAGCAAGCAAAATATGTTAGCAAACAAAATAATCAATTAGCAGAAAAACAATTCCACAGCAAGAATTATATTCTTCGATCAGCAAAAAGTTATTTTTTGATAGGCCAAAAAAAAAAAATCAACAGGAAAATAATACATAATTTGCGCGAATTTTTTACTATTATTTTCCAAAAGTTTTTTCCCAAATAACTGTTTCTTTCTTTTCATTTTCTTTTTGCATGTAATTCTTAATATTGCTGTAGTTTAGACAAAATGTCGAAAATATTTGCGATCTGTTGACGTATTTGCTGGTTTTCTACTTTATCTGTCCATAAAAAAAAAAAAATAATTAAAGGTTGTTAATTATTAAAATTAAATCTATTTTTTTTTTTTATTAATTTATTAATTTTATAATACATGCATCCAAAGGTTGATATACTAACCAAAAGGGTGTCATCTGTTTCGATTTTTAATGTGACCGTTGAATACTTTAAGTACTTTAAAAAATTGCGTGACTTCACAAACTGCATAAGCAGACAACCTTTTATTTTCTGGTAAAATCACCGACTTATCGCTGTTGTAACTCGGAAACCATCCATTTCACGAAGAATATAGCTCAGACTGGTTTTTTGTAGAAAACGATATCCTCAACAATAAACATCTTAACATTTATGTTCGTAAAATTTACATTTAGCTAGATATTCACAAAAATACAATTCCACATTCCTCAGGAGGGGGGAAATTGATATGCTGAGAACTTAGACCATTTCCAGCTTAATGGGAATTATTTTCGAATTCAACCCTAGCGACTGGCCTATTTATTTATTTAATTTTAAATATTTTGAAATCAGCACACATAATACAACATATAATCTTGAAAAACGATTTTGAAAACTTTGGTTTGCTAATATTAAAGAAAAGTCGAATTAAAGCAGAGTACTACTATACCCATTAACCGCCGTTCAAACCAAAAATAATCTTTATAACCAAACTATGTTGTGAAATTAATGCAACATGGTAGAATGGGGTATACAACAAAATTTGTCTCCCAGCATGTGACATACGAAATTAACGCTGAAGATATAAGAAAATCACATAGATACATACAAGCACGTCAAAAAGAAATTTTCTTGTGATAAAGCTTGTTGAAAAAGTTAAAAGTATATATTTTGAGTCACCAATAGGCAAAACGAAAACTACAAGTAATCTTTTGACACATCTACGACGTCTTGCAATATCATACCCGACCCCATTCAATGATAATAAATAAATGTTGACCAAACTTCATCAAAATATGTACCTATATGTACATACGTACACATTTTTGATTTATTTGGCAGACAAAGGCAATTCAAAGATATTTGAAACCCCATCTTCACATCATACTTACACAATCTGGTAAGTAGATTCGGTTAGGTTAGGAAGGCTGTATGAAGCATGTGTAATTTAACTCAGAGGCCAGTTGGCCCATTGTGATTGCCTTTAAAGTACATGGAAGACATGTGACTAACAAAACCATTTGAATCTGTTAATAAAGTTTTTAAGGTCAGTTATAGGTGACTTTGCCAGATCGTTCAGGCTATCGAAGAATTTTGTGCTTAAGCATCTTAGGCGACGTTCTTGGAGAACCGATCAGTGCCATAGAAGGTGTTCTACTGATTCTACCTCTTCTTCATCCCTACAGATTCTACAAAAGTCGTTAGTGAAGATACCTAGTTTTCTGGTCATGTTTCTAATTATACAGTGTCCGCTTATTACGCCGAAAAGTATCCAGATTTGGCTTCTACCGAGAGACAATAGGGAATTTGATCTACTTGCGTCGATTGAGGGCTATAAGTTGCGGGTTATCGCACAGCCATCAGTGTCCTGCTATTGTTCTACAGTCATATTTATGATGACGATGTTTATAGTGTTCTTAGCTGCATTGAAGGTCAGTAGAATTTACCTCACTGTCGTTTTTTTCCCTTTTATTTCTGTGTATCCAGAGACCCAGCAGAGCGAGACTGCGTGGTGGTTGATAGCTCCAAGTGCCATAAAGCAGTCCTTTGAATATTTTGAATTTACGGGATTGGAGTTCAGCGCTTTAAGTGCTGATTGGCTGTCCACACAGATGATTATATTCATGGCTGGTAAGTTACATTGCTAGGACAGTTTGTGCCGTAGTCGGTTGGCCTCCCATTCCTGTCTCCGTCTCCACGCCATCTATGAAGATGGCTTTACCTTTTATAATAGTGTCGGGTAGGTTTTTTTGGGTATAACTTTGCGTTTACCACCTCTCACCATACAATTGGACCGTATGGCTAATGGGTCTCACAATGGCTGTGTACAACCAATGTACGATGTATGGTTGCAGGCCCCATTTTTTTCCGAGGGTTTTCCTGCATGCGTAAATGCACTGAAACCTTTTTTCGTCCTTTCTTCCGTATTCCGTTTTCATTTTAGTGTGGAGTAAAATACTACCACCAAGTACTTGGCCTCGTTGGAAAGGCTTAATCGAGTGCCTTTCAGTACTTTGCATCTTCTAATAAACAGAGACTTAGACCATGTTCCACCAAACAACTTTGCAGATTTTCAAACAGCACTCTCTGATTCATTACAAATGACAAATGATAAGTTAAAGTTTTGCAAATGAAGTGAAAATAATTTATTAATAATAATTAATTTTCAAATGATTCTTCTTTTTTTCTTTCTACTAAAAAAATGTCAGCTTCCTAGGTCCTTTGGGATTCGAGATCTTTTTTTCACACAGACATCGGACAGAAGAATTTATACAGGGCGTTCTGTGTTTAATGACGAACATTGGAGGGCATAGACAACAAAGGAGTTCTGTCGAGGGTGGAGCAGTCCATGCAGTGACAATTAAGTCTTACGCCATAAGAATTAACTCCGTCAACCGAATGTGCGCCCTGATGGTATGCTGTGCATTTCGAACGGTGTCAGATGATGCTATACGAGTATGTATCATCGCGGGAACTACAAAGGACCTACGATGCCACAATTCAGGACCCTCACGCTTTAGTCAAAGATATCAAGGTGGAAGAAAGACGGCGGAGTATGAGAACATGGCAGAAGAGATGGAACCAGTCTTCGAGGGGAAGATGGATAACTAGGAACAACGGTACCACTTATTGCATTGCTTTTAACACTTTTACTCTATCGAAATTCTCAAATGTTCCTAACTACCATATTAAATTTGATGGTAGAGTAACAAAAGTAGCCCAATCTATAATGAAAAAATTAATCATTTTTTGACTGCGTTGATGTGAACCCGGTTTACTCTCCACCACCGCTACCTGAATATGACGGAAGCCAATCTCATAAACGACCATAAGTCTTTTGTTCCAATTCATCAACTATAAAAGAAAATCTGATGGTTACCCTACTTCCCTCTCTTTCGAAAACAAATCATTAACCGATCCAAATACCATTACCAACTTTTTAAACAATCGTTTACCGACACAACTCCTTCATGCCGGACCCCTCTTACTTCAATTTTCTACTTAACTTTTCGATATACTTTCTCATATACGTACTCCAAATCTTGGGAAGTATTTTATATGACGCCTTAAGCTTTGTGAAATCGCCCCTTTTCAACATGGCTTCCTGAGAGGTAGATCAATTACTACAAATCTCATTGAATTCGTCTCATCGGCTTCGAATCAATATTGTTAAAATGGATATCTTCTTACTTGGAAAACCGTTTTTATAGTATTTAGGTCCATCTTTTCAGCTCCTTTCTTGGTCACCTCTGGTGTTCCACAAGGCAGCCATTTAAGTTCCCTTCTCATAATCCTAACTCCAAACGATCTTGAGAGGGTCATTGAACACTCCTCCATCTCCCTCTATGCTGACGATACCAATTTTTTTAAAGCCTTTTCTTCACCTCAAAATTCTAGTTTCCTTCAACAAGACCTCGACAGTTTTTCGGTTTACTGCCTCAGAAATTGTTTAGAGCTCAACACCGCCAAATGTCAGACATTGTCTCGTAAGTGCAACAACTTTGGTTTCATCGACCTCGAAAGTATGTTCAACATACAATCAAAACTGCCTGCACTTTCCAGTTTTCCTAAAATATATGAAGAAAATTCTAGCAGAACTGATTTAGTGATCGCTAGATCACCTAGACAATGCCAAACTAGACGTCTCTTATGTTAAGAATATAATTTTAAGAGTAAACAATTCAGGTAAAACTTATTTTACTTATTTCACTTTTTCCAAGAGTTATGTGTTTAAAAGCAGTCAGTTTTGCTTGTAAGGTTGACTTAAAAGCAAAGCTGAATGTATAAAAAAAACGAAGTCATTTAAAGCAATCTTTTGATTTGTTGGGCGCCCTTTCGAATATTGAAATTTTGATTTCAGATTCGGATTTAGCGAAACAGAGAACAATTTTGGTGGCTTGTACCAGTGCCAGTAATTATCGAACTTAAAATAGCGTAAGTATTAAAGCACCGTCTGACAACTCGAGAACCCAACCAACCCAACTTCTGAATAACACAAGTTCTGTTTTGATCACATCTATCTGTTCATGAGACATATTAGTAGATGAAGGTGCACATTACAAATAGTGCTTTGACGGGCATTTTCTTAGAAGATAGTAGTAGGTGTACTACACTGTGAACTTCTAAATTAAAATGTTGTTTTAGTACCTGCGGTGCCAAGTAGCTAGAGCGTTGAACTACTGAGCATGCTGATATAGGTACGAATCACGGCAAAAACATCAACATGTTTTTTACACACCACCTCTCGGGAATGTCTGATAAAGTTATTGTTATATGAAGCTTCTGAATTCACCATTCGATTCTCTCAGACTCCTTTCATTCGTGAGAGATACATATATGAAACGCATTCTAAGAATGGTTGTAAGCTAGGCCCTAGGCTCCCTGTGGGCTTTATAGTCCTAAAATTTATACTGCGAATAAAATAGTGGATTTTAAATCACTGCGTGAATGCCTAAAATTCGTAGGAAATTAGTTAATACTATTTGTTCTGATATAGTCGAGGCAGTGTGGCTTTTTTCCAGCTCTGTGTACATCTACCAGTTTCGTTGCACTGCAGCTTGCTGGGTAATGTAATTCACACTCCAAGATATTGCTTTACAATGCACCCAATTATGAACACTAGGATTCCGTAGATCTTCCGGAACTACACCTATAGAAACGATCCGGTCATGGAAATATCTAAACTTGAATGGTTGAGAACTTTCGATAACGGTAAATTAAGTCGCCCTCTAACGATTTTTAATCATCCCAATCAATTAGACCAGTTTGGTGGAAACTCTGCCTGCTGTTTACCTTCATACGTTCCACCATATTTATGCTTTCCCCTCAATTACGTTCCAATTATAAACGTACACCTGCGGCATGACATTTACCATAAGAAACAGTCAAAGGACTTTAAATGCCAAGAGCTTAGACATTAATTGAATTTTAAATCGCAGGCACATGCAACCCCAATCAGAGAAAGTGAAGTATCCTTGGGATATGTACTTGCTTCGTTGTTTAGTTTCTCAGTGAACGTTGCAGTGCCATGAAGTCTTTAATTTGGATTGTTGCGCTTGCAATTTGTGTGGTCTTCATTCGAAAAGGCGAGGCTAACGACTTTTCTTCACTCCTAAGCATCAATGCATCTCTTGGTTCGTATCTGTATATCTATATGTATAGATTTGTAAAAATAAATTTTAACTATGCTTAATCACAGCGGTTGTTGTTGACCATGACTACATGCAACAGAGAGGCAAAGATATTATATACAATTTTCAAAAAATTCTTACCGATACTATACGTGAAAACCTCAAGAATGGTGGTGTTAATTTGAAATTTTATTCTTGGAGCTCTGTTCGTCTAAAGAAAGGTTTTGTGTTTATACATGTAGGGTGTACGAGTATATACCATTTAAATATGCCTTTACAATAGACTTCATTGCGGCTATTACTATTATGGACTGTAAACGGACTTGGAACTTCTTTGAAGCTACTCAGGTGAATTCTATTCTAATGTTCGCAATCACCGATACAGATTGCGCTCGTTTGCCCTCGGATAAGGCTCTAATGGTGATTATTAGGGGCACTGCAATGCTACCAAATGCTTTATTTTTTGTTTAATTTAAACAGATTCCAACAATTGAAAAAGGTGAGGAGCTTCCTCAGCTTCTTTTAGATATTAAGGTACAAAATACACTCAATTGGAAATCATGTGTCCTCTTACTGGATGCATCTATTGGTAATCTAGATAGTAAACCTTCAGAGTTATCAATCTAATTTCTAATTTAATTGCAGTTTATGAAAACTCACAGATTATCGAATCACTAGTTCATGATAATTCTAATAACAAGTTCACTCCGATTGCTTTATATATCTACACCATCGATGACAACCTGCGAAGTCACCGGAAACGAGCTGTTATTAAAGAAGCATTAGCACCATTCACAAGAAATCGCAATAATCAGTTCATAGTTTTTTCAAGATCAATTGAAGACATCATGGAGGTTGCCGAGTCACTGAAAATGTTCCACATATTCAATCAGTGGCTGTTTTTTGTGCTGCGAGGAAATGAAGACTTGAACTTTGAATCGTTTACACAAAACTTAAACGACGGTGCCAACATTGCATTTGCATTCAACGAAACCAGTAACAACTGTGAGGTATGAATTTTTTGATTTTAATTATTTTATTATAATTTGGGGAAAAATTCGTGCTGGTATCACATTTTTCTGACTTACAATTCTGGCTTCAAAGACGGGAGTCCAGACTTTAGTTATAATTCCAAAAAGCCTAGTATAGATCGTTGATTCCGGTTTTTAAATTTCCTGTTGTACAGATTTCAGTCCCTGCTTCGCAGAAGTCTTAAATATGCTTTGCGTAATCACAACCAAAATACTTCCTAAATGGCACCAAAAATATTTAACTTCGCATAATATGCAAAAGTAGTTTCCTCACGGAAGTTTTGTATTTTTTAGAGCCGAGGATATGGAGAATTCTGCAAAAGCTGAGCTGAAGTCTGCAGGACAAGCCCACTATTCGCGGATGGTAGAACGGCCTTTAGATATAAAGGTTCGACGTGACGGGACGACGAGACGAGCCGATATCAACTTCAAGCCATGATCCCCTCCACAGTGTTTGACCTAAAATTGGAGGCTACTAACAGCATGTCTTTCTCCAGATAAGGAGCGGTTGAAATCAAGCATTTGTAATCTGAAAAAAATTAATCCTTTTCCCCTAATTTTTAGTACTTTTCTATATACTTTCCTCTCTCTCCGTCCGGTTAACTTTAAGAAACATAGTTTTTCGTGACGTAAAAAACTAAACAAAATGGAAAACTGCAAAACTGTATTTAGATATTATAATAATGTCTTAAAAAACGATTTATTGGGCCACCTGTTAAAAATAATTTAATATTTTTCAAAGTTTTTTCCTTTATTGAAGAGAGTTCACTTTCCGATTATTTATAGAGGATGCATTCGTTTCTCTACGACTACGTGTGTTCCCGTGCCCCAAATACAGGAGTTTTGCTTGCAAAATCGAAGTCAATTTCAAGCTGCTTTAAAGCTCAAACAGAGAAACGATAACGAAGTGGGTAGTCATTTTGCTTCAATTCATGAGTCTTGTAAGGCAATAATCCGAGGTCTCCTCAAACTAGTGCGGTTAATGTTCAGTTGCTGAGATATGTGGCGAGTTGATGTTCTCGGGTTTAGGCGCACACTTTCGGTAACCGCTGTAATATTCTCGGATGGGCGCACTGGAGGATAACTATGTTATCAATTAGCATGCCAATTTAAAGAACTTTATTCAAAATCTTGCTTAAAGCAGGCAGGTTAATGCACCACCTGCCTGCTTTAGAATATTAGACCGAAATTTCTACAAAACACTCAATTTGGAAATATCTTTTAAATATTTCCCAAAGTTGTTCAAGCATAAATTGATTCATTTCGTACCACGGAGATATGATACTATGTTTGTGTAAATTTTTTGAGCGCGAAAGAGCCGTCAGTGTCAAATTTAAAAAGAAACCAGCAGATGATTTACCCGTTACATGGAAATTCCGAGAAAATTTCGAACTATCGAATTCTGCAGACGAAAAATGTCGAGTTCTTTTTGAATTTATATGAAGTAAAAATAAAGGGCACGACTAAATCGCACGTACTTGCTCCATATATTTGTTGTAGATAATTGGAAAAATAAATAAGAAGCAACAAAATGGGATTTTTCGTCGAATACGTTAAAAAGCTAATAAACGTTGTTGTGCATATGTCAAAAATTTGAATGTCATGTCCTAACAAATGTTAGAAATAACTTACATATCTATCTTGAATAAAATCGTCTTAGCCATATCCTAAATAGCTAAATTTCGCAAGTTCGCTAATAAGTAAAGTACCGTTATTCAAATTTCTAACACGAAACTGAGTATGCAGTCTTATTACAAAAGTCGTGTTTTAAATCTTAAAAGCCGTTTTCGAGAAAATTGCATTTTTTTTTAAAAATTGGCTCAAGTTCCTTTCATTTTGGGGCTGGAATAAAAATTCGAATTTTTACCTCTGAGCATTACCCCAGAGACCTCAGATATGACGTTGCTGTTCGAGGTACAGACAGACAAGCTGACAGACTGACAGGCAGACAGAATAACGAAACCCACTTTTTTGAGTTCTTCCATTACATTAATATCAAGATTGATTAAAATGTCGAGATCGACAATCTTCGCGAAAACAATACTTGTCCTATAGGAGCAAGTAAAAAGAATATGACTCTGCTACGTTTTTGAATCTTAGCAGTCAAGTATAGGGTTCGAACTTTTAAATATTAATGAAATGATCCATATTGTAGTAGATCCATATTATATTTGTAATAAATATGCAGGAGATTTTGAAATATTTGGACCTGATATACATATGCAGTGATGTGCTCTCATCAAATCAAACAAAAAATATAGTTAATGAGTTTTAATGGCTGTGATTTAAGATTCTAGCCTTTCAAGAGATTTTCCAAATTGTGGGGGCGTTAGTTATCCGATCGAAATAAACTTGGTGTTCAAAATCAGTTCGAAATTAGTTCGCATAGAAAGTAAGGGGAGAACCACTTTTCTGAGTTCCGTAAATAGTCGCGGAACACTATTGCTTTAGTACAAGCAAAAGTTGCAGAAAAAAATGTTATATATTCGTATTCATGTATATCTAAAAATTTTAAATTTTCGCCCACAGTGGAAAATGATAGACACTCATTTTTTCACTGAACTTGAAATCAGTTCAATAATTTAGTATTTATTGAAGAAAATAGAAGACAGAATAACAAATTTAAATGTCGTATCTTTACATATACTCGTACATATCTAGAATAACGTACGAGTAGATATCATTTATGAATAATATTGTCTAAGCCGTAGCCGAGATGTGGCCAATTTATCAAAGTCCGCTAACAATTCGACTATTCGGTTTCTTAGAGAAAATATTGATAAGCAATTTTATTGTAGACGTCCGTATTACCTCTGATTATTGGGGCCGTTTTCGAGAAAATATTGTTTTTCTTCAAAATTGGCCTCAAGTAAAGTAACGTCAATTTTGAGGTACATAAGTACAGGGTGCAGCAAAAGTAACTTTATAATATGTTTCTTAAGAAAGTTTATTTGATGCTATTTTTTTACATTATGTATGATAAATAATATCAGTTAAATGCGAACCATTTTCTGAAACGCAAAAATCTGTTCTTTTTATGGCAATTTCCATAACTTTGTGGAGTGTTTCTTGGGGTATAAGACCAATTTCTTCGTGAGTGGTTTGCTTTAGTTCCTGTAAGGTTTGGGGCTTATTCTCATACACCTTTTCATTGAGATGGCCCCACAAGAAAAAATCTGAAGTAATCAAATCAGGCGATAGTGGTGGTCAACTCAAGTCGTCGTATTTGGAAATTCTCCAATTTGGAAATTGTTGCCTCAATAACTCCATTATTGCACGTGATGTAAGGGCTGTTGTATCATCTTGCTGAAACCATATATTGGCGTTTGGCGGCAATTGTGAATATAAAAAATGTTAGAGCATTGCCCAACGTTCTCCATTTATTGTTAAATTTGTAAATTGTTGCCATAAAATAACAAATTGTTTACTAAAAATTGTACACAAAGTCTGCGTATCAACAAAATATGCAGACATTGATTTTGACATTGGTTGACATTGAAGTTGGTATCCGTATCTCAAGCAAACCTACGGTTATGGATAAACCTTATTGTGAATATCTTATGATAATTTATTTGTCTAATAAACGGAATAGACACACCTACTTTTCTTTTAAAAAAAAAAAAAATCCAATAGTTTCTCTGAAATTATTTTATCGGAAAAATAAAAAGTACGGAAAAATAATTTTATTTGTGCCTACCTTAATGAGGTTTGTCCAATAAATTAGGAATAGGGGATGATATGCTCCATTCCAAAGGAATTGTAACTTTCTATGTCTTTTTTTTAGGAATCGGTTACTTGTACAATGACAGAAGTGTCCCTAGGATTTGTGTCATCGCTGTCGAAAGTCATTCGAGAGGAAGAATCTATATACGGAGAAATTTCCGATGAAGAATGGGAAGCCATACGTCTTACTAAGAAAGAAAAGCAAACCGAACTTTTGAATTACATGCAGGTTGGTTGTCATTATGATTAGTCCAATACATATGAAAACGATTAAAAATAAGTTAAAAAATTATATTCCTAGGAATATCTTAAATCGAATAGTAAATGTGCAAGTTGCTCTAAATGGAGTTTCAAAACAGCAATTTCATGGGGAAAGAGTCAAGAGTACTATAAGAAAGCTCACCAAACAAGTAAATTATCTTACTGTTACGAGTATAATTATTATGAAGTTATTTACGTAATTAAGTGTTGGTTTTTTCAGATATTAAAGCTGTAAGGAACAAATATGAATTCATAGATGTTGGCTATTGGAGTCCAATTTTGGGCTTCGTGACAACTGATGCCATATTTCCACACATAGAGGAACGTTTCCGAAATATAACTATGGATGTCGTTACCTACCATGTAAAGATATTTGTTCATTAAAAGCCATTTCAATTGAAGATCTGTATGTATATATTATATTTTTAGAATCCTCCGTGGCAAATCATACAAAGAAATGAGAAAGGAGCCATTGTGCAATCCTCAGGTATTGCAATAGAATTGTTAAACGAATTGTCTCGCAAGCTTAATTTTACGTAAGTAAATTATGTTGCTTATTAAAAAATAAATAATACTTTGTTATTTAGTTACAGACTCTATGATGCCAAAATTCTAGAAGATGAAATAAATTCAAACGAGAACGACACTGTGAGTACATGTATAATTGGTGTATGTTACTTATGTAAACCAAAATTGAAACGAATTAAGTGTGGAATATTAATAGATATATTGTGTAAAATATGACTCACGTATAATAGGGATACGGACCCTACTACTTTCAGTTTTAAACAGCTTTGCAGATATGTCATCTAATAGCTGTCTTGACGTAGGGAAGGCGGAAGACCGCCACATACACTTTCCAGTTAGTCTCCTTTTCCTTTTTTTATGGAATTATTTTTTCTAGTACATAATATGTTCCAACTTGTTTTTAAGTTTTAGTCACTTGCTGATGAATCGTACCTCTGCTTATACAAATTTCGAACTTTCCCCTTGAAAACTAGAAATTCATCGCTGCTTATCAATTTTGGGTAGATTTTAAGTCTAAGCAATTAAGGAACCAAAAAAGTGGAAATGGTCTCAATAGCTTTATTGTAAGTCCGTGAAGAGTGAGCGTTCGGCATAATCTTAAAAAAAAAACGATATAAGTGAAAAACCGTAATGTCATTAATATATGCGGAGCGAAAACAATCCTCAATTTTTCTTGCCCAGGACTGAATATAGGATCGGCTTCCCATATTCAGAAAGAAATTAAGAAATTTTATGATGTAGAGAACAGCTTTTAGTGCATACACATTTTTGAGGTTCTCTCAAAAATAATTTTATAGTTTATTTTTGATTGAAATAGGATTTGATGGTGTGAACTGTAGAGCTATTCTATTGGGTCAATAACTTAATTCGTGCGGTTTGCTAAGAGATGGCGTAACTTGTATTATTCCATTGTTATTATTCCATTGGAACATGCGTTGGAAAGCTACTGTCATTGTACGTCATTTCAGTATATGTCATTCATTTGAAGGGTAAACAACAATAATTTTTTTTCACTCAAATATGTCGAACTTTGTGCCTGAAAAAGTGTTTTTGCGGGGAGTTCTTCTTCATTACTTTAATATGAAGAAAACTGCTGCCGAAAGTCATCGTAAGAAAATTGGGTTCCACATGAACTCAAGCCGAGAGACGTCGAAAGGCGGTTTTGCATGTCCGAAATGCTGCTGGAACGCCACAAAAGGAAGTCATTTTTGCATCGGATTGTTACTGGTGATGGAAAATGGATCCAATACGACAACCCCAAGCGCAAAAAATCATATGTGAAACCCGGCCAACCAGCCAAATCAACGGCAAAGCCGAATATCCATGGCGCGAAGGTAATGCTCTGTATTTGGTGGGATCAGAAGGGTGTGCTGTATTATGAGCTGCTAAAACTGGGTGAAACCATCAATGGACAACGCTACCGAACACAATTAATCCGTTTGATGAGAGCAGTAGCCGAAAAACGCCCGGAATATGCGACCAGACACGAGGCAATAATTTTCCATCATGACAACGCTCGGCCCCACGTTGCTATTCCGGTTAAGAACTATTTGGAAAACAGTGGATGGGAAGTTTTACCCCACCCGCCTTATAGCCCAGACCTTGCCCCTTCTGACTACCATTTGTTCTGGTCGATGCAGAACGCCCTCACTGAAATACGGTTCACATCAGAGCAGAATATCAAAAATTGGCTTGATTCATTCTTGGCTGCCAAGCCGGCGCAGTTCTTTTGGGATGGGATCCACAAATTGCCAGAAAGATGAGAAAAAGGCATAGCTTCAGATAGGCAATACTTTGAATAATACTATTGTACATGTTTTTCTTAAAAAAACGTTCAAATTTTGACAAAAAAACCGCGCGAATTAAGTTATAAACCCAATACAATAGTTAGAAAGATATCAATGTGGGTACACAATAAATAGCAACCCTTCTATAAAGGGCGAGTATTGCATTAGTGAAAATTTAGATCTCAAGATTTTGATCAATTTTATTACAACAGAGAAACTTGGAACAGTGATCAATACTGTACGTCTGTTTGTCCGCCTGTCCTCGAATTGCTGGACAGATTTGTATTTGTAATCTCAAAATTAACGGCACTTGACCAATTTTTAAAAATTGCAATTTATATCTCAGGTGCGATTTTATTTGAAATTGATATCTAAATTATTTTCGATATAGGTACATATGTGAGAACATTTAAATTTTAGATATAAGGTCAAACTAGATTTTTAGCTTAACCCATTTTTCAAAAATTAGATTTTTGTCGCCTCTTTTCGGCTTTCCATAAATTTGAAATACTATACAAAAGATCAGCATATAATGGGCAAATACGTGCGACTCATTCGTGCCCTTTCGACAGGAATGAAAATTTTAAGAGTCTCTTGAAATTGGTAATAATAGACTTATGCTGCTATTCTTTGAGGTTACAGATATGTCATAGGTATAATGCAATATGCAAAGATCCTTATAAAATGATTTATGACTTTAATTAAACTTCATCATCCACTGTTTGGTTCTTATATATTGTAATATATAAAATAAACATTCAACTCAGACATGTGTGTTTAGAATAAATGTTTTAATTAAGAACAGTGTAATAGCAAGTGATTTGATCAAAAGTTACATACAATATTTGAACAATTGAATCTCTAATTTGAAACGCATTTTTCTATTTCTTGTTTGGATATGAAAGCAACTAGGAAATAACCAATCTACCTATACATCAAAACATTTAAGTCTTCTTTTAGAATAGAACGTCACTTAAAAAGATGAAAATTTGATGTTTTGTATTTGCCATTATTTTTGCTTTAATGGGGGCTATTAACGCTGTTCCGCAACTGCAACCAATTGCACCTGGCCCTATATATGAAGTCATAGATGCTTACTATGCTGTTGGTCGTGACGGCACTGTCGTTGTCGTAGTCACTTCTAGTTAAAAAAAAGTGTGTAAACAAAGTTAATATTGAAAACTGAATTTAAGTTAGAAGCAGAGCACTTCTCTACATGAATGGTCATTTGTTAGAAGAGCGTCAGTCCACATGTAAATTTATTTAATTTGAAAGAATAGCAAAACGTTATATTCCAGCATGTGATGTCTAAAAACATTTTGCTACATAAATACAAAATTATTGTTTCAATTACTGATCGAGTCAAGTTGAAAAATCAAGTTTAACCCCTAAACGATTACATCTAAAAGGATCGCTTTGATATTTTTGGAAACATGTAATATTGCATGTTATGTATGTATATGTGTATATAAGTAATTGCGAAATGATAAACCTTTCAAAAGCTGAAGCTGCTCAAATTAAAAAAGAAATGTTTCCTCTAGTTTTAACTTCAAACGTTTCCTGAAAATTTTCGATCTCCAGTTTTTGATCAAACTTGACATTTCAATGATTGAGAATAAAGTGGGTCTCTCAATTCTTTCTGTTGTATAGCAAACTGCATCCCTTAACGGCTGACCGGATTTTCCTCAAACTTGGGTCAGTGGGTTCATAATTAGAAGTGAAATCGGAATTTTCATTTTAAACTCCAAAATTAAGCGGCCAATTTGCTCGAGAACGGCTCTAACGATTGTGACCAATTTTCATATTTGAAGTAAGGTGAATATATGCCAATAGACAGCTTACCACCTTTTTGGGAGAAACTACGTATAACGGTACATTACTTATTTATCGGTTTTTGAAAATTAGCTCGTTTTCAAATATAAATCCTCCCATTTTATTCAAAATCGATATTTCAGCAATTTTAGACTTATGCAGTTTATGGCATACCAAATTTTTAAAATAATTTTTTGTTCCAATTTTACCGTTTTCTTTTCTTCAGAAAAAAAAATCATTTTAACGATATACATACACACATATGTATGTACATAGGTGCAAGTAATCGCGACCCAGTCTTGCAATTTATTTTCTTTATAATACTTTTCAATTTTCAAAATCTGGTCACCTTAGATAATATTTCTGTTAATTTTAGGAGACTTCATCAGAAAAAGTGTTGAATGTTTCATTAGAAGAAAGTGGGCGTGGTCACCATTTGTAACTGCAATTCACACATTTTGATGAGATATTCAAAATAAGACATACCCATCACCATTTCACTGACTCAAGTAGTACCCTCCTGGACTTATTTCTTGCAAGTGACACTCAGAATGCTTTTTACAGCCAAGTTTCCGCGTCAGTATTTTCTAAACACGATCTCCTCTTTGCCTGTTTTGATATCGCCACTTGTATAGAACAATTGAAATACTCATACAGGGATTTCAAAAATGTGCGAGCGGATATTCTTGAGCGAGACTTACAACGTGTAAACTGGCTACCAATATATTCGGAACCTTCAACCGACATGCAAGTTGAATATCTGCAAAGCGTGATTACACAGTTGTTTGACTGCCATGTTCCTTTTAGAACTAAGCTTGCAAAATGCAACATCAATCCATGGTTTACCCCAGAGATTCTCAGACTAAAAAATGAACGAGATGCTGTATACATGAAGTGGAAATATTTTAGGCTCCCTGAATTTTTCTCGTCTTATAAAGCACTAAGAAATCTTGTATGTTCAAAAATAAGGCAAGCCAAGCGTATTTTTTACAGTGAGCATCTTAACTATAAACTTCCCAGCAAGATATTATGGAAGAACTTACGTCAGCAAGGCATTTGTGGTAAAATTGATTCAGGAGTTGATAATGTTGATCCAAACCAGCTAAACCGTGATTTCATCAAAATTCAATCGACAAACACTGGAATATCTCCGGTAATCGCACCAAGCGGATCCTTTGAATTTTCCAGGGTTGAGCAAACGGATGTTGTTAGAGCTGTCCTCAAAATAAAGTCAAAAGCTATTGGTGTTGACGGGATCCACCCCTATTTTATAAAAATGATTCTACCGTACATCCTTCCAGCAATAACTCATCTTTTCAACACAATCATAACAACATCCAATTTCCCAAAGTCCTGGAAAGCTGCAAAGATTATCCCAATACTTAAAAAGAAAGCAACACAAAGAGCCCCAGCAGAATACCGACCTATCGCAATACTTCCATACTTATCCAAAGTCTTAGAAAAAACTGTCCACTATCAAATGTCTGCTTATCTTCGACAAAACAACCTTCTTTGTATGTACCAGTCTGGTTTTCGGCAGCATCACAGTTGTACTTCAGCATTGCTTAAAGTAACGGACGATATAAGGGCAGCAACTGATAAAAACTACGTTACTTTTCTAACTTTGCTAGACTTTTCAAAGGCTTTTGACACGGTTGATCATAGGCTTCTTGTCGCAAAACTTCAAAATTTGTTTGCTTTCTCCTCATCCGCTGGAAAATTAATTTTTTCCTACCTGACAGGTCGCGTACAAGCAGTTTTCGTAAACGGTGTCCAATCCGAATTCTTAACGAGTTTCACAGGTGTCCCCCAAGGATCCATATTGGGCCCACTGCTTTTCACCATCTTTATTAATGACCTCCCGAACGTTGTTCACAACTCCGCAGTGCATATGTATGCCGACGATGTGCAACTTTACATAAGTAGTGCCCGCGGTCTTATCGATAATGCTGCTTATAAACACAATGAGGATCCTTACTTGGTCCAAGGACAATTTTTTAAGTATAAATCCAGATAAATCCAAATGCCTTGTAATCAGCAGAAATGTTCATGATTCAAATATTTTACCCCCTATTTATCTTGGAAATGCTCAAATTGAATTTGTCGACAAAGCCAAAAATCTGGGGGTTTGGTTCAGTGAAACGCTGTGCTGGGATAACCATATCTTGACGTTAATTGGCAAAATCTATGGATGTCTCCGAAATCTATCTTTATCTTAAAACTTCACACCGACAAATACAAGACTAATTTTGGCACGAACTCTACTCGTGCCCCTAATTACATACAGCTGTCAAATTTTCTGTTGCAATAACGCTATTATAACACGCAAATTACATGTTGCATTTAATAATATAACGCGTTATGTTTTTGGGTTAAGAAGATACGACCATGTTTCCGCCTATGCTAAGAAAATACTTGGTTGTACACTAGAAAAGTATCTTGAGTTTTGCACAATCAAGTACTTACATAAAGTCATAACCACCAAACAGCCTCAATACTTATACGAAAAACTAAAATTCGCACAATCACAACGTTCTTTGACGTTGGTTCCACCTCGCGTTACTTATCAGGTCTCGGAACGCCAATTCTTTATTCATGCCATTCGCCTTTGGAACGCACTTCCTCTCAGCGTAAGAAGACTCCACGACGCGAATAATTTTTGTGATACTCTCTTTCGGCATATTACGTCTACATAAATTGCAGATAAAAATAATACTATCTAATATTAAAAATTTTCTCATTTCTCTATTGAAATTATTTTAACCTCAGAATTTAACATGAAGTTCTAATTTTAATTTTCAATTCTAATTTTAAATAATGTAATGAAAATGTCAACATTTATGCCTTAAAGACTGTTAAAGTCTATGTAAGTGTTGTTGAAAAGTTGAATAAATGAAATGAAATGAAATGAAATAAATTGCTTTCAACAAGCAAAATATGTTTTTTTTTTGAAGAAATGCCTGAACGAATTGTAGAGAAAGGAAACATTTATATATTTTTCAAAAACAATATTTTTTTTAGTTTCTAGTAAAAATATTGAAAAAAATATTTTTTTTAAAAAAAGTGGGTTTCAAAACTTTTTATATTTATAATGTTTCGGTTTCCAGAAAGCTTATGTATAAAATTTCACATTCCTAACTCAAAATGTAAGGCCCAATAACTGTTGACACCCAGATAGACGAATGGACGAATTGACTAGATCAACATAACTTTTAAAGCTGATCTGTATGTGTGTATGTCATAAGTTTTTGGACCTTAGATTTTGAGCCAGAAGATGAAATTAAATATACAACCATTCTGAAGCCTGAAGCAGTACAGTTTTAAATATATAATTTGAAATCGGCTGAAACTCGCCAACTTCTAAGAAAAAAAATCCATTTTCATCAAATTTTTACTAGAAATCGAAGACAATTCAGTAAGCAGAATATGTTATTTCTTAAAAGAACCTAATTAGCAGCTCTAAACCTATTTACTGATATTAGAGCTGAACTTCCAAGAAGTCCGAATGGCGATGTCACTTTGACGAATTTTTTAATTCTACGCCTAGCACGTCCCAGAACCAATGGAATGGAAGTGGATTCCTTTGAGTTGGTCTTGAAATCTCGTCAACGAAAACCTCGAAACAAAAATCTCGAATCATGGAATCTCGAAAAATTATAATCTCGATATTCAAAATTTCTATTTTTGAGATCCAGATTTTCAATAGAATTCAAGTAGTGTTCGGTATTGCATTTAATTTAAAGTTTATTGCATGATACAATATAAATTTACGCTTATGGTATTATATATATGCCACAAACTCTCCTAGCTTTATACAGCAACTTCGACTCACCACCGAGTTAAAAAAATAAAAAAAAAGTGAAAAGATGCTAGAAAATATTAAGATCTCTCTAATTTTCCTTTACTCAAATCTTCCCTTCTAATTGTTCAATCTAGCTGGCAGCCAATTTTCGATAGCTACTACCATGGGTTTCATATACTCGTAAGCCCATGGAAGTAGTAATACCAACCGAATCGAAAAACCTTTCCCAAATACATTTCGACATTTTGAATAATAGTTTTTTTCAGTTTTGACGCCGGGTACGGATTCAGTTACCCTTTTGATTCTACTTTCCTTCGGTTAACTTCACTATTTTGAATAGAACTATAAAGAAATTGAATTTGTTTATTATTTCCGCGATTTTTAAATCCGCTATTTTGAATTTTGGAATTCTGACTTCGGATTCTCTGATTTACTACAACAGATTATGAGAAAATTGAATTTGTTTATAATTATTCTCTTAATTACCCTAATAAGCAGTGAAGCGCCACATGGATTTTTTGCGAAATTTTGATAATCATACTTATTCTGCTTTTTAAGAATTTATTATTTTTAAGAAATAATAACGATAAACTCGCAAAAGTATATATATACGTGCATCAAAAGTTATGTCGATCTCATCATGTCCGTCCGTCTGTCTGTTCGTATGTCACCACTTTTCGGGCCTTACATTTTGAGCTAGGAATATGAAATATGGCATATAAGCTTTCTAGAATGCGAAGCAGTACACGAGTTAAATCTGCCCACAGACACGCCCTCTTTTCAAAAAATTTAATTTTTCTCTAAATATATTTTTTTCTAAATATAATTTAACTTAAATTGTCTGTTTTTTTTTTTCTTTTTTATAATTTGCGCGCACCAAATGGTATATGAATACCATTAAATTATTTCAGGGCACGGGCGTTTGTGGAAATTAAGAGAGAGAGAATGAAAGATTGGTGTAGTGGGTTTGAAACTTAGGTGGTATTAAGTTTCAGTAAACTCCAAGGGTAGCGTCCAGATAACTGGGGAGCTTGTTTGTTTTTTGCTTTTTGTCGGTGCTCATGATTCACAGTATTTTTTTTCCCTCCACCTGATATCATCATCACATCATCACGATCAAGTTGCATTTAAGCCATATGACCACCCTACTGCCAGTGCTATGCTTTCGCAGTAGAGTTGACTAAGCTTTCGCAATTGATCGACTTTTTTATTTATTTCAGACGAAATAAATAGATGATTGTTGAGATCAGGATTTGAACCGTGAATCAAGAGCGTGACAAGCGTTGATGTTACCACTACACCACGGCCACCCCGTGAAATACATAGACGTTGATCTTCTCTACTTGAGTCTTATTGTGAATATCTCATCAGAATCTGTGAACTTCAGTTACAAATTTTGACAGCCAAGCCCAATTTCTGCTAAGAAAAAGATGATTGTGATTATCTTAAAAGTCGCAGAAATGTTGTTTGTATAGAAAGATGTCATTGCATTTGTTTTGAAAATTTCACAACGTCACCTTCACTTTATTAGAGGTGAGCAAGAAGGTGAGGGATAGGGTATACGATACGTCTTAGACGGATTGTGACTTTCTTACAGTTTTCCTAGACTGAAAGGTTCTACGAATTTAATGACCATTTAATTTCATCATCCTTAATAAATATTTATCTCAGACATGTCATTCTAAAACAAATATTTGTACTAATAACATTGTAATTGCGGTTAATTTGATCAAAACTTATACAGAATATTTGAACAAGTCATTTTTTTTATTTAAAACGTACTCGTTATGCCTCTTGTTTGGGTATAAAAGCTGCCGGAAAATTAGGAATATATACCAACAAATTTTACTCTACTACTGGCTGACTCTCAGAACGGAACTTCACTTAACAAGATGAAAATTTGAATTCTTTTATTCACTGTTATTTTTGCTTTAATGGAAGTTATTAAAGATGCTCCGCAGCCATTACCCATCGCATGTGCTCCTGCAAATGTAATCATAGATGCTGTCGTTGTCGTTGTCATTTCTGGTTAGAGACAAATATAAATAAAGTTATTGTTGTAAACTGAGTTCAGGTTGTTTTATACCTGTTATTTTAGAACATTATTTAACATTTTCCATAATTTCATTAGAAATGTTATTTCTTATAAGGTGGCTCTGATGCTATCCACTGTGTCAAAGCAGAAGAATTTTAATTTGTATGTAGGGTAGTGCTTCTTTTTGTTTCGCATTAAAATCTTAAAAGATGATCTTAAAGTCTTATCTCGCGCATTGCTTGTTGGTGCTATTGCCTTTCCCTTCTTAAGGGATGTGAGCACTAATAAGACTTTAGTGGCGAAAGTTGTGCGGATTCTCGATACTCGTTTGCTTACATAGTGGAAGCTTAAGCCTCTTCGCATCAGCTTTTAACAACAAACTAGCACCCAAAATTAGTGTTGGTCAGTTACGCAGTCTATTTAGCATAACGAACGTTTTTACGTTCTCGAGCAATATACTGATCCAAAGGTTCGTCCTTAAAGTAACTAAATTGTTCAACTAGGGTCGAATTGGTCGAAATATTCGGTTTAAGGTTTCCCCGTCAAACGAACTAATTTTCTGATCCAACTTTACAAAGAGCATCAATAGGAGGTAAAGTTCGGTTTTGCCGCAGGTGGGGATTACAAAAAACCTCGAATAAGAAATGACTTAAATATCTATCACGCACCCTTTACGTTGTTGATAAAATAATTATAATGCTAGCTGAGATTTTGTTTTAATTTTCGCGATATTAATTTTTATTATATATTTCATTTCATTTCATTTATTTAATTAGAGGTATGTACATTAAGATTTCTAATCTTTTTTTTGTACTTAGTACTTTAACTATAAATGATACATTAATTACTTAAGAATAATATACCTATACAATAAATTTCTTAAACTAGATTGTGAAGAAGGGAAGAAAAGCAGGGTTTGGTATTGATGTTGAGGAGAAGGAGGTGAATAGAACGGTTAAAAAGGAGGGATACAGGTTTATCATTGGTGTGTTAAGGCAGAAAAATGTAGCATGATTGCACTTTTAAAATGGAATGGACTTGAGATAGATTTATTACGAGACGGTAAAGAGTTCCATAACCTGACAGTGTGTATGAAAAACAAACGTGATGAATTTAAGTAATTGCAACGGCAGGGAATAAGGTTTATAGTTTTCGAGGAACGAGTGAAGCTAAGTCTGTTAAACAAATAAGACGGACATTGAGTATGAATAATTTTGTATAAAAATATACAATTCCTGGCATTGATATATTCTTGTAGAGTACAACCAAGCACGCTTCTTGCATTAGTCAGAGATATATATATGTAGCGCACCGCATCATTAAAGGCTACTTGCAATTTACGCTGGGATAACGAGTCAAGGCTGCTGTAAACAACTTCGGCATATGTTATGACTAACGATATCACCAGCTTTCGTCGTGTTTCCAGTGGAGTAAAATATGCACTGAGCCACAATTTACGTAGGCATCCGACCAATGATCACATTGGTGTTATTGTAACCAGACAAATTCCGATTTACCATATAGCCAAGACTAGTGACAGATTCTACAGTTTTAATTTTATTATTATTAAGATATATGTCGTGTATAAGATTCGAATTAAAGTATTTTTTGGATATTGCAATTATTTGAGATTTTGTCGGATTAAGTAGTAATCCGTTACTTTCTGACCAAGTATGTATATGCTTCAACTCTTCGTTCATAAGAAGAGCGAGTTCATCAAGTTTATTGTAGGGTTTCGATAAGAGTAGTTGAACATCATCTGCATATAGGTGGACAGAAGCATGTTTGCACATGGATGGAAGGTCATTAATGAACATGCAGAAGAGTATCGGTCCCAAAATTGAGCCCTGAGGAACACCTTGCTTCATTTCTTTAAGGGATGAACAACGTTCACCGGAAATAACCCTTTGAGATCTACCAGAAAGAAAACTTCTCATCAACTTCACCACCCTTTCACCGAATCCGAAATTGTTTCTAAGCTTCCAACACAAAATTGCATGATTCACTTTATCAAAAGCCTTCGAGAAGTCCAGCAGGCAAAGCAACGAAACATAACCCTTGTCGAAGTCTTGCCTTATTTCCTCGAATAAGTTGACCATAGCTGTGGAACAGCTGTGGTTAGCTCTAAAACCGGACTGCTGAGCACTCAGCAAATTATTAAGAGATAGATGCTTCGTTACCTGTTTTGCTATTATTTTTTCGAAGACCTTTGACAAAGAAGGCAGAATGATAATCGGTCTAAAGTCAGATGGAGAGGATGGATTAGTTTTCTTTGCGATGGGTAAAACTCTTGCAATTTTCCAGAACTGAGGAAAAGTTGATGTAGTCATGCACCAGTTAATGACATGGGTGAGATGAGAGACAATTTGTGGTAGGATAAGTTTGACAAAACGTATTGGTATGCCATCTTCCCCTATTGAATCAGACTTAATAGCTGTTATGCATTGGATAATTTCGTCTTCTGTTGCTACTATAAAATCTATATATAGAGAAGAAATAAAAAATTAAAAGTTCCAATTAAAAATAGGAATAAGTAAAGAAATTCTTAAAATTTATGAGAATTTAAAAACAAGGGGGGAGAGGTTACATATCCCAAACCCTATCAGTACTTCTTCATATTTTCCTTACCTTTTCATTCTCGTAATACACGCTCGGTAACTAAACCCGTAATCTTTAGATTTAATAAAATAATTTCTCATAGTTAAAAAGCTGAGATAGCAAGATAAAATTAAGTTAGAAAATAAATGAATAGTGTGCAAGTTAGTTAGTAAGAAATTTCTGTACGGTTAACAGGGAGAGTAAAGTGTTCCTCTTTTTCGGGAAAAGGAAATTAAAATATTTTTTTTTTTTCAAGTCGGGAAACCCAACATAAGTTCGGAAACCCGACATAAGTGATAAATATTTCATTGCAATTGTGAATTTTACTGATAAATAAAAATAAATAATTTCTTTCAAAGTCACTTTCGGATCTTAATGGCAGCCTGACACACACAATTCCCCAGTCAGTCGTAGAACTTTTACATAAAAATAAGGTAATCCCTCTTAAAAACCAATAAATAAAATAAAACACCCATTCATTCGATAATCCTTTAGTTTTTCATAGCGGCAGTAGCATCTACCATCGATGAACCAGACTTGAAACCTTTTAACTATACACATCTCATCAGCGTACAAAAATACACCTTCGTGTCAAGGCGACCTGACGAAGTGAGCCGGATCTACTTATTTACGGCCCCATTTACAATTGAGGTATAATTGAGAAATTGGCAATTAGAAGCTATTTTTATACCAATTAATTTCGAAATTGTGTCTTTACATGCAAGACATGGGCCTCGCTTACTGGAGTGCTGTTGATTACAGCCCCACTGCTGTACATGATAAATATCCTCGTGCCGACTGAAGAATTGCGCACCAAAGGATTATGTAAGATAAATAACTGTTTTTGGTATGTCTATGGCGCCCTGCTCCAACAAGGTAATTGATATTTTGAACAAGTTCATTTATAATTGGATTAATTCGTGACGTAATGCATTGTTTTGTCAGGTGGTATGTACCTGCCGAGAGCGGACAGTGGAAGACTAATTGTCGGTGTTTGGTGGATAGCAGTTATTGTTTTAGTGACAACATATTGTGGAAATTTGGTTGCCTTTCTGACGTTTCCAAAATTTCAACCTGGCATTGATTATTTGTTTCAGACATTCAAACACAAGGATGTCGAACAATTCGGATTAAGGAATGGAACGTTTTTCGAAAAGTTCACTTCGGTAAGTCTGGTTATATCCCCGTGGTATTTATTTATTTTAAAAAAATTTAATTTAAAAATAATTATAAATATTTTTGCGCTAACCAATCGTGTTGTACTTGTTACATTTATTTTTTAACACGAGTGGGAGGGACTTGCAGATTATTACCGTTCCGAAGGGCTTAATTGAGCAGCATTTCCATGACACTTTTACCCGCACATGTTTGTCAGACGGTCGCAAGAGGCGCAACCTTTTGGTGTTTCTGAGACTCCATTGGTATCCTGCTCAGTGGTCCACGAACTTAGCTACTGACCCAATTTTACTTAAAAGTTTGTTCACATAATCAGAAAATACATTTTCATGCATCACAACGCCTACATACTTAAAACTAGCCACTTACCAGTCGGCGGGTTAAAAAGATTGTACCTTGGCCCATCTAACCGTGCTTGTGTGGCACGGTTAATGGACTGCATTTACAGACGACTTTATTATTTTCTATAGGGTGACCAGATAAGAACGATAGGAAAATAAATTTAAATAAAATATGAACGGTGTGAGATATCAAATTGATTCTTGCTTTATTTTGAAACTACATTCATGCCATTATATATGGAATAGTACATCATTGAAATTTGCGCTTCGGCTTCGCTGCCAGTGTTTCAAACGCTCGGTTCAATTTTTGATAACTCGGTCGAATATGTGCAGCGTTATTCCGGCAATAGCGTCTCGAATGTTGGCCTCGAGCTCATCCAAAGTGGTTTGCTTGTTAGCGTAAACTAAGAACATGATGTAGCTCCAGAGAAAATAATCGAGGGGTATAAAGTCGCATGATCGCGGCGGCCAATTGACGAACGCTCGCCGTGAAATGACCCAGTCACCAAATTTCTCCTTAACCATTTCGACCATTGCGTCGCTTATATGGTATGTAGCGCCGTCTTTTTGGAACCATAGCTCGGATATATCGATGTTGTCGAGCTCTGACCACAGAAAGTCGGTTAACATTGCTCTATACCGAGGACCATTGACTATAACGGTGTCTCCTTCCTCATTTCGAAAGAAATAAGGTCCGATGATACCGCCGTGCCATAGACCGCACCAAACAGTCAACCTCTGTGGATGCATTGATTCTTGGTCGAACACTTGTAGATTGTGGTCTCTTCAATGATGGCAATTTTGCTTGTTGACAAAAATGGGCCTCGTCCGAGAAGATGATTTTTTGGCCAAAATCTGGATTTCCGGTCAACATTTCCAGCGCCCAATTAGCGAACTCATGGCATTATCTATGGTCATCCGGCTTCAATTCTTGCGTCGGTACAATCTTATACGGATGTAGGCCCAAATCCAACCGCAAAATAAGACTGGTTGACTCTCTGGCGATGCAAAATTCAGCTGATCGGCGCCGAATCGACATTTCTCGGTCTTCTTCGATACTGACCGCTACGGCGGCTATGTTTCCTTCATTCGCACCGATCTCTGTCTAGTTGATAGCTTAAGGTCCAAAAGAGTGTACTCGTGCTCAAACTTTTCCACGGTGCGACGAATTGCCTGCGCACTGAAGCCATGATGACGACCGACTTCACGACAAAAATTCACGTTGCGGCTTTACAACTGAGCCGGAATTTCGATAATACTTTTTAATAATTTTCAAACGTTCCGGAAGCGTCAAACGCACGATGAAATGGCAAACCTTACTGAATATTTTGACAGCTGGTTGTCATTGGTAGCTTTGACAGCAGCCGAAACATAACAATTAAAAAAACTATCATTGCTATCTGGTCACCCGTTACTATAAGATTCTTAACGAAACTTGAGCGAAGTCGTATGACAGCTGATCTTTGAAAAGGTAAAGGGTTATTCATATATTATCCTTAATAACATGTAGTTCTTGCTTTGCCATTTTACAATATGGATCGTTTAACCACCGATCAACGCATTAACATTGTTGCATTTTACTACAAAAACAAAAGTTCTATCATATACGAGTAATATCTGTGAATCGCGTCATTATCGTCATAATCGTCCAACTGAGCAAACAATTCGAAATATAATCACCAAATTCAAACATGTCGGTAGTGTTTATGAAGTCGTAAAGCCTGTACATCATCGTAATGTTCTATCAACTGAAAACATAGCCTCTTTGAGTGCCTCAATGACCGAAAACCCGGAATTGTCAATTCCACGTAGCGCTCAGCATTTGTTACAGCTCCGTTTGACGTATTTTGTGCTTGGATTGGCTACTTCATCCCTATTATGTCTACCTTACATAACAACTAAAGCCTACTGACCATACAATGCACAGAACATAGGCCACTCACAGTTCATGGTTGTGAAATCTCAACCTCGAAATTAATAACCGAAAATCAAATCTGCTGCGGGATTTGAAAACTTGCTCCCTAAATGTCATTCATTTTAAGCACATATGGACTAAAATTAACCTTTTTTATATTTTTTTCTTTAGTATCTCATAAATGGCAATGGTAATGGTTCTTATACATAAGAAATGTATATAAAAATAAGTTTGTTCCATACCCTTACAATTAATTCAACAAATTACTGCTCCTTTCCCAGCAACTTTGCTCGTACGTAAGTGCTTTTCTAATATTTCCAACTATCTGTAAGTAAAACAAGTCTACCTTTATAAAAAAAAACTCTATTTCATTGACTTAAAATGTTGGTCCGAATTCTGGGGTGATGTGCTCCAAGAAAAAGAAATGTTTTGCACTCCATCATGCGTCATATCAAATGAAAATTAGAGTTCAAAGGTATTCGAATATGTAAATAGTAATAAATACTTTGGTTCTAACAACCCATACAGGGCCTAGCCTAGCTTCTGACAGCTACTCGTGCTGAGCGCCGCATTAATAGTTGGGACCTACAGTTTTATACAGTTTCCGAAGGGCCTCAGCCAACAATCCTCTCCAGCCAGCTCAGCCCGTCAAGTGAGCTAAGGTCCCTTTCTAACTGTGCGCTACACCTAAGGTGGACTCTTCTTCTGTCACGTTGTCCCATCGGGGTGGACTGACATACTTTCTGCATATCCTAGCTAATTTATTATCTGGATTTATACCTTTTTGATCAGATTTGATTTGACTGTTTAATCTTCTCCCCCACACTCTGTCAATACAAAATGGACCGTAAATCACATCCAAGAGTACTGTCATCTACTTTTGTTTAGGTTCTTGCTTCTGCACTATATAGCAGCATTAAGATGATGAGGGAGCCTACTTAGTCGTTTAGTCATTCTAGAAAGGGCTTTAATTCTCAATTATTTTCTTAGCCCAGAGGAACAGCTGTTGGCAAGGGTAAATCATCGTTTAATTTCAGCACTGGTATCGTTTTCACAGCTAACCTAATCAGGCAAAGTTCCTAATCACTTCGAAATTATGTCTATGGTTACTCGTATGTTTTGTCCTATTCATACTTCGATGCCTTCGTTAACAGCCAAACCCATCTTTGCTGATTCTGCATATATAAATGGCTCATTGAGAGCCCGATGCGTTCTTCCAATACTGTCAATGTTGTCAGCGTATCGAGGCAGTTGAACAGACTTTTTAATTATTATACTTCTGGTGTTACCTTGCGAGTTTCGCATAATGTTCAATAAGAAGCCGCAGGATAGTGCATAGTCTTGCCTCAGACAGTTTCTGATATCAAACTGATTTTACCGACCTTGACGGAGCAGCGTGCATTCTCAATTCGTTATTTTACATATACGAACGTGCTTAACAGGGATCCTAAATATGGCTGTGTACATCTCATCTCTATATACATATGTATGTACACTATCAAAGGCGACTTTGTAATTTGCGTAGACTAGGTATACAATACTGAGATTCCATTCATCGGGCATACTCTCACCTGACCAGATTTTACAAATGATGTTTATGCATGCTCTTTACCAAATCGTCTCTCGCTGCGTTAAATAGCTCGGCTGGTAGGCCATCTGTTCCAGCAGCCTTGTTTGATTTGCGCTTAGACATTGCTATACTCACTTCATGTTGGTCGGGTACATGAAAGTGTTGGTCGGCATCGTCCAGTTGAATCTGAAGTCAGATTTTCACAATAAATGGCGATTTTATAGGACTGTTGGTAAGGTATTCTCTGACTTTTTTTTAAATAATTTTTGAAAGAGATAATGCAACCTAAGCATAGACCACAAAGAAAGGGTTTCGGGTAGTATCATCCCGAAATTATACGTTACTTTTCATTTGAATTTTTAAGAAAAAGTGTATTGCATACGTTGGGGTTGAATTTTGTTGGTCAAAGATGCTGCAAATTCACAATTTCATTCCTTCGTAGGAATTATAGCAAAATATGGAGAATAAAATAAGAAATTTATAGAAAGTCTATATTTAAGGTATAATATTCTCGATTCTTTACACCTTTCCTCTCTCAGTTTTGGTATGAAGAACCACCTCCAGCGAGGACTCGGTGCTAGTTATTCATCCTATCTTACGACTACTTTATCGTACGATAAAATTGTGGAACACGAAAATATTCACAATTGAATTTTCTACAATAAATTTCTTGGGTGTTATCTTGTACGGCATTATTCAGTGCATTGTTGGACAGGGTGGCGTAAATTTCCACTGCTCCTAAAGGAAGATGTCGAAGCACAATGTTAGATATTCCATCGATTTCCACTGATTTCTTCTTTCTCAATAATTCGAAGATCGTTTGGAGTTCTGCCTTCGATATGTACGGGGGATGAACCCTTCCATTGGCGATGGCATTGTTTGCCAAGTTTTCACCATTGAACCCGGCAAAACCAGTATTCTCTGATCGCTAGTGCTCTATATCATTTCGAAGGTAGAAGTTGTACACAAGAACTTTATTCTCCAGGTCGTGGTTCGGGTGCATGTTAGCATTTACCTTGTACACGTCCTCGAAAATAGTTCCTATAGCCTCCACTCTCCTGCGGATCTTCGATCATAAAAAGTCGTCATCATCGACAGCGTCCCTTGGATCTATTCCTGCTGCTGTAAGTAAACGTTCATTGTTCGTCGTTCGGGGGATTTTCAGACACGGAAGTTCGTTGACATCGTTCCTTCGAAATATTTTATTAATCTGGGGGAACATACTCGGGTTATCAGACTTGATAGCCCGAATCTTGTTGTCCCAGTGCAAATTAGCAGACCGCCTATAATTTGCTCTAATTAATATTTGGAGGTTCTTTATCAACGATTTCAGCATCCTCTCCTCCGAGTTTTGACTGTCAGTAAACTGCCTATACAGTGTAGTACGTCGATTGTTGCATTGCGGAACACGTTGTCAGTTGGTCGATACCGAGGTATCGTTCGTTTGATTGTCTCCTCCATTTGGTTAAGGTACCTGTCAATCTCCTCGTTTGACAGATTTCTATTGGACGGTGGGTAGACCGAGTTCGAGAAGAGTGCTCTTGTCAAGTCTCGGGAGAAGCGAGTCCGACGAGTCCTATTATAGTTGTGGAAGTACGTTTGAATAAAATCTTCAAGTTCCGCAATTTCGTTGGGAATCGCTATTTCCGCAATGGTCACTGTCATACACAAACGTGCTCAGGCAGTTTATCGTTTGTCAATCCACGTCGTTCAATTGTGAGAAATGACGGACTATTTGAAGCTTTCAAATCGAGCCGAAACTCGACATTGTGTTGACCCCACCAATTGAATAGTGAGTTTCCTCTAGGATTTTGTACGAGCATGTGATTTCCCCAATCTCTATGTTTGGCGTTTAGATCTCCGGCCATGAGGAAATAATTCTCCAGCCTTAGGCATCGAAATAATGTCTCGTGCTCTGATATAAATAAAGTGGATTGAGCAGCATCAGCAGCAAAAAGCGCGACCACGTACATCTTCTTTCCATTACGGACAGGAATGTACACAATGCACGCTTTTATCCCCTGGAACCTTCGCACTTCACCACTGTACACGGCCTTATACCTAAGTTCTTTACGAAAGAAGATCGCAACACTTCCTCCTCGACTGGAGTTGGGTCGGTTCCTTTTTTCTATATTATAGTTCTATGTTATATGTTTTTATACAAGAAACAGAAAATTATTTCTTTTCGTCGAAAGATATACACCAGGGCGAAATTTTAACTTTGAATTTATTTCGACTGGATCACCAACTAATTGGCCATCTGACCCAACGAAAATACCAGATGTTATTGACTTCTTCAGAACGAAAGGTATTAATAGAAAAGAAGTTAAAGTTGAAAGTAGTGATCATCTGTCATCGTATCATACACCTGTAATCCTAACAGTCAACGGTTTATCAATAGAACAGATAAAAAACCCACGACTAACAAACAAAAGAACAAACTGGTGTAAATTCAGAGAACATCTCGAAGGTTTCATTAACCTTAGATTTCCACTTGTCACAACAAAATGTATTGACATTGAAACAGGTAGCGAAAAATAGTAAACCGACTTATCAACAAAAAAAAAAAAACAGGCTTCGGTAAAATACCCCTCGGAAATCAAGCAACTGATACTTGAAAAAAAGAAGAGCTCGTAGAAAATGGCAAACGACAAGATATACCAGCGATAAAACCATATTTAATAGACTTAATAACAGACTTAAAAATAGTATCACTGAATTCAAAAATGATTTTCTACCTAAAAACTGTTGTAACCTACTCCCTTTGAAAGGCTGCTAAACGTTTAAAAAGACCTCAAACGCAAGATCCCGCTTTGAAAATATCGGATGGGTAATGGATCGGCGATCCAAAAGAAAAGGTTAAACTCCTTTGCCAGCACCTTTCAAATGTTTTCAAACCTTTTCCACCTAGCATAGCAAAAATTCTTGATTTCTATAACAGAGTAGATGAAAAGGAAGTAAATAATAGAAAGTCACCAGGTTATGATCATATAACTGCTCAAATTTTGTAAGAACTGCCCTCCACTGCATTGTTGAAACTCAAGCTTATAATTAATGCTTGCTTTAAACAAAGGTATGTACCACATCACTGGAAGATAGCAGAAATTATTGTTATACCTAAACAAGGTAAGCCTATATCAGAAGTTACGTCATATAGGCCAATCTCACTTTTACCCTTATTATCAAAACTTTTCGAGAAACTCCTTCTTAAAAGACTGTACCAAATTATAGAGCAAAGAAAGCTTATCCCCACCCACCAATTCGACCAAGTGCTCGTATAACTAATGTTATAGAAAAGGCACTGGAAGGAAAACAAATTTGTTCTGCAATATTCTTAGATGTTGCACAGGCTTTTGATAAAGTTTGGCATAAGGGTTTAGAGTATAAACTGCATAGGGATCTACCTAGACAGTACTATGAGATACTTAAATCTTATATAGCAAATAGATTCTTTAGAGTTCGCTATGGTTAAGCGTATTCTGAACTTAAAGAAATACAAGCAGGTGTTCCACAGGGAAGTGTTCTAGGACCCACCCTATATTATTATATACGAGTCATATTTCTATCAACAGATGGACAACACTCGTGAACTCTATGGGTTCTTAAACCAACCCGATGCATTTATAAATTTGGTAAGCTTATCTACCGATACATTTGAAAGTTCTTCTAAGTGAGGTGTATCCCCGTATACGTCCTCATTGCCACAACCTCTACATATATCTTCTTCGCTAATTCCCAATTTCTTTGTGTGATAACGTAAAAAATTGTGTTCAGTTATCATCCCCAATAAACCAGATAAGATATATTTGTTGAAGTGTAGGATTTGCTCGGTACGATTGTTATCGTAGAGTGGCCAGAGTTTTCTTGTAATTATACAGGATTCTAATGATCTCCATCTACTATTTGCTATGGCAATCATTTTATTTCTCACTTCTAGGTTCAGGTTGCAGGGTGGTGTCTTAACTGACGGGTCAGCTCGTTCAGGATTTAGAGCCGAGCCCTCCCTTGCCAGCTCGTCAGCCTTCTCATTTCCTGAAACTCCTCTATGTCCGGGTACCCAGCAGAGCTTTACATTGTGTTGCGTACCAGGAATCCGCAGCTCTTCGCGACAGCAGCGCACAAGCTTCGATTTTATTTGCGTGGCGGAAATCGCTTTTATCGCTGCCTGGCTGTCAATGAAAAATGTAATATCATCTGGTGGAATATCTTTCATTGCAGCGTCCCGGGTAGCAGTTGCCACCGCCAAGACCTCCGCTTGAAAAACACTGCTATATCTGGAAGCCGAATTGACTCATTCAAATTGAGTTTTCCAGAAAAAATCCCTGCACCTACTCCCACGTCCATCTTGGATTCATCAGTGTAGATGGTTGTCATTTAGCGGGATATTAGTTTCCCAGCTAAAGCAATAGAAAAGCTACAAACATAACATTAAGTTAACAAGATATGTGATTGGACGCAGCGATGGCGAATTAAACTTAATTAATATCATTTTACAAATAAAAAAATAACGAATGTTCCCATGGCTATTAATAATCAAGTAGTTCCTTACTCTAACACAGCTAAGTATCTGGGTATGAATCTGGATGCTAAACTGAAATGGAAGGAACATGTGAAAAAGAAAGTAGAAGAAAATAGAAATTTTATTGGTTTTTAGCATATAACTCAGAACTGTCCATTGAGAATAAAATACTTATAATCAGATACTAGAACCCGTTGTACAAAGAAAACGAATGTACAAATAATACAAACATTTAAAAAAAAGGTCCTTCTGGGAATAGTGAATGCCTCATGGTATATTTGAAATAGTGACTTGCATCGATATTTGCAGATTGACCTCGTAGCAGATGTGATTAAAAAGTAATGCAATGCGTCACAACGAGAGTTTGTAGTTGCATATTAATCCTGAGATAGACGACGTCTTAAATGTACGATGTAATATTCGTAGGTTAAGAAAAACCAAACCCCATGAACTTTTTTGTGACAATTATGTGAGCTCGTATTTAAATTATAATACGTTCTCAAAACCGACTTAACGTTGAAAATAAAATCTTTTGTCGATGACTAGTTGATTGGTCATGATCAAGGAGGTGTTTTTAGTACGGTTAGAGTCCCACACTACTTTTGGTTTCGAACCCCACTGTGTCTTTCGGGATTTTCACTTTCATTAGGGCTTCGGTCGTCGAGCAACTTGTGGAGCGATTCCTTTTGTTTGATCCTAATCAATGAATTTACATTTACTGCTAGGATCTTCAAGGAAATTTTCAGTAGCGGGCGTACCCATCACGATTGAAGATGCGTTGGGCTAGGCAGAAGCATGTAGGTCCTGTCCACATGGGTCGCCTGTTCTTGTAACTGGCGCTGTAGCTGTCGCAGCTGCCCCTGGGTAGAGAGCAAGATGGTCAGCAAGTCGCCGTGTGCCTCAGATGCCTTAGGCACTGGGGCCTGTGCAGCTACCTTCGGTTGTTGCTGTACCGTGGTTCCCCTATCTGACGCCATTTGAGCGTAGGTGATTTGGGGAGTCACGTTTGCTTTTTGAACTGGACCTGATGGGACTTTCACTACACTTTCACATCTCACGAGCCAGATTTGCTGTTTTAATGCTTTGAAACTCAGGACAACCCCGATAGTTTGCGGTGCAAACTTACATAGCACACATGTGAGCTGGCACTTATCTGCCACTCCCTCCTTACCTAGAGGACATTCCTCCGTCTTTGGGTTCTTTCCCCACTTCACGCATCGAGGCTGCATATCACAGTTCGACGCGACGTGCCCGAACCTTTGGCAGCGAACGCATTGAATAATGCTTTCCCTGCGCTTTACTTTATCCCATGTGACAACTTGGTAATCAAGAACTTTAATACTCCTTAGACCATCCAGTTTGCTATCAGGCGACAGCTGAACCAGAAAGGACGGTAGTTTTCGCTTTTCCATTTTGGCCGTTGCTGTGGTGAAAAACTCCGGCTCGGTAGACGGTTCCACCCCTTTTAAGAGCATCGTTTGCAACTTTTCTCCCTTCGGGGTGAAAGAGAAGAACTCCGTCGTCGAGTCCCTTAACATATTCTTTATTTTATTATGCTGCTCCACCGTATTGCACTGGATGGAGTGCCTATTGTCATTGTAACGCTTAATTATAAAGTTATTGCCTATAGCCGACTAACACAGTTCTATGGTGTCCTTGAGCTTCATCTTGTATGTGTTGATAGGCGGAACACGCACCTTTCCTGGCTTGTTCTGCTGCTGTTGTGTCTGTTGTTGCAGCTTCTTTTGTTGCTGCGGTTGTTGTTGCTGTTGGCGTTGCTGTGGCTTTATCTTTTGTTGTTGTTCTGGTTTCTGAGCAACAGCAATAGCAAAAAAAGCCTTTTGCTGTTCCTGTTGCTCTTGGGAGCTCTGGAGCTCACCCTGTATCTCCCTCTCCCGCCTTGCCATTTGTTTGGCTTTTATGGCCAATATTTTCCGCTGGAGCTGCTTTATACTGGTGTTAAGGCACTCCAGCTCATCGTCTTCGTCGTCAGAGTCCGAGGAGCTACAAAGAAATTGGAGGATTGATTCTTCCTCCTCGTCTCTTCAGCGTCCCGTGAGGGCACTGTAATACAGGTTTACAGTGATTTACTATCGTTTAAGAATTACCAGTTCATTGGTGCGATTTTGATCTAGCTTATGCCAGATCTGTGTGGTTGGTATACATGTCGTACTATGCTTCCATCTGTGATTGGTTTCACTGGTAGCATACGAGTATTGTTGGCATGTTAGCAACCCTATGAATTTCAAAAAAAACTCTTATTTTGAGACTAACTGACTCCACTGATCATCCAAACCAATAGGGTGGTTTCCGTGAAGACAGAATCTTCAAGTTTGTTACAGAGGTACTTTGTACAGAGGAAAAAATGAAAAAGTTATACTTTTCAACATGCCTTCTAGAAATTAGGCCTAACAAGGTTCTTCCCGTGAATATATTGTGGAACATTCAAATTTGGTACTGAGTTAGTATTTGGGTTATAAAAAATAAATAAGTGAAAATAAATATTACGGCACTAACAGCCCATACAGAGCCTGGAACAGCAGCTACTCGTGCTGTGCGCCACACGAATGGTTGAACGCAATTTTTTCGATTGAGAAAAAGTTCTTATGGTAATTTTACTCTTGGATATTTATCAGACGTTCGCGGGAGGTGGGACCGTGAGAAAACTTTTTTTTGTGTTTTCTAGGATTCGAACCTTGAATCTTCCATTCAGTGATCGCTCACTTAACCACTGAGCCACGACGTAGATAAAGAAAAGATTTAAAAATTTAACTTTTTGATATGGTTTCCAAAAAATGGGCGGAGCAAGAATGTACCAGTATAATATCACATCTTAAAGGGTACTTTTCATCAAGATAAAACCTTAAAAATTGGTACATAGCTAGTGCTTGGGGTCAAGCACTACCTCTGTACCATTTTTTTTTTTTAATGATTAAAACTAACTTTTAAATATCGTTTCAAAAAAAAAAACGGATGAAAGGATGGTGTATCAGTTTGCTTTAATGTCATCAAAACGTATGGGGTATATCCAGTCGACAAATGCAGAAAATTTCACCTAAAAATAGTGGGGCTATACGTTAATCATTGCATCATATCATCATGCGGTACATCATTTTGAATGCGTTGATAAATAGATTGTAGAGCCGTTAATTTTATTTAACTTAAACGGATAGTTCAACAGTTATTATTAAAAAAAACTTTTTTTTCTCAAAAACCTGAAGACTTACCTGGCGAATGCTTATCAATGGTTTGTTTTTGTCACTAAATTATTACGAAAGTTATGTAAATATGCCAAATTTTTGCAAAAAGTATTGACATCTCACCAAAAACATTACAGTCAAAGGGGGCCAAATTCTCTAGCACAAAAAACCTTTATCAATTCAATTATGTGGCAAATTTTATTTGGGAAGGCACTGGATCAAGTTGAACTTGGCACACTCTTACATCTAAATCCTTTTTCTAGCTCAATTGTTACAAGATGTCATCATCATTGATGATTGGATTGACTTATGGAAAATTGATTGAGTGAATTTGTTTAGTTTATTTAGTCAATAAAACACAATAAAATATTGCATAAATAATCATTAATCTAACAGTTTAACTTTAAGTCTAAAAGTTAGCTTAAAAAATAATATCATAGACACAATTTCCAGTCTCGTTATCGATCAAGAAATATATGTATCTATCTTCGATAGATCTCAACCCGACATGACTTTAAAAGATTTATGGACCGAGCCATTATATACAATAATTTGAGCACAGAAAATATAGCAGCAGTGGAAAAAGGAGAACGCATCAATATAGATTGGCGAATAAATCTACAACAGACAATTCAGAGACATTTTGAAAAGGACAAGGAGTGCAAATTCATACTAGGTAGATCTTATCTTATGCAATTTAACACCGTTAGTAATAATAATATTTTGAACAGGGAAAGAAGACTTTGTTGAGGAACAAATCGGACTATTGATGCCTGTAAACAGTCCTTATTTATCACTGGTTAATGATGAAATAAGACGTCTCCATCAAATGGGTTTCTTAGATCGTTGGCACAAGATAAATTTACCATTGATGGATAAATGCAACGGCAAGGGGATACTCAGGCAAATAAACAACCACAAAGTCAACTTAACTGATATGCAAGGATGCTTTCTGGTGCTGCTCATTGGTAAGAAACACTTACGATACAAAATAAATAATTTCATATTTTATGTTCTGCAGGTTTTTCGTTGGCTTTGCTTGTACTTTCCTGTGAATACTGGTGTCAGGTGCTTTATTTTTCAAAAAAACGCAATGTCGAGCAGTACTCCAATTAAATTTGGAAATAGAAACAGGATAAAAAATGCACTTTTATCAAGATTGTATTTAATGTTATGTGAATCAATAAATACTTCATACAAAAAGCCCAGAAAAATCCGGGAAATATTTCAAGTGTGAAACATTTTAAAATCAACCCACAGAAATTGGGCGTCAATTTTAAAAAAATCTTGTTTTTCTAAATATTTTCGCTAGAAACTAAAAAAACATTGGCTAAGTAAAATATATGGACGTTGTAGACGTTCTCTAGATTTTTTCAATACGAGTACACTAAACATGGTTACACTCACTTTCTGGGGCGTTTTCTTACAAAAATTTAATTGTAGTGATGGTTAAGTCTTATTGTGAATATCCCCTCAGGATCCGTGAACCTTGGTTAACAATTTTGAGACCCACGCCCACTTTCTACTAAGAGAAAATTATAGCAACAGTTTTGTGGTAAAATTTCTTAAAAATTGTGGAAATATCTTTCGAAATAGAAAGATATCATCGCATCTGTTTAAAAAATTTCGCAACTCCATTCTCATTTTATTAGAGGTACAATAGTTTTTAGACAGATTGCTGCAATTCTGCAGCTTTGAATTCACAATACATTAATTTTATTTTGGGTGTATTACTTGCGAAGGAACGTAATAAAGTAAAAATGGATTTTGATTCTCCTGAAAATTAGCTACAGTTCGTTTGCAATAAAGGAAATTACCCAGAGCGTTAATGTTGACTAGTGAACTCCAATACTTCCCCCCACACCACTTTGGAAACTTGGATCACCGATATAAGGTGGGAAAGTTCTCAACATTTGTTTGCGCATCATCCCTACTTTCGAAGTTATCATCTAGGAAATGGTAAGGTATCCATTCGAAATGTGGTAGTAGTAAAATTCGGAGGTGTCTCTACGATCTTTGTAATGTTTCTTTGTACGTGCAACAGGCATAAATTCAGTCATCGTTTACAAAGGAAAATAACCCTTTCTTAATTAATGTAAGCAAGCCAATTACAAAAATAAGAGCATCTAGTATGGAGTATTCTTTTTATTCCTACGAAACGAAGTATCAATGAGAATCTACTCCGGCATTTTATTCATACCAAATAGAGCACCTGGTCAGAAATTTGCTAAAAAAATGTGTTCCATTTTATTAATAACACTCATTGTTGTCGAGAATGTGACGGAGGAAAGTACAGCTGCCGTCATCTTGCTGATTAATTGCTGACACCGCTGCACAGATGAGGCGGTCACTTCGGCATACTTAAATGAATGAAATTGGTAAACACATATATACTCCTATGCGCGTTTATGGATGTACCTACATAGTTCGAGGCCTGAGTGAACAGTTTCACTTGACAGACCCATGTAGGCTGACTAGCCTTCACTCACTCAGTTTTCAGCATTTGGAGACAAAATTGTGTCGATAGCAAGAACGAATATCCAAAAATTTGAATGTCATGCTCTTACAAATATCAAAAATTACTTAGATATCAATTGTTAATATAATCCTTTGAGCCATATCCAAGAAATAGCTGATTTTCACAAGTCCGCTAATAATTAAAGTACCATTTTTCATTTTAGGGAAAAACTGGATACACGGCCTTATTGCAAATATCCACATTAACTCAGGAATGCCCCCCTAGAATTTTTTTAGAGTATCAAATACTAAATGTGTAGTTAGGTGGGGGGTTAGTGGTGATAAAACTAATTTAGGTTTTAAGGCAGGCATGTCAAGCTATTTATCATAAGCAGAATAATTCTGTGCAATATGAAATGGGCAAAAAAAAAAACTGGTTCGGAAATATCCTCAACATTTTGATTTCAATGTTCTGTTGCAAAAAAGTTCATCCTTACAAAGGTCTTATCCGAGCCTACAGGGACAAGGCAGTAAAAGAAAACCTAGCATTCGGGCCATAGATATAGATCAATTAAAAAAAAAAAAATATAAAAAAATTGTGATTAAAAATAATGATTAATTTTAGTTATTAAAAAAAAGAAATATTCTTAAATTTGTGCACTCTACATCGCATCACTCTATAAAACATAATCCGATTGCGATTACTTATTTATGAACTAAGCTGAATTTTTAAGAGGACATAGCAGAATTTCTCCTTGACTTGCAGTTAGACAACGAAATATGAAGTGCACTGAACCGCATGTAATAAGTATGTGCTGTTAATTTCTACATCATGCAGATTTGGAATCTAAGCGGAATTGTTGAAATGTGTTTTATTTTTCAAAAAGTGTGTAAAAAACAGAAAACTTATTTTGACAATTTTTGATAACTTCGTGTACCATGTCTTTCGCATACCAAAGATTGATTAGATGCCTATTTTTAACAACATCGTTTAAGTCATATCCCAGATAAAACTAATTAAAAAAAAAAAAATCATAAATAAATAAATTAGCGTTATAAGACCCTTTCCAAAAACTTCCCACGCTATCTAATGACGTATGGGTCAAAAGTTGTTCAAAACCTCCGATTTATTATGGAATGACCCATATGTATGGATACTACTGCTATGTATGTAAAGTACCGTTAATTTGGAGTTGGATTGGTTGTATTTTGTAACTTATAGTAATAAAGTGCACGACTGAGTCACACGTACTTGCTCCTATATGTTGTTTATCTACAAAACACCCACATTTTGTTCCTTTTTTTTAAATCCGTTAGAAATAAAAAAATAAATTAAAAATTTTCCAAAACTTTGTATGCCATAATATTGTACATGTTAAATGTTGTTCAAATATTGATTTCGAACAAAATCGACCCAGTTGTAGAAATAGTACCGTTGTAGCGTATCATACATCGGGTCCCATTCAGAGATGGCGCTCGATAAAAATAAAACACAACAAAGATGTCGGGCGTGATGGCAAAATGTTCATTTTCTTTCTTCGGTTGCGATAATTGCGTGTTAAAAGGACAAAGAATAAAACGGACCAGCGTAGCGGCAAGACCCATCATTGTTTTAAATAAACTAAATTAATCTCATTGTTTTCAATAAACTAAATTAAATAATAAATTAAGAATATTATTTATACATAAATAAAAAATATAATAAAAAAAAACATCGGAGCTATTTCAACAGTTTGGGGACGATGCATCGACAATAAGAATATAGAACACACATCGAAAATTAAACTATTTCGTGCAACGGGGCCCAAATTTGGGGTTATTGTTTTTTGAGGAAGTTCAAAAATTCCTTAGGTACTTTCTGAAGCGTATCTTGAGACTTCCAACATGTTCACCTAACTATACGCTACATTTGGAAACTGAAGTCCCACCACTTTTTATAGATACTCTAAAGCTGCATGCGGATTACATTGTAAAAGTTGTGGAGATGGAAGAAGGAAGACTGCCGAGGATTGTACTGAAACATATAATAGAGATAAGAGGGCACTTGATTCAAAAGTGGGAGGAGTTGGCGGCAAATTATGGCATGGACTTAAATAAATGCAGCGGAAATGGAACTTTCAATGTTGAAAACTATATTTACCAATATTTTGAAAAAAAAAAAACAGGCAATGCAATGTATGGCAGATTTATAGCTGAAGCACATTCATCGCAGCATAGGCTCATTTATAGTAGGCTAAATTTTAACTTAATCGAAAACGCTCTACGTACTGCCTCAATCGTTATTCTCTGCATATGATAAGCAGTATATTTAAATTTAGAGGAGAACTAACAAATCTCTATTTTATTCCACATCGACCCGATCCTCCAATTTTGTGTGACCTGTGCAACCTTAAAGAAAGGAGGATGTACATCATTTCATCAGTAGTAGCAACCATCGGTAGTAGCAACCATAAGGCACTATTAGTTAACTATGTACATACCTTATGATAGCTAAATTGTCAATCTCGTGGACCGCTTTAAGCCATACCATAAACGACTATGTATACTCTGTTTGTAAAGTTAATAAAAAATCTATCTATTTAATCTACAAATTTTTCGGGAAAAACCTGGCAAACCATCTGTTGGCATATACATATATATCAACTGTAACTCAAATGTTAAATTTGAACAAAATCGTCAGTCGTTTTCGAGAAAATTGATTTATTACAAAATCGGTCATTTGTAAAGTACCCTTAAATTTGGGGTGATACAAATTCCAATTTCGCCTCGAATTGCGAATCCATCGACCTCAGATATGAAGTTTGAAGAAAATCTGACCACCCGTTTCGGCTGCGGTCGGACATACAGGCAGTTTGAAGTTTCTCTGTTTTACAGTAATATCAAGTTTGATCTAAATCTAGATATCGAAAATTTTCAGAAAACCAATTCTTGCCCTTTTGAATCTACTGTCGGGGGCATAGGCAGCCGCCTAACTCGCCTAAAGTATAATACGCAGATAAGTGATCTCCAAACTGTAGCGTGTTCTGCTCAAACCATTACCTTTAAAAGGAACATCTCCATAATTAAATTTCCAAATATTTTCAAGAATTTGTAATAACACTCCAGGACTAAATGATAAGACACCCCCACAAACTCTTAAGAAAAAAAAAAAAAAAAATGTGCGTAACATTTCACAAATTTGGTAGAATCTTTAGGTAACAGGATGTATTTAGACTGCAATGTCATAAAATAATTTCTGTCATAATTATTTTATGGCAGTGCGGTCTAAATGCATCTTGTTATTCAATGATTCAATCATTTCTGCAAATGTTACGCACACTTTCTTTTCTTAAGAATTTGTGGGTGTGTCTTATCATTTTGTCCCGGAAGATAAGTTTTGAATTAAGAAATAGCTGCATAGTAATATGTACAACAGTGGCGTGGGGTGAAATTTCAAGAGAGGTAAGCCGAAAAAAGTTTAAGTAAAATGTTTTATTCAAGACTTACCATTTTGGTGCTTATTCGAAACACAGACTTAAGATATGCAATTCAAGCCACCTTTAATATCTATATAAGTTATTAATAACTCGGAGCGTTGTTAAATATAAAAAAAATAGCAATTACAATTATGTACTACCTATTTGTACTCTCAAGCTATCCTACGACTCTTTTTTACGAATTCTGCTAAAAATCTTTCATAAAAATTTGAGTTATTTTTAATTTCTAAAAGAAGGATAGATAAAAGAGCCATGTCTGAGAGTCTTTCTTCTTTTTGGGAATTTCTTAAGTAAGTGTGGACTCTTTTTAAAGTCGAAAAAGATCTTTCGATAGAGGCCATAGTCAAAGGCAGGGTTAAAAAGATTTCACACACTGTTAGAGTTTGAGAAAAAGTATCCCTAAGCATTTCCGTATTAAAATGCTTTTAAAACATCAAGCTTTTTAAGTGAGTGAGAGTGGTTTAGTGTATAAAACTTTGAGTTCATTTTTTAAAGTAGTAAAATTAAAAATGCCAGGAAATAGGGTAATTAAAGAAGATATTTTGTAATCCGGCATTGAATTAGAAAAATATTCATAATAACAAACCATCGTCCCATTGCTAAACTTTCTCATCTACCCAAACTTTTCGAAAGTATTTTATACGAAGCCTTAAGCTTTCAGTGCAAGTCTCTTATATCTCCCACCCAACACAGCTTTCTGAAAGGTAGATCAACTACCACTAACTTAGTCGAATTCGTGTCCTTCGCCCTGTCTGCCTTAGAGAATGGCAAAGAAGCCGACGTTATGTAACTGATTTTAGTAAGGATTTTGATAAGATATCTCATAACTTAATCCTCTTCAAATTATGTGCCATTGGTTTCGAACCCATATTGTTAAAATGGCTATCTTCTTACCTGGAAAACCGTTCTTACAGAGTTCGCTTCAGATCCATCTTATCGACTCCCTCTTCTTTGCCACCTCTGGTGTTCCGCAAGGCAGCCATCTAGGTCCCCTTCTCTTCATTCTAACCATAAACGATGTCGAGAGGGTTATTAAACACTCTTCCGTCTCTCTGTACGCTGATGATACCAAATTTTTCATGACTACTGTCCCCTTCAACAAGACTTTGATAGTTTTTCGAACTTGCCTACAAAATCGCTTAGAGCTCAATAACGTCAAATGTCAATCCATTACTTTATCACGTAAGCACCACGTGTCCTCCGCCCGCTTTTACCTTCTCCATGGTCAACCTAACGCATCACTTGGCTTTGTCAAACGACGGTCCAAAGAATTCTCCGACCCTTACGTGACCAGATCCCTCTACATTACCTTTGTGCGCCCCCTTCTTGAATACGCCAGTGAAGCGTGGTCACCCTTTCAACAAGTTCATGTGACCAGAATCGAGAATTTTCAACGTCGACTTCTTCGATTTGCCCTTCGAGGTCTTCCTTGGAACGATCCATTTATCTTGCCCCCCTATCAAGACAGCCTCAACCTCATCAACCTGAGTACTCTAGAGGAACGCAGAGATGTTGCAGACATACTTTTCATTCATCGACTTTTGCGCATCTCTTTATAATTCAATTTTCTTCAATACCAACCCACGAAATTTACGATGCCCTCGTCTTTTCTATCTACCGTCCCACCGCATTTCATATGGATCTAATGAACCAATTTTCTGCGAAAAGTGAACTCAAACCTCACCCAGTTTGATTTTAACCTCAGCACTCCCTGCCTCAAAACCGAACTCCTTCACCATTCTCCTTAGCTTTAAGTCTTAGTTTTAAGTTTTAGGTTTAAGTTTTAGCCTTAAGTTAGCTGTAGCTTGTAATAAGCCAAATAAATGGGGGCTTTCGAACCCACCAAAATTAAAATTGATTTCTTTAATAAATCAAAGAAAATATATGAACTAAATGAACTATACCTACTCTTAATCTGACTTCTAACATTATCTATAATTGCTACAAAAATTCGGCTATAATTTGTTTTTAAATCAATATTAAGTAGTCGGCGTTTGCGTGGAGGTTCTGAGCAGTCACTTACGCTCTCATAGATTGAGTTAAATGAGTTTAAAAATTAAGAATGAATCCATGACTCAAAACCCTCGATCTCTTGCTTCGCAAGCTCTATGTCAGTTTGTTTATTTTGAACTAAACTAAAAAGAATATCTGTTTTTGCTCTGGTGTTTCATCGACCATCACAGATACAAATTTTATTGAACTGATTTGATCCTTAATTTCGAATTTGATGACTGCAGCGATACTATGTATGAAGTCATTTTGAATGACATTGGAGAGGCCGGAAAAATTGTAAATAGGCTCATGAAAATGTTTCTGATACTTATCCTTTCGCGTATAATCAATTTTCATTGATAGTGTCGAGTGACCTAGTTCTATAACTTTTTTTTTGTAAAAAAGAAAGCTTACTGAACTCGTGGGTTTCTTTTAGAAGAAAATCAGTTAAACAGCACTCAAAATTAACTAGAGGCATCTTGTCTAAGAATAATAATAATGTTCAATGGGGCACCTCTTGAGTAGATTTATATTTACTTACTTGGTATATAGCTAGTAACTATTCACTTAGCTCACTCACTATTTTATAATAATTTAATAATGTAAAACACTAACTTAACTACCAATATGTAATTGCTAAATTTTTAAAATATTCTAATAATTAGCAGTCACAAAAATCACAAAATTTTGCATCCGAATTTTCAATAAATCACGCACAATTACACAACCGATTTGCAACTGTCATTTCAAATTTGCAAAAAAAAAAAAAATTATACAAAGAAATTATACCCAACAACTTTAAGAAAAACCTCAAATGCCGTTCGAACCACCACATCACCCAATAACCCGATTTTCGTCGGTTTATTTTGTTGCCTACAATAAAAAAAAAAAAACTCCCTTGAACTAAAACCTTTCTCCTCCACCAATGTTCATCCACAAAAGCCGAGCAATCCCGGGTTATTTTCCTCATAAGCGAATGTATGTTAGACAAAGAAATAGCAAATAAACTTCTACTATATGCCAGAAAGGAATAGAGGTGAAAGTTCGTACTGTGAAGAAATTAACGGCTTTTCAAAAAAAAAAATCATTGCACGCTCTTCTTTTGAAAAAGAAGTTGTCTCTCGCTAGCGGAGTTCATACTTGTCTCCGCTATGTGTGCGAGTTTGCGTATGAGTAAAAATGAATAAACAACCAAAGTGGTCGCAGCATTTCATTTTCGAGCGTGTATAAAGTTATGATTTATGAATGAAAAATGGTTTGATGAACAAATAATTGAATGTGATTGTTGGCAAGTGGCAAAATAAAAATTTTTGATATTTGAAAAGGGAAGCCGGAAGGAATCGCCTTGTATGGACGCCACGCCACTTATGTACATATAGTACTGACTCCGGAATATTCCGGCTCCTTTTGTCCAAGGGGTCGCAGAAAGGGCCTGGTCCCCCAGGTTGGGGGTTGTGCGTGGGGCTAACAACCCTACCGCGGAAAAAAATTTTTGTTACGAAGCGAACAATAGCCTCGGATAATTATGAATTTATTACTGTTGACGACCCGGCTAAACGAAATAAGGACAATGACGTTCGGATCTGCACGTGGAATGTTCGAACCCTGAATAGACCGCGTGCAGCCGAACAACTAGCGGATGCCCTAGACTGCTACAAAGCAGATATTACCGCCATCCAGGAAGTGCGGTGGGATGGGCCGAGCAAAAGGAAGATAAAAAACTGTGATATCTACTACGGTGATTGCTACAGGGAACAGAAGCAGCGTCTATTTGGATGCGGATTCGTATCTTCGTCTTGAGCTTTCGACACGTAAGTGAACGCCTTGCAACTATCCGCATCAAGGCTAAATTCGCCAACATCAGCCTTATATGCGCTCACGCCCCCACAGAAGATAAAGACGATGCTACCAAAGATTGTTTCTATGAGCTCCTCGATAAAGCATATGAGCAATGTCCTAAATATGACCTTAAAATCGTCTTGAGTGATTTCAACGCCAAAATAGGAAACGGGGACCTCTTTGGTAGCACAATCGGAAAGCACAGCCTACACGACACCACGTCTGGAAACGGACTTAGGCTGATTGATTTTGCTGCGGGACGTAATGTTACCATAGCTAGTTCACGGTTTCCTCACCAAAGGAACATGACGGTCACCAGATCATCAAACCGTCAACCAAATTGATCATGTTGCGATCGACGCAAGGCACTCCTCCAGTATTCTAGATGTCCGACCTTACCGAGCGGCCAACATTGACTCGGACCACTACCTTTTTGTAGCCAAGGTACGGATGCGGATATATATAACGATAAAATACGTTAGACGGCTACAAACGCAACAAACCGCCAGAACCTTTGCCGATCGCGTATCCTAAAACCTCTCGAGAAGTCCTATGCTGCCAGCATCAAGTGCCGAAGACCAGTGGCGCCGATGCCAAGAAGCCATCAAAAACGCCGCAACTGATGTGCTCTGTTTCACCAGTCCACCTCCACGAAACCCCTGGTTGGATGAAGAGTGCCGGCAAGCACATGCAGCAAAACAAAGTGCCTACGAAGCGTCGCTGCATAGAAGGACGAGAGCAGCTCGTCAGCTCTACGAGCAAAATAGGAGGGAAGTACATCGGCTTCCCCGGAGAAAAAAGAGAGAGCATGAGAAGCGAGCGATCGAGGACATAGAGAGGTACTACTCCAGGAATAATTTTCAGAAGTTTTACCAAAAGGTAAATAGAACGTGTCATGCCAAAAAGACCCGAACAGAGACCTGTAGAGACGAACAAGGAAACCTTGTAGTAGAGTCACAGTCGGTGCTGAGGACATGGGAAAACCATTTCAGCAGACTCCTAAACGGCGAAGACGACACAAATTCGTTCACAAAAGCCAAGATTTCCGTCCACCTGACCAAAATGAAGTGAGGATAGCAATATCTAAGCTTAAATCCAACAAGGCTGCTGGACCGGACGGCTTAACTGCCGAGCTGTTTAAGGCGGCGGGAGATGACCTGCTGGAGAGCATACACCAACTCGTCTCCAAGATTTGGTCAGAAGAAAGTATGCCTGATGAATGGAACCTCAGCATCGTTTGCCCGATCCACAAGAGCCAACTATAGAGGCATCAGTCTTCTGAATATTGCGTATAAGATCATATCTGCTGCACTGTGTGAACGCCTGAAACCATTCGTCAACGATCTGATAGGTCCCTATCAGTGCGGTTTTAGGACCGGTAAGTGCACGACCGATCAAATATTCACCCTACGGCAGATCCTGGAGGAAACCCAAGAAGTCCAGATCGATACTCATCATCTTTTTATCGATTTTAAGGCCGCATATGACAGCATTTATAGAGACGAGCTATACAGAGCCATGTCAAGTTTTGGCATCCCTGCACTTGTCAGATTGTGCAGAATGACGATGGAGAACGCTCGCTGCTCCATAAAAGTTGGAAACAACCTCACCGAGACCTTTGATGTCAAAAGGTCTAACGCGCTGTCATGTGACTTCTTCAACATCATTCTTCAGAAAATTGTGCGAAACTCGTAAGCCAACACCAGGGGCATAATTTTCCAAAAGTCTGTGCAACTTCTTGCATACGCTGATGACATTGACATTATTGGCAGAACACAGCGAGTTGTCACTGGTGCGTTTGCAAGTATTAGTGCAGAAGCGGCAAAAATGGGTTTAGTGGTGAATGAGGGTAAAATAAAATATATGCTGTCAACAAGAAGGGACACACAACATCGACGAATCGGACAGAACATCACGATAGGCAGCTACAATTTTGAGGTAGTTAGGGACTTTGTCTACCTCGGCTCCGCTGTAAACTCTGATAATGACACCTCAGCAGAAATCAAGCGAAGTATTAAACTTGCCAATCGCTGTTTCTTTGGCCTAAGACGGCAATTGATTAGTAAGGCCTTGTCAAGAAACACTAAGGTGACTCTATTTAAGACCCTTATCATCCCTGACCTGCTCTATGGCGCAGAAGCATGGACCAGCAAAAGCGAATGAAGATCTTCTTGGTCGTTTCGAACGCAAAATTCTTCGACTGATTTTTGGTCCCGTTTGCGTTGACGGGCTTTGGAGGAGAAGATTTAACAGCGAACTCTACGAGCTGTACAGCGACATCGACCTGGTCAGAAAAGTGCGCATCAGTCATCTAAGATGGCTAGGACATGTAGAGCGAATGGACACCAACGCTCCGGCCCGAAGAGTCCTCGATTCCAACCCGGAGGGATAACGCAGTAGAGGAAGACCTCGCCTTAGGTGGCGCGCACAAGTGGAAAGGGACCTCAACCAACTTGGAGTGCGAAACTGGAGGCAGTTAGCCAAAGATCGCTCTAACTGGTGAAGCGTATTGGTTGAGGCCCAGGTCCACCCCGGACTGTAGCGTGACCTGAAGTAAGTAAGTAAAATGTACTCGTAACATAATTTATAGTTGAACAGGTGCTCTGGGCGCCGCCACTTCATTTTGGATCACTGTATTCGGTTGGCCTTATTTCACTTTCACAAAGTGAAATAAAGCCAAACTTTAAAGTTTTGTTAAAATTTGGTCTTATTTCTAGTTTAAATTGTTGGTGTCATAAGTTAGGTTAGGTTAGGTAGATGAGTGCCTTTGTTAACACATCTCACTTAGACCTCATAGAGTCCAGTGTGCCCAATTTGTTGAAACACCCAGGGAACCTGAAAATTTGTAAAAACAATCGCTGGTTAAAACCACCCAAATAAATTAATGCATTTCAGGAGTTTGTTAAGCTCGATATTTCGTAGGTGTTTTAGTCCTGATAAAATTTGAGGGCTAGTGAGAGATAGTCGCACAGTAGATGGCTAATAAACTCTATTTTCTCTTCGTCCCTACTACTTTTACATTAGTCGTTGTATGGAAGACCCAGCCGCACTGTATAGTTACCTATCGAGTAATCGGACAGCAATCACAACCACCAGAACATAAAAATAGAAACGAATAAAATCTAAGTTTCTCCAACCGCTACACCAAAAAGGAGTTTCTGCCTGGTAGTACAATAGACACAGCAAAATGGAGTCTGAGTGCTCTGGGATTTGGAAATTTCCTTTTAATTAAAAAAAAAAAAAAAATGCCAGTGACTGTTCGAATTTATTGTAATTACGACTATGCATTCTAGACTAATAGATATCTTTTTATCGGAGACTGGCCATAACGATCTAGCTGTAACACATGTGTCTAATTAACACCAGCGCTTATTAGCCTTCTCGATGGATAATATGTCTATTCTCCTATATAGTGTGCTAAGCGGTTTGCTAGCCTTGATCAGAGCCTGTAAACAATACATCTGACCCGTTTCTGACTAGTTTATCCTCCTTTTCGTTACCACCCATATGACCCGACACCAAGCATAAGGTCACTGTGTTGATTGATGATATTTCATTTAATTTTATTTTACAAAGTTTTACGAGCTAGGAAGTTGATTACAACGTTTTAATGGCTGCTTTACTATCAACGTAGATTGATTATTTTTCTTTAAATATATCCCTCTATAGACATATCAAAATTTGTTTACAATATATACAGACAAACTCGGCTTTAAAAACACTGCAGATATCTTTAAGTCTAAAAGAGCGATTTGTATTTCGAGACCCACATATGCTCCCGTACTCATATCAATTTTGGATCCGTCGGTGTACATAGATATCCAGATCGCCTTCGGTACAAACTATTCTCTCATTTAATTCTAACCTGTTAGGAATTTTGATAGAAAATCTTTTGTTACATTACATCAAGTTAGAATTGAGGCGTGACCCAAGGGACTCGTTGTCCTAAGACCGGCTTCGCTGAGTCTTAATGCAGTTTTAGCTGCATAACCTTCGCAATATATGTCTATTGGGAGAAGATTCACTATCGTTTCCAGAGCTGCCGTTGGTGTTGAACACATCGATCCGGTCGCCATTAAACAGCATGCACTTTAAATTTTGGTGATATTTTTTCTCAAGCGCTTTCCACCAAACAATCGACCCGTATGCTAAGATCGGTCTTACCACCGCTGTAGTAAGCGACCAATTTTGGTTTAAAGCCCCATGTTTTCCCGAAAGCACTTTTACATGCATAAAGAGCCACAAATGCTTTCTTGATTATTTCGTCAATGTTTCTTATACAATTTAGTGTGGGATCTACCTACATATGAGTAATGTCGTAATATTACGCCGAGGTACGAGTATTTTGGGGTTTTCTTGGGAATCAGATCCACTCTGACTGTAGGAAAAGTACAATTTTCAGAATTCTACGTTGATAGGATTATACCCCACATATTTTGATGGCCTTAGAGCATGCTGATACCCTCTTCGCCACCCCTGCTACCAGAAGCACCCTACAGGTTTTGATAACTACTATTATACTGGTACTCCCTCGCCCAGTAATTTTTTTTTTTTTTTTTTTTTGATCATGGAGTTATATGGCTCATCCAAACGTGATGTACATACAATTGTTGTGTTTGTATATATAGTCGAGATAGATGGGGAGTAAATATGCTCTCATTTGTGTCATGCAAATAAGTTGCTGAAGAACTTAGCGGTATAACGAGTCGAGAGAGGGGGGTAAATGTGCTCTAAGTTGTGTCGTGCAAATAAGTTGCTGTGGAACTTGGCGGTGTACCTTGATCTATTGTGACGGGACTGTTACTTGTTTGCAGAAAGAAAACAAGTTTTCATTATCTTTTAAATGTATATTGTATTTTTGTATTCCGTGATTACATTGAATGATAACTCATTCACAAGACCCTAAACTGTAAAGGTCTTATGAACGCTGACTCTGACATTTTTCCTTAGTAGTCCTTTCTAACACTAGAGATAGAATACATTTATTAATTTTATTATTAATTCAAATTAATTTACAAACATCTTACCGGGTCTATATTGGTTTTGACGGTCGCAATTTTCATTTTGCAAGAAACATCCATTATGGAAGACTTGACAAGATTTGCCATCGGTAGCATAGACTTCATCCCTTACATCCGAGCACAGAGATGCTACAGGACAAGGTAATACCCCTTGAGCATCAATTGTACCCAGTAAAACTAATAATGATATGATAAATACTAGAAGCTTCATGATAGATATAGTCCGATCGTGTAACAGTCCTACTGTTTACTAAGCCCACATAAGGCCTCACCGACTTTATAAAGAACTCTGTTCAGAAAATTCCAATTACATAATGAATCGCGGTGATTTTTCACAAAACTACTTAGCTTGGTTAATTGTTATCTAGTCATTAGAATCACACTACACTGTGATGCTGTTTATTCAAATGACTATGGAACTGGGAAATGAATACAATTATTATAGCAGCTAATTTATATATAATTGCTCGTAGGAATGTGAATAAACACGTCTGAAGTGTTTTGATGCCTTATTTACGTCATTATGTGCTTTTCTTCAAAATCTGGGAATTCCACACTTTTTTGTACAAAATTGCACATTTTCACTTCCATGTTCTGAGGAAATGGAAGTATAGTAATCGTTTCAACAAATCGTATTCGAGATAGGGTCAGATTCGAAGGGTTGTGGTTTTGCGCAAGGCGACTCTGCGTGTCTGTCTGTCTGTGGCATTGTCGTTTGCTTTTTTCGTTTACGATAACTTCTGTGCATTCTGTAGATCTCGAGGCCTGTTGATGTTGATCACAGTCGTATCAAAAGTTATAAAAATACATTTAATTTTGAGCGGTTCTTGTAGCTTTTGCTTCGTTCACGACAACTTGAACAAGAATACTAGTATAGCTATATCAACAATTCTTCTTGCCTTAGTGCGGTCTAGAGCTCTGTTATTTTCTTGTGAATCGTATTTTGAAAGTTCAGTTCTGCACCGAATTAAATGATTCTTTTTCGTGGCTATATATCTGAAGACTATATAGGTACATATGTAAAACAGTCAATTTCATCAATCGGTTTCCAATAAGACTGCGTACTCATTTGTTGTTACAAATTCGAATAATGGTACTTTACTTATTAAAGAACTACAAAAATTGGTTATTTTTCGGATAATAGTTTTTCCTTAATATGAAATCTGAATAATGTACAAAACGAACACCACATATGGAACAAGTATGTGGAATCCAGCCGTGTAGGAGCAAGTAGCTAGAGAGACAATTTGGATAAAATTAGCTTTGAAGAACAAAATTCTGTAAAAAAGAAGCTTTTTTTTCTTATTTTGAGACGCTGCAATTCTTTTTCAGTGCGTTAGAATACTGTATTACTTTTGGTGTTAAATTATCATTTCAAAATGAATAATATCTTACAATTTGTCCACTTCTAGTCGTTATAGCTTCAAAAAAGACGATACCTACCAATTAGATTTTTTTAACATTAAGGTTGCTACACATCTACTGCAAGTTTAACACCACAAGGAACTTTGTTAGTGTTGGTTTTAATTTCGTAAATCAAAAGAAAAATCGCGGAATAGTAGCGAAACACAAATTCAAGCCATCTGCACGAATCCACACCTACTCGTACTTGTTTTTTTCATGTAAATTCAACGACTTGCGTGCTACTTATCCACTGGCCCAGGCATTGGTATTTAGCGCCGTTGCGGTCGTCGCCGGTACGTGTGTTGAAAAATAATTTAATTTAATTTAATTTATTATGAAAAATAATTTCATTTAAATAGCTGCCGCGGCTGCCCGTCAACCCAATTTTGCAGTATATTTTCAATGGTTCGGGGAGCTATTTCACGAATAGCTCGATCAATATTGTGCTTAAATACCTGAATCTTTATAGATTGTCAGCATAACATCGATCTTTAATGACGCCCCAACGGTGTCAAATCGCAGCTCCGCGGAGGCCAAGTAACAGCACCAAAACGGCTGATTACACGATTATTGAACTTAATGCACAAAAGATCGATTGTTGTACAGCTTGTATGGCACATAGCACCATCCTGCTGGAATCAGAGATCGTCCAAATTCATTTCATCGCTTGTCATGCCTCTTTAGCGTTTTCCGTTGACCGTAACGTTGTCTTCGAAGGAAAATGGACCAAAAATTCCACAAACCACACCAAACAATCATATGCGTAGTCTTTGACTACGTCACAGGACAAACACGAGAATAATCTTATCAATTAGCATGCCAATCTCACGAACCTTCTTCATAAATTTGCTTACAGCAGGCAAGGTTGGTGCATTATTTCGACAAAAAAAATTTTTCAAAATGCATACTGTTTCGGCAACACAGTATTCACTTCGGAAATAAGTTTTCAATATTTCCCAACGTTGTTTCGATTTATTTCGTTACGTGTTTCTGTCAATTTTTTGAGCGTGAAAGAGAGCTACCAGTGTCAAAATAATATGTAATTTAAAAAGAAACCAGCAGATGGCATACCCGTTATTAATCTTTTCGAATTTATATTAATGCTGGGTAAAATGACGGATTTGTATTTTTTTTTCTTGACCAAATTCTTTAATTGACATAGAAGAAGACATAGAAGAGACAACTTTTTTTATCTCCATGCTCTAAGAAAATGGGAAAATGTTTAGTGACCGTGTTAAAAAATCGTATTGGAAATAAGGTCAGATTCTAACTGTATCTACTATACCCAAAATATAAGGAAAAGTGATTTTCCGCAAGGTAGCTGTTTGTCTGTGACATTCACCCCGATCCTCGTTGTCGTTTATGATTTTTCGACGATTGTCGTTTTATTCTAAATCTATTTCTATAACTTCGTCCATACTACAGATTTGTATTAGAATGCTAGATGACTAGTACAACAATTGTTGAACAAATAAAAACGATAAGTGGAATCTGTGGATGATCGATTTTGGACAACGAAAACGGCTTTAAAAGAAAAAGAAGGGTTTTTGGGGATGAAAAGCGATTTTTATGACTATTTGAAAAAAAAAACTCTATCCCGGCAAAATTAATGAAATCCCAAAATTGGTTAGTTGTTCAGAAATTTGGACAAAAAAAAATATGGCTACCCTAATAGAAATATTCAATATAAATCGGATCTACATACCTGCTACAAGTAGCGAAGCGATGATATTTGTATCTACCATATGTAGGTCTATACAAGATATAAACCATTCAGGGTGGCCCAGAAGTCACGAACTAGTGTAAACAATTTATAACTTATTAATTAGGTCTTTTCTTTTCAGAATAACTTAATGTCTGGAAAATCACTAAGGGGCAACGAGCGAAAGTGATCGAATTCTTTTTTACAAATCAACAGTCAATTGTTGGAACCCAGCGTGCATATCGATGTCATTTTAATACTGCAAACTGTCCGCCTCAATCGGCTATAAGGTGAATAATTCAACGTTTTCGAGCACAAGGATCTAGGGACTCTCCGAAGCGAAACACCGCGAAGAATTCAAATCGGCTTCATCACAGCTTGGTTTGTCCAGAATATCACTGCAAAGAATTTTGAAAGATCTGCATCTTTTTTCCGTAGATACAAAATTCAATTGGTGCAAGAACTGAATCCATTGTATCCACAAAAGCGCCTTGAATATTGCCGTAGATTTTGTTAAAAAATAATTTTATTCACACATTCATCATAAGCGATGAAGCCCATTTGCATTTGAATGAGTTTGTTAATAAACAAAATTGCAGGATTTGGGCTTCGGAGAATCCAAGAGCATCCACTTTGCTGTACAGTTTGGTGCGGTGTTACGTCAGCAAGAATAATTGAAATATATTTTTTTGAGGATCAGTGTGATCATTTTGTGTTCATCACGGGCGTCCGATACAAAACAATGATTGAAAACGTTTAGATGCTAGCAATATGGTGTAACTTCGCACACTGCTCGAACTTCAAAAAACCCGTTGGGTTTTGGAGAACGATTAATTTCGAAAAATTCTGACTTTTCTTGACCTCCCCGGATTTAATGGCACCCATTTCTTTTTTATTTCTGGTACTTGAAAAAGCGTGTCTACGAGTATGTGAACAAGCTGCAAACCATTCAAGTGCTAAAAGTCAACATTGAGCATGAAGTTCGAGCAATACAGCCCGAATTACTAAGGAAGGTAATGGAAAATGTAGTGAAAAGAGCAGTTTTGTGCGAAGTAGAAATTGGAGGTCACTTACGTGAAATTGTTTTTGGCAATTAATGTGTAAACAAATTTTATTAATTAAATAAAAATTTTTATCCTCATTTTTGTGTTTTCATCAATATTTTAGAAAAACTGTACAAAAGAAAGTATTCAATTGTAGTTCTACGTGGGTTTGTTTCCTTCACATGGTCCTATACTATAGATGCTGAAAACTAAAAGAAAAAAAAAGAGAAAATCATTAATTAGAATTATTATTAGAACAGTAGTGTTTTAATAACTTACTCTCTCCAGTTTTACAAATATAATTGTCCATCTCACATTGATTAGCAAAGGTTTGCTTCTTGTCGTTGTAGTAGCCACAAACTGGATTATCATCTTCTGGACACTCTGAACTGCATAATTCCTGACACTTGCACTTAGTAATCTTTTCTAACTCTGCGGATAGAATGCATGAACACATTTCCAATAAACAAAATTAAAACCATTAAATTAACAAATTTCTTACCGGGTTCATATTTATTTTGACGATCGCAATTTGTACTTTTCAAGAAACATTCGTTTCGAAAGACCTGACATGATTTTCCATCTGTAGCCCAGACTATATCCTCTTCTGTAGAGCATCGATATGCTATCTTACAAGGTCGTTCTTCTTGGGCTTTGGACACAAAAACGGTAGCCAATAAAATAAATATTGATATCATAATTACTGGATGCTCCATGATATAGTCCGTTCGTGTATAAAAACTTGTATTCACTATGAGAGCACATCAATTTTGATCGACTTTATAAAGAATTCTCTTTCGGAAATTTTAACAATAATGAATCATGGCATTTGTTTCACAGTTTAATCGACATTGAAAAAAACACGTTCGATAATAACTGACTAATTGCTGACTCGCCAAGCGATGAAAGTTCAAAAGAAAACAATATATGTACATACTCGAATGTATGTACGGATATGTACCTATTTGTGATGCTGTTTATTCAAAATTGTGGCGTAGAAATTGCCATGTTTACTTTCATTCGAGTATGCGAAATGTTTCTAAAACTTACGAGTAGAATGAAAATATTTTATATTGACTCACTGAGTTTTCATAATTAATTGTACTAGGTACGAGTATTAGATGCCATTAGTCACTAGGTTCCCCAGTTATTTTACGACAAAGGTAATAGTATTCGTAGAGAAGTTGCAGTTTGAACTGCAGAAATGTATTTTTGAAAATTATAATTAACATAAGGGTTAAGGGCTCACACAAGAAAAAGTATTGTTACAGTTGTGCAGATGGCCAGCGTTAGTAATAACACTAACTAATAGTCCAGGAATTTAAGGCTGAATTTGGATCAAACCCCAGAATAAATAACGTACGGCTGAAAATTTGCAAATAGGCTTTAATTAAGTGTACTGAAGAACACAGTAAAAGCTCCATAGTGTAACAATGCGCGAATTGGATTGAAAGTTAATGGTTTTGGTGCAATTAACATATTTTTCAGACTCTTATGGTAGCCTGGTCAATTAAAAAAACTACTGCTCTTTTGGTTTGTCCCGAGAAAATGAGATTTTTTGAAACCAATTCTCAGTCTTACACTTGTGTGTTATCGCTATCTCTGAAAGCCTCAGGATGAACTAGAAAATTGTAATATTTCGTACTTACATACTGATGGCGCTGAATTTTTGTTTTAGAAATACAGAGTGGTACAGAAAATACTTTTCTCCTGAAATCTTGCAAACCTTGCCGAATTTCAGATTTCAAAAATTCAAACACAGTACTCGTATGTTGGACAAAACGCAATATCTTCTCGTTTGTATAAAATTTAACTACTTGCAAGCGTCTTCCGGAACATATCCAGAGGTCCCGATATGACTTATGAAGCTGGAACTGTTTAGATTGAATATTTGTAGCTTTAGCATGGATCTTAGAATGAACTTTTAAATTAAAATATATTGTTACGACCAGTGTGACCGGGGTAGAATATAATATTCCACTAGGGTATTCTTTTTTTTTTTTAATTTAAAAAAATTTATTTTAAAAGTATGCTTGCCTGAAAAGTGGAATATGTTTTCCATTGGAAAATACTATATATGCTCGATTATTATGATTGATTATCAGCAAATCGTTTGGGATACTCGATCTAATAACAGTACGAGTACATAAAGTAAAGAATATGTTGTTTATTTGTAAAAAAATGTTTGATAATTTTTCAAAACAGATATCGATTTTGATGCCCAAGGGTATAAGTAAAGTACAGTTATACGGTACTTTGAACAAAATCATTTCCAAAATCGGCTATTTGTTAAGTTAATTTCATGGTTAGAATGAATATTCGGATTTCGTCTCGAATTGTGTATCCACAGAGCCCCGGGACATTCAGCCGTATATATACAGACAAACAAAGAAATAGACAGAATTGAGAGACCCACTTTTATAAGAAACCGATAATTGCCCTTATAAGTGCACGTAAAAAGCGCTGATGGTGAATTACCTATTGATCTGGGATGTGTGCCTCCCGCTGACTTTTTTGTAGAAATTTAAAAATGCTACATATCTCCCGTTCATCATTTTAATGTATAATACTTCCTGTACTTTTGTCGTGCATCAAAAGTAATTCTTTCCGACACACTGAAGGTTTGTGGTGTTCACTGATCTGCCATTTCAAGACACAGCGCACATTTTTCTATACCTTTCATCAAGGAATAAGCTATTAAATTCGGTTCTCGAAGTTAACGCATTCATACAGATAGATAGATACATACGCTTTTTTATTATCTTCTCTAAGGATAGGCGAACCTTTAACGCTGGGACAACGCCCCGAAATGCCTAAAAGCGCCTGGAAATGTGTGATATGTAGAAGTGGATTAGCACCACAACTCAAGTGACCTAAATTGTTGTAAAAACTGACGTTGGACTTGTGGGAAAGAAGAGAAAAGATTATTTAAATCCACCCCGTGACATTGAGGAAACTGATAACGTCCCCGATGCTTGTCTCCGCTAACTCACTAATATTATCAAAAAGGTGTCTGCCAAGTATACGGTGTCTGATCCTACTAAGGGTCGGACACACACAAAAGAAGTGAAGGATTGTTTCAGGCTCGTTGGCCATATTGCAGCTACGACAATGAGCGTTAAAAGTAATGCCCAGTCTGGCTGCGTGGACCCCTATGGGCCAATGGCCAGTGCTAATTGCCAGAACTCTAGCAATATCTGCCCTGTTTCTCTTTAATAGCTCTTGTGTTCTGCGCCAGTTATTCTTGGGCCACATCTGCCTGGATATGAAACAGTTCTGCAACCCTCGCCAGCTATTACCAGCATCTGCAAGGAAATGAGCAAAGATTCTACCCTTAAGGGCCCCTAACGGAATGTTGACATCCTCCGCACGGTAGCAGTCAAGGGCAGATCCCTGCCTCGCGAATTCATCGGCCCTTTCGTTTCCGTCAATGTTACTATGACCAGGCACCCAGGTGACGCTGATCCTAGACCGATGACCGAGTGCGGCAAGCTCCTCCTTGCATTTTTCAACAAGTTTGGAGGAGGAAGGCGCAGATATGATGGCTTTGATAGCGGCCTGGCTATCAATGAAAATGGCTATGGTGTTAAGTTGTATCGATGTATGTTTGAGGAGACGGCACGCCTCTCGTACAGCAAGAACTTCCGCCTGGAATACGCTGCATGAATTGGGTAGACGGAATGAACTAAAGATATTGAGGGATTCAGAAAAGATTCCCGCCCCTACTACGCAGTCCATTTTCGACCCGAATAGGCATAAGTCTGCTATCAATCTTCGATGAGCCAACGGCTTTAAATTGGATGTACATGCGGGATCATCTATTAAGCGAGCTTCTCTGTCTCTGTATTCTTCGAGCAGATTCCTTTCTTTCTATATGAAGTGATGTGATCTTCTGTTCGGCAGTTGCTATTCTAAGTCTCTAATCTGGTCAAGCAAACATCATATTTTATTTAAATTGTTTGCTCTTTTAATTCGCTTTCAATAAGTTTTATAAATGGTGAGTACCTTCCTCAGAATGTTAGACGAAAGAACCTTTTTCTTGATACCGTTCTATGTAGATACTTAGTTTCCAAAAATTCCAATAATTCAATATGTTTTGTTATTCAGGGTATAATTTGTTTAAATGGATACAAAACTCTAGGTAAAATGGTTGGGATACAAATTTAATACCATCTGAAAGCACAATGAATAAAATAGATTTACCGTCAAAATTTCCATTGGAATTAAGGCAGAATCTACTCAAGAAGAAGTTAAGTTTGACGAAAAGTTTATTTGTTTTAAAAGTGCATTATTTTACTGGAATATTATAAGCGCTAGTGGAATACAATGGAACAAATAGCCACACTTTTTATGACTTTTTCTTAAATGACAGTGGGCAATTACGGTCACTATTTATGACCGAATTCTGATAAGTTCGACATGTCAAAATCGTAACTGATGTCGTTCAGAAGACCAATCTGAAGAAGGGAGGGAGATCAGCCATTAAATGCCGAGGGATAACTATCGGTCTACCAAACGCTCCGTCACTGTCAGCTAGAAGTCAAGCTATATATTTTGGGGTCAACTTTACCGAGAATCCCTATTCGGAGCTACTACTAAGAAGGCCAACTTTGCCTTTCACCAAACCTATCCACTGATGCGGAAACAAAATGGACTCAGCCAGAAAACGAAGCTACTTCTATACAAGCTAATAACTAATAAAACCAGTGTTGGCGTACTATTTTCCCATTTGGTACAAAATATCAGAAATATATACATATGAGGAAGCTGACAATCCTGAGAGCCTGCACCAAAATTAAGTATGATCCCCAGAGACAAACATATATAAGAAGCCAATGACTCTACAAAGAAGCCCAAGTCATTGTTCAACTTTTCCAAAAAAAAAAAAAAATACTACAAGACCAATCACCCAAACCCATTATGATAGGTAGGTCGTCAAAATCAGATTGCAGTCGATCGATACCTTTTTTTAAATTTTTTATTTCATTCCACTCATACACTAACATAATTTATAGTTCTAATAAACTTAAAACTACACTATTAGAATATCTCAAATCAGTGTTTCCTGAGTCCATCAGCTCGTCGAGGATACGTTTTTCTGTAGCCGTTCCAGCAAGATGGTAAATAATAGGAACGTTCAGTGAATCTGACAAATAACTATGTGCATCCAGATACTAGAATGCTTCAGGGGGATGTAACCTCTCACCATAGTGCTTTGAAAATACCCAGGATTAGGATAAAATAACGTAACACTCACAGACCACGCGAAATGGTTCCTCACTAGATCTAGAATGCCATTGTCAATTCTGGGTACGCCGGAAGCATCCAATAGTCTCTTATTAGAAACGTAATGGCGAAAATCGGAATGTGTGCTTCTATACATATGCATGCAGGTTCGAAGATATTTTCTTTCAAATAGTCTAAGTTTTTCCATATAAGATGGGCTTGTGCTCCACCATACTGGACGAACGAAAGCTTGGTATCATATGACTTTCACATCAGATCCAAGATAGTTGGAGTAAATGCTGGCATAAATGCCGCTCTTGCCTTTTGCAACTGTATATTTATGTGCTCATTAGTCGATCGATACCTGAATGTCATGGCACTGATGAACGAGAAAATATTTCCAGAAACCAGCAACGAGGATCCTCTCCTTTTCTGCAACAACGTTGGACCAAATCACCATCGCGAGTACAACCACGAAGAAACATCATTGACACCCGGACCTGAATGGTCCGAGGTCAAACCCGTCAAATCGCAGTAAGATAATCACGAACAATGTTATTTTTAAATACAATCCATGTATGTACGTGTTTCGTTGGGCTCTTATATTCGAATTAAAACCAAATTTGTTTGTAATATTAGTACTAAGACAAATTGTAAATTAAAAATGTTCAATAAACATTGTTAAAACTGTTAAAAAACTGTTAAATTCTGATGAGATACTTCCGTGCTTTGCAGAATGCGTAGGTACATACAAACGTCTGGAGGTGATAATGAAGTTGTGATGGATGGTTGTTTAGAAGAAAAGTGTCTACGGATATGTATTTGACTAGTGTAAAATTTTGCTAATTGAACTTGAATAAAAAAACATGTTTTGAGATATAAAGATTCGTCTTTTATTTATCGAATTCATAGCTTCAAGATATTCACAATAAGACTTAACCATCTGCGTAAATAGCTTTGGTAGTATGTATAGTAGAATCCCAAAAGTATGCATACTTTTGGGATTCTACTAGTATGTTTATTATTTCTCTATGTTACGAACTATGTTTGTATTGAAAGTAATATATGTAGATAACTCATGCAATAGCGTCTATAAAATTTACAAATAAAACAAATTTCAAAGGAATTTCAAATGAAAAGGGTATCTATTGGACAAGAAGTAGTAAACATGCAGTTAGTGGAAATAGTACTCAATGTTTACTACACATGCAGTCACACGATAACCTTAAAATGAACTGTTTGCGACGATAGGTACAAAGACGTATTTGTTCAGATGTTGTAAGACAGGTAGCGTTCATCGATGACTAGCAATGATTTGATTTATTTGAATGGTTCGATCATGAACGACACTACTCTAGCATACTCCATGTCCCTTGGAGAACTAGTAGTCGGCTAGTCCGTTGAAGATAGTCTATTTAAGAATGCCGGGGCATTTTGAAACATTTTTGACTCCTTCTTTTCTATATTGTTCTAAGTGTTTTCCCCAGGGCCTACCTACATTTAAATTATTTATTTATTCACTTTTTCTGTTTAAGATAATGTACTTTAAAGTATGCTAACCCAGTCGTGTAGACAAATTAAATGGTATAGGGGAAAATTAGTGATTAGAAAGAAGAGGAGAGAGTGTAAGGTGACAATATGCGGTAATTTGAACCCTTAAATGCATAGCGTACCATATCTAATACAAATCGATTTTCTGTTGTGGAATTAATGTAGGGATAATGCCATAGTAACCCACATGTAATACTTCTTTCGAGACATTCTGAAAATATATAATAATCTAAATTTCTACCTAGTCAACTCATAAATACTGATGCACGCATATTTTTGGGGATTATTGAGGAAACAATATTTAAACAATTTATTTGAAATGGCCACCATATGCATTTATGCAGGCCTTTACTCACTACACGGATAAGTGCGCGTTTCAAGGACTCAATATTGCCATTGCCTCTAAAATAGACCACAGCTTAGAATTCAAAGGATTGAAGTCTGGACTGCCTGACGGCCAATCGTCTACTGCTATGAAGTCATTTTGGGGGTACCCTTGTGTTGTTTTTGCCTTATGAGCTGGCGCGTTCGACTCGCGCAATGAGTTCTGATTCTTTTTTGAATGAGCGGGCATACACTAATTTTGCTTATTGAACGATTCCTCAATAGTAAACATTTCTTCATCGGTGAACACAATTTTTCTCGGGCTGTGAGTAAGTGCCTAATATGTCTTTTATATGTGTTAAGTCCTAAATCTTATTTGACAATGCGAGACATGGATTTCTCTCGTATCTTCATTACTCGTGCTTTCTCAGCGGTTTTCGCCTGTGGAGTTCTGACAGTACGAAGGCCCATCTTTAATGGTCAATTACTTCACCAGTGCCTTCAAACAATTTAAAAGTTCGATGCATAAAATTACGGGTGATTCCAAGCAGTTGAAAGGTCCGGAAAATATTGCCACCTTCCATATTACAAAACGGTTTTCAACAGCGTCCCGCTCTTTATTTACAAACGACTTTTTTGTAAATCTTAGTTAATTACGAGTAGTATAAATATCACTCATTGAATAGCTGACAATATAGAATGGATGTGTTCAGTACTTGTTACACCATCAGTGCGAGAGACAGTACTGCAGTCGACAACTGTAGAGAAACTGTAGAGAAAACGCTGAAAGATAAAGAATACACATTAGCCGCCTTCCTATAGGTTGAAGGAGCCTTTAACAATGTCAGATCCCTTTAAATTGAATAGTTAATATACTCGTATTTGAAGAAAGACACGCTATAGTTTAACTTGGCGGGACAAGGTTAGAAGCATACGCCTCTAGAGTTACACCTAAAGGTAGAGTCAAATTCCCACTGCTGTGAGTTATCTTTTAGATATAGCGGGGTACCAATTATTGATGTTTGAACAAATGTCAAAATTGACTTCAGTCAATTCGCTATCGCTCGGACTTTACAACTTGGCGCTCTTGTTGTGGAATCGATAAATAATAAGCGAAGTCTAGACTGCTTTCGCCTTTGAAGGAATGGATTGGATTGCGATGCGAATAAGGGAAAGTCGTTGACGAATAATAGGAAAAGGTTCAGAGAGGTAAATATACCCTAGGATTCATCAGCATTATTCATGACAGAAGGAGGTAGAAGTATGTACATCTATCTAATACAACTTGTTTTGATCTAAAAAGCTGACAATCCAGTTTGAGAAAATGTCACCAAGACCATAAGATTTAATTGAAGCTTATTTACGAGGGCCACTATTTTTCATTCATTATGTTGGTGAATGGGTTGATGCAACTTTACAGACGGGTATACCATTAAGTCCCATTTGTATCGCTGTTGCTTCAAACTAAGGTGATAATTTACAATGTTCTCCATGGCCTTGGAAAACACTGGCGTTAATGCTATGGGTCGGTAGTTAGAAGTGGAGGTTTTATCGCCCCAATTTGATCCATCCGGATGCCCTTGCAAAAATCTTGTACATTTTTGACAACAAACTATTGTCAGTATGTCAGACTGTGGATTCACATGCATAACAAAAAATAAAAAAACCTTAAATTTACACTTTGCTTTGCTATGTTTTGGGTAGGAATGTATTAACCAATGGAGAAAAGTTAATGCGTGGTTCAGGATCGGAGGGAACTGATTAACTTTGTTCTTGACACTATCATCAACTAATTCGTCAGTGTCCCAGTAACATTGCACTTGTTTATTGTACGATCTCATAGCATATCATCTTTACATTTAAGATACTTTCTTCGAAATGATCAAGTTCTCTTGGGCAACACTGTCGAGTATAATGCCGAATATTTGCAATTCTTTCATTTGTTCCATAATGTCGACCGTTTTCCCTAATATAATTGATTTCTTAATTTGCTGTGACCTTATTACCTGAAAAAAAAGTTCGATCGGTTCGATTGAAACAATATTACATCTGAATAAACAGCAGCGGTAAAAAACAATGTAGAATGAATCTGACAACTAAACAACAATTAATCAGATGTGTATCATTGAACATGTTTTGTCAACATCGACGAAAGCGAAAGCGTAAAACACCACAGAAACTCATTGTATAGGTAATTAAAATTTTCTGTCAGAATTCTTTATAAAGTCGTTAAAGCTTGATGCGCTCGTAGTAAACAGTAAGTCTGTTACGCAAGCTGGCTATATCATGGAGCTTCCAATAATTATCCTATCATTATTCATTTTACTGGATACATTTTATATGTTCAAAGCTGAAGAAGAAAGACCTTGCAATATAACAATTCGGTGCTCGACCGTAGAGGACCCAGTCTGGGCTATCGATGGCGAATCTTGTCGTGTCTTCCGGAACCGATGTTTCTTGTTAACTGAGAATTGCAACCGTCAAAACGAACATAAAAAACGTAAGATTCTTGTAAATTAATTTTGTGAAAAAATAATTCGTATTCTACCTTTAGAGTTAAAAGAGACAACTAAGGACAAATGTCAGAGTTTATGTAGCTCATTTTGCCAAGATGACAATGTTTCAGTTTGCGGCTATTACAAAGAGAAGAAGCAAACCTTTGCTAACCAATGTGAGATGGACAATCATATTTGTATAACAGGGCAGAGTAAGTGACTAAAATGTTGTTTTGATTTAATCTTCATTCATGTATTTTAAAAATTACTTTAACAGCGTACGACATTTATGGTTTAGGACCATGTGAATGAATCATCACTGAATGTAATCACTGTATACGAAAATATAAGCGTACATTTGAAGGAACTTGAAAACTTGGACATGTAGATAACAGTGCCATCACGCATGTCATTAAGAGCTTTCATTTTAAATTAGTAAAGAAAAGTTTTTTCTTTCCGAAAAAGTGTGGATATTTTTATTTCATTTTAAAGTACAGACTCCACCATTAGATATGTGAAATATGATATCTGAGAAATCTCCACCTATGCTTCTCTTGCAAATGGTCATCCTTTTGAGGAAATTTTGCATGACGTTTTCGCACAATTGCGGCTCGATATCGCGAATAATAGCTCTGATATTATCTTTGAACGCATTGGCGTACACCATATCCTTAACGTATCTCCAAAGAAAGAAGTCTAGCGGCGTTAAATCGCACTTTTAATCGACCAATTGAAGTCTCCGAAAAGCGAAATTAAGCACCCAGAAAATTGCTCGTGAAATAATGCGGTTTGTCTCGTAATTTCATCTAGTTGGAAATAAACATTATTCAAGTCTAGTTCTTTAATTTGAGGAAGACCGAAACTTGATGTTAAAGACCAATTGATGGCGGATTCCATACAGCTTAGCCTAATGGATTAAGACCAATGTGTTATGTCAAGCAGAGACTTTTCAGGGATTGAATGAGAGCCCGATAAGTATGTAAGTAGGTAGGTATGTAGGTCATATACTCGTAGGACATTTATATTGGTTAATAAGTGACACTCATTTGGGATTGTTTGGAATGATGCAATTAGACAAGATTAAAGGTTAAATTTGCTTATGTCTAAATTGATTTGTAAGCGGGGGCGATGTAAAGTGAATGTTATAAGTCTAACCCCAGCCTGAGACAATAATATCTTCCAAATAAAAAATGCAGAATGACTACGACCAGTAGTAAAGGTAAACAAATAAAATTGAAGTTACTCCAACATCTGCTTCATGTGCTTCATATGCCGACCATTACAGACCACAACATAGACATGTTACTAGATATCAAACAAATAATGACAAACTGTTCTTGCACCGCGTGTTTTTATCTTATGGAGCCTAAACTGCTTGGCAGATTTTTATGAAAGTTATCAAACTATTCGTCTTATTGTCAGGAATGAGAAAAGTGTTCGAGAAAAAACAAGATGGTGGACGGAAGGCGCCAATCGGTCCCTTTTTCATGTTCTTATAAGTTTTCAAAAACCGAAATATGTACATACATGTATGTATATATGCATTAGAATCAAAACAGTTTCCTGTAATTATATACCTAGGTACCTACATAATAAAACGAAATCCGGGTTTAACTCAAAACAGCAAAACAAATTTGTTTTCTCACTTTTCCAAAATTTTGGAACTACTCGTATCTGCGGGATAGCAAGACTAATATCTGTTTTGTTCCAAATTTCAACTTTCTTCATCAAATAGTTCAAGTGTTAAGAGGCTGTGACGGACATATGAATAAACAGACAGACGGTGGGACGAATTTACATTTGACTCTCACTATAAGGGTTTCGTTCCTTTATTTACATTGTAAATACCGAAACCCTTAGGAGAAACGGAATCGAAAAGACTCCCACATACTGCTCTAGTTCGATATGTCTCCCACCATTTTTTCCAACTATTTTTTAACCTTATAAAGTGCTTTTATGAAACACCCAGCCAATCGACCTTCATTTGTAGTTGTGTTTGATAATTTTCTTTTTAATCTTCTAGCCTCAGTTGTATTTCTTTACCAATTTACATGCGTCAGAGTGGTTCATACCTGCTTAGGCAATCCACTGCACTCCATTCAGTAAGGCGTCTATCTAAGCAGCAAAATGAAAAACCTTGAGGCCTTCTAAATACGCTCTTTGAGGTTTATATTCGGTATTTCCGTCAAAGAAGGTCAATAGATTATGTGCATGGTTTTGAGAGTCATATAGCTAATCGAACATTAATTGCTTTGCTCTTAAATCTCAAAGCAAAACACATTACGAAGATTATGCACCTGTTTAAATGGTATCTGCGGAAAATGTTTCATTTACGTGTAATTTACAATTTATTGGAACTACTGTCTACTTTAATAGTTTGGAGTGGTGGTAAAGTCTTTGAATCACATAACAAAACAACATGTTCTTAATATCATATATTACATAGTTATAGGTCAGCAACAAGCTTACGGAATCAGTTTCACTTAACATTAATATATGAATGAGTCAGGAGAAACCATTTTATTGCGGCTGTGAATTTTTTTTTTTTTTTTTTACTAATTAGGAAAATGGAAAGTTAAAAAACAAAGGAACGATTTTTCAAAGTTTTATTCTGCCGAAATATTTCGATGAATTTACAAAATGTTATCCTATCCATTAGAAAGAAGATTTGATTATTTGGCTACGAAATACCGGTAGAATTTCTGTGTGTCCTTAAAGGAATGAATTTGTTTGTACCAGTATACCTAAAAAGAGAAGTCGTTTGCTGTATTTACTGAATTTTGTTATTTTTCGTTAATAGCACTTCTTTAAACTTTTATTTGCTCCTGTAGTGAACCAGTCACTTTATATATTACAGAAAAAATAAATTCATATGAGGAGGAACATTTTATAATAACACAAAGAAGGCCAGAAGGGTGACCAGATAAGAATGATAGGAAAATAAATTTAAATAAAACAACGACGGTGTGAGATATCAAATTGATTCTGGCTTATTTTGAAGCTACATTCATACCATTATGTATGGAATAGCACATCATTTAAATGGCAGCCTTGGCTTCGCTGGCAGTGCTTCAAGCGGGCTGTCCAATTTTTGATGAGTCGGTCCAATATGTGCGGCGTTATTCCGGCAATAGCGTCCGTGAGTATGATACTTTCATTAACCCCCCTTTCAAGTCTGGCCACGAGTATACTGCAAAATATTTTGGCTATAGTACTCGTATTCATAAATGAGATTCCTCGGTAGTTTTCAACGTTTTCCAGTGCGTCTTTCTTGTGTATAAGGAATATTACAGACTTTTTAAAAGAAGCTGGAACATCGGCACTTGAGAGGATTTTATTATAAAGATGCATTTTTGAAGAACTCGTACGGTATACCGTCTTCGCCTGGTGCTTTTCCATTCATAGCCCTAAGGAGAACAGCAGCTTCTATTTCCAAGGAAGTTATTTCAGTATCCAGAGTGTCGCTGGTAACTAATGGCTCAGCGTATGTAAATGTTAGGTTGGATTTATACAGAAGAAGGTGTTCAAAGTATACAGTCAGATCCTCAGCGGAAACTCCCGCGCCTCTTACAAAATTAAAACAGTTTATCTCTTTTGCTATCCTCCAAAAAATTTTAGCTTTTAGTTATACCTAACCTATAGGCTTGGCTGTTTTCAAAATTAGTTCTTTTAGTAAGACATAAACTTTTATATTGAGTATTGAATTCAGTATACCTATTCCATAGCTCTGAACTGACTGTAAGAGAGTAAACGAATTTTTACCGTGTGACCATGCATTCACCGTCAATCAACTTCTATTTAAATAATTTACGGCTGTGTGTTATTTTCTTTTCCGATGAGTTTCTTATGCAGGACACTAATTGGGTTGTGAGTGTTTCAACTGTCTCCATATTTGAATCCATCCGTGACAGCAAATCATTTAAGGTTTTTTTTTAAAAAAATACAAATTTTTCTTAGTCGTAATTTGTTCTCTAAATAAGCTAGTAATAAGTAATAGATTAAGTTGAAAGACATAGATAAGGATTTAGATTAGATTAAAGCACCCGCATAGGGCCTGTAAGTTAGAGTAAGATAGTGAAGTTAGTTAAGCTAGCTTCAAGCGTTTTTGTCTAGCATCTAAGTATGAAAATGAATTGAAATTAATAAAAAGTTATAAAAAAAAAAAAATTCATTTAAGGTTTATTGTTAGGCATGAGTGTTTTCTTTTTCCCACTTAAGTCTTGGAAGCAAGTTCAGATTCCTCTGGTATAATAAATTTTCACTGGACCATTCAACAACTATTGGCAAGTGATCAGAAAATGTTTTAATTTGCACTTCACATTTTTTAATTAACGCGCAGTAGTCAATGACAGATTTGACTTGTCCTTTTCCTCTCCCACGAAAGTATAGTGGCCCTCGGTGTCGCTTTAAGTGGTGTAGCATATATGACAGTTGTTTATTTGATTAGAAATAGTAACTTGCCTAGTGCTGAATCTCGCGTTAAAATCTCCAACTATCAGTACACTCTTGCTAGCAAGAAGATAAAGGGTGCTGTTGAGTCTTTCAAAATCGTCACTCCAACTATTGCAGTTTATATAGAATGGGACAATGTACATGTTATTATTTTTGTGCAAGTATTTAACTACAGTAGTTCCTTGCAACTGAACAAAAGCAAAGTATTTTAAAAGAGGTGTTTTGATTCCAAAGAGACATCCACCGCTTACACTACCTTTTATATTTACTTCGAATTTTATACTTTTTCAAAAAAAAAAAAAAAGCAATGTTTGGCCACTTTACGAAGGTAGCTATAGCTTTGCAAAATACCATTTGAAAAACCTGAACAATTATAAAGTGTTGTGTATTTTATATTTTATTGTAAATTGTTGAATTTGCGGTTCTGAGAATCCAAATTCAAATGTGTTCGTTGAGAGGCCGTTGCAATCACCACTGGTGACAGTTTGGTGTGTACTGTGGACCGGTCGGCGGCGCCTTGATCGGGTCATACTTTTTTTTGAAAACAACTAAGGCACCATTGTTACGGTGTCTTCTCTGCACTATTGTCTTTTGGTCTGCTCAACTTTTTTGTTTAGTCTAAGATTGAAGACATTGATGTGAGTGACATGTGGTTCCAACAGGATGGGGCTACATGCCACAAGGCACAGGCAAATTTTGCTCTGTTGCACGAAAAGTTCCCACGGCCGTTAACGAAACTTGGCGACATTAATTGGCCACCAAGATCGTGTGATCTGACATCCGCGAAGTTATGGCGGCCATTTAACCGATGTTATATTCCATACATAATGGCATAGTCCAGAATATAAAACAGTAAGAAAAATGTCAATGCTTCTTATTTTATTTTAAATTAAAATCCTAAAGCAGAAAATGAATAACCCTGTACTAAACCACTCCTTAGTCATGTTTAACTTGTTTAGTTTCACTAAGCTGTGACTTACAGCGAATAAATATTTAACAACTACCCAAATGCATTTTTGGCGAAATATGATCGTACTGTTTCGACTTTGAACAACATTTCCATCGATATGTCGGCATAACCATCCGAGATCTAATAAATTAGTGTCCCATCAAGTTGCAGAGTATACAAATATGTAGAAAACTTGTGGATAACATATGCTTCTTCATTCTACCTTTTACCTCTAATTATAACCAATTCTTATCTTTTATTCCCCTTGCATCTCCTTTTTTTCTCTTCTTCTTCTTTTTAATCGTATCTTCTTTTACTTCTTACACCTTCTTCATACATATTCGTACCATAAAATTAAAAATGTTTCTTTGTCTGTCTGTCTGCGTGATCGTTTATAATTGGAACATTTGCTAAGCGCACCTACTAGGCTATATGCTAATTCGGTCCGGTATTAATACGTTAGCCATGAAGCTGTATGTGCACCAAAGTCGGGTAAAAATTATTATTGCGATGAATTAAATTCAATATGATGACATATTAAACGGCATGTGGAAACAATGTCTGAGAGACTTTTAGAGTTCAAAAAAGAGAAGAGTTGAGCCAATTTCAGTGAAGTTTTCTTTCACCTATTGAACATTTTTCTGGGACGGCTTGAAGCTATATTTGATAATTGTCTGACATCGATGACCTGAACACTCAAAAAATGTATTTCAGAAGTCCCATTAAATTTGCTATGTCGACTATATGTATCTCAGAATTAGAAAAAACTCACAATAACCATTTTAATGTTTTTAAAAGGACTCATATGTATAAAAATATTACGGATGATTTTTGAACGTCATCTGGGAACTGCGCAGCGGGCTGTACATTGTTCCGTCTCTAATAAAGCTAACTCCATGTATTCTAATTTTTAGTGAACGAAAATGATGCGCAATATTTCTCACCTTAACCTTAGGTAATGGAACAACACCATGATCTATAAATTTATAAAACTGGCTATAGTCTCCTACCAAAAAGGCCAACGGAGTGTACTTTATGGCTTTTTGACACGGTCGAACCCGGACTGATCTACTAGTATGATAAGAAAGCTGAAAATACAAATTCACGCATGAGACTATAAAAAAATAAACTCGCACCTATTTGTTCAACAAATAACTCGTTAAAGTAATTTATTTCTCTAATTTTAATTCCGTAGAGATTAGAAAAAAAAAAAATTGTTGAAAGTTTTTCAAAACTTGGTATGCCATGACTTTGCATATGTCAAATATTATCTATTAGATATTGATTTTGAATAAACAAAATTGGCTAAGTAGTAAATAATAAATAAAGTGTAATTATAATAATTTGTTCTCAAAAACCTGGCCAAAATTCTCATAGAAAAGTTTTTGAAAAATCGATTTTATTCAAAGTCGTCTATTAGTAAAGTACCGTTAATTTTGGAGTTAGAATGAAAATTAATTTTTCGACGCGAATTGTGAACTCATCGATCCCAGATATGAAGTGTGAAGAAAACCCCTCCAGCCGTTTAGGCTAGAAACGACCATACTACACAATTCTGACTAAAAAAAAAAAATAATAATAATGCGTGGCACCCGCTTTTCACTCATATTTCCCTTATTAGAGGAAGGAAGTGCAAAGTTGCAAGTTTCCAGGTTACCTGGGGTTTTTGTAGAAGTCGTAGAAAGCCATAGGAAAGTGAGAAGTAAAATATTTATTGCAACACCCTGTACTTAAAAATTCGAAATACCAGTTGCCCAGCACGGTCTGTATTATAAGTGTACAACATTTCAAGTATATACTCGTACACAGATCATATAGTGGCTTAGTCAAAGGACACACATTTTAAGAGTTACGAGTATATATACATATATTGAAGGGCCTTTGCATAAAAGCATTCTAAGATGCCCTCTAAGGATTCTGGGTTCAACAGTCAAAAGTTTACCCACGCTCCTTAAAACAAAATAAAATAAAAAACTGCTGGTAAGAGATAAACATAGAATTATTTACAATTTGTGTCATAACAATTTTTCATGTACAACATAGTTGCACAATGGCATCGAATTCCTATGGATAGCTTCGTACACTTCATTATTTGTCGTGCGTTTCCCTTAGCAAATTCTGGGGAAGCGACCGTTTGACTTTAAAAGCTGAAACTTTGCGCACTAAGATTTGTTGAAACCCTTGAATACACAAAAATATTTGCACACTTTCTGGAAGCACCGGGTTACTTAAAAAGGCACACCTTTTTACGCTTAAATTTTCGGTTTTCCAAATGCAGGGTGGTACAAAATGAAATTAGAAAAGAAAATACTTTAATATGGCTTGCCAATATAGTATGTGTGTGTGTTTTTTTTTCGTGATTTCAGGACTTCTCGGATTACGTAGAATGAAACTTTGCACACCTATAGCATAGTAGATTCTGAAAAGGTGAAACTTTGTACACGTAGAGCATAGTTCATGAGAGAGTACGGAGATAGGCTTTCGACTTTTAAAACACAGGGTGTTGCATGAAATTTTTTAAACTTTATTTATTGTGTCTTTCCGAACATTTCTGATTGCCGAGTAAGATACTACTTTTCACACTTACAGCACATTGCGGTTTAGAGCCTTACATTACAAAGAACACTTTTTTATTTGCTCCTATACAGCAAGTATTGTTTTCGTGAAAATTGTTACCTGAGTTAATGTGCATATTTGCAATAAAAGTATGTACTTAGTTTTTCCCCTAATAATATGGCTAAAACGATTTTGATCAAAATTGATATTTAAGTTATTTCTAATACACGTAATTACGAGTTTTGTTTCCAAAGTTCTAGGAATTCATTTATAAAAGCTTTATTTTACTAATTTTCTTCGTATTACATTTTAGTTTTTCAATATAATTTCCATTCAACTGAGCTTCTTTAACCTATCTTCAAAGAATGTTTGGGAAGTGTCTTTTATCCACTGGTTTATGCTGGCTTTCACCTCATTTAAGTCCTCAAAACGAACGCTACGTAAAGGTTTCTTTAATTCTGGAAACAGATGATAGTCACTCGGTGCTAGATCAGGCGAATAGGGTAGATATGGCAGCAATTCCCACCGCAAATCGATCAGAAGCGGTATTTGTTTCGGTGCCAGATCTGCTTGGGTGGCCGCTACGGGGATCGTCTTCGAGCGATGTCCTTCCAGAATTAAAGCGATCAACCCAACGGTAAACTGTACTTTTCGATTCTGCGGAATAACCAAATACTCCTTGCAAACGCATTACAATATCAAGGGAAACAATTATAGCTCTTTGCGATTTTATGGCATCTTCCATTGTTCAGCTTCAGTGTGGTGAAAAAAAAACCCGTACGCTTTGACTACAAAAACAAAAGTGATCTCTTACTAGCTTATGTGGATAAAAAAAATGTAGGAAAATGTTCAAGTTCTGTTCATTTTTTTCTGGAGCGATTTGTTTAAATGAGAGCGATTCCCAGAACTTTGGAAACGCCCCTCATATATAGCATTCAAATTTTTGACATATGCACACAAAATGTGTTTAGCTTTATAACGCATTTTACGGACAAAATAAGTTTGTGCATTTCTTACCTATCTTAAACCTGAACAATTTGCAAACGAACAGCACATATGCGGCAAATACGTGCGACCCAGTCGGGCCCCTTATTTTTATCGCATGTATTTGGTCTAGCGAGCCGAAGGCAAATTGCTAATGATCGACTGTACATAGTGAAAGACTGATGGCTTCAACCGAGACTCTCTTTCATTCGGTAGCTCGTTTAATAAGATAGTAATGTGCCAGAACACTTAGCCTAGAGAACTGGAACGAGATTTTACTCATTACCGTCTAAGGCATGTTAAGTACTCGTAAATACGAATATCAAGGAACTTTTACCTTTCAATCCACATTCTTTGTAATTAAATATTTTACGGTTCTAGAATCGGTCACTTATTAGTTGCCTTTGTTATCATATCATGTCAAACTATTTCATAAACAACAATTAACCGACTATTTAAGTTTTAATGATATGCTATAAAATGTCCAGTCCACTGAACACCTTAGTTAAATCAAATGCTAGTATGACCGCTTTACTCTTACATGGGTCATAAAATCAAACGTGCAAACTGGAATAATGCGGATCCAATAAAATTGAACGCTGTGCACACTCTTGTGAGATTAAGAGTTCACATTTTGTAGTTCCATGAAGTGTGTAATACTGGGCACACTTTTGGAACACTTGTTCGGTTTATTTTGTTCCCAACTCATAACCCATAACCAATTTACGAATTTATTAGTCGCTCCATTTTATAGTTGACTAGCGAAAGTTGTCGTGAACGAATAAATTTATTTCATGTGCCTGCGTACGATGGCGGTCCGGTGGACATTCGAAAATGAATGGAACTTGATAAAGTTGCGCGTACGCCTGAAAGGAAAGAAAACTATGTCCGCAGTACGCCACCGTCCCACTCAGATCAAATCTAAATCAATACTTGATCTGCGGCTAAAAAGTACTAGTCCAATTGTACAGACGAGAACAGAAGTCACATTCTGATCAATTCAAGTAAACGCAGGGGATTGTGGCAAGCTTGGAATGGCACAACATTAAGGGTTGGCTTAACTGCAATTCATTGTCACTTTAATTTTCATACAACCGCATCTAGTTACAGCTTGCGATGTAAGTATATACTGGGTTGTAAGTAAAGAAGAGAATTTTGGTTTTTATGCAGTTTAACTTAATCTCCACCAGGTTTGCATCTGTCTCAAAAAGGGTAGACATTTAGTCCATAAGATAATCGGTGTTTGAAACAGATTATAAGACTCCATTGGACTGTACTGGTTCGCACCGACAAAGCGCACTGAAGAATGTCACTGATCACTAGGAAAAGTAGGGACCACTAACTATACAAAATCGAATTCAACTCATTGATTTGCAAATGTTATTTTTTTTTTGTTGTTATTGCCCTGGTGAATACGATGAGGAAACCATTTTAAAATAATCCTCCAGTTTCAGAAAACTATTGTATTAAGTTGTCTTCCCTTCTCCTTGTGCACCCATCATTGAAAGTCTTCATAAAACTTTGTTGAGTCTTTACCGATGCGAGCAAGGAAAATTGTGGAATTTTGGATATCGGATAGCTCATCCTGACTTACCTCTATCTGCAATTTTCCCTTTGTTTTCTTAGCTGGCCCTAATCAGAATACAATAGAGATTTATCCAAACTCTTTACCGGGTGGTGGTGAAAAATGTGGTCACTAATCAACTATATGGAGACTCTGTAAAGGTTCTCTTGTCGTATCTACTTTTTTGGATTGGTCAGCTAGGACGTTGATTATATTTTTTTTCCTAACACGGTGTATGCTACTCTAGATTTCCTTCGTCATCGTACGTTACAAGATAGCTTCTATCATCTGCGTGGTTGGCTACAATGCACACTTTAAATTGTTTATGCTCTTACATCTGTCTCCAGGTATTTATGGTCAGCAACGTACCTTCATTATAATCTCCCAAGAATACCTTCTCATTTGCAATAGAATAGGGATCGAATCACAGCAAGCGTAAATGAATAAAGGTGGGTCATGCCTACAGACAAGTAAGCATTCCTTAGCACATCCAAATTTTAGTCTTTATGTACGGTTTACGTTAAATGTGAATGCACTCATAAACAGTACACTGAAAAATACTTTCTCGTCAATTACGGTCATTGTGCGCCAGTTAAATTAGTTGGTAAGCATAAATCGACCATAACTCGTCACGTAATTTGCACATATGTTGGTAGATCATAATCGATTTTTTTAGCAAAAAGAAAAAAACTGAGTATGCAGTTTATACATCAGATATGAATTTTTATCAAAATGGACAGAGCTGCTTTTGAGACCATTGCAGTTTTTCAAAAATTGACCTTAAGTTGGAACAAAAACTTAGTTTTTTCTTCGAATTGTGACCCCACAGACTTCAGATATAAAGTTAGGTTGTACCTAGTCAGTGGAACAGACGGACAAACGGACGGGCAGAATTGCGAGATCTCCTTTTTGAGTTTCTCTAGTTAGTAATACCATGATTGATCAACATGCCAAGATCGAATTTTTTCTCGAAAACAATATGTACTCGTACTTGCTATTTATAGAAGCAAGTAAAAATATTTCCATTAAATATTGTTTCTAAGAGCTATTTGATAAGACGCAAAACCTGCCAATCATCCTTGGTAAGAGCATAAAAATCACATTCTACCACCTGCGAAGACTTGCCAAGGAACGAAAAAGGGTGGTACATCAAGTAACAAATAGCATCAAGAGATTAACTCATCGCTGCATCAATCTGATAACCAGAACGGAAACTAATCTGATTATAGCATTGACTAGGATTGCAGTAAAGTTACATGCACGATTGCTTTACCGTAAAGTTCAGCTGTTTGGAACAGAAGAGGCAGACGTGAGCATGTGGAAAGAAACATTAATCAACTTTTTGTTCACATGTAATTAGAGGCAATTGCCAACGGATTGCGCTAACTGCACAGTCTTGTAGTACTTAATAGTAAATGTCGAGTGCACGTTAGGATGTGCGCGCCGCATTCCAACGCCAGACTGTGAGATCCTCAGCTGAGTACGTTACTACTAATCATTTGCACTGGCTGCAGGATTTATTTAAAATTTATTTATTTTTTTTACATGGGTAGGTGAAATTCTTCATAGACACTATGGGGATCAGCAGCGGGAGCTCATAGTAGTGTGGCATTTTTACTCACTAAAAACATTTCTATTCATCTTGCTGACTAAAACTAAGTTACCTTATCAAGTAATTAAAGTTTCAAAAATATTCGCGTTGGGCATGTAGCTTTGCAGCAAAAGCACCTGCTTATATCGGCATTACATATTGCGTTAAATCAAATGGTTGCATTCTTTGTAGCCGGTACACAAGGTTTGTCACGTCCAAAATTTGGCGTATGGCGTTGTTGCAATGACCATGAAGGCGAATGGAGTTTGCGAACAAAGTTTGTTATTTCGTCTATGAAGCATTCACGATTGCTCTTAGCAATATTTCTATTGCTCAGTTTAGTTTTATATGTTGCAGCACTTGCTTATATAAAATCAGTTTGTTATATAAATATGTTTAATTTGAAATGTCTTTCAAGTAGCCAATATATTTTTGAATGTGTTTTCGAGCTCGTCGTGTTTCTTTTTAATGTGTGGTTTCCATTTTAACTTAGCGTCCAGTGTAATTTCTAGATATGTATTCTCGTTTGCATATGGTTTTTGTACCAAGTTAATGTTTATTTTTTTATAAGTAAAGTTTTTGAAAATCTTTGTCGAGTGCAAAGTAAGAACAAGACTGGACCAAGAACACTTCCTTGAGGAACTACTGCAATGATTTTGTTAATTTCAAAGTTTTTTTTTTATAATTTGCGCACGCCAAATGGGATATGAATACCATTAAATTATTTCAGGGCTCGGGCGTTTGTAGAAATTGAGAGAGAGAGAGAAAGAAAGATTGGTGTAGTGGGTTTGAAATTTAGGTGGTATTAAGTTTCAGTAAACTCCAAGGGTGGCGTCCAGATAACTGGGGAGCTTGTTTGTTTTGCTTTTTTGTCGTTGCTCATGATTCACAGTATTTTTTTCCCTCCACCTGATGTCATCATCACAATCAAGTTGCATTTAAGCCATATGACCACCCTACTACCAGTGTTATGCCTTCGCAGTAGAATTGACAAAGCTTTCGCAATTGATCGACTTTTTTATTTATTTCGGACGAAATAAATAGATAATTGTTGAGATCAGGATTCGTTTCTGTGATTAACACGGAAAAGTCTGCCCGCAAGGTAGGATTCTAAAATGTTGTATAACTGATTCGGAAGAACCTGTTTTGCTAGTACCTCGTGAAGGCTTGAAAAATGTTAAAAAAGCTCTAAAGCATATCTTTTTCCTTTCTAGGGCTCTTTGAATTTCATAGGTTATTCTATAAACTTGGTCAATTGTAAAATTCTTGTTTCTGAAGCCGAATTGTTGATCAGGAAACAAAAGATTTTTGCAATAACGGATTGTAGGCGCTTCAACAGGAGCTTTTCAAATACCTTAGATCTTATCGGTAGAAGCGATATTGGCAGTCTTTAATGAAGTGGGAGGATCCGCCTCTACCTTATATTTTTATACGAAAGTTCTTTGTCAAATGGATTTCAGAAATCATGCGTATGTCTATGTTGACTTTCCGCAAGAATAGTTCAAGTTCGTCGATTTTTTGAAAAAGGACGTTTGCATTTTTTTAGCTGTAATTAGCGCAATTTTTTTCATTATGAGTCTGTAAAAAAGTTACCGTCCCCCTAGATGAGCAAACTGGAATATCACCCTAAGAAATCTAACGTTAAGATCTTCTTTCTAGAACATGCATGGCCAAAATAATCACTCAAGATACTTGTAAAATTAAAATTGTATGACTGCAGAGCAAAGTCTTCAAATGAATAAAGTGCCTTCTTACACTTTTTTTTTCATTTGAAGATGTCGGAAACCAGAGTCTCATAAAGTACGTAGCAGCTCTGGTAGCACATTATCATTAAAATAAACATTTCAACTGAGTACTAACAGTTTTATAACAATTGCCAAACAAACTCCTGACGTCTACTGTAAAAATTAACAAAATAACTAGTTACTGTCTCAGCGGGAATCATTATTCAAATTAAATGGACAACAGCTTTTGTACCATGCCACAAGGCACGCAAAAACCGAAAATGCAACGCAACATTCCCGCGGCAATTTTGACGCACTGGCTCAAAATAAAACAAAAAAAAAAAAAAAACCTGGAATACACCGTACACACCTTCGTGAGTAAGAGGCGGCAATTCAAAGTATCTTTGGAAGATGTAATTTTTATAATATACGATACATGGGTATATTTCTACCTACAAATATAATAAAGCAGCAAGTCGATTAAAAACAAATTTGCAATGATTTGTTTCACTCTTCATCATGATATTGCTTGAACAGGTGATTGACACGCAGAACATAATAAATTATTCAGAAGTATGACAAATTTCATGACGATATCGAATTATGCAAACTCAAGGCGCTTGGTACAACAGCGACGACAATTGATCAGCCTGCTATGCGTTATGACCTCATTCATTGGCATCATGTGAGTGAAATGAATTCAAGTAAGCGGTTTGCTATGCGACATCAATAGATGGCTAAATTGTGGGTCTTTGTATTTCAATATGCTATTATTAAACAGCTTAAGGTGCTGGTTGTAATATTTCATTGTAATATCCTGATGTTAGATACAGTTTAGGTTATGTAATTCGATTGAATTCGTTTCGGTTCTCCACGTTTTACAAAATGATCTGTGCATTGTTTATATTAATTAATGTACCTATACAGTATATGTATAATTTGCTAAGAAATTTCCTACATAATTATGTATTTTTATGCCTTCCAGAACATCAAGGTAAAAGTCGAGCCCATGCGTAAGGGCAAGAGATCGATACCTCAGTGTAAGCGATGCCAAGGCTTTAACCATACGCAGGCATACTGCCAGATAGAACCACGGTGCGTAAAATGTGCCGGTACACATCTCTCGAAAGAGTGCAACATAACCAAGCAGGTCCCAGCGGTCTGCGCGAATTGCATGGGAAACCACCCAGCGAACTATCGAGGTTGCGAAATCGCCAAAGAAAAAACCGCTACACCTGGAACCAAACTTAAAAGATCCTAAAATCGATAAGCCTAAGACCGATAAGCCAGTCAAAAGGACGAGACCGATAAAGGAAAATATAAAAATTGCACAAGAGAACGTCGCTGGTCCAAGTCCAACGGAAAAACTGCCACTGGCTGGAAGTACGAAATCGTACTCGCAAGTCGCATCAAGGTCAGTCACAACAGATCCGGTCTGCCAAATACTAACTGTGATATTGGAAAAACTTGAGGAGCAAACCGAGGTTAATCAAGTTATTTTCGGCAAATTGAGCAAGCTCGAGCTCAAGCCTCGCAAGACAAACAACAAAACATGAATATGAAACAGGTGCTAAAGATACTAACGTGGAATGCAAACGGCATTCTGGCAAAAATAGACGAATTAGAAATCTTTTTACGGAAAAACAATATTGATATATGCTTGATATCGGAAACCCACTTAAATAAAGGACCTGGACCCAGAATAAAAGGCTACAGTGATTATCACGCGCATCATCCTTCGGAAAATGCGAGAGGCGGTTCCTCTATTTACATTAAAGAACACATTAAGCACTCCGAAAACATAAAAGTAGAACTGGATTCTATGCAAATAAGCTCAGTTTCCGTAAAAATAAATCATTTAGACTACCAGATCGGATCGTGTTACTTCCCTCCGGGATATAGGCTGGTGGACGACAGCTTCTTTCGCCTCTTTGACTCACCCGGGCCTAATTTTATCATCGGTGGTGACTTTAACGCGAAACACACTTTCTGGGGTTCAAGATGTAATTCAACGAAAGGCAGATTATTGTACAAAGCCAGTATGAAACGTGGTTTGGAATTTTTTTTCGACGGGAAAGCCAACGTATTGGCCAACTGACAAAAATCCCTGACCTCGTCGACTTCTTTATCGCAAAAGCGCTAACTAAAAATCTAACGGAAGTAGAAGAATGTTATGATTTATGCTCAGACCACTCAGCAGTCACTCTGAAAATCGGTGGAAGTCTAGCAAAAAAGGAAGGACCGCCTAAGTTAACTAGTAACAAAACAAACTGGGACGTTTTCAGAAAAGACTGCAAGGAAAATATTGCTCTAAATGTGCCGCTAAAGACACCACTTGAAATAGAAGACGAAATTGACAAGCTCGTGGAAGCCATTCAGTGCGCAGTATGGAAAAATACTTCTTTTCGAAAAACAGCAACACGGAACAGCAAAGTCAAATACCAGCCTGATATCGAAGACCTCATACGAGAAAAGAGAAGAGCGCGCAAGAGATGGCAACAATCCCGCGCGCCACCGCATAAAACTTATCTTAACCACCTTTGCAACAAGCTAAAAAATGTGCTGCAGGACTTAAGAAATCGCGAGACTTCTACTTACCTCGAGAGCTTGACCGCTGATAAGTGTTCAAACTACTCTCTATGGAAAGCCTTGAAGTCCATAAGGAAACCCGTAATGTACTCGCCACCAATAAGAAAAGCTAACGGCGAATGGGCAAAAGGAGACAAAGAGAAAGCGGAATTATTTGCCGAACATTTAGAGGAAACGTTCAAACCATTCGATGGACAACCATTGATCGAAGATCCGAATGCAAATACGGCACTCGACAACTTTAAATTAAAAACTGTATCCCTGTCCGAACTTCGTATGACAAAAAGAAAACTGAAAAAAAACAAGGCTCCAGGATATGATTTAATCACTGGCGAAGTTTTGAAGGAGCTACCGAAAAAAGCGTTAGTTAAGTTACTCTACATTATAAATGCGTCATTGAGACTTCTATATGTTCCAAGGCAATGGAAAGTCGCCGAAGTAATAACGGTTCCGAAACCGGGGAAATGTACAAACGACAAGAAATCATACAGACCCATTTCGCTTCTGCCGATAATATCTAAAGTCTTTGAGAAACTTCTGCTAAAAAGATTGCACCCAGTAATTGAAGAAAGGCGATTGATCCCGGATCATCAATTCGGGTTTCAGGTTAAACATTCCACAATCGATCAGGTGTATCGAATTACAAATGAAATTGAAAAAGCTCTAGAAGGGAAAAAGATATGCTCTACCGCTTTTCTCGACGTATCGCAAGCGTTCGACAAGGTATGGCACGAAGGCCTGAGATATAAGCTAAGGGTAATCTTACCAGATAAACTCTACAGAATATTGGAATCTTACCTTAATAACAGACTCTTTCGTGTTAAACATGGGGCAGAATATTCGAAATTCAAAGAAATCCATGCCGGTGTTCCGCTTCTGTACAAGCGTTCTCGGCCCAATCCTGTTCCTCCTCTACACAAGAGATATACCACAAGATGAAGGGACTGTCGTAGCAACGTTCGCAGATGACACGGCTATCCTCGCAACAGATGAGTCAGTCGAGTCATCAACTGGAAAACTCCAACGAGCTTTAAACAAAGTATGCGAGTGGACAAAGACCTGGAGAATCGTCCTTAACGAGACCAAGTCAACGCATGTCAATTTTACGTACAAAAAGATAAACAACTTACCTATTTCCACTAACTCGGTACAAATACCGTACGCAAACGAGGCAAAATATCTAGGAATGACACTAGACGCAAAACTTAAGTGGAAGCCACATGTTAAAAAGAAGCGCGACGAGCTCGAAAACAGACTTAGAGAAATGTACTGGCTACTCGGGAGATACTCGAAGTTAAGCGTACACAACAAACTGCTTCTGTACAAGCAAGTGCTAAAACCATCTTGGACATACGGTATACAACTTTGGGGTTGTACCAAGCCAAGCAATATGACTGTTCTGCAAACATTCCAAAACAAAACACTAAGAGCAATTGTGAATGCTCCATGGTATATATATTCACAGAGATCTAGGAATTGCTATCGTGAGGGATAAAGTAATAAACTTTGCTCACAAACTTCGTACTCGCCTTCATGATCATTGCAATAATGAAATAATCCGTACTCTGGACGTGACAAACCTCGATCGCCGACTACAAAGAACAAGACCGTACGATCTGGCGCAGTAAGGGAAAACCGCATGTAATGACGGTATTAGTAGGTGCCTTCGCTGGAAAGCTACCTACCTAACGCGATTAACACTACAGAAGCGTAAACTACTTGTTAAGGTTACTTAGTCGTAGTCACCACAAAACGAAAAAATGAGAGGAACGAATTCCCTACTACTATCAGCACGAGCGGCCGGTTCTCATAGTGCCTCTCTGGGGGGTGAGGTTTAGCCCGTAGGCATTTACTGGCCGACACTTATGAATCATCAGGTCAGATATATGAATCGGGCATAACCAATGGTACGGGCCATTGGTATCTTTTGAAGATTCCTGCACCTCCAGGCGCAACAAAAAAAAAAAAAAAATGCCTTCCAGAACTAGATAGCTGAAATATTGCACACTTATAGCATGTCCTAGTTGGGAAGATCCATAAGATGTGTTGCAAAGAATCCAAATGCATATAATTGGCTAAGTAAATTTCCACCTTCATAATCCTGTCTTTCTGCATTTTCAGAACTTCTCGGTGGCTTAGAAAGCTGAACTGAAACATAACATACATACTCGTATAGCATGACCGAAGGAGAAGAGCCATATGTAGACAGATTTTTAATTTTCTAAATGCAATACCTTTCCATATTATAGACCAATTGAATTGTTGGAGTTCTTTTTTTCGTGTTTGTCATATCGTTGATCTTGTTTACATCGCCCTACATTTATCTTGTCCTCCGAATGTTTGACATCCTACATTGGGAATTTCGGTTCACCCCACTCTTTATTACGCCCATTCCTCTGAGGGCATTATTTGCTTGGCCCCTTGCCTATGCCACCTCTCGTATGTTGCGAACCTTGCCTTTTATGTCTTTTGCTTAGAGTAACAGATGTAATCGAAATTCAATGATAAGGGGAAGCAATTGAATCTGGGGTGCCTCAGCAAACAACAGGCCAGAAAAGGAGTGGTCTGAACAAGGGGTGGAGGGGAAATTCAAAATTCAGTTTTGGGTCCTGCATTTTGAATTTCCCGCCCAACCCATTTTTTCTCGTTAATGTATTGTGGTATATCAAAACTTTTTTTGCAAAAATAAGGCTTGGATACTTACCTACTGTAAGCAGAAACGAGCTTCGAAAACTTTCGGTCTTTGGTCGCGGACCATTAACTCAGTGAGCACCTCAGGAAGTTGGGTTTAGAATGCAATGGACCATGCCGATTTTGCGACGAAACCTAGGAAGCTCTAGATGGCATCAAACTGTGGGGCACTGACTCGCAACAAAGTAAGTTGCCTGTAAATGTACCATATAGAGGAGACAGACCACTCATACGGTGGCCACGATGTAGTTACAAATGGAAATGTATGGGAAGCTTTTTAATAATAACTATTGAATTATGCTTTCAATCGAAAACGGCTCTAGAATCTACTTACCAACCTCTTTAAAATGATATGCCGCAGGATGATATGCCAATGCTTAACATATGGCGCCACCACTCAGTTTTGGTAAAAGTCGACATTTTTGATTTTATCCTTCGTCTACACCCCATGTTCACGGGAAGTGAATGAGTTAGTCATAGGAATTTGAAGTCTTATATCTCAGTTACCTCTTAATATGGCTCATTTCAATTCTCAACATAATGAACAGTTTTCATGTTCCATCATTATTGGGTACCGAGTTAAAGGTAGGGTAAAAGTGCTAAAATATGTTCGTGTAAAGAGGAGATTGAGAACTGTCGAAAGTTGATAATATGACGAGCAGGGCGGTCTCTTTACATGTTCTCTTTGTAGAATGAGCACAATGACTCCTAAATACAACCCATGATTAAGAACTTGCTGGTACCATCTACTCAGTTTTGTCATTATCTGGTCTTAGTCGATCGACACAACAGTTTGCCTAACTATGTTGTTAAGCACTTCCAAACTATCGACATAGTTTAGTCCAATAAAAATCACTTCAATTCACTTCAACCAAAGCCATAAAATAAGGTAAGTATCAAAGAATGAAGACATCGAAGAACATGCCGTCACTGCTGTAAGGCACCGCCAATGGATGAACAAATAGTTTAATGAAATTGAAAGTTGGCCTTTTGGGGCAGCTCAAGAAAAAGAGTCAATCTCTGATGTAATGTGACCGCAAAGAGTAAACTAATTGTAAAAAAAACCTCATCTGTTACTGTCAATCAAATGTTTTTTTTTTTTTTTTTTGTTTAATGCAACTTTTCTTCTTCCCATGCTACGTCCCGAGAGAAACTTCACACGATATTTGACAATCGTGCGTCCAGCCCATGGCTATATTAGTGCCACACTTTTCGCTTGCCGCGATGTGGTCAAGCGCTTCGGGTAATAAATCGTTTTTTGTCCGCCGTTTATTATGTTTTGTGCCGGCATCCAGGTACCCGGTTCAAAATTAATCACCTGAACTCTGTTGTAATTTCCTATGCGTTTATTTGGCAGTCGCTAATCGAAGGCGATCTAAACTCAAAAATCTTTACGTCGTATCTGTACAAGCAGTTAGCGCTTGTGTAGGATTTTGCCAACCCTATGTACGTACATATATACTTTCACTTATTCCTATTGGTAGGGGTTGTACTTACTTAAACAATAGTTAGAGTGTCTTCTTTAATCTTACTTTACAAACTTTTGCGCATGCTCACACATATAACGCGGAAACTGTTTGGGAGACAAATTAATGGCCAACACTAACTTTCAACTAGTTTGAGTAGCCCCACACCGCATAATCCAGTAATATGGTTACGTCTAGTGACGACACCGTTAACGCTAAGGGGTAAAGATGCTTTCGCTTTGCTTTCATTGTAGTCCGATGTCAATATGAGATGTGCATAGACATAGGGCACGCAGTACGCAGCGATCACATTTCACGAAGTGAGCGCGTATAAGGAAGAGATAGGCCACCTATAGCGATTTTTTTTTCAGAAGCCCATTTTTTAATGTGTGTAATGAGTGCACTGGGGCTCCATAATTCATTCGAAACCAGATATCTGGGAATGCAGTCAGAAAAGAGCATCGCAATGCGCTAGGTGAAAGTGGAAGATGGATTTGAGGTTCAGTCAGACTTAGCTGAAAAATAAATTGTGATGGTGATGATGTACTTAAAGCGTCAAGATGTTAGCGGAGATGAATGGAAAAATTATATGATAGTAGGTATCCTATAATAGTAGTAATAGCATCTGATGCTTCCGTGTGAAGGACTGAGTTAAGGAAGCGTAATATTTAACGTTCAAAGCAAAGTATCTGAAGATTGTACTTTTAAATAGTTTATCTGTTGGATCATCGTGTCAGTTGGTTAACATTTAATAGGATGACGGGTGAAAGTATTGTTAGAGGCTTGGACTTGAACGAGTCATTGAGTCATGTGAATTGAAATTTCTAACATTGTCTAGTTTGTAGTGAAGCAGAATTCTGAGTCACTTCCTTTTTATATCTTATATCAGGTATAGGCGCAATCTTTCAAGACTTTCTAGCTCTAGCCGAAGGTCAAACTATTTTTTAAAATAAGAGAAACAAAATTTTATGAATAAATACGCAGAACAACATTTAACAAGTGCGATTTTTGCTGAATTTTCTATTCGTATGCATTCTTACATTTTTACAAATTTGATAGTCTAATCAAGGTTTGGTATTAGTAACACAGTTTTCGAATTTGCAAAAGCAATTTTCGTTACTCTTAGATTGTGCAATAATAGTTCGCTAATCTTCACTGGATCGTTCCGGAATACTAAAATCCATTCGCTCGAGATACCAGGTGCAAGTTCAAGCTCACTTTAGGCATATGAAGAAGTGAGTTAGGTGTAAAATGCCCTTGGATCGACTATGTAATTAAAGGGATTAAAAATAATAAAGCAAGGCCTATTTTGCACTGCTCTAGTGTAAAGTTTTACCGAACAGATCTCATCAGTGACACCACGTGTGTCGCTTATTGCAAGCCCGCTTCTTTACCAAAGCTACCTACATGCAAATAATCTTTTAGTAGACAAGATGCAATTTAATTTCATTAATAATAATTTATGTGAATGTATTTAGAAGTAAAGGCAATTCGCAGCTCTTCCCCTTACCAGTACTCTACTTTTAAGTCAGATCTTTTAGAAACATCAAAATTATTCGTTAAAATTTATAAAGTGATTCTTTAGCAAGAATGAAGCAACAAATTATTAATAAATCAATTTATTGAAATATTTTCTATTCATATACAAGGTGGTGCAAAAGTCATCACCCAATTATAGTGGAGACAGACTGCTGGTATTGAAACTATGGTACGAATACCATGGTATAGTGAATACTACAACCCCTGACAGACTGCATTTTGTAGTATTCGATGACTTTGGCGTTAAGTAGTATACTTTGACGTTTGTGCTGTCTGTCATAACAAATAAAAATAGAAAATTCAAGACAGGTTGAATAAAAGTTATTTACTTTTGTGCAAATGATGAATAAAAAGAAAATTGAAATACTTGAAAGCGAAAGTACCTAAGAATTGTCAAAGAAGCTACGAAGACTAGGTAATAGAGAGAAATTGGCGCTGCAATCAGTAAGATGGTGATATACCAGCAAAAAATTACGAATCTCAACACCAGGTATGTTTCATTGTCTACCAGCTTTTTACGTAGTATTGTAGTGACAGACATGTGGTATAGAACGTAGTATTGCTATACCATGGTGTCAATACCAGCAGTCTGTCTCCCACATTAGAAGATGCTCTCATTTTTGCAAATGACGTCTTATATCATCGCGACTTTGACATTTGTGAAGTAAACAGAACCAGAATACATGTAGACAAACCATGGATTGTTATACTCTTCAAGAACGCGAAATAATTGTGGCAATGTTTTTGACAAATAATCGATTGGTGGTTTTGGCTAAACGTGAATTTCATCGACGATTCCAACTGGGTAAACACTGCGGCATTTAGCCCCTCGCCTCGAGGGGACTGGCTCAACGTGGGACAGTATCAGAAGTAGCCGGCCCCGGAGCAGCCGTTCGGTCGAGAATAATGCTGCGGTGGCTGCTGATGTTCAAGAGGACGTATGTACGAGTATCTGCTTTTCGTAAAAAACCACTGGCTGGATTATTGACTTTACTGGCTCGCCTGCACGACATTACACATCCTTGCCCAATATCAGGTATATTCGTATTGATACATAGGTACATAGTTTGTAACATGGAGAAATAATAACAGCAGTCCCCTATTTGCATTTATGGTCAGAGTTGTAAGTTGTGTTGATCTAGCCCTACCTAATGGGCTCTAAATTTTGAGCTAAGAAGATGAAATTTCATACACTGCCTAGTTTCTGCGGGAATTCTATTACTATTAAAGAGGAACTCGAATCTCGAACTCGGTCTCACAATTCTATCCGTCTGCCTGTACCTCGGTCCGTAGAATAAACGTCTGAAAGGGTTTACCTGTAACTTCATAACTGTGGTCTGAGAGGTTGTATCTAGACGAATGCAGAATTTTAATTTAAATCTCAAAATCAACGATACTTTACTTCAAGCTAATCGTGAATAAGTGCGATTTTTCGAAACCTGCTTCAACGTTTTCGATATATTTTACTACCTGAGGTGACACAGACATTTACAATAAGACTGCGTACTTAGTTTTTCGCTAATTATTTGAGTAACGGTACTTGGCCCAGTAACGGATTTGTAAACGACTTTTTTGAAATTTAAATTTTGGGAATGCGGTCAAGAAAAATTTGGTAGATTTTGGTTAAAATTCCTACCTAAATGTTGTTCTACGTAGAGACATGGTATATTCGATCTGGTTTTCCTCAATAAAACGGTATTGGAAGTTGCCTCTTCCGTTCGCCATTGAGTTCAGCCAGACCGAGGGTCTCGCGTTAAAATCTTTCGCTAAGATGAAATACATAATTGTTTAAACTATCTAGTCTTAGTATTTCGAACATTTTTTCGATCTCGGCTTTAAACGGATTAACGGTACCTTTAGCCGCATAAATACAGACAACTATTATCCCTGACAGGCAGCGAGATAATAGTTGTCTCAAGACAGCTGAAGCTCCTAATACCACTTCAAGCATCAAGTTTCGCTGAAAGATCTACAACAGTTGATCAGACTGTCAACTTGGATTTGCAAACTGTCAGAGAACACAAAATAACTGCTCCTTGCGCGCTTCTTTTTGCACTTGGAAGAGGCCTTTTTGTAGAAAGAAAGCGATCCTTGCTTGATTTTTTCAACTCCCTTGTAAAGATGGACTCCCATTATTGCGGGTCATATTCTACAAAGAGTTATCTTGAATCAAATTGGCTATAGAAGACCGAGATGTTCAACTTCCATTTAGAAGAATGGTGCAACAAACTCAACATGGAACCCCTAGGGCTCACTAGGTTCCGGCTGAGGTCGAAGTTAGTTGTTCACAATTTTACTATCTTCAATATGAAATCTATAATAAATGAAACTGTATGTAATGTGACAACCCAGGACTTTGCTACCATTTTAAGTAATTTTATATCGACACAAGTAGAAAACACAGGTATAAGGTACATTATTTTCTACAGCTAATGCATTGCTTAATATTTCACTTACACATAAAATTACGATCGAGAAAATATTTGTATATAAAGATGCTGACTTTATGCATTCATGTATTGAACGGATCTATAGGAAAAGATAGAATATCCCGTTTGGATCACACGTATTATCGCAGTTTCATTCCGGTTGCTTTCTTCAAGTTAATAAGTTTGGGCAAAAGGAAGGGTGATCCTTGTGTTACTGACATAGTACCCCTTAAATATGAGATTAGCGATATTTTTTATGAACTAAAATTTAGTGACGCGAAATAGAAAAAAAACATGCGTTCCTGTGAGTACTCTTCCTTAACTCTATCAAGAAAGAAATAAAATCACTAAAAGAAAGTTTGACGATTTGCAAGACTTAAAAACTTTATTGTCAAAGGATTTTCATGATTTTTATGACAACATAGCTAATCCGTAATGAATAAAACTTTTTTAATTGTGAGTTTATAGATGTTTCTTTGGTTTTTTTTTTAATACAATAAACATTAAACAGATGTGTGCTATAAATTTGTTTTCATTTAAAAGTTGACTACCTACATATTTGGTTTTGCAGAAAAGCTCTTAACTCCAAGCGCAGCTAGTGGGAATACGTTGTAACTTCGATAAATCAAAAAGTAGTAGTTTTATTTCATAAACAGTGATTCCAGATTAAAATTATTAATTTTTGAAAAATATAAGTGAAAACAAAAAAAAAAACTTAAAGTAACATAAAATATATGCTCTGTAGGACATTTTCGTTCCTCCTGTAAAATTTAAAAATTGTGAGTTATGAGGTATTCTTATGAAGCCGACGATATCTTGGATATGGCTTATTCGATTTTATTCAAAATTGAACTTCGACATACATGAAAAGTCAACTTCGACATACGTGAAGACGTGGAATTATATTTGACAAAAATCTCAATTCTTCGCTTTTAATAGACTTTGCTTAAATTTCAATTCTGAACAATTTATAAACGGGCAGCACATATGGAGCAAGTACGTACATTTCCACAACAGTGGATTTTACAAAATCATAAAGTTAAATTGAACTTTTTCCAGTCAGGTGTAAGGTAACCTGTCATAATGACTGGACAAGGTAAAAATAAAGATTTATTATTATTTTGTTGAAAATTTCAAAATATTAATAAACTATCCACTTCTCCTTATGTAGTTCAATTGTTGCATTGTTTTAAAATTCCCAGCATTTTAGGGCAAGGAAAAGTAGGTACTCGTTATTGTTCATTATATTTGGCTGCTAATCGCTCCAGCTTTCAAGGTTCTGCTACCTTCATCGGAACTACAAAAGTAATAGCCATAGCCGACAAAGTATGCCAACAGCATAGTTTCTTGAAATAACTGCCTTCAACAACAAGTCTAGACACTGGACGTCCTCCGAATCCGAGTCCAGAAAAAAAAATGTTTAGTTCCCCCATTAAAGGTTTACTAACCGCCAATCATTCAATAAACTGGATTAAAATTACGACAACATCAAGCGTTACATATAATTTTTGCCGAAATATACCGAAAGTAATAGCAATATTTTTTTTTTTTTTTTTTCATTAAATTCTCACATACGCGCACCGCATGCGTATGCACCGCGAGATATTTCTCACATTGCGAAATAACAGCTTCCATTAATATGTACGTGAATTAGTATCTCGTTTATCGCAGGGGTAAAAAGGCGTGCAAGCGTTAACACAAAAAAACTAAATATCTGCAAAAACGTTAAGGTTACATACATACAATGTAGGTACAAGTTTTTATACAAACCGTAAACAAAATGTAATTTTCGATATCGCAATGTCCATTTATGGCTGTCACTAATGAAGACATGGGAATTTTTTTACGGTTACCCATTCCTCGAATATAGTACATAGCAAAAAGTGTTCATGGACTCATTTTTTGTTCATCCTGATAAAGTTTACGACTTTTTTTTAACGAACTACTGCAACACCAAATTGCTGACATTAAAAAGAGAATTTCGAAATAAACAAGAAGTTTAATCGTAGTTGAAATTCACCTCTTCACCAGGGATACCAGTATCCATGTGCTTTCAAGTGAACAACCCTGACAACAAATTATCGCTTAAGGGGATGTAATTATAGCGAGCCAAGGGGCTGAGGGAAGGATTGCCGCACTCGATTGGATATGAGTTGGAAATTTTTACAGTCTGAGAAGCTATTTTTACGATGGGTGGAATATAAACCCCACTTAAAAAAAAAAAAATAAAAAAAATAATAATAATCCGAGTAACTGTAGTTCAAACCAACAGTGACTATCCTATTCTAATGCCATCAGGTTAGCCAACTAACTTGCTTATCGGGTTTCTACCGGAGTCATTGCAGTCTTCTTTGATACTTTCGTCGACCACAGAGTCACTGATTCCAATTCCTTGGTCTTAGAACGGAGGTTCGATCCACTGCTTCGTCTCGAACTTGGAGACTGCGATTGGAAGAAATGCTTTGATGACTTGAGGACCATTTAGTGTTGTGTTCTTTGAAGTTTGTAAACCCTAGTGATGGACTGAAAGGAAATGATATAGGGAAGAGTTAAAGAGTGAGTAGATAAGGGAGAAAGGGAGGAATGGCTAAAAAACGATCTCCTACGGTGACTAATCATTGAGAAGGAGGAAATCTGTGGGAATTGACGGAGTGTCGAACATTGTGCTTCAACATCTCCCTCCAAAAGCGGTGGACATTTACACCACTCTGTTTCACAATGCGCTGAATAATGCACATTATCCAGCGCATTGGAAAACAGCAGTGATACAACCCAAAAGGGTAAGGACACCTCCAATCCGGCAAATCTCCGGTCGATAAGTCTCATTCCGAACATCAGCAAGGTATTCGAAAAATTGATCAATAGAGCCCTGATTAAGTGGACTGAGGACAATAAAATAATTCCGGATAACCAATTCGGTTATAAAGCGGGGCATGATACAATACATGCCGCATCTGGAATGGAATGGAACAAAAGCAAGAACCAATCCACGGGGGCCTGCCTGATTGACTTGGAGAAGGCCTTCGACACCGTACGGTTAGAGGGACTCGTCTACAAGATGAACAGGCTGGGCATAAGCAAACCACTGCTGTACATACTTTATAACATGCTCACCAGTAGACAGTTCATTGTCAAAAATGGCAATGTGACCTCTGCTGGAACATTTCAAATCAAAAACGTTCTGCAACAAGGTGCGGTGAATTCACCGATCCTTTTCAACATTTACACGAGCGATCTCATAGGATCACTTCACCATGCCATAGCGTACGCAGACGACTTGATCGCGTATAGATCAGGACCAAAAATCGGTGACTGGAAGTTGAAGATCAACTTCCAGAAATCGGAAACCATTCTTTTTAGGATCCCGTTGTCTGGGGCCTCTAGGGATACCAGAAAGAATTGGCGAAAGTTCTCAATCGTTGGACCGCACGGACAGCCACTTGCGAGTCGAAGTGTAGTCAGATACCTAGGGCTTGGGTTAGACCAATATCTATATTTTAACAAACATATAGATGCTGCTCAGGCCAGAGCCAGAGGTGCTTTTGCCCTTACAAAGAGACTTTTTTATAGCAAGCAACTCGATGCAAGGGTAAAGGTAATTTGTAACACGGCCCTCATTCGGCCCATGCTCGTATATGGATGCCCCGTGTGGTTCAACGTGGGAGCAAGCTTGTTGGAAAGATTCGGGTGTTTGAGAGGACTTGCCTTCGGGCTTGCCTTCATTTATACAGAGCACCAGAGTCCCAGTACATAAAATTCTATCCCAATGAGGTCCTGTACAACAGGGCTAACCTAATAAGAGTGGATAATTTCATTATCAAGCTGATTCGAAGGCACATTGCAAGATCAATGAGCTCGATGAACAACCTGATCTCCGGGGCTTATTACCCTAATTATGAGTATCACGAATGAGTGCACCTTAACGGCTTTGTTCCCCCAGAGGCGTTCCTCTATCTTGATAAGAAGGGTCTGATCCAGGACAGATTGGCAGTGCCGCTAATCTTCCACGTTGTTCGGACAGCTGTGGATAGGCGACTCAACTAAGGCAGAGACGTTGCACACGGTAGTGTGGATCATCTCCGGTTCAGTAGAGTAGTAGAGCCGCGATATGAAGGACGTTGTACGTCAGTTCTCACAATTTGGTGACTAACTGAAAGAGAGGGAACTCCTTCGTCGTTCCCTCACAATCCGGGGTAGCCCGTTTAAAGTTGGCTGTTTGGTCTTGGCCGACTTACATAGTTTAAGGTATCTGTAGGTATTTTTAGGTAGAAAAAAAAAAAAAAAAATATAAACAGCACTTTGAAAAAAAAAAAAAAAAAAGTGAACAGTAAGTAAGATAGAATAAGGTAGTTTAAGATTTATTTTAAGATAGTTTTTAAGTTTTATTATAAAAAAAAAGAAAAAAAAGTACATATACTAACTTTTTTGTAATTTTAACCAAACATTTTTCTTAGTATTTATTAATAATTAAGCAATAAGACAAATAAAAAAATTAAGTACGGTACGTCGAAAGACATAGTTTTAAGTATTAGTTTTAACTTAGAGCGCCCGCATAGGGCCATTAAGTTAGAATAAGATAGTTACGTTAGTTAAGCTAGTTTTAATCGTTTATTTGACTAGCTGTAAGTTTAATAACTAATCTAATCTAATACCAAACATGGTAGTTATATTCACATTTGGGACGAACAAAAGCTTTATAGATTGTGGACAAGTTTGTAGGAGTGAAAAACCACTTACAACTATTAAGGAATCCTAGGCATCTAGCTCCACCTTTTTTAGCATCAGTAAACTGCTGATCTGGCCTGGGATCAACTTGATCGATCTGAATGAAATATTTCTGGATGAGAAAAATCTTTCTCGATATACTTACGATCAAAATTATTGAAAATGGAGGACCTTCAATGTCTTTGAATGTTGTCAGTCTTAAGGATACAAACAAAACTTACCTTATTAATTGGGAATGAGTACTTTCTTTCGTAGAACATGGAAATAATATTAGTTTCGAGATATCTAAGAGAGTGAGTTTGAGTTTTTCTTAAAGTTCCTTTCATTTTTCTTTAAAACTTATAAATTGGAGGGAGTATACGGCCAAGATTATAGGTGACCAAGAAAATTCATAAATGTCCTTTATATTAAGGGTATGTATCAAAATTATATTTGTTTACATGAAAATGTTTACTTTTCAAACTGTCGCTATGTAGGACAATAAAAAACAGTTTGTGTCCATACGTTTTTCTAAAGCCCGTTCAAAATTGTTGTCATTTATATTGATAAATTCTTGCAATTCCAGGGTATAGCTTGTATAAACTGTTTACAACTCCGAAGCTAGAGAGTTGCAATCATTTGCGAAATTTCTTTAACCCTCTCAAATTGGCCACTACTTTTATATTTATTACATTCCAAAATTTAGTGAATTGCTTTTCTTTCCTCGATATCTCGCAAATGTTTTATTTCGAAAAATTTTGTGAATACAAGAGTTGACTGTCTTTTTTTTATTCTTCATCACGGCAGTTTTCCCTGGAGTCCCTGAAGAAGTCACTTCAACATACTGTGTCAAATTTTCCTCAAGAAATCATACGTGTTGCCATGGACAAGCGGCCGGATCATTTGAGGGCTTGTGTAAAAGCTAAAGACGCCCATTATGAGAAATGATTCTATTGTTAAATAAAACACTGCATATAATAGCAAAACTCATCTCTATTTCGATTGATGTTTTCAGTTTGGTTAGAACATGTGACATTGTTTATGTCAGGACTACGTTGTTTGCAAATTGAAAAAAATAATAACACAAAAAGGACGTCCATAACTTTTTGATTTGTTATTATCTTATTAATTTATTTTATTCAATTTTTTTTACACTAAAACTACTGTTCTATACGAACAGCAAACAAGGTGTTCTGTCGGTTATTTTCTTGTATAACTTTTGAATTATTGATCCGATTCGATTGAATTTTTGTTCAGTTGAAAATGTTCATGTGAAGCGAGGAGCCTCGATAATTTTTTTTTCGGTCGCTCCTTCAATAACCTGTATAAAAAAACAATCCATAGTTCTAAAAATCCGTGACATCTCGTAAATTATAAACCATATCGAAATCAGACTTTATTTAAAGTAGATCCTGAAATGCTCTTCTACCATGATTTTGTTCAAGCCTTTGAGCGCACGAAGCAGGAGCACTCATTTTTCGCAGATATTCCACTGTGAGCGCAAATTTAAAATCTTAGTATTTTTGGATTCTGCCCACAGAACATTGTTCAGCGAAGTGTATTGAGACATTTGCTTGTAGGTACTGCTGTCGCCTTCAAAATAACTTATTTTTTTGCAAAAAATGACACCGGCATTGTGCTTGGATTATTATTCATCCTGTGTTTGAGCACATATGAGGGTGCATTAATGTAAAATCTGTAAAATAAAAAAAAAAATCATATGTTCATCTGAAAATAATTAAAATCGGATGACGATGGAGTAAAATATGGTGGGGTAACTTTTAACGCCACTTATTCCAATATTTTTCAAGAATTGTTCTGTATGCCAGAAGATTTATTAAAATTTTTGTCTTACTTCCTCATAAATTTATATTCTCATTTTTTCTGCAATTTTCACACTAATAGTTTCGGTGATAGAAGGGGGCATTGCCAATGCCACGGTTTTTCATCCGGGTACATTATTCCCCCAGAAGTCCCCTCTTAAAATTTTTTTTTTTTTTTTTTTTTTCTTAACTAGTTTTGGACCACCGCATACTATTTGTTAGCTCTCTTGATCAAACGGTTCAAAAGTTACGACCGTGTGACAGACACAAAGGCAAACAGACAGACACCGTGTTGAATTGTGTTCCGTTTATATTGTTCTGGTACGGAGCACTAAAAACAGCCTGAATTGTTTGAAAACTATGTATACAGCTTTTATAGTTTAGGAGCTAAAAGGTGGTGATAGCGTTCCGTGGCCATTATACGGAACCTTGAAATAACTAAACGTTTTATTGAAACACCATGTAACCAACTTCAGTTTATTTAACACTACATCACTTTACAAGAACATACAGAAAAGTTGCAATCCATCTGGAATCAATCGTATGATACCTTATCCCTCATCCTCTAAGCTATATCTATTAAAGTGGGCGTGGGGCGTTGTGAACCTTTTAGTTAAAATGAAATAAAATCTTTCTACTCGGAGGATATTTTCTCGATTTTTAAGAGATTTTATCACGTAATTTGTGGCTAAGACTTTTTCTTAGAGACAAGTGGGCGTGGCGTAAATAGCTCTGAAAAATCAAGGGGCGTTTTTTTAAGAAACACCCCCATAAGTGGGCATAACATTATATAATGTGTGGACGAATTGAAGAGATTTCGTTAAGGCGTTATTTTTCAGTTTCTGGTAAAAATATTTCGAAAAGCGCATTTTTTAAAAAAGTAGGCATCTGTGTGCAGATTTTCAAAATGTTTGTGTTTCGGGTCCTAAGAAGGTTATATACCAAATTTCATCTTCCTAGTTCAAAATTAAAGGCTCAAAAAGTGATGACATACGTACGAACGGACGGACATGGCTAGATCGACATAACTTTTGATGCTTATCACAAATATATATACTCGTACTATTGGGAGGCTAAATGGTGAGGTGATAATGATGTTTTTTTTTTTTTTTTTAAATATTATTCTTCTTTTCTTACTTACTTTCACTGGAGGCGACTATTGATTGGAAATTGCAGTTGATTTTCATACTGTCTCAAAATGCTTAGTGAGTGCAGGCTACCATATGCTCCTTACAGCCTAAAGGAATTCCATCATACACCTGCTTGTAATAAAGTACAAATAGCCTAGATATGTACTCGTATTTCTAATAAACTACATAGCTCCGTCATATTACGTACATTATTTATGATGCTATTACAAACCGATGAATAATTTATCAGCTGAATTAATATCATACAGCAAGCTCACAATGCGAGTTTTTTAATTATTTGATAATGTTGAGTCAAATGCTCTTTCTAACAGATGGAGTGTACGCAAGGAATTTCAAAGACCATAGATATGTTACAAGTTAACCCGTTTTAAGTATACTTATACACTTCTCGAAAAACCGCTCTAAACTCTGGAATAATTACAACAAAAACAAGTAGCAAAGACACCGTATATACATACATTTGTATCTAGTTACAATAAGGCATAATTATTGTATGTACCTATGTACTTCATGCGTCTGCAAAATAAAACCCACGCAGTTGCTAATCTTCGAGCCACCATCAAGTTTAAAAAAATTCCAATGTTAGGTGAGGTGCTGCTGATTATCGAATGACTCAGCATCTCCATTAAGGTGCAGTAGTTATTGTCTACGGATTTTTTTTATCAATAAAAAAAAACAATTTTTGATTTTCGCTGCTGAACAATCAACTGGTAACTTTATGCCTCGAGCGTATCTCAAAAATTGCACAGATAACTGCTCCACATTTCATTGCTATCCGCAATGCCTGAACCAGGCGTACAGAATGGCTCAATTATTTTGCCAAGATACAGAGATTGACGCCTTTGGCATTCGTTTTAACAATTAGAGTTATGCAATTATATCATTTATTGCTTTCATTTAATCGTCTAGTATTTGAGAAATTTCAAAAAGCACAGCTGTAAACTTATTGTTACATTTATGCATTACATTGAAACAGCTTTCAAACTTTAGATTGATTTGGAAGTTTATTTGTTCAATTCAAAGGGTTGAATCATGTGTGCAGGATAATGGTGTGGTGGATAATGTTCACAGTATACGAGTTCTCTAAGCGAAGACAGCTAACGGCAGAGCTTCTAACGACGACTAATAGTATTTGGGATGAGATCCAATACTCGTACAATCGTTTTATTAAGCAAAGCACGGCTGAATAAATAAAATAAGACATGGATCTTACATACCTTTCGGTCGGTGTCTATCAATGATGAAAGTTACTCTAAAGAATGCAATCTGTTCAAATGGTCCAACGGTTATTAAATCATACATGGATGCAATCTTGGACGCCAGTAGTTTTTTTTTACAAGCACCTGCGACGCACAATTCGTTTATAATGTTTGCCTGCAGACTTTTGTTGACACGCAATTGATGCTCAATCAATGTGGGGGTAATTTTAGGTTAATGGGAGTTGTTCTCTTGGTAGCAGTGGTCCTGTTTCGAAAAACAACGTCACATATTGTAATGCAGCAATGTAGCACATGTTCGACCGCAGGCAATTTTGGGATAAAATAATAAAGTACTTTTCATTGAAAATTTGATTTAAAAACCGGTATATTATACATTTTTTGACTGTTAGGCCTCAGAGGCAGACTAACTGCCTATTACAAGCACATAAGGCAACAAACAATCTCGGAGTAAAATGGTTGCTTGGCCTTCTTGTGGCGGCTTATAATTTGCTTTGCATATGGGTATTCTTTAATTACCAATACCACTTTATGCCATTTGCATTTGACACCATACTGCAATGCCTAGTATCAAATCAATTGGATTTCGACTAAACGAGAGGGAATTCCAAAACAAAGGAACTACGGTCATCTAAAGCCGCTCCTAGTCAACTGTATCCGACGTAAAACCGATTGTTATTTTCTTTCACCTGTGACACTTGGCTTGTTACGAAGCCATACTAGTAATAAAATGAATCCTCCAAGCCTAAGGCAAAAGCCAATAACTAAATCCAGTGAATCAGGATCTTCAAATGACTTAACCTGAATAAATGATTAGATTAGATTTTACCAAATTCGTAAATCCAATCTGACATTTTTGGATTTTTTACTTCGGAAAACAAGATATGAGCTGACATTCCTATCATCATGATGAATTTGAAATGAATCTGTTCCTTCCCTACTCTCCGATTGTTTCTGAGTGTAGCGATGTCAATGAAATCTTTATATAAATAACCCTCATTATTTATAGTATATCCCTTGCATTTCGTCAGATTATTCAAGATAACGTTGTATTTATTAGATGCACTTGAACTCGAAATCAATGTAATGAAAGCCAATAGGAACCAAAATACCCGACACATTCCGATTGTCTAATCTTACTCACTTGATTCTACAGCAGTACTAATTTGAATTTTTTGAATATATCAAGACTCAGTACAATTTACATATGTCCCATTTATATTGATAACTAAGTGACCCTTGCGTTTTCTCCCGTAAAAGGTCTCGTGTTATCTATGAGTTAATGACGCGAGCTTAGGTTCTGTTCATTTCGGGGATTATTCGTTAAAATTTAGATTTGATCGAGGGGAATGGGACAAAACAGACTTAAGCTTCAGTTTACAATTAAATGTAAACTATTTGTTACATTTTATTGGAACTATCCTTCTGTAATAAACTGTAAACTTTAATAATTTATTGAAACACATGAGTTAAGTTTGTCAGAAATTTTTTTATATAACAAGTTCTATATGTAAAGTTTTAAAATATTGTTGAAAAAATGCATAAAGAAAAAAATATTCATCCAAGCGTATCACACTACTTAACTTTTTGAACGGTTTTTGAAAATTAGCTCGCTATCAAGTATAACTCGGGCGATCTTATTCAAAATCGATATTTAGCAATATTTGATACACGATATGGTTTTAACTGCCAAAGCTATAACAAGTGAGCTATCCTTGATAAATTCAATTAAACCATATTTATCTCGAATTCTTATCGATTTGCACTATTCTACCATTCGGATTGGGGTCATAACACCGAGAGTGGGTGAAAATCTTTTTGGTGTGAGATTCTTACGAGTACTCACCGAAAACACCTCCCTTCAATATAAATTTGTTAGTTACTGCTTATGCAATTTTGTTTATCACAAAATGGAGACGTGTAGCAGATGTCTTTCCAATAAAAATTCCTGCTTGCTCCGCTATTTAGACGTGGAATTTGTAGGACTGCATTATTGACATATCTGTTTAATCGAATTGTGTGCTTTCGCACGAAGTTTCAAGAAGGTTTCATCTTCGACTGTAAGAATTTCGAGATCTCTGAAGGATATCGTCGTCTCATATGTACCTCGGTGCTTTCTCCTAGGACTTTTTTTTTAAAGTTTGTAAAATATTGGCATTAATTTCCTTGGTACAACTCCAGAGTTATACACCATAGGTCCACACCGGCTTCAGCACTTGCTTGTATTAAAACAGCTTATTCTCAAAGTTAAGCTTGGAATATTATCCAAGTAAGCAGAACATCTATACGTTTTCGACCTCTGATTCCGAAGTGTTTAGCCTTGTTCAAACCGTTCAAAAAATTAAGTAGTGTTATACGCACTCTTCCTATAATATTCAATCCTTTATATTTAAGCCTCCTATAATATTTAAGCCTTTATCAAAAAATCATTTTTTTCCAAAATCGGTCTTTAGTAAAGTACCGTTAACTTTGGGGTTAGAAGATATGAAGTGTAAAAGATGTGAAGTGCGAAGAAAATCCATCCAGAAGTTTAGGCTGCAGACAGAATTGAGAGATCCACTTTTTCGAGGTTTTCTGTTATAGTAATGTCAAGTCATGTCGATTACAATTTAGAGATCACGGAAACTTATTGCCCTCGCTATCGCGTCCGTTAGTCCGTACATCCGTTTGTCACCACCTTCTAGCTCATTAACTATAAAAAATATTTGCATGGTTTCCACACAAGTCATGTAAAACAATAACCCAAAAACTTTTGCAAAAACCCTTCATTTTGAAGGTGGCCCAAGCAAAAGGTGGCGCAAAAGACCTCACTCAATAACTTTGTTTGTAAATAAAAAAAATTAGTTCTGAGTGTTCATTATGTTTATTTAGACGTTTAATTTTTTTTTTTCCATTATGTCCTGAAGATAATATCAGTCAAGTGGCCGCCGTCAGAGTTGATAAACATTCGGGCTCGCTTCTCAGCATTTTCCATGACTTTTCTCAAAATTTCTGGCAATAAATTCTCCACTTCTTGTCGGATGTTCTCCTTTAGGGCTGCTAAAGTCTGTAGCTTGAATATATAGACCCGTAACTTCAAAAAAACCCCACAGAAAGAAATCTGGAATGATCAAATCGGGAGATCTTGCGGTTCAGTGCAAATGGCGAAAACGAGAGATTAAGCGGCCGGGAAACGCTTGCTGCAGAATACTCACTGTCGTTCATGCAGTGTATGCGGTTGCACCGTATTGCTGGATACACATGTTTACCAAACCTAATTCGTCAATTTGCGGCAGCAAGAAGAAGGTGATCACGGTTCTTTGGCGCTCACCAGTCACAGTAACACTGTTGCCGATCACCTTTTCTCCGTAAACGCCGCACCAAACAGTGAATTTGAGAGGATGTAATGGCACGAAAGTACATTATACGCGGATTTTTAATGCTTGTCGCAACAATTTTCAACGTAAAATCCTCCTCATCACGGTCGAGGTTTAGGAGGGCTTGGCTGTAATTGCACTGTTTACTTGTTTGTGTAGGTACATCTTCAAGTCTTTCATCAAAATTCGCTGTAAAGCCCGTCTATTAATGCCAATTGCGATACCCGTCATTTGGTTGATGTTTGAGTGTCATCTTAGACATCTACTCGCCCACATCTGATACTGTCCCGTGTTGAGCCAGTCTCCTCGAGGCAAACGTCGCAGTGTTTGCCCAGTTGGTGCCACACGACCAGAGAATCGACGACGAAATTCACGTTGAACCAAAATTACCTACAGATTACTATATTTATTAAAAACATTGACACAATTATTCCACATTTTTGAAGAGTATAGCAATCCATGATGTGTCTACGTATATTCTGCTTCTGTTTACTTTACAAATGTCAAAATCGCGATGACATAAGACTTCATTTGAAAAAATGAGAGCGTCTTCCAATGTGGTGATGACTTTTGTGCCACCTTTTGTACAAACAACTGCCGCAGTAAAACAAATTTCGTACTCGTAAATAGGCATATTATATATCGCTGAAAAGAGCTGTGAGTAGAATCCAGACAATTTTAAATTAGAGCCCATAGTGGAGAAATGTTTGCGAAAAATGTGTGACACCCCCTAGTTTTTCCGAAGTACGTAACCCAAAGGGTTGAAAAGTATTATGGGGATAGAGTATTTCTACATACATTTAACAACAAATAAGTCTGATTTCGATATTATTTTAATTTTTTAATGAGATATCACATTTCTTAAGTAAGTGAAGGATAGTTTATTTCATATCACTTGATATTCCATCTCGAGGATTCCTCTAACCAACAAAATCAATAAAATAGGTTAAATAATTTAGAAGTTATTGTTCTTAGGGAACACTGTATGTGCGAACGGATTCATGCTTGACGAATTGTTTTATTGAAGCACATTCTTTTATTTTTTCCATTTATTTTTACTATTTCGTCTTCTAGGGGCTCTAACTCGAAAACGATCCATTTTCCGAAAAATATGGCTTAAACCATTTTTATAGAAAATTTCATCCTAAATAATAAAGATCTTAAAATGTTTGTTCTTAAAATTTACATTTTGCGAGGTAATCGCGAGTAAGCTAAATTCTGTGTTTTCTTCAAAATGCCGCCGAGTGCACACCCCTCAAGAGGCAAAACAAGGTACACATAATATGTTGTCCACGGACTTATAATAAAATTATAATTATGATTACAATAATAATATATATATATAATAAAATTAGTTCTGAATTGGGTATTTTTGAAGTCTGCGCAGCCTGTCCTATTAATTACATAGATATGTGCAAACAATTAAATGAAGTGGTTTCTAGGAGTGACAGATTAACTAAATAGGTTAAGTATTCATGAAATATGTCCAAATAAAAATTGATTGCCATGGTAGACAGACAAATACCGAACACTAACTTGTTATAAATATCACAATTCTCAATCAAAAACCAAATCAAGATGTCAGTCTTGCTCCACATTTCCATACGTGCTGGTTGGTGTTTCTTTTCTTTGCTCAATGAAATACGATATCCATCGGCATAATCAAAACGTTCAATGATTCTCAATATCATCGATCGAAAATTAGCAATGTAAAAACAATAAGCGTTGCAATGTGTAACATATTAAACGCCAACTGTTCGACGCATACTTAACACAATTTATTAACAGTCCTCCAAAGCTGTGGCTAATGAACACTATAGATGTGCTTTAGCGTGGCGCAAGATATCATTGTCTGGAGATCTTTGGTATTTCTTAAGTAAAACAAAACTGAAAAAAAAAAAACAATAATAAAAAAAGAAAGGTCTGTGAAATGTTATGTTAAACAGTGTCTTGTCTTATGCGCCACCCGTACTTCCAGATACTTATCTATTCAGTTTCATGTCGTCGGTTATGCCAACTATTTGTTATAAAATCATATTTGGGCGCATAGGAAGCACGACCGATCCATATTTTTAATAGAAACAAATAATGATTTCATGGACAGTGAATCATAACTGTATCCATGGGAAATTAATTTTTTAGTTAGTTTATATAGGTTTTTCAATTAACTATATTTAATTCGTTAAAAGGCAAAGCAAAACACAAAACATTTAAAAACAAAAAACTATATAATTTAATTACTAATTAAAATGAAAAATTAAGTAGAACTTCAACGGATTGAACAAGAAAATCACTATAATGGCGTAATAAATGGAAAATTAAAAAAAAGACACATCCTCATATGTGCGTTACAATAAAAAAAAATGCACTAATTAACATTTTAATAAAAGAAAATTAGGTTTACGTAGAAACTTAAGCTCTTAAACTCTAAAAAAAAATCTGCTGTCTTGATTTGGCGAAGATTTTGATGTGAATCGCTTTCTGTTATATTTATATTTTTATAAATACTGGAAGAGATATCAAATATTCCAAAGAATAGTTAACCAAGATCTTAGGTGTAATTATTCCTTTCATTTTAGTTGAAACAGCTATAAAAATGTCATCTTCGTCGTCTTCATTTTTCTCTTGTGCATCAGAAATTGGGGATTTAGTTCTTCATCCACAATACTACGTATACTGCTGTGATAAGATCGTTGTCAAGTGCAATAAACTTCTCAAAACTGACATAAGACAGCTCATCTTTTCTCAATTTTCGTCATCTGCGATCTGGCAGCATGGTCGAAATTATAAACCTGCCCCCAATTTGTTTTTCTTTTATTTCACCTGAAACATACTCCCATGCGACACTTCTGTAGTGAAACGCTACTTTTCTTACGCGTTATAAGCGGTATTAATCGGCGTTATATGCAGGTTTCTTAATATGCAGTAGAACTTTGTTGAGCCGAGATCGTGAGCGTTATAACGAAGTTTCACTGTAAAATATATTTTACAATATTTTTCAATTTGGTGTGTGATCTACAAGACACCAGATTAAAAATCATTCGAGTAGAGTGTTATAAAGATATTTGCAAATCATTCAGATTTAAAATTTAAACAATATCTGAAAAAAAAAAAATAATTTATATCAGATCTTAAAGTATGCTATGTTCAAATTGTTTAAAAGGTTTTTCAAATCATTATACACAACTCCATCTGAACTCCACTAGCGCGCATAAATAGACATGGTCTTAAATTTCACTCATTTTCGAGACTGAATATTTGTGTACTTGGCCCATATTTTTAAGTTTATGTTTTTGGTGTAGCAATACTTTTTGCGAAGGTGAGTACCAAGCGGCTTACAAATTACACAGAATCGATCGATAAGTCTTCAGGTATGGGTGTCCTTCTGTTGTTTTTTGTAAGAGTAACGTATATTGCGTACAAAATTCTGAATAATTTGCATTATAAGTCCAATTATAGTGTATAAGAAGTTCTGGAATCTACTTTAAGGAACATTTAAAATAATACGCTAGAGGACATTCTTCGCTGTTATTAACAGTTAGACAAGTCATTCTTGATAAATTTTAAGTATCTTAATTTACGTATCTTTTCTCAAAATATTTCAAGTAACGGGTGGGCCTATTGCTGGTTTATTATTGAATAACATGTTATTTTGACACTGACAGATCTCTTGCACTCAAAAAATAGACAAAAAATCGATTTACGCTTGAACAAAATTGAGAAATATTGAAAACTTATTTCCAAAGTAAATGCTGCCGAAACAGAGCGAATTTTGAAAAGAAATTTCAGTCAAAATAATACACCAACCGTGCCTTCTGTACGCAAGTTTGTGAAGAAAGTTTGTAAGATTGACATGCTAATTGATAACACAAGTTATCCTCTTGTTCACCCTGTGTGCTCAGCCGAAATATTGCTGCCGTTGCCGAAAGTGTGCGCCTAAACCCTAGAACCTCAACTCGTCACAGGTCTCAGCAACTGAGCATTAGCGTACTAGCCTGAGGAGAATTAAGCATAAAGATCTCGGATTTTTTCATTACTAGGTCCAACTGCCTCAGGAATTTAAGCAAAATGACCACCCGCTTCTCTGTTCGGTCTTTAGAGTAGCTCGAAATTGACTTCGATTTTTCTAAAAAAAATATTTTTTTCGGATAAGGCGCAACTGTTGTATTTGAGGTTCGAAGAACTCACACGTAGTCGTAGAGATGCGAATGCTTCCTCAGTATGTGAATGTTTGGTGTAGTTTGTGGAATGGCGGCATTATTGGAACATTTTTTAAGATGAAAATGAAAACAACATTACGGTCAACGAAGAGCGCTACATTTTAGCCATAAAATGAGGAAATGCACTTGGACGATCAATGGTTCCGACAAGACGGCACTATGTGCCATACAAGCTATCCAACAATCGAACTTCGCGCACTATGTTCAATAATCGTGTAATCATCCATTTTAGTGATGTTGCTTAACCTCCGAGGATCGGCGATGTAACTATTACGCTGACTGACGATTCAGGCACTTAAGCACAATATTGATCGAGCTATTCGTGAAATAGAGCCCCGAACCATCGAAAATATACTGCAAAATGGGGTCGACAAGATGAGCTCCTGCAAGCCAGTCGCGAAATTATTTTTCTTGTTTTGGTTCGAAAAGTATACTCTCTCCAATGAAGCAAAAAACTTTGTAAAATATTAAACAGTTTTTTTTTTTATAGCAATTTTAAAAAGAAACCAAAAGAACCGATTTCCAAGGATGTACCTATAGATTTTGATGAAATTATACCACAAAGATGCACGTTTCCCTCACCTATTATCTAGAAACTATAATAAAAAGTATTTTTTAACAATTTGATCCTTTGTGTTCACCAACACGTTGTACTGAAGTGTCATTCGCATTCAAGAATATTCCTCGAACAATGCTTGTACTATCCTTATACCAATTATCTAGATTCTATGTTCAAAGGAAGTACTCTCAAGATTTCGATGATCAGTGAGTCGGGTAAATCTGTCACTCAGTCAGTCCTAAAATATGTTTTTCCTTGAGTCTTAAGCAACCGCTTAAGCTTAACTTCAAATTTGTTATACCTAACTTCCAATATGTCTCATCTCAACATGGTGCACATCTTCTATGTTCTTAAAAGGTATAAGGAGTGTACATAGTGCAGAAGTTTCTGCAAAACTTGGCGATCTTGATTTTGTTTTTTTTAATCCGCAAAAAAAAAAAAAAAATTCACAATTTCCAAAACTTTGATTTGGAACCAATTTCAACATTCAAAATGGAAATCAGTTTTGCTCGTTTAAAGTTCCTTTATGTAATTCAATAGTTTAGGCACGAATTCAATTTGTTCCTGAACTAATAAACAATTAAACACCACTGAGATTTGTTTGGACTTTTGATATGCTATTTATTTTAAAGAATTTTTGAAAAGCAAAAAAAATCCCATTTCCACCAGATTTCAATGAAATTAATTTCTGAGTCTAGTCTGCATAGTATTTGTGACTAACAGTTCAGTGCTAAAACCCGTAAAGTGTTGTGAGAAAATATACTTTGCATCGAAAAGAAAGTATCAACAAAAAAAATCAGCAAAGTTTCCCCATGCAACATACTGAATGCACACTTTTGAAAAAGTGGCGGAAGTGATAGTGATGTCTTATCACTTCTTCGTCATGTTATTGCCATGGGTCACGCCTGTTAGGTGACCCAGACCAATGCTTTTAAAACAAACAATGAACCGTTTCTGTGAAATTGAATAGTTCTTATTATTTGCAGTAGGGCGGTGCTTGCTTGGGTAAGAAGGCAATTGGTTACCTCTGAAAATGCTTGAACCAGAGTAACTCTTCTTTGAGGGTGGTCACGGTGTAGTGGGTGGCTTGTTCGAGCCCAAGCGGCGAACATAAATAAGAGTCACCAGAGAAATCTAAGTTTCTCTAACCGCTACACACTACCTGATAGTATAATTGACCAAAAATCAAGTCTGAGTGCTCTGGGATTTGGTGAATGCGAAGATCAGCACTCTAACGAGCTGAGTCCTGTTTCAAAAACTTCAGTGACACCGCTTAAGATAAATCTGATTAAAACATGAGAAAAAATGAAAGACTGGTTTATACAAACAATTTAGATTACATTCTGCAATAGTCACCACTTCAGTCCCACCAGAGAGGCTTTTCAAAAGTAGGGTAAATATTTAATAATAAGGAACAGATTGAAACCTGAAAACCTGCTTTTAGAAGGTCTTTAAGTTTTTCTTACTAAATTACTAAATCTTATGTTTAAAAGTATTTAAATTTTGCATGCTGCTTTCATTAAATATGTTTACCCAGTACTCAGTAGTACGGACACTATCCTTTCCTGGTAGAATCGGAAAGGATATAGCACCGATCGATACATCGGGTATCGATACTTTAGTTTCGATACTAAAACAAATAATAATACCGATACCCGCGTCCGATATGTCTATCCTTACTTGTATTTAGTAACCCTACTAACACAAGAAAATCTAAATGGATTCTTATGAAATTTTGTCATTTCGTGTTTAGATCTTTAATCGCATTACTTGCTGAAAGCAATCATTCCCTAAATGTCCAGTTCCAGCAATCAATTGAGAATAAAATATTCGGGCACTCTTGAGCCTGACCGGTGTGATTTAATATTACTAACCTTAAACATTTTCGATCATTTGGTCCCCCATCAAAGGTTCTAGTTGTCCATCCAATAATGATTAAAATCTACATTTTTGTTAACCAAATTGACGGTAGGAGATACCCACCTACTCGTCGACTGCTTTAAAGTCCCCAATTAATTGATTTTGCTGTTTTCTACATAATTGTTTAGGCAATAGACGAATGCCTCTGTCGGTTTTTTTCATTGACATTCAGTTAACAGTCTCTAAGCATAAATCTTAATGTATACTTATAAAATTGCTGTAAATATAGACCATGAACTGTCTCGTACAAAACAGAAGTATGACAGTAGTCAAAAATGAATGTAAGTGCGCCCGGTAATAAAACTATACTGATGCGGACCTGAAGGCAACTGATAATCATCGCTGAGTCGGAGTGACTTAATACGAAAATGTTTCTGAAATGCTCTCTACAACACTAGGAGAGTTTTTGCAATAACAACACTTTTGTAGTCAACACAATTGAACATTATACCCAATTTATAATTTTTGTTTGTTAGTTCGCTAATTCTATCATTATCAACTTCAATCGGCTACTAAGAGTGCCTTACAAGTGGAATTTAAATTTAACTTTTATTATCACTTACCTGCTACTTTTTGAGTTGATTCGATTGGAAAAGCTTGTTTGTCAATTGATTGTTAACAATTATTGCAATTAGGCTTTAGTGCCGTATTTTAATTATTTGTTCTGCGTTGGCAAACAAACTTATTAACTGAATTTTGAAACTTAATGTGCAATGTCAAGTGTTGTTTAGAAGTTAGCCGAACGTGGAATTTAAATTTGCTTGCGATTGGATTTTAGCTTTTTAAAAAGTAGTACTTAGGGGAAAAATTAATCGGTAATCACAGCAAAATGGTCATATAAATCTTTAGCCGACCGGGAATGTTTATATGCAGGTATCCAGAATGTCTTGAAGAAACAGCATACTCACATATCTTATGTCAACTGCTGCATTTAATTAATTTATTTGATGAAGTCTCCATCTTTCATGTGAGAGCAAGAACAACCAAAACTAGAGCCGAGGAGAAATAGTTGAATTTACTCGTATTAGCATGCCCTCCTGGGATAGACGTATTTGAAGATATGAAGATTTAAAAAAATCTTATTATCCATCCTGCAGTCCTTAGTAAAAGCAATCAAACGAACTAACAAACAATCAGAATTGCATGAAAAAATTAAAAATGTTGAAACAAATTTGGACTTGTGAAACGCCTGGAAATGATATAGATGTTCTTTCCAGCCTATTCCTGTAACCATTTACCCTTTACATTACTAGTTTTTTCATCCCTGCAGAATTCAAACGAGAAACTCACTCTACTTATGGAGGAAAGATTCAACCACGAACTATAAGAGTTATACAGTGGAGTCTACCTTGGGAAAGAATGCGACTTTACTGCTTAAGATGGTTAGGTCATTTGAATTGGATGAACTGCAACACTCCAGGTGGGAGAGTCTTCAAATTCATCAGAGAAGAACTAGGCATGAGTGGCTTCGCTGGCAACAGAGCGGGCTTGAAGCTAGTTGATTGAGATACAGGATGACCCGGACTGTAGTTTTATCAAAACTAGGAAAATTTAAGCAAATGACACCCTCATCAAGAACCGCCGAAGGTTGACCTTGCATTTACAGGTCAGTCAGTTTGTTGGGCAGCCTTTTAAAATTAACAGAACTTTGGATCTTAAAGAGAAATAATTAAAAAAATGATTTATGAGCAGAATATACTCAACAGGTTTGTCGCGATGATCAATTTGGTTTTATACATTACCACAGATGCTCAGTATACATATGTAATCACACTAAAAATAATCTCGCATTAGGAAGGTCTACGGGATTAGTTTTACTATAAATTGGCATTATATACAAAATGAACAATTTTAATTTTCCTCCGTATATCCGTAGAATAGTGAAAATCTAAAGTTGCCTTTCAAATAGTTGATTCAGTGCTTATGTCAACAGTAGCACGTCTAACTTAATGTATTTCGAAATGAGAATGTTCCAGGGCAAAGTGATTGGGCAGACTTTGTGAAATTTTTAAATATCCTATTTCCCAAGACAGATACTTACAATTTTTCATCGTATCAATTCACCCTCAACGTCAAGACGAATATAAAACATACAGGAAAGTTACAATCTGTCTTCTAACCCACCCCTAATAATGTGAGTGGAACTCCGAAATTTTTAAATCAAATGCAATGATATGATAAAAAATTTGTTTTCACAATATTTTTCAGATATTCGCAATAAGACGTAACAATGCCCATAAATAACTTTAAAAAAGCAAAATGTGTTTTCTTGAAGAAAACGCCCCACGCGGATTTCATAAATAATTACACTTGCACTTAAACATTAATGCCCAAAATGGTGACCTACGGACGGACAAACAAACGGACGGCAGACCCATCCTTATAACATATTAGCCTTGTTTCTTAATAACTTTTATAAAGTTTAGGTAAGTTTCACAAAAAAACGATTTCCTATTTTTCCGGCAATTTGGCACTACTGATTTAGTCGTGGATTAAGGTTCAAAGAAAATTAGTGTTTCCACCATCGTACCACCTTTTCTCTTGTTTAATTAATCATTTAACAATATTGTATTGAACAGAATCTAAAATTAAAGAAATTAAAAAATATTGATAATAAAGTTACTGAAACTGCATATTAAAATTCCGACTGAATTTAGGAGTGGATGATGATGGCGATAAAGTCGGAATCTATTGATGGTGCAAAGTAATTTGCATCACTTCAAAACAACAAACCGACAACCTATTGCTTTTCATTACTGTTGACTTGGCTTTGAAGAACCTTGAATTTTAAACAATAGAGTACAGGTTTTAAAGTCAAAACTGCATAATCTATTTCACATCTAGCAATAAGGTAAGTAAGAAGCTGCATTATTACCAAAAAATATATTAATATGCCATTTTTTCCTTAGATTTAGTAACTGGGACACTGTGGCAGTCAACGTGGAGACAGGAGCGAAGAACCTTAATCTGGTCTCTGCGTACATGCCACACGACACTGAACACTCACCGCCAAGACCAGTACGAGAACTGGTTGATTTTGCAGCATCAATGGGCACATCTTTGGTGATGGGATGCGATGCCTTATTAAGTAATAAAAATAAAGTTGTAGTAGAAGACTGGAGAGCGTCACCTAAAAATTCCTTTTTGGACTACTTTAGGATCCTTTTTATAATCAACTTCAACCCTACAATATAAAAAGCGTGTAGAAATCCGGCTAGAACAGAGTAGTCAGAGTACGTAATCTATTACAGCGGCTCTGGAAGGGCTCGGAGCTAGCATTCTAGCTGTTAACGGAATGGATTGACGCAATGCAAAGCTACTAATTCACAGATAGGCGAAAGTACTACAAAGAAAACCGTTAGCACTTGCTTATATAAAAGCAGTTTGTTATATATACTTAGCTTGGAATGTCTTCCAAGTAGCCAATACATTTCTCTAATGCGATCTTCAAGCTCATCGCGTTTTTTTAACGTACGGTTTCCACTTAAGTTTCGCGTCTAGTGTCATCCCCAGATATTTAGCTTCATTTGCATACGGTATTTGTACCGAGTTAATGCATAACGGGCAGATTGTTTATTTTCTTGTATGTAAAGTTAACATATGTCGATTTGGTCTCGTTAAGAACAATGCGCCAAAGTTTTGTCCAGTCGCAGATTTTAATCAAAGCTCGTTGGAGTTTTTCAGTTGCTGACTCTATTGAACTTTCCGTTGCCAAAATAGCCGTATCGTTCGCGAACGTAACTACTACGGTGCCTTCAGTTTCGGGTATATCCCGAGTGTACAGCAAAAATAAAACAGGACCAAAGGCACTTCCTTGTGGAACTCCAGCGACTATTTCCTCGGAATATTCAGTTCCGTGTTTAACACGAAATAATCTGTTTGTCGAAGGGTTGGGAGACGTCAAGTCCTCTAGGGCTTTTTCAATTTCATCGGTTATTCTATAAACCTGGTCAATTGTGGAATGCTTGATTCTGAACCCGAATTGGTGGTAATGTATAAGTCGTCTTTCTTCAATTACCGGTTGGATGCGTTTCAATAGGAGTCTTTCAAATACCTTTGATATTATTAATAGGAGCGATATTGGTCTGTACGATTTTCCCGGTTTCGGAATCATTATCACTTCTTCCACTTTCCACGGATCTGGAACGAATAACAGTCTAATTGAAGCGTTTATTAGATATAAAAGTTTAATTAATGTTTTTTTTTTGGCAATTTCTTAAGTATTTATCCGGTTATTACTTTACTATTATTCAAGTTTTTTATCGTCTGGTAAAATTTGGTTAACAAATTCGTTTATCAATGTTTGTCGATCGAATGGCTTAAAAGTTTCTTCTAGGTGTTCGGCAAAAAGATCCGCCTTTTCTTTGTAACCCTTTGCCCATTCGCTATTGTTTTTTGTGATTGTTGGCGATTGCATTTGGGATTTTTTGACATTTTTCATGGTTTTCCAGGGCGGTTAATTTGTGCATTTTTCGGCTGTTAAGCCTTCAAGATAAGCAGAGGTCTCGCGGTTTCTTTTATCTTGAATCGCTTTTCTAAGTTTATTACATAAGTAGTTTAGTTTGTATATATTTTATGTTGGGGGGCGCGGGTTTGTTGCTTCGTTGCTTTTGGTTACTTTTCTCCTTAAGGGAGTATTTTTCCATGCGGCATTCTGAATAGCGTCAATAAATTTACCAAGTTCTACTTCTATCTGGAATGGTGTTTTTAGCGACGCCTTTAAGATAATATTTTCTTCGCAACCATTTCTAAAGCCGTCCCAGTTTGTTTTGTTGTCAATTAATCTACTTTCATTAGCCGGTCACTTATTGCCAAAATTGCCGGTGAGTGATCTGAGGAGAGATCGAAGCTTTCCTCTACTCTCACAAAATTAGCGGACACGCCTTTTGTTACGAAGAAGTCAGGTTTTGCTGCATCGGAGGGCCAATATGCCGGTTTCCCTGTCGAATAAAAATCAACCCCAAATTGCATACCGACTTCGTACATAAGTTTGCCTCTTGGTGAATTGTATCTCGAATCCCAAAAAGGCTTTTCCTTAATTTTTGACAGGTAGACTTTACTTTGTTCCCTTTCGTCTTTACTTTTGCGGATTTAATTTCGTTCGTAACGTTTTCCTTAGCGCTTTCACGTCTCTCTTTAAGCGGGTTTACGCTCTAGCGTAAATATATATTTAAATGTATTTCGCCTTTTTTGGAGCTCCTTTGCCACTTCGCAACCTCGATAGTTTGCTGGGTGCTTGCTTTGCAGTTTATGCAGGTCGCCGGGGCCTGCTTATTTAGGTCACACCTTTCTGATAGGTAGTTACCGGCACATTTTACACATTTCTGTTCTTTTTGGCTACACGACTGTGTGTGACAGCATTTGCACTGAGGTATACGAGTAGATTTTGTATTCATACGAATAGGCTGGATTTCAACTACTATATTCAAAATTGTAAATATCGTCTATATTTTCACTCCTAGCGAAGGTGAGCATAAAGAGCATGCTTAACTAAGATTTCCCGGTCATGTTCCGTTTTCTGATTTATTTTTTTCAAGATATTAACTGCATCAATAATTTTCAAGCCTTTTGCTTTAAGGTTATTTAAAATGTCGTCTTTGGTGCACGAGGGGTGAAGACCCCTTGCTATAACACGTAGTGGTCTTTCTGACTTATTTTCATAAGTATACCACTGGATCTTTTCCGCGTTTAGTTTTTCGGATATTGCTCGATAGCCGTTAGAGCCAACTACGTTATTAAGCATTATTTCGGAATGACGTTACTTTAAAATCTGATGTCATACGAGTAGTTCCTTTGAGAAGGCAATGCAATTTATTATAGTCCGTAATGGCGAAGACATTTATTGCAGGTGGAGGACGTAATTTATTTTGAGGTTGTTTCTGTTTCAACTCATTTTCTTTATCTTGTTTTCGTGGCTCAATTTCGGGTGAAGAGCCGGCACTCCGTTTTTTGCTGGGTCTTTTCTTTGACACCCAATTTGTTTCACGTGCTACCTCTTCTTCGTCCGTATGATATTTAGGACTAGCTGCACGGGGTGGGTTAACTTCGCATTCCTTTTGCGAAAGTGAGTTTTTTTGAGCCTTGTTTACTTCTCTTAGTGAATCTACCTCTCCCTTAAGCTCTTGGTAGAGTAGATTCATTCTATTTAGCTTAATAAGGAGTTTATTTTTTTACATTTCACTGAATCCCGTTTCTCTTGCGCTTGCGCTTCCGGCGGACCTCTTTTTCCGGAGACATTCGGTCTTGTTCTAGTTACCCTTGAATTTTTTACAAAAGTTTTTATTAAATGCAACAATTGGCTATCCCCAGAATCCATAGAGCCTATTTCCGAAGAGGGTGGATTCTCCAGTAAACCTGGACTGCCACCTGGGGTATTGTATCTATTTGCTTCACTCATTGCATATTTTGTATACATCTTATCCCCGGTATACGAAGAGTGGATTTTAGTCGCCTCTTACGACAGGTTCGGCTCGGCTATATTCTAGTAGGGGCTAGAAGGGATAGCATACATATAGATGACGTAGAAATCCTGAAAATGGCAAACACCTACAAACCATCGGCTATATTATGGAATTGACACTAAAAGATTTCTCCTCACAGGTGGGGGAGAGTACCCTTGTATGAGTACATAAAAGGCCTAGCAGGCAAGATCGCATTCCGACTTACGGAATCCGGATGCCATTTTGTTCTCGCTTTCCTCTTTTCTTTCAACAACTCTTTAATTTCCGGAGGATATTTTAGAGAATTATTTTCTTTGTCAGTGTTGGAGTATTATTCCAGGCGGCACACTGCAAGTTTTCAATGAAGCGATCGACTTTAATTTCTGGTTCGTATGGTGTCTTAAGTGATACACTCAGATCTTTGTGTATGTCTAAAGACTTGGCATCGCTTGTATTGCGGAACTAGGTTAGGTCTTTTCCGAAGCGGCTCAATTTTCACAACCATGCCCATTATTGATTTTATTGAATATATCTTTTCGGTATTTTCTTGGTTGTGAAAAGTGATTGTGAACAGAGGCAAGGGCCTCTCTTTTGTCATTGATTCCTCATTGGGATCTTTAATCGTTTCTTTTTTTTATAAGGTTCATGACTTCCACAGCATGAAATCTTCTGTGAATTAAGAAACGCCCTGTATAATACTATTTTGGATTTAGTTATGCTAGATTTATCAGAATAACATCATTTAAACAAGTTTTTCCAACTTTTATTTGTTCTTGACCATTGTACGCGATGGAATTGAATTAAAGCTTAAGCCTTATTTTAATACCAACTTCAGACTAATCATATTAAGTTATTATCGAAATATGCATAATCTAATATACATAGCATTTATTAATTTGTAATGTTTCAAATTATTCAAGCCCTTTCCGTCTGCCGTAAATTGTGAAACGAACCATTATTATGCGTTGCTCTAGACCAAATCCCTTCAAAAGAGTTAATCACATCGTATCGGTTGCTTGTAATCTTATTCTATTATAAATTTAAATCGATTATTATTAGAGTCGTTTCGAATACCTTCTCGCCACAGGGACAAAAAGTTGCTAATATTATTTTTTGATTAACTTATTCAAAAGAATGACTCTTTTTTACAAAGAAAAAAAAAGCGAAAGTGCGTTTTCCGCTTTTAACTAACGAATACATAAATAAAGCCATTCAATAACTTTTGGACGGCTCTTCAAAGAATAGTGAATTGCAGTTTTTTCACAGTTAAACGGAATTTGTTCATTCAATGTGCCCAACCATTGTGTGAATCATGTGGCAAAAATTTTACAAACCAATGGAAATTCATTCGATATGCTAAATGAATCTTAAACGCATTCGATTCATATCGCCCTCTTTTTGGCACCATAAAAGATACAAAATAAAAATCAAGCAGACAATGAAATCTCTGATCACGTTCCGAATTGGTATACACTTTGTTAAAAGGACGAATGGGTATTTTTCTTTTTTTAGGTAATAGATACGACGAGCGATATGGCCACATTGAGTAATAAAAAGTCGGCTCACACCAATTAAAACTGTAAACAACGAATGAAATGCGATTTTGTTCAGCTTTTTCTTATACTCGTACAGTTACAAATTATTCTCGCGTATCTGGTTATGGTCAGTCTATAAGCAAAAAAAAAAAAAAAATAAATGTGGAGTAAAATAAAATAGAAAGTGACTTGGTGTACGCAGTCATGTGATCGCAGACGTCGTAGGGGGCGATTTGCCGCCTCTGAGGTATGCGAGTAAGTACCTACTTGCGATTGGGTAACCACGACATCTAAGTGAAGTGGTCTGTGGCCTTTGAATTGATTTCAGCCATCTGAATTGCTATCTATGATAGTTATATAGCGACAAATGTGTTTGGATTTTTATGACCTATATTTTCTTTATAGAAATAGATTCAGCAATAAAGACCATCGGTGAATAATATGTTGCTGGTATCTATGTATGTACGTTTTGCTTTGGCTCAAGTTAACATTTCCAAGAACATGACTTAGAATTAATGAAATTAATTAATGACAGGTGATGTGTATTTTTATTTTTTAAAAATATGTATTTTATTATTTATGAAGGCAGAGTTTTTAAGCCTCGAATTACAACTATAAAAGTTCATAACTTACCTACTTCATATGTGTTTTCAAAGTGCAAATTTGTTTACTTCATAATAAATGAATGAAACTATCATGAGTAGATTAGCGAAAATCGATTAAACACTAATCTTCTGTGCACACCCTATAATTCCATGGTCAACTACCCAACGACGTCAATATGTGAATACGGGTATTGTTTCTTTTTTCAAAATAAAGTTAAGGCCAGAAGGTATATTAAATGGGAGACCCTTTAAATGACCAAGCTCTTACTACCCAAACTAAAAAATCCCCAACTTTTGAAAAATCTCGAAACGGAAGATCTCAACACAAAAATGTTTCCACACGCAAAATTTCCAAAAACGCAATCCACATAATTATTATGCCACACGAAATTTGTACTTTCTACTCAAGTTTTAATTAAATACACACATGCCCCTGCTTTTTGTTGACAATAGTGCAGACGATTTACCACTTATTATTAGTTCATACAATTTATTGGTTTGATAAGATATGGTATGGATCGCTTTATACTCGTATGTATATAAAGGAACATTGCACGGAGTTGATTATTTAATTTTGGAAATACAGTTTCATGGTGTTTCAGGGAATATATGTAGGTATATAACATCATTTAAAAAAATGTCCACAGCATAAATTTGCAGATAACCTAGAAAGACATAACATATCGAACAGATTATGAAATGCGATAATCTAGATAGATTTTCAAAATACAGGGTGTTACGAAGAACACTTTAAGAATCCACTTTAATTCTATTTGTCAACGTGTACTTGTGCCTTTCCATATTTTCAGGACCTCTCGGACATTACCAGTTTTTGTGGAATTTCGTCGAAACCTAATGAAGCAAAAATAACTGAACTATACGAGTATGACACATCAGTTGAGTCTCAACTGATGGGCAGCGAACATTTAACCAGATCGATACATTGCGATCAGCTGCTGTTTCAGAAATTATCTTCTAGACGTCCGAAACAGACGTGGAGCAGGCATCGAACAAGAAAGCGATCACCGTGCCTTCGTGCTGCATCCGTCAACAGAAAGGGCTCAAACTTGATCAACATTATCAGGTTTAATACCGAGAGGTTCAGGGATCCCCAAGTGTGCCAACAATTCAGGGACCATCTTGGCTTAGAAGCAGAAACAATCAACCACACAGTGCAGCAGAACGTGCCACTGAAAGGCAAATAAGTCACCGCACTTGGCTATCGGCAGACACCTGGAGTCAGATCAATGAGGGTATAGCAACCAAGACTCAGATTGCAGCGGCGTCTGCAGTAGAGAGAACTGAGCTAGAAGCCTAATATCGCGTGAAAAAGAAGGAAATGCAGGGTAGTGTGAAACGTGACAAACATCATACTATCGACTAATTTGCCTCAAGGGCTGAATGAGCAGCAAGCATGTGTGACAGTAGGACTGTTTATAACATCACCAAGGAGCTCATTGGTGGTCGGAACTACAAACAATATCCAGCGAAGTGTACAGATGGTAACCTTCTGATTTGGGATGAGCATCAGTTTACTAGATGGATAGAACGCTTCGCTACAGTGCTTAACTGATTAGTTGATGGTGGTATGATCTCGAACTATAATAAGTCTCCCGAAGCAACAAATTCCCGAATTCTCACCGAACCTCGCAGTAAAACCGAAATAACAACAGCAAACAAATCCCTCAAGAAAAACAATGCGGTGAGTATTGATGGCATCCCTGACGAACTATTTCAAGCTGCGCCAAATAAATCGGCAGAACTACTACACCCTCTCATATGGAGAGCGTGTGAAAATGAGCAATTTCCTCAGGAGTGGAAAAGAGAGATGAAGGAAAATCTGATGGATTGTGGAAACCAAAATAATAGTTAGAATTATATTACAAGCAGGCTTCGCACTGGATCCTCTTGCATCGAATACATAAACACCTTACGAATCATAATAGAGCAATGCGTCGAGTACAAGTTTCCACTATATCTACTGTTTATCGACTTCGAGAAGGCTTTCGACAGTTTGAATCGAGATGCTATCTGGTTGGCCTTGCGCAGGAGAGGTATCCCAGAAAAACTCGTAGCTGTTACAAGGCTACATATGAGAGTAGTAAGTGTCACTTATTACACAATGGTAAGGTGTCAGAGGATTTTGATGTCCAAAATGGAGTACGTCAGCGGTGCGTATTGTCACCGCTTTTGTTTTTGGTGGTCATCAGTGTTGTACTCCGTGCAGAATTGAAGGAAGGTCACCATGGAATTCGATGGACTATGATATCTTACCTCAAACACCTTGACTACGCTGGCGATGTCAGCCTACTTTCACATTGTATATTGGACCTTCATCTGATGGCCCAAAATCTAGACGCTTAGGCAAACAAAGTGGGGCTTAAAATAAACACAGCCACATCAAAAGTCCAGAGCACTTCTAATACCAACGCTCAACATTGCCGAACAGGAAGTCCAGAAAGTAGACAACTTTCTATTTCTAGGAAGTGTTGTCTCAACGCAAAATCTGAATTCTTATTTCAAACTCAAGGTTTTGCAATTTTCTCAAAAAGGACTCTAACGGTTTTGAAAAAAAAAAATGTATATCTAGACTAAAACGGACGTTTGTAATAAGACTGCATACTCAATTTCGTGCTAAAAATCGAATAACAGTATTTCTAACAGATACGGTTGAGACGATTTCATTCAAAGTAGATATCTAAGTTATTTTTTAACGCATTTTACTAATGTTTTGTTGCTTCTTACTGCTTTTTTCTAAATTTTGCTTATTGAGCAAGCACACAATCACGCCTTAGGCGAGGTCTTCCTTTACCTTATCGTCCATCTGAGCTGGTTTGGAAAACGTTCCACTTCGGAGCCTTGATGTTCATTAGCTCTACATGTCCTAGTCATCTTTGGTCAATGTCGATATTCCAATACAACCGGTATAGTTCATTCTTGCACCTTAGGATACCCAGTCAATATAAAAACACCTAGTTTTCATCCACAATACACAATGAGGGTCTTATATGAAGTCAATTTAGTTGTCCATGAGAGGACTTGTACACAATTGCATTGTTAATCCAACAAAATTATTTCTCGCTTGACCTCGGGTTTCACTATTCGAATTTATAGCGGATCCTAGGTAGGCAAAGTCCTTAAATACCCGAAATTGTAGCTGTCTGTCTAAGTCGTCAATGTTAAATACCCTTTTTGGTAACTGTCGTTTTCTTTTTGTCGTCATTAAGCGTTAAATTCATTTTCGCCACTTCTAGTCAAATGCCCGCTGCGTTCTTCCAATTATGTCAATGACTATATATGACTTGGAAATTTTGTAACAATCCTTTCAAGTATAATGTTATAAAAATTACATGACAGCGCGTCGTCTTGTTGTAGCCTCTTTCTAGAGCAGCGTGCATTCTCCATCGTAATTCAGCACATACGGACGAGTTTGGCTGTGGTGCCAAATATGGAAATGGTTTTAGTATAGAGTATACTTTCAACCGACGATATTTTACAAATGAGTTGTACATATATGTAAATAGCTCGTAAGATTAGATTTCCTTCTTCATCCCTACAGGCTTCTATTCGGGCTTTGTAGCCTCGGATTGTCTGCTATAGCATCTCTCGGTTGACTTATCGTGCGCTCTTCGTATTCCTCCTTCTTTTTTCGAAGAAGTTGATGTTTTTTCCTTTGCTACTGCTTGTATAGATAGATGTCGTAAGCTCCTCTCATCACTCTATGCAACGTCGCTTTATAAGCTTCTTGTGTTGCGTCTCTCTTCATCAAACCAGGTTTATCTTGTGGTAGTTGCGAGAAACCCAGTACATCAGATTCGGCGGTCTTGATGGCTTGCTGACAATTATACCACTTTTCATCTACGCTTAACTTTGCCGGCATTGCACTTCTTGATAGGTTTAGGGACACTTAATCGGCGAAGGCCCTGCCAATTTCTTGCGATTATAGACCCTGGATGTTAAATTTTCTCACATTCCTTTTAAGACTTCGTGATGTTTAGAGTATCCACATACGTACCTTGGCAGCAACAAAGTAATGATTCGAGTCAATGTTAGCTGCTCGGAAGAGGCAAACATTCAAAATACTGGTTAGTTAGTTGATCCAAGCAGCGCCAGGCCCCCTTATGATTATTTACATAAGTGTGGGAGTCGTGTGCTAGTTACAATGATATTTCGCCTCGCCACAAAATCTATTAGCCTGAGTTCGTTTACGTACGTGTTGTCATGCAAACTTACCGAAGGTGTTTGAGTTTCCAATTTTTGAGTTAAATTCGCCAGCAACGATTTTAACATCATATCGTTAGCCCTGTAGAGGAGCTAGGTGCTGGGGTACTATATTTCTGGGCAGATAATAATTTTTTCAATCAATCTTTTTTCGTCCACTAGTGCAGCACTATGGAATGGCTCTGAGATATTTGATTTTCTCGTAGTTTCAGCAGGTGTGCCACAGAGTTGCATACTTACCACCAACCTTTTTTGGAATTCAATTTGACGACATCCAAGATAGCTTGAAAGAGTAGATTCTGTCTGATAATCCCTCCCCTTTCCAACTTTAGCTATAAATCGACAGATTTCTAACGTAATGTACTGTAAGACTAGAGAACTACAATTAAATTCCCAGAAAACCAAATTCTTGATTTCTGAACCTCTGCAGCCGGCAGTTTGAAGAAAACTAATATGTTAGAAATGTCACTGGTATAAAGCTTGAGTGCAAGTCATGGCTTTAAAATATCAGGTTTTTAATGCGACTGCCATGAAGCTATTCAAACAATTTTTTTCAAACAAATATTTCAATTATTTAATTCGAATTTGACGTATACAATCCATTTTGAATCAGGAATAGCTCCAGTTTTTAGCCAAAATTTAAAAGTTAGCTCAGACATAATAAAAGCACCGAAAATTGTGGAAAGAGTCTTTACAAAGGCAATTTTGGTAAAGTTGCTGCGCGTGTGCACAAATCAATCACCCTTTAAAAAATGGAACCAGCTTACTTTTTTTTAGACATTTCGCTAGAACTCGAGTTTAATGTTAACTTATAGCAATTCACAAGACTATGTCCAACACCTTAATCGAGCAATTGATTCGAATCTGATGGACAAAGTAATCAGCACCATTTTTCAGACCTAGACTTTATTCCACATCCGAACGGGGTAATTGAGAATTTTCTCATGACAACTATACTCTCGAAGGTTTGTAAGACATTCTCTAGAGGTGGAAATGTCGAGACGAAAATTCTAATAAAAATAAGTCCGCAGTCTTATAAAAATCCACAAAACTTTCTTCTTTATGAAAAAGTCTATTTCAAATCATGTCTGCTTTATTCGACCTTTGGAAAATAAGAAAAATAAAATTAAATGATTGTTAACAAATAATTGCAATGTACTCGTATAATTAAATGTAAAATTTAAAACAATCAGTGGCGCAAGCAATAATAACATTCTGACTGAAATAACCTCGGCGTTAACACAAACGTATTAATTCACTAGAATGTGAGCAATTAAGATCTAAATATTCGGAGAGATATAAAAGCTTCACCACACCTCGAATACACTGGAACTTTTTAGCATGTTACAGGTACATATACTATAGTATCACCATACAATGGTCCCGCAGTGCATAAAATATCTAATTAAAATACAAACTTGAGCTGAAAAATATCTGCCAATGGATCTTAATTGAAATTTTATTTGACATTTATTCTACAGTTGCGGAATTATTCAGTTATCGGCTTACACGATTTAGAATTATGATCGCTGTAATTGATTGGAATGACGTGTATACTCCTACTTTTAATTTATTAACTAATTTTAATCTCTTCATTAAGAAATTGAGTAAACAATTTATGCTTCTTTTCACAATATTTGACATTGATTGCATCCGTATCTTAACACTGTGACAGAGGAAATCAATGAGTAGATGTTAGATGTTTGATGATCCGTCTATTGGAACTTGTAAACAAGTTTTTTGTGATTATGAATTTATACACACGCATTTCCACTGTAAGAAACTTGTACAAAGGAAAAAATAGTATTCGCGGGGTTGACCTTGCAAAGAAAAATAAAAAAAATAAAATGCTTTAGATTGCTGAATACGTATGTTGAACCTTCATAATATATCTCATTTTACTATAGATTTCTCATTTGGCAAATACAATGCTTGAAGTCGAGAGATTCAGTGTCTGACCCTCACCGGATTCTCTGCTTAAGTTTTAAGCTAAGATTACCAAATTTCATATATGTATGTACCTATACACCTACGTTCCGTACCTACAAATAATATATCCCTCCGAATGATTGGAGAAAGCCGAGATGGAACAAATGTTAACATTAAAGTATTCCATTCACAATCATGACCATTTGGTTTGAGGCACAAATACTTGGGGGCAGCAGTTACCGAATGTCCCTAAATTAACCTGCTTGCTTTTGTTTTTTTTTTTAAATGACGAAGGTGTTCGGATGTCCACAATCCTCCGCTTCTAGCTATAGGCTAGAAGTTTGTTTTGTCTTAAACCATATACTGTATTATTTTTTTTCCTTCCGAAAAAAAACTGAATTTCTAGAAAACGTATTCTCGATGTTCGAATTTGAAAAGAGGTTTCGAATAAGCAAATAATAACGAATCTAACGACATACAAATTATTGCAATCCGCGGAGTTGGATTTTTTGAACTCTTTCGAAAAAACTTAATTTCCAGAAAACTAATTTTAGAAGTTCGGTCTCGAAAACAGGTCTCCAATCAGCAAACAAATTACAGATAGGGCCCTTACGCGAGTTACGGCAGTATACATATACTAGTATGTATGCATCTACGACCGTCTCTAAGATAGAAGCCAAAACAGATGCACGGAATTAAGCCATATAAATTCATTTGTAACGGTACTTAACTTATTAACAAGGTTGTGGGGTCTAAATTACTTGTTAAACAATTATTACACATTTTGGTTTCTGTAAATGTTGCTTACTTTGCTTTAACAACCAGTGATCTTGTGGATAAGTGAATTCGACGCAACATTAGTTTTATTTTTAATCTATATTAATTTTCCACTACGAATTTTCGGTTTGAGGATGGAGGTTTGGGGTGTAGCGTCTGAATTTGTTGGAATCTCCTATCTACTTGTCTTTAACAATTTGTTAGTTATTCAACCATGTGTTGTGGGTAGGTGAATTTGGAGTGATCTTAGTTTTATAGCCAGCAAAAAACCGACCATTGTTTCTTTTCACCCACACAGGTTTTTTACCGGGGAAATACCTCAGTCATGTCCTCATACGAGGGGCGGCTGATAAGTTCGCGGCCTAAAAGGCATTAAGTGAAAGCAGCTAATCCGACTAAGAAATGTTATATGTACAATATTTTTCAGTTTCTAGTAAAAATAATGAAAAGAACGAAATTTTCTTAACAGTGGGCATGTCTGTGTGGCAGATTCTCACACTGTACTGCTTCGGATTCCAGAAAGCTTCACGTTCCTAGCTCAAAATTTAAGGCCCAAAAGTGAATGACTCTGGTCAACATTAGGGTCACATTTCAGAATATTGCTGTGCACTGCACATGCCCTAACTAAATACAGCTCCTTATCTTGGCATAAAAATTGTACTCGGGGGCTGTTATTGGTAAAATTGCCAGCTTCAGCAACACACAGATACAACACACAAAGGCTTCTATATAACATTTTGCCTGGTAAAAAAAAAAAAAATCATAGCTGTTTAACATGAGCTAACTAAATTGCTACATCACTAACGCGGTTCAGGATCCACACATTAAATCTAATAAGAGTGTATTGATTTATTTGTATGCTTAATTAATTAATTTTATTCCTGCAGTGGACTGTGGTCTTATTATTTCCGCTTCGTATCGTGTTAAATAATTTTTCTAATAGATACGAGTAGTAGTGAATTAATTTAACAAATGGCTATAAATAACTTGCATAACCTACCCATGACCAGTAGCTTAAGCGGTTTTACGAACTTACTTCAAACTGCATATCTGGGTTCTGTAGGGTACAATTCGAGAAAAAATCTGAATTTATGTATTCGTTAAAAATATTAAAAATTCTGCCACGTCTGCCACCCCTATGCTCATTACATTCCAGCTTTCAGCTCCTTAGGCAAAGCCAATCTGCTTGCTGCTCAATTTGCAGCGAACTCCACGGTGCCATATAATGCTTTGTACTCGTACAGTTGCAGGAGTACTCAAAGGATTTAACATACACAAATCCGCTGGTCCAGGTGGTATCTCCGCCATAGTTCTGAAGGGGTGTTCTTCCACACTGGTAAAACTTCTGCGTAAGCTTTTCTGTCTATCCTACTCTCCAGGACTCTTTCCAAGGAGATGGAAAGCAATTTGTTCAGCCCTTCCGTAAAAAACGCTTTTGTAAAACGATCTTTGGTAAAGTACCATTAATTTTGGGGTTAGAATGAAAATTCCGATTTCGCTTGGATTTTTTTATGAAAATTGTGACCCTACTGATCCCAGATTTGAGGTCTGAAAAGCATCCATTCAACCGATTAGGCTGCAGTCGTGCGTACACACAGACAAACAAACGAAATTGAGAGACCCACTTTATTGATTTCTTCTATCATAGTAATGTCAAATTTAGAACAGTAATTGATCTGGAGAACACTTCAGCTGCTGCCTGGTTTTAAGGTAAATTACTTTAGTGGGAACACTATTCCACCCTGTAGTTTTCGGCCCCCAATAACTTTTCATATTGAAAAGAATTGAAACCCTTCTCCTTACACTCCGTGGAGATAAGAGGAAGTAGTATGTAGTAGAAGATTATTCCGAAAATTCCCTCATAATTTGCATAAAATGCCCACTTTTTTGTAGGAAAAATCTTATGAACAGTTTTTTTATAAAATGTCTTAGAAATCGAGGAAGTAGTATTTTAAAAACAAAATATCGTCATATTTAAATTAGAAATCTATAATGGTACTTACATTTTAGTGGGGTTTTGGCTAAAAGATTTTACACAATTCCTCAGCTCCTGGGATACATAGACGCTATTGACATCATGGGGGGCACGACAATTGAAGCGAGGTGATCTTAAATTTAAAGAGAATAAAACCAAACACATATTGTCAACAAATAAAACCGAGCTGTCAACTCTATAGGCAAGACATAACGTCACTGCTCATAACTCCAACTTCGAAGTTGTTATGGAGTTCATCTTCGAAAACAAATAGGTTCAAAGCGTTTCAGATACAGACTTAACGCTTAATATGGCAGCGGAGACTTTAATATGTACGTAGTTCTCAATAATGTTCCATGACATTAGAATTTTCAAAGTTCAAGTGGACAAGGCCGATCAAAAAAAAAAAAAAAGAATTGATTACTAGCGGCTGGTAGCAATTCCGGGAACTTAGAAAATATGATCAATTATGCAAAATGCCAACTAACAATCTAAATTATGGAAATGGTACGTTCGCGTCCACTCTTTATCTACACTATTAAGTAAGGTTAAAAGACAACATATAGTGGCGCTAACAAAAATGCAAACAAGACATGATCAACTAGATACTGCAAACCAACAAAACATAAATCTCATTTAAACTCCAAGAAACTTGTTTTTATTTTGTTCATATTTTATGTATTAAGCTGGTTAAGCATATTCCATTCAATAGAATGCCTCAAATTGTTCCATTTAATGCAAATTAAATCTAGTTATCGAACTAAAGCCTGTTTTCCTTCTTTGTATCTCTCTTTCCCATCTATTAACGAAACGATCACCTTTCAAATATAATTCTTACTTCGATTCCAATCAATTACTAAAGTTATGTGTTAAAACAGGTAAAGGTGGGAAGGTCATCGATGGTAAGGTGTACCTTCTCATAGATAATAGAAATGAGGTGTGAGCAAAAAAAAAAAAAACAGCAAAATTCATTAAATACGTCAACAAATTTTGCAAATAAGGAAATTAAAAAATTTCTGAAATATTTTTTTTCCAAATATTAATGTGGACCATCTACTAGTTCATATCAGAACAAACTTAGTTGAGTGTGTAATGAAACCGATTTTAAGTGATTTTTATATAGAATCATCTGCACACTAAAGAAAACAAATAAACTAAATTTCATTTAAATCAGTTTAGTCGCTCTGAGTTAGGCATTATACCCATGTCCAGCTAAACTAAAATACACCACAGACGGTTTATCATTTGTGAGTTTACTCCGCAATGATCCCTAGAAAATGTCGCCTTCACATCGTCCCGAAATCTGTAAGTAGGTATTGCACATAGTAGACTTGGCACCTAAGGGTGATTTTACTTTCATATTCTAAGAAAATATATACGTAAGTACGAGTATGGTGTAGTGTCAGAAAATCGTGTCTGCTGTTAATTAGGTTCGTTTGTCAGTCCATGTGTTTGTCTGTGGTATGGTCTGATACCGAAATCTATCGAAAATTTGCAAGAAACCAATATTTGCCCTTTATAATCGCAAGTAATACGTCGTTACCAGCGTTGCCACCCTACTTCTACTATATAGCAGTAGATCTACTGCGCTTTTCTCGAAAAACAAATCTACTGCGCAGTAAAACAAATATATACGTACTTCGCTTTTGATATATTCAATGTGAAACTTGTTTTAAGCGAATTTTTTTTTTTTTTTTGGGTGCATTAATTAATTATTAAAATTTTGGCGTTAACAGCCCAATGCAAGATTGGCCTAGCTTCTCGTAGCCACTCGTGCTGTGCTCCTCACGAATGCTTGGGACATACAGCTTTATGCCGTTTCTGAAGGGCAATTTTTTTCGTTTGAGAGAAGTTTTTCATGACAATTTTACTCATCGAATATTTGTCAGACGTTCGAAAGAGGTGAGACAGTGAGAAAACTTTTTTTTTTAAATTTTGTTTTTTTATGTGTTTTCTTAGATTCAAACCTTAAACCTCTCGCGCAGTAATCGCGTACTTAACCACTGAGCCACATGTGATATTTTTGTGGTAGCTTTCTAGGACTTAGAGTAGACCGGCTATAATAGCTAGTAGCATTTCTGGTTTCAGACGCTTCTAACCAAGTTACAAAGTTTTTAATTGACGTCAGTTGTTTGGGAAATAGTTATAAACATCTAAAGTCGGAGAAGGAACTGTTATAATTGTTCCTAAACCCGGAATAGTTGTAACAATGACTTGGGACAATTGTAGTGTGAGTAGTAATACAGTTTCATATATAAGAAAGCCTTTGTCTTTCTTGTGCGTGGCAGTTTATGAAGGAGGAATTAAATACCTATTAAAAATATACACATTGACGGGCGGTGACAATTGTAACACGCTACAACTAATAATAAAAATTAGTGTTATAGACTAATGTCTAAGCACCTGAATGGATTTACATTAAACTTCATATCTGCAATTTGTAGCAATTCGAGGCGAAATAAGAATTTGCATTCTAAGCCCAAAATTAACGGTACCAGTAGCCCGGGCTACTTGCATGTACGATTTGAAAACCTGAATACTCGATGCCAGGATACTTCAACCACTCTCCCCGCGGGACTACCGTTAGGTATTATTTCGCGGGGCTGGTTAACAATTAATGCTCTTTTTTCTCGGTTTGCTGCTTCAAAAATGGATTCAGCGTTTGCCGTTCTTTGCTCCATGAAAGATATCGTCTGGGCTTCATTTTCACTGTTGCTTTTTCTGACTCTTTCCAACGGCCGAAGTTCCTTCATGATTATTGCTGTAACCTGTTTCACCGCATCCCATATTGTGCTCGATGCTATTACGAGGTTTACAATATTCTCTGGAGTTGGTGTTTCTCCAATTCTTTCCTCTAGTTCTCTGTGCTCTATATCAAAACGTGGGCACTGAAAAAATACGTGCTGCGCATCTTCTCTGGCCTCCTCGCAACAAGTGGGAGAATCATTGAGCCCGAACCGGTTCAGATACGCTCTAAAGCAGCTACATCCGGTTAGGAGCTGGCTGAGGTAGAAATCTACTTCTCCATCTATTTTAGGATATTCGGTATAAGTGTATAGATCTATCTTCCCTTCGAAGACTGGTTCCATCTCTCCTGCCATGCTCCCATATTCCTCTGTATTTCTTCCAGCTTGATATCTTTGACTGAAGCTTGGGGGTCCTGAATTTGGGCATCGTACGTCCTTTGTAGTTCGCTAGCCAGGATATCTGTTGGTGGCATTTACGCGATGGCACATATAGCATCATTTGACACCGTCCGAAATGCACAGCGCACCCTCAGTGAACACATTCGGTTGACGAAATTAATTCTTCTAGCGTAAGACTTAATTGTCACTGCCTTGGCCTATATTGGTGCTGCATACATTATGATGGACTGCACCACCCTTGACAGTACTAGTCTCCTATCCTGCACAACTATTCATATAATTTTTCAACACTAGCGAGCTTTTGACAAAAATCCGGGAATAAAACTTTCTTGAAAAGCTTCTCAGCCATTCCTGAAGAAAAATATTACACTCACAGCATGAAAGGTGCGAGAACCTCGGTCAAAGGCTGTATGGGCTGTTAGCACTAACATTTTTTTTTTTAATTTATGATATAAGAAAATAAAACTTCTTGTCACAGTATTTAGCGAAGGAATATTTAAGGCGACCTATAGTAACCCAATTAGGAAATAATTTCTATAAAGCTGAAAATGGTTTTAATCGCTAAATTTGTGTTATACTCGTTCATAAGCAACTTGGCAAAAAGATGCCAATATTTGATTTTCCGTCAATATCTCTACAACTAACGTCTTAAACCAAATTTTTGTTAAACGGATCGTTTTAGAATTAGAGTCGCACTTCAAGGAGCCAAACTTTAGAAGATAATTGGCATTGTAAAGAAAAAAAAATGGGTAGGAAGAGCTAACCTCCCTCCATTCTGTGTTATCGTACAAAGTGTGTTTTTAAGTAAACTCTTCAATGGCCCGACTACAATTGGTGAATGTACGAGTACCTATAGTATGGGTCTGAAGCCAATTATTTTCCTTCCCAAAAGAAAATTTTTGCCGGCTCACTCTGATGGGTACTATTTATCCTCCAAAGTACTGCAACCGCTCGAATTTTTTATTTTTTTTTTACATTACACACCAAACAACTTAATAATAAACTTAATAAATTCGTCCATCCGTTTTCTCTGCTATCCGAGATGAATACGAACAGACAGGAGGACATAATTACGAGACGCACTTCTTCGAGTTCATCTATTATGGTAATACCCAGAGTTGATCAGAATCTCTTGATCGAAAATTTTCACGAAACCAATACCTTTCTTTGGATGAGAAAGTTAAAAATACAAGTAAATCCATCAAGATTGAGGGGAAATTGCAATGTGCGGTAATAGGTAGTGTCCCACCAACAACCTTCCAATTCCAGCTAACCATTCACTTCCAGTGAACACCGCACATTCACACTTGCTGCGCTGCTGCCAACAAAGTCTACAACAAAAACAAGAAAATCCACAACCCGCTTCACTTCACTTTCGAAAAAGCAGCCGCAACAGCAGCATAAAATACCGACTCAGTGTCTCATGTCAAATATTGTACAATACTCCTCACAGTGCTGATGAGCTTTTCAGATTCATCTCACTAAATGCACTACTGTTGCATCCAAACCGAAGGTAATCCATCAGATTACAATAGATATTTACAAGATCACTTTTGAACTCGGATCGCAATACGATTTATTCGATAGCAACAGAACAAAAGCTCAATATGCAACTTGTGAGCGATGGAAAAGACCACCTAGAGGTACTAACCACCGAAAAGTATCTACCACCATAACCGTCAACATAAAAGCTCAACAGTGACGCACGCGCTTGCACGCGCGGATGGAGGTGGGGAAGTATTTTACTTGTCTTTCATGTCTCACTTCCAGCGCCAACAATATTTTGGTTGACAACGCTTTTGCGATACAACGGTGTGTTGAAGACGGTGTCGGTGGGTTGGCTGCTGACAATCTTCGATGGTAACTTTGAGGATTTTCTTCACTGACTTGGTATCCAAGAAGTCAGTTAATTGTTGGACACTCGCTGGTATGGTTGGAAAGTGAATGCTAAGTTACACTCCGACACTACTTCAGCTCTAAAACGAGAAACGTTTCGATTTATCGTCGAGAACGCGCGCGCGCAATCGTACTCTTGCAATTCAAATTTTGGCTGCAATAACAGTTTGAAAAAGATTAGTGACCAAAATGATTGGCATGAAATTTGTGTCGGGCTAATTAGAGAAGGAAAGTGTAACCAAAATAAAAAAAATAAAAACCGCTTGACCAAAAGAAAATCACAACCAAACGAAGGGAAAGTAAAAATATCTCAGAGTGCTTGTGTAGAATTTCAATTCAATACAAATGCGAATTATTCCATCAACCCATGATTTTTAACGCATTTCCGTTGCTTGTGATCAGAATTAGAAAATTAATTTGATTGTTCCCTCGTAAAATTGTGGAGAAGATACTTTTGTATCTCAAAAGAAATCTTCTATACGGACTTTATCGACATCGCGCATTTGGAAATCGAATTCGCGTATTGAATTGTTGAAATTGTGCGTTCCTACTTTGTTACATAGCTAATTTTCAACGTTTGCCATAATTGGATTAATTAAGAGCCAAACCACAATGATCATAAGGTAAGTTGTGTAGAGCATTACCGCCATTTAATTGGGCCTAATCTCTATATTTGTCCATTACAAGACTTACCGTGCATTTATTGCTGCGTGGTTCATATGGAATTTTTCAATTCAAAATAATTTTACGTACAGTAGATACCGTTAGTAAATTAACATACAGGTGTCACATAGATTCTGGGTTGATTATGGCAGATACGTTGTGTAACCGCAACCCGCGGGGGTATCTTTTCAATGTAAACAGAAGACAGAGGATAAAAGAGAATCGTATATGTTGACTTAGATCTTTGAGTAGCAACAGATGATAATATGTGCTCGATGCGAATGGGGTCAATGGAGCCATATACACCTCATCGTCTACGATTTTACTTTATTGACGACTTTGTCAAGAGTCTTTTGTGTGTATAATAAAGAAATCATCGAAATCGATAGAAGAGATATCGATTTCTGATGAATGTTTGCTCTTGTGATACCGGTGTTGCTGAAAATTTGTATTTCTCTCAGTAGGTAGTCAATGAGTAGGTAAATGATTCGCAACGCATTCAAAGTCGATTAGTAGGTCAAGATGTTTGTGAGGTCTGCATTTAAATTTTCCTCAGCAATACGAGATGCTAATGGAATGAGTAGACACATTTGGAATGGAATTACTATTATTATACTCTATTTATGGGGTGCTAAGTAATTAATATGCAAGTAGCGTTGTTTAATTAACATTTAGCGGGCAAAGCGAATACCACAAATTTAGTGTTTAAATATTTTCTTGCAGATCATTGATTAGCACACTCAGAAATAAATTTATTAGTACAGTACTGTTAGGTTTGGGTGTTTTGTTTTGTTTACAAATAAACTTTCATGGCCGATATATTTTGCGTAGTAGTCTAGTTAGTAGGTCACTCACCCTGAAAATTTTATATAAAATTCATTAAAACGAACTTGGAAAAAATAAAGTAATGTGCTCCTCAAGGACTTTAAGCATTTGAATTTAATGGATTCTATCTACAGTTTAGTTTTTTGCGAAGAGGATGGGAGACACGAGACATGTGGTCATTATTGGGCTGCCTTGAGAATTCTATCTGGAAAGCCATAATGTAGTGCTTAATCTGTCACTGACAGTGGTTTCGCAAAAATAAATTTGCGCACTTTTGGTATCGGTGGCATGGGAATGGACTAGCTATTCTTCTTAAAAACAGATGCACATTACGCATTGCTGAAATAAATTTGTGATATACTCAATGCATCTTTAGAAGTTGCATTTCGTAAGTTTTAATATTGTGTCGCGATCAAAAATTAATTAGTGTTTGTTGGATACTGTTGAATACTCTGCTGACTACATGTTCATGTGCATTGTACATGGCGACACTCTCGAACTTGGGTGACTCTGCATGAATGCATTATTAGGTAACGTTGAAGAGAATATACCTACGTTGTTCATAAAAAAGCGTCAGAGGCGAGTCCATTAGTTAAATAGTAAATCGGCAGAGCAACTCAACTACCTTTATACACAATAACCTAGAAAAGTATGTATGTAGGTTAGAGGGGTCCCACCATCGTTTACATACGAGTAAATAAAAGAATCTATCTCGGGTAGAATAACAAAAATCTATAAAACACTACTCTCCTGAGTACATACTACAATACAATTTCATGGTGAATTTGACTGCATTTTTAGTGTTTCATACCAGAATGACATAAAGCGGAACACTAATGGATTCAACACGGTGTCTGTCTGTCTGTCTATCCGAGTATGTAATAAATTTTTTTTGGGTGCGCTTTTGGCTACATAATGTACTCAAAACAACATTTTTTTTCACCCCAACATGCGGCATACCATATTAAAGCTGAACTTCCAAGGAATTTGAATATGTAAAAGATATTCTTTTTGTTGATAAAAATAATTTAACAAAAAACTTCAGTAACCAAAGCAAAGGCAAAGTCTAACTCTTTGTTAGGATTTTTAAAAAGGAACTACTCAGATTTTCGTGACCCCTACACATTACAATCAGTCTACTCGTACTGTTCCCTAGTAAGATCTACTCTACAATATGCCTGTATAATTTGAGGCATATTGTAAACCTCTTACCAAGAGGTTCATACAAACTGATAGGTTTGCAAACGCTTTCTTCTCGAATGAAACTTCAAGGCGTTAAGTTTTCGAACTAACTCGTCGGGGCTGTTGGGTGATCTTAATTTTCATGCACCTACTTGTATTAAGCACCTTCGAGTAAGAAATTTATTCATGACTAATGCACATAAAACTATTTATGGGCGGAATAATCCTTGATTTTTTTAATGATGTGTGTTGCTCCCTTGAGCTGTCTTATAGTAAGAAAACTATAAACCCTTAAAAATGTTTTTTTTTTTTTTTTCCTGTTTCACATGACTAAGGCGTCACTATTACTGTGAATTCTCTGCGCTATGGTCAAATGATAACCAACTTTTTTAGCCTGAGTTTGAAGATGTGAGCGACATATGGTTCCAGCAGAACTGAATTACATGATACACAACACAGGCTAATTTGTCTCTATTGCACGAAAAGTTCCCCGGCCGTTTAATAAATCATATCATTGGGAACATATCATTGGGAACTGAAACTGAAGTAGCCCGTTTTGCCCTGGTCCCCGATAAGTAATCACCTATTTATATATATTTTTCACACCTTGAGGATCAGCCTATCAGGCCGTTTAAAATGATATCCTACTCAACATGTCTGCACAGACTAATACTTCGTTTCGACGAAATCGAAATCTGGGATTTAAAGGAAACATTTCAAAATCTCACTGATCTGCTTCCATCCAGATTTTATCGATTTTATTTATTTTATTTTCACTGTATTTTACTCCCAATAAGTTTCATGTCCAAGCAAAGGAACTTTAGTGGCCAAGCTTGAATTTACTAGTTTTTGTAGTAATCGACGTATTATTCAATTCCGCTACAAATTTTCAAGTTATAAAACCATTTAAAATGTCCTTGAAACACTTTAACATGAGCCTGGAATCCGTTGCTTTTTAGGAATGTGAGCTTGCGGCAGAGGCTTCGAACTCCGAAGAATATCACTTTTCAACAGTGGAATGCAAATTTGTGTCGAATATGAAGTGTACTGCTTTTGTTATTCTTAGTCAAGCGCACAGTGGGTATTCTTTCATCAGATCGGTATCGCTGTACTGTACCACAGCTTCAAATTGATGACAAAATTATCACACCCAAGGAAACCATGCATCTTCTTGGCGTTGCAGTCAACTCTTGTGTAATATGGCAAGGCCACATATCCAACATCTCAAAATCAGCCCCCATGAAGTTGAGTTAATTGTTGAGAGCAAAGAGATGCTTTAGAGTGAAACAGCTCCTTCTTTTCCACAAAGCACAAGTTAGACCGAACCATTATTGGCCCATCAAAGACTGGTAGCAGACCTATCTCTATTTTATAGATACTACTACGACAGATGTTCCGAAAGCCTCAATGGAATGATACCTAGAAATATGACATTTGACCCACCAAGTGATTTGTCTTTCAGAATTATTTTTGTTACAGAACAAGTAAACTTTGGAATTCATTCCCAGGATACTTATTTCCAGAAGCTTTTACTTTTACAGAAACAATAACAGAATCAACAGATGAGAGAACTTTGCAAAAAAAAATACATCAGTACAGGTAAGACTACCAAGAGTACAAAGCTAACAGCAAAAAAAAACTATGCAAGTGCTTTTAAGCTACCTCAGGTTCTGACTTTAAAGCTGAAGATTTTATATACATATATCCAAATCGAACAAATTTTTAGTATCCCAGATAACATATTCAAAAGATACCAGTTCTCCAAAAAGTTCGAGGTGGTAATAGATGACCGCTACACGTGGAACAGCAAAGGTCTCATAACAATATAGGTGCATGGAATTAAACTACTCGTGTGTGGAGTGCCTGCGGAGAAGAGTCAAAGCAAACCGAATCTACATCTTTTCAGGCGGTAGGCACCGCTAAGAAATCTACATGATAGGATTAAGGCTTGTCTGGGACTGTCTAAGCCACCTAGAAAGTTTTGAGCGCCATTTTTAGGTACCACCAAGTGGTGCTCCCAAAAAATTAACGGATGTTGATGACTTCGCTGAACACTGCACAAACACTTAAGATCTGCGACAATATCGATCGATTATATAGTATATTCGACTAATGAGGCTTTCGTTTGCAACTTCGTATTATAATCTTTCCAAATAGTAGGTTCTAGTCCAACTAGTAGGAATAGTCCCAACTTCTCAGCAATTACCTTTTTATAGAAATCTGTCTTCATAATATGCAGTTCGTTTGAATGAGACTCATTGGTAATTTATTTTGCACAGTTCTAAACAAATAGTGATTTGTCCACTCCTGAATGGGTTTTCTTGCATTAATACTCCCACGATATGATCTTATTTGAAAATAAAGCATTTGGTTGCATAACACAACATCCTTCTGCGATTGCATCACATTCAGGTTCTAAGCAGGTTTGTAAGAATTGGGTTCAGTATTTTACATATACTCGTAGTAAGGAATGTAGGTACTTCGTTACGCTTAATGACATTATTTTATCGTATGAGTAAATTTGTCTATGATCTAGATACACCTGTCTTAAAGATAATTTATTTGGTACGAGTATATTCGATCCCGATGCATATCTTCGCCAGTTTTTATTACCCTCTTCTTTATAGCTTTTGTCTGCTTCAGTTCCGTCTATCAAACGATCTTTATCGTAAACTGAAATCTAGACCAGTCCCTTTTTGAAATTACAATCAACTAACCCACTTTCGATGAGGTTTAGTGTGACTAATTTTATTTTACGTTAGTCACAGCCTGCATCCAAAATCAGTTACCCAGTGAGCGGTTAGAGAAAATAAAAGAAAGGGGTCACCTGCCACCGATCAGTAAAATGTTTTAATCTCTGAGGAATCACAAGAAAGGTGGTGGTAAGTTTGCTAAATTTTATTTTTATTTTTGTGCCAGCTAAAGATTTATCTCTTTTCATTCTTTGTTGCGAAAGATGATCACTTTTATTGATTGCTCGTCATAGTTGATTCTGCAAATTCTTTGCCCAAAGTGAAAGTCCATAACCATAAAAGATTATATTATGTGTTAAGACCACCAATTTCAAATATGTAGTTACATACTTAATTTAAAAAGGCAGAGTCTGATATTAATTCAAAATGTCAAGTTAGATGCTTGATGAAAGATCAGAAAAGGCGCAATGTGCTGCCACTGTGATTTAATTACTTTCTTTAGATGGCGCAATAATCCGGGGTGGACTTAGGCCTGTCACTGTGATTTTCATCCATAAAATGCGTTTAGATGTCTAAATACCTTGTTAGCTGTGCTGGTGGCAGGACAAGCAGAGAAAGGGGTTGTATACGAGTAGTCCAGCTATGTAACTCGTTGGAAAATTCTCCTCAGTCTTCTCTGATCTTGATCTTATTAGTCGTAAATGTTAGGATTTTTGATAGCAACTTGGTTACCAGTATTATATATAGCAGATATCAATACCAGTCTAGGACATTCTATTTATTAGGAGCCAGGATGCAAAATGGGGAATCATGGGGGAAGTGAAACTATCATATTTGGGAGTGTTGTTTCCATTCATCGACTTCTGATATGAAATATTTGGAGACCAAGTTAAGATCAATTTCAGTGTGCAAGTAACAAGTGACTTTAAGGAAATAACAGTAGAACGCATTATTTCTTAATTGATGTCAATCCTTAAGCCTTTGAGGTATAGTATGGCTTGCGAAGGAGGGTTTCTTCATGGACCACCGATGGCAGAGCACGCAACTTGTATTATTAAACTTGAAATCTTTTCTAAACCTGCCGCATATCGAAATGTACTGTGAGTGTAAGCTTTAGCCACTGAGGTGTATAATCTCTCTAGCCAAATGATGTAGCTGGAGCTATTTGATAAAATCAGACTAAAGCCTTAAGATTAGATAGTTGCCAGAAGTATGTGGATTCTTGCCCGATACTGAGATCAAGGGAATAGCATGAATATTTGGGACATATGTACCTCTGTGTAATATCTTCCTAGTGGAGCTACCTCCTCTACTGTTTCCGTAGGGCTTGGATGATCAACTCTATTTCAATGTACATGTAAAGTGAAAAGCTGCACAATATCAAGAAATTCCACCATCGTGTATTAAATAATTGCAAAGGATTTTTTAATGGGGTAAAATTTAGTTATATGATATGATCCTCTCTAGTCGGCATGTTGCATTTTAAGTAGTAAATTTTCAGGAGACGAAATTTTCATAAATAAGCGAACGTTTCTACCGAGAGTTTTCAGGATAATAAAGATGCCTGCACTCAACTTTGGAAATTGTAGTTCAATTCGCCTCATCATATCTTTATTTATATTTTTTTCTTGGACGCAGTTCAACAAGTTCTCATGTGAACCTTCTTGTCTTTGTTTTTTTTTAAGAATGCCTATTTTGTAGGTATACATAAAGCTGATGTTTCGGTCCCTACAAATGTATCAGGCCATCGGTATAATAATAAATGTCTGAATATTATTTTGACTGCGAAGCCTTAGAACAATATCTCGAAAACTTTCTTTTAGCTGTATTCTTGGGGGTATGGGGACAGAATAGAAAGTATTACGTTGTGTTTAACCCCGCATGTTATATGATTATGAGATAAGAAGTAACAATTTAATAGAATTGTAAACAGCTCTGATTTCAAAGAATGGACTGGTAGTTTGATAAAATCTAGTCTAACATCGCAGTCTACATACTTTGAGTGACATATAAGACTTTCTGCCCACTTTATAAATAAAAATACTAGATTTTCATTAAATTTTATTAAGCTGCAAAATATGTCCTCTTTTATTCTCTTATGGTCACCCAATATATAATATAATTGCTTAGCTTTTTAGCAAACAATGCGCAGGTATCCAGTTGTGTTGTAAAAACCATTGCCTATCTTGATTTTACGCCGCACACTTATTACGTACCTATTTATGCACAGCGCCGTTAAAGTGTACTCGTATGTGCGAAAATGGACATTGCCCTCACACAAAAATGGAAATAAATGAAAGACAATGGAAAACAAGACTTTATTTTGCTGGTAATAAAAAAAACAGACAATAGAATAGAATTTCATTAGGCACTTACCCAGTGTCAGAGACATGATTGATAGACTTAGATATACTTTTTCTTATCAACTAATCAAAAGCAATCCGGTCGGTTACCCCACAAACAACTGACTTCAAATAACGTTGAGCTCTTGATTTTAACAAGATTGGGTCTACCGCAAGTTTTTGAGCTTGATAACCCGCAATATCCAAATTCCAAATCGATAAAATGGCATCTACAGTCTGCCATATAGTTTTACTTCAGTGAAGTCCAATCGCTTGATAGCATTTTCATGACTATCAGCTTCTTTGATGCGCTTAAGGGTTCACCACTATGTGTATAAGCTTACATATGCAAACGATCTGCAAAACACAAATACACTAGTTTGCCTTTGTTAAACCACTATAGGAATAGTGTTGCGTTCGCTAACATCTGCAGACCGTACTTTGAGTAGGTGAGAAGAAAGTGGGTTGACAACGCCTTCGTCGTTCTTTTAACAGCATATGCTGTGATTTTTCTAAGTCATCGATGAATGGATTGCCAAAAACCTTTTTCTTAGCTAGAACATGATAATCAGGTAATGAAAAAAATTAATTTTCTACTTTGTCCTGAGGTGGTCCGCTTTGATACTCATGGCATAATTCGTTGACGACTGTCCGACTGGGCCTGACGAAAGAAGGGTATCGCTTCTGATGCAAGACGCTTGTGATATCCGCATTCATGCCTTGGCTGCAACGAGGTAGTGATTTGAATCGATGTTGGCCGCTCGGAAGGTTTGGACATCCATAAGTCCCCATATGAATGTTGAGATGAGGAAACCGGATGTTTGCTATAGTGACGTTTCGTCCCGTTGCAAAGTCAATTAGCCTAAGTCCGATTCCGGACGTGGTGTCGTGTAACAACTGATTTTAACGTAATATCTAAGACATTATTCATAGATTTTGTCGAGAAGCTCGTAGAAAAATTCTTTGGTGGTGTCATTCTTATCCTCTGTGGGAGCATAAGGCTTATGTTGGCAAATTTAGCCTTAATGCTTAAGACTTCTAGTCTGCCGCTTAATAAAGGGTGGTTAAATTTTAAGGGCCGATGTTGAATGTGAACCACACCTAAACGTCAAGATTTTTTCTGCATTTCATTTGACATTTCTCAATTTCAGACTAACTCAATTTGAACCATGGAAAGATACACAATCGAGCAACGCGTTAAAGTTATTCAGGCTTATTATGAAAATGGGCGTTCAAATCAAAATTCATATCGTGCATTTCGTGATTCTTTCCGTCAATTTAATCGTCCAAATGTGCGTACAATTGGAAAAATCGTGCAAAAACTTGTGCAAACCGGGTCTGTAGGAGATGTGAAAACACCAGTGCATGCTCGTACAGCTCGTACTGCAGAAAATATTGCTGCTGGTCGCTATAGTGTGGCTGAAGAGCCGTCCACCTCAACTCGTCGTCGTGCCCAACAATTGCGCCTCTCACGCTCGTCGTTGATGAACATTATGCATAAAGACTTGCATTTACGCGCTTACAAGGTGCAATTGACTCAAGAACTAAAGCCTCTTGACCATTTCAAGCGTCGTCAATGGTCACAATGGTGGCAAGAAATGGCAACAGTGGATGATCAATTTTCGAAGAAAATCATCTTCAGTGATGAGGCACATTTTCACCTCAGTGGATTCGTCAATAAGCAGAATTGCCGCATTTGGGCAAATGATAATCCAAAAGTGATTGTCGAAAAACCAATGCACCCACAAAGAGTGACTGTTTGGTGCGGTTTATGGGCTGGCGGCATCATCGGGCCGTATTTTTTCCAAAATGAGGCCGGCCAGGCAGTTACTGTGAATGGTGTTCGCTATCGTGAGATGATAACGAACTTTTTATGGCCCGAATTGGAAGATATGGATGTGGACGATATGTGGTTTCAACAGGATGGTGCCACTTGCCACACAGCTAACGAAACAATGGCTCTTTTGCGCGACAAATTCAATGACCGTGTTATCTCACGTAGTGGCGATGTCAATTGGCCGCCAAGATCATGTGATTTGACACCGTTGGACTTCTTTCTTTGGGGTTATTTGAAAGAAAAGGTGTACGGCACATTAACGGCATAGAACCTCAATTATGCCTCAGCGTCATCGAAAATTTGGACCATCGGATGGAGGTGTGCCGCCGAGGTCGCGGTGGCCATTTGGCCGATATTTTGTTCCATACATAATTGAACCATACCAATATTATCATAATAAAAAGAAAAGACAGTAATTTCCTAAATAATTTGTGTTTTATTCAAAATCAACATCGGCCCTTAAAACTTAACCACCCTTTATAAACCTGCATCCAAATAAGGGCTGCTTCTGTTCTCTGTAGCAATCACCATAGCACTTCCTGGATGGGGGTTATATCTGATTTATAGCAGTCTAGGGCCTTTGCTAGTTGTTCGGTTGCACGCGGTCTATTGAGAGTCCGAATATTCTCCGTGTAGGTCCAAAGGTCGTTTCCTTATTTCGTTTGCTGGGGTCATCAATAGAAGATCCATATGTATCCGAGATGTGGTTGCTTCGTAACTATTAATTTTGTCCATGGTAGGAAAGTTACCCCGAAGCATAACCCCTGACCTGGAGAGCCAGTTTCCTGGCTAGCAGTAGCCCACTGGCTCAGTTTTCAAGATCCTTATAGGTCTGATCTCCAAATATATAGAAGTAGCCCATATACGGGCATCACTCCAGTTCAACCTGACTGGAACTGTAGACGACACCGTTGATTCCACCTGAAGTATTATTCTGCTGCCGCTTGCGTTCAAGGAACGGTGCCTTAGAAGAAACACCCTTCTACCTCTTTCTCGTTTGCTGCCGCCAAGACGTCCCACAGGAATTTAACCCCATCTTCCGCCAAGGTAGTCGGTATCCGCGGTTCACCATGTGGATGTGATAGTAGGAGTTGGTAGACAGTGGATAAAGTGTCGACGCTTGTGTTTTCATAGATTGCTCATGTCTACACTTTGAAACCTATGATTTCGGCTTTGAATAAACTGGGCTTAAATCTTTTCTTCCGTGAAATGATAACTTGTTAGACTGCAGTGTCATCTAAAGTAAGTAAAGAAAACTTGCCTGTAGACAACCTGACCCCAAAGCTGAAAAAGTTGAGTCCGTTTGAGACCCCTATCAAAGATGATTTCTATCCGTTTGCTCGAACTAAGGTTTTGCCCGCCATGATAATGCAGTGCTGATCCGATCTAAATATTAGAATGGATCTCACAACCGCTTCGTCCCGCCCGCGCAGTATACTATACAGTAAATGTAGATACTGCAATTGCAATGGCCTTGATTTGTACATATTTTCTGGAAGAAAACAAATAATGTGAACAACCAACAACAAAAACACCCTATATTTCAGTCAACAATCAACTTTGTCTAGTTAAGATAGCATGTCTTTCATTCGTAGTTCATTTAACATTGTTGCTGACATGAAGTATTACGTAAGTTAGTTGTCAATTAATAGCTTCATTTTGGCCTTATATGTAGCATGCGGAGTTTTTCCAGATGCTTGTATAAAAATTCTCCAAAAAATTGTTTACATTCACAAAATACATGAACAATAATTCTTAGCAACCACAGTAGAGAAATGAAAAGAAATATATCAAACCTTGACCGGAACGAATTAGCCATTAAACTAAGATGATACGATTAAAGTCTAACCGAAAACCCCAACAATAGTTTAACGTCTCAACAACAAAAGTAAAATGTTAAATGAAAACCACAGGTGTCATTGATCTCCACAATAAAGGAGATCACTTCATATACGAGTACCTATGATACAAATAGCGACCACCAACACCCGAGTTTCGTCTCGTGATTCAAAAGAAAGTCGTTTGCCATTCGTGAAACTCAATACTTTGCACAGCATTTCACAAGGGAAACGCGAAATACACGCACTATTCGCACTAAATAAGAGCAATCCCATCTGTGAAATCCCCATTGGTAACCACCAGCGCGTTCGGTTTGGTTGTCTTACAAGATGCAGTAACTATTTGGTTTACACATAGCACCTGCTTACAACACGGATATACCTAAATACGACTCAGTCACACGCAAATTAACCACACAATCAGCGATATTGCGTACGAATATCTTTCTGTCGCAAAAGCTGAAAATGTATCTCCCGTCATTCATTGAAATTTATAATTTGATACTTTCGGGATTGCATTAGGTGCGGTACTGCGCATATGGTTTCGATTGGAACACACAAAGAGAGCCCGGTCTTCAGTTTAGCTTGAGATACAAACCAACTATCTATATATAGATTCGTCTGCAACAGTGAAGACGTTCACTTACAATCGAATTCAGATTCAGATTACTTTCTCCAAAAATAAAAGGCGGAAGAAACCTGTTGCCAGAACGTTTTCAATAATTTCCCGATGCAAAACAAAGAAGAGGAAGAGGATGAAAACCGCAAATTTATCCGGTTTCTCGAAAGTGATATGCAGCATGCAATTATCCCGGTCGTTAACGTGGTGAGCGGCTTTTTGTTTCACTGAGAGTGGAATTGGTGTCAAGGCTATGAAGTGTATTGCTGGGTTGGGAGGTCCATAAATTAAGTGTGGCTACATATTGGTTTGATTCTGTATCCTGCCTCAGGGTGAATTACTATTTTTATGAATTTAATTTTTTTGTTGGCCGGCTGCATATATCCGTATTCTTTGCCACTTCGTCATGGAATTCAGGGGAAATATGAAGCGTGGGAGTGCCATACAGTTATTGTTACGATCTCGTGAACTCAAGACCCTGGTTTAGTAGAATGTTTAAATAACTTTTGTTTTGATGGGGTTAAGTGTCATGGAGATCGTTATGACTGCAGTTATGTTCCCATACAAATATTAAATGTGTTCAGTAGTTGTATCTAGTTCTTTTCACTGCCATAAAGGACTAGGCTTCCAAGGTAAAGTCTTCTTCTATAACGACGCGATTATTATCGGTTCAGCTTTCCCTCCTTTCAGTATTACAATGTTCACCTTTCGCAAATTTTATAGATGCTAGTTTGATTGTGAAAGTGAGTACCTATGTATATAAAAATTCATTGATTTATAGCACTCTATTGTTTCACTATTTTACATGCACTGTATATATATGTAGGTACTGTAAATTCATGGAAATATACATAAGTTCAAATGACATTTTAAACTTATCCCTTAATTACCGTAGTTTTAAACTATTATAAATTAATTTTATGGTCTTTTCGGTGGTCTTTCATGTCACATCATTTTCTTTTACAGATATAAGTCTGTTTTTTTATGAACCAATTGTGGGCATATACTTAAATGTTGGCTTTTAAACATTTTGTTTTTTATAGCTGACAAATTTTTTACGGTCGCTTAAATCTGTTGAAGAAGGCGATTGCAATACTTACATGCATACTTCAAAGACTTTTTACATATTTTACTCAATGATAGAGTACAAGCAGAAGGCTGCGAAGAAAGATTAAAAACTATGATAAATGGTAAAAAGAAGAAGTAAAGTTACATACTCGTTCGTACCTTGAATCTTTGTATGCTGTTAGTGTGAGCAATTACTGAGACAATTGTTGACTTGTTGATCGGTTAAAACCGGAACTTTTGAACCAAGAGTAACACTGCCAATATTGACTCAAGTGCTTGGGGTTTAACAAACCGACTGAGCATCTCTATAAATTTCATCAGAACCTACTATCATAGTACGTACATGGTTGATAGCGGAGACTTAACAAGCACATGAGGAACAGACAATCAAAATGTCCCATTGTCACTTTTTCTTTTTTTCAGCCGAAGTTCTTAACAACATATTAATTTGCATTTTTTCTATAATAATAGTTATTAAAATTCATAGAATTCGAATGTAACGGTTTGATAGAACAAGATGAAAATATCATCCCATTTTAAGAGAGCATAATATGATTATCAATTGATGTTAATATACAGGGTGTTCTACGGAAAGATATACTACCATTCACAACATCTTCACACAAGTCGGCTGATAGTGCACTTATTTTATTTAGAACTTTTAGTTTGATTTGCTGCAGTGTTTGTGGTTTATTAGCATACATCCTGCTCTTTAGATATCCCCATATAAAGAAGTTGAGGTCTGTTAAACCTGGGGACCTTGGGGGCCACCTGACGTCACCATATCTGGAGATAATTTAATCTGAAAAAACTCAAGAGTAATAGAATTATTGCATTGGCTGTCTGCGGTGGCACCGCCCTATTAAAAACACATATTATGCAAGCCGAAAGCAAACAATTCAGGTGTCAAAAATGTGTGGCGGTATCATTCTTCAGCGCACTGTTAAATTTTCAGGTTGCAAAGGTGGCTCATGAATAACTTGTAGATTTTCGTATGCTCATAACCGACTATTCTGTTTATTAATTGCGGTATTTTTTATGAAAATCAGGGTTATCATTTGACAACATATTTCAGCCACTAAAACACGTCGCTCCATGAAAAATGCGCCACTTCATGAATGCCAAATAAAAACTGGCAAAACAATGCTATACCAAAATGACGGCCTGTCAAAGAATACTTTCCGTAGAACACCTGTAGAACAGCCTGTACATAGTAATATTAGAAATGCTGCTTTTTGAAATGCTTACTGATGTGAACAATTTGACCACCGTTTCTAAACTATAAATATTGATATTTCTTGGATTTACAAAGTGCTAGAGCTTCTTCTTTGAAAAAAAGAAAAATATTTAAAAACAAAATGTGACGTTTAGATCGCCTACTAAGGTGCAAATATATCCCAAAAGGTAGTAGACCTACACTTCAGAGTCTGAAAGGCTGTTGAATCTATCCAATCATCCAGAGTTGATAGAATGGAAGCACTAAAGTGTATTAGATTTGGAAAAAAAGAAGTTATTTTCCAGTTTAGCTGAGTGGATTTGATAACAAACGGAAAAACAATTATTTAAACCTTTCTTAAAGACCGCTGTAAGTTCTATTAGTTAGCAAAAAGATAAACGTAAAAAAATGTATTGTAGCTTCAATACCAATGGGACTTTTTCAAATTGCAAAGGAAATGCATACGTTTTTAGGTTTCCGTATACAGGCCATGGAACCTATTGCCTTCGCTAGCGCGTCCGTCCGGCCATCTGTCAACACTTTCTACCTTTTGAACTATAAAAGCTATATGCATGAGTTTTACAGAATTTGTACTGTATTATATTGTATTTGACAATATTTTCTATTGTACTTCATCATGACTGCCCGTTAGCTAAAAATCAGAGAAGTTGAGCTCTAAACCTTCCAGTGCGTATAGGAGGAAGCTGACAAGGTTGAGGTCAACCAGCTCATCCTCTCAGAGCAGCTGTTTGCCTAAGGAAGCTATCCTAATTTGGGCGAAAGCTGGACGTCCTCCTTAAAATTCATATGCCAATGGTTTTAAAATGCTCGTTTAAAGGACTGAAACCAGTCACAAAACCAACTAAGGTTCTTAAGTCATTTCTGTTTATCCCGAACAGATATTTGGCCCTATCCTATTTTGTTTCGCTAATCAGCCTCTTCGAGTGTCAACAGGAATTTTACGCATACCAATATTCGTAGAGCCTTTCCTGGCTCAACTTCACCGAGTTACATCGCCCAAACCTGTTCAACTTAACGATAGGAAGTCATGCAAAACAATGACCCAAGCACAATGCTAGTATGATTTTTTTTTTTTTTTAACTGACTCCAGTACAAGCAAAAGTCACAACTAAAAATTTATTTGTTCGTATACTCGTATAGGCATGTTGAATAGAGCTTTTCGAGTTGAATCCTAAAATATTTTGTTCGTATAGATATTTTTAAATTTGCGTCCACAGTGGCGGAATGTCTACGAAAAAGACTGCCCATCAACGGGAGGTAGAACATTATATAATGCGGGAATGGAATACAACTGCGACTTTCACACAACCGCTAAACCACCCTATTCGCCATCGGATTCAAATAAAATAGATTCTAGAATTGGTAAAGGAAAAGAGGCAAAGGAAAGAGCAATATCGTACTCCGCAGCTCAAGACACACTTAAGTGATCTGTTCACCAGACTCAAAGAAATGATATGTATATATACATATTTTTGGCGCTAACAGCCCAATGCAGGGCCTGACCTAATTTCTCGCAGCCACTCGTGCTGTGCGCCTCACGAATGGTTGGAACCTACAGTTTTATGCCGTTTCTGAAGGGCAATTTTTTTCGATTAAAGTTTTACTCTCCTGTCTCATCACAGTTTTACTCTCCGATGTTTGTCAGACGTTCATGAGAGGTTGCACCGTGAAAAAACTTCTTTTTTATTTTTGTGTTTTCTTGGATTCGAACCTGAGCTATGGCGCTCACAAAGAAATGATAAGCGATTTTAAAAATTAAAAGATAACTAAGCGGTTAACCGCGGAAAAATAAATAAATTTTTAGCTCTAGAAAGCCATGAAAGGCGGTAGAAAATACCAAAAGTAAGCACCGCCAATAAAGAAAGCCAACGGAAAGTGTGCTAAATGCGATAGAGAAAAGGCTGAAATATTTGCTGTGCATTTAGAAGACACTTTCAAACCATTTGACAGCCGTCCTAGCGCAAATATTAGCTGGTGGAACTTAAACAAAAAATTGGCAATCTTAAAACCTACAAAGCCCCTCACTACGACTTAGTAACAGGACAACTTCTTAAAGAATGAAAGCATTAGTTAAACTTCATCTACTTTATGGAAGCTTCTTTTAGATCGCAATATGTACCAAGGTAATAGAAGGTCACAGAATGGTATTAGATATTAAAACCAGGGAAAGAGGCGAACGATAAAAAGTCAAAAAAGAACAAATTTCGATATTATCGATCATTTTAAAGATGTTCGAAAAAAATTTACTAAAACTTTCTGTGTCACCAATTCGGTTTTAGAAGCAAACATTCTACAACTGTTCAAGTGCGTAGAAAAACAAATATAATTGAGAAGGCCTTGGAAGGAAAAGAGATCTGCTCGAGGGTTTTTCTCGATGTGTCCCAAGCCCCAGTTTGGCACAAAGGATTGAAACTCAAGATGCGACAGGTCTTTTCCGATCAGCTATGTACTATTCTAAAATCCTATCTTGAAGGTAGACTCTTCCGTGTTAAACACGGAAACGAATACTCTGACTTTAAAGAAATGGCGGCTGGGATACCCCAAGGGTACTTGGTCCGATTTTATACTTGTTATATAAGCAAGACATACCCCAATTAGGAGACACCATTATAGCCACATTTGCGGACTACACAGTCTTACTGGCAACGAGATATTCATCCTAACTAACTCGATGAAAATCCCATACGCAAAAGAAGCGAAATACCTGGGAATGACACTCGACGCGAAATTAAAATGGAAAGGACACGTAACAAAAATAGAACTAGAGAGCAAATACAGAGAAATGTATCAGTTGCTCCAGTGATATTCCAAGCACAACCAGCTTCTATATAGGCAACACCTGAGGACGTGTGGTATACAATATGGTTGTGCCAAGAAAAGTAATAGAAACCTCCTACAAACTTCTGAAAGTAAAGTGCTAAGAGAAATCGTGAACACACAGCGGTATGTTCGAAATGAGGATATCCGCAGAGATGTAAGAATAGCCTCCGTCGAAGACGAAATTTAAAAAGTGGACAACAGAAATACATTTCGTCGACTACAAAGAACAAAACTGACCGATTTAGCTCAGTAATGAGCAACCGCGCGAACTACCGATGCAGCAGGCACTTACGTTGGAAAGTCACCTGCAAAACTTGGAATATATGAAATGGAAACTACTAGATAAGTGTTACTTCACTGCAGTACTAATTGTAGTTGCTCACACTACTATGAGCACATGATTCCATTCGAATGGGATATGCGACAAAATGTTGCTTCAACTCATTGCCGAATTTCTTAAAACATTAAGAAATTCTACAAATTTGTGACGAAAAACTTACATATTCACACGAAAATGTGATGAAAAGAACATTTTTACTACTTGTGACCTATAGTCTTTTTTAGACAATTTCTTCTTGCTTCTGATCACAAATTTATGAAGCTTTCGTTTATATTTCGTGAAACAAAAATCCGTATAATAAATTTGTGGTTGTAATCGTAACTTGTATTTTTGTGAAGTAGGCCACTCAACATCCCACTCAGTTGTCCAACCACTGAGCCCACATAATTTAATAATTCAGAAGTTATGTGAAAAGACGACTAAAATCACAAAAACTTTTGCATTACAACTTTGCACTTTTCCTCCCACTCGTACCATTTCAACTCCAGAAGATCTTTTCACCTTTTCTTGCGGCATAATGGTTAGAATTAACATTGTGCTGTCGATAGGATAGGCAAATTTGCCGGCATCCATTCGCACATTGATTTGATAGTATTTCCAAGGAAAGCTTTTGCAATGACCAATACTTCTGTTATTTGCCTTTCTTAACACTGAATTTGTACTTCAGCCATTGGGCACTACAAAAGTTTTAGTGTCTCAGATGTAAATCCTACAGAAATCCAGTACAATGTTGAACTTCGGGTTGGACATTTCTAGTGCTATAGTTTCAAGATCGCTTACTTTGCTCATAGAAACGTTGTCCTATTAATAGGGCCAATCCAAATGTTATTATTTCCAATAAATCTTGCAGACAGTAGACCAGCACAATCATTACCGTCGGTCACGAAAATCGGCCCAGCATAAACGAATGATTGAATCCGGTAAATACATGTACTCGTAGTTAGCTTAGACAAAGGGAAGCAAATCTTATTATACATATTTTTCGTCATCTCCAATGGTTTAACCAAATCGTTGAAAAATAAACAATTGAATGAACAAATTTTTGTGCTTGGATTAAAAGGCATTTGCCCGATATGTTAAAGAATTTGCTATTAGCATCAGTAAAAGCTTATTTACTTCCAAATTATCAATTACTAATGCTCTGTTGTATAGCATTATCTAAAACTAAATGTTAGTATGATTGAAATTCGATAGCAGAATTAAAATACGACTTCATGTTAGGAAAAATTACAAGTCAAGTGTCGACTTTGAACTCAAAGGGATGTCATAACGGATACTTATGACGCTTTGAGCAAGAAATGTTTAAATGCCTGGATGTAATCAAATGAGCATATCGGAAAGTCGGAATTATGCGAAGGCACTTACTTAGGTATCATCTACTATATCCATATGTCATCCAACATTTATCTAATTTCTATGATTCTTCTTTGACCGCTTTGCAACAAGTTTCTAGGTGACCTACCCTACCTAGTTTCCATTGGATAATTATCTCGCTTTTCAGTTATTGTCCTTTCGAAAGTTATAACCAACCCACTTTCTGTACATTTCTGGGCCGTTTCTCCACAAAGTTGTTTGTTAAAAATGTAATTCGGCAAGAGATATCCCCAATATATTTCAGAAACAAAAGTAAAAAAGAATACTTTTCAGGTGCTGCTACCGAATGTGATCTTTGTTTTCCCGAATTGACTGCAGACATCCAATTCGATACCATGTCAACCGAAATAATACCTACAAGGTGTCGAAAATTTATACCCACTTGATTGATGGATTGTCCGTGTGGTTAAGAGTTGGCTTGGTTCAGTGGTTGCGAACTGAGCTTGAGGATCTTGCGGTCCAGCTTCCAATCCGACATGCGCCAATCTGACATGTGCCACCCTCAGCTTACTTATAATTCGCAGTATTTTATTCGACTTGGCTGGCCCAACAAAATAGTATATCGGTTTGCTCTGGCTCCCAACAGACGTTTTTTTTTTTTTTTGTATGGATTGTCAGTAAGGTTGAATATTTTTTTTTTTGTCGAGTTTATCTTCTGTCTCAACAGTGTCACCAAACCAGTAGGCATTGATACAAGTCCATTTAAATACCGATAAGGGTAATAAATATCGATAAGGGTAACTTATTTAGCTGATTAGACAAAACCATGGCCTTTCAGAATGACAGTAATTAATGACTAAATAATGAAGTGGCTTTAGCCATTAAAGCAAAATATAGACTCTCGGTCATTATCCACGAATCACACTTGCATCGGTGAAGCCAAAAGACTTTCCATTTTTGGAATGTGTGTCAATGACAACTTTGGTTGGAATAACTACATATTTGAAATGACCAAGAATTCCATGCAGTTTCTAATGTGACTTCGCAAGCAAGTCATATTATGTTTACCTCAAGGTTGGGTATGTTTTCCATATTTGGACAAGTGCGCCCAAGACGCCAACCAAAAATTATTTTCTTTCGCCGTATTGACCTTTGTTCTATAAGCTGGCATTAGGTTATCATGATCTGCTCTTTTAAGTGAGCGAAGAGCATAAATTCGTAATTAAGCTGAATCTTTGTTTCGACAGTATCCGTAATTAATGCTACGATATGTATTCCGTAAAGGTGGTACTATTCCTGTGCAAGTTAGAGATCGTATTTATTTACTTTTAAACAAATTTGCACCCTAGTAAAACAGAGGTCTTCTTATTGCTCCAAGTAGCTGCAGAAGCATACATAAATATATCTTCATTTCATTATTACACCATTTAAAAAAAAAATTCAATTAAAATAAAACATTGCGTATGTCGAAATCAGCCTACGACCTCTACGTCACTGGTATAGGTAATATGCCGTTCACTTATTACATTCCACTCGGTGAATGGTTACATTCCTTACCTCAATCAAATTTAGCCCAAAAATCAATTTAAAATGTTAACGGTGCTATTAAAGTTGTTTTTCCTAACTCAAATGCCCAACTACAAAGAAGAGGTAACTTACTTGCCAATAAATTGAATGCGTCCATCTCGGCATCTAATTCCGTTCTCTTTCATAATTTGTACCAATGAACCTAACGAGCACTTTCATTGTGATTCAATCCCTTCGAGCACCCTAACCTACCACGTGAGACCTCAAATGCCTTATGTAAGCCATGTGTATCAAAAGCAACTCATACGGTTTACATTTCACGCTTTTCATCTCATTAATTAATGAACTCCGCAGTGTAGATGTCTTAGACGGAGTAAAATGATGTGTATGTATCTGAATCTCAACACATGGTGCGTTCCGAACGGAAGGGAAGATGTATGCAGTAGACGTTTATGAACAACTTGCTTATGTGAATTGTGATTTATTTCAGCTTAATCAGATTATTGTTTATATATCCAACTTGTCGTTCTATTGAAGTAGTTGCAGCGTTAGCCACATAGCGTCTAGCGGATACGTGTGGGAACATCATGCAAAGGTTTCATTGGTAAGAGCAAACGTATGCAGTTGGTTACGTAACGCCATTAGATTGGAACCGTAAACTGATTGTTAAGTAGTGAAAGGAAAAAATTATGTATAGGTATAAATTTACTCACAATGGCTGCAGGCGAATACATAGATATAGAGTGGCATCTTCGGGTTAAACAGTTTGGAGAGTGACCAATCATGATTGCGAGCTTTCAATTTCTAGACAATTGTTTGTTCGATATTATTGTAAGTAATTACAGAAATTATTCGCAAAGCAAAGTGCGTTTGATTTAATTAAGCCTATAACACTAGGTGAGTGTTGGCTGTCGAGTTTGGTTTTCATTCGAATGTTTCTCGGCATATCGTGATTTCGTGCAGCCGTCAAATTTGTAGAGTGTTTCTCTGTCGTTTCTGATCATTTGCTCGTGGTAGTTTTATATGTCAAAGTGTCAAGTTTGACATTTACTGAGGTAAGACTGTTTTGACTTGACATGCAAATAAAATGTGGAACTTGAATAAAGGCATATATAGTTGGTACTAGTTTAATTCAGAAACGAAACATAAGTTTGCAATCATTAAGATTGAAATTCTATCCGATCGGAAAGATACAACTTCTGAAGTGGGAGATACATTGAATTAATTTTCGTTATTCACAGCGGTAACGATATGAAAACGATGTGAAAACTTCGTATCATGAAGAACATAAAGCATTTTTATGTATTTTTTATTTTTTTTTAATTCAGTTTTGTTCTTATTATCTTTATTAAACTTACATACTAGACAAGAATGACTAAATCTAACTTAAAAATTAACATTTTTCTTATTCTAGCTTACTGGTACTTATGCGGGCGCTCTAGACTTTACTATATAGGCCTTTCGGCTTAAAAACTATTCTACGAACTAATCTTACATATTATTATTTACAAAGAAAATATAAATTGTAAAATAGAAAAAAAAACTTGGTACCTTTATTTTTGTTTTAAATAAAACTCTTACAAGCTACCTACACTACTTAACCTACGAGGTGAGCACTCATTGCCTCACGCACCGAGTGGTCACCATCTCAATTGCTATCCGGGCGCCTGGCAGTCAGCAACAAGGTGCACATGCGCCGCCGGGAGCTGACCGAGGCCAAGAGGCGTCAGTCAACTCTCGGAAGCACCAATTCGTGTAGATGAGCCCGGCCTCTCCCAGAAACCCCCTAAACTTAAACTAACTTAAAACTAAGAGGATGTTACTGAAAGTAACGCACCGTTCTGAGAAGGCGTGTTGACCCTTTCCCCTTCGAACAGCCACCAGAACGTGGTGTACTATTTTGCAGTATCCGTTTTGTCCCTCTTCGCAATTGCGGAACTAAAACGGAGGAGCTCAGGAGCATTGGCGACGTACCCGCCGTGCTTAAGCCGTTTATCTCTCTCGCGCTGCGGTGACGGTGGTACAATACGGGGATACCATCTTTCGTCTGTACCAGCCCTTTTGTATCGATATGAATAAATGCCTCCGCCGGTATGAAGCCAGACCAGAGCGTACTCTCGATGTACATTTCATTGGGGTAATAAGCCCCAAAGATCAGGCTATTGTCGCTGGTCATAGCCCTTGCAATGTGCCTTCGAATAACTTCAATAGGGAAATTGTCAATCCTGTGCAATTGAGCCCCATCTTGTTGGGATAGTATTTTATATAGTTAGATTCAGGTGTTCGGAACAACCGGAGACATGTCCTAAGACATTGTCTCTCCAAAACCCGAATCTTTTCCATATAACTAGGCGCTATATTGAACCACAATGGACAACCATAAATGATGATTGACCTTATCAGGGCCACGTAGCATATGACCTTCAGCCTGGAGGCAAGTTGACCGTTGTGAAACAGTCTCCTTGTCAGAGCGAAAGCCCTCTTGGCCCCGGCAAGACAAGCATCCACATGATTATCAAAATATAGATACTGGTCGAGCCAGATACCGAGATATCCAACAACACTTCTCACTGCCAATGGCTGTCCGTTTTGTCCAATAATGGCCAATTTTTTCTGGTATCCCTAGAGGCACCAGACAATGAAGTTCTAAACAGGATTATTTCCGACTTCTGAAAATTGATTTTCAGCTTCCAGTCGTTGCGATATCCCTTAATTTGATCGAAGTCACGTTGCAAGAGAATGTTGATGACCTCGATTTTAGGACCTGACCTATGTGCCACTAAATCGTCAGCATACGCTATAGCATGTTTGAGTAAACTCACCAAATCACTTGTGTAGATGTTAAACAGTATCTGCGAATTCACCACCTGTAAACCGTTTTTTAATGTCGGGGACTCTGCTCGAAATCACGGTGCCACATTTTACAATGAACTTCTTTCCCATAAGCATATTGTAAATTATATATAGCAAGATTAAAGGAGAGGTGAATGTTCAGGTGGGCCGAGAAGATACTCGTATCAGCGCCGAATCCGTTCTTTGTTTTGGACCCATACGTTTAAATTGCATCCGCTCTGATCTATACGGTATTGGGTCTGTAGTCTGTAGTATTGGTGGACCTGTAGTCGGTGATTCTGTGGAGATGACAGTATTTTAGCAGGATACCGGCATAGCCAGTATGCTGTGAGCAAAAGGACGAAAAAAAATACTGTGAATCATAAGCAACGACAATAAAAACAAAATAAAAATATTCCCCAGTTACCTGGACGCCATCCTTGGAGTGAATTTCAAAACCAAGTACACCAATCTGTCCTTCTCTCTCTCTCTTTCCACAAACGCCTATGTCCTAAAAAAAAATTAATATAAGGGTTCTTATAACTTTGAAAAAAGAATAGAAATCCGTGTTTTGGAGTTCATAGCGTATCGCGTATACAAAAATTAATTTTCTAGTAGTCTATTAAAGTGACGAAATGAAAAAAAAATTACAAACATAATGTTAGCGACCGCGGAGCCTCCTGGTTTCAGATGCACCTCCATTTTGTCAGGCCAGCTACTATACGAATGGACAAAAAGTAATCCAAATAGTCTATAGAAAATGAAGTTAAAATCTTCTTTTTTTTTTAAAAAAAAAAATATTTAGTAAAAGGTAGCTTCTCAAATACAAGGCACTTAAGATCAATCTACCGACGAATGATTCTTTGGGTCAAGATAGAGTATTGGGAATTGAGATAACATTTTTGGTTTCTTTGTATCTTACTTACCTATTATCCAGCAATTTTAGCGGAAAATGTGGGGAAACCTCAAATGTGTAATGTTAAGCTGAAAATTTACAAACGGTCTTAGTTGAGTATACACATGTGGTAGACAGAAATGCACTTGTCGTCGCGTGATATACCACCACGTAATTACATTGCGGAGCTTGGTAGATGGGCCGGTACTCTCTGGAGCTGTCACAGGGTTATAGGAACGCCTTTCCTGAAAAAAAGTTTTTTTAAAAAAGCAATACCAACCAGCATACTGAAACTCCCCTAATTTCTCCGGTGCGCCTCATAATATCTTTCAATGGAATGTGGTATTTTGGCTTTAAGTTATTTATTTGTTAACAACAACAAGAATTGAAAAATGTCCCACGTATGATTTAATCAAGACGCACGGCAGTGCACCGACAAGTTCTCCAGCAACTTGTGAACTACCACCTTATTTAGATGAAGTGAGATAAGATTAAAATAATATTTCTTATTGATTATTGCAAACTGTCCGTTGTTTGTTGCCTATTGCTAGTGCCTTTTCGCTAATGGTGATCTCGCACCAATTTTACTGAACACATATTTTCAACAAAAGCCAAATAATTCGTGTTAATCTGAATGACTTACGCTTTCGCAGTAACAAATACAAATGCTTCCTTATGTTCAATATATAAATCGTAGTCCTAGAAGCCGATTTATAATTAGATCATCGACTTAGCTGCGGTTTTTTGCCATTGCAACCACCTCTTCAAACAACTTAACAGCGAAGTGCCACAGCTGCAGGTAGAGCAGAAACTGTTTCAAAATGCATCGAAGCTTTTGCAACAGCAGTTATCTAATTTTACATATTTAAGTTGAACACCTTTATATGAATGCATTGCATTCATACTTACGCAAATGAAATAGTCTCAAGCAAGTTAAATCAAAAAGTAATTTCAGCTTCCGTTTGCACAATACACTAGTTTATCAGGCAGCAGTGCATATCAATTTCAGGGGATCTTTAAATTGATTTAAATAAAACTAAAATTTTATGGTAGATCAAATCACCATAAAATATGCTATATGCAAAAGCAAAATGCAACAAACAAAATTGACACACTAATTTGTCATTAAAATGGTTTCTTTTGAATACCTCATCAAATCTACTAGCCATCTGGCATCATTTTGGGTTGCTCTGTGGTTCGTATGCGACAACCTCATTTTATGAGCCATTGTTCGTCATGTCATTTAATCAACACACAGCATTTCGACGACTAGGAAGTAATATATTTTGATTTGATCTCTTTTGAGCTTACAACGGCAGTGCACATAGAAACCCGACCGTTGGTTCATGTCATCGATTACAATGGAAAGTGTTGCCAAGGGGACCTATTATAATTTATTGCGTAATGGCAGCATAACTCGACAGTAATCAATATGTTTGTTGCACAGTTATTGATATTCATAGGTACCCACAAAAATGGGTGTGGAATGTTTTGGTTTATTTTAATCAATTTGATTTCGAAAGGAGGACAGTGGAGCAAATTATTTAAGAGTTCGTGAAGAGAAAGATAGGCAGCTTGCCGAATTCAGAATGAAGTCGTATAATTTTTGTAACCGTGGCTTGCATAACTATTGCAAAAGCAAAAAAATATTTTGTGTACTCATTTCATCGCCGCAAATGGAAGTTGAGGTATGGTGGGAATATTAATGGCAAAGTATTCCATAAGAAAAGTATCATAATTCTGAACGGTAATTTACTGTAGTAACATTTGTATCGGAGTGGTGTTTTATAATACTTATGTTTTCTTATGATTCATAAGTTAAATATATATATGTAGATTTTCATCTTGTTAATATTGGCACTGAAAGAGGCTAGGGGTTTTTACAAAATGTTTCAACGGAAAAGTTCGCTGGTCAACTCTTTTGTTTCCAAATTTTTGTTTCCCCTTTTTAGCTCTTGCGGGAAAATTATTTTCCTCTCAAGCTCACTTTGCGAGTAAATGAAGGAAAATTTCATATTGGTGTCGCTTTATCTAATTGTTCCAATGCGATTGGGATATTAAATTGTGTTCTAAAGTATAGCATCGCCGGGGTGCCCTTATTTCGTTCAGAACTTCATGGTCATTCGCATTCCCCTTTTTAGCTCTGTTCCTGTATTCTCAAGCTCTCTTTGCGAGTAAAAGAAGGAAGATTACATATTGGTGCTACTTTTAAAATCAACTGTTCCTATAGAATTGAAATGCTGCATTGTTTTCCAAGCCGAGGTCACTGCTATCCTTCAGGCGGTTAAATTAATCAAGGACGGCAATGCAGTCGGGAAAATCATAAATATGTACGATGACAGCCATTAAAGCTGTATAGTAGGAAGAAGTTAAATGAGGGAGGTAAAACTTTGCAAGTATCAACTAAACGAAATATTTGAAAAAAAAATAATAGAAAGATGTTGGGTACCGGGGAATATGACTTCCAAGAAAAGTGTCAGAATTGGACCATTATCATATTCTTCCGTTTGTGGATCTTCCATTCAGAATTGTAATATCGATTATGTAGCTATAAAAACAGCAAATACAGCTGGGTCAACTTGGACCATGCGCAACTGCTTGAACACTTTGGCCAATTTTCGATAAGAGGAGATCCCTTTCTCTGATTGAGCTTAGTCACAAAGATGCACGATTCATCTCTGCCATCCTTACTGGGCATTGCGCCATTGATATTCATGCGGAGCGTCTCGGAATAATCTACAAGTCTACTACACAACCTGCAGAAGCGAAGAAGAAATTGAATCAGTTCGACATCTGCTTTGAGAATGATCTACCCTTGCCAAAATTGAAGACTCTTGGCAGTCACATTTTCGGGGCAGTAGAAGACGTAAATAACATTAAGCTGAGCAGTCTCCTGATTTTTTTTTTCAAGGTCCCAGGGTGTATGGTAATAGCCACAATGGACCTGACTCTTAGTCAAGGTCAAGGTAACCGATGTCACAGAGCACTCATCTACCTAATTTAAGTTTTACTCCTGTTACGTTCCACACCGTGTTTCCTCAGTTTGTCGAGGGAAGAGTGTTGGACGGAAAATTAAGAGACTCGGAGTTTTCGTTTTTCCTTTTTTTTTAATATATTTATCTTTAATAATGTTATGTTTGTTTTTCTTATTTGTATTATTAGATCAGCCGTCGGGGCTATTCTGTGACCTTATAGAATGTAGTTTTAACTTCTTTCCACAACCATCCTATTTTATACTAATTTTGGCATTAACCTTCCAAGGAAGGATCTTCTTTTGCTTTGCACCACATTTATCATGCATACATTTTACACGCTTTAGCTACACATCCGTTTAGTGATAATTGCTTATGCGTTTCCTTTTATCTGCTTCACTTAAAAATTGCATTCAACGCATCTTGGGTGTTATTAACCCATGCTGGTTGCCTGCTTCACTCTATCCCATTCGCTAAATGCTTTTATTGTAATTTGAGTGTTATTACTCGTGCGGTATGATGTCGTTTTTCGGGTATACATATATATATGTATGTATGCTGCTTGTTTTAAAGTCGGCGCCGTACGACAGAGGTAAAATTACTTTATTTACGAATGGGAAGAATGTACTGCACCGGAATTTGTGGATATGATGTAGGGTAAACAACGCAAGAATCACCACGAGTGAGTTTATTAACGAACGCACTCGTTTGTTGTGCAGGGTTAGTGATGCTTTAGTTTTGGAAGATTGTAAATGGTCACAATGGGAGTGGGTTTTAGGTATATGGTTGTGCGGATCACAACACTACCTTGAACTTGTTGCTTTTAACTGCCTTGATCGCGGCACTGATGTCTTTGCGAATTTGTTAAATTGGTACATCAGAGGGCTAAGTCTAAAATATTCCTTCCATCTTTTAAGCTAGTCTTCATCTATAGTAAGCAAGGAACGATCTCAATCTTTCACGTGATGGTTCAAGCTGTGACCATCTATCAACTTATAAAGGATTTCCGTAGGAGTTTCTGCTGTTACACCTATTCAGTGCCTTCTCTGCTTCTGTACCTAGTTGATATATATACTTTTCTACTATACTACCAGGGCAGCAGCAATGTAAACATTGAGTTTTTACGTTGTTCGATTCATTTCGAAGTAAAGACATATTATCTACAAAAAAGCATGTTTCAATTGCGATAACAGAGGCTCAAATGTGAGCCAAAATATTTGCTTTTTGAAACATCTTAATTATGGTACATCCTCCACCCTCGCTTAAGATGGAGGAATCAGGGATTTTGGATACCACCTTTTCTAGAGTTAATTATCATCCTTCTCTCCTTGACTAGTATTATGCTACTAGTAAGAGCATTGAGCAGTATTATTAGCCTAAATGTAGTAGTATGGTATCAGGGTCTATACATACAGTCATTGGAGTGGAGACCTCCACGAATAGTTAAGACGATCATTTGATTGCAAACTGAGCTGTAGTATTAGTGGCCAAAACTATATTTTGTTGTTTGAACACACCCTATCAACCGCCACTGAGTTTACATAAATACCTTTCAGTATCAGACCAAAATATTAGCAACATTATAACAACAAAGTCGTTGCATTAGTTTGAAATATGAATGTTAGTCCCTTTTTAGAGCACACTCACTGCCTTAAATGCTCGAGCATGTATGAATGTGAGCATAATTTGTTAATAATTAGTTTCTAATAACATTTTGTGATAATATTACCCGCATATTTCGCTTGGATAATACCTATTTATCTAAAGGACAATTAAATTCAACAACTATTGCAGTCTCTCATTTAACTTGTTACCTTCTGTAATTATTCCTGAATCGTTTTCGTTTTGGTTCAAAAGCTAAGTCATTTTAATTATTATACCATTAGCGGACAACGGCCTTAATTTACGCACCTTTTACAAACGAGGAATTCGTTTCTGTACACGAAACTTAAAAAAATATTTCCAATCATTTTCTTTTATTTTTAATTTATTAACCGCAGGCAGAAACAAAAACACATGTTAATTTAATGCATAGAGCCCAGTTCAAGCCTACTCCATGTGGCGAAACTAATGCAAATGAGTAGGCAGTCAGCACTTTATCGAAACGGTCCAGCAAAAGGCTCAAAAAGGTTGCGCAACTTCCTTCTGTAAACGTACGTAACAACTTATATTCGTTAAGTGTACGGCCTCGATTTGCATATATTACCTACCACCAGCAATCATGTGCTCCAGTAAGTGCAATAAAAAGAAAAACGTTGAAAATAATACCTACCCTGCCCAATTCAACGCACCGCGATTAAAGCAATCGCCATGCGAACTCACATTAAATCATTATGCACTCGCAAGGACGTACTGCATATAGTGCCGAATTCTTCACAACTTGTGCGTATTTTCAGGCCAAAAGACTTTCCAATTTTCTGTAGCAGGTGCTAAGAATGCAATAAGTAACCCAGAGAATAATAAGAATTCTGAGACCTGAAATAAAGTCAAGGCGATTTGGTCTCGGAGGAGACACCTTGATTAAAGTGTTTATCTCTCCATAATATCGAATGGGACGATAAATTTCGAAAATCTGACAGTGAAGAGTGTTTGATGAAAAATTTAATGAATTTTTAATTATTTTTTCAGGAGCACTTTTGGAGTAATTGATATTAATAATGGTGTATAATTTAATTAGTGATCATGTACGTAACATGAAAAAGTTGATAAAAACTGAGCGATTATAATTTGTTTGCAAGTCAATTCCAATCACGACAAGAGTGTGGGTTCACCTCTTTACATAATTGTATCTAATTAGTATGTAAATATGGTAACATTTTTTTTTAAATAAAAATAACTTCTTAAATTGAAAACGAACGAATGGGCAGTTACATTGGTAGTTCTGGCAGTACACTGGAATGCCTTTGTAAATTATTTTCAAAACTCTGAAAAAAGTCGGAAGGAACTAGTCGACAAAGATGTAATAGAAAATATGAAGTCTGTACCACATACAGTACATAGCTGTATTGCTATTTTAGTACTATTTGTGATTGATAGGGCAAAGATAATGAAGATGTATAAGGCGCGACACTAAACCATTTTCTGCCAATTTTTGTGTTTAAAAATTAGGTCTAGTTTGTGATTTTTTGAAGCAATTTTTTCCATTTACGAGTACACTGATATAATCAAAAATTTCAGCATTTAAAACATTTATTTACCAATCTATAGGTAGAATACACTATAGGTAACATATAATTTATATTTGCCTTTTTCTTTTTTCTCTTCGAGTAATCATTACACGAAACTTTGAATTTTGCATGTACGAGTAAATATGAATATGATAACAATGAGTTAATAACATTAATAATACTCAAGGCATAAGTGGGATTTAGGCCACTCAAGTCGGTGGGGGTTTTATTCACTCCGAGTGCCCCTTTTCGCTCCTTGTTGTCGCCTTTCGTATTATCTACGTATCATTTAAATTTACATGCCTATATCTACCCAATTCAAGAGGTTTACGCCTTCTTAATCTTCTGACTGAGTAATTCTGGTTTGCAAGTAGTAGGGCCTCAGGGTTTAGGTGCTCTCGTTGCCGTTTCTCGTGTCTTCTTGCTGCGTTTTTAATTTCATTTTGGACCAACTCCACATTAAGATCCCTGTGGAGGTCGTTGTTTCTTATATACCAGGGAGCGCCTACAATATTCCTAAGTACTTTGTTTTGGAATCGCTGAATGATGTCGATCTAATGCATATGGCGCCATATATTAGTTAATTAGAAATCAATAAATATTTTGGCTCTAACAGCCTCTGCAGGACCTTGCTACCATCTCGTAGCAATTCGTCTTTTGCGACACACGAATTTATGCCGTTTCGCAACGGCAATTTTTCGGATGAAAGAAGCTTCTCATAACAATTTTACTATCGGATGTGTGACAGACGTCAGCAGGAGGTAAGACGGTGAAAATCCTTGTTGATATTTTTCGCGTCTCGAACCTTAAGTCCCCCGCTTAGTGATCACGCACTTAACTTCACGGCGCCTTGTGTTAGTTCATTTCTACGAATCAAATTGAGGAATTTAAAAACTTTTGATGTGAGAGTGTTTTTACAATCGAATTTTACTCAAATTTTTCGCATTGATTTTGTAAAAGTCATGCACCTACAGTTGCGTGTACGTAATTAATAACGATTTTGATTCCGCATTTCTAACTTTCAAAGCTTATATGTTTTCACCCTAATCCTTTTTTTGGTTCTCAGGACCATATGGCAAAATATATTTACACTATTGACTCTATTCATGTCAATTTACTCTCTTACGGCAACCTAAATTGCGTGAAGTAAGCTAGATAATAACTAGAAACCTCCAAAAGTATGTTTGTTTGTGATCAGCATCAAAAGTAGTGTCGATCTAGCCATGTCTGTCCGTCCGTCTATATGTCACCACTTTTTGGGCTTCACATTTTGGGACAGGAACATGAAATTTGGTAAGCTTTTTTTCAAAGTTTTTTACATTATTGAAGATTATACACTTTCCGATTATTTATGGAAAACAATTTCATTTAACCCTTTCGTTGGAACGCATATGTCCCACTGAATGTTCGCATAGTCCTAACATCGAAAATTTGCATCCAAAATGGGTGAATTACGTAACACGACGTATTTTAACCATTTTTAACAGATTATTTTCAAATTTAGTGCTAAAAATGTTTTTTGCTAGAAATGTGCTAAAGGTAAGTCATTTGAACAGATCAACACAAAATTATTGATGTAAGTGCACTGACTGCATTCCGGGTCGAAATGGTTAAACGGTCTCAGCAGCTCGCTTAGCAGTAACCCATCCTGTCAACCCAATTATGCACTATATTTTCGAAGGTTTTGGCCTCTATTTAACGAGTAGCTCGATCAATGCTGCACTTACGTGCCTGAATTATTTCTAGATTATCAGCATAACATCGATCTTTAATGGCGCCCTAACGGCGTCAAATCGCAGCTCCGCGGAGGCCTACCAAAATGGCTGATTACGCGATTATTGATCTTAGTATGCAAAAGATCGATTGTTGGACACCTTGTATGTACGTAGCACCGTCTTGCTGGAACCAGAGTTAATCGAAGTTCTTTTCCGCCGCCGTAATGGAAATGCGTCTCATCAGAAAAATTTGTATTTTTAGCAAAATCGACGTCAAATTCGAACTGCTCTAAAGTATTACTCGTATTTCGACCGAAATTTCTTTTCAAAATACGCACTGCTTCAACAACATAGCACTCACTTTGGAAAAAAGTTTTTAATATTTTCCAACGTTGTTCAAGCGTAAATCGATTTGTTTCGTACCGCGGAGATATGATACTGCATTTCTGTCAATTTTATGAGCGCAGTTTCAAAATAACATGTAATTTAAAAATAAACCAGCCGACAACCAATCCGTTACCGAAATGAAAGTATCGAAATGATTTGGCAATTAAACAACCGTTTCAAAAAATTCAATACATGTGTTTACTAAAATGAACAAATGTTAGAAGACTACGGGTTAAAATGCAATCACTATGGCTTTCGGAATTCAATCATTAGCAGCGTATCTAATTATGTGCACGCCACTGTAAGGGTTAAACTATACATATTTTATACTCATACATACTTGTTTATTTTGATTTTAATTTCTCTTAAAAATATTTTTTTTTTTCCATTTTTGAATAATCAAAAAGCTCGCTCGCATATCGAACAAAGTTGAAAATATGCTCTGCTGATGAATGACAACAACAAATAAATGACACGAGTCGAATGTTACATGACAAAACACCAAAGGCGAGGTATTCTGTTTGCAAACTTAAAAGTTGACGCCAGAGCAATCATTAACAAAATTACTTGTGAGGTCACTAACAAAGTCAATAATATTGTTGTTAACAAAGTAGTTAACATGTTGTAATTAGTTTGTTCGGTGTACAAAATGAACTACTATTTTAAAAATAAGAGATATGAATGAAATGACAAATTGTTTACGATTAAATCACAAAAGGTACCTCGCCTATTTTTCATATTTTTACAAGTTTTACGAAAGCCAACATATGCATCAAAATATAAAGAGTTTTAAAAAGTGATAATCACGAATTTTTCATGAGATTTGAATTCAAAAGTTTTAAGAAAATACTTTTATTGCAATTCCGTGTGTTTTTCTCAAAACGTGATGATTGTTCCATCTCTAAGTTTCAGCGCATTGCCACCTTCATTTGATATTCATATTTTATTTAAAAAAAAATGTAAATGACTTTCTAACCTTCAAAACGTTTGCCTTTATGATTATTGATAACTATTTTGATATTTTATTTTATTATTTTATTATATTCAGAGTATATGAAGTAAGTGTGACCCCACGGAAAACAGTGTCCTGCTGCGCTATTGACCGGAAGATTAAGGTTCAAATGAATACAACATTATTGATACATTAAGTATTGAAGCATTTATTGAGAAAGTAACATAAAAGATACTAGATCTAGAAAAAATTACAAATGTGGACAGTCTCACTCACACAATCTCTATTTACGGGTATCCTTGGCGTAGGTAGGAGTGGTGGTTTTTCCGTACAGGGAAAAACCCAATTAGCACTATGATACGCCGTTTTAATGTTACTACAAATCAAACAATTTGCTGTGTCATGGGATCCAGATGGTGATCGTTATTGATTGGGAACATAAGAAGTTGAGTTCCTTCTGGCATATTGCTCTACCAGTTTGGATGATATGGCAGCCCAATTAATAGCTTTGATTGCGGCTGGGCTATTAGTAAAGATAGCGGTATTTTGGAAGATAGTAGGGAGATTTCTCAGTATGCGACAACCCTCACGAATGGCAAGAAAGGCGAAAGGACATCGACTCATTCAGTTTATCTGCAAAAATACATGCGCCGACTCCGCAGTCCATTTTTGAGCCGACCGTATAAATAGTAGCATAGTAGTCCTTAGGCACTTTCCCGTTCTTCCATTGCTCTCTGGTTGGGAGCTTTACTGAGAAACGTTTACTAAAGTTCAATGAGGGGCTTCATTTGGTGTCGTCTCCAGGACTCTGCTGTGGTCATACAGCTTAGCGGTCCAGCATCCAGATTCCCTGAGCCGGACTGCACTGCATATAGCTGTGTCTTTGATGTATAAATCTATTGGCAGCAGGTGTAGGTTTACAGTTAGAGCATCTGTCGAACAGAATCTCAATGTCCCGGTAGTGCCCACGCACGCTGCTCTTTGAACTTTTTTGATTCGATCAATATTATATTGCCTACTTAAGGCGAGCCACCATACGATAGCGCCGTAGGTAAGATTTGTACGTACATCCACAGAATAATTTTTGGCTGAAGTCCCCACTTTTTACCGAAAGTCTTATTGCAGGCATAGAGAGCTATACTTAGTTCTTAACTCGCTGTTCCATATTTAGTTTCCAACCAAGTTTTGAGCCAAGATTGTGCCTAGGTACTTTGCACTGGAACATATTAGCGGTTGACCATTCAGTTTTGAAGTCTTGTACTTTGAATTTTGTGGTAAAAAGCATAATTTCGGTTTTCCCCTAGACCACATCTCATGGCCCATGCATGAACTTTGTCCAGAGCGCTTTCCATGACTTGGCTTATCACCGAGCGAAATTTTCCTGACGCTAAAATAGCCACATTGTCCGTGTACGCAACCACCTTGAACTACTCCCAGTCTAGACCCACCAAGACTTTGTTCATGACCACTAGGCATAGTAGAGGAAAGATACCTCCACCCTGAGGAGTTCCTCTATTTACGATCTTAGTTAGGCTGCTGGCGGGTCTACTAGCAGTTTTGTCTACCAAAATTGGTAAGCTCGTGCCACTGATCGTGGTTTGCCAATAATTTTATATTTATTACATGGCGGGTGCAATTTATTGCTAGATAGAGCAGCAATATGCCTGCTTACAAACGAAACCAGACATATGTACGTCCAAAAATGTTATCGTCCAACTTTGATACCACCTGGGTATAGGTGGCAGATGTAAATAGACTTATATTGCTGCCTGAAAAACTATTGTAGAGCTACATAGATGCAGTTAGGAATACATTTCTCAGCTTGACAATCTCCAGAACACCCTTTCATTAAAAATGATTCTATGTTCAAAGCAGTGCTTCTTTGTTAGAAATCTATACAACTACGAGTAGGCTTGGAACCGCAAACCTATTACAGTAATACTTTTCGTAGAGCACTCGTCTGGATCCTCGAGAGAACTTATTTAAGTTGATCCAATCAAATTGACCATTTTGCCATCAGCCGCCGCTTTAGAAGTAGTCTCCTGGACGTCCGAAACAGGCGAGGGGCAGATGTTGGGATAGTACGAGATCACCATCTTATGATAGCTACTCTTCAACTACGCACTGCTGCCGTTCGAAGATCCCACGACAATACAAGAATGCCCAGGTTCAACATCGATAGACTTAGTGATCCATCAGTGCGCCAACAATTAAGGGAGCACATTTTGCAAGGTGTGGAAGCAATCAGCAGGTCACTGCTCACAACCATCCAAGACCATTGTGTGCTGTGAAAAATGTTTTTACATCTGGTGCTGAAAGAATTGTCGGTCGATCACGGGAAAGACATAGGGCGGGGATTTCCGAGGATACCTGGAGACGTATTGACGAACGGAAACAGCTGAAAGCTCGCATTGCAGCCACTCCAGCAGCAGGGAGTAATGAGCTAGAATCCCTATATCGCATGAAGATGAGAGAAGTTCAGCGTAGCGTGCGACGTGACAGGCGCAACTACATCAAAGCGCTGGCTACAGAAGCAGAAGATGCTGCACGAAGGTGCGATAGTAGGACAGTCTACAGAATCACTAAAGAGCTGACAGGTGGTCGCAGCCCCAGCCTACACCCATTGAAAAGCCTAGACGGTTCCTTGCTTATTTCGGATGAGGACCAGCTTAAGAGATGGAAGGAGCATTTTGCTACGGTTTTAAACCGTGTATTCCCTAGCGATATATTTCAAAATCAGAATGAACTGCCCGAGGTAAGAAATGCCCGAATACGCACCGCGACTCCCAGTAAGGATGAGATCACTACCGCGATCAAAGCACTTAAAACCAACAAGGCGGTCGGGCTTGACGGTATTCCCGCAGAGCTCTTACGAGCAGCGCCAACAACATCGGCAGAGCTTCTGCTCTCACTTATAGACAGAACTTGGGAAGCCGAAAGCTTTCCTGACGAATGGAAAAAGGGAATGATCGTCAAGCTTCGTAAGAAAGGTAGTTTAATGGAGTGCGGAAACTGGAGAGGTATCTGCGTGCTGCCTGCTGTAGCTAAGATAATAGCTAAAATCATCCTGGAGCGAATCGAACAACATCTCGAAGACACACTCGATGCCGAACAAGCAGGTTTCCGCTCTGGATCCTCCTGTGTCGACCACATCAACACCCTGCGGATTATCATCGAACAGTGCATTGAATATCGATCGCCTCTTCACCTGCTGTTCATCGATTTTGAGAAGGCGTTCGATAGTGTTAACAGAGAGTTTATTTGGCGTGCCTTACGCAGGAGAGGTATTCCTGATAAATTAATTCCTATTGTCAAAGCTACATACGAAGGGTCCAAATGTCATGTTCTGCACAGAGGAAGGTTGTCTGAGGAATTTGAGATCCAAAGTGGGGTAAGACAAGGCTGCATTCTTTCACCAATACTATTCCTATTGGTGATTAGCGATGTGCTTCGTGCAGCCTTGTCGATGGGAAACGGAGGAATTCGATGGACTCTTACATCCCAACTAAAACATCTTGACTACGCTGACGACGTATGCTTACTCCACCACAAGATGATGTGCGCTAGCATTCATTATGATTATGCTAAGAGAATAGAGTTGTGTAGAAACACTCTAAAAACGTTCATGTAAATTTATAAATGCTCCACCTAATCCATGTCTTCCACTGAGGTTTTGTACAGAACTACGAATGTAAATTTAGCTGCCAATTCAATTCATTGTCAGAAAAAATGCTCCAATGAAAACAAATGTCTTCCATATAACCAAGTTCTAATAATAACGTTTAGAGTTCCAAACAATATTTCATTGAATCCGAGCTTCGACATAACTGATCTGAAATAACATAACTTATGCGGAGAAATTTATGCTAATTACTACGTTGAATAAATAGCTAGATAGTCAGTAATATTTCTTATAATATTAATGAACTACAGCACAATTTGTTATTGTTATAACCCGGAAATCACGATAATATCACTAATTTACGTTACTCCTTTCTCAGACATATCCACAAACACAAGCATTTTTCACATATAAAATGCAAATTCAATGTCGTTTATCACCTTGAAAGCCTTGAAATTTGTCTTTGTAATATAAGTTGAACTTTCGCTCAGTTAGACGCACGTTTTATGTACCTAAACGTGTAATTTTATTAACTCAAATTTCACCAGTTAAGGGATGTAATGCAAAATTACGACCCACCCATTCTGACTCTCACACAAACTCGTATTGTAATTGCTTTATAATCATCTGCTACTAGTAATAACAGCCACTTTTCTGATTAAAATTCAAAAGTCTTTTACCGTCAAAATGATGTAAAATTGCAATGTCCTAACCTTGTCTTCTTCATTGCAATGTCGACCTTAAAATAAGAAAAAAAAAATAAATAAAATACCTCAGTAACCAACCATGCATGGTAGCTTCATTTGGCTTTTACCATTCTTTGCTGTTGACTTTTTATGACTCTGGCTTAGGTTTTACTATTTGCCAACTTAGCTACTATGTGGTTAGCAATAACTGGCGGAAATTGCACAGTCTTAATGACACACAACTGGATCTAACAAAACGTTGTCCACTTAACATACTTTTTTTACAGTTGCCGCTTGGTTACGGTGTATCTTATGTAAATTGCGAAACGCACTCTGGTCTTTTGCGTAACACCAACTTCGGAGACCTATAACAAGACACATGAAATTCGATTAGAATTGGACCTATTTGTCAATTTTATTACCTCCACTCCCTGGAAAACAAGTCAACATTCAGAGAAACCTCTGTATCTGTACTGTACACGTACTATCTGCGTATCTTAGCTGTAACTTGTTTCAATGTGCCATATCCAGCAGCTGTAATGTTGTTTCCAAAGGTTCAAATGTATCACAAATTGCTACGCCCGGTCAGTAAGGTGATGGAAAAAAAAAAACAACCAACTTGGAGGTCGATAAATAATTCTTTGTGGCGAGTGGTACAACAGAAAAATATCTATCTTGTGAAGGTAATCTATATGGGGGCGACTCGACGGTTCTAAGCGAAACATTCCATACACTAGTCATAGGGTGTGGTGATGTATCAGACACTTTCAATAAAGCGTTACAATTGGACTGTGCTGCATAATTTAAGAAAAATTTATTTGAACTCTTCAGGGGGGTCTGCCAAAAAAGGAACATATTTACCATGTTCCACGAAGCTGGCCTTCATTTGATTTTGAGTAACAGTAGCATAGAGTGGCCCCTCGAAAGGTGACATTCCTTTAATGGTAAATGCCAACTTGTTGGTAGACTTTTTTTTTTTTTTTGTTGGGCTTTGTTATTCGTATAATTTGATTTTTTTTTTATAATTTAACTTTAATGGTGAGTACACTGGAAATGGTTTCAAGATCAACGCGATCGCTCTTTGGACCCATATTTCAAACCATCGAAGCAACGGTGTCAGAGTAGGTTTTCCTCAGATAACCATGTCTTCAGCAGCACAATGCTTAATGGAATAGATGTGAAGTGCTTTCATCCATAGACTGCTTATAACACGATCCTTTTATTACTGAAGAGTTCGATATGATCTCAAGACCTTCATCGTTTATTTATTTATTTTTCTATAAATATTTTGTTTACTTTAGGTCTGTGGCTGTGTTCACTGTGAGCTATTATCTACGTGCTTATGTCATTTAAAGGCACTCAATGTCGAATTTACCACAATTGGTACAGTCACCTGAAAAAGAAACAAAAAAAAAAAAAGCGTTCGATTATGAAGTGATGAAGAAATCGATTTTCCTTTTCAGGAGGCTAATTTATGTCATCGAAGTAGTGTCAGTGAGTTCGTGGTTTCGCTGAGTCAACATTTAGCGATTAAATTTGAAATATGTAACAAGATACCATTTTAACAAATAAAGTTAAGTGAACTCAGATTAAATGTTAGTTTACCTACTGGATATGGTAGGTAACAATTATCATCATCATCTTCATTAATCTCTGCATCACTTATACAAATTCGGTTCATTAGTCAAGTGATGATTAGTCTATGAAATCAAAGCTAATCGCGATTGGTGGTAAGTAATACACTATTGGAAACTCAATGCATAAGTGGATGGGTTCGCAATTCAAAATGATGGCGAAGTTTTTATCCTAGTCCCACTACTAACAATACTTTACTACGTGATTCAATTGGAGGTTACAATTTAAATTTGAAATAAAAAACATTGGTTTCTGATAAACTGTAAAATTTTGGTAAAACTTGGAAAATTTTGGTCGCCGAAACGAGAGATGTGGCACCCGGGAAAGTATGTGTGCCATAACTGCATTGTTTCTCGCTCTGTGTGGAAAGTGGCATCGTCTTGTTGAAACCACATGTCTTCATCAATGTCCTCCAATGGGTGCCAAAAATAATTTGTTATTATGTCATGATACGTTCACTATTGACTGTTCTAGCAGCACCACGAGAATTTTCGAAGACGTCCAAAATCCGCACCAAACAGTGACTTTTTGTGGATACATTGGTTGTTCATGAATGGCCTGTGGATTTCGTGACACCAAATGCGACAAATTTCTTTGTTTACGTTTACGTGACATTCAGCTAAAAGTGAGCCTCATCGCTGAGCTGATTTTGTTCGAAAAATCGCCACCAACTTGGTAGTTCTCCAAAACCCAAACAACAAAGTCGTCGTGACAGTGTCGTATTATTCATGTTAAAATTTATTTTGTTAAAATGCGCTACGTGGTGGTGTAGGAAATGTCTAATTGCTGGGAACCATGGCGAATGGATTTTGATGGATTGTCACGAACACTGTCACTAAATGCGGCGATATTTTCGCGTTTGCACATCCAACACTGATCCGGTTCGATCGAATTATTCCTTTAATTTCTTAACCGCGACACGAGGTAGACGGTTATGTATACCGACATTATTTCGTAATGCGCAGATAGTGTTGGTTAAATTTTCCCCATTTAGGAAAGGGGTTTTAACAATCATAATGAGTTGTTCTGTCATATCCAGCTCCATAAATGCAAATGATGCAAATGTCAATACTTATTATTTACAGATGTCAAATATCAGCTGTTTATCTTTGACAGAACGGCAGTAGTGCCAGATTTAAATTGTAACCTCCAACTGAATCGCCTTTACAATCAAAAAATCAGCCATACAAACCATTCTTGAATGAGTAGATCTCAAATATGTACATTTAAAGAATGAATTAAGCAACAAAAGAAATTTTAGTTTTTGAATTGGTACTACGGGAAGATAAACTTAGACCTATTCTAGGATATATGTCTAATTACTGACTGAATATGAATATGTCGAGGTCGCTGAATCCAATCCGAAGTCAAACTTTTCATTTTCAAAATGGCACCGTTTTTTACTTACATCGTTCTACACCATATTGCGTCATTATGTATATGATCTATAATGATACTGGGTCTTTCAATAGCTCTAGGAGACACTCTAAGTCTTATAAGATGTTGGTCAGTGGAGCTTTATGTCTAGGACGCATAAATAATTTTCGAGAACTTTGATTCGATCTAGCCCTGCAGGTATTCCACCAATTTTTAGGCCTAGGAGCATGATATTTAGTATATAAGTTTTCCGAACCTAAAGTAGTGCAAGTGTGAACATTATACTAGGACACTCAATCGTCGGATTACTTTTCCTTAATGTGTACCTGCAACCGCGCAAAAAACATCTCTATATTTTTTTTCCTTTGTAATCTTTCAGTCTTCAGCTATTCAAGAGCAAACTCAACAGGTATTTCCGGACTTTGTCCCAGCGTTACAGTTTCGCCTCTCATGAAAGAAGTTTATAAATATTCGTATAGAAAACAGGTCAACCATGAATATGCTTCATATGTCGAGTATTCCGGGTCAATTTTAATAAACATATTACTAGATATTTGGTACGGTTGACTCATTGTTGTAAATTTGATTTTGTTCTCTACTACGTCGAAGTTAAGAAAATTTATGTTTAACGTGGGTTCGTGTTCTTGTTATTCAGTGACCTCTTTGTACCTTATGAACCCTTAGCGACTAGGCCGATTTTCATGAAAAAGAAGGTATCAAACGGTTTGTGTTTTTATTAGGAGTGAGAATAGGTTAGGTTGAAAAGGATGTGTGACAGTACAGCGCATCATAACCCACTTTTTGTCTTACCAATTCACAATCCAGGTATCTTTGTGTTTCCTAGCTATCCTGTGCTGTGTTCTTGTAGAGTGGGGTAGTAGCATAGTGGATGTTGAATCGATTCCGTTTTCTCCTCATCTCCGCAACTTCTACAGATATTGCTGAACTCAGCTTGCCATTTGCAGAGCATAGCTCCTATGGTACAGTGTCTGGTCATTACTCCGGTTAGTATGCGGATGGAGGATCTGTTCAGTTAATATCTAGTTTCAGCCATAATGGACGAGATGTGATGCAGTCGTTCCTTGAGAGCCATAAAGCGTTTGTCTCGTTTTGTATTATGTCGTCGATCGTCTACTACAATTTCCTAGTCTGTGGCAGTATAGAGGTGTCACACAGTCTTGCGACTTTAAAAAAAAAAAAAACAGACCGTACACCAGATAGGCATCAAAATCAAAATAGTTTTCATGTAATTTTTGGAAGGTGATACAAATTCATGAATTTTTAAAATTTATCAATGCAGTATGTTCAAATATAATAGGGACATGCCTTCTTGTTAGTTTCTTGGACTTTTACCGAAACCTATTAGAGTAAAAATATCAGTACTATACATTGAAATCATCTCTGGTCCACATTTTAGCTTTCTATGTCAAACAGTTCGAAAGTTATGAGGCTGCGACAAACAGACAGACATACAGACGGCTGACTCTCACTATAAGGGTTAATTTCTTACTTTTTGTTCCTTGTCAGTACCAGAAGCCTACAAATTAACTTCGGAAAGTTGTAGAGCAGAACAGCATGTATAGCTAAATAAGTTATGAAGATCTATGACATAATGTGTGTCAATGTCATCTTATACTTAGGGTGGCCGTGGTGTAGTGGTAACATCATCGCTTCTCACGGTGTTGGTTCACGGTTCAAATCCTGATGTCAAGAATCATCTATTTATTTCGCATGAAATAAATAAAAAGTCGATCAATTGCGAAAGTTAAGTCAACTCTACTGAGAAGGCATAACATTGGCAGTAGAGTGGCCATATGGCTGCAACTTGATCGTGATGATGACATCAGGAGGACGGAAAAAAATACTGTGAATCATGAGCAACGACAAAAGCAAAACAAACAAGCTCCCCAGTTATTTGGACCCAACCCTTGGAGAAACTTAATACTATCTGAGTTTCAAACTACTACACCAAAATCTTTCTTTCTCTCTCTCTCTCTCTCTCTCTCTCTTCTTCACAACGCCCGTGTTCTGTAATAGTATAAGAGTATTCATATCCTCTTTGGCGCTCGGAAATTATAAAAAAAAATATAGGTGCGTAAAGAAGTAATATAGGTCGTGAAAGACCTCAATTCCAAAGATCTAGGCTTTCTAGGGCATCCGATCGACGGTGTGAAGAAAATTGTTTCTTATGTGAATGAATTATGGTTGTAAGATGGAAGAACTTTGTACAAAACTGTTTATACAGAACTTTATGTTTATATAATCATTGAAAACGCAGCAAAATGTTCTTTTTAAATTCAATTATTGTGAGAGTTATATGTTTGTACATATGTACATGAAGAGACAACGACCAAGTAGAAGTGGGCGCACCATGTACAATTTAAGTTGACAGTAACTTATTTAGCAGTTAGTGGGGTACCATATTAATAAAACTATGTCCAGCAAAAGCATGCAACAATGAAATGTTAATCAAAAAATCGGCTTAAGTTTTATTAACTATCACCTATCCAGCAATTTTTCCACCTACTTTTTCTAACTCTAAATAATAAGCATTTGACTGGCCTTTGCATTGATTATGATACTTCATCACGGGCCAACTATCATCACTTCGAAATTTTTCTTTAATCCGATTGCTCACAACCTACACTTACCCAAAAAGAAACAATAAATGTCAGGTAGCATTTCAGATGTCAAGCCATTAATCATACAGCAAGATTTGTTTAATTGATTAATTTGACTTGTGGAAGCTATAATCAACTCGTACTTTCACCTCACTAATAGCTTTTTAATACGAGCACAATTCATCTGCGGTAATTTGACGTCTGTTGATCTTCCGAAATTAATTTTATCACTTGATTGGCATTTATGTAAAATAGATGCGGATTATCTTAAAAAACAAAAAACTACATTGCTTTGGTTGAACTGAATTGATGTAATAAATGCAAAAATTGATTCATTTATTTATTTATTTATTGCCCTAAATCTCTACTAAATTTGGATTTTTATTTTATTTTCAGAATATTTATACTAGCAATTGCATTATTTAATGTGAATAATGCCAGAGGACAGTTTCATCCCTTTGGCCAGCAAATTAACACAGAATTTGGATCAGACTGTGCGCTTGTTTTATCAGGACCTGGAAGATCATCAGTCTATGACTACAATGTAAATCTCTTCAGAGGATCACTGTGAGTATTAGTATACATCTAAGGATCTAAGAACGCTTTCAAGACTTTTTAAAAACTTTTAAATTTTTTTTATTTTTGTTTAGAGAAATACTACTTTTAATAAATTGTCGGCATTTTTTATCTTGCGTTGTACTATTAGTACATTTTGTGCATTATTTAGCTACTGGACTAGAAATTTGTAAAAATTGAATTGGGTCCGGAGATGAAACAACAGACACATTTTTACACATTTTTAAGTCAAGTTGCTTCGCCCGTAAAAATAATGTTGCATTGCTATCCGGAACATCGTCATCGTATGTAGGTCACCATGACAATACTGATTTCCAGAAAAAAAAAATCAGCAAAAAACGAAATGATTAGCAAAAATTAATTATTTGATCAGCAGAAGGAAATGATAGTTCAAGAAAAAGAGTATGAATTTTTTTTTTGTCCTGATTGAATAATTTATTTTTGCTCCAATTTTTCTACTTTTCCCGCTCATCAAAATATTAGCTTCCGATCATATTATATAATAATATAAATAATAATATTCTCCTGATCAAATAATTAATATTTTTTTTTCAAATCATTTAACTTTCTGAAAAAAAAATTATTTTGTAATGATTAAATTGCTAATCAATTAATTTTATTTTGCTGATCAAAAGGCCCTTTATTGCTGATCGATTTAATGGTAGCCAGACTCTAATTTGCAGAAGAAGAAAAATGTAAACCCTTTAGCCACTTCACTTAGTTATATCATGTCACATGGCATAGGGCGTCAACAGTTTCTGTGTGCTATATTGTTCTGGCTTTTGTAATGCCCTTCAATCCTTTCGAACTCATTTCTAATGTTCTCGATTTCTCCTCAACTTTTCTGCATCATGTTTGCATTGCAAAATCCGCTTTTCTATCGGATTAGCCACTGCGCAACATATTGTATATTTTCTTCGCATTGTAAAGTTTGAGCGATCGATTGCCACTTCACTAGTCGAATTGTGATGTCTTTAGAGTGCTAACCCTTTCCCGCATAAAGCTGTGAAACACATGAATGTATAGTACCTCACGAGTGACAGTTGATAGCACATTTTAAGTACTTCATCCGCAGAGTAGTATTGACACTACATTGGATCGAAACAATCTCTAATAACTAATTTTTGTCTACAGCCTTTCTTGCCCTCCCTCACTGGGTTTTTGGCGTAGGTCAGGCTGAAATATCCGCATTCGAATTTTGAAATTCCAAATATTGGAGAATTTGCGACTATTTTTCGGTGTTTTAGTACTCTACAAAACAAATTGTGTACTTATGGCCTAGAAATAGCCAGAGAGTCTCCAGCATTTGAAATTACATAATTCGAATGTTGAAGTTCAGCTCTTGTACATAAACCAAAGCGTAACGAATCTATTTCTGCATCAGATTTGCGTAGGCTAACTTAAGCAGCGCATAATTCCATATCACCAAATCAGCTAAGCATCTGATAAAGTAATCTGAAGCCAAAGCAAATTCTATCCATGTAATGTTAAAATTTCTTACTGATGGAAAAGTTCGCACCTTCTACGTCAGCTGCAACAAACCATTTCGTATTTGGCTCTAAGTCCTCATTACAGTCTGACTACAAGCATTTCAATGTGACAACAATAGGGTTATCCAAAAAGCAATATAAGCACGTACCCACGTTATTGACTGGAATTTCATCACACAGTGACAGAGCCTAAGTTTAGGACGGCCACATTGTACATGATGTCAAAAACCAGGAGATCGATCTCAGAAGTGCGACAGAGTGACCTGAATACCATCAACAAATGCGGTACTGCCCCCATAAGTTGCATACCACCGCAAGGCACACAAAGACGGTGGCCTGGTTAGTGCAGAAGTCGTGCAACGAATTAATATGCATCCAGACAGCTTTCCTTTTCTATAGCGTATGGCGGTTCAAGTTCTCTTTCAAGTCGTTAGCATAATAGTATGCTAGCATAGCATCTTATTATGTAGGACTGCATTTAGATCATATCGAGATTACATCACCTCGTGGATCACAATCAAAAGTACCTGAAAGTTGAAAAGTGATTTGCATCTCTTTTCAAATGAACTTGTATACGAGTATATCTTCAAGAGGTGGCAAGTGGCATATGGTCAGCAGTAGCAAAACACTGATAAATTTGTTTGTTCAGCAGAACCTGCACAGTGGAACCGATTGGCATATAAAAATGAAAAAAACAAAATTGTTGAGCGGATGCTAGACGAATTTTGAAGTTGAATAGGTGTAATGTTACTATTAAATCCACTTTATAATCAGATTTCAAGAGAGGTGCATTAACTTAGTAAACTGACTATTTTGTATTCGTATTGTTAAGTGAGTGAGTTAAGTAGGGATAAGGTCATGACATCTGCCAACAAGTTGAATGGTAGGAAAATTATTGGCAACCAGTTCGTACATTAATAGTTCTCTCCTGCTACACCTGTCTTAGTTTCGGTTGGTCTTCCAATACTTTAGTTTTTTTGTGTAAGATATATTTACGAGTATATGTTCGCTCCATCAAAACGTTTGAGCTTTTAATTTTCAATGACAGCTTTCAGTTAGTGGGTTTTCCGTTGAACATGAGTGATGTTATTCAATCAGTATTAAATGATCGCAGTAAATGGCCGAAATCATGTTCTTTAAGGAGTAAATCCACACAAAACTGAACTAGTTTTGAGATCCATTCCGACTTAGATATAACAGGCGCTCTAAAGTCAAGCTCTCGTCGTTATAATAAGAGATAAACAAGAATCCGTTATTACCAGATAAATGCAAACTGCCTTAAACAAAATCAACGAGTGGTGCCAGCTCCAAAGGTTAAAAGTCAACCCAACGAAAACAATCATCATCCGAACTCTAAACGGCATTCACATTAACTTCTCAAAAGAAGCAAAATATGTTTGGGTAACCCTAGATCATAGACTCACGATGCAGGCAAGTCTTCTGGGCCTGTTCCAGATATTTTAGTTATGGGGATTTTAGTCTAAAATGATTTATTGTACATATCTCACTATCGTCACCCCAATTATTAATTACGCCTCAAATGTTGAACAAACTTACGCCCGATTCGCCCTTCAAAAGGTACAAAAACTTGCCTGTTAAGGGATTACGGTTGTGATGCGAAGTTGTCCAACACTCCAACACTAAAAGCCCTCTTCGATCTCCATCCCCTACACATTAAAATAATGAAGACTGCTATCAACACCGCCCTAAAGCTTCATCTCTTCTTCAATTTTAAGGCCTCCTATTTATCAGCACATCTGAAAATCCTAAATAAAATTCCGTTGCTATTCACACCAGCAGTATGCATTTCTGACTTCATGCCCAAAAAAATAAATCGAAATTACTCCTTAAATGTTATCATCTCGAACCTCTACTACTGGAACAAGCCTCAAATCCCTCAAATAGAGCACCAATAAATACACTACTGGTACGCTTACGCCTCAAAAATAGCAAATGAAGTAGGTGCCGTAGTATTTGGCCTGAACTTCAAATTAGCTGTGCCATTGGGATGCACCACCTTCACCTTCCTCTGCCATTGGGCTCTGTGACAGCCAAGCGGCCCTTAAAGCTCTCAGATCATTCAACTGTGAGTCTAAGGTAGTTTTGAATTGTCCACAATTTCTTTGTCTTGAGCAAACGCATTATGTGCGAATTCCCCACCATTTCTCGTGGCAAATTAAACGCTTTTAGAAAGGGTTCATTAGACCATCTGTCGTCATCTCCTCCTCAGCACAAAAAATTCAAGTTTCCTTCAAGAACTGGATTTTAGCTAGGCGGCAAAAAGAAATACACCACCCAAAAAAAAATGCACCACCCAAAGGGGTTAGCATAGAAGATCTTCTTATAGGTCGTAGTCGACCCTCCCATCTTACAAAAAAAGAAACAAGCGCGATCACGAGAAAAAAAAATAATTTTATGTATAATCCCGTAGACTTGTTTTTTTTAAAAACCTATGAAAACTTCAATCGAATTTGCTCATTAGAATACCGAGTAGGCAAGAATATTAGCCCCTGATTGTGGAATAGCAATCAACGTGAACGGGCCAAAAATGGACAAAAGTGCGGGAGCAGGAGTCTATTTCAAGTCGAAATTTTAGCCACACCCTTAGCTACCCAAATGGCGGGATTAGTAGACATATCACATGATGATATCTCCAATTAAGTAGATAGTCAAGCATGCCAAGAGGCATGCCGACATTCTCCTTTTCCAGTAGAATCGGCAAATTTCTGCCTGGCAAGACCATCAGCCCTACAGTTCCCTGGAATATCCCCATGTGCTGGGGCATAGGTGAATGTTGAATTTCTCTACCATTTCGTTAAGAGACGACGCGCAATCTTTCCCAAATGGCCTCGCCCAAATGGCATGTAGGCACTGCGACTAGAGAGATATTTACGGCAGCAGTACTTCAACTTTCCTTATGAAAGCTATTACGGCTGCGGAGGAGTTCCTTAGGTCTAATGGAGATATTAACTCCTTAAGAAAGAAATTTCTTCTACTTCTACACAGACCTATACACTCACATAGTATGTGTTCTGCAGTTTCGTTCTCTTCTAGGCAGAGGCGGCAGGTAATATCCTCTGAAATTCTTATCTTATTTAGGTGGTAGAGTAATTGGCAGTGACCAGTAAGGAAGCTCGCAAGCCTTCTTATGTCGTTTCTGCTATATTTTAGGATATCAACTGCCTTTTTTGGAAGGGTTGGACAGCTCTTTTAGCTTGTCTGAGACCTTGGGAGTTATTCCAGTGGAAAATGCACATGTTGCGTTTCCAACTGTTTAGGGTCAGTTTAAATGCAGAATCCGCAAAAGGGTTCAGGTCCAATGAAAAACTCAGAGGAATATTTTCTGGCGAGCAGATCTGCAGTTTCATTGCCGTCAACACCTGCATGACCCGTGCAGGTGTTGATGGCAATGAAACAACACCTGCATGTACCCACTACAATTTCACTTTATTGTATCGGGCCACATTTTGTAAACTGTCGAAGCAGCTTAGAACTGATTTTGAACTGCTCAGGTGGGAGATCAGTGCTTTAAGCGCCGCTTGGCTGTCGGTGAATATGTGCACCTTTGATTCCTGATTGAAAGTTGATATTTGCACAGGTCTCGGCCTGAAAAACACTAGGACTCTTTCCAAGTGATTTCGTAATCTTGTGATTGGGTCCATACCAGCGCCAACTCCTGAATCCATTTTTGATACGTCGGTATACCAAACGATTCCTCTTGGATCAAGCAACGGTCCGCCATTATTCCATATATCACGGTTTGGGATCTCAGTCTTCTACCAAAATAGAGTGATTTGGTCGTAAAGTCAGAAACCGTGCAGAGCATATCTAGCTCGGTGAAGTCCCACTTCCTCCCACCTTTAACTGGTATGCACAAGATCTATAACTTTGCTCATATTATTGAATTCAGTGTACTATGATACAGAAACCGCTAACTTTAAGTCAACTCGAGATAATCCGTCCTTGTTTTCCGACTTCCTTCCTTTACCGATTTCCTAGGTAAATGCAATGAACTCCACAACGGCATTACCTTGTAGACATCTTATTCAATTCCGTTCAACTTCAATAAGTTGACAAATAAATAATAAAAACTCAAGGATAGGTACTCTAAACTAAACCTCATTCACAACTTACAAGTTCCCCGCCACTTGGTATTAGTCTCAATGATAGGCGTGTGAAATCAGGTGTGAAATCAGTTGTTAAGTCGATCTTAACAGAATCAAAGTGTTTTGGGAACAAAATTAACCCTCTTCGCGCGCGCACCTTAAGCTTTTAATGACTCAAGTGGCCACACTCTGGTTAATGCAACCCGCACTTAAAAGTTGTTGAAATCCATCCAATTACGCGTTTCCCAAGATCACGTACCCTCTTGGGAATTTAAGAAAACAAAATCGAAATTGTATAATTCAAGGATGAATTTTAAATGAACTCCATCGTCGTATACCCGTATAGTGGATGGACTTTAAAACATAAACCCAAAAGAAAACATCCACCACATTGACTGGTCATTTTGTAATGCGATACCTTGATTTCCGCTTGAAAGTAATCGACCATGAAATCAGTGTACCAATCACGCGAACTTCGCGGTGCATTTCACTTTCAATCTCAAGGTGTGTACTATACATATACATACTTGTATCTTGTTTTTGTTTTCTTTCACCAAAGGTCTAGACCGAACGAGACTTGCTGTCAATAAATGCGTTAATCGTAGGTAGAAACGGATCATAATTTTAGGAATTTCCACAAATCAACAGGTAAATGTATCTTGAACTAGTCCAGGTTAAACTGTACTTTCCATGTGTAAAGAGATCACATGACCAGGCAGTTAAACTTCGAAAGGCAAGGCAGTTAAACTTCGAAAGCCTTATTCCTCGAAATAACAGGCAAATATTTGCCTTGCTTATCACTGACAGCTGGTTATACCGGATAAGCTGAAACCTACCGAAGAAAGATATACATTTTCTCCATGCGGTTTCGAATGCTGTTTGCATGAGGAAACGTCATTAATCGCATCGACATTTAGAGTAATATGCGTACCATAGTTGAAGTGCTAATGCTAAACCGAAAAATGTGCTTTAAAGTTGTAGATACATTTCTGATTGTGTTGGAATCGATCATGCTATGATGTTGTGTGTTCACCGTTAACAACAACCTCTAAAATAAATGGCAGAGAACCAGCTTTTGCGGTCTTGCTGTTTCCTGTTTACCTAGTGAGAATTCAATCGCCACCTGCATTTAATTAACCGCTAATTTCTCAGACGCTGTTGGTTTAGTCGCCAAAGGTGAAGCAACTAGTAATTACGTACATATATCATGTAATTTTAAAATATGTACCTACCTAAAGAGTTATAAAAGAATTCATTGAGATCAATGTCAAGCATTATTATAGTTTATTATATCTGGCTACACAGCACAAGGTTACTTATTAAACTCAATAAACATGCAAATTCATTTTCCATCTTACTTCTAGGCGACAGATAGATGAATCCTTTATGAGCCTATTGACATGACTGATCAGCACTGTCACTTTAATACGATCGTAGAAGATATACTGCGGTTTTTTTGAAATCCAAATCTGCTACAGAGTAAAACAAATTTATCCCGTTCTTATGATTTTACATTTAAATGCAATAAAAGTTATTCGAACGCTTCCTGTCTCGCCTTTTTAGACACCGATCTATGTATTTCACTAGGCTATTACAGACTGCGAAGATAAAAAGCATTCAGGTTCCTGGAAAGAGTTTGAGAAACTTAGAAGCAGCTACATATGTATTTGTGAATTCAACTTTTTTAAGAAGGTGAAAATCTCGAAATACGAGTACGCTGTGTGGGAGATATGGAGTTTTCTTCTCGATCCATGATAGTGTGGGACAGTAAACTCACTAAAAACACACAAATCTAAGAAAAATTGACAAATGATTTTTGTTTGTTTATATTGCCTAGATTACTTTTGGAAAAATATTATATTTTTGAATAATTTCCCTTCACTGTGGCTCATGTGGCTTTGTTCGTCGCGGTCTGAGAACGTTATTGTTTACATTTAGAACGACTTCTATCTCAGGGTTTATGTGTATCTGTAATCTTTGATTATATCGTATTACATTCTTTTTAATTACTTCTATCGCCGGGTCAATATGTATTCGTAAATCTGGATGTAAGTCTTTGTTCTGTACATGCTCGTACCTTAAGGCATTAATTATTCCACGAAGAACTTTATATTGAAATGTTTGGATTATTTTGGCATTTGTTTTTTTTTATATAGCCTCATAATTGATAGCCATACGTCCAGGCGGGTTTGAGTATTTGCTCGTCTCCTTTTTAATATGTTCCTTCCATGTAGTACAGGGTCTTCCAATAGGGACTTCCGCACTTTGACAGTTGATAGCGGCCATATTGTTGAAGCTACATCTGTCAAATTAGCTCTCATTTATTCAGTCTGTTTTGCCAAATCACCATGGATGGATACAGCGTTCAACAACACGTAAAATTGTTTTATCAAAATGGGTGTTCTGTTCGGGCAACGTTCCGCGCGCTTCGTCCATTTTACGGTCGCCATAATCGTCCTTCCGAGAGGACTATTCGCAGTGTGGTGGATAAATTTGAGTCCACTGGTTCAGTAAACGATCAACCAACACCCGTACGTCGACGAAACGCAAGATCTGCCGAAAACATTACCGCTGTCCGTGAGAGTGTGCAGGAGAATCTGAGACAGTCGATTTCGCGTCACTCAAAAGAACTCGGCCTTTCGCAGACAACAACTTGGCGAATTTTGCGTCGTGACTTGGGCCTGCACCCGTACAAAATTCAACTGACCCAGGAGCTGAAGGTAAACGGCCGTAAACAACGACGTATGTTCGCTGAATGGGCTCTGCAGCAGTTGGAAACTGACCCTAATTTTCATCGACAAATCATCTTCAGCGATGAGGCCCATTTCTGGATGTATGGGTACGTCAACAAACAAAATTGTCGAATTTGGGACGATACCAATCCACATGAGATCCAAGAGCGTCCAATGCATCCCGAAAAGGTCACTGTTTGGTGTGGATTTTGGGCTGGCGGCGTCGTCGGTCCATCTTTCTTTGAGAACGACGTTGGCCAAGCCATCACCGTCAACGGCGAGCGCTATAGGTCGATGATTGCCAAATTCTTTTGGCCCGAATTGGATCATATGGACACCAACGACATGTGGTTTCAACAGGACGGCGGTACGTGCCGTCCAGCTCACAGCTATATTGGAAATTTTGCACGAGCGATTCGAGGGCATGGTCATCTCACGTGGAGGTGATGGGAACTGACCACCGAGATCGTGCGATTTGATCCCATTTTTTTTTTTTTTATGGTTTTCTGAAGTCGCAGATCTATGCGAATAAGTCACAAACCACAGCGGCCGTCAAAGCCAACATAACCCATGCCATCGGTCAAATTTAGCCTGATTTATGCGCCAGAGTCATGGAAACTTGGACATTTCGGATGCGCGACACACAGAGAAGTCGCGGCGGACATTTGAACGATGTTATATTCCATACATAATGGCATCGATGGGCCTTTTAAACAAATAAAAAATGACGATGATATCTTATACATAGTTTGTTTTATTTAAATGCAAAGATAGGAAGCGCTTAATGAAAGACCTTTTATTAAACATTGTTTAGAAAAATGATTTTGTGACATGAAAAGTCACTCGTCACTCATGATTAATGAAAAGTAAAGTATCCCACACTGACATCGAATGTCCATCTTTTTCTAAAATATACACACGCAACGATGTACCTAAGGAAAAGAGGCTTACATTGGTATTTTTTTCTGTTATCTTAATTGATGACGCTGCGGGTTTTCTATTTCTTATCTAATTTTATATTCCAGGACTGCGACAAATTACCCAAAAGAAAGAAGTCTGGAATGGTCAGATCGGGTGATCTTGTGGGCCAATGCAAATTGCCAAACACGGTCTGGAAAAGTGTCCTTCACTAACTCCATTGTGTCGACCGCTGTGTATGCAGTTGCACTGTCTTGTTTAAATCACATGTGCTCCAACCGCAATTCATCCAATTTGGGTATCAAAAAGTCACGTAAGATGGTTCTGACAAACATCCGTACGGCGCACAGCACGAGTGGCTGTGAGAAGCTAGGCCAAAATATTTATTTTTATTTATTTATTTTCAGTGCCTCAAAAACGAGTATTTTGCTTTGAAACGTGCTTCGTCACTCATGATTAATTTTTAAGGATCATCATTTTCTTCATGGTTGAGACTTACAATATGCTGGCTGTTTTCCAGGCGTTCTTGGTGAGCTACGGGCAGCAGCTGATACACCATCTGAGTTTTATGCGAAAACATCTTCAAGTCTTTCATCAAAATACTCAGCACAGACCGCCTGGAAATGTCCAATTGTGTGGCCCGTCGTCTTGTTGATGTTTCTGGACACTCTTCCATATCCTCGCGCACAGCATCAATATTTTCGGCCGAATGACCTGTTCTTGGTCTGTAAGGCCTTGCCCTGCCTCGTGATAAGCCAGTCTCTCTTTGAAGCTTGTGGCTTGTAGTCGAGTTGTGCGATCAGGTGGGGAAATCTTCGACGAAATTCACGTTGTGTTCTTATCACTGATGAATTATTCCGCAAAATAAAAAAATAGAAAAATCGACACAATTATTCCAAGTTCTTGAGGAGTATAGCCATTGTTCATCGTCATATTTTTCCCATCCGTTTACTACACAACTGTCAATATGGCGTACCCCATTTACAAAAATCAAAGGCAATTCATACTCTGTTACTTACTTTTGCACCACCTTATATATACAGTACACACATACTTTCCAAATTATAAAATTAAATGAAAATGTCCTGGTGATATACGCACGAAACTTTTTAAGGAGTTCATTTGTCCTAGCTCTGTATAGGTGGGATATACACATGCACCTTTGCGAATACGAGGCAGTTAGTCCACAGCTTTCAAAGGCTGTCAGTCAAGTGGTGCAAACTATTTTTGCAAGTAATCTATGAAATTTTGATCAGCGCTGCTAGTTCATCAGCTTTCTTCTTTCCTTGTCCTTATAACCTGGAACTCAGCAAAATCATCTCAGCTCTCTTCTACAAGATTGGGGAATATGGTAGTCATACGTATATTTGCATCTTTAATAAAGATTTTACTATCAACGAAGGGAGCGATGTTTCTCTTCTAAATTTGCTTGAGTGTCAGCGGTACTAGATCATCTTGGATGGAGCTGGTAGAGATCGGAACTCGATATAACTTTGATTCCTCAAACGCTTCCGACACGTGCTGACAACGCACTTCATCTTTGATCAATATTGGTGTAGTGCATCAAAATCTAGATTAAGTTGCGTGCGGATATCTTAAATGCACGACAAGTTTTCGAACACTAAAGAAATAAGCTAGAGTGTACCTAGTTGTCATGATGTATTGTTCGCACGAAAAAAAAAAAATATAATCATTTTAGAGTTACTTCAGCATAAACACCACTAGAACGTGTCTTTAGATCTGGTGGGCATCCCTTCCAAAGCCTTTAATGATTTTATAATTCTAACTATCGACTTAGAATTAATAACCGACTCGTATAGCTTGACCAGGCCTAAACGTGTTTTAAAAGTTTGCCAAGCAAAATGCAAAAACTCAGAAACCATTCGAAAGCCTGAGCATGAGGTTCCAATCGTTGGACGATCATCCGATCATCCGATCATAATTTTAAAAATTATGATTTTACAATTATGTTTCCATTTTTGTCTATTTGAGTTTGTGTAACGAAATCTTTTATTACGAACTGCTAAATAGATTAAAACCTCTGCTGGTACGTAAGTTCTCAGTGATGTATTTTCAAACCTTTACGGAGCAGCGAGTGTTCCTTATCCTCATCCTGCATAGGTTAGCAAATATGCCAAAACTAGAGAAGATGCGATACAAATCGTCTCGATAAACAGATGATTTGTGTCAATTTTGTGTTATTCGGTTGGCTATTTTCTAGGTTTAAAAACACTGATGTGGGCGTGTCGGGATCATAGTACGAGTATTTCCCGCTTTTCCAAAAGCACTTGTTTTTAAATCCAATTAATGAAGAGACTGCTATATTTCTTTTATAGATGTCCAAATGTAGGTTTAGATTATTGCTAAATTAGCCTGAGTCGGTTTGCGAATGTGTGACCGTGTAGCCTGTGTTTCTGATGGTCCTAACAAAGAATAATTTTAACATCATATGTTTGAATAGAGCTAATAAAAACAATCTTTATTGTCTACGCCTTTCTCCTCGGTAGATGTAAGGTCAAATGAGATTGATGTTGTGAAATATTCTTAATTCGGATTGTCATCAATCGTTCACTTACACAGTGAAAGCTCAAGATTTGCCTAAATTTACCTATGTTCGTGGCAGCAGCTCCCTTCTTAAGCACGGTACAGCGCATCTCATTTCATCGATAGCGATTGTGCATCTTGGTAGCAGTTCAAGATTCCTGCTAATTGACCGACTGAACACAGTCTGTTCAATGTGGAAACGTTCCAAATGCAGGTCCGAAGATCGTTTCCCTGAGGTTGTCAGTATTGGAAAGAGTTCTTTCGTGGTCAGTAAGTGGAACCCACGTGCGACGTGTATTGGATAACTAACTCGTTCTGGCAATTCCTTGCATAGTTACTTAAATCCTGAAAAAAATCAGACATTTCAGCTTGTGGGTTACACGAACCACACGCTCATTGTACGAGTAAGTACTCGTATGATACACGATGGGTTTTTATTCTCCTTTAATCACGTAATTAGAACGCAAAAAAAGAGCATGGATCAAAATGGGGCTGTCAGCTGTTCATTCAGGGACAAATGTATCTTAGAATATTTGAGAAATCTAATAAGTGGTGTAACTTGCCATCCTAAGCTATACTGGTAATTGCTAGTGTTGAGAGTTAAATGTCAAAAATGATCTTAAGCTATGTTCCCATCGACCACATGTCGTACGCCAACTTGAAATTTGATAACATTTTCGTGCCGGATCCGTACTCCTATCGAACATTTTAATAAACACAATAAAATCTAAAGAAGAAGAGGGCAAACTGGAAATGTGACGGAGACGACCGACAGGTACGAGTATGTCACATGCCTGCCTGTAAGACTCGACGTAGTCGACTTTCACTATGTGCACTTAGTAGTGTCTGGGCAATTTATTATTATTGCGATTGTTGCCAGGCACGATGTCTCCTCTTACGCATTCGATGGTCATATGACAACGAACGCTAAGCAGTCTATTTGTATCTCGAGTGGTGCTGCTCAAAGCTTTCCTTCTTCATCGTCATGGTGTTTCCAGCTAATCTTCCATCCAATCGCCATGTGAATATTCAATTTGAACAAATCCAAATCGGAACATGGGAATTCAATTTGCGGCAATTCGTGGATTCGTGTTATCAGATGTTGTTAGGGGCAATTTGGCAAAAGTTGAAACAAGTTTCCACAAAGTCTCGCCATTCCATATGCACCAAGTTGGTAGAATACAATTTTTTATTTTTTATTTTTATTTTTTACAGAAACCCGTACTCTGGCGATAACACTTGCATAACATACGATTCGATTAATGCAGCATACCTAGATGCGAGGAAGAGAATTCGTAAGTATCTGAAACAATGCACAATCAATGGTGTCAAAACAGTGAATGCATTCATCATTTAATTTTAATCGCAGATGTCTCACAACCGAAGGGCGAATGGAAGACCGAAGACATTTCAACGGTTGGTGAACTGTTGTTGGATATCTCCATTCAACTTGCACGAAGGTGAGTGTTTTTTTTTTTTTTTTATTGAACTTGCTGGAGTTGAGGAAAGTTAATTCCACTAATTGAGATGCGACAACATGCAACATCCGCTTTTAAGTGAATTATAAAGATTCACAAGTAGGTCGCTGCTTAACAGTCAAAAACTGCGCGTGGGTAAACTCGCAAATGACTGATTTTGTGGTGTCACAGAACTTGTCAGATTCAGATACTTATCTACATATCGGTGCGCCTGGTTTATTAACGAAAAGCAATCGAAATTGGTGAAATTGCTAAGTGAGACTTGTTATTGCTTTTGTGTATCTAAACCAACACGTATAACCGTGACATGATTTTCAGGTGGCTTACTTCTGATTGTTTTAAATCAATTGACAGCTACGATATACTACTGAACAGTAGAACGATTAAGATGGATGTGTTGCTGCTGGGGCACACGCATGACGATACAATTACGTACTGGGTTTGATTTATTCGCCAATAACTCAATTACTTGATTAGATTTGTCACGGCATCTGTCATTAAGTCATAAGAGAAGAAACCGATTTTTAGCTATGTAGATTACACTGGCAATCTCTTTCAAGGAAACTTTGAGAACACTACAGGCACGTACCTAGTGATTTTTTATACATTGGGTCACTTTTGTTGGACAAAAAACAGGAAAAGGTTGTGGATTCGTGTTCTAATAGCCAAAAATCAACAAAGTATAAATAAGTTTGTTGAACTAAAGCAACAAATTAGTGAAAAAAGTTATTATGACTACTTTTCTTAAGAATCCTTAAAATTGCGTTTACTTTCTCACCCCTCCTAACAAAAGGCCCCAAAACCAGTCATGGGTCTCGTGCTGGTGTCTTCTTAGAGGACGACAACTTCAGGCTGCATTTTCAGTTAGGCAAATATGCGTCTGTTTCCCAAACGAAGACTGACACAGTCCAAATGACCATGAACTCTGTTGTAAGGAACAAGCGGAAAGGTCGTAGTATTTGTATCTGTAGTAACAGTCACGCCACGCTAAAGGACTTGCTCAACCACTTCCAAGGAGTTATAGAATGCAAGAATTCTCTGAATTCAGTCGCAAGACTGAACTTGTGATTCTTGTCTAGGTCCCAGGCCACACTGGAATCATTGGGAATGAGATTTCCGATAAGATTGCAAAGCAAGGCTCAAAGAAGGTTTTCTCGGGTCTTGAACCCATATTAGGTGTTACTGCGTCCTTGGTCAGGACCTTTATTAACGATTGGGTTTTATATGAACATAATTGTGTGTGGCATGGTTCGTCAGGATGCGGGCAGACTAAACGAATCACGTCCATAAGAAATCCCCGGCATTCTTGCTGTCCCTCAGCAGAAAAGACTTCAGACAACTTATCGACGTACTCACGGGGCACTTTGCTTTTGCTAAACACCTCAGCGTGGTAGGCTTAAGTGATACAACAGTCTGCGACGCTTGTGGAGAGGGTAGCGACATTGCGGAACACTTCCTCTGTGATTGTCCTGCCAGCAGATTTTCGGCGCTGATGTGGTCAGGCTGAAACCTCAACATTGAAGCGTTTACTCGACTTTCTCTGGAAGACGAGGAAATTCCATTACAATTGATAAAACATGGTTTGCTTCAGGGCAGTATAATGGACCAATCGCGTCTGAGTGTTCCAGTGTAATTTATTTAAAAAATAGGACATGTTATTTCTAAGGCAACGCTTAGTAAATGTGAAAGCTTTGGTATTTCATACTATTTTGTTCGATTCTGCGTAATTTTCAAAGCCAATAAGCGGGCTCTTACAATCAAAGCAGCCTACTACACAACTTTTCATAACTATTAGAAATAGGTTAGAAAAAATTTTGATTTTGACCCACTCATACGATCATGGTAATTTGTACACATATTCGCCCAAGCAGCCATCTTGGAAAATGGCTGTCGAAATATGGTTTTTGGCCACCTTCCCGAAAAGCATTCAATTCACAAAACATTTTTCGGTCTTTGCTCATTCGGTGTACGCCGTTCACTCGCCTGAAGCCTGGCTTGCATTTCGTACTCATAAACCCACGTCTCGTCTCCAGTAATTATGCATTTGATGAATGTTGGGTCGGATTCAGCCGCTACAATCATGTATTGAATGTCCGAGTCCTCCGCCAGTTCTCTGATGGTCAATTTACAGTTTTCGGCCAACGTATCTTTGATTTTATTGATATTTCCGTCGGTTTTCGCTACTACTGCGTTCATATCCTCGACGGACTCACAACCACTTTTGAATCGTTTGCGCCACGCATAAACATTTGTTTTCGATATAGTATCGTTGCGAAAATACTTCCCCAACATTTCCAAAGTCTGCACCGTTGAATCCGATTTTAACACAAAATTTGATGCAAAGTTGATCCCATTTTTAAAATCATAAAAAATCGAAAACACACACGGTGGCAGATGTACTCTCTACAGCGCAGCTTTTACAAATGTCAAACTACGATGCTAAAATTTGGAGCGAATGTTAATGACGGATGTGTCAACCTAAAAAAAAACTTGAATGACGGTAGTCATATTACTCGTAGTATATTGCTCGTATACCCTTAAATATTGTTTCAATATTTTTTCCTTATAATTGTTGGTCCATCACATACTATCTTAGTTCAAATTTCAACCCTCTAGAGTTACAAGCGTGTGACGGATGCACGGACATACTTACACCGTGTTGAATCCATTAGTGTTCCGTTTAAACCAATCTGGTACGGAACAATAAAAAATGCCGATCAGACATGAATTTACTAGATGTTACTCACCAATATTATCATGTTAGAGTTATTATACATAGTGATTTCATATCAGAAGATCAAACTTTGAAACGTAATAGGCTGTACTACAACAAGGAAAATGTTGTACCGGAAGGGGTTTATCCCCCTGTTTCTAACTAGGGGGGTTAGAAATTTGTTTTGACTCAAACTACTCGTAATGTTTTAACTCTCAAGCGGTATAACGTAATTTAACGGGTGAGGTATGTTTGAAAAGCATATTCAATTTCCTATGCAAATGTTTGCACTGCTTTTAACAGCCTTCATTTCTATGCGCGAAAGTATTTGAAAATCTATTTTTCATAAAATGTTTATATATTAATGTTTTCTAGAAATGAATGTATTAATATCCGCTCACAAACCTCTGAGAAAAAATTGTCTACAATATTTCCATCAAATTTGCCTTAGACTACATGCATCTACGAGTATCTACAACCGTTTTCAAAATAGAAGCCAAAATAGATCTACAGGTGCACAAAATTAATATTGAAAAGCCGTATTCTTGAAAAACCGTGTTTAGAAATGCCCCAAAGTGTATCCAATGAGTGTCCAACGACTAATCTTTCTAAAGAGTCCGGAATGCATATACTGATAAAGTTTATTTAAGAGATACAAAATATGTTCTTCAACAGTCTGTACTTGTATAAATTGAAAATCTAACTACACAAATTCCTACACCGTAGCCTGTATTATATGTGTGAAAAGTTTGATCTTTCTAGGAAATCAGACACATTAAGAAATTTGATTAAATAAATGTTATAAATATTGCACGTACCACCCTGTGGCTTTCAAAACTATCAAAAATTCATCTCCGGAAGCTTCTGTCACGTAATACATGTTGTACCTGCAAGTTTAATCTGTCTAGTTAAACTGAAGGCATACACACAAATTGCGAAATTTTATTAAAAAGTGGCAAAATAGTGTTATTTTTAACAGCATGTATTTAGAAAATCAAATCTTTCCACGTTATCCCATAAAGTCGCTGGTAAGTCGTATTAAAGTGATTTGTAAAGTTTTCTTCGAAACACCTTGTATTTTGAAAAACTAAAATCCGTCTACCTGAGGTTATATCCCATAGTCTGCACTATAGGAATGCAAAGTTATGTCATTCTAGGTTATCCGGGACGGATTTTAAGGAATTTTTATTAACATTCCCTGACACACTTTGAATTCAAGGAATCGGCTAATCGGCCAATTACACTCTGCATCGTTCTGTAAATGTAGATATTTTCTGCTTTCTATATCATCCGATGATTTCCAGAGATTTCACGAAGGAAAACATACAAAATGACAAAGTGCTTAAAGTTATTCATGGGAGATACAGCCGAAGCGATTTTATTCCTCCAGAGTACTACAAGTCAAACACATTATTATTATAAAAATTGTGGATAATTTTATGGTACCCAATTCTTTTCTGGACATTCATTTTATAAAGTGTATGGTTTTCGAGCAAATAGCAAAAAAAAAAATTTTTACCGTCTTTGTTTGAGGAAGTATAAAATTTCAATAACAATGCTGGGAAAATATGTCTACCAATTGCCTTGATTGTACTCGTATAGTTTTTTTTTTTTTTTTAAATATCTTAAATTACTGATCTAATAAAGAGCGCGATGATAGTAACCGCAGAGCCAGAATCAGTCCATGGAGAACGCTCTTCTAACAAAGTTCAATGCAGTGATGCCAGATCATGAGATTTCGCCCATATATTAGGAAATGGGCTTTCTAAATTCTGATTCCTACGTAATCGAGTAGCAAGTAAAATAAAAAAAAATTATCAATTTCACAAACGGAACAACCTTTTGGTAAAAATCATATCAAAAATAGGGTATTCATTTGAATCGCGAACTCTTTTTTTTATATCACTTTTTATTAAAAAGAGTGCACCGTAAATTAAGTTTATTGATGAATTGACTTTCTACTTCTCAAAGAAAGGTTTGCCTAGTAAGCGCTATTTGGCCCTACCTAGAGCCGGACATTTGCAGAGGAAATGATAGATAGTTTCTATCTTGCTTGCAGTATTGCAGCTGCGACAATGTGTATTGGATATAATGCCTAGTCTGACCGCATGAACCCCAATGGATCAGTGGCCTGTACTAATCGCCACAATTCTAGCAATATCTGCCCAGTTTCTGTCTTGATTGCGTCCTGGCGATCAATGAGAATAGCTATGGTTCTGAAGGGTGTACTGATGTTTTTCAATAGACAGCAAGTTTCAAGCCCGCCATATTTCTAAAAAAAATGTGTAAATGTTTTATGTCAGCCCCTTACAACTCTCTTTCGACTCTAACTCTCTCAAGCTGTTTTCCCTAAATTATGGATGGACTCCTATATTTTCCCTATCCATAAAAAAGGCAGTAAAAATGACATATCAAACTACCGACCCATAGCCAAACTCTCTTCTATACCTAAGCTTTTTGTAAGCATTGTCTATGACTCACTTTATTTTCACTGCAAATCCATCTTTTCTCCACAATAGCACGGTTTCTTAAAGGGTAGGTCCACAACGACTAACCTAACCAAATTCGTTTCTAAAACACTACAAGCATTAGAGAAAGGTAAGGAAGTGGATGTCATTACGACCGACTACAGCAAGGCGTTTGATAAAATATATCACCAAACTATTTACCGTAATCTTAAATCTTTCGGGTTTCCCCCCTTTTTCATCTCATGGTTGAGATCGTATCTATTGCAACGCCAGTACAGGGTTCTCTTTAGATTTTCAGTCTCTGATCCCATTAACGCCACTTCAGGTATTCCTCAAGGCAGTCACCTTGGTCCACTGATTTTTGTCTTAACAATAAACGATGTTGATCACATCATAAAAGATCTGTCTATTTACGCGGATAACATGAAAATCATTAAGATAATATCTACCCCCACTGATTCTCTCTTACTTCAAAACAACCTTAATTCATTCTACACATGGTGCGACGAAAACTTCTTAGAACTTAACGTCGGCAAATATCAATCCATAACGTTCTCTCGTAAGCGACTTCCCCCACCCCTCAGAACCTATTACTTTCGCAACGAGCCTATTCCCGCAGTCTCCTCTATACACGATCTGGGTATTATTTGTGACAGGGAGCTAAACTTCCTTTCCCACATTGATCAAATTATTCACAAGACCAATTCTTCTCTCGATTTCATAAAACGCTGGTCTAAAGAATTCTCGAACCCTTACGTTACAAAGTCTCTTTACATCACCTTTGTTAGATCCCTCCTCGAATATGCCAGCCAAGTTTGGTCACCAATTCACGACACCCACTCCCTTAGAATCGAAGCCGTGCAGCGAAGATTTATCCGTTTTGCCTTATGTGGTCTCCCATGGGACAACAACTATATCTTACCCCACTACGAAAATCGGCTAAAATTAATCAACTTGCAGACCCTCATAAAAAGTCGCGAGATAGCTGAGATACTCTTCGAACACCAATTATTAACTGGCACGATGGATTCTCCCGCACTACTGGAAATGATTTCACTTCAGACTAACCTACGCAACCTTAGATCCGTACCGCTCTTTCGTCTCCCTCTCCACCGCACCAACTACGGTCATTTCAAACCTATCTCCAGAATGTTGCGTCTGGTCAACAATGCACAGAACACACTTGACTTTCATTCCAGTATATCCTCTATTAGAAACTCTCTCTATACAACTCCCCATACTTTCCTTCCCCTTCCCTTAAATGTTAGTTTTAAATTTTAGTTTAAGAATAATTGTGTGGGCCCTAGGGCCCGGTCAATAAGCATAGGTAAATATAGGTTAAGTTATTTTCTAAGTTAAGGTTTGTACTAAGCTTCAATAAATAAATAAATAAATAAACTTTGGCCTGGAAAACGCTGCATGAATCCGGTAGCCGGTATGATTTTGCTATATTAAGGGTGTTGGTGAAAATTCCCTCCCCCAGAGTCCATTTCGAACCATCGGTGAAGATTTTGATTTCGTAGTCGTTCGTCACTTCGCCTTTTCTCCAGTCTACTCTGGATGGAAAACTAACCATTACGACATTACTAAAGTTTACTTTAGATGTTATGTTGTCGGTGAGAGTTGCTGACAGATCCCCAGGTAGCATATTCAGAATGTTACACCAGCACCCCGTTTCTTTAAGTTTGACCGCACTACATGCTGATATATATTACATATGAAGGTCAAGTGCAGTATTACATTCAGGGCTTAGGTAGGGCACGTTCTCATGGCCCCCATTGTCCCGTTCTTTGCATTTTGTTGATTAACTTGATGTTGTTATCTTTTCTTAACGCGGGCCACCAGACCAGTTACCCATAGGAAGTATAGGACGTACCACGAAGCCCCACTTCCTGCCGAAGGTTTTGCTGCAAGCATAGAAAGCCACACAGACTTTCTTTACTTGCTGCTCTATATTAAGCTTCCAGCTTAGCTTAGGGTCAAGTACCACTCCTAGGTACATAGCGCTGGAGGATAAAGAGAGCAATTAGTTGCTTAGGCGTGGGAGAGTGAAGATCGGTATTTTGGTTTTAGTGATAAAGAGCAGTTTTACTTGGATTGTCGCTGAGTCCACAACTAGTAGCCCAAGTAGCCCAAGGTACCTTCCATGATTTCGTTAATCACTGACGGAAACATCCCAGATAATAGAATTACCACTTCATCCGCATACGCGACAACCTTAACTCCGTCACTGTCAAGCCTTGAAAAGGAGAAATAAATAAATAAATAACCCATCTTTCTACGTATTTGGTAGAACTGCTATTACCGAGGGTCGATTTAATGATTCAAGTTCTTAGCATGATCACTATCCAGTGGCTTCGCTCTTAATAGTCCAGTCATTCTTTTACGTTACGAGTACAATTGAATTTGTACAACTTAGGTCACGGCTTATAGCTTGCGGTCGTAAACGAGTAATGGTCGCAGACTCACGTTTGACCTATTCTTTGCAAACAAACTAAACCTAAAATTGGCTAACTGTGTTAAAAATTAAGGCAATTATACTCTAAAATAAAAGCAAAGTAACCACTAAATTGCTCGCATTTATGTCATAAAAGCTACATAAAATAGAAATACGTAGGACGTTAATTTAACTATGTAATTCTAAATAAACTTGTCCTTAGGCATATTTCGACTGTCTTGCATAACCATTCGAACTATTGTCTTGCTGCCTTTCACTTTTTCGCTTGTACCCACACACCATGTAAATAAGCACCTGTAGTGTCTTTTTGGTAGTAAATCGACCGCGTGATAAAAACAACAGCAGTAAAATTCAATCAATTTATTTCTCTCGGCATTAATGATTTCTGCAGAAACAAAATTAAAATCATTAACATTTCATGCAACAGTGTTTTACCACTATCTCTCTGATGCAAATCAAATATTTCAGATGTGTGAGCAATGCAATAACTAGTCGCGGCTAAGATTGACTGGGAAGCTAACTAACTGGCTTGTAGTGTTGCTACCCATTTAATGTAATAACCTGGATCGTATTTCATAATTTGCCATTCTTCACACTTTCCCACTAACAGCAGCACTTGCTGCCAAACGTTGAAACAATAAAAACTACGGATATGTACCTCGCAACTGCGGTGATGTTTTCAAAGCACAAATAGTTATGCGAATCTCCAATTAAAACTTCATATAGCGCCGGCATAATATCTGTGAAGTAATTTCAAAAAGAAAACAATTTTAGGAATCTTTGGCATCTTTTGAAACTTTCCGTGAAGTAGGCCTCGTCCCGGTTTGAGATTTTGCATACATGGGTATGTAGGTATTTTGGTTTTTACTGAGAATATATCCGTACATAAATCTCACGTGACTATAGTTCATGTGATAGACAACAATTCATATTTTGACAGCATAATTGAAGCTCTCAGTGAGTATACATTGCGTCAAGATTTATGAGTGTTTGGTGAGACTGTCACGGTCTAATATGAGTGAAGAAAAATCAAGGCCCTTAGTATTGAGTAAGCATCATTTATAAACATACCAGCTGGGTCACCTAAAACTTCACGAACAAAATACTCTGCCAAGGGTTTACCAAAAGATATATTTGTCATCGCTATAAATTATTAATCGTGGTTTGAACTTTACTAACAATTCTTGGGAACAAAAGACATACAAAGTGTATTCCATAATGTTTGTCGTTTAGCTTAGTTTGATTGGATTTTCAAAAATAGTCCCCAATTTTTTATTTTTAGATAGATAGAAACCAAACATCTTATCAAAATACCCATTGCTCCTTCGGTATCAAATCAAATTCCTCGAAAAATGCTCCAATTAGGTCGTCTTCGGTCAAAAAATGTCGGTCTTTCATGTGCATTTTAACATACTGGAGCAAACTATAGTTGCAAGAGGCCAGATATGAGCCGTACGGAGGGTTATCTTAAAAACTTGTTCCTCAAATAGTCTTCAAAGAGTCCTGATGTGGGTGCAATTGAATTATCGTGGAATAGATACTACAAGTGTAGTGCCTGGCCGCAGATTTATGAAGGCTTCCGTCAACTGAGGAAAACATTGCTTCGTACACCATTTGACAGTGCTCGTCCGCTGATATGCTAGAAACTGAAAAGCTTTCATTCAAATTGTCATATCTTGGAAATCGGATGTAGATCAATGAGTAATCTACCATTAAGCAAGTAAATTAGGTAGAAATTATAGAACACACTTATAGAAATTATAGAACACACATTATAGTCTTGAATGCGATCTAAAGGGATCTATTGTGCCCTCTCTTGGTGTTAACCGAGGCTATTCTCGGACTAGGTAGCTCGTCGAGATAAACACGTATGGCATGCTCCTTCCGCATAATTGATTAATTGGTTCACCCAGACAAAGGTCTGGGTTCGATAACCAAAAGCACAAATTATTTCGAAAACGTGGGATGCCACCATCAATTTCTAGATTAGTATTATGCTACTAGTCAGTATAAGGGTTTATACATGTAGGTACCAAGGAAAAGACCACTGACATAAATCACGTTTTGGATATTTTGCATTCAAGAAGCTACAAGCTTGAATAGAAGTTTGTCGAGCTCAAGGTATCAAAATAAACTTTAGACTAACGGACACAACATAGTCGCCTGTGATCCTATAGTACAGACTCACAGAGTTGGGCAAATTGTAATCGAATACTAATAATATGATTACAAAGTGTAATCTATTACATTTCATAAATTACGATTACTTTTTTTGGTATTTATAATTACCTTACTGAAATTAAAATTAGGAAGTAATCGGTAATTATGGAAGATTGCAATTACTGTAATTTATAACTGTAATCGATTGCAACAATTAATATCACATTTTAGTTTCAAGAGGATGTGTAGGTATGTGTTGGGTGGGATGTATATGGAGTATGGAGGGTGAGGTGATCTTTAGAGGGCGTATGGGTAGAAGGTGGTTAATATTTTGAATGTTGTAAGGGTGGAAATTGAGTGTAAAGGCCGTGTTTGGGTCTTTTTAGGATGCGTGAGTGTGTGGTGGATAATGTTTCCTCCACGTCCCTAATAATTCAACTTGCATTCTCATGAAAATCTGCTTAATGAATGTTAGCGAAACTAAAGGGCTGTGTGCTGTAATAATTCTATTACAAAAACAATAGTAATCAAAGTAATTAATTACTGATAATCTGTAATCAAAATGGAATGAACTAAGTAATTGCAATTACGATAGTCTTGATTACCAAGTATTTCGATTACTTTGTATGCCGATGATTTAATTTTGTGTTGACTATCGACTTGTATAATTTTATGTAAAATTCGTCGAAATTATGTAGAAGACTTCTTATATTGCAATCACGAGTTCCGATATCCACATTAACCTCTGCACATTATGCAATTTGGAGGCACACAAAAATACGGATTACAAAATAGAGAGGAGCTGATTTCGTCTTCAATTAAAATGTGTGATTTATGTTTTTAAAGCAGCATGCAACTGGAAGCAAATTCAAGCAGCCGTGTCTATTTCCAGTTGACTTTCACTTGGTATGATGTATTGTACATTGCTACCAACTCTTATGCAATCTTGTATTTTGTTGCTCATCCACTAACCATGTGCCACAGTGAATTGGTATACTTTCGCATTGCATAAAAATGTTTGTTGGATTCAATGTCAAGACTGCTACTGGGATGCATCCGTTGGGATAATTCTGTTCTACTCATAACGTGTTAAACGTGTTTTGTAAGTTATCACGATGGATTCGTGATTATTTAGTTTCAAATTGGTAATCTTCTTGTCTATCAGGGTAAGATATGTACAACATACTCTTATCTTGATGAACTACTTACTTATTTATGTTTGTTAATTAAGACTTGTTGCCATTAATTGACGCGATTGAAGTCCATTATACGAGTAAGTGGATGCAGGTATAAAACGATTTTATATTGATCGACAAATAATTTTAAAGCGGCCCTTACACGGTCAATCGATATACATCAATTACTTACATGTGTTTGTGAAAATGTATCTGAATGCTTCACACACATTAGGTGAGGTCTGATTGACTAAAATAAAAACATTTTTGATTTTGCATGACCAGCGTCATGCTGATTGATGTGTGTAAGGGTTGGATTGGTATAATTACTTCATTATGTGTTGTGTCGCGGAAGAGTAAACATGTCTGTCGCTAGCGGAAAATTAAGGGACGATGAAGACCGAAAATTTGTATAGGATTTAATGAAACTTATCGGTCATTACCGAGCTTATGGGATGTGCAAAGAAAAGATGACAGCGACCGAAACAAAAAGTTGCAACAATATGAAGTTTTACTATAAAATATAAAGAAAAGTATCCTGATGCACAAAAAGTGGATGTCACTTTATGCAAAGTTCAAGAGCAATATATGCAATACAATCATCCATTTCACTCATCGCACATCCGTACACCACGAAAACTTACAAAAACTAAAAATTTGACGTCAATCGATTGAACTGTGTAAGGGGTAGTGTCAATCCACACATACTCCATGCTTGATATCAATCGACTGACCGTGTAAGGGCCTCTTAATGATTTTTATTAAGTGCCTTGAAATTAGAAAGCCCACACACCCTTTGAATCATCTTCAATGCTGCCATAGATGTCAGTCATTTTCAGTAAGCACTCAGTTTTGCACCTTAGTTAACGTTTAACTGCACCAAGTTAACGCAATTAAGAACTCAATTTGCGAATGTAAGAGGTAAATTTACGAGACGATTGCTCTATCAAAGCGAGTCTCAATTCAGCTCGTTTTGTGTGGAAACGGTAACGATAAGAGAAATAAAAACTTTCATATGAGCGAAACTATAGAGAACGAAGGGTGACGTTGTTCTGTGACCTTGAGTGTGACTGGTTTTAAATACATGAACCAAAATTACCCTTTCCATGGTTCCGGTAGTACAAAGTAAGAAAAAGCAAGAACAGTATCCTTATAGTGAAAGTAAATTGCCTGTTCGTCTGTCCGTCACGACATCGTAACTATTAAACAGTCGGACGTATTGAAATTTGTACCAGAGTTGAGTTTTACTAACCCACAAACAGGTCAAATTTTGGAAAAGTTCAAAAACAAAAAAAGTTTATGGTAAAAGTAATAAAAAAAAGTCTTCTGTATAAATGCAATATGGATATCAAATAAAATATACGCTCTTTCAAAGATATAGTGTGTTTTTTTGAGATTGCGGCCGATTTGAAGCCGATTTGTTATAAATGTATTATGTATTCAATACCTTTAATTATGAAAAGTAATGTAGACCAAATGGCCACCTCTTACAATAGCACAAACGCGTGCCCTTTCAATCACCTTTTTCATCACATTTTGCAGCATGGCTTCAGAAATATCTGCAATTGCGTTGCTTAAATTGTCTTTCAATTGCTACAATGCGTACACCCGATCCTTCAAGTAACCCCACAGAAAGAAATCGGGGGCTGTTAAATCTAGTGAGTGCGGCGGCCAATTGATATCCTCAAATTTCGACATGACCCTGCCTGTTTCACAATTTAATCGGACATGTAGCCCGTTCTTGACTCATTTGAATTTTGTACGGAAAAAAATGCAAGTCGCGATGCATAATTTTCCACACTGACGTAGGAGAAAACTCAATTTGTTGAGCACGACGATAATTCGAAGTTTCCGGACTTTCATTCACATTACCCCTCACTGCATCAATGTTTTGTTGTCTACGCGCTGTACGACGTGGTCCAGGCCTCGGTAAATCACTTACTGTGTAAAGGTATTCGAAATTGTGGATAATTTTTTGAATAGTGCTCTTTACAGGCACTCCACGTCGACCAAAATAATCACATAATTTTCACTGTGTTGCAATAATTGATGAACCATTTTGATAAAATGTTTTAATCACTTTAACATGATGAATTTATAGCTGAACACTACTGCCAACTTTCCAAAATATAAAACCATCTCTGTGAGAAATAGCGTCAATTTAAAATCGACCGCAGTCCCAAAAAACACCATGTACTCGTATAAAGTTCAATTATTTTTACTTCATCAGGCTTCGAGAGAAATCCGAAAAACTGCCAAAGAAGGATGGGGTAGACATGCTTTACTAAATGGCGTACCAAATTAGACATATGCCGGGGCACGGCATACCAAATTTTGGAAAAATAGTCAAGATACATTTTTTTTGAGGATTTTTTTTTTCTTTTTAAATACATTTTAACGATTTCGGTTAAATTTAAAATCTGTGTGATTTTCAAATGAACAGCACATATGTAGGTGAAAGTACGTGCGACCATGGAAAAATAATCTAAGCTAATTCGGAAATGTACATCTAGATTTGGATCTAGATGTATTTGAAGGTATTATAAATATATCCGAATTGGATAGTGCACGAAAAATTGCAGGCTCATAACTCAAAATAAATAACTCACATTGTAAAGCTAAACCAAAGGCACTGTAAAGCTGCAGGTGGGTAGTGTGTTGTGTAGCTTGTAGGCTAAAAGGTGAAGGCTAGTGGGTTGAGGGTGGTACGGTATGATAGAACAATCTAACTAATCTATCTACGTAGACAAAATATTCTGCTCTCATTTTATTTATAAACAATTCTGCTTCAAGATGACAAAAACAATAACAACAAAAAAATCGACTCTCATTTATAAACAATTGGCTGTCACGACGATTCTCGTATGTCATATCTCCTTACAATAAAATACTAATTTTATTCAGTGTCACTGTTGTGAATAGTTCGGAAAGAAGATTACAAATTTATGCGTTCAATGAGAAAGAATGTCGTCCGAAAGTGTTGTTCTTTCTATTCAGCGACGCTATTCCGGACAGTCTGCACCTACTCTTAAGATACTCATGTGTTTTCATTTTGAATAGTTTATATTTTAAGTTTTTGCTTTACACTTCGCTAAATCATCCCTAAAATTTAGTACTTTTCGGTACTACTACTCTGTTTTGTGCTACTTTTTTATCACTGAACAAAGGTCACATCTCATTAATAAACATGACAATTTCTCTATTTATGCCTAAATGGTAGCTAAAATTATCGAACAGATCTGATTACCTCGCTACACGCCTTGGAACTCGCTTTCGCTAGACTGGCTACACATATATGTATGTATTAGGTGCGCAACTAAGTTATTTTTGATGAAAATGCAACTTTATTGTGAAAAAATGGTTACAAATGAATCATTCAAAGTATTGCCCATCGCTAGCTACAACTTCTCATCTTTCTGGCAGAGCTCGAATACCGTTACGGTACAAGTGTTCATCTTTTGAGGCTATCCACAAATCAAGCCATTTTTTGATGCCTTCATATGAGCGGAACTGCTGATCAGTCAGACCATGTGCCATCGAACCGAACAAGTAATAATCGAATGGCGCAATATCTGGGGAATATGGCGGATGGGGTAGGACTCCCATTTGAGCATTTCCAGGTAGGTTTTAACGGGTTTGGCAACGTGAAGCCCAGCGTTGTCATGCTATAGAATCACTTTTTCGTGCCTCTGCTCGTATTGTGGCCGTTTTTCGCCCATTGCTCGGCTCAATCGCATCAACTGAAGTCGATACCATTCCCCAGTGATGGTTTCGTTGGGTTTCAACAGTTCATAATAAATGACACCGACCTGGTCCCACCAAATACACAGCATAATCTTCAGAGCGTGAATATTCGGCCAAGGCGACGACGTAGAAGCATGACCGGGCAGTCCCCATGACTTTCTTTTCTTTGGGTTGCTTTAATGAATCCATTTTTCATCACTCGTCACGATGCGATGAAGAAAACCCTTCCTTTTTTGCCACTGGAGCAGTTGTTCACAGGCGGAAAAACGACGCTCAACGTCCCTTGGCTTCAAATCATAAGGAACCCAATCGCATGCAATCGCTTGGAAATAGCTTGACGGGTAACTCCTAATGGTGAAGCAAGCTGTTCTTGCGTTTGGCACGGATCCTCATCGAGCAATGCCTCCAATTCAGCGTCTTCGAAGGATTTTGACCGATCGTCAACATCGAAATCACCGTCTTTGAAGCGACGGAACAAATCACGGCACGTTGTTTCACTTAGAGCAGCATCTCCGTAAACTTTTTGGAGCTCTCGATGGTCTTCAGCCGCCATTTTCTTCAAATGAAAGAAAAAAATCAACACTTCCCGCAAATGACTATTATTTGGCACAAAATCAGACATTTTCACACAACCAAAAGTATATGACGCCAAAACAAAATCACTAATGTGTCAAAACAGTTTGTTTACCATATGTCTAAGCTCGGTTCATGACGTTTTGGATATGTCAAAATCGACTAGCACTTACTATTGACATAATAGATAGAAAGGAGCAGTACGTCCGACGCTGTGTGACTCGAGGCTGGCTTGGCGACACGCTACCCTCTACCCTCCAAGAAAACAGCTCCCAGTGCGGCTGCAATTATCTTTCTTATAGAAATATTTTTAATCTTTTCGTAAATATCCAAAAAATAAAGGACATGACTGGGTTGCACAAACTTTTTCGTAAAAATTGTTAAAAGCAAAAAAAAGTACATTTCATAGCCAAAAATTTAAATCCAGGTTCTTATATATGTCAAAAATAACTTAGGTGTCAATTTCGAATTTACAAAGTCCGATACAAACGTTAACGAAAAACTCCTTGCAAACGTTCACATTATTTTAGGTGTGAATTTTGATCAAAATCATAAGAAACATTTTCGAAAAATTGCACTTTTTCAAAATTAGACTTACATAAGTAAAGTTCCGCATTATTCCACAGACCCCAGCATGAAATTAAAAGAAAATCAAACTAGCTGTTCAGACAGGAGCAATAGGTGCAGACAGACGAAATTGCGAGACTCACTTTTTTGAGTTTCTTTATTAAGTTACGTCAAAATTGATCACAATCTCGAGATCGTCCAGAGAACTTTAAAAAGTTTAAATATTTTTTTTTCTCTCTTTTGAGAAAATAGATAATTGTGAACAAAATTGTACGACAAATTGATTGGTGATCTTGCATTCAGAAGAATCTGGGAACAAGAAACAGGAGCCCGTCAAAATGATACTGCTCCTAACATCACCGTGAATAACACCTTTATAGACGTGATGGCTAGTGGGTTGCATCCAGAATACGAATATACATTCTGATAGATTGATTTGTACATATTCTTAATTGCAACATAGATTATACCGAAAATTCAAAAGGAACCACATATTTTGGCAATAAATTCCACTTTTATGCCAGGATCGGATTTATCTTCAAATGTCCATTAAAACCTCATAGACGGAACCGATTTTATTACAAAAGCAGCAATTAAACTCTTGTACATGGCTATACTGCGTGAGAATTTACGAGTAGTTAAAGCACAGATTTCATTATAAGAATCAATTATGTGCCATCTATTTAATTGAGTCAGTAACACCTAGCATAATGATAGTCCGTCCAATAGATGTTAATCGAAAGCAAGTTAGTGTCTAGTCTTTCCTAACACGCGACCATATCCAATCAAGTTACATAATATGGAAATTGCTCACCATAAAAACTATAGCAACCATAATTACGCTAAGGTGCGCTAATTAACGACCAGAATACTAGACCATCCACAAGGTTACCCGTTTGATTGCATACTCTTTTTTTAATTTCCGCCAGTCAATTATGACACCATACCGCAGCCATTTGTCACATTTGCCGGCTGTTATTAGATGATAGCAAATAAATCTTGGCATATTGACTGGCGATGTAAGATGATTTCCTGCCGTATGAAGTCAGGCCGATCGAGTATACCTTAACGAGCCTCACGTCTCAGTCGCTCCAGTCAGTGCCGTATGATTACCATTCATATATCCCCATTCACCACAGATCCGACGAAAGGTAGATTTCTTGTTTGTCTCTTTAATTACATCACAGTTAGTATGGAGTCATATTTTATCAATTTGTGGGTTGTAATGTGACAGTTATTGAGCCACAATAACGGCTCCTGCTGAAATCTGTTCTTGTATAGCTCGAAGTACATTAGATTTTTTTGTAGCGCCCCTTTCGCGTGTGTCGGTGCAGACTTGCAATTTGCGATAAATCAAGCATACATATACCACCGATAGAGAGATATGAATAGATTTGGTACTTCCTCCATTATGCAAAATGAGTGGTGTTGCAAGGATCAGTTCAAAAATGCGGTTTTTGGATCGTTCGGTGAAAAACTTTTCCTATTGTGAAAATACCGCATCGATCATTAAATGCTGAAAGCCTTACCTACTTCAGCAAATTGTGTGGTATACCTACATTAGTTAAATGAGCAATCATAGTATTTGCAGTCTAAGATGGATGGCGGTATGCTATAAAGGCTTTTGTCTTCAAGCATCATTGAAGTGTAGAAAATCGTGATGTTATGTACCTCGCGCTGCTGCAAGAGATCGATTAGTGCACGGTTATTGTATGGGTAGCATGACAAAGTTCCAGATGGTGGTTATTCGCAGTAGCCGATTATTATCTGAATTATATTATATAATTTAACCTAAAATTAAGGATATTAAAAAGTAATGAATATCAAGATTTGATTGCATGAAAATGTACCCGCATGTTTTTTTTTTTGAATTTTAAGAACTTAGCGAATTGTGTTCATAGCCCAGTAAAATTAAACCTGAAAATAGCGTTTACTAGCCTTTTTTTTAACTCAGGCCTTTACGCGAAATGGTCGAAATTGGTGTCAGCAAATATATACTAAAAGTCCCCATTCCTTGGACCATGGCCTACGTTCCCACCCTGTTTTTTAGTGGAAGGGATTTTCTTCAATAACTCCTTTCCTTGACTTTAAGAGAAAAATATTTCACCATAATAAGGACAAGTTCTCTACTACAATTCAACTACTAAAAAGAGTGAAATATATAAGTGTGCCAAGTTGTATTCTCAAATAAAATTTGCTGCATGTCTGAGAATATTTACGAACATACGAAGGCAAGGTGAAAAGTTCTCGGCCTGACAATGAAAGACTGCGATTTTCAGTTAAAAAATGATTTTATTTTTCTACATAATCTCCCTTGACTTCAACACACTTGGTCCAGCGTTTCTCCAAGATCAGTATTCCTTCTCGGAAGTGAGAGTCTGGAAGCCTGTGAAAATATTCATCTACAGCCCTCTCAACTTCTGCATGGAAGCGCTTCCCAGAAACAAATTTCTTCAAGTTTGGAAACAGATGGAAGTCTGAGGGTGCCAAATCAGGTGATCATCCCCCCTGGCCGAGCAAACAACGCACACTTGTGTACAGGTGCATTGTCCTGGTGAAAGATGATTTTTTTCTTCTTCAAGCCAGGCCTCTTCTGACAGAATCCCTTTCGCATCCCAAAACACACTGGAAAGACCTTTCCGGCAGATGCGATCGACTTCGCTTTCTTTGGCGCTGAATCTTTTGTGCATTTGCTTTTGATCGGCATTCAGCAAATGCGGCACCCATCTTGCGCAGAGCTTTCGCATCCCTAAGTTTTTGTGCAAAATGTTTCGCACGCTCTCTTCCGATATATGTATACACAGCCTCAGCTATCTCACTCACCTTCACTCGCCTATCGTCCAACACGATATCATACACTTTTTCGATGGTTTCGGGTGTGGTTGCGGTTTTTGGCCGTCCTTCACGTGGGTTATCTTCGAGGGACGTGCGACCACGTTTAAATTCAGCTGCCCACTTTTTAACGGTTGACATGGAAAGAGCAGAGTCCCCGTAAACTTTTGTTAACTTTGGATGAATTTCCTTAGGTTAACCTATCCAAAACGAAGAATTTTCTCACCGCACGATATTCAAGTTTATCCATTTTAACGAAAAACACGCAAGACCCCTAATGCAAAAATTCGTGTAAAGAAGCTACTTGAGAGAACAAGTTGAAACTTGTCATACGAACTAATGAGAAGTGCACCCAGGCAGGAAATATAAATTTTTGCTGATTGGAACGCCATCTCTAGGTCAGTCCGAGAACTTTTCACCTTGCCCTCGTACCACACAACACAGGCAAATTTGGTTCTATATATGATATTACAAGAAAAGTTCCCCGCCCGTTTAATTTCGAGATTTGGTGACATCAATTGGCCACCAAACGCATGTGACCGGACCAAGTTGGATTTTTTTTTGTAGGGCTATGCTAAAGATCGTGTCTATGCAGACAATCCCCAAACTTTGGAGCACTTAAAAACGAACAGCCGTGAAGTTATGGTCGCAATGCAGCCAAAAATGTACCGAAAATTACCTCACAAGAGTAGAAGTTTGCAAAAACTCCCGTGGCTGCCATTTACCTGATTTTGTATTCCATATATAATGGAATAGTCATAAAATCCTAAAGCACAAAATGAATAACCCTGTACAAAAGTTATCCTGAATGCAATTTCTTATCCAAAGACGTACACAAATTATTTTTTTTTAATTTGTTTAATTTATTTTATTTTTTTAAAATTATAATTGTTATAATATAATTGTTATAATTGTTTAAAAATTAAAAACTGATTTCAAAAAAATTATTTTCTTGCATTTATTATAAAATTCACACTTATATCACGGAAAACAGAGGACTCTATGTATCCATAGCCGATTTGTCGATTTCTTAGACACAGGATGTTTCAGAAAACATTTTAATTCTCACATACTGCAACACGCTATATTCACAAAATAAAAAATCTAATGACTTTGTAGTTTTGGCACAGTTCGTACTATAAATGTGCAAAATCACATTCATCCGTAGGCCTCTGGAGGCTTCGGAAAGGAACACAAAGGTAATCCAGTAATGTACGTCTTGAGCTTATTAACATTTTTTGACTGCTTGTTTGAAATCGTGGTTTTGAGTAGAGCGCAAAAGTTATCTATTAAAGAGATGTAATATTCCTTCACTATTTTGGTGTTATGAATCGGCACATTGAACTGCTGAAGTACGAAATCTTCAGCAATAAGGCGTTTGCCCTCGGGAATAATCACCTCTCGTAGCAAATTGCGGTAAACCGTAGCATTGACTTTTTCCTCCACGATAATTAATTTTCCCACCCCATATGAGGAAAGGCATCCCCATACCATCACACCGTTTTGCATAGAATTTAAGGTACTTTCACATTAAAAGTTTGAAAACGTCTTTGCTTAACATTGATTTTTAAGTTTCTCTGAACTGAACATTTTGCGTTAGCTAAAAGCGGATCCGAAGCAAAAAGTAATCGATTGAATAAATCAGTATTGGTGGCTACTCTTGATATTTTTCTCGTGTTTTTTGACCTAAACAACTTAATGTTTTTATTATTAGCATCAGCAGCTTCTTCAGTCTATACTGACTCGTATGTTGGGCAACTTGTCCACCATGGATCAGTACCTTATGCACCGAAGCTGGCATTGGATACCATGGATATTCGTCCACAATTTATCATGCTGTTTGTAAAGCATAGTGTTCAAAGGCCTAGATATTAATAGTGTAGCAACATGCCATAGTTTTCAGGACTACAGAACAATCCGTTTCGCGGTGTAATCTAAAAGGCCTTGGAGAGTTAATTCGGCTGATGAATCAGTGATCGTTATTGTTTCTAGTTTCGGGTAACAATCTTGCTTTGCTTTGAGTACCTTTGCATAACTCGGGAAAATATCAAGCTTTGTTTTTTCATTAACCAAATTCCTTACAACTTGATATTGGTTTCTTTTCAATCTAGCATCAACTAATAATTTTAAGGCGTCATTAGCATCAAGTTGCGGAATGTCGGTTGCTTGAAATTGCTTCAAAGCAGAAGCGATAACTTGGTCTTTTGTAGCCAAGCTAACAATACGCCCTCTTTTTGTTTGGGACGAGCATTCTAAGAACGGCTTTTTTTACCTTCCTTGAGATTTATTAGTATCACTGGGCTTACTTATATCAGTGAAGTCTTCTGTACTGTCAAGCCAGTCATTGTACTTTATTAAAAAGAATTTTTCGTTCCGTAAGCATTTATTCTATCTCATCAAAAAGGACTGGCATAGCGAATTTATCCTGTTGAGTAAAAGTTCCGTGAGTTCCATGTTGTAGGTTTGTTTAAAGATTTCAAACGTTTCCTTATACTTAGTAGCACCTCCAACCTTCTTTACTTTACGTCATATATAAATGCCAAGATCCCAGATCGTGTTCTTGAATACATACGTATTAGAAATTCTTTACAATGGCAAAGGTATCGTTTGCCATTCCTTCGAAATCAGATGAGGTACCTAAATAAACTCATTTCTACAGAAATTGAAAAGTATAGAAATAAAGAGTGGAATAGGAAACTAAGCTTATTAGACAAAAATGCAAGGCCATTCTGGAATGTAGTTAAGATTGTAAAGAATAATAATAGGAGAATTCCTAGTCTACAAAGTTCTGGTAACTTTTTCCACACGGATATCGACAAGGCCAACATTTTTGGTTCAACCTTCATTAAGAACCACGCTGTATCTCAGCACCTCGGTGACACAGCCACCAACGCTCTGGTAAACGAAGCCTATGGAAGGGTTTATCTCCAAAGCTGTGACCCATCCCCAGATGAGTATATATCTCGAATGGAAGTCGAGGACGTTTTGAAAAGTTTGCGATTGAGGAAATCAGACGGTCTTGATGGTATTAAAAACCTATATCTCAAGCAATTACCAAAATCAGGGACATGATTTTTAACTTTTCTGATGAATGCATGTTTAAAGCTTCAGTACTTCCCGAATGCCTGGAAAATTGCCAAAGTGGTACCGATTCTGAAGGCTGGGAAGCAAATTCAAAATCCAGATAGTTACAGGCCAATAAGTCTACTTATTTGTCTCAGCAAAGTTTACGAAAAACTACTTAGAAAGAGAGTTGTGACATTTATTGATGGCAGACGTATCTTCCCTGCTGAGCAATTTGGGTTCAGGGGTCACCATAGCACATCTCATCAAGTGCTTAGAATATGCCAGCATGTCAAGAGGAACCGTGCGCTAGGCAAATCTACGGGTTTAGTACTGCTCGATATTGAGAAAGCTTTTGACTCCGTTTGGCACAATGGGATCGTGTACAAAATGATTGACTTCGGTTTTCCTCTGTATTTATTCAAAACTATACAAAGTTTCTTGACTAATAGACGGTTTAGAGTCTACGTCAATGGCAAATCATCGTCTCTACAGCACGTTAAAGCAGGGGTGACCCAGGGCTCAGTTCTCGGTCCAGTGCAGCATATTTTCTTCGCATGAGTTTAGTCTCAATATTGAGACTAACCTGCAAAATGCGATTAGAATATTAGTCGATTATTTCAATAAGTGGAAAATTAAGCTTAATGCCGGAAAAGTGCAATCAATCTTTTTCAGCCGAAAAAGAAAGAATTGCTGTCTGCCGAACAATCCGCTTAACGTGTGTGGTATAAGAGTCGAGTGGAAACCTAGTGTTAAGTATCTGGGAATTCATCTAGATGAAAAATTGACCTTCAAAGAACACATTTCCAACACCTTTAATAAAGTAAATACTGCCATCAAGATGCTTTATCCATTTATAAACAGGACGTCAATGCTAAGCAGCTTCAACAAAATCGTAATCCACAAAGTAGTATTTCAAGCAATACTACTTTATGGATGCCAAGTATGGGGAAATTGTGCAACAAGTCATATAAAGAAGCTACAAGTGTCGCAAAACAAACTGCTGAAAATGATGCTTAACCTATCCAGATACCATTCTACCTCTGATCTTCATTTCCAATCGAATGTTGAACTGATCTCCGACAGAATCATTAAGTTGACAGACAATTTTTTACAAAACTGTGCTTTTTCAGATAATCCTCTTATAAACCAATTAAATGTTTGAACATATTCTTCCTCTTGTTTCAATTCATGTATCTATTTGTTTATTTATTTATTTATTTATCTTATCATATATTCACTTATTTATATTTATATACGTAATTTATAATTTATTTATTCATATATGTATTTGTTTATAAATTTATGTGTTCATTTATTTATTTATTTATTTATTTATTTATTTATTTTTTCATAAATTTATTTATTTATTTATTTATACTCTGTTACTTTTTTTGTGTTTTTATCTTATTATATATGTACATATAAACTTTTATTTACTATTATTTATTTGTTTAATTATTTAATTATGTACTTTTTTTTGTATTCTTCGTATTGAAGGTTTTTCGTAGTTCCCTTCAGAGCAAATTATTTTTTTTTCATTTTCCCTTTATTTTAAAGTTCTAAAAGATAATGTTTCAGTTGAAAGATACAAAATTAGATATCGAATCTCTGTATGTAAATTGTGTGGCAACAACCTTAATGTAAATTTTAGTACGAAAATAAAAGATATCTATCTATCTATCTAAATATATTACCGATCTTGATTATTTTACTTGAACCTTGAAAGAAAAATATTGTTCTATATATAATTAGTAAAATTTCGCAAATTTTAGCAGATTTTCTCAAAAAATGAAACTAAATTAGGCGAAAATACAAAAAAAATGTCACCTGTTTTGTTATTCAAAATACTCTGATTAAGGACAAGATATTTCACAATACAACTTTACCTTTCGGCCGATATGCAGCAAATATCCAACCAGATTGAGCAGCTGACGTCCAAATGGCGCTGCCTGTTTGGCTTCGCAAGCAGGAGTGGAGCTGACATGGACATGGTATGTGATAACTGAATCACTTTTTTTTCTAAACTCTCGATCCGATTTCTAAACTCTCGATCCCTGAATAGTTTCCGCTTGAGACACCTTAGCATAACCTTCCATAATCATCGATCTCGTGCACATTGCCTCAATTCTCTAGACCAAGTGCCTGGCATTCGCAGTCGCTTTGCTTTTAAAGTGAAAATTTGGTCTTCACGGTTTCGGAGATACTCTTGCCTGGAGAATTCTTGTCCATTCACTCGATGTTCCCACATTCGCCCTGTTTGTACAGAATTTTTCTTTCGAAAGAGCTTAATATTTTTTCAGCTTTTCAGCTAATAGTTTGGCACCCGAGACCGCATAACAGAACAAGAAGTATCATCGATCTGTTAGAAGTTTTGAACCCATTGTTTTACTGAAAAGAAGTACCCGAGATTTCCTAGAGTTAGTCGCCGTCAGATCTACTTGTTTTGCCGTTTATTCTATGCTCAACATTGTTATCAACTTTATCATCCTCACTTACGGCAGAGACTAAACATTTAAAAAATGAGGTGTTTGGATTTAGAATTATTTCGCTTCTAATTTTTACAGCATTTATATTCCTGATAATGTTAGGATCTCTGAATGGGAAGTGCGTATGCTCGGGTTTATTACACTTATACGCAGCAAATACTCTTCCAAGGCGTCGTTCCATGTATTTATAGGTGCATAGTCCTTCTTTCAATTTTACGGCATCCTTCCAATTAAAGTAATATCATCTGTTCAACTTATAGCATATCCTAAGGAAATAATTGATATGTTTTCGTCGTTATAAAATCCATTACTAGATTGAGTATATATGGACTGATTGCTGAACCTTGATGTGCTCCAATATTAAATGGTTAGGATTCACAGCTAGGTTCACAAGTAAACTACACAGAGGCCACTCTTTCTATTCATAAGATCACATTGATTTTGAGGTAAAAAAAAAGATAGCCAGATCCTGCCACAACGGCTAGTATTCTACTTCCGTTAATACAAGACTGGAAGGACGGTGTTATTTTTTAAGATACCAAAGAAAAAAGGCGAACCTACTGCAATAACTAGCGTATTGCCCTTTAGTCCGTTTTACCGAAACTACTAGCGGATAAAGGTCAGAATCGAAACTAAACTCAAAAGGCATTAAGCGGGTTTTCGAAAGGTCGATCGTGCGTTGACCATATCAACACCTTCCATGTTATTCTCGAGCAATCAGCCGAGTTCAAGGCATCGTTTTATCTCATGTTCATAGATTTCGAGAAGCCCTTTGAACGAGTAAATCGTGAATGTATATGGAGATCTCTTCGTAGAAGAGGAATACCCCCAAAAGTTACTACGCAAGGTGTTTCGTTCTGCACAATGGACAACTCTTCGACTCTTTCGAAGTGCAACAGGGAGTGAGATAAGGAGTTACCAATTATCTGTCTACTGGCGATAGACGATGCACTGACTGCCAGCGTAGGTATCATAGGTGTATCTGAGAGACATGGCTATAATATTTGTTTCCTGACAAGTAGTAGTTGATGGAGAGTCGGTCGGTCTAAGGATCAACGGACAAAAATAATGCCCAAAGATCGCTCCACATATCAGTGTATTATTCTGAAGCAGATGTCAATTGAGAAGGTCGAACAGTTTAACTATCTTGGAAGTTTTGTATCATCTGATGACGAAATGGGCCTAGACGTTCAAATTTGAAAAAATAAAGCTTGCGCTGCCTTTGATATCCTGTCTCCAGTTTGGAAATTCAGTCAAATTTCCCTTATGCCTGCATGATGTATGCCTACTTCATCATACACATTCGCTTGTCGCAAATTATATCCAACCAAGAATTGTGGCGTAAAATAAATCAGAAGCTGTTGGATGTCAAGATAAACCAACCGAAATGGAGCTGGATTGGTCACATACTGAGCAAACCAAATGACAACATCGCGAAGCAGTCCTTCGAATGGAATCCTCAGGGTACACCGCGGGTTGGAAGACCAATAACAATGTGGAGATCAGTCTTGGCAGCAGCAGTAACCCAGAGGAAAACGTGGCCACAGCTAAAATATCTAGCTGATGACTGAGAAAGATGGAGGAGAGTTGTTGCCGCCCTATTACCCACCCGGGGTTAAAGTTAATATGATGATGATGGTTAAAATAGTTTTGTAGCTTTTAAACGCATTTTACGAACAGCCCAATTTCTTCGTTTCCCTTCGATTTTGCTTAAATTTTAAATCTCAACAATTTACGAGCGAACGGGCACATCAATAGAATCAAATAAATTATTTTCATTAAAGATGTTCAAGAAGAACAGCCTTTGGGGATGTGGTGTTTCGCGCAATATTTATAAACTAAATACACGGTCTAGAAGCTACTGTAATGGTATCTATAATATAATATATACAATGGTAACTATAGGTATAATCTATATATATAAAACTAAGTGGCAAAATGCGTATGTTTCCCCCTACCGCCCGTAATTTTCAACTAATTTAGTTGTTTTTTTTTTAATAGATAATTACGGTACACAGTTGATCGACAAACAAAAATACAAAAACATTAAAAAACATTGAAAAAAAACTTAGACATTTAGGTGTGCGATACTGTTGTGGTACATACAGCTGAGCACAACAACAGTTTTTTTTAATGCCTGGCGAAGCGGGTTTAAGCTAGTATAATATATAAATACAATCTTAGCGCTAACAGTCCAATATATGGCCTTGCCTAGCTTTATGTGCTTTATGCTGTTTCCGAAGGGCAATTTTTACTCTCGGATATTTGTCAGATGTTCGCGAGAGGTGTGACCGCGATAATTTTTTTTTTTTTTTCTTGGATTCGAACCTTGAACCTCCCGCTCAGTGTTCGCACATAACTTGACGTATGTGCATATTAGACTACCCATTGTATCTTCATAAAGAACGTCATTACGTTTTCCATAGATTAATAACTTTGCAAACTCATTCATTCGCACCTCTTAGTGCACCTCTCTTGCAAGCCGTTACCATTGTGAAAAGTTTATGATCTGAAATCAATTCACAAGCACGTTTTACTTGCAAAAATTCATAAAACACCATGAACTTATGCGCATAGTAGTTCCTACCTTCAGATATTGTGCAAACAAAAGATTTCAATTAAAATTATGGGAGAAGTCATTTCGCTTCTTTTAAATCACAACAATTCTATTATGTATTTGCTCGTAATAATTTTCCTTTGACACCTAATGATTGCAAAATGAACACCCAGTGCCATATAAATTACACAGCGTCCATGCTCCATTGTAAATGAACCTTCATCTAAGGAGATCAATTCCCGTCTATGACCACAAGAAACAAACTCTAACCGCATCAGACAATCTCTATTCTTACCTCTATATTTCATCTCTCGAAACAACAAAATGAAACCACTCCTGTTGTATTTGAGCAGATACCCAATAGAAAAGCTGATCCATTTACTATACGGATAATATCGTGGTTAAATTGTGGAGCATTGTGTGCCAAGGTTCTTTGAGTCTTTCTCCCTTTTTTTCGTGATGAGAAAGCAAAAAAAAAATAATCGAACCCATAAAAGTCACCAGTTTTTTGGTAATAAATTGTCATAAAAACGCTATGGAATACCACCAGTAGCCGCTCTGTAGTGCATTCCATATTAATTGAATTCTGGCATTCGAAAGTGGGTCAGTCGTCGTCGAGTGATGATGGTTTTGCAAGAGCACTTTTAACTGAACTCTGCACTACTACGGCACATTCCTAGTCTACGTTTTAACTGCTAACTACTTACTTACGTACAGACTCTAGCTTTAAACAACTTACGAACAATTTAATATGGTAAATCGATACTACCAGGAGGCGCTCATACATTGCGTGTTCGTATTGCATCTATAGAGCAGAGTTTGGAGATTCGAAATGGTAACTGCCATTACACTTCATAATCGAGACATAATATCTGAGTGGGTAATTATAAGAGTACGCTACACAGGTTTCACATTCGTATATAGATGGTGCTGGATTGATGCAAACAAATTGCAGCAGCTGTTTGTATTTGCTAGCGAAAAAGATAAAATCCATGAAAGTGATGAATGGCGATTCATAACTTATGCTGTGCACCGTTGTAGGTACATATTTACTTGCGGAGGCTGCAACGTGACGGAGCAAATTTGGTTGTAGTTTGAACTTGTTGTCTCCACGAATACGAGTACATTTCAGCAAGGGGTTATATAAATTCAGATGTTAGCTGAAAAGATACTTCAACGAATTATGCTTTATTTAGTAGCATAGTTGCAATGTGCGAATAATTATGTTGCCGCAAAAATACTTTCCATAATGGGAGAGCTTAGCTATGAGTAGTTTATAAATTAAAATCTCAGTTAAAATTCCTCTCCAAATGTGTCTCTAATTAAAAAAGATAGGCAATCGAGTTTTCAAACTATTGACTTACATTAAAGAAATTGAAACGAGTATGTAAGTCAATAAAGTGTAACCTATTAACCACTGATAGGCCTAGGGGTTCGACGCGAACAACTTTTCACTATTCCCCGGTATTTTATAAAAAAAAAGTTAAGCAATTATCAGCTGATACAAAATAAAAAGATTGAAGAAGCACCACCAGCGAAGCTTTTTAAATCCGCAGATGCACACATCAAACTACCAATTAAGTATCGAATCAAAAAAGTATATACGAGCTTTTTGCCCAAACTACGAAAAAAAATAAACTCAACTACGTTAAGTAGAGCTACCAAAGTGTACATATACATATCTACGTATGTATATGATAATAGATAGATACGAGTAGATAAATAATTTTGTATTTTCTTCAAAAATTGTCATAAAAGCATAGTATTCAATAATTCAAAAATGAATTATTTGACAAAAACTTTGAAAGTTGTCTGTCAAGTGCGCGCATATGGGACATGTATGTATGTACATATATTAGGTTAGGTAAGAGTGTAGACGAGGGGAGGGGGTAAACTTCTCCCGCCACACTCAGATCAATACAGACCCATTGGGGTAAAAAATAAATGTACCTTGCCCATGGGGTTCCTATAAAAGAGTATATAACCATACTTAATGTTCTTGTGGTACAAACCATCCTATGGATTTGGTGAAATTCAAGATGTCATTCGGCGGTTTGCCAGATAGTTTTTCTAGATCCTGGAAGAAGTGTCAAGGAATTTATTTTTTTGATGATAGAGGCCTGGGCAGTGTCAAAGAAAGTGGGTTATATTCTCTTAAACTTCCTCGTCACTGCAACTTAGTTATACTTAACTTTTTCATACGAGACCGCAGAGTATTATGCCCAGTAATGACTTATAAGGGCAGATGGAGATTTTTTATTCATTTGCATAAGTCTGTCAGTTATAGTTTCCTAGTAGTGAAAGTGTCTAGAGAGGTCCACCTGCTGTTTGGCTCTGATAGAGCTTTATTCCCTGGTAGTGCGCAAAGTGGAATGTTTACCGAGGGTTCCGATTGGACAGGGCTTAATGCAGAACCTCTTCTTGCCAGTTAGTCCGCTTTCTCATTCCCTGGTATGCCTTCGTGTACAGGGATCCAGCAGAGTTTTACCTTGTGATGCGTTCCAAGAACCTTGAGCTCTTCCCGACAGCACTTCACAAGCTTCGATTTTACTTCTGTAACAGTAATCGCTTTTATTGCTGCCTCACTGTCGATGAAAAAGGCGATATCGTCTTGTGGTATTGCCCGCGGGCGGCTATTTTCACTGCTAGGACCTGCTAGGATGCCTGGAAAACACTGCTGGGTTTCAGAAGGCGACCTGACTTTGTTATACCTAGCGGCTCCGAGTAGATACCCTCACCTACGCCTATTTCCACTTTGTAACCATCGGTGTATCGGTAAATTGTGCATTGGGTAACATACCGCTTTTTCATTCGTCCCTATTCGGGTAGATGCCTGGGAAAGGTCTTATAAAGTCTAGGTATGGTGTGGTGAAATCAGTAGTATGTACATAATTATAACTGGATATAATTTTGTCCGTTTAGAATTCTACTGAGCACGGTCAAGTTTGTCGCTCCCAAGAAATTGTCTCCTGTATGATTAAATATAGGACATACCCCAACGAAGTGAAATGTGTTTTAAGTGACATCAAGATTACAGATCGTGCATGAGTTGTCCACATCGGAACCTCAAAACTAGGCTGATAACATCACGAGGATTGGATATTATTACATCCAAAAGTATGCACGGCAGTCGATTTTGGGGAAGTACAACCACTCTCTGAATGTATTTAAAATGTAATTTAAAGGTTGTAAGGAAGGCTTCCTGTAAGGATATAGTTAGGTGTGTTGTTTATTCTCTTTACGAAGAGACTTTGAAGTTTTTCAGTTTGAGTTTTACACTTGAGCACAGTAATTCATTATAGACTTTGCAGCGGCTTCATATATTTTGTATTTAGGAGGATTATTTTTTTTCTACGAAATTAAACTATGTGGCGTTTATTGAATTTTTGGACACGTCTCTCGGCATAATTGGAGCTGAATTTGGTAGGAGAGTAGAATAACTCTTTATATATGTAGGTTAGGTTAGATTAGGTTGAGGTGGCTGTCAGCTGAAAGCCAACACACTTAAACCAATAATAGGTCCATTTTAATATCACATGGGTTTGGGAAAGGGTCTCTAGCCTACTCATTGAACTATTTGGAGCTTCTGAAACGTAGAGGTTCCTAACGTCTCCTAAGTGGAGTTCCCTTCTTTGGGAGAGAGCTGGGCAGGTGCAAAAAGGTGAAGAATAGTCTCCTCCTCCTCGTCCATGCAGCTTCTGCAGAAATCATTTGAGAAAACGTCAAGCCTTGTTGCATGCTTGCCAATTAGACAGTGTCCAGTGATGACACCTATAACAGTGCTGATATGCAGTCTATTAAGAAATATCAAATTCTTAGAGCGCTTCAGATCCAGCTTAGGCAAAATCTGTTTCGTCGCTAGACAAGTTGTACCACTAGTCCACCTAGAATTTGTGCTTTCAATACTCGTAGCATCCAGCTTTAATTTAAGTTTGCATGTAGCGATCGGCATACCCAGTGAACTTTTGTCTGGAAGGATGGGTATTATTGTTCCACGTCTGGCAAGTTCGTCAGCCATGCAATTTCCTGGAATGTTCCTATGCCTTGGTACCCAAATTAGGTAAATATTGAACTGCTCCGGCATGTCTATAAGAGACGATCGGCAGTCTGGAATATATTGAGGATGATTCCAAGGATTTGATTGCTGCTCGGCTGTCTGAAAAGATGCAGTTGTAAATAGACGATATCAAGTTTTTCTTTAGTCAAGACAAGACTTCCCTTATTGACACTATCTCCGCCTGGAACACGCTACAGTAGTTTGGGAAACGAAAAGAGAGGTTTAGATTAACCTATCAGAGAAGACACCACCACCCATTAGTTTTTGAACCGTTGGTATAAAAATGTAACGACTTATCTTCCGTAAAACCACCTTCTTCCCAGAATGCTCTGGAAGGGACGGTAACTTGGAAGTTTTTGTCGAAATTTACCAGTTAATGTCTTCAGGGAAGAATTAAACTTGTTTAAGATGGAGGCGGGGTGGACCAAAGATGTCAATGGGTGTTAAATGAAAAAGAGTTTCCATAGCTGCGGAAGGTGTCGTTTACAGTGCTCCGCTAATACACAGACAGGCTGAACGCTGGACCTTGCTTAATAACTTCTGGTTTATTGCCTTATCCAAGGCAATCCACCAGACAACTACCCCGTACATAAGGATCGGTCAGCTCTTATATATGCAGCCTGAAATACGTTTAGGATGCATTTTTCTTCTACTCACGTAGTCAGTCAATTGTGAATAACTTGTAAATGGTGTCTAGAAAAGACAGACCTCGGTAGTTGGTAACCACATTAGCATCTCTTTTTTCGGCAGGGGGAATATTATCGATTTTTTGAAAGAGAGGACATGTTCTAAATACATCATTATTAGTCGATACATTTAAAAAAAAAAACAGGCTGTCGCAAAATATTATCGCCAGTAAGTTCAGAGTGAAGATCGTTCAAAAAAAGGAAAAGGATCGGAGCGCTTAGGAAGCACCCTAGTTAATAATAATGTGCTTGTACTTTTTCCATTCCAAACTGCTGCAACGATATTGCGGTAGAGAATCTTTATAATAAAGTCATATTTGAGGTAAAGCCTAGAAGTGAGAATTTATAGAACAGGGCTTCTCTCTTGATGGTATTTCCGATAGAATTCGAATGGTATGCCATCGATTCTGGGAGCCTTGTTATTCTGTCCTGATGTGATAGCAAAAGTGATTCATCCATTTCAATATAACAATCTAGGGTGAGTATATGAACTTCAGTAGTTGTGAGCAGTACTTTATTTATCCGCAACGTATGAATGAATAAGTTTTGAAAATAATTTATCAATTCAAAAGCAGTGATGTCAGTTTATGCACTAAGAGCATTAGCTGCGGATTGGATTAGTTAGCTTTCACCAATCTTTGATTGGCGTTACTGTTGAAAGCTGATGTATGACATTTAAATAATACTCACGCTACTTGGAGTCACATAAGGTCTTATATTTTGTTATTGGACTTCTGATAGATTATCCTGAAGATATCTGAAGTTGTTTAGATGCTTATAAACAGTTTTTCTTGCTACGTAGCATGCTAGATCAAACCAAGGCTTTTTGGGCTCGAAATGCGTATTCTGTTTATTGATGATACCGTACGCAGTGTAAATAAACACTGCCACTGAGTCGTTCTGAGTAATTTTCTGTAATATGTCTACATCAAGTTTGTGGGCTAAGTATATCAAGCGACGATTTGCAGCCCACTTTAGTCGTGAAAACAATATTCAAGCCCCGGGCTAATTTGTTCTTTGACGGTTGAACCTCATTCAGTCGCATCTTTGTGATGTGCTTGCATTCTCCAGCATGTTGTTCAAGCAAGATGATACTAGAGTGCAGTCATTAGAACAACGTGTTGTTAATGGACTCTACTAGGTCGGATATCGGTAGAAATGGAATTGGTGAAAGTATAACTCCCTAAAGCACTCCAGTGTTTAGAGCAAAGTCGGCACACTATCAACCACATCTTGAATTGTTCTGAAGAAACAGATTTGGATGTTAAGGTAAAAAGTATAAAAAAAATTCAATGGAATGCAAGGTATTTCGGGGGTAGCATTGCCTGCTGGAAAATCTGCCAAAACCGTTCGAGTAACAATACTTGTGGAACTGACACTTACTGGCACTGGTAGATTTTCCAACTCCGTTTGCTGAATAGTTCTTAAATATCCCAGACATGTAGAGGCCTGGCTAGTGAGTTTTATTCTCTTGAACTTCTTCAGCAAAGCAGCTCTTAGTAGGTAGGAGTGATTGCTTTTCTAACTCACAAATATTAAACATACCCATGCGTTTCTGGTCGCACTTTGTTCTATTAAAAACAAAAAATTACTGAGGCTAAAAGCGATGAATTGTTAGTTGCAAATTTAATTTCAATAGGGGATGGCTTAGAGTTGTGGTAGAAAGCTGGAATTTTTAAGCGGCGGACATACATACATATGTAGTCTCTTGATTGTCAGAGTTTCAGATTTTTTAGAGGATCTTTTTTGAAGTCATTTGAAGTCAACTTGGAGAAAGGCCATACAAAAGTGGTCCATACCCTAAACAAAAACGACTTTTTATATCCAATTTTTTAATAAATTTGTCAAAAAAAAGGTTTTCCAATAGCTAAGCCTGAACTTTGACAGCCGATTGTGGTTGTGTTTGGAAGCGCTGTCATTCTATGACGTTTGTGTTCTGTCATAGCTGCCATTTAATCATGGAAAACACTCTCCAATAATGCATCGAAATTGTGAAAAATTCAATATCTATTCGCGAAACGATGCGCAAAGTGCATTTGTGGCTAACTGGATTCGCAAATAATCAAAATTATTGGATCTGGGATGACGCCGATCCATAACAGTTTCAGAAGTTTCCTTTGCTACAAAAAAAAACTAACTGTTTGGTATGGAATTTGACCACACGTCTTCTGTCGAAAGGTATCGGGAGATCAAAACCGATTTATGTTGAACTGGATGATATGGACATGGGGAACATGTGACTTGTGTACAGCAGTCACGGTTGGTGCATTGTTGCGACCGAAATTCCTTTACAAAATTGGCACTGTTTCGGAAACACAGCATTCACTTTGAAAATAAGTTTTCAATATTTTCCGATGTTGTTCAGGCGTAAATCAATTCATTTCGTACCGCGGAGATATGAATACTGTGTTTCTGTCAATTTTTTGAACTAGGAAGAACTGTCAGTGTCGGATTAACATGTGATTTAAAAAGAAACCAGCAGTCCACCCGTTACATACTTTTTATTCAGTTTTAAAGATCGAGCGCCTTTACATATTTGTTGGCCTTTCTAAACTCTGAAAAAGTCTCTAGTTGACCTAGAAAACTGAAAATTTTAATAGTATTGACCATGGGAAGACTCTACTGCAGCTAGATTTCTGATTTTATGAATACAGGGTGAACAAAATTTTGTCCAGTAATAGCCATTTCGTTTTTAATTTTATTGGGCTATGCATATGCATATGTACATACAGATGTTTTGTATTTCTAGCAACTTCAGTTAATTCAATAGGTATTAGGATCTCCTTTAGAAATTGTTAACTCATAACTTTCACTTACTTTACTTTCAGCTATGGATTGTCGTATGAAGAAATCGAAAAGGGTTTGCCAACAATAGACACATCAAAAACTCTTATTCGAGAAGTCTGTCCGCCATTCTTCTCAGGCGTTGAATGTCGTCCCGGTAAGTATCGACGATTCGATGGGTTGTGTAACAACATCGAACACCCAACATGGGGCGCAGCTATGTCACCATTCCAACGCCTAATCGGTCCCCTATACTCTGATGGTATCAATGCTCCAAGAATTTCTGTAACTGGTCGAGATCTACCACTGTCGCGTGTCGTTTCGCGTACTATGCATCCAGACGATGGATATCACGATCACGCCGGAACTGTAATGGTCATCGCTTGGGGACAGTTTATGGATCATGATTTCACACTGACTGGCACACCGCTTGGTAAGTTGAAAGCTACAAGTTAATTGAGGTTTCGAGAAAAAAAAACACTGTGTGCTATTTAGATCCAATCAACCGTAACGATCCAGAAGAATGCTGCAAGCGACCGCTGCACTTGAAGCACCCGTACTGTAACGAAATTCGTATTCCAGACGACGATTACTTCTATCGGCTGTTCAATGTCAAGTGCATTGATTTCGTTCGTGGATTTCCTTCACCCAGGCCGGGATGCAGGTTGGGTAAGTTTTCTAGCTTAACAAATTGTGCTTAATTATTGCTTGCTATTATGAAGTTGCTGCTTGGCTTAACAATTTGTAGGATAATTGTTGCTTGACCTAGTTTAAATATTAACGCTTTGATGGTTTGCGTCTGCCATTATCATGACAGAATAAAGATAAATTATGAGAAATAATGATTAAATAAGAGGTAAAGATGGTCCTGGTAGCGAATGGATTGGAGGTGGACCTCAACAACCTCATGCAACTGCGTCCAGCTTTGCACAACTATTTGGTTGAAGTACTTTTTATTTGTGATTGTCGTTTGATGTGAGGTCAGTGCTAAAATCACTGAAGAGTTTCTAACCCTTAGTTGCATCTTCTCCTCAAATATTTGTCAATATTTGTTACGATTCTGAACATTTTTAAAACACTAGTCATGGAGTTGAGCCAGTTTCCATCCCCCGAGTACCTTTATCTAAATATATCAATTTTTTTTTTTCTATGCCAACTATCTCGTCCAGGTTACTACTTAGGTACGTGATTTGTTAATGTTAGTAATATAAAGTATCCTTTTTATACAAACTTCCTTTAGGAGAGGCTATAGTTTCACATTGTGACAACGGCCCGAGACATCTGTAGTACTGGCCCATCTGCCAAGCTCCGAAAAGTAATTGCGACAACTTCACAGAGTGATATCTCGCCAGGCGAAACCGAGTCGCTACCCACTACTTTCGATGCCAATCGACGTGCTTTTCTGAGCCAACCTTGAAACTGCAATCAAAAGAAGTCGGTCTAAATTCGCTTAAGAGTTAAACTGCTTTCGTGCTAGTATCAGTTCGTTCCATTCTTAGCGGAGTCCCACCAAATTTTTGAGTATTTTTTTACAACTGAAACAATCCATCAATCTTTAAATACTTCATGTCGCCTTTTTAATTTTGATCTTAGCCTGACTACAATGCTAAGAGCCATATTCTTATTTGATATTCCAAGTAAACTCGTAGCTTTCAAACCTGACAAATATTTGATCAAAATTCATAAAGTGGTTCTTAAACTAGGCATATTAGAATGAATTGATTGACTATCACAGTATTTGATGACTTCTACTTCTCAACATATATACCTAACGTTGTGAACGACCGATCGGGCGACTTTCAAAAAGCACAATATTTCGAGAACACTGTGGTTTGCACATATGGCAACAATCATGGCTTTTCTTTTCGCTCTTGTGTTAGGTGGTACGTGTTTTTCAACGCGATCAATACTCCGACTGAACAAAGATGTGTCCTTAAGTAGCCTCCGCACCCTGAGAGGCTATAAAACTATCTTTACTCTGTCTGATTTAAATTGTTTTTTTTGACCATATATCCTAAATTTGAATGTCATATCCTCTCATGACTCAGATATAAATTTTGATTAAAATCGCCTATCCGTAGCCGAGATATGACCAATTTACGGTTGTCCACTAATAGGTAATGTACCGTCACACTATCTACTAGCAAAAAACTGGCAATCCTATTTGCAAACGTCAAGTATGAATGTTTATAGAAATCGTTGCAGACGTTTTCGAGAAAACTGCACTTTTCAAGACCGGCCTTAAATGGAGTACCGTTAATTTTACCGTTGGTTTTACCTCGGGATATATACCAGTTATCAAATCCATTGAACCATTTAGACTGTAATCAGAGGTTCAGGTGGACACAAGGATAGGCAAACTGGCAGACCAAGATTGATCAAAATCTCAAGGTCGTTTTTTTTCACGAAAACAATTAATTAGCTTTCAGAAATGATCATACAACTTTCCGTGTATTCCGAATAGCAAGGAAGCATTTTGTATAATTTTTTGGAACACTGCGCATTGCTAATCCTAAATACAAAATTAAAAACTTTACAATATTGAAAATCACAAATCGCGCTCCATAGTAACCCTTCCCCGGGGTCGTGCTGTAAGAGTCCTCTCGAAGTGACAGAATTAAGGAGCTAATTTTCATTACATCTCTCGTTTCAGCTACCAAAATTGGCTACCAAGTTCGTACAATATCATGTCATTGGATTTTCTTATATAAGGTTATGTGAAGCAGAATGTATGTACATATGCCACTGACCCCCAAACGAGTCCAAAGCTAAAAGACTAGATCCGATATCATTTTTCATGTTTAATGTTAATGTCTCAGTATTATATTGACGTAAAAATATCAGCAATTCATCAAAAACAAATGTGTTTTATGTCAAATTTAAATTGTAACCTCCAATTGAATCACCCTTTTGAACCAAATTTATAAATTTTTGAATTTGAGACGAGATTGTATTTTTCCTGCTATTTCTCGTAAAGCACAACTCTATTCTGTGTGAATAATTATGGATCATTTACTCCTAACAGGAGCAATTCCTTCCATTTTTGAAAAAATCGATGGGGGATTGCTTCTTTGTCGAATAATTCCTTTCTTGTTTAATCTAATTCTACGCGTAATGCATGCTATAGATTGAGCGAATTGTCTTCCTATTATACATTACTACTTTTTACATGCAGACACATACATATGTATTTATTTATTTTTTTACCATACGTACATACGTACATTGTATTTGATTTTTTTTTTTTTTTGTTTATTTACAGGATCCCGTCAACAATTCAACACTCTCACAGGAGTGATCGATGCCAACACAGTTTATGGTGTACATGAGAAATTCGCCCGCAAACTGCGTACTGGATATGGTGGCCTCATGCGAATGAATCCAGTCTTCCAAGAGTATGGCCTGAAGGATCTTCTTCCACTAAAACTTGACATCCCAGACGAAGGTTGCACCAGACCCAACAAGAGCATGTTCTGCTTTGAAGGTGGTGAAATCCGTGTCAATGAACAGCTAGTTCTCACCTGTATGCATACTCTGATGGCACGAGAGCACAATCGCTTGGCCACAGGACTAGCTGAAGTTAACAAGCATTGGGACGATGAAACACTATTCCAAGAGGCACGTCGAATCAATATTGCTATCGTACAGCATGTTACATTTAACGAGTTCCTACCAATCCTGCTGGGCAAAGAGATTATGGAGAAATTTGGTTTGGTCCTTCAAAAAGACGGCTATTGGGAGGGCTATGATGCAAAAGTCAACCCTGGCATCATTGATGCTTTCTCTGGCGCTGCCTTCCGTTTCGGTCACTCATTGTTGCCGACCGCAGTTGAGCGTTGGTCCAAAGCACACAAATTCATTGCTTCAAAGAGATTGTCAGATCTGATTCGTCGCCCATACGATCTGTATCGCGCGGGTGTTTTGGATGAATACTTCATGGGCTTGATGAATCAAGTTGCTCAAGCTATGGATGACTCAATCACCCAAGAAGTCACGAATCATCTATTCAAAAAAGAAGGTGCTAGATTCGGCATGGACTTGGTTTCGTTTAACATGCAGCGCGGTCGTGAGTTTGGTTTGCCCGGTTACATGGAGTTCAGAAAGTTCTGTGGTCTGCCGACCTCAAATACGTGGGACGAGATGTTCGGATCTATGCCAAATGAGACAATTATTCGTTACCAGAGTATCTTTGAGTGAGTTTTTGTGTTAGATTGCAATAATTGACTGGCGGAGGAGTATAACCTGTGCACATCTACTTTCAGACATCCAGCTGATATTGATTTATGGTCTGGCGGCGTTTCGGAGAAGTCATTGCCTGGCTCAATGTTGGGTCCAACTTTTGCCTGTGTAATCGCAACCCAAATGAGTTACGTTCGACGTGGAGATCGTTTTTGGTACGAATTACCAAATCAGCCGTCATCATTTACTCCCGAGCAATTGCAAGAAATTAGAAAGGCGAAACTTTCTCGCTTGATTTGCGATAATACAGATTTGATAGATACTATCCAAATTTATCCCATGGTGCTACCTGATCATGAAATGTAAGTGGCGCTGAATATAGTGCACAATGTTACATGTAAAAATTTTCTTTTTCGTGCTTGCAGCAATCCAAGGGTTCCTTGTAAGAGCGGAGTGATTCCATCTATTAATATCTCGAAGTGGGCAGATTACGGTGGAGCGGAGTACTCACCACCCGTATACGTAAGTTGGAATAAGACCTATTATTGGAAAAAAATATTTTAAACCGATAGTTCGATTTTGTTGTATTATTAGTATTTAATCTGGGAAGTATAGTAACTTTAGCAAAGAAAACTAGTGAGAATGTATACGTATAAGTATGTGAAAGGAAAATAAGAAGTTTATTGTAATGCTCCTGACAACATTCGCTTAATGCGCATGGCATATAGGACTTTTTTTCTCATTAATAATTTCACCGTCTTTCGATGTCTACTCGTACATATCCCTGATCCGTCTGTCATACACTTGAGAAACGGTTTGCTAAAATAAACGGCTGCAAAGCCTGCTGAATACAGCTTTTACTTTTCCTATTTATTCTACGCAAGACGGTGCCACCGTAGGCCGATGAGACGTCTGCAAGACCTGCTTTCCAGCAATGACTGCCTGACTGAATTTGAAAGGCTAAGAGTTTTTATCTTGGCCATATTAATCATCAAAGCACTCAGAGTAACAGTGACAGCGACCTTGAATAACAGGCATGGCAGTATGCAATCTTGTCTTACAAGTTAAAGTCCTCCGAAACCTTACCTTAAAGCGCGATAGTTCTAAACTTCCTAGGAAGCCTCACTAATAGTTGAAAAGAAAAGCATACCTGATAAAATACCGGCTTACACAGTTGAGAGCCTTCTTAAATTCGGTAAAGCAGATGAAGGTGATACCGATATACGAGTACATATGTAGTTGGTATCGTCCTTGTGGACATCAAGTCCATAGACCTATTGATCCATTTTATAGTTAAGTTCCATCAGTACCTCATCGTGTGCGATGATATTGCCTAGACTCTACGGCGACCTGCCTGATTCTAGCGAAAGGTAGGCCCTCTCGTGTATAGTGCTCAGACTTTTCATCTTCCACAAGGCGCATCTGACAAGCACAGTGATTCTGTTTCCTTCTCCTGAGTCCAATAGTTATCAGATTTTTAACAGAAGTCTACTAACATGTGTAAATCTCAGCCATGTTCAAAGTTACGTCACCAAATTCTGTTTAGTTTTTCGACAATTTCATACACGATGTTGTAGGTAATCGTATTCGTTAAACATTCTTAGATTCTTTATTTCCAGGACTCTTCCACTTCTATCCCTCACTGAAAACTACTTACTGTTGAAGTACTTGATGTTACTACTCGTATGTGATCGGGAATACTGGCCACCTCACTTGAGGCAGCTTTCCTCTAATTGTAAACAGCATTATAATAGTCTTCAAAGGATTGAAAGACAACGTCTGGTCACGATTCCAATTCCTGAGAACACTCAGGTAAATTGCATTTGCTCACAGAGTAGCGGTAAGTTACTCTCTCTTACGACAATATGGTGACTGTCTACTTTTAATAAGTCGACTAATAAATTCTACAAGGTGCTTAATAAACATATCCACCTATGCAAAGTTTATACCTAGTTCATCGGTTATGCCTCAAGCTGTTTCTTTATGTACTAGGTTCTTGTACAGGATACATTTTCCAAAACATCTACATAAGGAAGCCTTGGAATGCTTCAGGTGTATCTGAATAACCTGAATAGAGCCGACAAGACTAAAGTGTCCGAGGATACTGTGATGGCATTTAAGTTCTCCAGATTTTACAACCTTCCTTGCAGTGCGCTGTTGCCAAGGCGTAACTCGGTTTACCTAAGTCCTTAAATATATCCAGTGGGTTTACCTTCGAGCCAAGACTTGTAGCATACCATTATGACATTATGACCGTAATTCAAGCCGTCGTTAACGCAGAGAGAATCATAAGCCGTATTTCTTTCCGATCCCCAGTTAAGAAACAGTTCGCATGGCAAACAAGAACAACAATTAACTGGGTATTCAGGTCCTTCACTAAGTTCATTGTGTCGCCCGCTCTATTTGTACAGACACCGTTTTGTTGAAACCACTTGTGCTAAAGTCACGTAACATGGTTCTGCAGCGCTCGCCAGTGACAGTTATCGCTTTGTCAGCAGCGTCTTCGAAAAAGGGACCAATCACCCTTTCAGCACAAACGGCGTACCACACAGTAGCTTCCAGTGGATGTAAAGCGATTCTTGAATAATATGCGGGTGTTCAGTGCCCCATAAGGGAGTATTCTGCTTGTTGACTTGTCCGGAGAAATGGGAATGTGCTTCGTCACTCATGATTATTTTTTATAGAAAATGGTCCTCTTCATGGCTGAGGCTTATGAATTATGATGCATTGGCAGTATTCCAGATGGGCTTGGTGGTCTGCGGGCAATAGCTGATGAACCATCTGAGTTTTATGCGGAAATATCTTCAAAATTTCACCAAAATAAGCTAAAGACGCAGCTTGGAAATGCCCGGATTGTGTGGCCCGTCCTCTCGTTGATGTTCGTGGACACTCTTTCACATCCGCGCGCACAGCATCAATATTTTTGGTCGAACGGCCTGTTCTTGGTCTGTCAACCTTTGCCCTATCTAGTGCTGAGCCAGTCTCTTCGAGGCTTGGCATCGTATTGTGCGACAAGTCGGTGCTGAACGGTGGAGAAATCTTTGACGAAATTCACGTTGTGTTCTTATCACTGATGAATTATTCCGCAAAAAAATTGACACGATTATTGCACGCTCTTGAAGAGTATAGCTCATCGTTGTGTTTTCCTCATCTGTTTACTACACAACTTTAATAGATGCCATTTGTAAGAATTATAGACAATTCATATAGGATCATTACTTTTGCGCCATCTTGTATCTATGATCAGCATCGAAAGTTATTTCGATCACCAATTTTTGGGCCTTATAGTTTGAGCTAGGAACATGAAATTACTCATACGTATTACATTTTTAGAGCCCGAAGCAGTACAAATGTAAACATTTTTGAAATCTGCCCACTTTTCAATACCTATAGTTATTTCTTTTCAATATTTTTACTAGAAACTGAAAAATATTTACTCTACAAAATCTGTAGGCGTTGGTACGCTCTATAATACGTCCATGCAGCTTTTCTCATTTGCTATTTACGGTACAACAGCCACATTCTTCTATGAAATAATTTTAGCAACAAGAAATATGTCATTGCATTTGAATCAAAAAGTTTACAATGCCATGTCCATTTTATTATGAATGTGTAAAAAGATGAAGGAATGGGTATAATACGACTGTAAGTTCTTTTTTTTGTTAGTATGTTATTCACCGATCTCTCAAATAAAATCTTGAAAACCGGTGTCTCTACTATACAACCAAAACTACTCGTACAACCAAAAAGTGCTGGGGATTCGTAGACTATTATGAGTCCTTAAATTTAAAAAAAAAAGGCTTTCCTTAAATATGAAATATGATATATACGTATGTAACCAGATAGACGCATAATGACCTCCTCTAGACTACCTCTACCTGAAGCTCATAGCGCATATCAGAATCTTTCATTACATTTACTTCTTGAAAATATTTTACGAAAATTTTTACCTTATTTAAAATTAATGCACTTGTATTTTTCTTATTTCAGAACTTCCTGAATGAAATTCCCGACACATTAGTCAGTCTGAAGAAGAAATAAAAGCTCATCCAATCAACCAAGAAAGCGTGACATTTTGCTCTCTAAATTGAAGAAAAAAAAATACACACACACACACACATACACACGCAAATACATATCACGAAGTCATAAGAACCATTTTAGACTAAAAGAACATTAAACAATCAGCGAAATCCAGTCGAAACACATTTCTACTTTATTTAAGAATTAATTTAAACAAAATAGCTAAATACTTTTTTTTCCTAAGAAGTTCCATTTTTTTTTACTCGTATCACATTTTGGTATGGTTTTGGCGTAGAAGCAAAAAGTTCTACTCTTTCGAATACATTTTTGTCACTTCATTTTCATTTTATATTAATTCTATGCACCTTTATCTAAGTCACCTAAAGTCTTGCTTGTATTATTTTTAAAGTGCAGTTCTTTGCTATCCTGTTATCCATTGTATTCATATTTTGTTTAAAAGAATCGAAATAAATTGCAACCCATATTGCATACAGAATGTTAGAAATACTCGTATGAACAAAAAAATGATGTATTAGCAAAAAATACGAAACATTTTGTAACTTGCAGCCATTATATAGCTACTGATATATATAGATACTGTTTTTTTATTTTTGTTTTGTTTTCATTAATTATGTATATCGAATGTCTAGAGTACTTGTTTTTGTTTGTCATATTACTTTTGTAAATATTAAATGTCATTCATTTTTGTAAGATTTATATTAAATTTTCCTCAATAAATTATCATAAAAAAATGTATATACAATACAATGTTTACAATTTTAGAATTTTAGTTAGACATGAATGCAAGATTTGCATCCCAGTTCCACCACTCTCAGTCACTAAGCCTACAAATCATCATGATACACATTAACCGTGTTTCTTTGTGAAAGTTATCCCTTGTTCGGGAAAAGTTTGCACGGCAAACAAGAACAACAATACAGTTTCAGTAGCTTTCGATATTATACCAAGTTTTTCGCTAACTGAGTATTGCACACTTCGACTATCGAATGTAAAATCATTCAATGATTAGTTTAACAAGAAGAAGGATTACGACAGGAATACTAATTTTCTTTGAACCCCAATCCGAGACTAAATCAGTAGTGCCAAATATCAAAATATAAAATAGTGTATCGCTTTTTTGTGAACCTTAACTGAAATTTATATTAAGTTACAAAGAAACATGGCTAATGTATAGGGTTCCTTTGTTGTATGGGGATTGTTTTGTTATTATCTATATTCAATTTCATTTGAAGAAACCTAATGGCTTCAAAGATTTTTAGGGTCATTCAGGTATATTGGTAAAAAAAAATCTATGTAAAGGGTGAGCCATCTGTTGTTTTTTTTTAATATTTTGCACAGTTGTTTACTTTATTGAAGAGAGCACACTTTCCGATTATTTATAGAAAATAATTTTATTTAAATGGCTGTCGCGGTTGGCTTGACAGTAGCCCATTCTGTCAACCTAATTTTTGATTATATTTTCCATGTTTCGGGACTCTATTCAACGAATAGCTCTATCAATATTATGCTTAAGTGCCTGAATCGTTTCCGGATTATCAGTATAACATCGATCTTTAACCGCTCCCCACAAAAAAAAAGTCCAACAGCGTCTAATTGCAGTTCCGCGGAGGCCAATCAACATCACCAAAACGGCTGATTACACGATTATTGAACTTAGTGCGCAAAAGATCCATTGTTGGACGATTTGGATGGCTCTCGGCAACAACAGCAACATTATTGGCTGAGCGCACAGGACAGAAACGAGGATAACTTGTGTTATCAATTAGAATGCCAATCTCATGAACTTTCTTCACAAACTTGTACGGTCGGTGAATGATTTCGACCGACACTTTTTTCAAAATTTGCACTGTTTTGGCAACACAACATTCACTTTGAAAATGAGTTTTTAATATTTCCCAACATTAACAAGCATAAATCAGTTCATTTCGTACCTCGGAAATATGATACTGTGTTTCTGTAAACAATTTTGAGCGCGAAAGAGCTGCCAGCGTCAAAATAGCATGTAATTTAAAAAGAGACCAGTATTTCTAGATCCGACCAAGTTTGGTATCATTTTAAAGAGCTTGGTGAGTAGGTTATTAAAATACCTACCAAATTGTATTCTTTACTGTAAATAGTGGCCAACCAATACCTTGAAATATTCCGGTTTGATTTAGCTTTGTTTTAATTTACTATGAATTTTATAAAATTGAGAAGTAAACTTAATAGCACTGTTTAAATACGCTTTCTGCACAAAGTTTTTGAATTAAAATTTTAATCTAGATTCAAATGTGCAAACAGAGTTTTTCCAACATGTACAGTTTTCGTAGTACAATGTATTTTATAAATGCTTTTTTTAACATTTTAGGCAATTTGCCACCAGTTGTACCTCACTTTAAATTCAACTTTAAATTCTTTTACTTACCCTAGGTTAGGTTAGGAAAATGAAATGGGTTATTGACAGATGCCAATGGCTCACTTAGACCACATAGAGCCCATTGTGCCCAATTTGTTTGAAAAGGTCCTCCAGATTTGAGAAGAAGTTTCTACCAAGTGATGTGCTTCTTCTAAAGGCCAGTGCATATGACAGTCACACAGTAGATGACGAACAGATTCTATTTCTTCCTCTCCTTACAGCTTCTTCAATAGTCATTATATGGTAGACCTAGTCATGCTGCATGATTGCCCACCAAGCAGTGTCTAGTCAGGACGCCAAGGATCGTTCGAATTTCCCTGCAACTATACTTTATTAGATTAATAGATTTCTTCTTATCGAATACTGACCATATCAATCGAGCTGTAGCACATGTGTCTAATTGATACCAGCGCTTGTTACCCTTCTTAATGTCTATTTCCCTATATAGTGTGCTAAGCGGTGTGCTAGCTTCGATTGGGGCCTGTAAAGAATATATTTTGCACTGTTTTACCAGCTTGGATCTTATCGTCGTTGATTGCAACGGCTTAATGGCTGCTTGACTATTAACATAGAAATTGATTATTTTACCTGAAATATTTTCCTTTATAATCATTTCTTCGACTTCAGCTTGAAAAACGCTACTTCCAGTCAAAAAGAGCGATTAGCATTTCGAGATTCACAGTAGACCTCATCCCCCCTACCAACATCTATTTTGGATCCTTCAGTATAGATTTTGGTGTCGATTCTACCCTTATCCCATTCCTTTTTGCATTTTGCAATTGGTATGATGTAGTCCGTATCCATCTGGACTTTCGAAACACTCCATCGAGTTAGGACTGAGGCGTAACCATACGGACTCGCTGTCCAGAGACCGGTTTCCTTGAGTGTCAGCGCAGTTCTGGCTGCCGAGCTTTTGCAATAAATGTCTAGTTGGAGGAGATTTAGTATCATTTCTAGAGCTGCCGTTAGTGTTGATCTAATTGATCCTGTTACCTCTAAACAGTCTGCCCGTTGAATGTTCGTATCACTCGCGATATAACATACGACCCTAAGAAACGACTTTAAAGCTATTTCGGCATCTGTTAAGTTCTTCCATTTGAACTAGAATTTGATATAATTTCGAAATTTAACAAATAAATTGTAAAAATGCTCTCCTCTTTGTTGAGCTGAAATTTTTAAAAATAAAATAAATCATATAATGGGGGAAAAAAGTATTTTGTGAGGCAGTTTGTGCCCGAAAAAAAAGTTCCATGTGACATACTCTTATGAAATGAAAGTTGAAGACTTATGGAATTCGAATGCTTGTTGAACAAAAAAAGCTCAAAAATTATTCCAAAAGCAAGTCAACAGGCAGATATGGAACAATAATTATTTTTTTTTTTTTTTTTTGTTTTTTTAGCTATTTAATACATTTTACGAGATAGTCCATTTTGTTGCTTCTTACCGATTTTTCTTAAATTTGAAATCTGAACAATTTCCAAACAAATAGCACATATGGAGCAAGTACGTGCGACCCAGACGTCCTCTTCATTTTCAATGAGGCTTGAATTTATTCGGATATTTTGCACAGACAATAGCCGTTTTTTGTAACTTTATATAGAGCTAAGTTTCACAAGTTTATCTTGACAAGCTTGCAAATGTGCAAAGACTAGCATGCGTTAACATAACTGGAGCACAGAGATCAACACCACAGGCAGTTATGTTAAACTTTCTTCCCCTTGATAAGTAAGGCTCGTGGAAGCATAGCTTCTATAGAGAAGGATCTGTACTTCATAGATATAGAACAATTGATCTCTATAGAACAACAGACTATATCATACCCTGCAGAGCCTTTCACAAGAACTATTCCATTCTCAAAGTCAAGAGTGGGAATCCAATAAATAACTAATTAACAGGATATCCTACTTTACCCTGACGAGTCTGAAATCTCAACATCAACGACTCATACAAACTGCGGCGGATGACTGCAGTATATTGCAAACTGAAGTCGTACATCCGATGCCGGATACGTGCAAAACGTGCAGGGTACTTTACTATATTTCGCTTTTACAAAATTCAGGTTATGAATAAAGGTATACAAGGTTTACAGGGGCTGGTCAGCCACTCGTGCCGCACGAATAGTTGGGACCTACAGTTTTATGCCGTTTCTGAAGGACAATTTTTTCGATTGAGAAAAGCTTCTCATGACAATTTTACTGAGAAATTTTTATTTATTTTTTTTGTTTTCCGGGATTTGAATCTTGAACCTCCCGTTCAGTAACCACGTATTTAACCAAAACTGTAAATTTCTAAGATATTTCACATAAGTGATGGTATTTCAGGTTTTTGAAAATTGTTCGAACATTTTTTTTTTTTGTTTTATTTTTTTTTTTTTTTAACGATTTTAATTAAATTTAATACCTTTCGCTTTGCAAACGAATGTCATATAGGAACATATGACCCAATCATGCATTTTATTTCATATTTTGGACGTTGACCACAAAAAAATTCCAATCAAGCCCCACCAGCGAAATAATAAAGAAAAAAATGGTATCCGTAGATAATATAAATAGTAATTAAATAACACGTAATAACAAACTTTAAAGGAGAACAATTACTTCTTTTGGTAACCATTACTGCAGACTTCATCCAAACCATACTACCAAACTTAATGCCGTATGCAAGATTCATAATCAAATCAAATCCAAACTCCGCAGGATATCCCAAACAGTCCGCAATAAGTTTCTAACAGATGAACAGCACTTAAACAATTAGATACTTAAATTTGTCTGCCGGATATTTGTGCCGAGTTCCTTACTTAATAAGAGTACAACACAGTCGGATACCCAGAAGTGATTTGTACAGAGAATTTCATCCCAAAACTTGCAGGTCTTTTTTCCTATATAAAGGGTTGAATCCGTCCAAACGGTATCAGTTTTCCTCTCCGACTCCAGTAGTAAGTGAAATAGTGAAGTGCATTGCTGAAGAATATATGTAAGTACCTATACTTATTTATTTATAAAAAAAACAATCTAACAAATTCACTATGGAAGCAGACAGTAGCATTTTACCATACTCATTAATTTATAAGTGACTTGGTATACCTGGTTAAGCGATAACATTATTATATCACCGTCCACCATTCAGTCAGAAGGGGCTTTCTTCTGCCAAACATTTCCCTTTTATATGAGTATTCAAGTTAGTTTAAATTGAAGTGAACATAGTGTATGCGAGCTTTAAGAGTAATAATTGATGATTAGAGCATACATATTTACAAATTCAACTGTTCTTGTCGGAGCATTAAAAATTCTATTATCGTCATAGTAGGCTACCTGGACTTCAAATTCAACTTGAGTTGCTGGCAAAAACGTATTTAAATGCTGTAACTTCTGAACGGACTTTTCTATATTAATAACTGAACATTAAGTTATACCATCGATATCAAAGATGTGGAAGTTTCTGGGAGTCAGCGAAATTAATTTACTTAAAACTCCTTAGTTCTTAAAAGAATGTCAGTTTAGATCATTCAAACATCATTTCAATTCGAACTTTACTTACTCGAGCATACAATAACTAACAAAATATTGATTTTGGCATAACACATGCTAAACTATTGTCCCACTTTGTTTGAGGTTACTGAAAATAATTGTTATTGATTCATCAAGTTGTCAGGCGTAGACCATTTTCTCGGTAGCTTACAATATATCTTCAGGTCATCAATTAACAAACTTCGATTTGATACCTTCGTGAGTACAAAAATCGAGGTAAGGGTTTCTTTGAAATACTCGTACATACCTGCTAGAAACCTTTTTATAACTTTCGTGCTTCTGTATAGCAGGGTTTGTGTTGCATTACGGTGGTAAACTTACTCTATTTTCAATTTTAGTTTTATTTGCTTTGACCCCCAACAGGCTCATTTTCAAAGGCCCATTCCTCTAATTCCGATTATCATTAGGTGCTCGTTTAGTGGAGTGAAATCGTCATAAGTCCTTCTCTTACATTTAGCAAAAGTCTAGCACATACTGCTTTTCATTGTCACCTGTTTTAAGCCTCTGCTAAGTAGTCGCAGAAATTCAGCTATTTGTTCTATTTTTATAAGAATTTGAACAAGATATTTATAAGGCTTGCTGAGGACGTAAAAGGGGGTCCCTGATCGTGACCAGATTTTTTGTTACCGTGTGTCGTGAACAGGAAACCTGAGCACCATCACAAGGTGCTAGACAGCCTACAAAAAAAAAAAAAAGTTTTAGTGGATGCTTAGGCTGACGGAAGTAGATTTTCGTTTCAATTTTTTTTTTTTTTTTAATGGTGATTGCGATAGCATATACTTTTCCTTAACAGCGTCATATTAATTTTTAAAAAGAAAAAACTTCCTGAATGTCCTAGAAAAAGGCAAGAATTCGGAATTCTCAAAAGTTTTCGTATTGATCTGTTAAGCTTAAATTTGCCCAAAAGTTGAACATATCACGGATGTTTAGGTGAAAACTCCCTATTTCAATTTATTCGACAGTGTTTAAGGACAAAAAATAAATAAATAAATAAATATTTTGGGACTAACAAGGCCTGGCCTAGCTTCTCGCAGCCCACGAATGGTAGGGCCATAGAGAAGCAGACAAAATCTTGCTTATTTTTTGTCAATTCAAGTAGATCCAAATTTTTAGATTATTAGAAAATGACGCCCTATTCCAGCAGATCACTGCAGCCAACTTTTTAGTTCTCCAAAAAAAAGAAAAGAAAAAAAAGCGAGTTGCTTATCTTTCTTGACCTTCCTTTTGTTCGCTCTGTGCATAAGCATGAGGAACGCAGTCGGTATTACCGGAGATTTCATACTTACTTCCCTTCTGGGTTTAAGGGCATCTACCACGACACAACATCATGTACGGTTTCTGCCGATGTCTGCTCCATACAGCTCTACTTGAATTTTCGATACTCCTGTGGGCTATGGAGTTATCATCATTTCGTAGGGTGTGACTATTTTCGATTTGGTACCTACATATATAATCCTGACTCGTTCTCTCATAAAGGTTCTTCGTTTGAGATGTGATTTAAGACAACTATTAATACAAACTTGCAGCTTTCACAATCACAATGAAGTTTTATTTTGTAGTGATGGAAACATCGACTCCATAACTATTTTCGTACATTCAATTTCGCTCTCATTCAATTTATTTTATTTGATTGTATGCTGAATGAGTAGGTCGTTCATTATTACGATCGGAATTTTAAGCTTCGAAATTTTCAACAAGATGTATGCCGAATTTTTTAAAATTTTCGAATATTGTTGGTAGAGAATCCTACCAAATGTCCAACTTTACCCCGAAGTTAATAGTGGGAATCGTTTCCGAGTGAGAATATCTCGAAAACAGGGCGCCCTAGAAAAACAATATTTACGACCGAAATTTTAGGCTATGAAATTGTCTACGAGTATAAGACTTGGATCAAAATTTTAGGATTTGGAAACTGATCGGAAACTGATTGGTGTAGATTTTTTTGTTTTTGTTTGTTTCAATGCAATTATTCGAGAGCTTAAATCTATCAGTTGCTAACTATCGATAGTCGAATTCATACGATAATGTCCAACACCACATATCTTTAACTATTTTTCTAGAACGGAGCGTGTGGTATTTTTTTTTTTTTTATAATTTGCACGTGTGAAAGGTGTTATGAATACCCTTATACTAATTTTTAGGACACGGGCGTTTTGAGGAAAGGGGAAGAGACAGAGAGAAAGACAGATTGGTGCAGTTGGTTTGAAACTTAGCTTGTATTAAGTTTCAGTTAACTCCAAGGGTGGCTGTCCAGATAACTGGGGAGCTTGTTTGTTCTTGCTTTTGTTGCTGCTCATGATTCACAGTATTTTTTTCTGTCCTCCTGATGTCATCATCACGATCAAGTTGCATTTTAGCCATATGACCGTCCTACTGCCAGTGTTATGCCTACGCAGTAGAGTTGACATAAGCTGTAGCAATTGATCGACTTTTTATTTATTTCATGCGAAATAAATAGATGATTATTGACATCAGGATTCGAACCGTGAACCTTTAGCGTGACAAGCGATGATGTTACCACTACACCACGGCCACCCTCAGCTTTTATAATACCACCTTGCAGAATGTAAATTGTCATATCAAGATCAGCCGCATTGAGGAACTTTTTCAAGTTTACCTCAAAGTGTCGTAAGCATTACAATTTGTGTGCCGCACATTTCAGGCCTCTCTCACGTTTGTATCAATCCCCAAACATGAAGAAGTAAATTCGCGCCCATACAAATTCATCAACTTTTTGTTCGGAAGTTAGTTTCTGAAGTACGGTAAAATAAATATCATCATGTTAAAAGAATTATGTTTATATGGAGAGTCGTATTCGTATACCAGCCTCTTAGTACATCCATCACCGCTCAAGACACTCAGTCGATAGGTGAGTCAAACTCTCGTGTTAATAAGAATCATTTGCTCATGTTAGCTTCTTCACCACAGTAGGGATATAATACATAGTTCCCGTTCATAACACTACCAAGAATGGCTTCGTTACAAATATTTGCATCGTAATATTTTTTTCTTTTTTTAAATATATCAACACTTTTACAGCTTTATGGAACAAACTAAGTATCAACATGTTACACCTTGGACTAATCACCTAGTAAATTTAGATGAGTAATCATATCAAATCAGGCCAATGGGTTACAGACAGCGGAAAACTTGTTAAGCGATTTATCATTTTGTGTTTCGTTGGTGGCGTAGTGTCTGACAATTTCTAGATATTTTATACGCCTAAGTTATTATAAAGTGTTTCCATGTAGTAAAGGAATTTCTACAGATTCAAGTTCACCATATACGTAATAAATTCTCAGAACAGACCGTATGAATTTCTTAAGAATTTCCGTATTCGAAAATAAATTCAAAGCTTAACTGGAATTCAATTTGAATTATATTTCAGGTTCTCACCAATTACGCAAAAATATCATGCATATGAAATTATGGCACACTTGAAAATCCAAAATAAGTGTGACTAATTAGCATTATTAATCTTTGGAGTTTTTTGTGTTAACTGTCGAAAACTAGTTTGTAAACTTGCTGCTCAGAAGCAAAATACAATTCGTTAGTTTTTATTTTCTGTCTTTAGATCGAGGGCGAATTATTCAAAAGTAGGTATGTGGGTATGTTACTAGTATATAGTAATAAGGTCGTTCGTTTTACGCAAAGACAAAATCCTTTTTCGTGTATCTTTTAGCAAAGGAAACTAATCTGCTAATGCTACATACTTTTACTTGTGCAACCAGTATGATTATCTTAAAAGTGTCTGTTATCTTGTATGAATTGGCTGCAGTTTTCGATTGGCCGTCGAAGCCATTCCTAACCATAACATTACCTAACTCATCTACTTTTTATCTTGTTTGATAACTTTGTCGGGGGGTTTTTTTTTGGGCTAAATTTTTCCATCAGTAACCGGTCATTGAAGATTTTGGTGACACGATGACTTAGTGTCTAATTATTCCAAACGGCACTTCACTTAGTTCTTTAGAACGGAAAAATACCAAATACCACGGGGGTAAATTGTGCCGAAAGCCGGTACATAAAGCCGGATAATATACGAGTATCTACATATGTCCACTAACAGATCAGATGTACAGCTGGACATGAATGTTTTTTCGAATGTATACGAGTACCTACGGCAATGTGTTTCAAGCTGAGCCTATTGCAGAAGTTTCACGAACACTTTCTGTGCATACTAACACTTCCGTAAAGAAAGGTCGACATTAACGCTATTCCAAACTGTGCTTTTCTAATTAAATTTCTTAAAAATCTTGGAAATATCCTCTAAGTAAAAGGATGTCATTGCATTTGAATTAAAACGTTCACAACATCAAGCCCAACTCGTTCCAGGCAGATTGTAACTTTTTTGAAAAAATATTAATATCTACGAGTACTCAGCTTTGACCAGTGTTTGGCGTATCTCTACGGTGGACAGTTGCTTCTTTGCTTGCCCACAACTTATATGTATTTATCTCTGTCTTCGCTTACATCAAAGTCGACTTTTGCCACTTGATCTTCAATCGCCTTAAAAGACGTTATAACAGCTCGGAGGAAACGTACAACAAGCCTTACTTGTCTACACCTGCCCTGTGCGCTTAATAAAAGTATACCGACGCACAACTTCAGTATGGAGCGTTAGTTCCTTAGATCCTACCAATAAAATAAGAGTCTACGTATAGCAATACGAGTAACCCCATTAGGGCATGTAAGCGTCTATTAAATGTCCAACTGCAGTTAGTTCTTTCTTCAAAAAGTACATATGTGCATATGGAAGCGTAAACATCATCGTTGATTATATACAAAGAAGAGCTCGTTAGCGGAAACACTATCTTTTAATTCATTTAAGCCATGGCAACCAACCTATCCCCCACCATAGCTTCCGTCCTTTGAAGGCCAAAGATAGAATGCCTAAGTGCACTATATTAATGAAATTTTATAAGCCCACAGTTTAGAATTATGCAGCAGATAGTTAAGAAATTTGTATCTGCACATGGAGTACAGTGCGATGTCCTTTAATTCATATGACCATGCATGGGAAAATAATAATTTACGCAGAGTTGGTAGCTAGTTCCCGCAACTCACTAATAAAACCACTTAATTGGACCGGGAAATGTTAAACTGCTGAAACCCCCAACTCGATCGAGTTGCAAATAAAACCCCACGACCAATACTCTCGTACATACAGGGGGTCTACACCACCCCGTAGACAAGAAGGAAGGAAGATATTGCTGCACATGTATTCTTATGAATAATTGGTATGGAAAGTTCCGTTAAACTCAAAAAAAAAAACTTCCGTGATGAAACGAACAATCCTTAAGAATACCAGAATACCATTCTTACCTTAACATCTCGGCCACATACTGGTTTCCTGGTCATTATAGAAATAGCAAATTAATACATACTCGTACTTACCTCCTCTTATGTATCTTTGTCAGGTTTGGAGATGAAAAAAAAATCAGACGCAATCTAGTAATCTTCAGGTAAGCCACCATGCTTACCCTGTTCTTGGTATTTTTCCAACTTGAGCTGTAAAACTTCTGCGCTGGGACCAAATATTCTGCCAATTTACCACCGCGCTACTGACGCCGCCATTCGGTCTGATTTTTTGCGTGGCACAAAAGAATTATTTACAAACTGGATTCTTTGTTGACAACAATTTGTCGTGTGACAACCCGCTAAACACACGATCAATTTTATCTTTATAGTATCTTTTATTTACTTTTTTTATTTACGTTAATACCTGTTCAAAATTGGTGGTTTTCTTTGGTACTACTATTGATAACTTTGCTTATATTTATATTGTTGGTGTGCAAAACAAGTTTATAGCTATTTGTTGATGGTGGTATCTTGGTTAAGTGATGCCGGAACGCTCTGCATTCGATACGCGTGTCCATCTCCATTCATTACGGCGCGATCGATGGAACTACCGGCAAATATTTTTGGTATAAAGTTTCATACTGGGGTAATCTAGTGATGTATTGTTAACCATTCGTGCGATCTAAGTGGTGGCGGTTTAGTAGTGCTCTTCACCTATTTAATTATAATTTTTTTTTTTTTTTTTTTCTAAATTATCAAATTTAACTTGTGGCTGACCGATTTAGATTTTACAGTGATTGGTGCAATAAAAAGAAAGAGAAAAAAAATAACAAAACACATAAAACTGAAAGTGAATTTCATAAGACTTAATTGAGCACAATAAGTGAAATATAGAATAATTGTAAGTTACTTTCTTCAAAAAGATTTAAACGTTTAGGACTGTTCAAGGGCGAAATCTGTGTAAATGAGTTCAAATAAAAACATTATTTGATAACTATTGTATAAGCTTAACGGAAAGTGAAGAAATATTTAACTGTTTATAAGAAATTGTATGAAATGTAATGTAATATCTGCAAAGGATATTTGCATTTTCACGGGCAGCCAAGTGGCAATAAAGTCCCTGGTATCGCACTCACTTACTTCTAAAGCCGCTCATAATTGCTGCTCGTCTCTCGTCGAGATGGCTGAGCAATTTAACATTCATCTATGCTAGGTGACTGTCCACAGAGACATACCGGGAAATTGTAAGGCTGACGGAAAAAGGCACCATTCTTAGTATTTTTCGAGATAAAGTATACCACTCGCTACAGTACTTACTCAAGCTGAATACTATCAGCAAAGTCAACATGGTACGACATGTCTAGTATCCATACAGTTAAATCAAAAACGATCTCAAATCAGTTTCGCTATCGGTGTTCTCACGGGGTATGTCAGGTGGGTTTACATACTAAATCGAGCTACAGAGACAAGAAGGGGGGGAAATCAAACCTCCACTTTCTTTGTACCTGTCCAGCCCTGTCCAAAAGAAGATCACTACCTCGGGGAGTTCCTTTCTTCGATGATCTCAGCGATCTAACGGATACTGACGTCAGAAGCATCCTTCACTTTATAAGATGCTCCGACTGGTTCAACTAGCCCGCAATGTAGGTTGAATAGAGATAGGTCCAGTGATATCATAATGGACCTCCTTTGGTCTAAGAGTGTCTATACTTTAGTGCAGTCAGCCACCCTTACCCAACCTAGGATATTAAACACCTTTGTGCTAATAGACGTAAGATGCTATGCGTTAAACTGAAATCAAAAAAATCTAAAGATGCGTTGGAAAAGACCAGAATGCAATATCATTCTTACTGTCATTCTTGGAATAACATTCTTGCTCGAAAGACATACCAAATGATTGTGCTCATTGTGCAACTTGAAAATAAAAAAATATTTTTGAATTGTCAGTCCAGGTATATTATTTCAAGAACGGTATTGTGTGCCAAAAAGTCTACAAAAAATACAGCGATTTACTAAATACAGTAGGATATGCTGGAAAACCTTTGTCGTCGGAGTACATTCGGCAATGGAATTTTGAGAATGAAGGTAATAAACCATTAGAAATGTGAAAGGTCCGTAATTCAATTGCTGATACTGTAACGAAGTTTGGCACTCCTAATGGTCGAACTAGAAAATTAAGTTCGTTTATTACCATCCACGCTAATTCTAGAGCAAGAGTGAGGTAACACATCGTACCGGAAAGTTGTATATCCTATAAATTATACGCACTCTTGGACAGATACAATTGCGCCATAACCTAAACAATGGGTGTGTTTAATTTATGTACCTATGTATAGAGTGCTCTATTTGTTTTAAAATTTTTCAGTTTTTTTGCCTTATTGAAGAGAGTACACTTTCCTATTACTTATGGAAAATAATTTCCGTTGACCGTAACGTTGTTGCCATCTTCATCTTCAAAGAAAAATGAGCTAATAATGCCGCCATTCCACAAATGGATTTAGGCGCAAAATTTCGGCAACAGCAGCAATATTTTCGGCTGAATGCACAGGACGAACAAGAGGATAACTTGCGTTATCAGTTAGTATGCCAATCCCATGAACTTTGTTCACAAACTTGCGTACAGCAGGCTGGTGCATTATTGCGACCGGAATTTCTTTTGAAAGTTCAAACTTTTTCGGCAACACAGCACTCACTTTGGAAATAAGTCTTCAATATTTTCCAACGTTGTCTAGAAGCAAATCAATTCTTTTCTTCCATCGTATGATATTGTGTTTCTGTCAAATTTTTGAGCCCGAAAGAGCTGTCAGTGTCAAAATAACATGTAATTTAAAAAAAAAAAAAACAACCCACTCGTTTTATTTGTTCCCCATTCTTGATTTGTAAATGAAGCCATTTGTAATATCTTCTTTCAAGTTATGGAGAACACGTGCAGAAATCTATGGCAGCTAGTTCGAAAGATGAGTTATTATTCCAGATATCTTTAGCTGATATAGGTTATCATATAGGGTAACCAGATAAGAACGATAGGAAAATAAATTTAAATAATACAACAATGGTGTGAGACACCGAGTTGATTCTGGCTTTATTTTGAAGCTACATTCATGCCATTATGTATGGAATAGCACATTTAAATGGCCGCCTCGGCTTCACTGGTAGTACTTCAAGCGGTCGGTTAAATTTTTGATGAGTCGGTCCAATATGTGCTGCGTTATTCCGGCAATAGCGTCCCGAATGTTGGCCTCGACCTCGTCCGAAGTGGTTGGCTTGCGATGGTGTCAAGTCGCATGATCGCGGCGGCCAATTGATGAACGCTCGCCATGAGATGACCCAGTCGCCAAATTTCTCCTTCAACACTTCGAGCATTGCGTCGCTTGTATGGCATGTAGCGCCGTCTTGTTGGAACCACAGCTCGGATATATTGATGTTGTCGAGCTTTGGTCACAGAAAGTCGGTTAACATCGCTCTATACCGAGGATCATTGACGATAACGGTGTCTCCTTCCTCATTTCGAAAGAAATAAGGTCCGATGATGCCGCCGTGCCATAAACCGCACCAAACATTTAATCCTTGTGGATGCATTGTTGCTTGATCGAACACTTGTGGATTGTGGTCGCTCCAATAATGGCAATTTTGCTTCTTGGCATAGCCGCTGAGCCAATTAGCGAAATCACGGCGTTGTCTATGGTCGCCCGGCTTCAATTCTTGCGTCAGCACAACCTTATATGGATGTAGGCCCAAATCCAACCGCAAAATAAGCCTGGTTGACTCCCAATGCAGGTGATCGGCACCGAATCGACATTTCTGGGTCTTCTTCGATACTGGCAGCTACGGCGGATATGTTTTCTTCACTTCGCACCGATCTCTCTCTGATTGGTGGTTTAAGGTCCAAAAGAGTGTACTCACGTTCAAACTTTTCCACGGCGCGACGAAATTCACATTGCGTATATTTGAAATTAAGAACAATATTCAGTTTAATGTCACTTTTTTACAATTTGCGCGCAATAGTTGCTCTCAACCTAGAGAATCGAACACTATCAACGAAAGAATATTCGAAAAAGCGTTCCGCTCGCTTTCTGAATTCTGAATGAATAAATGTCGCCTTTCGAATAATGAGGTTGACACAGTTGTACTGCCGTTCTGATGGAAGAAAAATTGTCCGTGACTATTCTACATCCTCTATCTAAATGCAATGAGAAGATGGGATGGTGATTGAATACATGTAGACGATCGTTTATCATTTTCACAATCATGTAATGCTAAACTGTGGTCTACTATCTCTCGTTGAACGTTCAAAATCTAATTACTGATTTTTACACGCATGAAACTTTCGAGAAACATTGGACATTTGGACTATTCTTTTCTTCTTCTTCTTTTTCTTTTATTATCTGATGAAATATATAACCCGTACTTACTCGTACATCTAATGTTAAGTATTTGTCGCACGTATCTGCCTTGCTGCTGCGCTACTGTGAGGTTGGCTAAGTTTGCGGACCTCAATATCATTTTACAGGTCGATCTATTTTGGATCATACCATCACTGAGTCCGAGAGTTTGCATCATTTGAGTGATCTAATTATTTTTTCTTCTGCCACTTCTTCGACCTTCGGCTGGAACTTGAGACGCTATTGCTTTTCGGACCGGATTTTTCGACGGTCTTGTTTGTATATGGCAATACAAGCTAATGCACTTAGCCTGTAGCTTTTCCTCAATCGGTTTCTTTACACGGAGGCTTCCTCGTACGCATACTTCTAATTAGGTCTCGTTCTGAAACTCCCGCATTTTTATCTATATCGCTGTCATTTTGTTCTCATTTCTAATATTTATTAAAAGGTTTTGTCTTTTATTCTTTCGGGCTGCTTAATTATTTCACTTTACCGCTGCCTCTTCTATGCGAATCAGACGTGCCTTTGCGACACTTGCCAGAAAATAAGTAAGGATTTAAATGGATCAGGACGGAAGTCATTTCCGATATGCTATGCTCTATGAGTTCCAGTTATGGCGTAATGAATTACTAGCTCATACAAATCTATGCACAGTTTTCGGACAAGGTTCTATGGATATTTGTACCATCCAAAGTTAGATCACTAGGTTCAAGTAAAACAAAACTGGTACAGTCCATCTAGTAGTATTGTAGCAGACCGATCCACTGGGAGTTATTAGAGATAGGTCAATCGGTTATAGCAGACCTCTACTGAGATCTACTGATCCGTTTGTAAAAAATCACCATCTTCGTCTTGCGAACCATAACAGAAAAAGCGGTTGCTTTCCATCTCGACAATGCCAGGCCACATATCGCATTGAGGACGAAATAGAAAATACCGACAGGCCCTTGCTTATGAAGTTTTGAGTCATACTCCATACCAAGCCTCGAGCGACTACCACCTTTTCCTGTTCTTGGTCGACGGTGTGCAACGTCTGTTTTTTATTTTAATGAAATTTTTTAATGAAAATACAATAATCTAACATAAATAAGAGCGGCAGAGGTGGGGAAGGCAACGTGAGAAATACTGATATAAAAACTGAATTCGTATTCTATGCTATAAAAATAATGGTTAAACTCTTCTACCTACACCCTTGATTCAAACCATTTAACTATTATACCATTTTCTTCCCAATCTTAGATTAAACATGTTTTCATCAAAGACCGTCATTATCTCTGTTCTTGTTGTCATCGCAGTATGTTTCACCACTTCCACAAATGGCATGCCAGCCATCGGCTATGGAAAACGATTTGGTAATTAACCACTCATAATATACAATTTTTACATTTTGATTAACCAAAATTTCTTAACACTCTTTTTAACCCAAAGATGCCATGTCTGGATTGGATTACATTCAGGTTTGCTTGAATAACTGTGCTCAGTGTAAGAAGATGTTTGGTGACTACTTTCAAGGACAGACATGTGCTGAGTCATGCTTAAAATTCAAAGGCAAAGCCATTCCGGATTGTGAAGATATTGGATCCATTGCGCCATTCCTCAATACCTTCGAATAGACTAATATCTAACCAACAATTTATGGATGCGTAAAAAGATGATGACTCCGTGGATACGCTTTTTCGATCATCGCTTAATTAGCTTGACATACATAGATTTTTAAGTCATTTATTGGCTAAAGGTCATTTTTGCTTTGTTGTATTATCTTGTTCAAGCCTTTTTGGGCATCTATGTATTTGTATTTGTGTTTATTTTTTATAGTTTGGACCACGTTACAAAGTGGTTCTGTAAGCGATAAGAGACTGCATAGTTCCTATTTACAGCTGTAAACTTTAAGAATTAAAATTAGATAATAATTAAATAAAAATGGCTTTTTAATTGTACGCTAACAATTATATGTATCAATAACTTTTTTATAAACATTAAATAATAAAGGTCATAAAGATACAGAAACTATTCTGTTTTAAATACCTGTACTCTCTTTTCATGAATAGTGGTATATTCAAGAGAACAATGGAAGAAATCATACACACATGAGGAACTAAACTCGAATGTTTGGTAAGCAACAGTGATAAATAACTTGCAAATAAGTAGATACATTTTTTGAAAATATCGTACAAATTTTTACATGTTTTATTGAATAATAAATACTTCATAACTTCGAAAAATATTTCCTTTAATCTGTCAATTTGGGATTAAACTATACTCCTCATCCATTAATTAAATATTACTTTCTTAAATTTTAAATTTAACTTGTGCCTGATTAATTTGTTTTTTTTTTTTTTTTGCTTTTTATTAATTTTAATTCATTTATACTTACATGCTAGACAAAAACGCTTAAAACTAGCTTAACTAACTTAACTATTTTATTCCAACGGGCCCTATGCGGGCGCTCTAAGCTGAACTAATCTATTACTTATTACTATTATATTTGAGAACAATTACGACAAAAAAAATTTTGATTTTTAAAAAAAAACTTAGTACCAGAACTACTTATTTTTGTTATCTTATATATGAAACTTAAATGCTACCTTAAAAATAAACCTTAACTTAACTACAGGCATAATTAAATATGCACTTTTTTTTTTTTGTTCAAGTGATGTGTCTTAAAATACTAAACCTACACTTAGACTACCTAACCCTAGACACCTAAAAACCATGTAAACCGGTCAAGACAAAAATATGGCGTCCAACTTTGCCGTACTAGACATCTACCCCGGATCAAATGGAAGGAGCTTCCTGTAGTAACCAGCAGAATTGCTGGTGCTGCAATATTTTAGGTAAAACTCACAGACAACAATTTGCGGTGAGCACTAAACATTTTGCATTTTAAAATAATGAACTCTGGATGGTTGTATTTGTACCACTTTAGAAATAATTCAATATCATTTTAAAATACATATGATACAGTCGTGGCTTGAAGATATTAAGGTAAATAATTTCACATCATCTGCAAACATCAGATGGTCCGAAAACTTTAGAACAACCGCAATATCATTCACGAACACGTTTAACAAAAACGGTCCCAAATGACTATCCCGTGGAAGGCCTGATTCCACATTAATAAACGTGGATTTGAAACCATCAATTTGAAAACTTGTTTTCGGTAAGATAAATACGACCTCAGCCAACCAGAACTTCAAGTTGAATTCAAGCTTTTAAGTTTTTGTAATGATAAGCCATGGTGAATTCTGTCAAACGCTTTACCAAAATCTATGTCGACCTTTTTGTGATTTTCTAAACAGAAATGAGAAAAAATATACAAATTTGTTGCAGTTGAACGGCCGCTCACAAACCCATGCTGTTTTAGCGTTATCGATTCTTTGACCGAGAAATAGAGTCTTTAACTAATTTTTCGAATAGCTTTGGTATTTCAAACAGTTTTGAGATAGGTCTATAATTTTTAATCTCGTGTTTGAAGCCACTTTTATAAATTTGATTAACGTAGGATATTTTTCAGATGCCATGGAAATTACCAGTCGATAAAGACTTATTAAAAATAATCTATAATGTGGTGCAGAGCGATGTGACACATTTCGACGATAGGATAAGACTGGAGGAATGGAATCTAATCCATCTTTTTTTGTTTGAATCAAGGGCAGTTAAGCCCTTAAAAAGGTCCTGGTTTGAAAAAGAACCTAAATTAAAGTCCATAACAGAAGTAAAGTTGGAATAGAAATCATTGATGTTGGTTTTAATATCAGTGTTGTAATTCAATTAAGAGATTATAAGGCGATTGTATATCGATCGCTCGACTTTTCGCCATCAACCTCCATCGAGTTTGGAAGAAAAGAGTGTCTTTTAAAATTTAAGAAAATCCAAAAAAATTTATCTGTTTCTTTTACATTGCGTATGAAAATTTCTATCAGAGCTACGTAATTGCTTAAAGGCAAGCGGTTTGTAAAGTTGTTTCTCTATGTAATATGCCCTCAACCACCCACTTGCAGCAGATATTTTTTTTCAGCTTCTAATTAATTCTACAACCAATCTACAATCAAAACAAATGTGCTACACTTTTTAAGTGCTCCTACATTCTCCAAATTTAAGCATAGAACTTCACGAAGAGCAATTACAAATTTACAGGTAGTAAAGGATTTTAAATATCAAGAAATTCGAGAAACTACTACATCGAACAAATTAGTCAGTTACGTACAACTAAACAGGGATCTCAACCAAGGTTTTTCTAACAGGATTCCGTAGTAAATTACCAACGGGAAAGCAAACATGGGAACCCAGCAAAACAAAAGGAAAATAAAGATTAATTTTAAGTGCAAAAAATTTTGTTTCTCAGTAATACATTCGGAAGGTGGGCCATAATACCACAATTTGATTGGATATTGGGACCTGCCTAATAGAGTCAAAAATCAACATACAAAATCAGAAAAGAAAAATAAGGAATCAAGGAAGTCAATAAAACATTTTATTTTCGACCACTTAACGATTCTTCCAATTAAAATAAAGTGCACGACTGGGTCGCACGTACTTGCACCTACATGCTGTTTATTTGCAAATCACTTACATTTGAATTTTGAATAAAATCGTTGAAATGTTGCTTCTTTTATATGTGCTTGTTTCACAATTTTTCAGAACTTTGTATGGCATAATCTTTTATAGGTGAAAGTTATTATTGTACAGTATATTGACTTCGAACAAAATCGGCAGAGAAATAGCCAATTTCCAAACCCGGTTAAGAAGGGAAGAACCTTTATGCGCATTTATAAGTCAAAAACCTAATGATCCAACTACTAGCATATTTTCGCCATAGATTAAATGTAAAATTTGATCAAAATCGTTAGAGCCGTTTTCGAAAAAAATCGGTTTTTTCTAAATCGGCCTAGATTTAGAGATTTAGAGTTCTAATTTAGAGTTGGAAAGCAAATTCCGACTTCGGCTCGAATTGTTACCTTACAGACCCCAGATATGAAGTTTGAACAAAATCCGTCCAACCGTTTAGACAGCAGTCCAGCGCACATACCTACAGACAGACAGACTGACTAAATCGAGAGACTAACTTTTTGTGTCTCTCTATAATAGTAATGTCAAGTTTGATCAAAACCTCGAGATCAAGATTTTGCAAAAAACCAATACTAGTCCTAATAGGTACAAGTAAAAAAGTATACGGAAAATTACTTATAATTATATCACTATTGTTTTTCCGTGTATATTAACCTTTTAAATTATTATATTTTTGCGTCAATAAGGTTAAACTTTTGACAAAGAGACAAAAAATCTAGGATGTCAAATTTTAGGCCAATCTGGATAGCTAAATTTCACCAATGTTAAATTTATATTCACCTCTCACACTAACGTCAAAATTCGGACACTCCCTAAATAGTATTTACGTATAGTCTTTTCTTTTAGTCTTTTCTTTTAATAAATGAAATATGACAGTAAACAAGATGTATCATTTTTTCGTATCCAGTTTCGCCTGCCAATGTATGTTTCTATAAAAATAGGCCCAAAAACTCAGTCATGTTCATTGATAAATATATCTGCAAGCAATTCAAAGCAATTTAATCCAAATTATAAACAAAACAGCTAAGAAAAAAATTGTTTTAAATTCGTTTTCCAAACTGAATGCTCCGAAAGTTTATCGTTTTTTCCAACACGTCCCGACAAATACCACTGTGTTCGCCCCTTAAAAGTGTCATGCTGCCGCTGTCACAAATGACAACAGTTTGTTTTGATTTTTCTTGTTCCTTCCTATTGCCTCGTGAAAATTGAAAAGCAAAAGAGATAAAAACTAAAATGAGGGGAAACCTCTCACGTTACTATACAAGAATTAACCTTGAGTATATGACCTGGCGGGTATTCGACACTTCCAGTTCCAAAGAGTGTTGACAGAATTCTACAGAATGGAGTTGATTGGGAACGTGAAGACCTACGATTGGGGAAAACTAGGAGACGAATCAGAGGTTGCTAAGTTGGCTGTTCTAAATTCTGGAATATTCGCTGCCGATGAGAACACTCCTTACTCTGAGCTATGGATGGGTGACCATTCAAGTGGACCTTCTAAAATCAAATCAACACAGGAAGATCTTGGAAGGTTTCTCGCTGCAAATGGAACGGAGCTGACAGGTGGACACGAGAAGCTTACATTTCTGTTTAAGGTTCTCAGTATTCGGAAAGCGTTAAGCATACAAGTTCATCCTAACAAGGTGAGTAGGTAGGCAGTAGTGGGAGACCGATTGTCATGACCTGACTTTCATTTCAGGCAGAAGCTGAGAGATTACACGCCGAACGACCAGATGTGTATAAGGATCCTAACCACAAACCAGAGTTGGCCATAGCGCTCACTCCATTCCTCGCTCTTTGTGGTTTTCGCCCGTATAGTGAAATCCATGAACTATGTGGAAAGCTGCCACCTCTCGTTGACCTCATTGGTGCTGAAAATATTGCAAAGATTCTTTCTGGAGCTATTGGCCTGCGCACCTGTTTCGAATTGCTGATGACATCACCAGAAGAACGCACAACAGCCTGCATTGAAAGCATTTCCAAGAACTATTCGTCTGGTATGTGTTTGGCCACAGTTCGATGACTTTTCACTAACAAAATCCATTCCAGTTCTTCAGGACAATGGTCTGCTGGAAACATTCACAACAATTAATCATGACTTCCCGTGTGATGTTGGTGTACTCTCATTGTTTTTCTTAAATCTGATTCGCTTGAAGCCAGGAGAGGCTATCTTCCTTGCCGCTAACGAGATTCACGCCTATCTCGAGGGTGACTGCATCGAATGCATGGCTTGTTCAGATAATGTGGTTCGAGCAGGACTTACTCCCAAGTACAAAGATGTCTCATGCCTTATTCAAATGCTCAACTATGAAGGTTTATCACCGGACAAGAAATTATTCCAACCTCAACGAGTGGACAATTGTCTCGAACGATTTACTCCTCCGGTAAAGGATTTCGCTGTGGAGAAGTTGTCAATTCCAATGTCATTAAAGGAATACCAGCTAAAGATGGAGAAGTATGGTGGTATCTTATTGGTACTGAATGGAGAACGACAACTTCGATTTGCTAATGGAGAGGGATTACTGGTTAAACGAGGATCTATAGTTTTCCTTCCGGGAAATGTGGGAGAGAATGTTACTTTTTTAAGAAATAGAAACGAAACGGATTTCGTGGGCTACATCGCAAAGTATAACAGTTTCTAAAATGATTGCAAGTTGGTGCCAATTTCTTTAAAATATATTAAGACGACATTTTCAATTCGCATTTAATCTTTTTTTTTTTGTGAAGCATAGGAAAGAGCCGATGGAATCAACGGCTTCCTCGGGTCAAATTAGCACACATTATATGACCTACATCAACATAGTCCGCGTGGCTTAAAAGCATTAAAGGCCTAATAGCATTAGTTCATCTGGTCTCTTATTCAATAAGTATTAACCGAACTGCCCTTTTTTAGGAGGGTGTAAATCGAGTTAGCTACCAAATCCCATAAAAAAACTGTGAGAAACAATAGATCAGAAAATGGCATCCACGTTGTTTCAGCCATATACTGTTTACGGATCCGGGACCACTTGGGAGGACATTCCTACATTAAGATGCATATAGCCACGTCCTCCACTGAACCAGAAATGATCTTCATTTTCTCAATATTAAAGAAAAACGTGTAGAAAAGCTATATTCCGTCTGAAACAGATCGTAAACCATATTCCAAATAATAATGTGGGATTAGCGTTGTGAACTCAGAATATTTTCGCAATTGTAAAGCTATTTTATAATAAAAAAGAACGTTGTTGCGTTTTTTAGAAGAAATGGCTATCACTATTTGTAACTGATGTTCACATATTTATATTTTTCTTGACACTGTACAATCCATGGACAAATTCACTCTTATTTCCGAGATTGAAGTAACAAACTATCATCTCAATTTAGATCAAGCATCGTACAAATTTGTGCGTAATTATACGAGCTTTCTAAACAGAAGTAAACTTCTTGTAGCCTTACTTTTTTATGTATCCTCATATTCACGCAAGGTGTCACTCGAATATACTGCTGAAAAGATAAATTTGTACCTGAGAAGTGACTGTGTTTGTGGACGGACTTATACATTTTTTAACACTTGCAGTGCTTTCGATTCTAGTAAACTTATGTCCAGTGTTACGAATGCCCATATAACGAAAGCAGATTTTAATTACATTGAAATCTTTTAATCGAGAACGTTTCCATACGATTTAATTATATTTATATTACGATTTAATTGGTAATGCTCATGTACTTGCATACTTGTTTTCGTTTATTTTATATATTATTATGAACACACTCAATATATTAAGCCTCGAATATTACATCGTTCATTATACTGGACGTCCGCTGTATAAGAAATCTGAGTTCAAAATTTAAGGTCCAAAAACAGTTGACAGACGGTCATGGCTAGATTGACGTAGCTTTCCAAGCTAAACAGAGATATGTTACATACTTTTGGCAATCTGTTATCATATGTTACAAACTAGTTATCAAAATTAATATACCCTATTGGATAGGGAACACAAAAATACGTCAAGTGTGAGCCAGGCATCACGCCATAGTGTTCCTTATTTTAACTTTCATCTTCCTTGAAAAAGCATTCCGAACTTGGTTTGGTAAGTCGGAACGCTTTCTTTAGAGAAATGAAAAAAACTGCGCAGAAGATTTCTAATAATTTTCCCGTAATCTGAGTTGTTTCAGATTCAATTTTCAAAAACCAGTCAATAAGTAACGTACCGTTATACGGATTTCCTGCCAAAACCTGCGGCTTGATTGATGGCGTACCAGTGACTTGATTTGGGACTTGTAAAGAGAGAACGCTCCACATTTTATTTCATACTAATCGAATTCGGAACGTCCTCGACAAATCAATCCACAGATCTAAAGTTTGAAGTAATTTCGTCCATCTGTTTACGCTGCAATCGTAGGTACAGACAGACAGACATACGAGTATGTAATTGTCAGACCCACTTTTTCGATTTCATTTGTACTAGTAATATCAGGAATTGATTAAAATCTCGATATCTAACATTTTCACGAAACTAATAGTTGCATGTAAAAACTATTGTAGCAATCGAGGTCTTTTTGGAACTGTGTGAAGAAAGAATTGATAAATTCAGTGATACAAAGTATATTAAGGTTTTTAACGTTGAAATGCCGTCTAACTTTAAACATATAATATACCATGGGCTTCAAAATGTAGTTAGGCATCCTATATTTAAGTAGACGAACTATAGAGGGCTATTCATTTTGTGCTTTAGGATTTTAATTTAAAATATAAAATAATAGGTATTAAAGATTCCAGTGAATTGTTTATACTGTTTTAAAGTTTGGACCATGCATGGAATACAACATCGGTTAAATGGCCGCCAAACTTCGATTCTTGAAAATTTAACGACCGGGGAACTTTACGTGCAATAGAGCCAAATTTACCAAAATTTCTAGCTTAATCGATTATTAGACTTAAAAAAACACTTATTTTGGAATTGACTCACTCACTGTTCATCGAAACCTATAGGATGCTTCCCGTGAACATAGAACATTGGAATTTGGTACAGGGGTAGTATTATAATCTTCTTCCTTCTTTTCCTTACAGCGAGGTTATGATCCGGAGTAGAAGGATCATAACACTCTCACTTTACTGCATCCCTACTGGTCCGCCTGTGGGGTTTGACCTCAGGAAGTACCGGCAGGCTTCCCAGTTTCGGATCGCTTCGTCACTGAGGCCAATCAAATGCTGGTGGTTTTGCATTTGTGTGGAACGTTAATTGATATTGCTTTTTTAACGGGGTTCGAACGATCACTCCTCTAAACATGACAATACTAATTGAGCCGGTAGTGCTCTATCATACTTGTGATGAGCTCTTTTACATGAAAGCTTCTTCGAATCTATTTCCTTTCTATTCCAAAATAAAATTTGAATGTTTATTTATAGGCGTAAATAGGCTTACTCCGGAGGCAATCTCAACGTTTGCGACACTACGCCCAAAATGGGTTACGCATCAAGCTGTCACACAAGTACTGATTTATTTGAAGCATATAGTAATGAGTAAACTCGACAGCTTCGCTACGGACGCCATATTTCAATTTTACCTTTTTGTTATCCACATGTCAATTTCGTCCTCTCAGCTGTTTGTTTCTTGGTGGTAAATTTCATTATTCATATTTTGTGATAAAATAAAGTGCATCGTTGGGTCGCAAGTTCTTGCACTTATTTGTTGCTTATTTGCAAATAATTCAGTTCGAAATTTAAATAAAATAGTTTGAATTATATATACATACTTTTTTTTTCTTAAATCTGTTAAAAATCAAAAAAAAAAAAGAAGGATATTTTGACAATTTCCCAGAAAATGGTACGCCATGGCCTTGTATATATTAAACATTGCTTAAACATCGATCATGAACAAAATCGTCAAAGCCATATACAATGAGCAAATTTGCAAAAGCCGGTCAATAAGTAAAGTACCGTTGTATTGTTTGTATTGTTTTTACCATATACCATGTACGCTATCCTATAGCATATGACCACCTTAACTCAAATATGAAATTTGACCAAAATTGTGAAAGCCATTTTCGAGTCTTTTTTTTATAAAAATCAGTCGAAATTCAACTTCGAATTGTTTCCTACAGCTCCCTGATATTAAGTTTGGAAAAAAATCCGTAGTGCCATTTAGGCTGCAGTCGGCCATATATAGTACATGCTATACTTAGCTATACTTAAAATAATTACACCTTGAAGAAAGAAGAAAAGAAATTACCAGCACGAAAACTTAGAAATAAATAAGTCGAAATTTGGAACTCGTCTTTTTGAATTTTTCGAAAAGTAACGTTGAGAATTTGATTGGCTAAAGAATGTACGAAAACAAATTTGGGACATTTCCTCTCGATAAGTTGTGAAACTCGTACAAAACCAGGCCGCAGATACTTAGAATTTATTTTATTTTTTCTTCCTCTTATTTCGACTTAATCAAAAACTGAGTTTATGGTAATGTGAGTTTAGTTAAATTTTATAAACACAAACATGAAAAAATCAGAATAAAAATTAATTTGAACATTATCAAATTATTCTGAAAATATCAGCTTTACTTTTACATATTCTGTTATTTGTTGTCCATTTTTTGTAGCTGTTTCTGTGATATAAAATCGAACAGCGGATCCCTCAGGGATAAGATGTTTTCGTCAATACATGATTTCGCAAGTCCAGCGGATTGTATATCTTTCATATTAATCAGCTTAAAAATTTAAAAAAAATCAGCTTTATCGCTGATCTTAGAATTCTACAATTTTAACCCCCATAGTTTCCATCAATTAAAACTGAGTCAGGAGCTATAATTGAGAGGTACAGGTACAACTTATTTTAAAACAAACATTAAATAACACACAAAATACCATAAGTAATGTTCCCCTTTGCTTGCAATCATTCAAATGTGTTTGCCATCCTAATCTTCATTCTTCGAATTCAAAAAAATATTGTAGTGGCTATTTGCATTAGGTTGGCTCTGGTGCTCACATGGAAACGTATGCATAGTATTACGTCTGAAAACATCTGTAAACCATACACGTACTGCAGGACTTGAGGGCGATATGATTTATATTCATTAATTTTAAAGCAATTTTCTTCTAGAGGAATTTCGTCTCACGGAACTGTTAAATGAGCGACAGCATACATTTTTGATTTTAAATCAAAAGCAACAATTAAGGGTAATAAAGGTACACACAATGAAAGGATCGGATCGGAAAGGTCGACCTTTCAGAAGGCATGACCTATAAATTTAATATTTGTTGGTAAAATCGAAGCGGTTAGGTTCGCAAAGTATTTTTCAAAACAATTTAAACAACCGAAGAGTTTGCTGAGAGAAATAAATTGTATTTGGGAACAGAAAAGGAATTGAAGTTAAGTGCGCACAAACTAAACACACCATCTTCGTTGACGTATAGTTTTTGCTTAGTTGTGCACATAGTACGTGTCATGAACGTGCACAAACATTTGAAAAAGGTTTGAGTAGTGGCAGAACGTCAAATGCCGCAATGTTTCCGATTGCCAATGTCCTCACTAATGTCAGTGCATTTTCATGACTGTAAAAAAAAAAACAGATCAACAGCAGAAATTCTAATTTTCATCAAAGACAAATATGTTGCCGTGAAAGCTGTCTTTCTTAACTTTTACGAGGAAAGTAACTGGGCTTTATATTTTTGGCTATAATACATTATAAATGTTTGCATCTTATATTTACAAATTTTATTAATATTTTGTATGTAATTCAAAGTATTTTGATCTTAAACACCACAACATCGCAACCGAATGACAGCCGATTTAGTTTTGTTTTTTACAAAACAGTTTTCTTGCTCCGAGAAAATACCTGGAGTGAGCTCAGTGCGCCCCCAGTGCACACATCGAACGCAGAGTTGCAAATGTTAGTGCGAATTTAGAACAGCACTCGCGAACATCGATCTCGTCAATGCAAAACCAATGCGCCCCAGACTGCCCAAGTGTGCTCATCAAACAAACCTATTGTGTGCAGCACTTTGTAGCAACCAACTGATCGGATCGGAAACATTCTGCTCGGCGATTAACGATAAATGGGGTGGTCTAAGTCGTACCGTGTAAACCAGACTTTCCGTGGGTGCCAAAGCAAATTCAACCAGGATCAACTCGCCATGGAAACATGGGATAATAAAATTCAGAACATTCTCTTTAGGGAAGTAAATAAAGCAAATAAAATCAAATCACTGATTGCAATTAAAAAAACAACCATTTGTGGAAACACGTATGTTTTTGGAGCACACATTTTCCCGTCTACATTTAATACAGTGTATCGACCTTTCTAACATCTGGTATAAAAGAATTTTCATTGGTACGCATCTAAGCTAAACTCATGTGTTTGGCATAACTTTAATTTCAGTAATGCCAAACTCAAATTAAGGGTACATATATTTCAAATTATTAGTGCTCAGAATCATAAATCATTAACTTTGTTTTAAATATTTCTCTCTTTATTATCTTGCAAAGTGATTTCAATTAAATTAATTTAAAAAATGTAATAACATTATGCTTTTGTTTACCTTTCCGAAATTCCGAAGACAGAGACAACTCGATCTACATCTGGAAGAAACTTTCCAAGGCGCATGAACAATTTCTCAAAATTCTCTACTCACCACGAACGTCAAATATTCCATTTCCACCATAATCGCTGTCGTCTCGTCCGTTTCGTTTAGTTGAGTTGACCGTGTTGTTCCGTGTAGTTGCACGTAGTTGATATTGAAATTCCGTCGTCGCTTTTTTATGTTTTCTTTTTTAATGTAGTTGTTATATACCTGAGTATATAAGCGTACGTATACATTTAGAAAATCGTTACCGCGTTTCGGTTCATTCCTTAAATTCAGCGCGTTTCGTCCCTTAATTTTCTGCGCCCAATCAAAATAAAAAACAAAAACAAAATTTCTTTCTAAACTCAACCGCTACCGCGCTTACCCACACAAAAACAAACAAAAAAACTCTCAGAAAAAAAAAAATTCCATCCAACTTGGGCGTGTCATCCGTATTCGTCGCTCTGTTGTGTCGTGGTCGTCTATTTGACCGTCGCGTTAAAATCGGTTTCATCGGGAATTGTTTTTCCGTCGCGCTATTATAAAAATGTACACAAATCCTGTGTGCCAGCTAAGCTTTCAAGAAAATCCCCGCACGTAGAAGGCCACACACGCAAGAAAAATCAATTCCACGGATAAGAATCCATTTTGGTTTTTCTTTTGCACCTGTTAACTCACCTTGTAAAATGACTTAATGTATGCGAAATGTGTTTTCTTACTCCTTTTTTTGTCTATCGTGTTCGACTGCAGAAAACTAATAGGCGCTAGAGTGAGAGATAGGTGCGCCACTGGAAAACTAATCCAAAATAAAGTGCAGAATAATTATACGAATAAAAAAATCAAAAAAACGAAAAAAAAACTCGTTTCGTTTGTCGCCCCGGGCTGTCATTTTGGTTTAACACTTCTCCAGCGATTGGTGATATACGTTTGTGTTGTGTATATAATCTATCTGTTCCATTCCAACGCGTGCGATATTCTAATCGGATTAGGATCGTAGAGCGAGATATGTGTACTCTGTACAGTGTTCTTTGACTGCTGTCAAAATACCTGGACCTGTGAGAAGATATCGCTTCGTTTTCTTTTATAATTTTATGTTTTTATCTGTTGTAATTGCAAAATAAAAGTGTTTTATTGCGAATAGTGAATAAATCCATAAATTTGAAACGAGATTTCACCCGGTGAGCGTGTGAAATTCGTTGGTGTATGTTGTTTTGCTTAAATGTTTGACGAAAACGCCAACCACACGAAGATTGTTTCTCAGCGCGTTTTTCGATTTTGTTTGCCTCAAGAATAGATTGGAAGAATAACTTAGCAGGATAGCAGCAGCAGGATAATGTTTAAGTGCATTCCAATATTCAAGGGCTGTAATCGCCAGGTGGAGTTTGTCGACAAGCGGCATTGTTCGTTGCCAACAGTGCCTGAAGAAATTCTTCGCTATTCTCGGAGCCTCGAAGAGCTGCTCTTGGATGCGAATCACATCCGGGATTTGCCAAAGGTGAGTGATTCCTAGAGAGAGTGATTGCGGCCCGGTTAAATAGGGCTGATACCATCGAATGGCCTTGCACAATGTGCTGGGGTTGGAGTGGCTTCTTTTGTTTATTTGGCCGGGTGTTTGTTTGTGGAGCTGTCAGATTTTTGTTTGACATCATGTATATATGTAAGTATGCATATGAGAGTGTACTGTACATACGTACATATGTATGCAACTTGGCAAGTATTGGTTTCGTGAAAATTGTCGATCTCCAGATTTTGATCAAAATGTTGAACAAGCTGGACAAATGTAGAGGAATACAAAGATACTTTAGCTTTAACTGCAGTAATTAGACCTTTGCGGCTCATTGCACTCAGTCTGAGGTAAGGAATAGATTTCAGCAAGTACGACATGTTCCCATATGCTCTAAAATGATAAGAAGAAGACTTGGGGAGTCTGCATTTTCCCTATAGCACCTGGATTTATCTGAAGAAAATTGGAAGCGAGTGCTCTTTACTGATGAGTCCAGATATTGCTTAAAGTTAAATGATGGACCAGGAAAGGTCTATAGATGATCTGGTGAATGATATGCACAGTGCAACATTGTTTTTAGGGTGTTGTACTTTGGAGGGTCAGTCATGGTTTGGGGTGGCCTTATTTTTTTAAAGTTACGCATTTTTTTTGTTGCAACTACTATCTTCAAACAATACTACTATCCTCAAACAATAAATAATGAAATAACAAAAACGTAATGCAATTACTCAACTTTTATTTGCGTTCATCTAAATTTACCCAGCATTGTTCTGTCTGTTAGTCCTTCCGTGTAGCAAGTAAGGATAAGTTAAGTTCCGTTATACGCATAACTTTCCAGAAACATGATACGACATTTAGTAACAAATGTCCATCCCAACTTAAATACTAAATTTAAAGAAAATCGTTCATTAGTCATCAACCATTAGTAAAGTACCGTTAATTTTGGGGTTGGAATGAGAATTCCAATTTAGCCTCAAAATGTGTCCCCGCAACCCCAGATGTTTCAGTAAAATTCGTTTAGCCGCTTAGGCTGCATGCGTGCGTGCGTAGAGACAGATAGACAGACACTCAATTGGCGAGACCCAAAATTAAATCAAAATATCAAGGTCATATTTTTTCCACGAAACCATACATTAACCATTATAACGATTTGGTTTAAATTCCAAACAGAGTTTTTTATTATCTCAGATATAAATTTTTATCGAAATAATTTGAGCCGTTTTCGAAAAAATCGGATTTTTTTTTTTAAATTTGTCTTAAGTAAATAAAGTACCGTCAATTTTGAGGTTAGAAAGAAAACTCCGATTTCATTTCGGATTGTGACCCTTCAGATACCATATATACTGCTGTACAAACTAATAAGCACAGGCATGTCAGACGAGTAAAGCTATGTTGAGACGATTGCCAGATCTGAAAATATTGTCAGGTCTACAAATGTTATGACAATGAGTTGCAAATGAGCTGACAATAGCGAACTACCTTACAATGCTAAATTGCCAGTTCATACGGTTGCCATATTTTGTCCCAAACTCTGACAATTTCATTGTCAGATGGTTGGCCTGACAATACTTTGCCTGTCAATGTTGTTAGGTAGAAAATTGTCAGTTCACACGGTTGACAGATGTTTGTTTACAAAAAATTTGCAGATTCGTTGACAGGCATTGTCAGACAAATTAAAAATGTTTTTTTTTTCATTCTGGACTGATTGGTGTTTTTTTTTTTTGAGAATTTTATAATAAAATAATCGAAATACTCGATACTTGTCAAGGCTGCTGTTAAAAGTGATGCGGAGATTCGACCATTTGCCCTTACAGTCGTTGAGGCTCATATGGATGCCGTCAGCGACTTCCTGCCATAAGGCTTCCTTCGGCATTTTGTATTCTGCGCATCCAGCATCCCACAAACTGCGTCGCGTCTCGATTTCTTGAATGAGTTTCAAAATTTGTTCCTGGGACCATTCACTCTCAACTTTCTTCTGATATGATTTTTGATTCTTGGGCTTTTTTGCATGTTTAGACTTCGTCGGGGACTGCGAAAGTAGTGGAACTTCAATCGGCCTAAATGTTGGATCGTTTTCGACATCGACGTATTCGCAATTCATTTCACTCATCGTAACAAATAAATCCAAACCGACAACGTTAAAAAATAGCACCAAAACTTGGTTTTGCTCTTTCAAATATGAAAAACAATTCTCTGACAATAAAAAAATTGTCAGACGTCATAAGCATAGCACATCTGACAATAGCAAATGAGTCTGCAAATGTCCTAAACATTTACATAAACAGTAAAAATATGAAACTAAGTAAATTAGTATTAATCCGTATCCATGTTCTTATTAATATTTAGGAGCGCAGCATTTTTTTTTATAACACCCTTGCATCTACGGGATATTGAATCCACCAGTTTTTGGCACAGTGCATTTGGTATTTTATACCAAATTTTTTGAACATTTTGCCAAAGTTTTAATTTGCTTCTTGGTTTGGAAGTTTTACTGACTTTTAACATGACCCCAACTATTTTCTATCGGATGAAGGTCTGGGGACTGTGCTGGCCATTAAACAACTTGAACATTCCAATCCGCAATCAACTTTCTTCTTACTTTGGTAGAATGTTTAGGATCATTGTCCTGTTGAAACTGCCAAACCAACGGCATGTTATCATCTGCAAATGAATACATTACTGTTTCCAAGATCTCTACATATTTTTCTTTTGTGAGAATATCTTGGATCCAGTGAATTGATCCAACACCAGAATAGGAGAAACATCCCCAGACCATAATGTTTACGGCACCATGTTTAATTGTGTTTACAGTAAACCTGGGATCATATTCTTTTCCAGACTGCCTTTTTACATACTTTTTATTCGTATCCGGTCCAAATAAATTAATTTTCGTCTAGTCAGACCAAAGTACTTTTCGCCATTTCTCAGGTGGTCTATTGGAATTTGTTGTTGCAAACTTTATTCGGTCCTTATTTTTTTTATAGGAGAGGACACCTTTTTTGGATGGTAAGCTTTTAGGTTGTACCGTTTCCTAATTACCGAGGTATCGATGTTTAGATTTAAATCAGTTTTGATCTGATTCGATGTTATAAATCGATCTTTTTTAGCACATCTAACTATACGAAGGTCAGTTTTAAGGGATGTTTTGCGCTTTCGACCCCGAGTTTCTTCAGATATTGTTATTTCCATTCCTAAAGAGCACGAAACATTTTTGGCAATACCCTTAGTGATTCTCGATTCTTAGCTTGTTTATTATATCCCGCAGTTCTGCCGAACAATGCTTATTCCGACCCATTTTTCTATAAAAACAATAAACAAATTCTACTTACAAATTAACCCTTCTAGCTGTTTTTAATACCTACAATGGAAAAACGCAAAAAAAAGTGTAACAAAAAAATTACCGGAACTTTCTTCTGTGCCTATTATTTTGCACACCAGAAAAAGCGACTTCTTTTTACAAACTCGTCTAGGCTACTGAACTCAACAATATTGAGCTCAAAGAAAAATAATGTAAAATTGGCTTATTTTGCTATCACTTAAAGTGTAAGAGATAAAATAAATATTTATAGGAGCATGTGTGCTTGTTATTTTGCACAGCAGTGTAAGAAGTTTACAGACGGTTCCACCTCCTTGAGTTTATCTATTATTGTAATACCAAGATTGATCAAAACCTTGAGATCGAAAACACTTCCTATTCATAGAAGCAAGTAAAAGCCGTTTTAATTACAGGAGTATTTATCTTTATACTATAAAATCGACAGCACACTAAAAGCCAAATGTTTGCTCAACTGAAAGAAAATCAGAATGATCTTGACTTATCGAAAATATGAACGGTTCTCCGTTTCGTTACTTACCCGTTTGTCGTAAATATTGATGCTATGTACGAGGATGTGGAAGAGTGGCCAGAAAAATCAACGAGACGACGCGACGGGCCACACAATTGGGTATTTCCAGGCGGTCGCTGCAGCGTATTTTGTTGAAAGACTTGAAGATGTTTCCGTATAAAACTCAGATGGTTTATCAGCTATTGCCCGCAGCCCACCAAGCCCATCTGGAATACAAACAGCGCATCATAAACCTCAACCACGAAGAGGACGATTTTCCTTCAAAATTAATCATGAGTGACGAAGCACATTTGCATCTCTCCGGACATGTCAACAAGCAGCATACTCGCTTTTGGGGCACTGAAAATCCGCGTATTATTAAAGAATCGCCTTTATATCCACCGAAATTTACGGTGTGGTGCGCCTTCTGTGCTGAAAGGGTTATCATTTTTCGAAGACGCTGCTGGCAACGCGGTAACTATCACTGGCGGGCGCTACAGAACCATGTTACATGATTTTTTGATACCCGAATTGGATGAATTGACGTTGGAGCACATGCGGTTTCAACAAGACGGTGTCGCTGCACACACGGTAGCGGGCGACACAGGATTTAATGAAGGACACTTCCAGGCCGTGTTAACTCCCTTTTGGACGATTTACATTAATCCGCAAGATCACCCGATTTGACCATTTCAGACTTTTTTCTTTGGAGTGTTTTGAAGTCATTGGTCTATGTGAAAAAACCATAGAATATCGCACCCCGCAAAGACTTAATTAGACAAGAAATGAAGTATTAGTAAAATGCTATAAAAAGAGCTCAAATTTGTATAAAAGCTGGAGGGCAACATTTGAACGATATCATCTTCAGTACTTAATGGAACAAAATTCAAGGTCCAAATGAAAATAATAAAAAATAAAATCATTCTTTATTGAATTTAGACACAAAGTTAGAGCTAAATAAGATTGGGTAATTACTTTTGCGTCACCTTGTATAATATTTTGTTTGGTGATAAAAATTTGATCAAAAGAAAATAACATTTTACTGATTAAATTATCTTTTTAAAATTACCAAAACGAATCTCGTAGCTATAATGGTTCCAAATACGTTTTTTTTTTTTCATTTTGATCCAAGAAATCACCCCTCGGAGTATTTGCTTCTTGAACTGAAACACCCTGTAATATTAAACAAAATCAGTCATGTGATGTCGCAGCAATCCGCTTTCGTGCTGAATTTTGTAAATGGTTTTATATAACTGCATGATCTAATCCATGATCTAAGAGCGTCAGTCACAATTTCAAGGTGAAGTTATCACCTTTATTCTCATTCGACCTTTTAAATAAACTTTTGTTGTCTAAGAAAACCTAATAGTAAAATGAGTGCATTCCAAAACCTGTATTATCTGCTTTTGCTTTCTTACATATTCTTTGAATCAAACTAAATCAAACTTCAGCTTTAATTTTACAAAAGACAAATCCGATAGATATTTCCCCCTTACATACATATATGTAGTATTTTTCATACTCAATATCTTCACAAGTTTATCGCATACGTCACACCGATCATCTTCATGCTAATTAACCATACCTACCTACTTTCGATATTTTTTGAACAGCTTAACTTTGTTCACGAAAGGTGATATTAAAACATACTACACAATAGAAACAGGTTTCTTTCGTTTTTGTTAGGAAGCAAACACATAAGCAACAACAAAAAAATTATATGGTATATCATTGTTAAATGACGGTTAGCATTATGCGTTACATCCTAATGAGTGTTCTCTAATTTTTGAAATGATACATCTTTGGGAAACTATGTTGAAATGATGTCATGCCATTGCTCTCAGGTATACACAAAACATTACGCTGGCATTATAATGATCACTGTTTCTAATCACTAATCTGGTCTTAATGATTCCTGCCGTAAAGTGTTTGAACTTCGTGTGTCGACACGATGGTCGAGAATTAAACAAAATGAAAATCATCCATTGACACTGTAACCGAATGTGGATGGTTGTGGTTACTGCTGCTGAGAAGGTGCTGCTTAAAAGGGCTTTGTTTGTACTTGACGGTAATTGGAAACCTCCCGTGTACACGTCTCCACATGATGCAATTTACGCACGATAATTAAATTCTTTTGATAAGTTCGTCACAAACTGTCAAGTATTGAGAGGTCGTTTAATTGAATTTCTTTTTTTTTTTCTCCATAAAATCTGTAGCACTTGGTTACGGTGTTCTGTAGTGGATTGGATGGATGCTTGGAAAAGTTTATTAGCAACGCAGTATAAAATACTCCCTACATTCAATATTATGAAATGTCATCAATAAATGAAGTGTAGTCAAACAAAAAAGTAATAAACACAAGGAAGCAATTGCAGTGTATTGTATACTTATGTATTTATAACTGCTATTAAATTTCAACTTATAGTACTTATTATGAAATTTTATGGATGTGCAATTCAGAAAAATCAATTAATAATAAAAAAAAAATAATAATAATAAAACAGTGACTATGAAAAAAACAAAGTAAAGTTTTGTGATGCGAGTTTTAATATATGAATCTAGTGCCGCAAAACTTTTAGTTTCGCAATCATTGGGGTGTGTTCAAATATTAATGAATATAATTGCTTGTGCCGTACAAACGATGTGTGGTCTTAGTTAGCAAACATCGAGCTAATTGCAAGATGCTTCAAGATTTGAAGATGCCACATTTTTCAAGCCGCACCCGTCCGTATAAATTATTATATTACGCTCTGAGAATTGTTAAAAATGGTCGTCCCCATTCATACAAATGAAAAAAAAAATTTAGTCCCGCTTTACAATTTATTAAATTTCTCTTGTTATGCGTCTTTTTTAACATTGTACATGTAAATGCAAGTCCACACCAAGCCTCTGTGCGTCCAATTCTTTTTTTTTTTTTAGTTTTTGAACGAAAACTTCTTCGGGGCTGTACGCAGATAAACCTACAGTGATGGACAAAAACATAAATACATCTTACTCTTTAATACAATTTTGTAATTTTTTTATTTTTACCCCTTACTGAATATAGGTAGGCAGTGGGTAGAAAACGTACATCCAGAAAACAAGTAAAACAAACAATTAAGTACACATACTGAAAGTGAAGTTTTTTTGGTGAAAACAAGGCACACGGCGTATTATAACAGCCAGAAAGCAAAAAGGTGTATATTATTGTTAATAAATAGTTAAATTGGAGTTTTACAGATTATCTATACTTGTTTTTATAGAAAGAAATGGGAGTTAATAAGAAATTTGAAAAGTGAGGGATATTCGTACCGGAATATAGCATAAATTGTTAGTTGTTCTTTGGGAATGGTGCAAAATGCATTTCAATCCAAATATCCGCAAGAAATCAGAGGAAGTGTATGGGCTTTAGCAACTGCTTCTAGCACCTTGAAATACACGGCAGCATTCATTCGAAAACTTTGTGGGAAAAGGCAGAGAGGCATAGCAAAACCTCACTCACTGTTCCAAGGACCATCACACTGGCAGGAAACTTAGTATGCATCACACGGGGGACATCTGAAGGTTCGCTCCTTCTATAGACCTTCTGGAGCTGATCAACATTTTTTTCATCGAAAAAAAAAAAAAAAACATGGAAGGTCTGGATCTTCCGGGTGCTTCAACTTTTTCAAGAGCCGCCTTCCTCGGAGCATACGCTGGCTTTTGTTTTCTCCGATATAATCTTTTCACTCCTCATGGCATAAGACTTATGTATATCGGAGGTTTTTATGAACCACACGGCGAACTGGTCGCTTAGAATCTTGATGGTCCCTTGCAATTGACTTCATCGACGTCCCAGGGTCCTGATGAATACGATGTTACACTTGTTGAACAAGTTCCGCGCTTTTCTTGCTGTTCGAACGTGTTGAATGCTTTTTACGTTTCAAAACAGGCGAAACATTGCCGTTAGAAGTTGTCAACTCGACGCGAACCTCGTGAACAAACTGTCGGGCGGCTTTCAAAACGTACGATATTTCGATAGCACTGTGGTCTGCACATATGCCAACAATCACCGCATGTCATTTCATTTCTTGTGTTAGGTATTTATCTGACAATGTACCCGGGAAAAACTTAAACGCCTGCTGTCAACGCGATTAACACTACTACTGAACAAAGCCATCCACACCCTGTATATACTTTAGAAGGTCTATCTTTATTATTTCTCTGTGCTACAAACTATGTATATGAGATGGGGCATAAAAAGTTTAGCCACCACAGAAGAAAAGGAATTTTCAGTCCTCGTAAAGTGCTGGGTGCCAATAAACACAAATCCATCCACTGCTGCACGACTGTTGGCGATGTAAAATTATGATAGTGATTTGATGAAGAAACATGTACATATATATAGGCAAATACATACGTGAAAGACGCGCACTGCTCAGCTTTAGGTTAATTTAAATAAAATTATAAATAAATCATAAATTTAGTTAAAATAAATTTAGGTTAAAGGTTAATTTCAAGGACTTTGACCCCCTTTCTCCCACTTAAGTGTTTCCCAAAATCTCGTATACCCGCTTGTCGAAGATACTACCGTACAAATATTCAAGTTTCGGGGATACGGTGAATATTAAGACATACGGTTATGAACAAGTCAGTCAATCAGTGGCTGTTTGTACTAAGAAAAATGTCGAATAATATGATAAATTAATTTTTATGATCACGTTCAGACTTTTATTCGTAATAGTTGCGTTCATAATACATTAAAGGAAATGTAAGAAATACATTAGATATGAATGATTAATTCATCACTTGTGTCCGTTCAACGACCATATTTCGAAGGTTCTAGTGAGCATTGAAAATACCATAAATACCAATCAATGCAAAACATATCTTAATGAAATTCATTATTCAAAGTAAATATTTTACAATATATTGGAAACGTATTTACAATTTGCAAGGATATGTAGGTAGGTATGTATAGGTATATTTGATATTATTGAACAACCCCTTCTAATCCTCTGTATCTCTTTCTGCCCTCATTGCACGAAAATTTAATATTTTCTTTTTATAAAGGCAATATACGTACCTACTTCAACAATGTTTTTGTTAATGCACTGATGCATTAATAAAATAACAAGGGAATTCTATACTCAGATATTTTCCGTAGCTGTACAGATTTTCCAGTGAAATTTACCTCGAATACTTTTTTTTCCATACATATGTACATCTAGGTATGTAGATATGTATGTAGTGCAAGAGTTATCTCTCCATACTGAGTTCGATTTCATTTCCCTCAACTTTTAAATGTAATGTGAAAGTAAGTAATCCTATAGAAGAGAATCATGTTTGTTTGAAGTATCCGGTTACCAGGAATTTTATACACCCTTTTCAGATCGGAAATCTGCAGAATTGGATAATTGTATTCCGAAAAATGGTTTAACCTAGGGTAGTTCACATTTAATTTGATCAAGGGTCTGGCGGCAAAAACAAAAATATATGTATTTTTATCATATCAATGAAAACTAATTGTTTCATACATATGTTACGGGCAAATATTGCTTGTTATTAATTTTGTATAACAACAAAATATGCTTTTTATGTTTTATTAAGAGTCCTTAGGCTCTTTTCACACATATTCGGCATCGAAAATGTGTGAACGTTCTTATCGAATTTCATACACTTCGAGTTGGATTTTCACCGTTGTATATCCTATGCCGAATATATACGTATGTGAAATGGACATTACCACGCATCACGTAATTACATGCTATTGCAATAGAAGAATCTTCCATCGATGTACTACAATAAAAGTTAGTACGATTCCACGATTATGAACGACTAGTTCCTGGTTTACAAACAATTGGAAGAATGACTTACCGTGATGTCACAATTTTCCCATTTAGTATGATATGAGTTGTCATGTCCTTATCATACGCAGTTGCGGTAGTGGTGAGTCTGCGGATTTAGTTCAACCCTTCTCGACTTATTCGGGTAAGTTTGCTTAGCAACTTAGCTACAGTTCACAGTGATCCCTAATTTGAAAAGACTGCTTTTCAGCTTCATCGTAAGTAGTGACGCGACAGCCTTTCAGAAATTTATCGCATTTTGTGCGATTGTAGAAAAGCTCCACACTGAGCGCATCAGCCGGTACTGTCATATACAAAAAAGATCATCGAGTCCGAAAAGTAATAGCGAACCAAGTTACAGCCGAAACTCGAAGAAAAGGCAGTAGTAGTAATAATAATTGGGTCACTTAATTGCAGACACAACAGCAAACTCTCGGGCTCAGTGAAAAATTGAGCGGCCTGTAGAATGATATTGAGGTCTGCGAACTTAGAGAAATACGGACTGATCGGGATTATTTAAACAAGGTAGAGGGTCCAAGACCAAGAGGCGTCACAACACATGAAATGGTTCTTAAAGTCGAAAATGTCCTTATGAAAGATAGTTGACTCAAACTAAAGGAAATTGCAGAAAGGTTCAGAAAATACGAAACAACGAGTTTCAAAATCATTTTGGGATGTCAAAAATCAGCCCAGAATGCCTCGCTACATCAAACAAAATGCCTATGGAATGTTGTAAGCAGTTTTCGGAACTGTGTGGCGACAATCCAGCAAATCTGGAGATGAAACTTGGGTTTATTTCAAAGCAGGACTCCATGCAGTGGCGTAAAAGGAGTTTAAGGTCCTACCGTCGGTTGGGAAGATCATGACAACAGTGTTTTCTGACTTACAAAGATTTATATTATAAACCAAAAGGCATTAACACTAAGCATTAAGATGCTTAAGATAATCTGTTAAAGTGAAAAGAAGGGGGAGATTAGCAAAAGGCGTGCTCTTACTTCATGACAATGCACCCGGTTGACAAGGTTCGAATTACAGTGGCTGCTATGAAGTCATGTGCCTTCCAGGAATTAGCTCATTCGTCTAACAGTCCTGACCTGGCACCTAGTTATTATTACCTGTCCGCATATTTGAAGAAAGACTTGTACGTGGAAAGCATTTTCCAGCGACAGATAGGCGCAAACCAGCATTTTGAAGGCAAACCGGAAAATTATTTGTTTGAAGGCTTAGGAAAATGAATCTATAGATCTAAGAAGTGTATTCATGTTCAAGAAGATTATATTGAAAAATAATATTATAAAATTGAGATGTAACCGTCTCTTTCTATCCCATTCCGCGAACTTACAAAATTGCCCTCGTACGAGTACGTACGCGTTATATGTTTCAGCGTTTCTGGCCCTGGACCAATATGCCTCTCCAGTCAGCTCGATCCATTGCTAGCTGCCTCCACTTTTGTAAGCCGAGTTGGTTAAGGTCCCTTTCGAACTGCGCACGCCGCCTTAGGTAAGTCTTTCTCTACCGCGTTGTTGCTCTGGAGTAGGTTCAAAGATTCTCATGGCTGCTACGTTGGTGTCCATACGCTGTATATGTCCTAGCTATTTTAGCCGATGAGTTCTGGCTTTTTTGACTAGGTGTATATCGCTGTACAGCCCGTACAGCTCTCCATTAAACCTTCTCCTCCACACTCCGAACGATACAAACAGGACTAAAGATCACACGAAGAATTTTTCGCTCAAAGCGACTTAGAATATTTTCAACTACATTTTACAGTATCAACATTTCTGCGCCATACAGCAGCTCTGGGATGATAAGGGTCTTGTACAAAGCTTTCTTGGTTGTTTGGTTGGTTGATTTAAGAGCGTGAGCTTATACTCTTCACTTAGGCCTCCATTGGGCCTGTTGTGTTCCCCTCGTCTATGGAACTGTAAGGAATAGTGCTGTACTTTGGGAATTATGCGTTGAGAGGGGATTTAGGTATTGGGATCATGGGGAGTATCAACGGGAAACTATATCGTATAGTGATCGGGGAATCATACTGTTCGTCTGGCGAACTCCAATATATCCCCGATTCCTTTCTTACTGAAGTGTGTAATATCCGAAATCCTTGGAGATCCCAGAATTTTCAGTCTTAAGCTCGCTGTAGCAGGGCAGCGGCAGAGGAAGTGTTCTATATCTTCCTTCTCCTCCTCATAGTAAGCACAGATTGTTGTATCAGCTATCCCGAGTCTGAATGAATGTTTGTTGAGATTGATGTGCCCTGTTAAAAGTCCCACCATAAATCTCAATTGTGTTTTGCTTGAGTTAAGAGCTCTTTTTGCTGTGTTGTTACTCGGTTTTGTTATTACATATCTAGCCACTTTGCACGTGTCTAGATTCGTCCAGGAGTTATTGAACTCCTGTCGTATATTCTCATTGATTATTGTTTTAATAGTTGTCAGAAGGACCCCTATTGTATTATCCGGGTTCAGTTCAGTCAGACGGACTCTATTGCGTCTGGCAAGTAAGTTCAATTTAGTTTTGCACTCCCTTACTAGTCGTTTTGACATGGGGTTTATAATTGCTGCTTTGCTGTCCGAGCAGATGTCGATTTCCCTCCCTGTCTCCTGCGAGTATTTCAGTTGCCTTCATAATTGCATAGACTTCTGCTTGGAACACCGATACGAATGGCTCTAGGTGAACAGCAAGTTCAATTGGTGGGTTAGCACTGAAGATGCCAGCCTCTGATTCCCCTGATATGTTAGAGCCGTCTGTATATACCGATACCCCATAGGAGTTTCTTGTCGTTCTTTCATACGTCCAATATTCTCTTGCGGGGGAAATTGTTTCGGAGTTGTTGGAGAACGCATACGATTTTTCAACAACATCATTGGGGCGCAAAGCTTTCTTAGTCTGTAAAAACAGCGATTGGCAAGAGTAATTCTTCCTTTAATCTCTGCCCTGACGTCATTGCCAGAATTGACCGTAGTTATTAGAGTGGCTCTAATAATATGATCACACACAGTAGATAGAAAGAAAGTGGTCCTCGATGAGATGCACTTAGACCAGGGCTTATTCCTTATCTATTACTGGAATCGTGAATTATGAATGAAAACATTTTGTAAGAGACAGTTTTGTTATTTATATTATTTCCTTGCCCTTTTGATATGGGCAAGGAAATAATTAGCGCAAAAAAGTGAACTATAGTCTTCTTCTTTTCCTCAACTTATGCAGATATCATTGCTTGCAATGCCGAAATGTAATAAAGTTTGTGTGTTTGGAGATGTTATCTCCACGGTGTCTTAGCAGTACCTTTGACCTGTTAAGGTCCAGGGTACCCCACATTACTCAAGAGGTATTGCAGTTTCTAAAATATGTACACCTATTCGTATGGTCCGTCTTTCCGACTGCATCACCGTGATTCAATGTACTTGACCGATGGCATTGGCGAGATAACATTCTCTATACGCCTGCGTACCGAGTTTTGCATTGATTTTCATGATATCACAATTACCAGGAACGCAACAGAGAATGCTATTAGGTATTATTATGTTATTATGACATTAATTATTATTTTAATTGTTTTAAATCTTAGCAATAAAGAAATAAAGCTGACACGGAAATTGGGATATTTGAAATATTTCGTACAAGAAATACACATTTAGTCGTAATGATAGGTACATAGACCATAATCCTAATATGTATTGTGTCTGCAATGTTCGTCATAATCTTTGTCCCTGTTTCATAGTGATAAGAAAAAGTTCTTACAAATTAAGTACTGTTTTTTAATAAGGTTTTCACTCACAAAATAGTGCAGAATTCTTTTCATACCAGTATCGATGGAATTTTTTTTTATTTTTGTATCTTACAATTCTTTTTTTTCAAGGGATCCCGTGGTTGTTTTCCCGTTACTTTGTAGCTTCCAAAAGTTGGTAATCCTGCGTTAAAAACTAACCGAATCGAAATGAAGACCAATCAATACAATTGTATGTCAGTGCATTGAAAACGTTGGCATTTCGTGTTTTCTTCCATAATCCAAACCAATAAAACAAATCTAATCAATTTATTAAAGGTTTGCGTCATTGTATGATAAGATCAATTTGTTTGCTTCCCTTTGTTTGCTATATAATTACGGTGTTTTATGTGTTTTATCATAGCCTACTCATACATTTTTCCCAGAGCCTTTTAATCCAAAAGTCATGACAGCCTGAACGCACTCATTATTCAAACACAATACAATTGTGTGAAAGTTTCACATAGCCAGAGAGTAGAACAATGCGATTCGAAATTTGTTTCAAAGTTACAGCGATCTGCAGCACACAATTGCATTTCATCAAAGCGCACTCAACACAGATGGGAACAAGTTCATTGTACATTGTTTCATCGCACACTTTTATCACACTCTCAGCTGAAAACTCCAAGAATAATAACAACATTGTACGCGTATGAGTGCTTAGAAAAAAAAAAAAAAAAAATCAAACACTTTTTTGCTTTTTTTTTTGTTATGAATAATGTATACAACAGATCCTTTTAGTACCATTCTACGTGTCTTCATTCTCCTTCGTTTCTAACTAAGCACTGTCGGAGGACTAATGTCATGTTTCTACACCGATATACAACCACATGTCTCTGCAATACATTGTCAAAGCGAAAGCAGGCACTTCTTCTCCTTCGGCTAACAAGTACACGAGGTGCCCCCTGATCTAATGAGAGCCGGGTTCACAGATTTGCATCGTCGTCGTGCACCGAGACGACACAGCGAATGTAAGAGGCAAATGTAAATGTTGCGATTTCGCGTTGCTGTTTTCCTTCTTTTATTGTCATATCATAACGTTGAAGTGCTCAAATGCCATCGGATTGGAAGGTAAAAGACTTTCGTAGTGTTGTCGTTGTTGCCGTCATCATTATTGTGGCTGTTAGCTTACCTTAATAGGAGAAGATTTAGGAGAGAAAATATTTACGCTAAAAAATGGGGTCAACTAGAGATTATGACCGGATAATGGTGTACATATCCCGTATCGTGTAGAGAGTCAGATGAGGATGAGGATGTCTCATCTTAGAAAAAAAAAAAAAAGCAAACACTTGTTGGATGCAGTTTTAATAATTCATAAAATAGACTTTTGAATTTATCGTTGAGAATGAAGCGACGTTTTTATTAGAAATTGAGTTAAGTGCAGCTGGAGATGGTACTTCGATAGAAAACGGAATAATAAACTACGACAACAAGGGGTCTGGAGAGATTTCTCTCTTCTACGAGTATTGATTACTTAAATCAATCAGAGATCTTAGCAAAAATTTATAACAAGCTTTGTTAACAGGGTTAAATAGCAAAAGAGCGCGTTTAATGCCTCTTTTCATCTAAATAATAATTTATTGAATGAATAATAACGCAAAAGCTGAAAGTGTTAGCAAACAAAATTAATTGGTTCGGATATAAGTCGTTTACCCAACCGGTTTTTAAACGAATCATCACCAATCGAGTAAACAAACATATCATGCGTTGTATTCTTCATAGAAGAATTAATTTACACAAGTTATTTATGTTTTGTTGCTTTATTGCACATTAGCTACATTACATAATAAGAAAATAAAATTTCCATCACGTTATCTTGGACTTAAATATGAAATATGTTCTATCCAGGGCTCAGATTTTTTCGGACAAGTCTAACCCGAAAAAATTAAATAATCTCATTCATAGCCCGGGCAACTCAATTCTAGCCCTTTTTTTTTATTTCTTCCAAGTTTAAACCAAAATTTGAACTCTTCGTCCGTGTTTCTTGTCAAAGCTACAGAATAAAAATGTATAATAAAAATATATATAATAAAATATAATTATACAAAAGGTAAAAGTGTAGATAGAGACAGCTCTACACTGTGTTGTCGGTTCAATAGAGAAAACGCTGAATGATAAAGAATACACATCAGCCGCCATCCTAGACATTGAAAGAGCCTTTAACAATGTCAGAACGCATCTGTTCTGTGCGCAGAACCTTAACAAACCGCAATATTCATAACATCCCAATAAATTGAATAGTTAATATACTTGAGGAAAGACATATTATAGTTGAACTTGGTTTGTACAAGTTTAGAAGCTTACGCCTCTAGAAGTACACCTCAAAGCGGAGTCACACCCTCACTGCTGTGGGTACCTGCAGTTCGTTCTAAACGAAGTAATTCTACAACTCGGAAACTGGTGTCAAAGCAACGACTTTAAATACCTGTGCCGACAAGTGTGGTCTGACAGTTAACCCAAAAAAAAAAACGTAGTTAGTACTATTTACTAACAAAAAGAAAATACTCAGAAGTATACTTGGGACTCGTGCTCATCAATCAAAAAAACTACGATAGCCTTCTACTCGTGGAGTAGAATTCTTTTTGAAATACCTGAGATCCTAACACCAAAATTATTCTATGGATGTATACGGCTGTAGTAAGACCTATAATGGCTGACGACAGTCTCGTTTGATGGCAAGCAACAAGAAAAACTATCAACCTAATGGCCATCACGAAAGTACAAAGACTAGTGTGCATTGGAACCACAATGAGAACAGCACCTACAGCAGGACTTCCGCTAAACATCTTCATACGAGTATCAGCGGGTATTAGTGCCCTAGTAATCAGTTACTCAGACAGCTGAAGCCCAAATACAATGGGTAACACTACGATCCTATACAAATATCTAGGCAATGTTTCTACTACTGATTACACCACACCATACCTCAAGCGCCTACTCGAATAGAGACACACTCTTCAGCGTTATACACCGATGGATCCAAAATGGAAACAGGCGTAGGTGTGGGTATCTACTCCGAGCCTCTGAGTATAGCAAATTCAGTTCGACTTCCAAACCGCAGCAGTGTTTTCCAGGTGGACGACCTATCCGTGACAATAGCGGCCCGTGAGACTGTATTGAGGGCAATACCTAAAGACAATATCACATTTTTCATCGATATCCAAGCAGCAATAAAAGCGATTACTGCTAGAGAAATAAAATCGAAGCTTGTGAAGTGCTGTCAAAAAGAGTTCAAAGTGCTTGGAATACAGCACAAAGCAAAACTCTATTGGGTCCTTGGACACGAAGGCATACCAGAGAATGAGAAAGCGGACGAACTGGCAAGAAGAGGTTCGCCATTAAGCCCTGACCAATCTTATCCCCCGCCTTGCACACTAAAGATCAAAGCAACATAACACACTAAAGAGGCAAACAACAGGTGGACCTCTCTAGACATTTCTGTCACCGCTTGGAACCTATGACCGACAGACTTATGCAAATGAATGGAAAATCCTTATTTACCCTTACAGAAGTGATTACGGGGATACTCTGCGGTATTATATGAAAAAAGTTACGTATAACAGAAGAAGACATATGTAGAAGACGAGGAAGTTTACGAGAATACAACCCACTTTCTTTGCCATTGCCCAGGCCTATCATCAAAGAAATATATTCATCGGACGACACTTCTTCGTTGATCTAGAAGAATTATCTGGCAAACCGGTGAATAGCATCTTCATTCTTCATTCAAACTTCATCAAATCCATTGGATGGTTTATAGTATAAGAACAGTAAGTATGTATACTCTTATAGGAACCTCACGGGCAAGGTATTTTTAATTTGTCCCCCAATGGGTATCACAATGAGTCTGTAGTGATCATTACCTTTCTGTGGCTTACCTGTTACTTGAAACTGGAACTGAATTGAACCCTTGAGAAAAAATAGTTTCAATATCTAAATTGAACGAAACATGCTAAGAAATTCATTGATTTTTCAAAACATAATCGAGCTGGTGAAATTTTGTCTCTTCGAAAAAAAAAGATGCCAAAATCTTAGCAAATTTTCTTACGGGTCACTGCTCGCTCAACATGTTCCTTCAGGAACTGAACCTTTAGCAGGATTAATATCCTATGCAACAGAACCATATGCCCAAGAGAACAGCACAAAAGATCTCGTCTGGTCGAAGTGTTAAGAGGCTAAATGTCTTCTTACTCTAGCAACAATAATAATAATAATACATAAGTAAAATCACAAATTTATAGCAAAATGCCGGTTTGTTGCTTTTAGTATAATAATATGGCTACCCTACATAGGTACCAATATATGTATAGCTTTACCCACCTGTTCGCATTCCTCTACGACTGTCATTCTGCACAAAGTCTTTCTTTTACCAAAGAAAATAAAAAATAGAATACTTTTCTTCAATTAAAATAATTTGTTTATACATTCACTGCCACAATAAAATTTCGAACGAGATCTGAATTTTAAGAAGCCAAGATCAAGGTCAATAACTGCTAGCATAAGGCGTATCTTCTTTATTTTATTGTCATTCAAACCACAATCTATTCATAAATCTGAAATCAGGTTTAAAACGTTACCACTGGATGACTACTAAATCAATGCAAACAAAAAAAGCAAAAAGACTGGTTCGCAAAGGATATAATAAAAATCATTAGAAAACCGTCCCGAAATTCAAGACATGCGATTCTAAAAATAGCGTTGATATTGGGCATATAAAATTCATCTACCACCTACCCATTGCGTACCTCGTTTGCTTACACTGCCAATCGCATCACTGGCTAAGTAATACTATAATAGTTAAATGCGAATGCCTTTGATTATGCACAACATAATCAAGATCCAAGCATCCATGAGTTAAATATTTACCCAAGTAAAAACCGGCCGAACCGGCGGCGTATAATAGCGAAAACATCCTATTACTCTACCTTGGTACAAGCATCACGTGAATACGACGACGACGACAAAAGGAATTGTAAGGAAGGGAAGGGAAAGCAAAGGAAACCTCTACCACCACAAGAACGACTAGCCGGCCGCCCGAAGAGCAATTTTTCTATTGTAACTATTAGTAACCGGCGCTCAGAAGCGACCAGCTCAGAAAGAAACCTCTTGTTTTCTAGTCATCACGTTGTGTAACTCATCGAATGCGAATGCACAAGTTCAGATCGTACTATGCATATGGATATAGATACTTGTAATGCATGCATATGCATGCGGCTGAATCGAATTGTTGCCAAGAGTTGCCTTCTTGCCTGGTTCAGTAGTCGGCACCCAGCAGCACCTTGCTTGGCATAGCACAATGGTAAAATATACCAACAACATCATCATCATCGTCGTTTTGCTTTCTGTGGGATTCTTCTCAGCAGGAGAATGTACTGAGCACATGAGTCGTCGTCGTCGGCTACATTGGATATCATTTATTCCCAGTGAATAGTTACTTGGAGTCGAGTATGTGGTACCACTATGAAGACGAAGCACTTGAAAGGCTTCCTGAAACTATTTTCGCAAGAATAGATGGAGTAAGTGCACAAGAATTGTTCACATATGAATAACTATACATATAGGAGTAAGATTACTCTAGGAAGGATGTACGGCCAAGTAGCTTCATTCGATGTGCGCCTGGTAACTTCTAATCCATGCTGTTGCGACGGTAAAAGTCTTTGGCCCTGCATCCGAATCAAATGATATCGGAAATTAATTTCCTCTCCTAAGCAAAGTGCCACTTAGCCATGCAAAAGCATTAGACCCAGAAAATGGGATCTTTCGAGTTCGGTCTAGAATTTAGACAGAGGAAATTGGGTTGTTGGTCGTTGTATCTGATATCTAGGCTAGGTTGAGAGTGGAAAAGAATTATCTATCACTAGATATACATCTCCCCTTTGTGATGCTTTGTTTCATCTACCTTGTTGTATGTCGCGCAGCAAGGCACAGCACAGCAAGAATGTGAACGCAGAGGGGTATGATAAAATGCGAAGTATTGGCGGTCGGCCGGTTGATCGTTCGGCTGTGGCTGGCTTGACAGCAAAAAAAGAGGGAGAACTGCCAGCTTGCACCTATAAATTACGGACTACAATCGAAGAAGGTAAAATAAGGTAGCAATTGAAAACGATTTGATTAGGGCTTTTATCTAGTTTGCTTCTCTGTAGGTTTTTTTTCTTATTTCTGCTTGTTGTTGTTTCGTTTTTCACTCCTCCGTTCACGTCAATTAATTGAGGAATCACATGCAATTAATTTGTTGTCCGCTTTTTTGTATCTTTGTCGGATTGGGTTTTCTGCTTGTTCTCGGAGTGCATTATATATATGTAATGGGGGAACGATTTATGGGAGTGTAAATTTGTCAGAGGAAAAAGGAGTAGTACCAAAATGGAATGGCTATTGTAATTGTGCTAGGTATTTCAATTTTGCGGATTAGAGCTACGCGGTCTTGGCGATTAAACAATGACACTGATTGTTCTATCAGTACTGACTATGAACTTCTTTGAAACGGGTATCTATTTGAATCCATAGATTGTTAACATTTCGATGAATGATTTTAAAATTTGTGTTTAGACAAATACGTAACATTTGAGCATGAAGCTATAATCCGTTGTTCAGGAACCATTCATCGAGTGACTGCAAAATATAGAAGAAAATAATATTTCTAAATGTTTTGAAAAACTATCAAAATAGTAACTATAGTTACCAAAAAAAAAAAATTCCGTTATTCTCCGCAATGTATTTGTTGACTGACTAGTTTCCCAATCATGCCACAAGGACGCGTACTATGGCCATTGCTTTGGAAATCACATTTAAACGATTTTCTCCTAACAATAGGGAAGTCTTGCGAAGTTCTGCCATATGCCTACACTGATGACTTTGCTGTCTCTCAGATCGTCGCCGACATATTTCAATTTTCTCTTAATAAACTAATCTCATGGCCAGTGAGGGTTCGAGACACCTGGCGTGTTTGGGGGGTTCACATTACAAAAAAAGTCAAATTTAAGTTGAAACTTTGATCAACTTTTTTATGGTCAGACAGCAATACTATTCAATTGGAGGTTACAATTTAAATCTGGCACTACTCTGGTTCTGTCAAAGATAAACAGCTGATATTTGACATCTGTGAATATTAAGCACTGGCTTTTGTAATTATGGAACGGTATTCGAGAGAACAACGCACTTTAATTGTTAAAACCCATCTCCGAAATGATGGAGAAAATTTAACTAACTAATCGTTCATCTCGTGGCTATTTTACTCAATAAGTCATCTTATTTCGAAGTAAATAGTTCTCAGACAACAATTTTGGTTTTATAAAATAGCCACCAATTTGATACAGGAAATTTAGCCGAGGAAGCAAAAAATCTTTTTAAACTAAAGTCGATTCTATTTTATTCATTAATTTCATTTATATCCTGTCACGCCCCGTTGGGCATAGAGCGTCAACAACGACTGCTCGACTTCGTGTTCGGATTTCTGCATCATTGTTCAACCCTTTTCAACTCGATTTCTCCGCCATTGCTTGGGTGGTCTACTTTTTTATCGGATTGAGTAAGTGGATTCTACTGCAAGCAATATTTTGCAACGCAGTCGCCGTAAGATGTGACCGATCCATTACCACTTCCTTCTTCGACTTGTGGTGTTTGTGAATTGATGACCCTTTCTCGCATAAGGATGTTAAAGATACGATTCGGCCAAGATACGAAGACTTCTGTAACACTGACATTGTTCATTGTATTCCTTTGCTTTCGCTCGTCAGGGCTGCACACCGAATGTCGTGGATAAATACCACAAATTACAGTGGTGACAATATGGTCCTCAGAATCGTACAATGACTAGAAGTCAACCGGGGATACCTCTCCTGCGCATGGCTAATCAGGTAAATTACTTTTTTGGGAGTCTGATAATCTAATGAACCCCTTTTCCTTCCCGAAAGGTTTCACTTTCTTAAACATTCTTTATGAGACGACGCAGAAGATGTGCCGGAAGCTCTGAAGGTATACCATCAAGCTCGCTTTTTTCCTCTAAGTGCTCGGATCGCGGTTAAAATCTCTGTCTTACTTAGAGTCCCTGTTCGAATTCGGGTGTTTACGGCTTCGAATAGATTTGGTCATGATGCTGATGGTTATAGAGTTTAGTACCGCGGCGAAATTTTCAAGATGATCTTCGTCTGATATCATCAAAGAACCGTCGAGACTTTACTGGGGGTTGTTACGATCATCTGACCACCTATCAATTCCTTCGTGAATTATCCCTATCTCTGTCACACATATTCTCGGCTTCCTCAGCTGGTGAAGTAAGCACATCTTTCCTCTTCATGCGGTACTTCTTCGATTCGTTTACAGGTGTCCTTAGTCCTACTTCATTTTAGTTGCAGTACTGAGTTTCTGATTACTTCAGTTGCGAGACGGTCCATATGGTATTCCGATTCCTGCCGGCATTGTATTTATGTGAATCATGGTAGTTCCATTATTTCGAACAGATGCAGTACGAAAGCGTACGAGAGCTATCACAATATGAGGATCGCGTGGTATTCCAATGTCGATCCAACGGTTGTTTCGGACGACTAGGAGGAAACTTATAAGGCGCCAGCTGATGGCCAGTCAAGTGCTTGATCTGGAGCATATTTCATAAAAAATTAAGGTTTTGTACTTCCAAACTTGTATATACAAGCGAAAATAAAGGATGGAGTTGTAATATTATATTTTATAAAAAAATTGTCTAAGCTTACTACAACTCTAGAATTACATGTGCACTGCAAGTCCACTGATATAAACCTCTCAATTGAGAGTTGTCATAATTTTTGTACAGAGAATACGTTTTATACGTGTTTCTACTCTTGTAGAAATCTTACTTGTAGGTATAAGGCCGTCACTAATAATCGTACTTCTATAAAACAAAAAGATTCACCGCAGGTGTAAATTCACTTATAGTTACAAGTTTCTCACTTGTAAGTTATTAGTAAAATGGTGATCTTTATGAAACACAAATCTACCACTAACTTGCAAATTACAAGTGAACTCACAAATAATTATTACTGTTGGTTGGACAATAGGCCCATGGTTAGATGTTCGTTACATATCAGTTGAGACCCGAATAATATTATGGCAGGCCGTTTGGACCGCAGTACATCTCATATATCCTCACACTGGCCTCAATTTATTATTATATTTGCCACTAGCACTTTTGTTGTACAATCTTACATTATTATCGGTTATTATTCTAAGAATAAAAAAATTAATAGAAAACAAATAATTGTTACAAAAACAATTTTATTGCAGACTCATGAGCCAAGATTACAATTTGTTTACAAATCAAAAAAGTTTTTTTTTCTTTTTTTCTATGCAGCTTTCAATCAATCTCAACATTATCGTCTGTGACCTACAAGTGAAAACCTTGACAGTGAAATAGTTAAAAAGATGATTATAACACAATAATAAGGCCAGTAGTCATTTGATTCACTTGGCTTGTATTTAACGTCACGCCGAGTGAATTTTCGAACCAATTATGCAATCATATTGTTACTTTTATATGTTTCTTGTTTTTAATTTGCAATGATCATCTCCACACATGAGAGATTAGTTTGTAATCGAAAAATGCATTCATGTAGTAGAAAGAGTGTTCATATTACTTTGAAACAATAGCTGTTTTGCCATAGGTACTGTAGGTACCTTCTCATTCAATCTGTATTCGTAGGGCGATTGTGCGGCGGCGAAGTCACAAAAAGACTGTGTCTTCCTGTCTCTTTGAAGCCACAATTTTTTAACACCATTTAGGGTAGTAATTCAATTTGAATGTGCTCTTTCATGGTGCTGACCAAACAGGCCTTTAAAAATGTCTTTGAGCTCAAAAGGACTTATTATACTTTATCCCATAGGGTATATTAATTTTGATACTTAGTTTGTAACATGAAGACATAATAACGGTACACCCCAAGTTATGTCGATCTAGCCATGTCTGTTCGCCCGTATGTCACCGCATGTTTTGGACCTTAAATTTTGAGCTAGGAATATGAAATTTGGTATACATTGCCGTCTATAAGTTTCCGGACAATACATTCTGTCAGAGAAATTGATATAAAACTCAAATAGCTTCATCAATATTATATTTATCTAGTCAAATGAACCTAATTAATTAATTGAACCTAATAAAAATGGAGTTAGACTTATTTTTCGTCGAAAAATCTACCTCGTACTTCCACCCCTTTGGCCGTCAATCTGGGCAATCTATCGATCAGCTTCTTAATACTTTTCAATGTTATTTATCTCCAGGCTACTGAAGGATCTCCCAAAGTTTGTCTTTCGATGTCGGACACTGTCTTCAAACCTCTCTATCAAGCTCGTCCCAAAGCAGCTCTATTGGGTTGAGGTCGGGTGATTGGGTAGCCCATTTCATATTTTTCAGTGTTCCTTCTTGTTCTTCTTTGGGATCATTATTTTGCATTAATGTGAATCTAGGGCATATTAATCGTGTGTTCTTCTAATATTTGTCTGTACTTCTCCTTATTCATTATTCCATTAATACTCGTACAGAAACATCTCTAGAGCATTATTGAATCACTACCATGCTTGATTGTGGGAACAGCTAGGGAGCATCTTTTCCTCAGTAAACTCTCCTTTTTTGTCTAAAAACTTCAAATTTGGACTCGTCCGTCCATAAGACTTTCGACTAGTTGGTTCATGTCTAATCGTGATGCTTTCTTCCTCAATCTAGTCGGTTGCTTTGGGTGCGAACGATTGAGCTCTGCACAGATTTCTGGAGCTGTAAGCCGTCGATACCTCTTTCTTATTGATTTTATAGTGTGGTCCTGCTGTATTGATGTTAATTTGGGACTTCCACTTCTCTTCGGGGTCTTAAAAGTCGATAGTTCTTTAATGCGACGTATGGTACTGTGCACTGTCGACATTGATATTTTGAGCTTATCTGCATAGCACGCACTGTATGCTAAAATGTTCAATTTCACATTTTTCCTTGTTTCTTCCCATTTGAGGTTTTTTTGTTTTGATACTTTATCGGTTAACTTCTAAAATTTAAGTTTCAAGACTAACTGGCACAGGATGAAAACGCAACCTGCTTTTGTAGTTAGAAAAACAAAGCTAGTTTTGCAATTCAGGTAATTGTAGTTACTAAATTATTTCCGTTTTATGATAATTTAATGACGTTTGCAGTTTTGTTTTATTACTCCCTACATCGGTTTCTGCCTTAATTCCGCCGATTTTTCTTAACATTCTTTACTTGTTTTGAGATGTAATAGTGTCTACTATCGACCCTAACATGATTTGAAATAACTTTGTTCATGTGATTCCTGCACAGACAGATTAACGTAAAATGGTTTGTCCGGACGGTGGTGTAAGCTTTCTAGAATTCGGAACAGTACAAGTGCAAACATTTTTGAAAATCTGCCCATCACGCATTAGCGAATTATTCTCTACAATTCGTCTATACATTACACAATGCCACTCCCACTTTTAGGGGTCGTTTTCTCAAAAAAAAAAAAAAAAACTATTTCGCTTTGTCAAAGCTATGTATTAACGGTGGTGATTAAGTCGTATTGTAAATATTTCACCAGAATCCGTGACCTTTGGTAATGAATGGCGACTACCCACTTTCTTCTAAGAAAAATTCTTAGCCGCAACATATGTACATACATACATATGAATGTGGCAAAATCTCTTAAAAATCGAGAGAATATCGTCTGAGTAGAAAGATTTCATTGCATTTGAAGTAAAAGGTTCACAACTCCCCGTCTATTTTATTAGGGATGTTTTGTATGCTTTTTTATTTTATTTTACTGGCCTAATAGATTTAGAACATTTCTAGATGCTCTGTATTGCACTGGCTGAGTTCCACTGCAACGACGTAATTACGCGTATCTTCCAAACCGGAAAATAACACGTAACAACGAGGCAAAACTGGCGCCAGGTTGGTCTGGTGCTCCAGTAGATGAGGCGAGCGTTATTATTTCTTTGAATTCAGTGCAAACCGAGTATTTAGTTACATTTTCTGATTTATTTCCAGGAGTATTTCTCGCAAAAACTTTGAAATAAAACTATTTCTATGAAGGAGTATGTCAAGAATATTAACAACACTAAAGACCTGCGATATTAAAGCCATACTACAATTAAATATAAACCCGCAACGCGATCTAGTATACGGAATTGTGCCGGAAAAATGTATTCAACAGCATTGGCATGCAGTGAAGGCAAAAGTGCAAATTACATTTATATTTCCAATTAAATTCGTATCTATGTATCTTTTCACCACCACCACATGTGGTAGGCATATGTACTCCTACCCAGATACGTAGATATTATACCAAGCCAATAGTGTGCTTGCACAAATACACAAACGGTCACAGCAAGCCCAGCGTTCTATTTTATTGTTGCGATTGTTATGAAACTGTCGATTGTTATTTTTATAATAATTGTTTTTCGTTTTAACACTTACATATTAATTTAAACAACAATCTGATTCACAAGATTTAGATGTGCGAAATTTGTCGAAAAAAGAAAAACGAAAGCAAGAATTTTATGTTCGGTTCCCTGAAGTAGCCGAATACGTTTTGTGTACGAGTATGCACGAGATTGGTATTGTGTAAATAGAGATGTGATAATTGCACTGAGCGATGAACATTGTAATTGGAAGTGGTAAACAACAAAGTGACATAACATCGGCATAGTTTTGTAGACTGAACTGGCACACATTTTCTTTACACATTCGGGGTTTTTACTGAATTTTCTACAAGACTTGGTAAGTTTTGTAGGCCCAGTATCCTAAATCCGTTACATATATGATACTTTCTTCTTTCAAATGGAATTCAAATGAAAATTAGATTAAATATCTCTTTAACGGACATTCGTGGGTTAAGAACCTGCTTTAGTCTCTGGCCGAAGGTTTAGTTTCGGTTTCTGCTGAAAAAGTCATTAACAACGAAATTCGGTTTCGGCCTAAAAATTTAGTTTCGGTCGGACACTAAGTAGCTTCAATTCTGTTACTATCCACCGGCAGTAATGAAAGGACACTATTTTAAACTGCTACGCTACGACTTTGACCCCAGTAAGTCCATCATAATGAAATTTTCTAAATTCAACACCACTTGTTTGCTTTAATGAAATCAATCGTTTCTAATTTGTTACAGTTGGAATTGGCTACAATGGTACCGTGGGGGCAAACCCAATATCGTTCAAATTCTTAATATTTCTAAAATACTCTTCCACATTACATTTGTTCGTATTTGCATATCGCTGTAGTAGCGAAATTCACGTATGATAAATTTGGTGTTGACAGAAAGTTTTGGGAGTTGTTATGTTGTACCCTCCGATGGCAGTTAATGGAAATCAATCGACTTCAGTGATGAATATCTAGAAAACGTCCTACGAAAAAAGTTATTACGGACGGAAATTTTTAGGTTTTGAAATTCTCTATTAGATGGGTGGCGAATTTTTTTGAATTTTACGCTATCAAAAATTGAAGTTAGAATTCGTTTGACAAAAAAAATAAAACCAAAAAATCGGACGGTGAACTTTAACGATATAAAACTTGTACTCAACTTTTTTTCTGTACTTACCTATAATATACATCCTTGGCCAAAAGTATTAGACACCTTTTGACAATCTTTATATTTTCAAAAAGCTGCAAATGAGAAAATAAAGTATGCAGTTACGTGTGTTCCTGGATCTTAAGAATACTTCAAAGGTGCCCAATTGGATTTAGATCTGGGGATTGCGCAGGCGGACTTGTGGCAGGGTGCGTTGTTTTGCTGGAATTAAAGCTTTGCGTGTTGGTGTTCCCAAAAGATGGTTACAGCATGTTTTGCAATACGTATATGTATGTACTTTTTGTGGACCCTCACCATCACACAGGAACATTTCCCCAACTCCGTCTACAGCCATGCAGCTCCAGATCATAATGCTGCCTCCGCCCTATTTTACTGTTGTCCCTATGCATTCCGAGGTGTAATCTTTGCTAATCCTTTGTGTCACACCATAAAGAAAAAGATATTATCAAAAAGAGGTATTTTTTTTTTTAATTAAAAAACTCCACGACGTCGAAATTAATCAAAACTGTTAACAGTTGAAGGGCTTCTGATATGACACTTACCTCAAAGTTTGATTCATCTGACCATAATATGTTATACCAATCTTCCTCAGTAAAATGTTGGTATTTTTTTTGGCCCACTACAGGCGTGACTTTTTGTTTTTTTCCGAGACTTTTTCCATGGCTTTTTTCACGACTTCCATCCTTTAAGCCCAGCTTTTCTATGACTTTTTCTAACAGTTCTCGAGGGTATTTTTTTCCATGCTCCCTCGATAAAGCAGCAGGCAGCTCAGATGACGTTTCCTTCCGCCTTTTTAAAGAAGATCGTATTAAAATCCGTGATCTTAACTGTGTGATCCAGTCTGTTGGAACCGTTTTATAGCATTTTGTACGGAACAACGCGAACTTCTTTTGCAATTTCACTTTATTTCTAGCCTTTTTCATACAAAATTTGAACGTCGTGACAGACTAATTTCACTTGTTTTGGTCATTTTTGCAAGATAAAAAAATAAACTTTAAAACCACGACAAACAAATACAAAATTAACACCTCAAGCAACAACAGTGCTCTGATCGCGTACGCGATGTAAAATACGCCTAAAATTGCTAAAGCAATATTTGCATTAATTGGTGGCTTTTCCCAGACGCGAATCCTCTTTTTACAACCTCGTTGGCTAGTTCCATAACACAGGAAAAACAGGCAAACAACCTCAGGTAGTAATAGAAAAACATAGAGTGAGAAAAAGGGTGCCTAACATTTTTGGCCAAGGCGGTATAGGTAATTGCCTTTTTTAATTTCAGTATTGATTAATCGCCGAGGGATACTTTTCCAACAAGACAATGCCAAGCCACATGTTGCAAGAGCGATTACCATCGTTTCAGGAGCTTGCAAAATCACCTGAACAATATACAAGAATGAGAAATTAGAGCCATCATAAGGAGTTTTTTTTTCTTTAATTTGCATAAGGTACAGGAAATTCCTCATTAAATAAATCTCCACAGTATCGCAGACACCTGCTCGATATATTTGAAAATGCGATTTTTTTTATTATTATTTTCTGAAATTTTCAATCACTCAAGTTTTTTCTGAAATAATTATTTCTTTGTTTTTGTTTTCTTCTTGCATATGAATACTAACATTTTTGCAGATAATTTTGTTACTGTTAGTCAAAAAAGTATGTACTCCTGATCAAATAATTTATTTTTGTTGAAACTAACATTTTTCAGATGATCTATTACCATATTTGCTGATCTGCTTTTTCTGCTCATTAAAACTATATTCCGCTTTAGTATTGCTGCTGGATTTTTTTTTTAATTTTCTACAGTCCAAACAATAATTTTCTAAAGACTAATCAAATATTTTTATTTTACTGGTCTAAAAACCACTTACTGCTGATCGATTAAACGGTAGTCTATTATTGATAGTCCAGTTATTTAAAAATAAGTTTAGGTAAATAGTTTTGGCCCTTAACAGACAGTGCTAGGCCTAGCTTCTCGCAGTCACTCGTGCTGTGCGTCGCATGAGTAGTTGGGATCTACAGTTTTATGCCGTTTCCGAAAAGCAATTTTTTTTCGGTTGAGAGAATGTTCGCATGACAATTTTACTCTCGGCTGTTTGTCAGACGTTCGCGAGAGGTGGGATCGCTTTTTTTTTTTTGTACCTATAATAGCAAGTAATAGTTTCCTGAAATTGTTCGATCTCGAAATTTTAAATCAAACTTGTCATTACGATAATAGAGAATATCAAAAAATTTGGTCTCTCAATTCTGTCTGTTTGTCTGTAATACTGTGTGTATGTATGGCCGACTGCAGCTTAAACGGCTGGACGGATTTTCTTCAAACTTCATATCTAGGATTTGAAGGGTCACAATTCGAGGAGAAATCGTAATTTTCATTCTATCCTCAAAATTAACGGTACTTTACCGATTCTGAAAAAATCGTGTATCGTTTTCTCGAAAACGGTACCAACGATGTTGCTTAAATTTAATATTTGAGTTACGGTGAATATATGCGAACGGATGGTTTACCATATATTTGTCAAAAAATACATATAACGGTACTTTGCTTATTGACCAGTTTTTGAAAATCGGCTCGTTTTCAAATTTTATTCGGTCGATTTTATTCAAAATCGATATCTACACAATATTTAACATATGTAAAATTGTGGCATACCAAATTTTTATAAATTGTTAAAATATTTTTTTTACAGTTATTTTACAGATTTTTTAAATTTCAAATCTGAATTTTGCAGATAAACAGCATGTAGGTGCAATTACGTGCGACGTAGATTTGAACCTTAAATCACCCACAGTTCTGTCATTTATAGGCGAAAAAACGCAAAACTATGGACAAATTATCATCTGCCTGAATTTTGCTACACTTATTTAGTCGTTATAAGTAAATTGTCAAAAGTTTCCAGTGTTACTACGTAGGTATAAATCCAGTTAAGAGATATAAAATATGGATACAGCAATGTTTATGACGATATTTAAGACAAGACAATTCTTTATTCTCTAAAGCAGTCCTTGCTCTCGTACGTATAGATAGTTTGCCAGAAATAAAGGCATTAATTCAGGCAGGCAGATGCGAACTATCCCTATGCTAGGTCCCATAGACTACAGGGACTTTTCAGGCAATTACAAATGAGGGTACCTAACTAGCGAGATCGCCTCTGCCTCTTATCGATACGTTTAAATTTTAACTGAACACTGAAATGATAAATACAGAAAGACAAATAGACGTATCTCAATAAGTAGGGACAGTTCTACAACTGGAGCCCTCATGGAAATTGTTCGATAGGAAGACATGCAAGAAGATTGTTAGGACCAACCATGCAAAGTTTGTTTAGACGATCTGCACTATACACTTGAAGAAGGGAAACCCTAGGCGCGTTCTTTTTAAACGACCTAAATGACAGAGGTCTTAACTATTACAAGCCGATTTGTCCGTTTGTTCCTCTGATAAAGAACCAACGCAGCATAAAAGGCTAATATATTGAATACAATGGTTACAAGTCATCCAGTTCAATCTGTTTAAAGGGAATTACATTCGATATGGTTACGAGTGCCGGTGGCGTCGGTTTTATTAAAGATATAACAATTGACATACCCTTTGGTCTAGTACAGCCATTTTATCTAACCCAAAATGAATACCGACAAAAAAAACTCATTTACTCATGTATTTATATACTCGTAGGTATGTTTCATGTTTCAGCACTCCCAGCTAGCCATGGTATTCATTCTTGACATTTATTATAGCCATTAATTAATACCAGACGTATGGAATTTTGTTACCAGCAAATGATTGCTTCAAGCAAAACAAAAATTTGATCCACACTTTACGAGTATTAACACCTCCTACTGCATCAGAACCAACATTCTAACACCTCCAATATTTTCTTATTTGGATCTACTGCATAGTATAATCACTTACCGCTAATTAAGTATAAATATCAGAAGTATTTCACAAGGGGAACGAAAGCCTTTTCACGTTTTCCTTGGCTCAACAAAAGAAACCCAATTTCCATCACGATTTGAAGGTTATAATAACTTCAAAAATAAACTACTAACAAGTCATTCATCATCGCCCCATCATCATCAAACCGTTAGAGTGGTTCATTCTTTCATTCTGGGTCTAACATCCAACTGACAGTATCAGTATTGCCATAATATAATGAGTTGAACTTCAAATCTGACCTTTTCTCAGACTTTTTGCCTTCGTGCGGTTTTCTTCCTTTGTCTGTGCGCAATTGATATTTCATTTTGTCTTTTGTTCTTCGATCAAAAAGAGGATGGCAAATGCCATTCTGATGATATTAATGTTGGCTATGTTCAGTTTTCCATGTTCCAGTTAAGGCACGACTGTAAAAGGTGGCATAGAGGCAAATAACGTTTTCCGTTTTCTATTTTTCGCATCGGACGTCACTGGGATTGGATGCCGTGGTCGTTCAGCGTTTCCGCTGCCTTCGGTGAGGTCACTCGAACGATCATAACCAAAGGGAAAATATCTTGCTTAGGATTTGTGTTTCCTAAGCAATTCTTTTAAAACTAAAAATGGATTTATGGATAGAAATGGAATCGTGATATTCATAATAAATTGTTTTGGATTTGAACTTTTATTTTTTTGTTCTCGTTGCACAATGTACATTTTTCTATGCATTCAATACAACCGAATGATCTTTCTCGGGAAAGTGTGTTCAGGTCGAATATAATAGAATCTATCCAAGTGCGGTCTTGAGTATATATTTGACAAATAGCCAGTAAGTCCGATTTGGAAGACAAACAAATTGCCTTTCCTTTTCGAGAGTGTCTATTGTGTTTGATTCTCGGAGGGATGAGGAATTTCCTATTGTTCTTGGAAACACCCAATGCTTTCTGCATTTGGTTCAACATTTTATTCCACAGATACGAGTAACGTGAAAGTAGCTAAACGTTTCATGCTCTCGGGAGAAGATCTCCGATTCCTATTGGTTTGCATAGCATAAGAATCCGGTTGAAATGCCCTGCCCTTTTGTATATGTTGTACATTTTCCAATAAGTATTTCATTCTTTATAAACTTGATTCAAGCAAAGGAGCGTACAGAAATTCCAGAAAAAGTGAGTAGAACGATACAGGAATGTATAATTCATATTTCTGCTGAGGTTGATAGAACGGCCGGAGTCTATATTAAATCCCTGTCCATTAAAGAAAAGCGAAAAGCCACATCTGTTGTGGTCTAAAGAACTATATACTCGTAGAATAAGGAAAGAAACTAGGAAAATTCTTCACGTGACCAAAGGAACGAATTTAGATGACGACTGGGAAAGTTGCAAAATTAGACAAAAAAATTAGACGCAGACCGTTCATAGGAAATAGTCTGCAGTAATATTGAAAGCACCACGGAATTTGCGAGGCTTAGGAAAGTTCCTTCTAGAGAACTAGTGGCCCTATTACCCATCAACGATTCCGGTGGTAACTGGACGGAATCCTCCTCAAAGACACTAAAATGACTGCTGAATGCTCACTTTCTGGGATGAAGTTGTAGGGTTGGGACTTCAGAACCAGGCATGGAAAAGGGTCTGTAGCATCGGTGAAAATGTTTACAGAGAAGAGAGTTAATTAGCTCGTTCTCTCCCTATAAGTCTCCAGAGATGCACGGGATCTTCCCTACAGATATTATACTAAAAAAAAACCAATGCTATAATAATAGCTATACTAAACTTTCCACAAGTCATGGTAGGAGGTTTAGGTTTTAATGGGGGTCATCTCCTCAATGCTGTAGGTTAATATCATTAAAGACAAATTAGACAATTTTAAACTTGCGGTTAATCCACATAAAACGGAGCTGATGTTGTTCAACAAAAAAATACCTTATTTCACTGTTGATGGAATCTTGCTTAGGATCTCTGACAGTGTCAACTATTTGGGAATTGTACTTGACAGTAAGTTAAACTGGAAACAAAACATAAATGAAAGAACTAAAAACCTTCTATTACGTGCAGTCGAATTTTCGGAAAGACCTGGGGATCAAGACTTAAAACTATTGTGTGGATGCACAATATCATACTAAAACGGAGCTTGGTATGGTAGCAAGCGGCCAGTAAAACCGTCAATCTTATGGCTCTCACAAAGATACAAAGTCAGACATATATTGGCAAAACTAACGCAATGAGAACTATGATACATCAATAGCGGGACTTCAGTCTATCCTCAACAAGCTATCTATAGACCTATTCATTTCGAGACTCTGCAACTAAAACTATCCTGAGAGTCAAACGGAAAGTCGAGCGCTACGGACCCTTTATTTGTACCTAATTGACGTATTAAGCACGGATTATACTACGTCGTATATGGACTTCTCAAGACCATTTTGTAGTCAAAGTATTTCCAAGCAAAGGGGAATGAGAAACTGGTCAGGTAATAACACCATAACCGTATATAAAGATATCTTCAAAATGAACACGGGAACGAAAGAGTGCCGTTTTGCAAACTTCAGCAAGTAGAAGACTCTCATGGCAGTCAACGATAAGTGTCTAGGCATTTGCATAGTAACGATGAAACTTTGACACTTTTTATAGTGCCAGAACTCTGTTAAGACTCTTACCGAAAAATAGGACCTCTCCGTCCAAATACCACAGGAACAAAATTAAACTCTGTTAGAACGGCTGGGCTGTTGTGATAAGAAAGTTTAAGAGGATATACCCTACCTGCTCTGTCACCGCCCAGGCCTCTGTCATACAAGGTCTAGATTGCCTTCACAAAGGCATGTACAAGGCCTATCCACTATCACTCGCTGGGTAGCTGATAGCGTGCACTACTTGGGTAGCTGTACAAAGATGGTGATCTTTGTAAAATGATTTGAAAAGAGGTGTTTTATCATCAAACATGTGAAAGTTTTTAGTCGACTCATTATTGTGTAGGATCAATGAGAAAGGGTATCTTCAGCGCTGGACCAACTTGCAAAAAACTTGGATGCGTAATAAATTTTTTCCAAGTACATAAAGTGATTCATATTTTTAGGCACATAGTTGGTATATGTATACCAACACCATCATATGAAGAATCTCTGCTTTGAACACCACAGCCTTTCGTCCTCATTGATCTCGGATGCGTTGTTTCCAGTTCGCTAGGCTGAGATAACTGAAGGTTCGGTATTTCTTGTCATCTCGAACCTGGATGTTTAATGACATAAACTTTGTTCTCCAGTGATGAGTTTTTAACTCAGCAGCGGTTTCACAGGGTTTGTCTTCGCCGGGTCTCCACAAGGGTGTCATTTGCGAAGTTTACGATAACTTCGAAGTAGATCCGAGGTAGAAGTCATATAGCTGTAGACAACGATTCTTTGTTCTAAGCGGTGGATAAATATTTCTTTGTTTAATGACAGCATGAATATGGGTTTGTCCTTGACCAACTCTTTTCGACTGATATGCGCACTGTCAGGTACAGCACGATGCTGAAGTAGTCAAATAGCAGCACAGTTTCTTATTGCGCTAAATTGAACGGTTTCGTTCTTTAAAGTCGGCACACAAGGTTTGTCGAAGTTTGTTATTGCGTCTTCTACGGTGGCTATCCCTACGTCTCATTGTTTCTAATATACCAGGGAACATTCACGACTGCTCTTATAACTTTATTTAGGAATGATCGTACAAAATTGCTATTGCTTGGTTAGGTATTCCAATTAACCAATACTCGTACAATTCTCTACGTCGATTTTCCAGCTCGTCGCGTTTCTTTTTAACGTGTGTCTTTCACTTAAGTTACGAGTCCAGCGTTATCCCCAGTTATTTAGCTTACTTTGCATACGGTATTTGTATAGAGTTAATGAAAGTGGGTAGGTTAGGAAGTTAACATACGTCGATTTGGTCTCGTTAAGAACAATGCGCTGAATTTTTGTCCACTCACAGATTTAATCCAAAGCTCATTGGAGTTTTTAAGTTGCCGACTCGATTGAACTTTCCGTTGCCAGAATAGCCGTATCGTTCGCGAACGTGGCTACAAGGGTGCCTTCAATTTGAGGTATGTCCGGATTGTAATGCTAGAATAAAATAGGACCAAAGACACTTCCTTGCGGAACTCCAACGGAAATTTCCTTAAACTCGGAATATTAGGTTCCGTGTTAAATCCGAAAAGTCTGTTTCTAAGGTGAGATTCTAAGATTGTATGTATGTACTCCGGAATAAGCCGTCTTAGCTTATACTTCAAACCATCGTGCCAAACCTTGTCGAAGGCTTGAGAGATGACATGAAAAGCGTTAGATGAAATCCTTTTCCTAAAACCTGGTCATTTGTGGAATGCTTAATTCTGAACCTGAATTGGTGGTCAGGTATTAGGCGTGGTGGTGGCTTCAATGACGGGTTAAATGCGTTTCAATAGGAGTTTTTCAAATACATTTGATAGTATTGGTAGTAGCAATATTGGTCTGTACGATTTTTGCCGTTTGGAGATTTTCCCGGTTTCGGAACCATTGCAACCTCTGCGACTTTCCATTAATTTGCAACGTTAAATAAATCTAAGTTATTTATTAAATAAAGAAGTTTACTCAGCACTTGAGGATTTGTCCGGTTATTAAATCATAGTCAGGGGCTTTATTATTTGTCAGCTCTTGGATCACTTTTTTGAGCTTATTGCAGAAGTAGTTCGAATATGTTTTATGTTGGGGAGTGCGGGTTAGTTGCTATATTTTGCGTGCTCTACTCTGGACAAAATGCTGTCTTCCACTTACACGAGAAGACACTTATTCAGAACCAAAGGTGAGATTCGCTCGAGATGGTTCGAGTGCGAACATGCATTTTTCCCATAAATTTTCTTATTTTTTTCTTCATAGAATATTCCATTCGACATCTAGAAACCTTCTCTACTTAGTTAATGATTGTCTGCAACCTACTAGTTTAATTTAACCTACACATTTTGTATCGTGGGTCGATTTTATTTATTCGCGTTCACAAAACCTATGAAAAAGTTGTCAAACCATTCTATTCATCTTTATTTCATTAAGGTCACAGCTTATGACATTTTGTGCATCGAATAGGTTACTTGTCGTATTTGCACCTTTTATGAAAATGTCAAAAATATACAGTTAATCACAAAAGTAAGTACACAAAACTATGGAAGCAATCTTAGCAAATATAGCTTATTTGCCCTAATTTTTTGAAAAAAAATGCACACTGTTCCTTACTGAACATCTGAGAATTTGTGGATATGGAAAAAAGTTCCGTTAATTTAGCGTAGTGTGATGATGACTAATAAGTCTAATAAGTTTACGGTAATGTGCAAATTCATATCACAAAAGTAAGCACACAGGAGTCGCATTCTGACTCGAAATTTTAAGCAGGTAAGATGTAAGGCGAAAATTTTACGATTTTGCTTTGAGTTTGTTTTACTGAATTTACGGTTATAGAAATTCTCTTAAGTAAGGCAATTTTCCGTTTATTAAAGGCAATTATTTCATGATGGCACCACGAGGAAAGCAACTCTCTCAAGAAATAAAGGATTTAATACTTAAATATCACAACGAAAAAAAAAGCATACGGGAAATAGCTAAAATTATCGAAAAAGTCCGTTTACTGTCCAGAAGATAGTAAAAAAGTACGAAATTACAGGGACAACGGAAAATAAGGCCCGAAGTGGATGCCCACGTAAGTTCAGTGCGCAAGAAACTCGGCTTATAATTCGGAAAATAAAAAAAGATCCGAAATTAAGTGCTCCCAAAATACAAAAGGAGGTATCAGACGAAACCGGCAAGTAATGCAACCTTCAGACAATTCGCCGTGTACTATACAATGCTGGTTATCACGGTCGATTCATCCGAAAAAAGCCATACATTAGCAACGTCAATCAAAAAAAAAAGACTAGAATTTGCAAAAAACCATCTAAAATGTGATTTAGCTTTCTGGAATACCGTCATTTTCACGGATGAAAGCAAATTTAACATTCATGGCTCGGATGGACGTGGTAAAGTTTGGAGAAAACCTAATCAGGAGCTAGATCCGAAAAACATGACTGGCACTGTTAAACACGGCGGAGGTTCTGTTATGGTGTGGGGATGCATGTCGGATTCTGGGGTAGGCAATTTAGTGTTCATTGAACAAACAATGGATCGATATTTGTACCTCACCATTCTTAAGAACAACCTGCATCAGAGTGCCAACAATTTAGGCTTGGAAGGGTCATTTGTTTTCCAGCAGGATAATGACCCTAAGCATACTTCGCTTGTTGTGAAAGAAGGGTTGCTGACAATGCTTGAAAACAGCTTCAAACACCGCCCCAGTCACCAGATATGAATGTTATCGAACATTTGTGGGAACATCTGGATCGACAAATTTGATGACATTAAGTCAAAACAAGACCTCAAATGTGCCTTGCAGGAAGAGTGGGCAAAAATTGGTCCAGATGTCACTCAAAATTTAGTAAATTCGATGCCATCCAGGATGACTGCCGTCATTAAAGCTAAAGGGTACCCAACAAAGTATTAATTTTAAAAATTTTCGTTGAGAATTATTCTTAAACTTTCTTGTGTACTTACTTTTGTGACATTATTTTAGAACCTTTTTTAATTAACGTTTAATTACCTCTCTTATTTTCATTATTTTATTACATGTTTATTTTTTTATGAAGCTCATGAATTATTGAAGTATAATATATTATAATTTTTTACTGAAATCTACTTTGAATTGTTTTTCTTGTTCATTACACAGAGAAGTATAGGCTGTGTACTTACTTTTGTAACTCACTGTATGTCTCTTGCATCACATAAATAATGTTTTTTTTTTTTTTTTCAGAACTTCTTCAGGCTACATCGATTGAGAAAATTGGGCTTAAGCGACAATGAAATCAACAGACTGCCACCAGATATTCAAAATTTTGAAAATTTAGTTGAATTAGATGTATCCCGTAACGGTAAGTAAAAGTTTACAACTCAGGACATTTACTCGTACTCTATTAATAAGTTTCTAAAGGTTTGCACTCGGACTGTGTCACATTAAAATCTGTTCTACTTTAGCAGAGACTTTCTTTTGTTCGGATTTGCATTTCCTTTAGAAAGTTCATTATAGTTGGTACTAGTTTTATTGCAAATTCATTTTGAATTACTTGCTGTTGTCGTTGGAAATGACAATTTCTTGTATCTGAAATAGTCTGCCATTTTCATCGCAGTCTAACATAAAGACAACAACTACAGCACCCCACATATGTACTTGTCATTTATGTAAAATGAGAATCACATGAATTGTTTCACTGATGGAATTGGACCCGGCTCTTCCTCACATTCTGCATGTGTATGTGTATCTGTCTGAATGAATCAAATGCCACATTCACTTTATTTTAATGAAATTGTTAAAAAAAAGGAAATATTATCTTAGGGAAAATTAAACTAGAAAAAACTATCTACTAAATTAAACATCTCTGCCATGTGCAGTAAGCTAACAAGTGGGAGCTCTTCTGCTGCTATATAGACTGCAATGGAGGGAGTGTACGGATAGATATTTATCTGATTATTTAAGTTCACAAAGAAAAAAAAAAAAAAAAAACATGGGAACAACGATTGACATTTATTCATAATGGAAAAAGGAACTTTGCATTGTGAATGGGAGAATTTCGCAAAACGAGCTGCGGGAAATATGTAACCGGCTCTGCCCGACCCTACCCTCCTTCCCTATGTCATCGCCCAGCGTTCTATATAGCAAAGGAAATTGTATTTAAAATATGCTCCAGATACGTATCTATGCGTAATCATTTTTAGAGGAGGGAAACGATGACGGAATGTTGGTGTTTCGTGTTTTTTTTTTTGCTCTTGTTATTCTTTTCGCTCTGCCGGCTTTTTCCACTGGCTTTTTGAATTGAATGGTGGAATGAATGACTCACTTGTTGAGTACGTTACACCCGCAACTTTGGTCGGTTGTTCGCGTATGTATTATTTACATATGAACCTAATTTTTTTTTGGAGTGGTGTATTTTTGCCGGTTGTCGGTCGCAATCGTCCCGAGCGTATGGTGTATGAATGAGGAGATTTATTATTTTTTAAATGCTTATATTCTTCTAATGATTTATTAATTTAGTTCTTTATTTCCGGCTTCAGTTGTTTTTAGACGTTTCAACTATGGGTGTAGTCGACCGTTTATTTTCGGTGAATGACGACTTGATGTCAAATAAATTAAAGAAAATCCATTCAAAGGAGTGTTTTATTGTTATTTTTTTTGTTGCTGAGCTGAGAAATTATGCACACTTATACCAAAATATTACAAAATATGAATGTGTGTCCACGGAATTGTAGCGCTATTAGGTAAATATTTAGTCAGAAAATAAACCCCTTAACTATTTAATTACTTTCATTGGAGCTACCAGTCCGGGCTTCACCTGTCCCTCAACCAACAAACCTCTGTATGCTGCAATCATCATGAACCTTAGCCAGTTTTTATTTATCGTATAAAATTTACTATAGCAATTTATACGTTAATTTAAGTATAGATCAATTTATAACATTGATATTTTTTTTTTTTTTTACAAATTTAACCTTTAAATGCTAACAAGACATACGTATACAGTGGCGACAAAATAAATAGCACATTATTTAAATTTACGTAATCAAATTCAGTATGGGATAGTTAACTTAAGAAAATATAAACTATAAATATTGATTTTTAGAAAAAAAAAATTACAAAAAAGTATCCTTAAGTTAAATTTTCGGTAGACAAAATTAATTAGCACACCCCACGAAAACTGCAGTACACCGGCGGCACATTGATGACACCAGGGCCTGGCATCGTTCTACCGGTATTGCACTCCAATCGCGCTGAATCTCCACCCAAAGTTGATCCAATTTTTTGGCTGCAGATCTGTCGATAGTTTTGTCTACATCTCTCCACAAGTTCTCAGTCGGATTGAGATCAGGGGACTTGCTGCACCGTTTTTATGGTATATTTAGGATGAAATTTTTGGTTGATTTCGCGCCTTATATATTGTTTCTGATTCGAACCGATTAAATATCGATTCATTGGTCCAGATAATATGTTGCCTCCAGTTCGAGTCCTTATTAACATGATCGCGTGTCAGCTCTAAACGGCGTCATAAATTACGTTTTCACACCAATGGTTTCAGCCGAACAATTTTTTTTCACGACGACGATTTTTAATTGTGCTCACGGATACATTTATATTTAGCTCTTCTTAAATTTGTTGCTTTATTTTAGGAGCTGTCAAAGGTGGATCGAGTTTGCTCAAACGAACAATGGTCGAGTCGGTTCTAGAAGTGGTCTTTCGCGTCCGATGCTTGCCGACTCCATTCCTTCGCGATGTTGGATTGCTCTAATTACCTTTTTTCTCGAGCACTCCAATTCTCACGCCATATCGGAATTTTAGTGCCCTTCATTCTTATCCGCCTGAAGTTCTCCGTAGAATGATTTCCCCGTCCCATACTGTCATTGATATACTAAATTCATTAAATGTTCGTCATTTCTTACAAAAGAATTGCTTTATTATAACTATCTTAATAATATCAAGTTAAAATGGACAAATAAACTGAGATAAGCAAAGGCTGTGCTAAAGGGTGACCAGATAGCAATGATAGTTTTTTCAATTGTTATGTTTCAGCAGCTGTCAAAGTTACCAATGACATCCAGCTGTCAAAATATTCAGTAAGGTTTGCAATTTCACCATGCATCGTTTGACGCTTCCCGAACGTGTGGGAATTATTAAAAAAATTTATCGAAATTCCGGCTCAGTTGTAAAAACGCAACGTGAATTTCGTTGTGATGTCGGTCGTCATCATGCCTTCAGTGCGCAGGCAATTCGTCGCCCGTGGAAAAGTTTGAGCGTGAGTACACTCTTTTGGACCTTAAATCACCAACCAGACAGAGATCGGTGCAAAGTGAAGAAAACATAGCCGCCGTAGCGACCAGTATCGAAGAAGACCCAGAAATGTCGATTCGGTGCCGATCAGCTGAATTGAGCATCGCCAGAGAGTCAACCAGGCTTATTTTGCGGTTGGATTTGGGCCTACATCCGTATAAGATTGTGCTGAGACAAGAATTGAAGCCGGACGACCATAGACAACGCCGTGAGGTCGCTAATTGGGCGCTGGAAATGTTGGCCGGAGATCCGGATTTTGGCTAAAAAATCATCTTCTCGGAGGAAGGAAACACCGTTACCGTCAATGGTCCTAATTATAGAGCGATGTTAACCGACTTTCTGTGGCCAGAGCTCGACAACATCGATATATCCGAGCTGTGGTCCCAAAAAGATGGCGCTACATGCCATACAAGTGACGCAACGCTCGAAGTGGTCAAGGAGGAATTTGGCGACTGGGTCATCTTACGGCAAGCGTTCATCAATTAACAAAATTATGTTTAGTTTTAAAAGTCAGGGATGCTTAAAGCAGAAACATGTACCTTTTCTTTCTAGGTTGTAGTAATAATATACCTGTGATTTGGAGCATGACTAATGGATATCATATAACTGTGCTATTTATTTTGTCGCCACTGTAAGTATGTGCCCCATTAGTTTACTACATAAAAAAGAAAAAAAAATTCGTGTGTTATGCGTAAAAATAAACGTTAGAATGGGAGCAGTGATAAAATTGTTATAAAAACATAATATAATATAATAATTTATTGATTTTGTAATTATTTAACTAACAGAAGGCAAATGATAATCGATGGTTTGACAACTCGCGTAAGAGAAATAATTTCTGGCGTTCCACAAGGTAGACATCTGGGCCCGTTGCTATTTATTTTATTTGTGAATCATGTCCATGAAATAGTTCAATTTTGTAACGTTTTAATTTTCGCGGATGATTTGAAATTGTTTTCTCCTATAAATAACGTAAGATTGAAGATCGGCATTAGATTTCAGTCAGATATAAATAGATTGTCGGAATGGTGTAATCACAATTCTTTGGAGGTCAATATATTAAAGTGTAAGTTATTTTTAGCATAACGTATAACAATACCACTTTTTTATGGTTATTTTATAAACGATTGTAGACTGCAGCGATTCGATGAAATCAAGTTCTCGGGGTCATATTTGGCATTAAATTAAATTTCTTATTGCATTGTGCTTCTCAAATCAAACTCTATGGTAGACTTTCTTAAGGCTGAACTATAATAGTAGAATGCTTTCGTACGACCACTTCCGAAACAGAGCGAATACACAGGATTTGTATTGTGTGACCATAATAGCTTTTTGCTTCAATTCGTTAAGTTTCGTTCACTTTTGCTCACTTACGAAAGAGCGAATGGATTCGCTCTTTCGTAAGTGTACGTATGAAAACTTGACAAGCGGTCCCCCATCTAAGTACTAACAGCGCCCGTTGGTGCTTGATTTCGGTAACCGGACGATAACCTTTGCTTCCGAACACATATGCCTATTATGGGTTACTTGAGCAATTGACAGTACTGAAGGAAACTTAACGTAGAATTATGACATTAGCGTCTGATTGCTCCCGACTGTTATAGTTCAGCCTTTAAACGTAGTAGCAAAGACTTTCGATATGTATTTAGCCTTAAAGTTTTATACAGCTCGCAGGTCAGACTGTATTTAGAATATATATCCATCATTTGGAATTCACCATATTCGTGAGCTTAGATTGGAAATAGTTAAAAAAAAACTTCAGGAGATATGCTATTCGCAAATTAAATTTGTTTGATGAACTTCCTAATTATAACAGAAGGTGTGAATTCATTGGCTTGCAAACCTTAAATTTCAAGCGGAAAGCAACATTTGTCATGTTTATTGGCGATGTAATTAGATATAAATTCACCGGAATTAATTTCTCTTATAAATGTGTATATGCTCCCCGAAGGTCAATTCGGGTGAAAAACTTATTTTTTGAAAACAGGTTGCATACGCACGTTTAATTAGATTTGCAACGAAATTGATTTTTATTCTTCTCCAGTAGAATTTGATTAGAATATTATTGTTAGTTTGAAGTACGAGTAGTCTATAAGATTGAAGATGATTCCTTAGTCGCGCAACAAAAACCAGTTGTGTAAAGCGATGCTGAGAGATACTTAAAGAGAGCGTGGTGTTATGTGTGCTCTGTGATGGAAATTTGTTTATTAACTTTCGAACAATGGATAACCATGAGTTAGATAGAACAAGGAAAAGACATGCGCAGTGGAAGTAAACTACCATTGCTTGCAATGCTCAGTTTCTGAGTGTGTCTACCGATGTCGCAGTGTCAGGTGGTGATGTGTCTTTGCAGTACCTTAGACGGACTTATAGTCCGCTTTTTTCACTGAAATCGGCGTGAGTTGGGTATTTGATAGGTGATATTGGTGCGCTGACATTCTCTATACGCCTGCTGTTTTTGCCGAATGAACTTTGTTGAGCTAATTCATTAGCTGCACAGTTTTCCGGGATATCGCAATGACAAGGCACCCAGTAGACAATGCGGTATTTGAAAACGAATTCAGTGGGCAGTAAATCTATGGTGGAAGGGGTGTTATTATGTAACGTGCGTATTTCGGCGTGTCATATATACTGTTGTTTCCATTGTCGCGGGTCCTATAGTCTTAAGGCCCATTCACAGCTCAGCGACCTGCGAATATGAACGAGCGAATATACGCAAATTTTGGCATTTCATTCACAGCAATTTTTTTTTCTAGTCGTAGCAATCTGCGAATTTCACTTGTCATTCGTTGTGTTTCTAAAAAATATAAGTGAACAATAGGAGTCAGGTAACACATTCTGCTAAGAAAAAAACAATTTGTTTTGTGCATATTTATGGACGAAGAGATTTAAAAAAACGTAAAGTCATACATGTGCACCCAATTAATCAGACAAGAAGTAGGGAAGGAGATTTGTGTACGCTCATGAGTAAACTGCATAAGGAAGAATTAATTTCTTATCAAATACCTAAACGTGAAAAATTCATAAATACTCGTACATGTGCAACTTTAATGTTTGTTTTGTATTCTTACCTTCTTGTCAACAAATCCAAACATAATTATAATTATTTGAAACACTTTGAGCTCTGACCGATCAACAAGAACAAAACAAAAGAATGTGAGGTTAAATTCTTGCGAATGTTTTGGTCGCGCGAATGTGGTTGCGTTCCACATCTGTGGAATCTGAATACAGTTCGCTTATTCGCGGAAAAATCTAGTTAAAATTGAACTTTTTTCCTACTAATCGATAGATAAATTAAGCTCTATTCTTTTGGAATAGTAAAGTTGTCAATTGTGTGCATTTAAATTTACGAAAAATGGTTTGTTCGCAGTTCGCCCATACGCCGGTCGATGAGCTGTGAATAGACCTTTAGGGCCTACTTTGTGGCAAGTTGAAAACTAAATTTATTTATTAGAAGAAAGTAAAGTATGGTTTGTAGCACGGCAGTGGGAGAGGTTGTCAGTGCACTCGTGATGCCACGATATGCCACTCGTTAAATTTATCCGAGTATCTAGGGATGGGCAAAAATATCTGGTTCATCAACGACGATTAACCAGATATCCGGTTAAATACGACGATTAACCGGATATCCGGTTAATCAGCGACGACTATTTTGTTGCTCCAAGTTATCCGAATAACTGGGTACTTTTAAGGAATATAATCCATTATTTTAGACAAACTCTCATTGCTTGAAACTATGGAAAAAATGTTCAGCGACATTCCTGAATCAAAAATTTTTTGAAAAAAAAGTACACTATTGCACTTTTTATTGTCTCCAATTCAGTGAATAACATAGGTGCTTAAATTAAAATAACACTATTACACTAAGAAATTGTTTCACAGCATGCTTCAAGGATTCCCGGTTGAATTTTAATAGATCTAAATTACCATTAATGCGATCTTCGGATCCAATTCAGTAGGTCCAATACGTCCATCTCTAATCTCTACACTAGACTTCCTTTTCAACGCAGGCCACCATACAGAGATCTCGTACGTGAGTATTGGTCTGACTACAGAGATGTACAACCAATACACCTGGGTCCTACAGCATTCCTGCACGAGTATAGAGCAACTACAGATTTTCTAGCTTCCTGTCTAACCTGAGTTCTATAAACTCATAAGTTAACTACTTGTTACACAGCATTTGTAAATAAGGGGAACCGGTTTTGCCAAACAACATTTGAATCCAAATTAAGGTTTACATAATAAGAATTCGAAAGTTTACGAAAGTGTCCCGCGGAAAGTTAATGATGGGCCATATCCTGTCCAAGGACATTTTTTTTGTGTTGTTTTAGTTTACCTCATCAAAGGCTACCTACAAATGCATTAAACTATTGCGTTAATTTTACACCTAAGTGTCCCTTTGGTATGGTTTCATTAAATTAAAAACAGAATTCTAACACTGCTCTTGTTTCTAATATGGCGCTACAGTCTTTGTTTTTTCAGGCTCCGGTAAAGAATCTTCCGTTGATAATATTCCTTTCTCTTCAATTGTTCCGTGGGCGCACATGATTGTGCGTTTCCGTACTTTCCATGTAGGTTGTGTTGCTCGATGATAGCTGCGTTCAGCGACAGTCATGGTCGTGCGCATGGAATAACGATGCGCTATGAGCAGAAACAACCACCAGTTCAACATATCACCGTAGTTACACTTGCGTAGCTCCGTGTGCGAGACATCGCAAATAAAAATCACTTGCTAGTCCGTAAATTCTATCACTAACTAGTATGATCATTTGTTTTATGTTGTTGTTAACATTAATCAACCCGAGATTGTTGCTGATTTGCTTCATCTCTTTCGTTGCTAGTAAGCAGAAACCATGCGCGACCTGTACTGGATTTCTAGTCGTTTCTTCGTTGGACCTTGTTGCCTGAACAAGTGACCCACATAAACCCAATACTGAAGGTAATTTCACTGTAAAATAGCTCTTCAACAAGCACAAGCTAATTTCGAGGAGTCATTTTAAGGTTCACTGTGTTAAAATCTTCAAATACAATAATACTCTTCTACAGTTTTTCGGTTCTGATCCCTTTCAAAATTGTAGTTTCAACTGCCTATGAAACACACAGTTCTTCGTCACTTTATTGCATAAAAAATCTCTTTGAATTGCTTTTACACACAAATCATATACATGCTACTCTCAAATTGTGTGGTATGTATCTAAACATTGTCCAAATCAAATCTAAAAAATCCCCGAGTTAGCAGTCTAAGTGAGATATTCGCCAAAAGATGATTGATTTAACGAAAAATAAACAAACCGTCGAATAATTACTGCTGCGGTTGATCGTTCTGTCTGATATATACAAATTCAATCCGCATTCCATCTTGCCTACTTGATTGCCACCATTAGTAAGTGGGACTCACCAATATAAATAAACAAATACTGTAATTTCTATCGTTTGTAAACGGCAACAAATACATCTATTTGTATCTATTTAGTCGGCGGGAATGATGACTCAAGTATTTTTTTTTTCTTTTTTCTTGCGGCGGTCTTTTAATCACAGCACAACAAGTAATCGCTTTGAAGCCTCGTCACCGTCACGATAAATTAAGGGCATCTGTCCGTACTTGTTCCACCAGCAGATTATTTACATACAATAAAAGCACATTTCAATTCCATCCACCATTTCCAGTAAATAAATCATTGGCACACACTAGAAGAGAAAATCCTTTGACACCATTAACCGCTTATAAATGCCTGCATATGAATATTCTCTTGGACAATTAAAAATGGCATTTTGTTTTAGTGTCACTGCGAAATTTTACAAGGCATTGACAGCCTCCAATTCGCAATTAAAAAATCACTCAGAGCTGCAGCAATGACACATTAACAGATATCATTTCTATTTCATTAATTTCATGTCAGTCGCAGATATTTGCCGATGGTCGTTTCAGTAGCAGATGTGTTGAACATTATTTTCCTTTTTTTTTTTTTTTTTTTTTTTTTTTTTTTTTCTTTTTTTTGTTCTGTATTTCTTGCGCACTTATGTATCCTCGTGCCTGTTGTTGAAGAGATGGAAGGTAAAAAGGCCAGCACTCGCCACATGAGGCATGTCTTGCCCTTACAGCGTATGGTATTTGCGTATAATAAATTATTTTATAAAAAAAAAAAAAATCGATTCCTAAATATCTCATCACTTTGGATAAAAATGAGAAATGCTTCTTCTCAGAGGGTAATTAAATGTTTTTTTTTTTTTGTTTTAAATCTGTACGTTATTTTTAGTGGATTTATATTGATTTCGTTCAAGGGAATCCAAATATTTGAATATTTCGCTACAATTTCAATAAAAGTGGTTTTAGATTGTTTTTTTTTTTTTGTTTTATTTGGTTATTGCTCCTTTATGCATGAGCACTAACTATTCCAACAGGTTTATTTAATTCTTTTTTAAGAGTATTTGCGAATTGTTTGGATTTTGCTTCATTTCATTTACGTCAACTTTTGAAATGTTTTCTGTAGAATTTTGAGTTGCGTTTGGTATGTTATTTTTATTGCATTCCGTTCAAACGTTCACATTTTTGTTTTTAAATTTCATCCTAATTATATAATATTTACATCTAATTAAGTGTTTTAGTAAATTCCAACTGGAGATTATTTTTCTTATTATAGTTAAAATTTTTGAAAGTATAATTTATAATTAATAAAATTAACTAGGCTACGAGTACGAGTAAGTACGTTTCGACGAAAGGGGCTCTTGGTCAATTTATTAAATTGTACAGAAATCTCACCCAAAATAATTCCCTACTACCTTTAGGTTTCAAATCACGCTGAGTTGACCGGGTAGTTCTTCTAAAGGGTGGTTAAGTTTTAAGGGCCGATGTTGATTTTGAATAAAACACAAATTATTTAGAAAATTACTGTCATTTCTTTTTATTATGATAATATTGGTATGGTTCAATTATGTATGGAACAAAATATCGGCCAAATGGCCGCCGCGACTTCGGCGGCACACCTCCATCCGATGGTCCAAATTTTCGATGACGCTGAGGCATAATTGAGGTTCTATGCCGTTAATGTGCCGAATTATCTCACCCTTTAGCTCTTGAATTGTTGCTGGCTTATCGACGTACACCTTTTCTTTCAAATAACCCCAAAGAAAGAAGTCCAACGGTGTCAAATCACATGATCTTGGCGGCCAATTGACATCGCCACCACGTGAGATAACATGGCCATTGAATTTGTCGCGCAAAAGAGCCATTGTTTCGTTAGCTGTGTGGCAAGTGGCACCATCCTGTTGAAACCACATATCGTCCACATCTATATCTTCCAATTCGGGCCATAAAAAGTTCGTTATCATCTCACGATAGCGAACACCATTCACAGTAACTGCCTGACCGGCCTCATTTTGGAAAAAATACGGCCCGATGATGCCGCCAGCCCATAAACCGCACCAAACAGTCACTCTTTGTGGGTGCATTGGTTTTTCGACAATCACTCTTCATCATCATTCGCCCAAATGTGGCAATTCTGCTTATTGACGAATCCACTGAGGTGAAAATGTGCCTCATCACTGAAGATGATTTTCTTCGAAAATTGATCATCCACTGTTTCCATTTCTTGCCACCATTGTGACCATTGACGACGCTTGAAATGGTCAAGAGGCTTTAGTTCTTGAGTCAATTGTACCTTGTAAGCGCGTAAATGCAAGTCTTTATGCATAATGTTCATCAACGACGAGCGTGAGAGGTGCAATTGTTGGGCACGACGACGAATTGAGGCGGACGGCTCTTCAGCCACACTATTGCGAACAGCAGCAATATTTTCTGCAGTACGAGCTGTACGAGCATTCACTGGTGTTTTCACATCTCCTACAGACCCGGTTTGCACAAATTTTTGCACGATTTTTCCGATTGTACGCACATTTGGACGATTAAATTGACTGAAAGAATCACGAAATGCACGATATGCATTTTGATTTGAACGCCCATTTTCATAATAAGCCTGAATAACTTTAACACGTTGCTCGATTGTGTATCTTTCCATGGTTCAAATTGAGTTAGTCTGAAATTGAGAAATGTCAAATGAAATGCAGAAAAAAACTTGACGTTTAGGTCTGGTTCACATTCAACATCGGCCCTTAAAATTTAACCACCCTTTATAACCTGGAATAAATATTTTTCAAAGAATTTGTATCTGACAGCGGTAGATAAAGTTTGATGTATGTATGTATTATCGAGTACCTTCTCATTACCGCATCAGCTACTGATGTTAGCTTTATTTAGTCTTATTTTTTTCATGTTGTTCTTTTTTTCTTTCTTTCTCTTCTGTAAAAGTCGCTTCAGTCCGGGATGGACCTGAGTCTCATCCAACAAGCATCTCCAGCCAGCTCGATCTTGTGCTAGCCGTATCCAGTTTTGCACACGAAGTTGGATGAGGTCTTTTCCACTTGTGTGCAACACCTTAAGAGATCGTCCCTTCGGAATGGATTCGAAGAGTTTCCGGACCGGAGGGCAGATATCCATTCGCTCTGCATGTCCTAGCCATCTCAGGCGATGAATCTGATGAACCTTCTTAGTCCACAGAAACAGCGGTTGGCTCGATCTCTGGTGTCATTGTTTGAATTTACAGCGGAGCCCAGGTAGACAAAGTCCTTAACTACCTCAAAGTTGTATCTGTCCATTGTGACGTTCTGTCCAAATCGCTGACTGACTGTATTTTTTGGATGACCGCATATATTTTGTTTTGCCGTCGTTAACCGCTAAATACATTTTCGAAGCTTTTGTTTCAATACTCACGAAAACAACACGGACAGCCCGCTGCGCTCTTCCAATTATGCCAATATCGTCGTACGCGAGTAGTTGTGCCGACTTTAGAAAGATCGTACCCCTGATTTTAGCTTGACAATTTTGTACAGTACTTTCTTTCAAGTATGATGACATGATACTCGTAGCTCGTCATCTTCTCGTAGTCCTTTTCTGACATCAAAAACCTCAGTAATGTTGTGACCGACTTTGATGAAGCAGCGTGCATTCTCCATCGTCATCTTGCACAGACGGACGAGTTTGGCATGGATGCCACATGGCATGGCTCTGTACAGCTCGACTCTATAGACGCTATCATATACCACGTTTATATGACCGGATTGAGAGATCGGATTGAAAAAGGATTGAGTTTCGATCCAGGTTTTCGCTGTAACCGAATTGAGGGATCGAGTTAGAATGGAATCGAAAGAGGATTGAGTTTGACACTTCTCTTGTGTGCGGAGTTGTGTATGCAAGCCAAACACCCTTATCGATATCTCTTTTTTCTCTATCTGTCAAACTCAATCTCTCGACCCACGTTTACATGCAAAACTCGATCGCAGAAAATTTTGTGATCAGATCGAGTCAACCCTGCTTCAATCCAATTTAAGTTTACATGACACTCAACCTGAATTGAATCCGGATTCAATCCGCCATATAATCGTGGTAATAGGCGACTTTAAAATCGATGAAAAGGTGGTGAGTTTTTCATGGATGGATGGTGCTTCAACGAAGTTACTCAAAAAGCATTTAGGAACAAGTGTATTACGACCCAGTCGTGCACTTTATTGGTTTTTGATATAATACTTGGATTCGAGAATGACTTTCGCCACAGTTACGACATGAAATATCATGTTCTACAATCCCTTTGGAGATGTATGTATGCAGATAAATATTTGTAAAAAAAACTGCAAAATCCATCAAAATCCCTCCTTCCAAGCATATGTACGTAATTACGAACAATATGAGACTCACCGAATATTTTCTAAACATAAACATAAACTACATATGTTACAAGAACTGTCAAAACTTGCCATTGGCTTTGGTTTCGTATTTGAATAATCGCGAAAATATAAATACCTACAATGAAAATAAATTCAACGTTTTATTTTTTGTTTTGTATTGCACAACTGTTCAACAATACGGCAAATCACTGTCGAAAAAAGAAAAACATCCCGCAGGTGTGGCCATTGAATAACCACTCGAAATATTGTTCAATTCCAATTCACTCACCCGATTTACCTAAATTAATATTCTCTCCATGCAAACTGCTCAACCTGTCCACACATTCATGACTGCATCCATGATGTCGATATGGACATGTTAGCTGAGCCGGTATGCTAATTACTTTTGAACGTGAATATTTTATTAATACGACGAAAGCCTCAAATATTTTTCCATTCCATTTTGTAGGCATATACTTAGATTTGAATATGAAAAAGGGGAAAAACAGCCAACAACACTACAGCATAGTTTTCCACAACCGAATTCGTAATTGAAATATTTGGCAGATGCCAATGAATCAAGGCAATTCATATTTCATAACTAATTAAATACTTTAGCTCGAACCACACAAGCCAATGACGGAATGCAAACATTTCGTTCCGTGTTAAATCCTTTGGAACTCAATATTTATCGAATCTTTTCAGGGCAATAAGACATTTATTGTTTAAACAAAAACCAAAAATACACCCAGGAACTGCGGCTACACGAGCAATAAATCAATCAAAAAAATGTTCATGATGCATCGATGCATCTGTGCGCGTCGCTTCGTCTTTTCATGCCACCACTATTGGCAGTGGCAGATGTAATACCCAATTTTTCGGAAGTGTACCGATCACGAATAATGGAGTGGATAGAAATTCAATTCGATTCGATTTCCAGCAATTTGCAGAGCACTGCGCTATTTCCACCCAAAACCAATTACGAGTATAGTGCCCATTTTGGGACTGCAGCAGGGAACGATATTTTTTTTTTTTGGTTTTTTGGGTTACAAAGGAAATGTTTATATGAAGACAGATTGTGGCTATCAAAATTTGATTGAGGGGTGGGATTGAAAATCAAACGAAAACAACAAAATCGTCATGGCATAGTGAACCTGGAAGTGACTTTTGTTTGTTCATACGTATTCAGAAATAGCAGTACTTTGAAAATAAAATGGACAGCATTACACAGCTGGCCGGTTGCCGATTGTCCCGAACAGCAAAATCCAAATGCACCCATGCTTAAAAGAGTGGAAAAAGTTTTTCATATAAAAAAGCTAAATTTAGAGTTAAAACTAAAATAGAAAAGTGTTGAAATAAGGCAATGGCAAAGTAAACAAATAAATAGTTAACAAAGTCATAAAAAATTCAAAAGTCCTCTATAAAAATAGTCCTTGTCTGGGTCTAGCAAAAGTCACTGATTATCGTGAGAAAACTAAAAATAATTATCTTCTACAAACCCAAAATAAGGAATAGAAAGACTGAGCGGAAATCCTTGATGCCGATTCTTTCCTGTGTATAGCACTGGTTTCTAATCGTTTCTACTTGCTACTTAAAAGCTTAGGAACAACTGTTTTGGTGACGTCACACGAAAATTATGTGCAACTTGTGCAAGACCCATCACGATGTACTGCTCATATGTATTGGAAAGAAACAATTGCAACCGAAATTTTGGGCTTTGCTACAAAGTGTACACCGAATTTTACAAAATGTTCGAACATTTTGTGAATGTGCAAACGTAACAAATCCTTTGCACACGTAAAGTATCCAACGCCAAGAAATTAAAATTGTGCGGGACTAGTGCATTAAATTTCTCAGCTATGCAGTGGATGTAGAACATAGACAAAATTGTATTTCGATATTGTTCGTAAAATTGTATTGGATTTATATTCCTCTTTTTGATTCATCCAAAAATGATATATATTTTTCTACGTCGCAGCCACAGCATCCATGGACTCTTGTGCAGAGACCATCTTGTTTGCCAATCAGAGATGATCTATGTATTTCAATCCACACTGGACCACAGATTGGCTGCTATTTCTACTACACAAGACTGGCAACACACTTCAAAATTGAGCTGTACTGAGTTCCTGAGCATAGGGATAGTGCAAAAGACAGTACGCCTGATTATTTCGCCAGGAATGCCACAATTTTACGGACTTTACTCGACAAAGCAAGTCTAGAAATCTCTCGCTACACGTAAATTGCTACTGAAGCTTCAGCAGGGCTCTTGTTGTTTGCTGGAACCGCTTTTTCAGCCTTTTTAGCGCTTTTGCGGCGTTTTGAGAACCACAACTCAAGTGACTTGGATGCTAATGTGTGTGTGTTTGGACTGTGACAGAATTTTGTTCTCCAATCCATCCCGTGGAGTTCAAGAACCTGATGATATCACCGACTCCCATCTCTGATACCTCACTCAGGTCGTCGAAGAAGGGTGTGTTAAACCTGGCTATACCTAGTTCGGGCATCCGCAGAGGAAGTGGAAGAGAGTCTCCTTCTCGCTAATGCCCCTACAACTGCGGCAGTGTGTTAAAAGGGATGCCGATCGCCACAACTCCGAGCGTGTTTTTTTTTTTGGAAGCTCTTGTGTCTTGACCCAATTTTATTCCTCCACAAGGAAGTGCACGTTTCCGATCCCCGCCTTACCAGTGCGTTAGACCGCTCATTCCCCTCTATGCCACTATGGCCGGTAAGCCAGAGGAGACTGAGTTTGAAGGACGATGTAGCCGAATCTGTGGCTTGGATAACGGCCTGGTTATCAACGAAAATGGCGACGTTTCTCTTGGGTGTAGGATAGTTTCTTAGAGTCCGACAAGCCTGGCGTATAGCCAGCAATTCTGCCTGGAATACACTGGACGAGTCCTGCAGGCGGTAAAACTCTGAAATGTGTGCTAGACTTTGCAATGTCCAGCCAAATATTAAACTCGGGTATAAATGGGTTAAGTGTAACTAAAACTCTTTTTACTTGCTCAAGTATCAAGTATTGTTTTCGTAAAAAAAATCGTTATCGAGATTTTGATTACAGAGTTGTCTCGGAGTTCTACCAGTCTGTCAGTCGGTCTGTATATTGGACTGAGCCTAAACGGACATTTTCACGCATATTTGTATAAAATCCGTGAATTCAGCCTCAAGATGGTGGCCGATTCTTGTATTCACCCATAAAATTCGTGAATTCACCCCAAAATTGAAGGATTCACAAAAAATGTGGAAAGTGTGGGGTGGGTGGGGCTGTTCAATGAGTATCGAGACTTGTGTTTTTCGTTAGAAGAGTAAATAAATTCAAATTTCGTCAGTTGGATAGAAAAAAAATCAATTGTTGAAAATTCTATTTTCTTTTTATTTGTAAAGCATTAATAAATAAGAATTCGTTTTTACGCAAAAGCTTTAAAACGGATTTTATATTTAGTCACTATATGTATATGTAGGTATATGTATATTGCAATGCTTTCTTTTCAGGTTAGAATTAGGACAAAATGCTCACCAAAAAATACGATTAATATTCTGTTACTTCTCTATTGAAAAAACGCTTTTAATAAAAATTTGACTACTCATCGGAGTCAAATTTTTATTAAAATCATTTGAGTCGTTTTCCATAAAATATCCGATCAATTTGAAAAAGTTGAACATCGTCTTACTTTTTCAAATTCGATCTGTATGAGCATTCCAGTATTTGCCAAGTTTTTTTCTGACCTGAGTTGCAATAGTGTTACGAAAAGACATTTCAGAAACCGAGCAATATAAGAAGCCTAGCAATTTACATTACTCCGTAACGTAATAATATATGCACTTACATATAAAGTGTTGAATCCCTTTTCGTTTCTTTTACTTACTTTATTAATTAGTTGCCTATTACTACATATAATAATTATAAAATATTACAATTACATCCAGAGACAGGATGAGACTTGAATATACAATTCCCACTCAAGAAGCCAAAACACTGTCCACTACATCAAGCCACCTGACAAACACCATAATAAGTATTTCTCTTCTCTTGTAATTTGTTGAATAAGTTCATTCACATAGGGACAATATTGTTGATCGAATGGATCTATGATATATTAGAGCGAATTACTGGGTCAATTTTTTTTCTCACAAACCACCTGGGCAAATAATTGTCAATCACTATTGGAATATACTACAGTAATGAATAGTAATCTGAGATCTAATTATTAGTTTTTTTCATTTCCCAATGTTATTCAGTGTTGCATTCCAGTATTAAATATTAAACTGAATAGATTCACTTTTTGAACACAGCCCTAGAACTACTTGTTTCACGATGTGAAAAAATGGCGGGAAAGTCAGTCATGTGTAAAGTATTGTTGCTTTGCTCACACGTACTAACAGACACGCTAATGGCTTGGACGATTCTATTCGAAATTGATATCTAAGACATTTTAGATGTAACGATGTGACAATTAGATGTGATGATATGGTATTCAAGGTTTGGGCATACAAATGGTTTCATACAAATTTTCGATCTCGAAATTCTGATCAAACTTGGTGTTACCATTATTGTGTATATGTAATGTGTAATTAGGTGTCGAGTAGAACAATCCATCGCCTCTAAAAATAGACCACAGCTTATAATCCAAACGATTGAGGTCTGAACTACCTGACGGTCAATCGTCTGCTACTATGAAGTCCGGCACATTGTTTTGGAGTCACCCTTGTGTTGTTTTTGCTTTATGAGCTGGCTATTGCGGAATAGATTCTGATGATTCTTTGGATGACCGGGCATAGGCTCTCATTTTGCTTATTGAACGATTCCTCAGTCGTAATTTTTTAATTCGTGAACATTATTTTCCTATGACCAATTACCTTTACCGGCGGCGTGGAGCTTTCGATATTTTATTCCGTTTTTTACTTTAATTGCGCTGTGAGTAAGTGATCAGTGTGTCTTTTCTATGTGTTGAGTCCCAAATCGTGTTCGATAATGCGAGTCATGGATTTCTATTTCTACGATATTTTCATTTCTCGTGATAAGATTTTCTGGTTTAACAGCTTTGATCGCCTGTAGAGTTCTGGCAGTGCGAAAGCGTACCTATCTTTGGCGGTCAGTTATTCCACCAGTGTCCTCAAATAATTTAACAGTTCGATAGACAATATTCCGGGTGATTCCAAACGGTCGCAAGGTCCGGAAAATATCGCCTCTTTCCATAATTATAATTCTGAAGGCCAATTACCACAACACCGTTTTTAATATCACCCTATTCTCTTCTTTTTTTTTTTTTCTTTAGATGACTTTTTCTTAAATGACCTAAGTGGTGTAACTTAGGAGGACTAAGCCCTTTAAGGTTATAAACACACTTTTTTTTTCCCCCCGAGGGTTGGTGAAAAATTCTTCCATAGACACTATGAGGATAGCAAGCGCGTGTTTGTAGTGTCAGATTCTTACTGACTAAAAAAAACACCACCCTGCGATTTAGTTTGTTATATATTGCAACTAAGAAGGACCTTATCAAGCAGTTTTTCTTGGTATAGCCCCAAAGTTGTATACCGTAAGTCCACACCGGCTTAGCACTTGCTTGTATAAAAGCAGTTTGTTCTCAATACTGAGCTGGGAGTGTTTTCCGAGCAACCAGTTCATTTCTCTATATTTGATTTCGAGTTCTTTACGTTTCATTTTCACGTGCGAATTCCATTTCAGTTTTGCGTCGAGTATCATTCCAAGGTATTTGGCCTCGTTTGCAAGAGGTATTCGGGCCAAGTTTAGGAAAATTGGCAAAACATTAGTTTTCTTATAAGTGAAATTCACGTGAACAGATTTAGATTCGTTGAGGGCGATCCGCCAGTCCCTCGTCCATTCATTTACTTTATTCAGTGCGTCTTGCAGTTTTGCAGTCGTTTCTTCGATTGTTTTACCTACGGCTAGGATAGCGGTGTCATCGGCAAACGTAGCCAGGATAGTGCCATCTTCTTTCGGTATATCTCGAGTATATAACAGATAGAGAAGTGGCCCAAGAACGCTTCCTTGCGGTACACCGGCCGAAATTTCTTTGAGCTCCGAGTATTCATTTCCATGTATAACACGGAAGAGTCTATTCCCGATCTCATGTTTGAGTTCCCCTAGCGTTGCACTTGTAAGTGCTACAACGTCAGATGGTAAATCCGGCGTTTTGATATTGTCGTAAGACACTTGACCATCGTACGGTTTAAAGGTGTCTTCCAGGTGGGCCGCAGAAACATCCGCTTTTTCTTTATCTTCCCTTGCTCATTCATTGTGATTTAATTTAATTGGCAGCGCGGGGACCTTGGGCCTTTTGGTTTTGGTGAATAATTGGAATCTTTTTTCGCTGTTAAACTTTCAAGATAAGAGCCTATCGCACGATTCTTAAAATCCTTTATAGTCTTCTTCAACGAATTGCACAGGTGATTTAAGTGAGCTTTATGTTGCGGAGCACGACTCTGTTGTAAACACACTGATGTGTAAATCTTTTTGTGCGTTAACGTAGTATAAATGTCACTCATTGATTACTTGTCAGTAGAGAATGAATGTGTTCAATACTACATATAATAGTTTCACGATGAGTGCGTTTAAACGTGTATCAGTATTAATGACATGACTAGGTATAAAAATTAAACAAAATTGGGTATCTCAATTCGGTCTTCGTTTATATGTATGTACAGCTGATTGCAGCCCCTAAAACCTAAAGGCTAAACCGATTTTCTTTAAACCCGTATCTGGGGTTTGTGGGTTCACAGTTCGAGGTGAAACCTGAATTTTTATTCTAACCCGAAAATATGATCGATTAGACCTCTTTAAACTGACAAACTCTTTTTTAAGTGACACCAATTTCGAAAGTATGTATCTTTGTTTATCTGATTTAGATAAACTTTTTTGTTAGGCTTAGGGGAAATTTATGCTGAGGTTTACTTTACCCCATCAGAGAAGGGTCTATGTGTATCGATATGGACGAATAAGTATCAATTTCTTAAAAAAAAGTTGGCGAGTTATATTTGATTTACGAAATACATATGATTTACATAAATGGGAAAAAAACCTGCAACAAACTTAGGTACGAGTACTATAACTTCTGTAGCACGGTTGAAGCCGGTAGCACCAACTGATTATTCATAGCAATCTACGAATTTGGTAGTTTCCTTCTACTTAAAAGCTTCGTGTCAAATAGCTCTTAAGGCATTAATTTATTGAAATAAACAATCCAATCGATAGATTTCATTACTAACTGTGTCGAAATCAAAACTTGTTTGCATTTAATTTGCAGATCGTCTTCGGTGACGGCTTCAAAACTCCTCCTCCATGAATATAAAATCATCGATTGTACGATAAAATCCTTTCTTTTCTAATCCATCGGAATCGTAATATAAATACTTCTCTGCTTGGTTGTACGTATTTGAATGGGTTTATGACAATTTTATTGATTTTTATTTTCTGTCGCATAGTAATGTGACAGGATGACAGAACTTTTTCAGCAATGCTTTAGAGAGGCGGGGGGCGGATGGCGATGACGGTGACGCTGATACATAGAAAATCGCTGTAGACGGAACCGACAAGCATGTGTATACAAACACGATTTCCAGGAGTCAACCTTTCAACTTGTTGATCACAAAGAACGTGTAGTGTAGTAGAAAAAAAAAAAGAAAAAAAAAAACGCCCTTATACATGTGCTGTTGGATGAATAAAATCCCTTGTGTGGTCGTGGTCGCACGTTGACCTATTTTTGTATGTATATCGTGTTTTACATCTCTATAGGTATCAATGCCATGTGTAACGATTCTATGCCGCTCGATGTGTTTTTTGATTTTTTTTTTTCTTTTTTTAATGTATACAAGGACATTCATTAGGAAGGATAATGTGTTTTCATAATTAGATGAGTGAACCTTAAGTGGGCGAAAGCCTTGAGTAGATACAGGAAATTTTAAGACATGTACAAGTAGTATATACTTTTTCTCTCAGTGAGTTTCTTTTTTCGTTCTTTTCCTGAGTGAGCAACAGTTTATTGGGTTAAGGAAAATTGGTTTTTGTTTTTATAAATAGTCATGCAAATGTTTATTTTTTTTTTTTGCTATAATGCTCGTAGCAAAGTGAAGTGAAGTAGAATGAATTAACGAGAAACTTGTGACGTTAGTGTACTGACCTAGTATTCAAACTGGGTTTTTATGATAGAGAAATATAATATTTAAATTTTGCGCAATGTGTAAACAAATAATAACACTAGGCAAACAAAATAAAAAAAATGTACCTAAAGGTTGATAATATGTAGCTGATTATATTCTCCACATACGTCTAAATTTGTTTATTACTGGAAATAGTTAAACAGAAAAAAAATTAACAGAATTAATTTGTTCGTAAACTGTTGAAGTCAATGAAGGAACGTTAATGGCAATATATATAAAAGCGTTTTCTGGGTTTCTAAATATGTATCAGAAGTCAAAATTTCAAAATGCAAAACGGCGAATTCAGCTCCTAATCAAATTAAATTTGTTAGTAAACTAATGACGTCAATTAGAGAAAAGTGGAAATACTGCCTGGTCTCCGAATCCAAAATTTAAGAATTTAAAATGACGTCAAGAGAATTGAAAAATATTGATTGAGATTTAAGGTCGCTGATTTCAAATCCGAAGACAGAATTTTCAAATTCAAAATGGTGTAATTTGTTACCTTTTTCGAAAACCATTTTTTAACGCTATTTTGAAATCGAAAATTCTGACTTCGCACTTGGATTCCGTGACCTTAAAAATATTTATTTACACAATGTGTACTAATTCACGTAAATTTTCGCAGTATTTTTAGTTGTTCGTATTAGAATGTTATAAACGGAGCACTAATGAATTCAACACAGTGTCTGTCTGTCTGTCACACGTTTGCAACTTTTGAACCGTTTGAACTAGAGTGCTGAAATTGTTCACAACAATAGTATGCGGTGGTAAAAATATTTGTGTAAGTTAGCTTTGTGTAAGGGGGCCAGTAAAAAAACATATTTTTTGGCTAAAGTTTCTTGAACAAATAAACTCCAGGGCATTGGCGTGTCCCCTAACCCATCTCTAATGGGAAAATTAGGAAAGATAATTTGGGAGTATGCAAATTTATAAGGAGAGAATTATAACAAAAACTTTTGGTACAAAAAGTTCTTGAAAATTATTGTAATGCGTGGAGTGAAAAGCCACCCCACCATATCGTACTCCTTCTTCATCCAATTTCGATGATTTTCAGACAAACCTATCTATATACATACAGGGAGCTGCTGATAAGTTCGCGGCCCAGATCTGATTAAAAAATGTTATGATGAGTGAAATGTATCTTTCACATGCCTAAATACCACCGACAAAAATATCCTTTTTCTTTGCCTTCAAAATGACTTTCTACGGCCGCCTTGATCTCGTTCTCATCTGCAAACCTCGTAACTCCTTTTTCAAATTGGATAAAAGGAAAAGGTCGCTCGGGACCAAGTCTGGGGTGTAGGGTTGAAAAACCTGTGTCTTTTAGGGCCTGTCTCGAAACTCGCAATATGTGAACAGGCGCGTTATCCTGTAAAATCAACACTCTGTGCCTGAGTTTCCCACGTCGCTTCCGTACGACCGCTCCACGTGCCTGAGTCAATAAATTTCAGTAATATTGACCATTCATCGTAGTTCCCTTTGGCAGGTAATCAATTAACAAAACACCTTCGCTGTCCCAAAAAACAGTCGCCATAAGCTTCGAAGCCGACTTTTCCACCTTGAATGTCTTCGGCGGCCTCTCCCCTTTTTCAATCCACTCCACAGACTTTTGTTTGGACTCCGGATCGTATTGGCGCACCCAAATCTCATCTACAGTTACGATTCGGTTCGATAGAGATTGTCCCCGGTTAACTCCAGAAAATCTTTGCAGCACTCGAGTCGTCGTCGATTGTCGTACGGCGTGAGCATTTTTGGTACCCAGCGCGCACACATTTTTTTCATGTTTAAATGCTCGTGAAAAATTTCTCCAATCCGTTCTTTGCTGATGTGTCCGCTATCTGCCACATTTTTATTCTTCGGTCGACCAGAACTAATTTTTTTAACTAACTTTTCCGACGTTTTCTTCAGTGACCACTGACGCAGGACGCCCTATTAGGAGTTCGTCTTTACAGATCTCTAGACCTTATTGAAGTAAGCGAGCCCGTTTTATGACCCTGGTGTATGAAGGTCCATGACAATAGCTTTCTCTTTTCCTGCGAATTAACGAGAGGGAAAAATAAAGATGCAGTTAAAATTACGGTATGGAACACTAACCACACGAGGTCCGATTCGCAGTTGACGATTTGTTTTTTTTTTTTTAATTTGTTGGGCGCCATTTTGTGTTCCGAAATTCGAACTTTGAATTTAGATTCAACGTAGGGGCCCGAAAAACCTTTTGGCTAACATAGTTTTTTTCATTTTTTTCATCTGTTTCATTAATCTATGAAAAGATTTTATTTGTTTTAGGATTATTTCTAGTTTTGAAATTTTGATTCCGGGTGCAGATCCCCATTTACTTTTGCTGCTCTATCTTTTCTTCACTTTATAGGTTCCGAACAAATTTCATTTATTTATATTTCCATGCTTAATTGTTGTAAAAAATAATTAAATCCTGTTTGGATTTTTGCGAATTTTTCGTTTGCTACTTCTTGCACTTTTAAGAAGTTTCGAAAAAATAAGTTAGTTGAGTTGCAGACACCCTGGGATCCGCGCCCTATCCTTCGTAGTTTGTCTGGACTACTATCCAAAAATTTCTTAACTAAATATCTCGCAACTCTAAGTCGTTATATCGAAGTTCTATTACCTGTGGCATTGGGTAGCCTGATACAAATTTTCTTGATTAGTGTAAAAAGATTGCTTTTACGTTTCTAATGATCCTTATTCTAGTATTTCTTTTGCCAAGATGTTCCCATCAGGATATGATTTTCGCCAATGACTTCTAGAAAACGCTTCTTGAGTGTTCAGTTTCCTGATGTCAGACAGCTTTAGTATTTCCCAGAGAAATAATCAATAAGTAGAAAAAGACTACATTCGAATCCGTTCTCAAGTAAGAAAAGCAACGTTACTATCAGCTATCTATTGTTCTAATGTATATGCTGTCGCGGTCTTGTTTATAGATCGTTTTAAGCTCTAAAATTCTCCTATAGATAGCAATGGGGAAAACGAGCGAAGAGATACTCAAAAGTATGACAGCTTCTTGTACAAAGCACAAGCTAAACCATCAAAATGACGATATCGTCATTGGGTGATAGGGTGTTAAATTGTGATCAGAACTCTTAGTTGGTTATAGAAATCATCATTTTCTTCGTCAGACGATGGTTTAGTCGGATCCTGAATCTACCAGTCAATATATTCCACGATATGAGGCCATTGCGTGTGTATGGAGTTAAAAGTAGACACCAGACTCACGTTCTCATTTCTGAACAGAGTTATGCGTTGGAGAAACCAATCTTTGTCCGGGGTGATCATTTCTTATCTTCGTAGATGTAGGATACCATTCTTCGAGGGTGGGTGATGCTATTTAAATCCTTAGCATTTCTTTCTCTTCATCTTTCGTTAGACTGGATTGACGCTGTAGTACCATCATCGGTTGATAATCTGTTGCTCTGACCATGTAGTCTTGTTGGAGCCGAGAGCAGTAGGACTGCGTTTTTTTTTTTTTTATAATTTTTTTGGCCTTGTAAGGAATATACGAGTAAGTCGTTGGAAAAGATTTTTCGCAGTCAAATTTAGTTTTATGTTTCAACATAATCTTTTAATTCTATACACTTTCCCACCGATGCTCCAACCTCTTTAACCTGTTCAAATAGTTGGGGTCTTGATCTACATTATAGGCGTTTACGGATTCGATGATCTTCTTGTTCGGTGAAAATGTCTGTCCTCCGAGGCAAACTTTAAGCTTAGAAAGCAGAAAAATGTCGCAGGGGGTCAGATCTGGTAAATACGGTTGAGTGATCTATCAGTTATGAATTTTGGTCCAAAGTGAGCAAACTTGCAGACAGCTTTGTAATGCTGCTTCCATATGTCCATAGCCTCTGGCATCTCTCTAACTTTGACTTGACGGCCATGCAGTATAATTTGGTAAACTTTTTCGACATTATCGACGGTGGTCGCAGTTGTTGGCCATCCCGAAAGATCATCATCAACTAAGCTGGGACAACCACGTTTAAGCGTCTACTTGGCTTTAATTTGCGCAGGCGTATTACCTTTTAAATTCAAGGATTTAATTACGGAATAGACTGATATAAATAACAACTGAGCGTCCAAAATGGCTGACATTTTAGACTAGAATAGTTTGACGAGTAAGGCCATCTTCTAGCTGAGGCTCAAAACTTTTCGTACAACATGTGTTGCAAGTGATGATGAGTGGGCGTCGTGACGTAGTGCTTAGTCTGTCGGATCACTACGCAAGAGGTTCCAAGTTCGAATCCCAGAAAACATCAAAAAAAAGTTTTTTTTTCACGATCCCACCTCTCGCGAACGTCTGGCAAACATCCGAGATTATTGTTGTCACGAGAAAGCTTCTCAAAACAAATTGCCGTTCGGATACGGCACTAAACTGTATGTCCCTTCCATTCGTGTGAAAAATATAACGCACATAACATGAGTGGTTGCGAGAAGCTAGGCCCTGGCACTTAAAGTGTTGCGCCGAATATTTATTTTTTATTTTTTTGTGTTGCAAATGCATAAGTGCGTTGCGTAGGTTTTCGGGACGGTCTGTCGCAGTCACGCCATCGGCTCTACCCACTTCAAGACACTGACTTGGGGCTCTAATGTCTTTAACCAGCCTGCTATTCAACCAGATACTAATCGCAGTTAGTCAAATTTGTTCAAGCCCCCACCCTATACGCTGTCACCCAGCCTTATAGATTCTTAAAGGTTATTTGTGAATACAAATTATTTCCATTAACTCAAACTTAATCGCTTCTAAAAAAAAGTCCAATTACTCATGCACACATTTTTCATCATATAAAAATTCAATAAATTCATTTATTTTCACTTTAACGATGATGACGACATCTCTGCACCTTTGACCTACATAAAATGTTCACACCATTTTAAGCACGAAAACAATGTGTTGTAATAAGTTAGCTGCACATACAATCCACATACTTTACACCCAAGGACAGACCGGACAGGGGGACCACAGAGGAATACGCCGCGGATGACAAACAGAGAGTGAATAAAATCTCAATGAATGCGGTGCACAGTCGGAAAATAAAATTAGAAAATTCTGTCTCTCTCGAGCCATACGTCCGCTCCACAATATGCACCCTAGGTCTTCATTAACAAGATAAATTCCTTTAGATACACGTACAAGTGGTCGTCGCTCAATAAAACTACAACCATGCCATTGTTAGTCAGATATAAATTTTAATTAAATTTTGTCGTTTTTGCTGTATTCCTCTCCTCTATCTCTCGTTGAATTACTTGGAAGATAATCTAATGAAATCTACAAAATGCGTTTTATTCCAACGAATACGAGACGTTGTGACTGGGCTTTGTATTAGTTGGCTGGCCCCTTGAATGAGCTGCAATTCATATTTTCCGCCCTTTTTCATCTCATTACGCTCATTTGAATTTGAATCTCAAGTGTGTTCTCTTCTCGGTGCACAGATCTCAGAGATATAATCTAACTAGCATACGAGTATGCTACGAGTATAGTTCTAAAAAAGATAATTGTTTTGTTGTATTGTTCTTCCCTTGTGCTGATGCTGGTTATGCATTCCAAGGAGGACCAGAGCGGACTTCGACTAAACTTGCCTTGAATTGAACATTTTGTTGCAATTTAACTTTGTTATTCCCAGTAAATTGAGTTTACAACAAATATTTAAACCAATCAAATAACTGCGTACATAATTTCGTAAATTAAATTTAAATTGTAGCCACGGAGTGACAGATTTACCAACGAGATTGGAAATTTTTCTAGAATATTTGAAAATTGTTTCTATTAATTTTGGTGCTGGACTATGGGAAATATATTCGAAACATAAAATGGGAATTTTAAATATCCAGTTCGCAGATACGAGTACCCGCTACCTGTCGTGAGTGTCCTATCATATATAACGTTCTGACAATACATGCTCTAGTCTTATAAATATGCATATAGTCCGTGATTCTCTCGCCAGTTCTGTGAGATATTTTATGATATGTTGTAATTAGTTGTGAAGGTTGGTGGCAATCATAATTAAGGGCAAGCATGACAACAGAATATGTTTAACCATTCAACACGAATGTGGAATAAACTGCCTTCCTCAGTATTTCATGAATCTATCATATAATTTGCAGATTTAAAATTAACGCGCATCGTTGCCTCATTCTCTTCCTTATCAATTCACACAAAAATATTTATGTGTAAATTTAGAAGCGTTGTGGGTCTGTTGACGGAGAACCTGGAGCTTGACAACAATTTATTGCTTATACACCATGGTAGCTAGACCAATCAAAACATAATGCATCTTTTGTATGGTGGACTATAGTCAAGAAAATAAAAATGAGTTCGGTCGCTCGATCCCTAAATATGTTATAGCAAATGGTTCAAAGATGGACACCGGAGTTCGTAATACTGTCTTTGAACTGAACCATAAAATATCAAAACCATTTGGAGTGTGTCCATTTCATTGACACTCAACCTGAATACTGGTATCAGGGGCGTATTCATTCATATAGGTACTCGTTGATAGCCAAACTGCGTCCAAAGCTCTAATTTTCGTTGGATGGACTGCAAAATGTTTGAAAGATGCTTCAACACCCCTCAAGGTCTATCTACACACAATAAAGTCAAATTCTGGTGGTTGCCAAGGCACGACGTCGAAATTCCCAATGAACTGCCAAGAAAAGTATTCATGAAATGGTTTATAGAACCTTTTTTTTGGAATTCCAAAGTTGCACAGGGCTATTATAAGATGGGAATACAAGTGTTGCATATCCTGCTGGGAACATATACAAAACTAAAATCAGACGAAAGAGCTAGTCCAACTTTCGGTTATAAAATCAGAAATATTCAGAAGTGGGCGCCATACTGTCTGTGGGTAAGTGCGTGGAACTACTGAACGACTGACTCAAGTTCCAGTCCCAGAGACCAACAAGTTTTAGTTTTTTTTTCCATGATCCCACCTCTCTCGAACGTCTGACTGTGTCCTTTGGAAATGGCAGTCAACAAATTAAGACTAGTTGGTCAGGAAGTTTTTTTGTCCAATTATTGAAGGCCCAAAATTTGCCATGATATTTAGGTTCAATTCGTGAAATATTGTCCACTACTTGCAGTGACCTTCCTCAATCGATCCATCAATTTCTCAATACCGGACTTCAAGAAAGTCCTGGGCTTAGAAATTTCTCTGTGGTGCAGGCATGAATCTTCTGCACGATGCTCCACAGGCCAGCCCAAACGGGTTTCGTCTTCAAGATTCATATTACCGGTTCTCAACATAGTGGAACATATTTGGGTAATACAAACATCCACAGTACCTTGTCCAAAAACTGTGCATACATTTTTATGAGTCAGCGCGCTTTTATGCCCGAACTTGAGCTTAAAAAGCATAGCATGTCAGAAATGCTTCATGTTCTCGGCCATTTGAATAATGAGCACAGGACAAAGACGAATGAACATTTTTCTGGCAACTGTTTGAGAATTGAGAAAATGTAATAAGCTTTATATCATGTCTGATTCGAATGAGACACACTGATAGAGTGAGGAATTGAAATAGTACAACAGAAAAAAATGACAAAACGTTCTTATGTTTGAGGGTTTCGTACTCTGACTTAACCTGGACATAACCCTTACTTGCAACTGCTGCTTCGTTACCCACTACTCCGTCTTGGCCGGGTTTCCAGCAGAGGATTACTTTGTTAGCTCTGCCCAGTTTGTTAAGTTTGTGTAGGCAATTCCACTCACGTTTAGATCTAACGACGTGGTTCTTGATGGCTGTTTGACTAGTTATCTGACGTTATGCTAAGCCACAATTTCTGTAATTTTTGTCAAGACTGATTTGGACGCATATATCTATGGCATATATTTCGGCCTGGAAGTTGCTGGTGTTTGTACTATTGCCCGTGTGTTCGGAGTGCTTCGTCCTTGGCCAAAATACTCCTACGACAATTGCTTTTTTTTTTGTTTATTTGTCCACTTAAAAGCTATTACATATTCATTGTTAAAATAAATTACTTCTCATGGCATAAGACTTAAATCTGAGGTTTTCAAGAACCACACCATGAATTAGTCGCTCAGCCAGTTCAAGGTCGATTGCAATTCACGTCATCGACGTTCCAGCGTCCTGGTGAATGCACTTGTTGCATAAGTTTCTCTGTCCGAACGTGTTATGCTTTATACGTTTCGAAACAATCGAAAAATCTCCGCCAGAAGTCCCCAACTCGACGAGAACATTTTGAACGAACCCCCTTCGGGTAGGGGTTAGAATATACCCGAGGTAGGCATGCCTGTCGTAAGAGGCGACTAAAATCCACCCTCCGTATACCGAGTATGGCGTATACAAAAACATGCAATGAACAAAACGAAAGATATTAATACCCCAGGTGGCAGTCCAGGTACACTGGAAAATCCACCCTCTTCGGAGGTCGGCTCTACGGATTCTGGGGAGAGCCATTTATTGCGTTCATCTGATCCTTTTAAAAAAAGTACTAGGGTAGTTAGATCTCCAACATCAAGATCTACCATGAAAACGTGCGGAACTAGAAGTCCGGCGACATCGATAGTGTCGGCGCACGAACAACGGACTTCAGCGAAAATTCAAAGCCTAACGGACGAAAATATGGAACTCCGGACCAGGCTAAGTAAAATGGAACTTCTCTGCGAAGAACTAAGTAAGGAATTAAATGTACTTAAAGCAGAAAATAAAGCATTTAATGATACATCGAAACCTCGTAATGAGTCTGCTGCGAGTTCAATCGTCCCCGATAACACGGATTATAAAACGGATGATGAAGAACTAAGTCGGGAAACCAATTGGATTCTAAAAAAACGGCCAGTCAAAAAACGAAAAGCTGGCTCTTCGCCCGAAATGTTAACGAGGCAAGAAAACGCGCAAAATAAACGAGAAGGTAAAGAACAGCCTGACAAAATAAACACGCGTGCCGAAGAAAATCCACGAAATAAGGTACGACCACCGCCACCAATATACGTGATCGGAATTGCAGACTATAATAAACTGCATTCTTTTCTCAAACCTTTGTTGCTATCCGATTTTGAAGTAACATCGCTCAACAACAACAAATGGAAAGTAAACGTAAAGGACTCAGACAGTTACCGCTCAGTATCTAATAAACTGAATACTGAAAAAATCCAGTGGTATACGTATGAAAATAAATCTGAAAGACCGATACGAGTCATAGCTAGAGGACTTCATGCCTCATGCCGAAAGGAAGACGTTGTTCACGATTTGAAGAACAAAAACTTTAAAATCGTCGATGCGGTAAACTTAATTAAACGGGAAAAGCAAAAATTGGAAGGCGAGGAAACGATGGTTAAGCGCGAGCTTCCTCTTTTTATGCTAACCTTTGATAAGGCTGAGAGTTTAGAAAAGATATACGAAATAAGAACAATTCTGAATGTCGTAGTCAAAATCGAACCCATGCGCAAGAATACAAGGTTGATACCTCAGTGCAAACGATGCCAAGGATTCAACCATACGCAAGCATATTGCCGAAAAGAACCGCGATGTGTCAAATGCGCCGGTAAACATCTTAGTCAAGAGTGTGGTGTAAACAAAAAAACCCCTGCAGCGTGTATTAACTGCAATGGTAAGCATCCGGCTAATTACAGAGGCTGTGAAGTAGCCAAAGAATTACAAAAAAGAAGAGATCGACTTATGAAGCCGGAAAACCAACCCTCAAAACCGGTAAATAAGGAAAAGTCGAAAACTGCTGCAAGAAAGGTGACTAGAGACAACCGAGCCGACCCTGGCGCGCTTACGTACGCTCAAGCTGCGACATCAAACACCGATCAAATTCCACACCGGGTTAAGGTAAAAGCGCCTAAAGAAAAGCCATCAGATTCTGACATGCAGACGAGTGCTCAAGCATCAACATCAACAAAAACGAACACTGATAATTCGGAAAACCCCGTATCTCACGTCTTTTCCATTATCCTTGCGAGGCTTGAGGAGCAAACAAAAACAAACGTGCTAATTGTCGAAAGGTTGGAGAAGCTTGTATATAGGCTTAACAATAGGAGCATTTCAAAACGAACATGACGAAACTTCTTAAAATTGTTGCATGGAACGCCAACGGTCTCATACAAAGACTAGAAGAGCTAGAAATATTTCTACGGGAAAAGGACATTGACATATGTTTGATCTGTGAAACTCACCTGACGAAACTATCGCGTGTAAACATTACTGGATACAGTACCTATCACGCTTATCACCCGTCGGAAAGAGCCAGAGGCGGATCGTCTTTAATCATAAAAGATTGCATCGAACACTCTGAAGAGATTATGATAGAGCTTGAAACAATGCAAGTGAGCACTGTACGCATGAAAAATGGGCATTACTCTTTCAATGTCTCGTCTATTTATTGTCCACTGCGTTGCAGGCTTGAAAAAAATGATTTTACAAATATTTTCAACTCTCTTGGACCGAATTTTATTATTGGCGGTGATTTTAATGCAAAACACACCTTCTGGGGTTCAAGATGTGTCTCACAAAAAGGCAGAGCACTTTACAACGCCTGCATGCAACACAGATGCGACTTTCACTCGACTGGTAAACCAACATATTGGCCGACTGATAACAACAAAATACCCGATCTGATCGATTTCTTTGTTGTAAAAGGAATACCAGACAAATGTATTAAAATTGATGAAAGTTTTGATCTCTCTTCCGATCATTCCCCTATCATTCTAACGATGAGCGAACGCCTAATTAAAAAAGATGTACCTGCTAGACTAACTAGCAGAAAAACTGATTGGGAAGGCTTTAAAAAAGACATTGAAGAACATATCGAACTGAGAGTATCACTTAGGACGTCTTCTGAACTCGAAATCGAAATTGATCGTTTTGTTGAAGTTCTGCAGCGCGCCGCGTGGAAAAATACTCCCTATCAAAGGAAAACGCCAATCAATCATGGCCAAAAATATCCACCGGAAATAAAAGAAATGGTAAGGGAGAAGAGAAAAGCGCGTAAAAAATGGCAACAAACTCGTGCTCCGCAACATAAATCGCATTTGAATCGCTTGTGTAACTTGCTAAAAAAGGCCATTATTGATTTTAAAAACCGGACAATACAAACCAGCATTGAAAGCTTAACAGCGGACAAAGATTCCAATTATTCGCTCTGGAAAGCTATAAAAGGCATTAAAAAACCGAAAATACAAGCGGCCCCAATCAAGAAAAATGACAACGAATGGGCCAAGAATGATAAAGACAAAGCAGAGGTCTTTGCCGCCCATTTAGAAGAAACATTTAAACCATTTGATGGGCAAGCGCTTGCTGAAAATGATAATGCGTCGGATATAGCATTTCACAATTACACAGTAAGAAATGCAAGGCTGACCGAACTTCAACAAGAAATAAAGAAACTGAAACCGAATAAAGCTCCTGGATACGACCTAATCACAGCAGAGCTTCTTAAATCGTTACCTAGAAAAGCGTTAGTTAAGTTCCTTTACATTATAAACGCAGCGATAAGATTAGAATATGTTCCGAGTCAATGGAAAGTCGCGGAAGTAATAATGATTCTGAAGCCAGGAAAACCACCGAATGATAAAAAATCGTATAGACCTATTTCGCTGCTGCCGATTATGTCTAAAGTTTTCGAAAGAATAGTACTTAAGCGATTACAGCCGGTTATAGAAGAAGGATCTCTTATTCCCAATCACCAGTTTGGGTTTAGAACCAAGCACTTAACAATAGACCAAGTGCATAGAATAACTGATTTAATTGAAAAAGCTTACGAAGAAAAAAAGATTTGCTCGAGCATATTCCTTGATGTTTCTCAAGCTTTTGACAAGGTCTGGCATGAAGGCTTGAAATATAAATTACGACAAGTTCTGCCGGAACACTTATATAATATTCTAGAAAAATACTTGACGAATCGACTTTTCCGAGTCAAACACGGAAACGAATATTCGGAATTTAAAGAAATAAGGGCTGGGGTGCCGCAGGGAAGTGTCCTTGGACCGCTTTTGTACCTATTATATACTCGCGATATACCGCAAGAAGAAGGCACCGTATTAGCTACATTTGCCGACGACACTGCCATCCTGGCAACGGGTAAAACGATCGAAGAATCGACTGAAAAATTGCAAAAAGCATTGAATAAAGTAAATGAATGGACAAAGATTTGGCGACTAGCTTTAAACGAAAACAAATCTGTTCATGTCAATTTTACTTATAAGAAAATAAATAATTTGCCCATCTTTTCAAACTCGGTTCAAATTCCGTTTGCAAACGAGGCTAAGTATCTTGGAATGACACTTGATGCTAAGCTGAAGTGGAAATCGCACGTGAAGAAAAAACGTAAAGAACTCGAAACCAAATACAGAGAAATGTACTGGTTACTTGGAAAACATTCCAAGCTTAATATAGAGAACAAACTGCTTTTATACAAGCAAGTGATAAAGCCGATATGGACATATGGAATACAACTTTGGGGTTGTACCAAAATAAGTAATGTCAATATTTTACAAACTTTTGAAAATAAAGTGCTAAGATCAATAGTTAATGCACCGTGGTTTATTAGAAATAGCGATATCCATAGAGATTTAGGAATTGCGACAGTCGAATATGAAATCAAAAACTTCGCGCGTAAGCATAAAGACAGATTACAAGGACACGTTAACAATGAAGTCCTTCGAATTCTAGATGAGAGGAATCTACTGCGTCGTCTACAAAGGACTAAACCTTTCGACTTAACGCGATAGCAAGAAACCGCGCCTAATTTGCGGAACAAGCAGGAACTTTCAATGGAAAGGGACCTGCCAAACGATCTCAATACGTGAAAGAAAAACTGCTGGATAAGTCAAAACTTAGTTGTAGTATGTAATCAAAGAAATTTATCACGAAGGGAGGTTTTTTTAGTGAGTAAAAATCTCACACTACTATGAGCACGCGCTATCGATCCTCATAGTGTCTTCATGAAGATTTTTTACCTACCCTCGGAAAAAAAAAAAAAAAAAAAAAAAAAAAAAATAATTTTGAACGAACTATCTGGCGACTTTCAAAAACCGCGATATTTGGCAACAATGATGGCGTGTCTTTTAATTTATTTTACGTACAAAATAACGGTATCTTATATGCATACATAAATGCGTTCATTTCGAATCCTGAGAGGATTTCAGTTTCTTTCATGCCTTCAGTTAAGCAGATCATAATGGCGATGAGTGCGAAATACAAGAAACGATTCGAGGCTTACTTTCTAACACACCCTCCCAAGGGACCAAAATGGAGTACGACAAAGGCAGCAAGTACCTGCGAACTACAAACAACTTCATTACAAGATAGTCTAGGCGCTGCGAATAAACTGGAAACGTATATGATGAACCAGGCAGAGGATCAATACGGACAACCACAAAACGGCAAAACAAGATGATCGTCGAAATGTTCGAGCAGAATCCCACACTGAAGCTGAGGTAAGCCAGAAAAAAACTCTCGACACGAGATATCAATGTATCCCTAAACACGATTAGGCAGCGAGTAAAAGAAAATATTGGCTCTTTTGAGAGTAGAGTAAAGAAGCCCTTTCTTGGTGAAAAAACACATTCAAAAAAGATTTCAGTGCGCTCAGGAGAATGTCGGATCAAATTATCTTCACAGACGAGTGTTCTTTCTGGTTGTTTAGTCCAATTAAACGTGTTTGGTCAAAAATGAGTGTAAAACTGTTAAACATCCCGCAAAGTTATACGTTCATGGGTGCTTCTCGGCACAAGGATTTGGACGTTTGGTCTACTTTACGGAAATTCTAAATACAAATAGGATGTTGGAATTGTACAAGTCTGGTTTGATGAAGTCTGCAGAAAAACTCTACGGGACAAACAATCGGATTTGCTGCTCCAAGAGAATAATGATTCAAAGCATCGCAGTATAATCTGTACCCCATGGAAAGAGCAAAAGCATGGATTAGCCATCACAGTCATCAGATGACAATCTATTAGCAAATGTGTCGGCTCTAATGAAGCTTAAGATAGCCGGGCAAAAATTAGCAACGACTGTTTAACTCATACGTAAGCTAAAAAAAAAAATGTAGATAATTTACTACAGACTACGCCAATAAATTAGCCAAAAGTTGTCAGCGTAGATGTCAGCAAATAATAAACAGTATGGAAGATTGGACTAAGTATTAAATGCTACGTCAGACATAGGTATACTGTGCATTGTTAAAAAATGAAATTATTTTTGTCTTACAATCGCTTACCGTTTTTATTGATTAAGATACATACAGTCTGTGTATCTGTCTGACATTGTATCCGGAAAAAAACTTAAAAGTCTTCTATCAACTCGAATAAACTGAACAAAGACTTTTCTCAGTTTTCTGCAATATAAATTTGATAATTTATTTAACTAATTTGCTTAACGATAAGTAGTGAGTAGTCGGTGCCATAAAGCCCTGATGTATGTAAACTGTTCTTATAAAGGGTCTTTCATTAAGCGCTTCCTATCGTTAAATTTAGTTAAAACAAAGTGTGTGTGAGATATCATCGACATTTTTTATTCGTTTGAAAGGCCTATCGATGCCATTATGTATGGAATATAATATCGTCCAAATGTCCGCCGCGGCTTCTCTGGGTGGCGCGCATCCGAAATGTCCAATTTTCCATGACTCTGGCGCATAAATCAGGCTGAATTTGACCGGTGGCATGGGTTATGTTGGCTTTGAGGGCCATTGTGGTTTGTGACTTATTCGCATAGATCTGCGACTTCAGAAAATCCCACAAGAAAAAGTCTAACGGGGTCAAACCGCACGATCTCGGTGGCCAGTTCATATCACCTCCACGTGAGATGACCATGCCCTCGAATCGCTCGTGCAGAATTTCCAATGTGGCGTGAGCTGTGTGGCACGTAGCGCCGGCCGTCCTGTTGAAACCACATACCGTTGGTGTCCATATGATCCTATTCAGGCCAAAAGAAGTTGGTAATCATCGACCTATAGCGCTCGCCGTTGACGGTGATTGCGTGGCCAACGTCGTTCTGAAAGAAATATGGACCGATGACGCCGCCAGCCCAAAATCCACACCAAACAGTGACTTTTTCGGGATGCATTGGACGCTCTTGGATCTCATGTGGGTTGGTATCGTCCCAAATTCGACAATTTTGTTTGTTGACGTACCCATTCATCAAGAAATGGGCCTCATCGCTGAAGATGATTTTTCGATGAAAATTAGGCTGAGTTTCCAACTGTTCCAGAGCCTATTCAGTGAACACACGTCGTTGTCTATGGTCGTTTACCTTCAGCTCAGTTGAATTTTGTACGGATGCAGGCCCAAGTCACGACGCAAAATTCGCCAAGTTGTGGTCTGCGAAAGGCCGAGTTCTTGTGAGCGACGCGAAATCGACTGCCTCGGATTCTTCTGCATACTCTCACGGACAGCGGCGATGTTTTCGGCAAATCTTGCCGAAAACCATCTTCGACTTATGGGTGTTGGTTGATCATTTACTGAACCAGTGGACTCAAATTTATCCACCACACTGCGAATAGCCCTCTCGGAAGGACGATTATGGCGACCGTAAAATGGGCGAAGCGCGCGGAACGTTGCCCGAACAGAACACCCATTTTGATAAAACAATTTTATTATTTGCACGTGTTGTTGAACGCTATATCCATCCATGGTGATTTGGCAAAACAGACTGAATAAATGACAGTCAATTTGATAGATTTAGCTTCAACAATATGGCCGCTATCAACTGTCAAAGTTCGGAAGTCCCTATTGGAAGACCCTATATTTGAAAAGAAGTTATAAAATTGTTCAAATGTTAATGCTTTAATCGATCCACAAACTGCATACTATATGATTCCTATGCTTGTAACAATTCCAAAGGCATCATAGTGAAATGAACATTGAAACGTTGTCACGCGTGAGATATGTTACTAGGGCTAACCAATTAAAATATATCCCATACATCGGTTGGGAGACACAAATGAATTCCCCAAGTGTAATTCAGTGAAAACTTCCGATAAAAGCCGCAAAGCATACAATAGCACAGAAGGCCCAGTAATGGTAGGATTAAACACTTAATTCCGAATAAAAACACGTGTTTTGTTTGCATTTAATTAAAATCAAGCACACCTTCGTTTCCCGGAATTGCCCATCCCACATTTGATTGAAAGGATTCCGATGAATAACAGTACACCATATCCAATGTAGGTATATGTGATTTAAAGTGGTCTTTCGTCTCTCACTGGTTATATTTATAGTTCTACATACACCTGCTGAATGAAGAATTCATGTTTAATATATTTTTTCAGCCGAATAAAAGACTTTATTTCCTTTTCGTGAATAAAACCAACAAAAACAATAACTAAAACCCGAATGCAAAAAAAAATGTCGAAATTTCATCTTTTGGCATTCCATTGCCAAGAAATATTTGATGCTAACAAAAGGGGAAAAAATGAAAACAAAAATGCACCCTGAACATTTGCCAAGCGAATTTCAATGAAATGTATGAACAAGGATTGTGTTCATCATTCTATGGGGCATTCTTCTCTGCTAGACCGCGCTAGAGCAGACGAATAATTACAAAATAATGACTTTGGGTGGCGGTTTTGTGTGCCTTTTATGTAACAAGAACCGCTGTAAGTCAGTGACCCTGGTTTTTTTTTGTTTTGTTTGGTATTCATTCAGCCAACGTAATAGTAGCTGGACCACATAGAAAATGGCAATAAACTCATCCGTGGTACCTACACTCTGTGGGTTATCACATTTTTCATTCGGTTTATAGCCTTCTAAGTGCTAAAATTGACGTAGAGTTTATTTCTCCTGAATAACCGCAAATTTTTAGTTTGAATAGTTCATTAAAATCTTCTATATTCCCATGGTATTCTCATAAAAAGACTTGTTGGGGGCCAATTTTTAATTCTGATTTATTGCAAATGTGTAGCTGAGGAAATCATTACAAAATATTTAAAAATTAAAAAAAACTTTGTTCAATATCTAAATTTGTTCACCAACACATGTGGTCGTTAGGGACAGACATACGGCTTACCTTGTTAGATGAATATAGATTTTGATTCTTAGCAACGTCATAGGCTTAGGCCTGTTGAGTTTTGGACCTTCTTTGGATCCCGGCTTGCGTCGTCATATTCTCACAATTCTCATCTATAGAATTCTCACAATTATTGTCTTAAACGTTTGTTTGTCTGCTAAATAGTAGTTTCCAACTTAAAGCGAAGTAAAGGAGTGTATATTTAAAAACTCTGGAAAAAAAACACAGGGATTGACTAATTAATTTTTTCCCTTCCGCGGGCTAAAACTGTGTATTTCATCATTCATAGAGGCTCATAAATGATATTGGTAGCTGGAATTTTGCACACTCATAGCACAGATCATAAGAAAAAACTTAGCTAAAGTGTGTTTTTGATTTTCCAAACATAGGACGTTACAAATAAAATTTGTTTTTGGCTTGGTATAAGATTCACCAATGTGAGTTTTTTTTTTTTTTTTTTTATTTTCTTCTCTCGAGAGGGTGAAAATATTCTACAGACAACATAAGGCCCGACCGCGCGTGCTTATGGTAGTGTGAGATTTTTACTTACTAAAAACACCACTCTTCAAGATTAATACTACAACTAAGCCGACGCTTATCCAGCAGTTTTATTTTCGCTTACGAGACTCCTGATTTTTGGAATAAGACATTCGTATGTAATTTAAAAAGAATGTAGCGCTTTAGGCAGGTTAAATTCCAATGAAAGTTCCTGCTGTTTTCACGACCGGTATATACTATGACGCAAGGTCAAAAGGTTTTGTCCTTTGCAGACGACGAATTGAATTGTTCGCGTCAAGTAGTTGAATGACGGTACGGTTACAATGGCCGTGAACACGATCTTTGTGTTTACGAGCAAAATTTATTATCTCTTCGACGACGCTGGGAATTCCCAGGTTCCGATGAATATCTTCGTTACGTACGTACCACTGTACGCTAACGATCGTTCTAAGAACTTTATTTTCAAAAGTTTGTAGGATGTTTCTATTGCTTTTCCTGGTACAACCCCATAGTTGTAGACCATACGTCCACACTGGGTTTAGCACTTGCTTATAGATAAGCAGTTTGTTATGTAGGTCAACTTCGAATGATTTCCGAGTAGCCAGCACATTTGTCGGTATTTGTTTTCGAGCACGTCGCGTTTCTTTTTTACGTGCGATTTCCATTTAAGCTTAACATCTAGAGTCATTCCTAGATATTTTGCTCCGTTAGCGTATGGTACTTGAGCCGAGTTTAAATATACGGGTAATCTATCCACTTTTTTGTAGGTAAAGTTGACGTGAGTAGATTTGCTTTCGTTCAGCACAATACGCCAAGAATTCGTCGAAGCGTGGACTTTATTAACAGCATGTTGCAGCTTTTCAGTTGCTGCTTCAATTGTATCGCCCGTTGTCAATATTGTCGTATCGTCGCAAACGTGGCGAAGACAGAGTTTCTTTCCTGTGGGATATCACGCGTGTAGAGTACATATAGAAGTGGGCCAAGGACACTTCCTTGTGTGACTCCGGCCACAATCTGCTTGAAATCAGAGTAATCATTTCCGTCAAAAAAGGTGGCCACGGTGTAGTGTGTAGTGTGTTCACTTGTGACACGAACTGTGCAGGTTCGAGCCCGGAAGGGGAACAGTAATCACAGCCACCCGAGAAACGAATAAAATCTAAGTTTCTCCAACCACTACACCAAAAAGGAGTTTCTGCCTGGTAGTACAATGGACACAGCAAAATGGAGTCTGAGTGGAAATTTCCTTTTTTTAAAAAATATCATTTCCGTGCTTAACACGAAAAAGTTTTTCGGTGAGGTACGATCGTAAGATTGGAAAGAGCCGTCGTGCCAAACCTTATCGAAAGCTTGTGAGACGTCAAGAAATACACCACAACAAATCTTTTTTTCTTCGAGAGTTTTCTCAATCACGTCAGTTATTTTGTGGACTTGGTCGATTGTAGAATGTTTGACTCTAAATGCAAACTGATGGTCAGGAATCAGATGTCTTTCGTCGATTACGGGTTGTAGTCGTTTAGAGAGTAATTTTTCGAATATTTTAGAGATAACTGGCAATAGGGAAATAGGCCGATATGATTTCTTCTCATTCAAAGGTTTGCCTGGTTTGAGACCATTATAATCTCGGCGACTTTCCATTGTCTCGGAACGTAGAGCAATCTGAACGAAGAGGTAATCAAATATAACAGTTTTATAGGAGCTTTAGTCGGCAATTCCTTGACCACCTGCACCGTTATCAAGCCGTAACCGGGTGCTTTTTTCGTCTTTAGATTCTTAATCACTTCCAACTTTTTTACTTTGAAGTTGTCAGATGTCGTGACTGGGGAGTCGTGCGTTATAAAAGGGCCGTCGAATAGCTTAAACTTCTTCTAAGTGCAAAGCAAAAAGTTCTGCCTTTTCTTTGTCGCTCTTGGCCCAAGTTCTATTGTTTTTCCCAATTGGTGGCGCTTGCATTTGAGGTTTCCGGATGCCTTTTAGCGCTTTCCAAAGTGAATAATTCGATTCTCTTTCAGTGGAGAGATTTTCAAGGTTTCTTATTGCTTTTAAATTCCCGAAAACTATCTCGATTGCATAGTCGGTTGAGGACCTTTTGATGCTGCGGTGCGCGCATGCTTTTCTTTTCGAGCTCTATGTTTATATCGACCGAGTGTTCGATGTTAGTTTTAATGAATAAGGACGAACCGCCCCGCGCTCTATCAGAAGGGTGATAGGCGTTATAACCAGCGTAGCCTCTTATCTTTATTTGCGATTCCCTTGTTAGATGTGTTTCGGAGATCAAACATATGTCGATATTTTCTCTCATTAGAAAAATTTCTTATTCGTTAGATTTTTGTAAGAGTCCGTTTGCATTCCATGTTATAATTTTAGGCAAAGAGTTCATATCTACTTAGATTTAGATATAAGGTTAGCCCTACAGAAGCTTTCGACGTTACTGAGTCGTTCGAGAATTCTTTTGTTCGTTTCACATTGTTCCTCGAACTTAGCGTAAATGCAATTCAGAATTTCTTTCAACGGATCAGAGGGTGGCCCGTAGTTTCGTCTGGTTGCTTAGACTGCAGCCTGAGAATACGTCAGAAAACTGGGATTCTTTGGCTTATCTGAGGTTATTTTTCGTTCACTCTTTTTAGTGGATGACGGACGTACTTTCAATCGGCTTAGAGGGCTGATTGACTGGTTCGAGAGTCTGCACTGCTGATTCGAGCGTCCTTTCAGTCGGCTTAAGAGTCTGTACAACTGGCTTACGAGCCAGCTCAGTCTGCTTAGCAACGCGCTCTACCGACTTAGGAGCCCGATCGACTGATTTCGTTCCCCGCACAGTCGGCGTTGTAGATTTTCTCCTTCGCATCTGTAGTTCCTTTGCGACCTCGCAACCGCGATAATTTGCTGGGTGCCTTCCTTTGCAGTTAACGCAAGTTGCTTTTTCATTTTTGCTCAAACTGCAATTTTCAGAAGAGTGTTTGCCAGCGCACTTAACGCAGTGAGGTGGTCCTGGCGTACCAGGACCACCTAGATAACTGAGCGTTTATTGCATGAACTAACAACTAACTTCGTCTTAAGAAGACCCCAAATAAGCTATATTATAACCCTTAGTTTTTTCTCTGCTACCTGATGATAAACTTGAAAAAATTTAATGAAGTAAAAAGGCAAATCCCATTTTCGGTTTTTTGCCTCCTTTAACAGGGACACTTAATTACCCTCATCAGTTTGTTTACTACATTCAGAGCACAATTTCATTTGAAGTAAATGAAATTGTATTCTGTTTTATTGCTACTTTTTGTTTATTAAAATTTGTTTGTGTTTTTGTTGCATTCTAAATAAGATGGGTCGAAGAAAAACACTAACTAATTTAGAAATTGGCAAAATTCGTTCACTCAAGCAAGAAAATTATTCCAACCGAAAAAACAAATAGGTCGAGATCCTTGGACGGTTATCAATTCTCAAAAAGATCCAGAAAATTATGGAAAAAGAGCGACAGTAGACCGAGAACGTAGGTCCATTTTAAACGAAGCTTCAAATTCTGCTGCGTCCGCTCGCAAAATAAAGTAGAAATTTGGAACTTCAGCCAGTGTCCGGAGAGTTCGTAGTAACTTCAGCGCCATAAAGATCGTAGATTAGAATTTTGTGAGGCTCATTTAAACTGGAAGAAAGAATGGGCTGGGCAGCCGTGATTTTTTCCGACGAGATCAAATTTAATTTGTATGGCCTTGATGGCTTTCAATATTGCTTGTTCTTGTCACGTCGTCACACTGTTGTTGGTTCCGTCATGGTATGGGCTGCAATTTAATTTCATGGCGTAATAGATCTGCTTGTACTAGAAGGTCGACAGAACACAGCGGATTACATCGAGCTTCTTGAAACGCAGGCAATCAATTTCAACGAAATGTTCGAAGGCCAACGGTGGAATTTCCAGCAGGATAACGCAGTCATCCAAACTGCAGCACGTGTAAAACAGTGGTTTACAAGCAACAATGTGGATGTTTCGGTTTGGCCACCTCTACCTCCCGATCTAAACTTAATTGAAAATGTTTGGCGATGGCTGTATCGAAAAGTTTAAGCAGAAGAAGACAATTCGAAAATAGAGAAGGTCTATTGCCATTGCCATTCCATTTAATTATTTAAAAAATTTATATCGACCCTTAGAAAATAGACTTTTTGAACTTGTACGCAATAACGGAGGACCTACAAAATGTTAACAGTAAAAACAAATTATTAAAAACTTTAAAAACATTCGTTTTTTTTTCTATTTTTACAGAAGAGTGTAATAAAGTGTTCCTGTTAAAGTAGGCAAAAAACGAAAATGGGGATTTCCCTAAGAGAACAAGTGAAGATAAAAGTTTTAAAAATGGACCCGAAGAAGTATTACCTCTGCATTTTTATTTACGTAGATCGAAACTTTAAAACTTATCAGATGGCGTACTACGTTTTTGGCAAAAAATACGTAGATATACTTACTGACCGGTTTTTGAAAATTGCTTCGTTTTCAAATATGACTCGGGCGATTTAATTCAAAATCGATATTTAAGCGAAATTTGACATATGCAAGGTCGTGGCATACCAAGTGTTGTATTTTTTTTTATAGATAGATAGATATTTATTAACTTCGTTTATAAAATTTGTACAGGGTTTGCCACCACACAATTTACACACAGTGATATGATATTTAATATATCTTTCAACTGAGAAAGTAGTTTACAATATTGTTTATGAATTATTTTTGTATTTTTGAGTATATTCGAGGGGAAATAACGAGAAAAAACCCTCATATGAAGAATATTTGTTTTTTTATATATTTATGTGTTCGCAACCATCGTTTCCTTTGGCTCATCTTCAAATCTTCAAATTGCAAATTCACCAAGTACAAATATTTCCATATATGAGTCAAAAATATCTCAAAACATGAACTTTTAACTTTTCATTAAACATCAACTATACATAATACTCACATATTTATGTCATCTTTATTTAGTTAAACCTTGAACTTTAATTACTAGTAAATTTTAGGGTTAGTGCGCCATCGTCGGTTATAAAAAATATATTGGCACCACCATTTACAGTAATGAGTAACTCGTTGAGTTGCGCCTAGATCCTTATGTGGTGTTGACCCATTTCATAACTAATAAAAATATAATGAAAATTAAATTAGTGAAATGGCATAGTTTAGTTATACTTGGGAGCGTGATTCTGTGTATTTTTATCATTTCACGTGTCATCAAACGGGCATGAATATATATCTGTGTTAGAGAATTTGTATCTGCATGAATGATGATGATGATAATAAACAATTGAAATATTTTTTAAGTTTAAAGTGCCTGAATCCGTTTTCGACCGTTGGGCGTTAAAAATTAAATTTAAATTTAAAAATAATTATGAGAACGTCAAATCCAAATTGTGGTTCAGAATCAATAAGTATCAATAACTTGCCTAATGCCCATAGCCAATTAGTTACGGACACCGAGTCAAATTGCATTAATTTCATCATGCTTGTCACTTAGAGTCTATTCAGATTTTGTTCTTTCAAAGTGGTGCACGATCCAAAGCTCTAATAACCAAACCATGAATTCAAAATCAAGATAGTGCCTTCGTAAATTTATTAATGAACCTCATGCGGCGAATCTCCATGTTGATGCAAATGATGCACATTATGTACCTTTATACTGCTCGTATTGTGTAATTTCCGATGAGCGTATAGCCCTTTTTACCTTTCAGTGAATTCTTTATACACCGTGACGAATAACTTTGTTGTTAGCCCCTTACAGACCAGAACTATCTAGCTACCGCTATCGTAGACTTACGCCCAATTATATGTATTTTCTTTTGTATGAAAGTACGTAATTTCGTTTGGTTACTTTAAATTAATTATTACCGTCATTTTGTGCTTTAACCATGTGTACACTCGGTACTAATGAAATTAAAAGTGTTGCTAGAGTCGTCTTAGTAAATAAATTTCCAAATCGAATGGTTTTTTTTAAAGAATGTTTTTTTTTTTTTTTTTTTTTTTATAAAATAATGTAACCACAATGATTCATGATAAAAGCAATTTATTCTCCCCTTTTCTACCTGACGTTATAAATAGAATATTTTGAATATTTAAAGAAAATCAAGTGGGGGTGTATAAATTTTATTATATTGGGGTTGCCGACTTTATCGCACTAACCATGTGCCAACAAAGCGACATTCAATGAATTTCGAATAATAATAAAAAAAAAAAAAAAAAAAAAAAAAAAAACTGAATTTTCCTCTCACTTGGAGGATTTTGCGTTCGTCAAACACGTTGATCTATGAAAAAATAATAAAGAGATTCAAGGTAATGTGGGAATATCCCCACACGCCCGATTCGAAATGTGGAAAAGAACAAATTTTCAAAATTAGTTTGCGAACGAATATCTCGTGCTAGTGAATTATTGCTGAGTGATCTTATGCAGATGTTTTCTTTTTTTTTGACTTTTGGATTAAATTTATTTCCCTTATTGTTTTTTTTTCGCTCTATAATTGATTCACTTCATTTATTTTAAATTGAATTCTTTTATTGAAAGATATGTGGGATAGAAATATGTGTGTGAAGTAAAAATTAATTGCAGATGAGCATGCGGGGGTCTGACCGAGATTAAACAATACGAATGTTTATTTATAAAATTGGGCTGTCAATGGTATCTGTCGACAAGTGTCATTAGCATTGCATTGAAGTTTGTTTAGTTAATATAGTTCTTCTGGTGGCAGACTAGTATGCAGTAATTACTATTGCATCGTATTACTTAATTTGACCTGTATTTCATGTCAACGAGAACGAACATATCGACACAAAGTCATTGTCCTGTAATAATATAAACAAAATCGTTTCTTCTTATGAACAACTTTTGGGCAGATAGTAATAAAGAAAATTATCCGTAGAGATATGTAAATTTGCCAATTCCGTGCTTTGAGAAGCAGCGCAAAATGTTCACTTTCACCGGATGTTTAACGGTTTAGTGGAGGAGTCTATTGGCTTGGGTACGTTGGTCCAAATTCTCTTGAGCCCAAATAATGATTTTTTCTGGAGGGTTTTTTCAAAGAAGAATGGTCCGATGATGCCTCCACCCCAAAATCCGCACGAAACAGTGACACGTTGTGGATGCATTTGTTTCTCAACAATTACTCGTGGATTTTCTGAACCCCTAATTCGACAATTTGGCGATTAACAAAGCCATCAAGATGAAAATGAGCCTCATCGCTGAAGATAATTTTGTTTGACTGGATTAAATTATTGCTATTATCAAGGGGAAAACTAGTCAGACTAATCACAAGTTGTCAAAAATTTGTTGGGAAACCAGAGAAAATGGCAACTTCGTCATAACTTTTTACATCAAGGTAATGCACCTGCACAGACTACTGAAAAAAACAATAACTTTCCCTCGCTCTCGGGTATCAATGAAATTCACAATCGGCACCTTATTCCCCGGACCTGGTGCCATGTGATTTTCGACTGTTCCCAAAAAGTAGAAAAAAAATTGAGGGGAATTATTAGGTTCCAATGAGGAGAACATTAATGCAGTCAATGCCGAAATTGAAAAGCTCCAAAAGAGGATTTAGAGCCTTCTTAAGAAATGTATTGAAAAAATGAAAATTATGTAAAGAAATAAAGAAATTCTGAAGAAAAAGTCAAATAAGTCCTAAGGTCAAACGATAACTAAGGCTTATTATACAAAGCATTCTAGAACAAGGTTTCCTCTACCTGCTCCAGAAAATTGGCTGGCACATTCTTATCAAACAACCTGTATACTAATTTTGACTCTGAAGATACACCCTTTGCCTAAAGAATATAGAACAGTAGTCGATTGAGCCATGTCCGTTTCTACGTTGCCCGTATGTCACTATTGTGAGTCAATTTTCAAATAGAACAAAACGTTCTGCTCGGCAAGTGCAAGAGCTTAGTATGATATTCAAGCAAAAAAAGAAAATGAACCCGACGCAAATGTACAAAATACCGTTGTATCGGAAAAATCCAATGCGTTAAATAAAAAAAAAACAATTAGTATGTGGATGATCAATTTTTTTGTTTTTTAATTAAACATTTAGTTGGCCCGTTCATTGGTCTTTATCACTACAAGAACCCTACGAGGCATGCTAGCAAGCAACTAAATTAAAGCATTCTTCTGAGCTGATTTTTTCCCATTCTCCTCGTATAGCGCACTTCAAGCCTACTACGGATGTCGGTTTATTGTTCTTTATCCTCTTTTTTAGAAGTGTCCACAGGTGTTCAATCGGTTTCAGGTCTGGCGGTTGAGCTGGCCACTCCAAGACCTGAATGTTTTGATTTGAAAACCATTCCATCGTTTTTCGGGATTTATGGAATGGAGGTGAAAAATTATCCTTCGGTTAGCTTTCGCTATTCATTCTTCCCACTTTTATTTAACAAATTTCCAATGTTTTCGTAAATCCGCTTTTGATTTTGTTTTAGAAGTATGCAATCTACTTGCCTCAAAATTTGCCTCTTCTGAGCACACGACATTGCTCCAATCTTCATGGCTCCAATCGTCATGCAATTTGGCCCACTCAAGACGTCGTTTCTTTTTCTCCTCAGAAAGTCAGGGTTTTTTTTATATGGCCTTGCAAACTCTGAGGCCGGCTTTTGTTAGACTTCTTCTAACATGTCTCGCAGATAGCGTAACATTTTGGCGTTCCTGAAGCGATGCAGCTGGTTCAGAAGAGGTCTTTTGTCGATTGTTTAAAGACTTCCGGGCAAGAATGCGATCTTCACCAGCCGAGGGCGAGACTTAGAAATGTACTCTCCAGTCTCCCTGTATAGCCTTAAGGCATATTGAACGGCTGCACAGGAATGCTTAATAGTTTTTGAAATTTTTCGCTGGGACATGCCTTGAGAGGCCAAAAGGACAATTCGGGCTCTTTCAGCTTCACTTTTCATGTCTTTTTGGCTTACCCATAATTTATAACATAGAAACTATGAATGAATAATAAGATATCCGCAAAAAACTGATGTGCACTCTTCCACTACTATTTTCGAAATGATACCAATTATCAATTATCAATGCCAGCAGCCACGTCCACTTTCTGCTAAGGAAAAGGAGTACTCGTAATAGCAGTTTTTCTGATAAAGTCTCTTAAAGATGTATTGCATTTGCATTATAAAGTTCACATCCCCACGCCCACTTTATTAGGGATGGGTTAGAAGATGAGGGATAGGGTATCACACGATCCATTTCAGATGGATTGTAACTTTTCTGTATGTTTTTTGACCACCTTATGCTTATTTTGGAACTCAAGAAATATTGAACTGATTTTCATGAAATTTGGTTCGTAAATTTACGACGATATTCGGGTCGAAATACTTATTGAATACTTTCTATGGACTACGTTAGAGCTTATGTATATAAGCCTTTAGTTTTTAATGAAAGAACTCGGTCCCACTGAAGCGTTGGGCATCTGCTAATACGGTAATAGGTAAACCGGCGCTCTTGTTCTGAGGATATGCACTAAGGATATATTCTTCCAAGTTGGGGCCTATGCGTGGAATTAACTATTTTACGGTATAAAAAACCATCAAAGAGACGACAAAAGCCTCGGGTATGAATAGATTCTCTTTTGAGGAGAGTCTCAGGCAGAGGTTCGTTCGATCGGCTACTCGTTGCTTAAATTGATTTGCTGAAATATTAATAATAATAATATATAATAATTCCTGTATCTTATCTCCTATTTTATATTAATCGTTGCTGGATTCTTTCCAGATCACAGCGTTATCTTATCTCTCCTAGAAATCCATCACTCAAATACACTAACTCAGATCTCTCTCCTCTTTAGAGTGCTTCATGGTTCTTTACCCTAAAGATCAATACATCAATTTTGTACGAATTTAATACCAAGTGCAATCGAGTGTGCAACCATTCTAAGTGAGTGTTAATTTTATTAATGCATTCGGTATACGACCGTTGTTCGCCGGTTCTTTTTAAGGGCTGCTTTAAAATGGTGCACGATACTTAAAAGTACGAGTACTTACTTTTCCAGAAGCAATGTCTTCCATTAAATGTAAACAATAAGGAAATGCTTCACTTGCCACACTCGTGATATACCATAAACATAAACACGTACATATATGTATGTACGAGTAGATACTTGTGTACCTCGGCTGCTTAATGTTCCCATTGACGTTGAATGATATGTCGACCGACGGACGTGTAGCGCTTTGATTAATCTTCGCATTTGCATGTCGTTCCGGCGTTTTTTATTCGCGCAAAAATTTAAGCCAAGCTAGGCCGATGACGCCGGTGGTGATGGTGACGGTGGTGGTGGTGGTGGTGTGAGAACGCTGTTTGCATTCACCTGTGTAACTACTATAAATGTGTGTCATACCTTCTAACTGCATTTCATTCCAATATCAAATCAAGTTAAGAAGCATTAACCTCATTCTACCTTTCCCCCCCACACAAACACTCGCACTCACATTTCCATACAAAAGGTATCTCGTCGTATCTCTATGCCGGTGGTTGCAGATATGTACTTTAAGTACACCAGTACACCTGCTTGAGGGGGACAAAACACAGTTAACTCTCTTCTATCCATCGAAATCAATTAAACTAGATACATTGGCTTACGATGTGGGTTGTGTGGGACGACCGCTGCCGCCGCCGCTGAGTGAATATGATGTTACGATGCAAAACCGTGACATTGGCTGTGCCAAAGCCCCCGCAAAATCTCACAGATATAATTCGAGTTGAACAGCTGAATATCTATCTTGTACAATCTCTTTGACTATGGTTTAACCGAAAACTCAAGAAACAACAAAAAGAAGTGGAAGTAAAAGGAACAGCAGAGTCTTTTCTTCTCTCTTGATTCATGGACGTTCCAATTCTAAACAGTTATTGATTTTACTCGCTGAGGCTTATAAAGAAAAAAAAAAAAGAAGATATTTGAGCTTGGAGTACACTCCACATGAATATACCTGAATAGCATGCACGAATCTATGAAATGATTTCTGTATTATGTATGGTGACAATGGTGGGTTATGTGTTCATCGTGTCCCTTTACGTATATATTGTTTGGGTAGGTATTTATAGAAAGAAAGGCTGCAAGCTTACCCTTCTCTAGCCAAATATAATAAATGGTTTGTTTTAAAGTACCCACTTGATGGAATCTCAAGAGAATTTTGAATAGATTGCTATGAGTTTTTTTTTTCATTTCTTTCAATTTTGGTCTGTTTTTGGAGTGCATTTATAGATACTCGTACGATAAGTGGATCTGATTTCTATGCAAACACAGTTCTCAATGTTGTTACATACATGATTGGTTAAAGCAATGTATTATTTTCAAATTATTGTCAAAAATTGATGGATGACGTATGCCGCATACCACCGTATCCGGGATATTGGTAAAAAAAAGAAGAAGATAGGTACGAGTGCATAAGTTCGAAAAACTTACATTCAAGTACGGTTATTGATTAAAACCTGAAATTTTTCTTATTTTATTTTGAATTCTCATATTTTTTTATTTCGTTACCTATATGACTTTCTCGCAGTTAGATACACTAGTTTAGAATAACTCCAACAGAAACTTATAGCGCTTTGAAAGAACCAATATAAAGGGTGCGGAGACTATCTGAGCAACGAAAGCCCGGAACTTGTTCAACAAGTGCAACATCGTATTCACCAGGACCCTGGAAAGTTGATGAGGTCAATTGCAAGGGATAAGGGAAGTATCTGAGCGCCTAATTCGTGGTGTGGTTAATGAAAACCTCCGATATAAACCTTATGCCATGAGAAGTGGCCAGTCTACGTCGGAGCAAACGAAATTCCAGTGCGTGGTCCGAAGAAGGCGATTCCTCAAAAAGTTAAGCAGCATCCGAAAGATCCAGGCTTTTTTGTTTTTTTTTTTCCGATTGAATTTTGACAATGACCAGAAGGTCAATAGAAGGGACGAGAGGTGGTCATGGAGTATTGAGCAGTGAAGGTCATGTTATGACTCCCTTCTTTGTGAAGATCTTTGAGTGAATGCTACCGGATACATCGAGGTACTAGAGGCAGTTTTTAAGCTCTGGATAGACAGTGTGAGTAAAGAAAGATGACAACTCAGGCATGGATGGCGATCAATTTCGATGATCAGAAAATACAACTTATGGCCACCCAAATTACAAGAGCTTAATCCGTTGGATTATTTTGCGTGGGGCCAACAAACATCCCCACGATACCATCCAAGCTCTAAAGGATGTCATTGTCCAAGTGATGGCGAACATCAACGAGGACCATTTACCAGCATGCTCACTATTTCCAGCATGCTCACGAAACACACGCTCAACAAAGAAGGAGTTCTTGGGTTTGTGGAATATTTCCCAAAGTTTTATCATCTCTGATCTTTATAAAGCGAAAACTGTAGTATTCCTGGGGAGTATTTTTGAATTTTCTACGATTGACTCTGGAACATTTTGCCTGCTGTTTTCTTGTAATTTCGAGTCAAACTCTATTTTTGTAAGTTTTTATTTTTTTGTGTTTATCTCTAACTTACAAAGAAATGCTCTACAATTTTGTGATCTGGATAATTTGCGTCCGATTGAAGGTAGTATTTTTGATATTGTTACAGACATGGTGAAAATAAAGCTAAATTAAGAAGATGGTAAAAAAAAAATAAAAACCGGTATAACATCGAAATGGTGTCACTTATGGGTCCAAGTAACACCATTACGATGTTTTTATGATTTGTTTTAGCGGCACCTATTTAAGAAACACCAGTCGCGTTTTCTTTAAAAAAAAGCATGATTTTACTTTTTTGTAACTATTTCCACTAATAATTGAGCTTTATTTGAAAGATATTATCAGAATCCGAGAAAAATAGTTTTAAATGGTGAGTGCCATGCCCACCTTTACAAGTCTTTCTGATCAAATATCTTATAAATCGAGTTCCCGGCGGGGCATTTCGGCCCTAGGCGGATCGTAACTTTTCTCTGCCTTGATGTAAGCGTCGACTTGTTTTATACATCTCACGAGGAAAACCAGTATAAGCCGACTATTGACATAATTAAGTTTCTAAATATACGAGGGCAAGGTGAAAAGTACTCGGCCTGACAATGAAAGACTGCGATTTTCAGTTAAAAAATGATTTTATTTTTCTACATAATCTCCCTTGACATCAACACACTTGGTCCAGCGTTTCTCCAACATCAGTATTCCTTCTCGGAAGTGAGAGTCTGGAAGGCTGTGAAAATATTCATCTACGGCCCTCTGCATTGGATGCGAAGCGATTCCCAGAAACAAATTTCTTCAAGTTTGGGAACAGATGGAAGTTTGAGGGCGCCAAATCAGGTGAATAGGGGGGATGGCCGAGCAAATCGTACCCCAAATCCCGCAGTTTTCCCATCGCCAACGCACACTTGTGTACAGGTGCATTGTCCTGGTGAAAGATGATTTTTTTCTTCTTGGCATCCAGCTGGTCAAGAAGGTTGGAGTAATATTCGCCTGTAATTGTTGTCTCATTCATGGTGACAAATCGCCGCACAAAATCGGTCGGATCCCTATTGAATCGGTCCAAAGATTGCCGCAAAAATCGTTTGCGCATTTGCTTTTGATCGGCATTCAGCAAATGCGGCACCCATCTTGCGCAGAGCTTTCGCATCCCTAAGTTTTTGTGCAAGATGTTTCGCACCCTCTCTTCCGATATACACACAGCCTAAGTTATCTCACTCATTTTCACTTGCCTATCGTCCAACACGATATCATGCACTTTTTCGATGCTTTCGGGTGTGGTTGCGGTTTTTGGCCGTCCTTCACTTGGGTCATCTTCGAGGGACGTGCGACCACGTTTAAATTCAGTTGCCCACTTTTTAACGGTTGACATGGAAGGAACAGAGTCACCGTAAACTTTTGTTAACTTTGGATGAATTTCCTTAGGGGTTAACCTATCCAAAACGAAGAATTTTATCACCGCACGATATTCAAGTTTATCCATTTTAACGATAAACACGCAAGACGTCTACTGCAAAAATTCGTGTAAAGAAACTACTTGAGAGAACAATTTGAAACTTGTCATACGAACTAATGAGAAGTGCACCCAGGCAGGAAACATAAATTTTTGCTGATTGGAGCGCCATCTCTGCGTCAGGCCGAGAACTTTTCACCCTGCCCTCGTATATGTAGGTCAATTTTTCAATTCATTATCTGCAACGGCTACTGAGTTATGGACAGATGAGTAAGTGTTGTTAAAAAAACGTGATTTTGCTGTTTTAAAGTAATTTGTTTCCATATATCGGGCAAGAAGAGTGTAACTCTTAATGAGAGCGTTCACACGATTCATCCGTTACCCGGATATGCGATGTTAGATACAGAATTACTCGCTTGTAGCCGACAAAGTGATTCTGTCTTAACTCAACAACCACCGAATAGATTCCGAATAAATTTTTAAGATGCTTCCATATAAAAATCATTAGAATTGAGTTTTTTTTTGGGAAAAGGTGTGGATTGTTGAATGCCAAAACTTTACAAAAACCATTATTTTAGAGATTAAGAACCACCTAATCAATTTTGACGTCAAGAAACGCCGAACGATATTTGGCTTGTTTCCCTCGCCTAATGTGTAGATGCTGCCACCTGAGAACCATCAAAATCAGGTGAAGTGCGATTTTTAGTGAACAGTGATCAAAGTGAGCAATTCAGGAAAATAGCAGTTAAGCGTTACGACGATCAGAAGGATAATTAAAACTTAATCAAGTGATTCGCAGTGTGTATACCGGGCCTGATGTACACTGAAGATTTGAATCTAACTCATGAATGTGGCAAGTATGCAAGCAACCTTCATAAATAACCTAACCTAAGTTCATGAGGATACACCACACTTTCTTTATCACTGCCTAGGTCTATACCACCTAAAATTTAGATACCTCGATACCAAACCAGTGAATTAGATTTGTAGCTTTTTGAAGGTCATATCCAACGCAGTAGATACTGCATATTAGCTACAATGGGAGAGCGCACAACACAGATGGTGGTGGCGGTTACAGAACACACGTACCGGTTTGTAAACGATTTTTGTTGGATATCTTCAAGTATATTTTGACCTGAGTGTGTCGTGGAGGAGTTAATCTCACCTTCACACACATACATACTAACCTAACTTATCCTAGTATTTTTTCCTGTTTTTTTTTTTTTTTTATCCTATTGTTGTCACATTCTCATTCGACCCAAACCCATAGAAACACATCATCGATAAATATTTACAAGAGTCTTGATCGCTCCATTCCGGTTAAACTGAAGGTTCCATGAAAATGTTAATTCTTCGACCATGCTAGTAAATTTAATGTCGCATACATCGCCCATGATTATTTTTAATGCTATAGCTTATATGTAACCAAATCCAAAATCCATACCATGACCCACATACCGCTCTATTTACTTGTAGCATATTCGCTTGCAAACCATGCCTAAGAAATTTTCAACTTTTCTATAAATTCCTTTCTTCTACCTTTTCACATGACTTGTACTATACGTTGTATCTAAATCCATAGTAACTGTTAAAAATGTGATCTCAATCGAAGTAATAATCATAAAAAAAACCATATGTAATAAAAATGGGTCATTGGGCTCATACGTATATGCTCACATCATCACCCAACTCAAATGTGTCATGCCTTGGAAATGAAAGGCGGACAAGAACAGCCAACAGTGACGGAAAGGTGTGCCCCCAAAAAGCACTATATACGGCTGTATATACATATTATCTGTTGCGCTAAACATTACACAAGCTACTAGGAAATAATAATAATAAAAAAATAAAACCATTTGTGACATTTTCTTTGCTTCACTTTAGGTACTTTCGTTCTAGTTTAAGCTTTTCTCTTCATTTCGCTTCCTTCATTTTCAGCCCAGACATTGCATTTGAGACCAACAGTGTACTTTGGTCAACAACCCTAGAGAGAACCGGGCTAAAACAATACATTTGCCATTTGGAACGCGGTAGCGGACTATAGTAAAAAGGTTTCTGTCTTTTTGTCAATTGCGAATGATTAATGTCTGACCGCATTAGCATGGAATACACAAACTTACTCACGAGTTGCCTAATTAATTGGCTAACTCTACCGCAAAATTCCACAAAACATAGAAAGAGAGAGAAAAGTAAAAAAAAACCGCTATGAATGACCTTTTCCGTTACGCTTTTGTATTAGAAAATGTCAAATCATGATTAACCGTTGTGGGGCGTTTCCTTTCCCCCGCACATTTGCGGGCGACATGTTGCATTGTTTGCTTGCTTGCAAACACTATCAAAAAATAAATATCAATTTTATCGCTTTTTTTTTGAGTAGGTACATATTTTTTCGAGGAATGCGTTGACTTTTGGGTGTGGAATTATCCAAATGTGTTTTGGCGTTGTGATGGCAATAAAACTTGATTAAAGTGCACGCCTGATGGTGGTCTTACTAATGCAGTTACTGCAATGGGGGATTTTTTTTTGTTTAAATTGAAAAGAGTTATGGCGATTTTTATTTATAAAATAAGTGTAAATTGTTTTTTTGAAAAATAAAAATTTGTTTACTTTGTTTATTTGCAGATATTCCAGACATTCCCGATGACATTAAGCATCTACAAAGCCTTCAAGTGGCTGATTTTAGTTCAAATCCTATTCCAAGGTTGCCAGCTGGATTCTCACAGTTGAAAAATCTTACAGTGTTAGGCCTAAATGATATGTCATTGACGTCGTTACCAGCGGATTTTGGAAGGTGAGATATAATTTTGATTTTAAACTTTGCTTTATTTAATAGGCAGCAACAGCATAGTCGCGGTAGTTGCAGATGAAAATCGTTCTACTTGCTTTACTTTAGATGCTTTTCTAGCCAGCTGGATTACTGCTAGCCGCATTCTTTTGTACACACGAATTTGGTTGAGGTCCCTTCTAGATATGTTTTTTCTTTACTTTCTTTACATCAGCCGAAGCCGTTCTATACATGCCGTAGCCATTTTAGGCGAAGGCGCCTGAATTAGTCCACGTAAATTAGGAACAAAATTAGATTAAATTGATTTTTATTTCTTCATCATCATTCTTATAAGCCAAATCAATTTAACATGGTTTTGCCGTTTTCCGATTGACAATTTAAAAACTTCAATTTCATTATTTGTATATTATAATTAAAGGCTATAGTTTTCTTAAATTCAAAAATTGTCATGTATTATCCTATCTCGATATCCCATTCAACTCCTTTAGTAAATCCATAACTTGTTCCTATGTTAGATAATCGGTTTCAAAGATGCTTCGCCAGGTCTTCTCATCTGTTACGTGCAGGTCCAATTTCGTCCCACATTCTTGAGGTAAAGTCATTCAGTTTCGATACCAGCTGTTCAATATTATTTTTAGGGCTACTTTTCTTTCCCCTTGCATTCTCAGAACTTTTAAGACGTAGTCTACTTGGAGTTTAAGGGTCTTTATATATAGAGGAGCCAGACCTGTTTCCAGCATAATGAGGTAGTTTGGAGTACTAGCTGGCAGACGAACTATTCTTTTAAGAAAATACCTTAAAAGCTTCTTCACTGGATGATGAAAAAATAAAAATCGAAATAATTAAAAAAAAAATCAAAAAATTCGTCAATCACAACTCCGTTCGCACATACGGGGTTTCGCTAGAATGAAGGTGCTTTAAAACTAACTAAAGGGTGGTTAAGTTTTAAGGGCAGATGTTGATTTTGAATAAAACACAAATTATTTAGAAAATTACTGTCATTTCTTTTTATTATGATAATATTGGTATGGTTCAATTATGTATGGAACAAAATATCGGCCAAATGGCCGCCGCGACTTCGGCGGCACACCTCCATCCGATGGTCCAAATTTTCGATGACGCTGAGGCATAATTGAGGTTCTATGCCGTTAATGTGCCGAATTATCTCACCCTTTAGCTCTTGAATTGTTGCTGGCTTATCGACGTACACCTTTTCTTTCAAATAACCCCAAAGAAAGAAGTCCAACGGTGTCAAATCACATGATCTTGGCGGCCAATTGACATCGCCACCACGTGAGATAACACGGCCATTGAATTTGTCGCGCAAAAGAGCCATTGTTTCGTTAGCTGTGTGGCAAGTGGCACCATCCTGTTGAAACCACATATCGTCCACATCCATATCTTCCAATTCGGGCCATAAAAAGTTCGTTATCATCTCACGATAGCGAACACCATTCACAGTAACTGCCTGACCGGCCTCATTTTGGAAAAAATACGGCCCGTTGATGCCGCCAGCCCATAAACCGCACCAAACAGTCACTCTTTGTGGGTGCATTGGTTTTTCGACAATCACTCTTGGATTATCATTCGCCCAAATGTGGCAATTCTGCTTATTGACGAATCCACTGAGGTGAAAATGTGCCTCATCACTGAAGATGATTTTCTTCGAAAATTGATCATCCACTGCCATTTATTGCCACCATTGTGACCATTGACGACGCTTGAAATGGTCAAGAGGCTTTAGTTCTTGAGTCAATTGCACCTTGTAAGCGCGTAAATGTTGGGCACGACGACAAGTTGAGGTGGACGGCTCTTCAGCCACACTATCGCGAACAGCAGCAATATTTTTTGCAGTACGAGCATGCACTGGTGTTTTCACATCTCCTACAGACCCGGTTTGCACAAATTTTTGCACGATTTTTCCGATTGTACGCACATTTGGACGATTAAATTGACCGAAAAAATCACGAAATGCACGATATGCATTTTGATTTGAACGCCCATTTTCATAATAAGCCTGAATAACTTTAACGCGTTGTTCGATTGTGTATCTTTCCATGGTTCAAATTGAGTTAGTCTGAAATTGAGAAATGTCAAATGAAATGCAGAAAAAAACTTGACGTTTAGGTGTGGTTCACATTCAACATCGGCCCTTAAAATTTAACCACCCTTTATTATTCCATACGAAAAGCAGACAGGGCGTTCTGTCGGCCATTTTCTTCAATAATATCTAAATTATTGAACCCATTTTATTGAATTTTTTTTTTGCTGGTTACAGAAATTTCTTGGAAAGCTTTGAGATAGACTATTTTTTTCGGGCGCTCCTTCAGGACTCGCAAGTTAATAACACTGGTCAACTGACCATTTTTTTTTTTTTTTTTCAGAAATAAAATTATGTTATTTGTAATATGCAGAGTGTATAGAATCTAGAAAACTAAGTATCTGGATCACATCAGGATTTCTTGAGAAAAGCTATTATTCTTGTTTTGAAAATACACCGAAATATTGCGTTATTATATTAAAATTTGCGAAATGTTGATGATTTTCTGGAACCATGCAGCGTCATTTTCAGAGTCTGTCTTATAAGTGACCAACAGTAGTCTGCCAGCATCGATTTGTTCCCATTTTTCTTGGTACCGTCTTTCTATTACAACAATATCTTTATGGAACCTGCTCGACATGTTTCATCCCATTTTTTTCATATGCGTCCAACATTTGTTTCACATCAAGAGCATGATCAGAAGTCTTGTGGTTTCCAAGGCAATAGAGACAATATGCTCCGACCAAGCTCTACTATCCCACTCATACAAAAGACAACAAAATTTAGTGTAACCTAACTGCAGTCCAATCCAAAGCGCAATCACTTTTAAATCGGCACATAATATGCTCCAGTTGTAAATTTTGTTACTGATTTTAATCAAAATAAATTATATAACGTCATATGTTTCTTTTTCTTTTAATGGGAATGTATTGATGGAAATTTATTTCCATTATGAAGCAACACAGCTTTTAAACTAGCTTTTAAACTGCTTTATGTTGAAAGTCTAGTGACAACATTAAACCATTTATGTCGTTACAATAAACCAAGTTGTCTTCTTTTGAAAAATAAGGAACCAGTTCAATTTCTCTCGTACGTTATACTGTTATTTTTACTTCAGGCTTGAGCATATTCTATTGATTTAATCTTAAGCTCAATAGTTCGCATATTTTTTGGGAAACATAAGGTACAAGTATCTGATCAAGTCATTTAGCTCAATCTGACTTCAGATGGAGGGGAGAGCTCTAATTTGGAGTCTTCCATGATTTACTGTGTCTGACACATGTGGCTTTGAAACTGGAATAATTTCACTGTGTAGTTCTGGTTTTATTATCGAGGATACATCTGCTTACTCAATGGAATTCTTAGATTTTCGAGCATATCCCCTTATATTGCTGCAACAAAAGTAATAATCCTCGTAACTCTGGGTCTCTCCCTCTATATTAGAGGCTTTCTAAAAAACAGAAGTGATCAATTGAACCACCTATAACACCTAAGGCAGCATTTATGTTGTGCCCACTGGCCAGGGTTTATCCTGATGTTTTATTTTTAATTTAAAGTAGAATAAGTAGCAGTTTTTAATTAAAGGTGTTTAATTAAAAAGTGCTACGCGAATTACGTTTCCGCGACTTAGGTGTAAGTTCTTCTCAGATGTAGCAGAATCTGGACAATTTGTGCAAACATTTTACTATTTTTAAGTAGTTCTATAAAAAAAATTTGTAATCGAATAAAGGATAAATCAATTGTTTTCTTACCCTCACACAAGCTGATTCAAACTGACGCACGTCACTATAAGAAATGCCGACATTCGGTATAAAATTTTTTCTATTGTTTTGGGATGTGATCTGATCGAGACTATTTTTCCCGTTATCTATAGATCGAGAAAAACGAGAAACATTAGTCGTTATGTCGTGAGTTTTTTTCACTGTTTCCCAGTGTAATCAGACTTATTCGTCGTTAGAAATGCGGATATTCTCTATTACCACGATTTTTTTTTCAAGTCATTTACTGTGGGATCATATTTAAAAATATTAATTCGAAATTTTTTTATTGAATTTTTTGGATTCTACTCAAAAACTCTTTTCAACGATACTATACATATGTACACAAAGAAATTTTTTTTTTCTGACCTTTGCTTGTGATGGAGCCACCTCCAATATAACATTTTTTTAAATGGCACCAACATTGTGCTTGGGTTATTGTTCAGTGTGTGAACAACGTCCTGGAAATCCTTCCTGTAGTTGATTAAGTTAGTTTTTGCGCAAAATATAGTAGTTGTGTTGTAGCTAATATATGTACTTACATATGTTTGAAAAAAAAAAAAACGAGAAGTTGGAAGACATCGCCTACAACAACTTTAGTATTTTTCGGAAGAAGGCGAGTTAGTAAAATTCACCTCTGTTAGCAAATTTCAGTCTTCTACGTCGAGGGCTTCAAAATTATTTGGTTTTGTCGGATACACGGAGGAACAGGGACGGACAGACAGACAACAGACTCACAATAAGTGGTACACCGGTTCGCGCCGGCTGGCGAATTCTTCGTACTGGAACATGCATGCTATCAAATGAGCTTTTTCAGTAGGTCCCGCGACGATCGCCGTGTCTTGCTGGGGGTTACTATGATTGGCCGGTTGCTCTCGGCATGTAACTATGAGCGCTTTTACACACGACGGCGTTTAGCCTTCTGATGCTTCAGTTTTTTTTTTTTTTCAGTTTTCTTCGAGGGGACATTTGTTGGGTATAAAAGAAATATTAATAAGGACACGACTGAGGGAACTTTACCGGCAAAAAAATCGTTGAGTGCGAAAGGGAACAATGGACAGTTTTCTGCCGCCTGGTTTTCTATGTGAAATGACGGTCTATGTGAAATGCCATTAAATGTTTCTTACATTTTTTTCCTTGGAAGTATCAGAAACCTGAAAATATTTTATCCTCAGTTGCAACTTCTCTATGATGGAGACTTCCTAATCTGCTCTGTAGTCCAAATCCGGTCACCAAATGATTTTCATCATACAAGGCTTTTCAGTGTCTTCGGGAGCATATTTCGTTATATTAGTCCTAAAGTTACCGACATTATTATCTACGTAGCGTTTTTCCTTTCACTTATGTATGTACATACATGCATATATACAGTGCTGGCACGCTAATTAGCACACCCTTATAAAAGAATAATCATCAATAATCATTTATCCTATTGTTGTGGTGAGTTATAAAGTATTATTTTGAAGTGTTTAAGTGCATTTAGAAATAGTTATGGGATTAAACAAGAGTTCTACGCCGGAGGAGAGGAGGTTAATATGGCTAATGTTCCAGAAGGAGCAAAACGTCAGCAAAATTGCACGGAACATAGATTGTTCGCGAAAAAAAGTGCAAAACGCTTTGAAGCATTATGAAACCCATGGAACATTTGCGGATAAAAGAAAATGCAGACCTAGAAAAACAACGAAAAGAGAGGATTCCATTATAGTCCGACATGCTCTTAGAGATCCTTTTGCCACTTCTTCTGAAATTAGAGCGCGCATGGAGCAAGAATATGGTGTAAACATCGCGGCTAGGACGGTGCGACAACGGCTTTTGGAGAACAACCTTCGAGGATGCCAGAGTCTTAAGAAACCGAAGGTAACAGATGGTAATAGGAAGAAGCGAATTGCATTCGCAAGAGGCCATTTGGATTCTCCTTCATCTTTATGGAATTCAGTGATATGGAGCGATGAATCCAAATTTAATATCTGTGGTTCTGATGGAAGAACTTTTGTACGACGACCTCCAAACAAGCAACTAGATCCCAAGTACACCAAAAAGACGGTAAAGTTTGGTGGAGGAAGCGTAATGGTATGGGGTTGTTTTAGCTCTCATGGTGTTGGACCTCTAGTCCTTATAAAAGGTAAATTAGATGCTCTAGCATATAAGACTATGTTGTCGAACCACCTCATACCATGTCTTGAGAGTTTACCGCTATCATTGTACCGGGAAGCTGTTTTCCAGCAGGACAATGCGCCTTGCCATAAGGCCAGGTCTGTAAAAGAGTGGTTTGAAGAACACCAAATATCGGTAATGGATTGGCCCCCTCAGAGCCCAGACCTTAGCCCAATCGAAAATTTGTGGGCTATTATTAAGAGACGTGTCATGGCTTTAAAACCGAGAAATGTGAAGGAGTTATGGGACACAATCCATCAAGAATGGTTTAAGATACCAAAGGAAGAGTGCGCACGCCTCACGTGCTTCTTGAATAAACGATGTGCCGCCGTAATTACCCAAAAAGGGTACCCAACTAAGTACTAGGTAAGTTTACATAAGTTAATTTTAATTTTAACTTGTTATTATTTCATTTTTTATATTTTCAGATGTCTTTGACGAGACTCTGGCGTGTTACGAAAACACATATTTTTTTTATTTTTTTATTTTTTTTATTTTTTTTTATTGTTTTTTTTAAATTTTTTTTTATAAATTAATTAAGTATTAATATCAATAAAAGCAAACATTGAAGATGCTTATTAAATTGTTTTACTTTAACATTCGTTTTATCTTATCATAACTTTGTATGATAGGGTGTGCTAATTAGCGTGCCAGCACTGTAGAATTGCTTTCGTGAAAATTTTCGATCTTGAGATTTTGATCAATTTTGGTCAGGGTTGAGCAAATGTAAATTTTTTGTAGTTTTTCTGGGAGGATTTACTTCAAACTACATGTCTGGGGTCTGTTAATCCCCCGGAATTTTAGTTCTAACTGATTATGGTGGGCATATACTTTCAGATGGCGCACTAGGTTTTTGCTAAATACGTATAACGGTACTTCACTTATTAACTGGTTCTTAACAATTGGCTGTCTCCCTTAACAGATTTTGTTCGAAATCAATATCTAAACTACTGTTTGGCACTATCGAATGAATTCAACTATCAATATTTAGTAACTGAATGATTTCAACTATCTATAATTTGAACTAACTATAATTTTATAACCTTGCAGAGAATTTTAAAAACTACAATTTTGGTCGAAATTATTTTGTTCGTAGTACACATCGTTTTCGAAATATTCGCATTCCACCATTAACCTCGGAACATTGCTTACTCAGCTCATCCAGCAAACTATCGAATGAAATACACAGAATGAACAAAAAATAATAATAAATGATGGTGTCAAAATACTTTTTTTTTTCCAATTTTTAACGGATTTATAAAAAAAAAGTTAAGTATTTCGTTTAAATTTCAAATCAAATCGAGCGAATTGGAAATAAGCAACATATAGTGCAAGTACGTGCGACCCAGTCGCACTTAAATTTTGTATGGCGGTACCCTGTTTCCGGCTTGGCTAGTCAGTTGCAAAAATTTCACTCATTGTCAGCTCATGTTTTCATGTTACTCCCATTATTAACTGATATTATGTACATCATCTCATTTATTTGTTATACACATTATTATCTATACAAAAAAAATATCAGATATTTTATACCTTCTTCCGTCTTCCACTCAACTAATTAATCACTAACTTCCACATGTAATTATTTTCTCTTTCAGTTTAACACAACTAGAATCCCTGGAACTAAGAGAGAATCTTATAAAACTCCTCCCCGAATCAATTAGCCAATTGACGAAATTGGAACGACTCGATTTGGGTGACAATGAAATCGAAGATTTACCCCCGCATCTGGGGTATTTGCCTGCATTACAGGAACTCTGGTTAGACCACAACCAATTGCAGAAGCTTCCGCCTGAAATTGGATTGTTAAGAAATTTGATTTGCCTTGATGTATCTGAAAATAGGTGAGAGTGCTGTTGATGTTGATTGTTGTTTGCACGTTCAATGTTTATGTACAGTTAATTGAAATTGAAACACACACTGGTAATTTTGGCGTTGATAGAATTACACTATAATTTGTGTTTCTTTTTATGTTTACAGACTAGAAGAACTGCCCGACGAAATTGGTGGCCTGGAGAATTTAACTGATTTACATTTATCACAAAATTTACTAGAATCATTGCCAGATGGAATTGCTAAACTAAGTCGTTTAACTATTTTAAAATTGGACCAAAATCGTTTACATAGAGTAAACACAACTATTGGAGCGTAAGTACTATCCTATTATAATACATATGTAATATTTTACAATGCAAATGTACTCGTATATTATTTAAGAAAAATCATTTACACAGGGTGTTTTAAAAAGGTTTGGCTGGCTGGTTTGGTTTCTCGTCAAAAAAAAATTTTTAGCAAACTTTTGTCTCTCTTACTTTTAGGGAGATATAATGGTTTTTTTAGATTTATTGCTCCATCGTCTTGACGATTCCTGTACGATTTAAAAAAGAATCGTTAACATCGGTGCAGATAATGTCATTTTAAGACGATGAAAGTAAAAATCTAAAATCTTTGTTAACTCTGCATGCAGTGAGAGATTGGCCAGAAGTTTATTAACATATTTCTATTTGCGTTGGAGAGACGAACATCAATATACGTGTCCAGCCCAAATTTTTAGGAACACCCTGTATAAAATGGATTAAGATTATGTTATTGAGGACCTACTTGTAAGGACACCATACGTTACAATCTGACGTATTCAATATTTTGGTCATTGAGATTCTGGCCAATTTCCGAAATAGGACGTTGAATGAACCGACAATCCTCTACTCTGCAGAGCAACGTTAATCAAATACGTCAATGGCATGCTGAAAACCCCCCAAAGCAACTTCGACGCTACTGCTCTTGTAGTTTCCCAAACAAATGTTACTCTCGAAGGTTTGTCAGGAATTCGCGAAGGTGGGACTGTCAATAAACTGGTTGGAGTTTTTAGTGCAATTCAAACCTGTACCTGCTCCTCAAAAGTATAAACGCACTAACTGAGCCACGGCACAGCATCCATCACCAGCATTTGTACTTAGCACATACAACCACACAAACTCATTCACTGCTGCACTGCTGGTGGCAATGGTACTTGGTGATTGGAAATTTATAATAATGATTTTATGAGGAAATCAAGCTGTACATTCACCCTTCAAATACTATACTCCACCCTCTGTAACCAGGCTGCACACCACCCATCTGCAGTGTGGCCTTAGTGATACACACATACAGACATATGTATGTATCTCTATACTGTATATAGACATGTGTGAATGCTCTCATTGAGTTTCATATACTTCGAGTAGGATATGTGTGAATCGGGGCTGAAGGTGCACGGATGTTTCTTTCCCAGTCCTGTTAGAAAGGAATAGTGGCCCCGAAATTATTTCCGAATGATTAAGCCGGCAGCAGGGTGTAGTCGGTGTGAATACCGTCCAGTATGCAAGCTGGACTATTGAAAGGTGGCTTTGAGTCCGCTCTAGTTGTCATTTATCTGGAAATATGTAAAGGTGTGCAGCTTTGTCCGAGAACGTACACCAAACCCAAACGATCATGCTATAAATTAGTATAGCTTGAAAACCAGAGTGTTTTTCAGGGTTGGTTGCATATCCTACTTCTACTTGTTTTGTTTGCAAGCGTAGAGAGCTGCTGTAGATATTCTAATTTGTTTTCAATTGAGTTTTCTATCAGAAATAGTTCCTTGCTTTATCTGCAAAAAAAACATGATGATTTTTTTTCTTATTTCCTGTCAGAGGAAATAAACTTCAGTTTTGTAAGGGTTTAGCCCCAATTAATTTTTGGATACTACAGGATCTTTCAATAGCTACGCCTGAGCTTTGACAGCTGATTGTGGTTATGTTTGAAATGACGGCGCTGTCATTCTGTGACGATTGTGTTTTGTGATTTAATCACGCCCAACTTCACGCTTCAACAGCGCGTCCAAATTGTGAAAATGTATTATACAAATTCGTGTTTCTTTCGATAAAGAAAATCATATTCAACGACAAAATCCATTTTTCGCTGAACAGCTTCGTAAATAATGAATATTGTCGGATCTGGGGTGATGCCAATCCACAACAGTTCCAGGAGCTTCTATAGCATCCAGTAAAACTCAGTGTTTGGTGTGGATTTTGATAGGTGGAGTCATCGTCATAACTGTCAGCGATGAAAGTTATCGAGAGATAATAACCGTTTTTTTTTTTTATTTGGTCCGAATTGTATGATATAATGAGGATGTGACAACATGTAGTTCCACAGGAAGACGGTGTTATGTACCACACAGCGAATGGTGTTATTGAGGGCAAAGTTTCCATCTTACATTATTTCGAGAAGAGATAGTGTCAACTGGCCTCCACGATCGTGCGATTTAAGGCCCTTCGCCTTTTTACGTCTATGTTAAGTCCCTGGTCTACGCGAACAAACAATTCACGACCTGCAGATCAACGTCATTTAAGCCCGATTTATGTGGAAGAGTCATCCAAAATTGAGTTTTTCTGATCCATTATTGCAAACGAAGCCGTAAAGGCCATTTGAATGATGTCATTTTTTAAACATAATGGCATTGAATGGACTATGGATTTCGTGCATACCTCACACACAGCTCCGTTTATTAAATTTAAAGATAGAGCGCCCTTATTGAAAGACCATTTAGATTACCCATTACCCAATGCTTAGGAAGCATTTTTAAAAGTCATAAAAGTACAACCTTTGGTTGCGATTTAGCTGCCGCAAGAAATCACAACATGTTCAGTTTATCTGCTTTGATAACGCATTTCTCATAATCGGCTTTACATTTTGGATTTTCCATATTTCTGTTCTCATACTTTTTCAATGACGTTTTCGTAAATTAAATTCATAACACGGTGCAATAGATGAATAACTGGTTTCTAGTTTTGTTTATTATTGATATTAACATAGTGGCTGACCTTGACATACCCAAAAAGGGTTTTTAGTCGGAACCATCTATCAAGCAAGTTTGATAGATTACCTATAGACCCAAAGCAAATACACTTGTTACCACCTACACATTGACAGGCCAGACGTTAGTGTTATTATAATGAAAAAATTAGAAAATAAACAATGTCCACCGCGAAAATGACATCATCAATGAAAAAATAAAAATTCAGTAATCGATATAGTTACAATAGAAAAAAAAGAAAACACTTTACCAATCAAAACATTGATCTTTGGTTCGCATACCTAGTGAGCTAATAATTTACGCATACACTTTTACATATTTATAATAACTTGTTTGTTTTTTGTTTTTATTTGCAGATGTGAAAGTATGCAAGAACTAATATTAACAGAAAATTTTCTCACGGAACTACCCACATCCATTGGTCGGATGAATAAATTAAGTAATTTAAATGTCGATCGCAATGCCCTCGATTACATACCACTAGAGATTGGTATGTGCACAAAATTGGGCGTTCTTAGCTTAAGGGATAACAAATTGAAGAAGCTGCCACCGGAGTTGGGCAATTGTACGCTGTTACATGTTTTAGATGTATCTGGCAATCAACTGCAGAATTTACCGTATTCGCTTGTTAATTTACAATTGAAAGCAGTTTGGCTGTCAGAGAATCAAGCTCAACCGTTGCTGACATTTCAACCAGACATTGATGAAGTGACAGGCGAACAGGTAAGTGTAAATTGGGATGGTATAACACATGAAAGTTGTTCAATAAGTAAAACACCTCCTAAGTGGTATAAAAAGGGTTATTCAATTGGAGGTTACAATTAAAGTTTGAAATAAAACTGCTGGTATTTTTATGTTAATATAATGCTGAGGCATTAAAAATTATATCGACTAAATGGGCGCCACGATTGGCCTTGCAGACATCAGCCCTTTTGATGAAATTATCCATTACTTTTCGGTATAAATCCTGCGGTAGTTCATAAATATCGGGTAAATTTCTTGTCCTTTAGTTCTGCTCCTGTTTCACATAACCTTGAAGAAAAATTCAACTGCGTGATATACGACCTTGGTGGCTAATTTTGGTCGCCGAAACGAAAGATGACGAGGCTGGGAAACTTATGGGTGCAATAACTACATTGTTTCTGGCGCTGTGTGGCAGGTGGCACCGTCTTTATGTCCCGATAACGTTCTGTTACAGCAGCACTCACGATGGTGTTCAAAGCTGACTTCAATTCCTGATTCAGTTGTATACTGTAGGCATGCAGATGCAGATCTTTTGTTTTGTAGGAAAGTTTAAATTGCTGGAAACGATAGCGAATGGAATTTGACGGATTGTCACGAACACTGTCACTCACTGCGTCAATATTTTCGCGTGACCGGCTAATATGAGGACGCACTGGTCTTTGCACATCCAATGTTGATAATGTTCAATCGAATTTTTCCATTAATTTCTTAACCTCGGCACGAGATGGACGGTTATGTGTACTGACTTGCGTAGATGAGAACCAAATCTCTTACTTTTTTTAAAAATCTTCTTCAGTTTCGAAAAATGTGTTTTTACTATTTTAAGAGACATTTTGACTTATTGCATTAACTCGATCCTTGCGTTCAGTGGTAGCGTTTGGCCTTTCTGAGCGTCCTCTGTCTCAATGACTCCCGAACTGAGTGCATCGCTGACTAGTATGATGATGTTTGATATCTTCATCTTTCGTTATGGAGAATAATGATTGCAGATCGCGGCTCAACACTATTTTGGTGGACTTTTTCCTTTTTTTTAGTGTTTCGTACCAGAATGATATAAACGGAATACTAATAGATTTAGCACGGTGTAGGATTGTCCGTCGCTGAAATTTTATTGAAATATAATACGTGGTGGGCCAAAAATAATCGCCACGTAATGTGTATTGTTGTTGATGAATCTATCAACAACATATTTCAATCTACGTGACGTGTCATTTGTTGACAAATACGGTAATTCGACTCCTGTATTCCTCGTTTTTTTCGCTAAGCTCTTTACACTATTGAAGCTCGAGATGCTTTTTCAAATAATTTCTTAAAGCAGTTTGCTTTGACCTTCCGTTTCTGCTCGATTTTAACTCCTGCAAACTAGTTGAATCTTGTGTTTTTCTTGCCCACTTCAGGGCAAACTTTGAAAAAAAAAAAAAAAAAAAAAAAAAAAAAAATGCGAAGTAAAAAGTGAAGAGTTGTTGTTGCAATAGGCCACTGGATCAGTCCAGCTGTTGTTCCGTACATACAGCGGCTAGCCAGATCATTAACGATAGTTGACTTGTCTTGCAGTTTGCTTATGCTCGCGTGTCCGTCTGTCTGCCACCACCTTCCAAGTTCTAAAATATAACAGTAAAAGGCGGCCTGAAGAATTCTATCTTGAGACTTTCCAAGAAAGTCCCCTAAAAAACGAACAAAATATCATCAAAGTCGTTTCAATAATTCAGAAGTTACATAGGAAACGACCGGCAGATCGTCGTATCTACTTTTCGTTCAGAATAATAGCTATTTTTTTTTGTATCTTCCTTCGTTCACCTTTTCCTCTGAATATTTTGCAACCTACATTTGGAATTTCCAGCCCGTTCAGCTTATCCTACCTTTTATTGTGACCCGTACCTCAAATGGCACTTCTTAATTGGCGATAAATTGAAATAAAAAGAAAAAAATAGCTATATAGCTAATAGCGCAGGTATTGAAGCACCATATGTATAATATGTGTATATATGTAATATATAAATATACTTTTTTGACCTAATGTCCTATTTTATATTTCCTTATTTATTCAATTTAGGTGCTGACATGTTTCCTTTTGCCACAACTGGAATATCAACCTGTTGCTCCCGGTAAGTTCTAATAGTTCTTAATATTTATGTCGTTATAGAGAACATATGTATGCATTTTGAAAAAAAAAATGAAGTTTGGTTAGTGTTTCTTATCATAAGCTTGGTGAATTAAATGATGAACCCTCTTTCACTGAGGTTTTGCTAATAAATGCGTCTGGTGCTACTTCGATTTTGTAAAGATGTTGACCAAAATTTACAAATTTGGTTCAATAGCTATATAGCCAATAGCCATGGCATAAGGGCAACATTCCCTTTTGTTGTGAAGATAAAAATGTTTGAAATCGTTAAGCCGATCTTGTGCAGCTCCCCCTTTTCTAATTGTTCATTCAGAAGTGTCGAATAACGATAGTACCATGTAAAAAGTTGTACTTTGTTTACTCGTGTAGTAATCAGAACAACTAATTTAAATCTATATTCTTGGGCAATTTTATTGCAAACAGTTCCAAAGAAGTATATGCAATGTTCAGTGGTTGCACGAATTCTTTCGGCGTGTATATCAATAAGACCTCTGAAAAGGTTTACAGGTTAGTTGAAGAAATAGAAGTTAGTAGCGAATACCCGTCGCACGTTGCTACGCCTTTGTAGAAAGTGTGTTTTTTTTTTGCCGAAATAACCCTTTTGACGTAAATAGTACGTGGTTAAAATGTCATGATGATCGGTTAAAAGGGTTTAGCAGTCCATAGGGAACATGCATACAGAGTTTCACTTTTATATATATAGACTACAGGACCAAAGTTGTAAGTGATAGGATTTTTGTAAGAATGTATAATTAATAAGTTAATTTAAAATTGCGCGAAGAAGAAAAAATGTGTGCAAGGCAGTGAACTATCCTACTATGTATATATATATATAGCACCACAAACGCTCTAGCAACTGAGCTATTCCTGGGTGTCTTCTTCTCCGATTATTTCTCCCATTTTTCCATCATCACAATTCGTTGTCTGTGTGTTGTCCGCATCGTTCCTTCGGGATAAATTCGAAGACTTTCCGCGCCGAAGCGTTGATGTCCATTCGCTTCACATGTCCTAGCTATCTCATGCGATGAATTCGAACCCATTTGATTAGGTCGATGTCATTCATATTTGTATCTTTTCCTATATTCCCCGTCGATACAAATGGGACTGAAAATCACTCGAAGAATTTTTCTTTCAAAACAACCAAGGGTGTTATTCATCCGTCTTTGATAACGGCCATGTTTTTGTGTCGTACAACATGACTGGGATGATGACGATCTTATATAAAGTCACCCTAGTCACCTTGTCCGTGCAAACTGTCGTTCCATTCTTATGTGTCTTATGTGCCCGCTGCTGTATACGTACATACATATGTATGTAAGCAATTTGTAGCTGATCAAGAACAGTAAATCATAGGAAGTGTGCAGTTAGGGCAAAATACTTCTAACCAATGTTTTATGGAATAGAATTGAAGTTTGATGTATCTAAAATAACATTGGATATTTTTAAAATTATTTCAAGAATTTCTCACCTCAGTTTGTGTCAGTTAAATTCTCGTACTTGCGTACGCCAACGCTGATTGGAATGGGTTTAATTTGTTTTTGACCTTTAATTGGTCTCTATGCTTTCTCGTTACTGAGACAGAAAAGTCAGTGCAGCCGCTGACCTTATTAATGAACCTGGTTAATGTACTAGGATGGATCAACTAATAAACAACAAAATCGTACCTATCGTTGACAGTGATTCTATTGCAATTTGGCGTCCTGATTCCGAAAATGTGACTCAAAATTTCCGCTCACGGCTAGAACTTGTTTATTATAGAGGGTGACCGTGGTGTAGTGGTAACATCATCGCTTGTCACGCTGTTGATTCACGGTTCGAATCCTGAAGTCAAGAATCATCTATTTATTTCGCACGAAATGGCAGTAGGGTGGGTGGTCATATGGCTAAAATGCAACTTGATCGTGATGATGACATCAGGAGGATGGAAAAAATACTGTGAATCATAAGTAACCACAATAATAGCGAAAACAAACAAAATACTTCCCAGTTATCTGGACAGCCACCCTTGGAGTTTACAGAAACTTAATACCACCTGATACCTACCTATCTTTTTTAAGTCCATCTTGAATATGTTAGCCTTTTCTTCCTTCTTTCTAGTTTTTTATTGGCACAAGATAAAAAATTTGTTAAGTGGGAGGTGTTTGAGTGAGGGGACATGAACTATGATACACCCGTCCGACGGGGAACCGAAGTTGCCTCCGTGATCCTACCCTGACTCATAATAGTTTTTGTGTGCCCTTAATAAAACTCTAGTTCTGTTTTCTTCTTTCTGTTGTCGGCTCTAACATTTTCATCTAAGGGCAGATACTAAGCCATACCAATAGTCATGGTATTGTAGACACAAACCGTAAATAGAGCATCGATTGCAAAAAAATGTGCGCAAGAAGCCAAACGTTGTAAGCATATTTAAGTTAGTTAATTACGGTTAATTGAAAAAAAAAAACAACATTAATTAGAGTTACAAAATGCATGCTCATAGTTCTCTATAACACTTTTAAGTCTAGCCAAATCAAAATCCTGATGTTAAGTGACTAAACAAATTTAAATATATAAAACAAATAAATTTTCCAAAAGATTATCCACCGGGCCAACTATACAGATCTAGCGAAAAATTCAACTCAACCGAACTCCTCTTCGAGTATTACCAAGGTTTGCTGCGTTCTCTCATTAAGTCCTTAATCGATATGCACGTCACAGTAATATTATGATTAAAAGTTATCGTTACCCGCATCCATGCATAAAATCTGAAAAATAAAGGTGTATTGCTCCTGATTACATTTGTGTGACAAATTACTAATTACACCATCTACTCGTACTTGTATCTTTGCAGTTGATATGCTTGGCACTCGCATATACTAAATTATTTAGCAGTCCTTTGTAGGAAAACTTGTTGCATTTCAAGAGCAATCGCTGTAAATATAAATCAAAAAAATAATTGCTGCTCATTTTAGGAGTTTTTTAAACGGACTCTCTGCCGCCAACATTAAAAATAGCACTTGTTAATGCTAGAGTTAATTAACGTTAATAGTTTGGAAATTATAGCGAAACGAACAATAACACAAGTTCCATGTACTTTAGGGGACTGCCTTCGGTAAAACTTTCTCCTTAATTAGCTTTTGATAAAGTTTTACGGTTCATTGGAAAGGATTAGTTTTAAGCGAAAACTTTGCTGTTGAATGATTGTTGGCTGTTAATTGCCAGAGAGTGAGCTGAGTGCTTTACAGAAGTGCAATGTGCCATAGTACATAAGTACTTAATAATGGTGGTTTTGATGAGATTTAAATGTTTAATTAAAGTGAAGATAGGCGAATCGGCTAGCCCTTGAGGTAAATTTATTACAAATCGTTTGTTGAGATGCATTTAAAAGCAAAGTCTTTCCTTGAATAATGAATAGTTGGTGCAAAGCTTTCTTTCGAAACAAATCTTTTCGGTTTTTAGTTGTAAGTTAGTGCATTTGTGCAGTTCAAAATCTTTGAAACGGGTGCGAATAATACACCTGGAAGTACGAAGCATCTGTGAGCAGTGTGATATGTGTGAATTTAACTTTATTTTCGAGAACAAATACCTTCAGCTCAACTGATGCAATAACCACATGAGGCCTGTACTTACCTTGAAAGTTTTCCATTTAACGTCACTGACACTCTAGTACTCCAGAGTGAAGTAGAAGACACAAAATCCTATGCACAATTGGTTTGGCACTGCTCAAAGGATTTGTACCCAAATAAGGATATGCATCGCATATGCCTACATTGTGGAGGGAATATGAGTTTCAAATCGATGTAGAGGTGTTGAATAGTTGAAAAGACTTCCCAGATGTTCCTAACTGTGAACAATTCCATCTCATACCTGTTGTACGAGTATACTAGCATCAGGCAGTGAGTAGTCATTACCACATTTAATTACAATTTAATTTTCTATTTATAGAGATACACCCACCGTTTTTAGATCGGCATTATCCCTAAACAGCCACTTTCATTCCAATCACATTTTAATTATGTTGTACCACTAATTCGCCAAAAATGCCTTAATTATTTGTTGTTGGTGTGGGACTTTATTATATCCTGCTGGGTTGCTTTGGAACTTTCGATAGTCTGAATATTATTTTTTTTATTACTCTTCACCGCAGCGTCAATTAAGGACAGCTACTATGAAAATCGGATAAAATGAACAGTGTAATTATCGGCTATTGACACCATTTGTGAGACTAGATATAGATACTAGGTGTCTTATAAAAAATGTCAACTTAAACCTTTTGCAACCAATTTAATTTTTCTAGCTGTTTGCTTGCTTGCCATACGTCTATATTTACCTTTAGTTGTAATATTCAAAACTTTTAAAGATAAACTAAAACAACCGGATCCAAACCCACGTATTTTTCAACGAGTAGTGTGTATGTATCTCCGAAATTAAACCTTAATTCGCCAACACGCAGAGCAGCGCGTTTTTAATCTGGCAAAATCTATCCATCCTGTCCAATTTTTAATTCTCCTCTATACTCTTTTCTCTCTCTACATGAGTCTTAGTCTTAAGTGATAGAGTATATTAACAAAAGAAAAGTTGTACCTGATTAATTGGTACCTGGATAAGTGGAATACGTCTTTTACTGGGTCCTATTGTAATGCATCGTCACATCAACACTGTATAAGTCGTAAACTGGGTAAGGACAGCTCTATTAGTGTAACCAATGTTAGTCTTACCTTGGGCACGTATTTTTCATTGGGGCATGAATTTCAAAAGCTCAAAAGAGATTTTAATTGTCAGACTGTCAAACAATTCCGTTTTTGAAAATTTCGATTTGCCAAAAAATCCCGACATTTAAAATGTTTGGTATTTTTTGTTCGATAATAACCAGTTTTTAAAATTCCGTGTATATTAACCATTTCTTTTAATCTGGAAGTTAAATTTTGTGTCATTTTGTAATTCCGAGTTTTGACTCTTCGAGGTTTTGAAATTCAGGGTTATGAATTTGGCATTTTGAAATTCGATCTTCTAAGTTCAAGGAAAACTACCCCAACACATTGTAAAAAAGCGAGAAGCAAATTTATACGGCGCTTAGGCCCAGAACCGCCTATAGGGCATCTCAGTAAGCAAAATCGACCCCGGAGGTTTCAAGTTTTAAGCATGATATTCACATTAAATTGTGGACTGTCAAATTGTTTACATTACCAAAATAGTTCAGTTTTCGAACTATGCCTTTATGCAATAGTTGATTACTTTCCTATTGCGTTTTCGGCTACTTATTTCAAATAACTCCTCCCATTTACCTTAAAACCATTTAACACTATTAAATGACTTTCCTTCTGACCCCTGCAACTTTGACCATAAGTGTTTTTCTCTTACGCATCTTAAGCTTCTTACACAGGAAAGCGAGATGATACTTTAATAAAATTCACCCTACATAGATGGTCAGGTTCCACATTTTTTTTTATATTGTGGGCGCCGTGGCTCAGTGGTTTAAGTGCTCAACTACAGAACGGGAGACATAAAAAAAGGTTTTTTTCACGGTCCCACCTCTCACGAACTTCTGATAAAGATTCGAGAAAAGCTCTCAATTTATTTATATATTTCCACAATTTTTAAGAAATTTTATCACAAAACTGTTGTTACAATTTTTTCTTAGTAGAAAATGGGCGTGTCTCCCAAAATTTGTAACCAAAGTTCACGGATGAAATATTCACATTAAAACTTAACCTTCACCGTAAATAGCTTTGAAAAAGCAATACATTTTAGATTCAAAAAAAAAACCGAAAAGTGGAGCGGGGTCATTACACATATGTATGGAGGAAATACAGCATCTACATATTTTGTAAAGACAATATTTTTAAATTTCCATCACAAATATTGAGAAAAAAAAAAAAAAATTAAAAGTATACGTGTACACTTGTACTGCTTCGAATTCTAGAAAGCTTATATACCAATTTTCATGCTCCTAGCTCCAAATTGAATGCCCAACAATGGTGACACGGACGGATGAACGGACATGGCTAGATCGACATAAATTTTGATACTGATTAGTATATACTATATAGTATATACTTTCGGGGGTCTATCATTATTTCTCTGTGTTTCCAATGCATACAAAAAATGACCGAATACATAAAAAAATTTCGATGTTTTTCCTTAACTTTTTTTTGCCGAGAGGGTGAAAATCTTCTAAAGACACCATAAGGCCCGACCGCGCGTGCTTATGTTAGTGTGAGATTTTTATTCACTAAAAACACCACTCTTCAAGATTAATACTAGAACTAAGCCAACGCTTATCCAGCAGTTTTGTTTTCGCTTACGAGACTCGTGATTTTTGGAATAAGATGTTCGTATTTAATTTAAAAAGAATGTAGCGCTTTAGACAGGTTAAATTCCAATGAAAGTTCCTGCTGTTTTCACGAACGGCATATACTATACGAGTTTAAATATACGGGTAATCTATCCACTTTTTTGTAGGTAAAGTTGACGTGAGTAGATTTGCTTTCGTTCAACACAATACGCCAAGAATTCGTCGAAGCGTGGACTTTATTAACAGCATGTTGCAGCTTTTCAGTTGCTGCTTCAATTGTATCGCCCGTTGTCAATATCGCCGTATCGTTCGCAAACGTGGTGACGTCGTCACACGACGCATCCTGTGGGATATCACGCGTGTAGAGTACATATAGAAGTGGGCCAAGGACACTTCTTTGTGAGACTCCGTCCGCAATCTCCTTGAAATCAGAGTGCTTAACACGAAAAAGTCTTTCGATGAGGTACGATTGTAAGATTAGAAAGAGTTGCCATGGCAGTAGTCGTTGCAATTTATACTCCAAGCCTTCGTGCCAAACTTTATCGAAAGCTTGTGAGACGTCAAGAAATACACCACAACAAATCTTTTTTTCTTCGAGAGTTTTCTCAATCACGTCAGTTATTTTGTGGACTTGGTCGATTGTAGAATGTTTGACTCTAAATCCAAACTGATGGTCAGGAATGAGACGTCTTTCGTTGATTACGGGTTGTAGTCGTTTTGAAAGTAGTTTTTCGAATATTTTAGAGATAACCGGCAATAGAGAAATAGGCCGATATGATTTCTTCTCATTCAGAGGTTTGCCGGGTTTCGGGACCATTATAATCTCGGCGACTTTCCATTGTCTCGGAACGTAGAGTAATCCGAACGAAGCGTTAATCAAATATAGCAGTTTGATAGGAGCTTTATTCGGTAATTTGCTTGACCACCTGCGCCGTTATCAAGTCGTAACCCGGTGCTTTTTTAGTCTTTAGATTTTTAATAACTTCCCTCAGTTCACTTAATGCAACTTTTTTTTACTTTAAAGTTGTCAGATGTCGTGACTGGGGAGTCGGGCGTTATCAAAGGGCCGTTGAATGGCTTAAACGTTTCTTCTAAGTGCAAAGCATAAAGTTCTGCCTTTTCTTTGTCACTCTTGGTCCAAGTTCTATCGTTTTTTCGAATTGGTGACGCTTGCATTTGAGGTTTCCGGATGCCTCTTAACGCTTTCCAAAGTGAATAATTTGATTCTCTTCCAGTGGAGAGATTTTCAAGGTAGGTCGCTATCTTATTGCTTTCAAATTCCCGAATACTAACTCTAAGGCGATTGCATAGTCCGTGGTGTAGTGGTAACATCATCGCTTGTTCACGGTTCGAATCCTGATGTCAATAATCATCTCTATTTATTTCGCATGAAATAAATAAAAATTCGATCAATTGCGAAAGCTTATGTCAACTGTACTGCGAAGGCATTACACTGACAGTAGTGCGGTCATTTGGCTAAAATGCAACATGATCGTGGTGATGACATCAGGAGAACGGAAAAAAATACTGTGAATCATGATCAACGACAAAAGCAAAAACAAACAGGCACCCCAGTTATCTGGACAGCCACCCTTGGAGTTTACTGAAACTTAATACCAGCTGAGTTTCAAACCAACTACATCAATCTGTCTTTCTCTCTGTCTCTTCCCCTTTCCTCAAAATGCCCGTGTCCTAAAACTAGTAGAAGGGTATTCATAACCCCTTTCACACGTGCAAATTATAAAAAAAAACTGCTTTTCATTAAACTCAAGTAGCTTTTAAAATATGGCTTTTATACAAAAAGTTATATTACCAAAATTTGTAACTTTTTTAACAACCTTTTCTATTGTGGAATAAAAGTTTTCATTTTGTTGATTGGACAATTTTTGTTTGAACTAAAAGTAAGATCGTGAGAATTTGTATAGATTTGATGAAGGCAAAGTCAAACGAAAACTATGGAGCAAAACAGCATAAAAACCGTAACTCCATACGGTAAGAGATTGGATAAATGTTTACTAATGCCCGATTTCACCAGTATACACTAACAGCAGTTTTAGCTAGCAGCATTTTAAAATTTATCTGGCTATTAAATTTAATTCTGTTTCACCAACGGCAGACAGTGAACTTTTAGTTAACAAGCTTTTAGTACTTCCTCTCCGTATTCCATTAAAACTGTTGTGTTTACTTTACGCCAAATTTACATATGTAAGAATAAAATAGGGATACATCTTTGAATTTTAAATCCACATCGTCATATTCTTCAATTGGACTTATATGGTCTCGATGAACTCGTCGACAAACAAACCTTCCTCTACCTTCATCATCAGATGAAGACGAAAATAATGATTCCACATATAATTCTAACAATTATGTAAACAAAAATGACGGAATATTTCAAAAATGTCAACCTATTCATCCTGATTGGTTCTAACCAATTTCAAAATTGTATTACGAGTATTTTATTATACAGCGTTTTACAAGCTTTTAGAAAGTGGTTGGTGAAACAAAAATATGTAATTTTTAAATGTAACAGTCTGTTAATTAGCTAAAAGTGGTTGCTGAAACCGGGTATAAGAATTTTTTGTTTGCTTTGATAAAAGAAACATCACTACACTTAGTAAGCAGCTCCTGTAGAAACACCCTGTATACAATTTAAATAATTTTGCCAAATTTGCCACCCTATATATTTTCTCCGGGATGGATTTTTTGCTCCTAAGTTAAAAGAAAAAAAAAATTTCAGTATGACGAGCTCTAACAACGCATGCTTGACGGTGTTGAGCCAAATTTGCCCACTCCTTTCCGGAGCTCAGGAATTTCAAAATTGTCCAAAGTATAAAGAACCTATCCTTAACAAAGCTAACATAGCTTCTCTTGCCCAATAAAAAGACCTAAAGACAAACTCAGACCACCACCATGGCGGTGCACAGACTGCATTTTTTCGGAAATATTGGAGATTTCTTTGTGGAAGAATGAAAGGGGTCTCTGTGTGGTATAGGCTATGGGTTCCGGCCCTCATCCAGTGAAGAATCCCTTGACCTGTAAATGGGTCTCTGTGCGGTATAGGCTATTGGTTCTAGCCCTTATCAGGTGAAGAATCCCTTGACCTGTAAATGAGTACTCATGTCCGTGATTATTCCAAAAGTGCTCTACGGATTTTATATTAAATACAACGAGATCCAATTGTGTTATAAAAATCGGATGGTATATTATATTCTCTGTTGGTTGGATGTCATCTTCAAAAGCTGTCTAAGATTTAGTTCACATTTCCAGGATGTGGACACAGAACAATGTAGTCAGCGGGCTTAAATCTTTTAAAACCGAATCTGATGAACACGTCATAACGTGACCTAGAAAATTTTTATTTTCTGTTGGCAGTTTCGTTAAAGTATTATAATAAATCATCAATTTTTTATAGATATTTCTTTTAGATCATCAAAGGCTATTTTATGTTGCTCTTTAAATGACTTCCTTTGTCCGAAAGTGTAAATGGAATTAACCGAAATTAACTTTGCGAAAAATGATTTATATATTTTTAAGGTATACGTTTAAAATCATAATGATCATAAAAGCCAAAAATTATTAACTAGCTTTCTTTCATCTGCAACCTATTTAAAGCCTTTGATATCCCTTTATTTGATTTCTTTCATCACGACCTGTTATTGGACCAGACAGATTGGGGCAATCCGCAGATTTAGTTTTTTTTTTTTTTTTACTTTTCTGTTTATTCGAAATTATTTTATTATTAAATTAACATCAAACAAATTCTAATTGAGTATTTGTCATATTGAACACAAACTTTCAAATAGAAATTAATTAATTCGTTAATTAGATCCTGTCAGTTTTAATCATATAATATTGGCTAGACAAATATAATGAGCTTTAATTGCATCTAAATAAATATAAGACAAAGCGCTAATCGCAAATGAATCAGCAATTTACGTAGATTGTCAAGTAAAATTGAAAGCGTGGCGTTTAGTGGACATTCTTGCCAGATGATTTATCGTCAAGTTGAACTGCTAAAATCTAATGAGTCATTTAAAACAAATATTTCTTATTTATAACATAGGTTAATTGTTATTTTTATAGTTATTTCTTTTTGGTTTCCAAATAGAATCGTAAATTTTGAATGAGTGGTTTATGTTCGTTGAAGAATGATTAGTCAAAATGAGGCGGTCCTCTATTTTATGCAATTGGAGATAGCCTCTAAGCACTTAAGAACATATGTGTTAACAGCTCAAAATTAAGATTTTATAATTACTTTTTTTTTCGATATTCTTAGATGATGCTGATGGTGGGTGTAGGAACAAAAACTTTATTGGGGTTAAAAGTAATATTAATATCTTAGCCGTTGCAGCCCATTGGAATCGAAAGATTTTATGGCTTGTGCTTCCAAATGAAGAAGATCTAATTTGGTCAAAACGAATGTAAAAGCGTTCGCCTTCTGTAAGGTATAGAAATAACCTTCATTCATCCCTGAATAGAATGCCAAAAGATAGTACAATCATCACTGCATAATAATCTAAAAGGAACCGATATTGATGCCGTTTTATGTGTGCTATAGCTCATTCCTTGTATATGAAAGGTTAAATATGTATATAAAAGTGCAACAGGTAGGAAAAAACTTGTAGTTTATGGAAGAAAATATGAAGGCACTGCCAAGAATATAGAAGATACGAGGATATATCAAAAAGTAACCGAACTGATAAGATAAAACAAATAATACAAGTGTTTTAAATTTTATTTTTCCCGCCTAAATTCAGACTCTTGCATCCCGTGTTGCCACTTCTCTTGGCCTTCTCTCTCCTCTTCAACGAAAACCACCTTAAAACGGCCTGTTCAGCCGAAATAAATGAAGTGCATACTTGAACCTGTGTAATGTTCATTTGCAAATCTATTAGATTTTAAATTTTAGTCGAATTTGTTAAAATTTTTTTTTTTTTTAATACATAACTTAAAAAAAAAAAAACAAATTTTCATAATTTTCTAATATTTAGTGTGTAATGTCCTGGAATGTATCAAATATTGCTTAGATGTCGATTTTTAACAAAATCGTTTCAGTCATATCCGAGAAGTGGTCAATTTTCAAAAATTCGATAATAAATAAAGTACCGTTATTCAACTTTTATTTTAAAAACTTGGCACGCCATCTAATGAAATGTATTTAACTCAACCCAAATTTAAAATTTAAACAAAATCGTTGGAGTCGTTTTCGAAAAAATCGATTTTTCTCAAAATTGACCATTAGTAAAGTACCGTTAATTTTGAGGTTAGAATTAAAATTGTGATTTTGCCTTGAATAGTGACTACAGACCCCGGATATAAAGTTTGAAGTAAATCCGTCCAAATGTTTAGGCTGCAGTTCAGCGCATATTCATACATACATATGTACATACATACAGACAGAATCTTAGAAGAAACACTTCTTTTGAGTTTCTCTATTAATGAAATGTCAAGTTTGATCAAAATCTCGAGATCGAAAATTTTCAAGAACCCACTACTTGCTAAATCTGGGCTATAGTGTGGATCAGACAAAATTTTCTAGCAAAATTCCCTTAAAAAATATTGTTTGGGATTACCTCAAAGAATGGGCTGGAACGTTACTGTGATTTTGTTATTATTTTAGATGATTCTTGACATCAGGATTTGAACCGTGAACCAACAGCGTGACAAGTGATGATGTTACCACTATACCACGGACCAAGACACGCTGATTTAGCTTTCTAGGTCGCTTCTTATGAATTACGGCTTTCGGTTTTCATAAAACCTCTACGTAATAAGTTGCTATCACTGTCTTCTTATGGTTCAAAACGTCTGCCAGGATAACTTATTCGCGATTCCAAAACACAGTGGCGATAACTTTTTTAACTGAGTTTTATGCTTCGAATTTTTTAGGTCCATAACTTCCCTGCGGCAACCACTCTTTTAATTGCATTTTGGACTCGATGGTTGCAAAAAAGTTTCCTGGATCCGCCTGAATCTTTTTTTAAAATTAAACCCGAACCTTAAACTCTTTAGATTATGTGTTCGGGGCGCAAAGCTTTAGGCACCCATCTTGCTATAAGCTTGGTATGTCTCAAACGATTAGTCAAAATCGTATGGGCTAATCCATGGGAAATCCTCGACCAACATTTTTTGAGTTTTAAAACACATGTTTTCATTGGTTGACGTTGATGGTCTTCCTGAGCGTTAATAATCTAAGAGTACCTCCTTGACGTGATCCACTCAAAAATTTTAGTGCAGCTTGGTGTAGTATTGTTTTCGTGAAAATTGTCAATCTCGATATTTTGAACGATTGAACAAATTAAAACTCAAAAAAGTGAGTTTTGCAATTCTGTCCGTCTGTACCTCAGACTGAAGCCTAAATGTCTGGAATGATTTTCTTCACACTTCACATCTCGAAAATGACTAACGATTTGGATATGAATTCACATCTGACGTAATATGGATGTTTGCACTGAGACTGTGTAATTTTGAATAACGGTACTTTAATTATTAGTGGACTTGCGAAAACTGGCTATTTCTCGGATGTGTCTAAGAAAATCATATTCAAAATTGATACCTAAGTCACTTGTAATAACGTTTTTAAAGCTTTTTTTATACATTTTACGAAAACGTAAATTTGTTCGGTTGTCGATTTTGTCTATTTGGAAACAGACAACAGGCAATTTATAAACGAACGGCGCATATGGAGCACGATCGTGCGTCCCAGTCGTTCCTCTATTGTTGTTAAGTCATTAACGATGACACCACTACTCCATCCTAGTTTGATCTGAAATTTGATGTCTGCTCGAATTTTGAAACGAAGAAATTGGCTTTTTTAAAAACGAGAAATGACCTACACTAACATCTACCTAAAATTTTGCTCGTTTACACCTACAAGCCGCAATTAGCACTTCTATTTTGGTTTGACCGAAGCCGGGTAAGTGAACCAGAAAAACTTTCAACTGCAATCAAATGTGTTCACCACATTAGCGCTTTAATGTTAAATAAGAAAGACACTTCTCCAACTTCTGATAATTACATTGCAATCTTGACCCAGTTCTAAAAAAAAAAAATCTTTAATTATTTACGCTAACTCAACGTGTATACTTGCATCTCAATACAATAGAGCAAATTGTTTAAAACATTTCAAAATGTTCTCAAGATAAAATAAAATTAATTAGCCACTTTCGAGTTGGTGGAAATTCTCCCTGAATTTTCGGCAGATACTTCTGAGTAGATGATTTTCACACGTCTGATTACTCTCAATGGCGAAAACTACGCGCACGTTTAACGAAAATGTAAACACAGCAACACAGTTAACAGGGGCGAAAAGAACAGCCTCGGATGTTGAACAAATAAACATGCCTGTAATAAAATCAAACAATTCCCCACCCATAACATATATTTATTTCGATTTACCAGTGCAGTTTAACACATTTCGAATTTGAGATATTTTCTAAAATTAAAATCGTACAAAAAAGTGGGGAAACAAGACAAAGCTATGAATTGTTTTCGGCAAGCGCGATTTTTTTATTCCATTATCGCCAAAGTTTAGCGGTGTGACTTATGCAATAAGCATTCGAAAAAAACTCAAGATAAGATAACAAAAGTGGTATCTATGCTTACTTGCGATATATTATGCTTACCTACGGCTACTTAAAGGGGGGATTAGTTAAATATTATTCTTACACAAGTTGTTGCCTTTCCTTAATGAAGATAAAAGTTAAGTGTGCTAAACTTGATAAGTAAAATTCACGTGTTGACACAATTGTTATCCCACAGACAAAAAGTTTTTTTTTTCAATGATTTGAGTTTACTGATTCTCTCACACGTGTTAGAATGTGGACTTTGCCGTTGGGGTGGAAGAATCTGGTTTAACTTTAGCTAGTAGGCATTTACTAGGACGATAGCGTCCATAACAAGTAAAAGAGGATCTTCTTTGATGATGAGCGGTAGTGAATGCCACGATTTGGTACATATAAAGGAGATATTCCTGTCCCTGCTAGAATCTGCTCAATCTTATTGTGTATAGCACGAAAGTTTTGTTTTGTTAAATGAAGTAGTGATGGTTTTGATACTGCGCCTACGATTAGGAGCCTCTGAATAAATGCCTTAAAGTGTTTCAAATATCTTGTATTCCTCGTTCCTTTGACGTGGAATTTCCCTGACTTAACCGCTGTCTCCCGTGTACTCCCGTCTTGTTTACTTCATTAACAGCACCAACGAATGTGGTTTCACATCCGCTCCATAGATGCCTCGTCGATTTAACAATTGAACTCTGTTAGAAACCACTTAGTAGAATAATACATAGCGGGTATTGGTGGGACACTAATGAATATCCCTTATAGGATTTTAATGTGAAGTTTCCATCATAATTTACCTATGAATAAATCTATTCGTTGCTTATCAGTGGAAATTATTGTGAGTATATGTGACACGCCAACAAATGAAAGTGCGTACAGGATTGCATTGTCTTATATTTTGTATTTTCATCTAAGCATTGCCAAAATCTAGTGTGCACCGACAAGTAGTGTTCGAGAAACAGCTTTGGGAAATACGATTACGCAGAAAAATAATTGACTGCTTCATGTCCTAGTTAATCTGGAAACTAGGAACTCATCAGTCGATTCAAATGATTTCCTGAGAATCGAGGAACTGAGTCAAACTAGCTATGTGTAAATTGAGTACCAAAGTCTAAGCCAGAGGCAAATTGTACGCATTTGTGATCCAGTAAAATTCGCTTTTTTTATCACCCCTACTCTTAACGATGGACTATCAGCACGGGGCTTCAATTTAAAATATCACAGGACTGCACCATGTATCGTAAGTACTTTCGAAAAGTATTCAATCTATGACTATTGTTCATTGTGTTGCATGGCGTCTAGTTTTGGTGCGACTTGCGGCCATTAACCAGTAGCAGTAGAAGCAAGGAAGGTATGTGCCGAGAGGCGAGTATGTGATGCAAGTCTTTTTGAAGAAATATCGGCTGGATTGGTCTATCCTCAAAGGTAGTTGTGCCACTGGGGTTCTACTAGTATCTGAGAGTGTTGCGATTTCATATAAAATCTTTAGCTTTGAATTCAATATAATACAGTATGTTCTTGAAATTGTCCAACCAATAGCTTCTATTTGGGACTTCTCGCAGATGGTCGACCTGTTGTAGAGACTGCAATCCCTGGACAATTTGTTCAATTCCGGGATTTGAAGCAATAATTGCTAAATATGAGAACTATGCTACATATTGTTACTATTGTTAAAGTAATTGCATACGCATTTCATATTTTGGTTGTATTTGAATAAATCTTTATTTCTTATTCTGGAGAATCATTTTGCTACAAGGTTGGAATCTAAATTTGAAATGTCATTTTCGACGCAAAAATAATACCAGCCGAATATGTCCTTCCCAAAGTGAACTTTCATTTACAGACTCTTGTTGCCGGATAGCGGAAAGTTTGTATGGGTTTACGGACAAATCTAAATCCAGAGCTAAACTCCTGAAAATTTCAAGAAAACGGAAATGGAACTCAGCACTGGGGCTACGTCAAGTCAAGAGATTTATTGATTATTCAAACTAAGAAGGCAATAACTTCTCATATAAAGCAATCGTAAGTTATGTAAAACTAGTTTCTGACTTTCTCATCGGCTTCTGATTGATTTACTTCCATCTTAAGCGACTTCGTTTAGAAGGTCAACAAATTTGCAAATTTTGTACCAAAGCAAATCACGCAAAATTTTGTAGCATAAATTCGAGTAAGAGTTCCAGTTCTCCACTTGAAATCAGCCAGTCATCTGCAAAAATGGTCGTTAGGTCCTTAAATGAAGCAAATCTTACACAAGATCAGACTTAATCTTTAATGTTTGGGGGTTGAAGGCGAAGCACAAAATATCTTTTCGGTCGCAATTGGTCCAATAGGGAATTCATATGTATGCCCCTTAACTTTTGTATTAATAATGGGGTTATGGATTGCTTTTGTTCTGTTGTACGTGTTCGGAAAAAATAAAAACTAATTATAAAAACTAAAATATTAATTTGAGGAAAGTGTGTTTGTGCGACTTTTTACTTACTCGTATTAATAATCTTCTCCTATTTTCTACTGTTTCAATAACTGTTCTTAAAGTTATTATAAACACCAAAATTCGTTGTCCTGATAATAACACTGTTCATATTTTCTGGCTTTCCATTTAGCAAAGTTATGCTGTGTATATTAGGAAGATTTTTATTTCATTGAACATCGTACTGGTCCCCGCTAAACAGAAACAGAAAAAAACCTAATTGTTCTTTCTGTGCAATTTAAAGAATTTTTAAACAATGTTGCCGATAATCCTGTGCAGAGAGTAGTTACTCGAAAATAACTCGGTTTCTTTGTTCCATTTTAAAACTCAAATGACCATGACCAAGAGATAACGATGAGAAATATAATCTGAACACCTCTGCACCTATATGATACATAGATCCGATATTTGGGGTAGATTTTGCAGTTGGGATCCAATTGACCCGGATCTATTTTTTATTTTTTTTAATACATTTTTATTAAACCAAAATTCACTTAATTGCTTGACAAAAAACGCTTAAAACTAGCTTAACTAACTTATCTGTGTTATTCTAACTTACTATGTCATTCGACGTAACCTAACTTAAATTCTTTATTTATTTAATTACTTTTTTATTACCCAAAAGAGCTGGATCTATCTGAGTTCTTGCATGGACAATTTGTCTGATTACTTTCGAGGATATCCAGTCACAGTTTTGTAATACACGTTTACTGGTTCACCAGTGGTTTAGTCAAAAATAAACTAAAACACCACGTGGGGCTGGTGTGGCGGGGTAGACTATGCCTTTCGAAATGTTCTCTGTAATTTTCTTCTGGTTCAAGAGTTACAAACGTCTGACAGACACCGTATTGAATCCATTAGTGTTTCGTTTTACCCCATTTTATCGATCTGGTACGGAACGCTGTACCTCATTCCACCACACATCTCTGCAGCTTTTCACGCAGCTCTTTGCGATTCATTTGGTAATTATACGTTCCACAAATATTTTGAAACAAAATTTTGCGTAATTTTTGCAAATCGTGTGAAAAAATTAGCAAAAGTTTGGCAAAGTGCAAAGTAAAAAGTTACAAGGTTGTTTGGTGTGGTATAAGGTCCTGGTCTTTTCGAGTCTTTTGACTATTAAGCTCTGTAAGTTACAGGATCACCCTTGTTTTGCGCCAATGGTACAAAAGCTTTTTTTGGGGTTAAGGTAGATCTCCTCGGATCGCGGAATATGGGTGATTATGTGAAAGCCGAGCTGCAGGCTGTCGCATGGGTCCACAGATTTGTGGATGGTGGAAAGGCCGTTAGAGGTTAGATGTGAAGAAATATGTAAGTATATATTTATAAGTAAATAGTCCATCGGAATCGGATATTGGATAGATGTGGATAACTTTGCAGTCTGGTCCTGTGATTTCCTACGAAAAACGACATACGGCTATGGCCAAAATTAGGAACACTTTGAAAATCATCTTAGTTTCAAAAAGCGGCAATTCAGAAAAAATAGATGTATGCAATTAAGTTATAAATATGCTTTTATTAATGAAAAACTAATAATTAGTGTGGCCACCTTTGGCTTTAATTACTGCTGCTACTTTTTTCGGCATTGAGCTTACTAGCCTGCGGCAGTCGTCTGAGTAATTTTGTTCCACTCTCGCTCCAAAAAGATTTTAAGCGAATCTTTTAAAGTAATTCAGTGCTCCCCGATATTACGTTTAAGAATACTCCAAATGTGCTCAATTAGGTTTAGATATGGGGACTGCACAGGCCATGGAAGCAGCTCAATGTTATTTTATGCAAATCATCTCGTGGTAGGGGCGGACTTGTGGCAGGGTGCCTTACTTTCCCAAAAGATGGTTGTAGCATGTTTTCCAATACGATTATGTACTTTTTAGAGTCCATTTGACCATCACACTCGGACATTTCCCTGACTCAGTTGGCACTACACATTCTCAGTTGTACTCTTCGCCAACCCTTCGTCTTACAAAAGAAACACCAGTGGTTTTTAAACAGTTAAAGGGCGTCAAACATGACACTTACCTCAAAGTTTGATTCATCTGACTTTTTCTTTTTTTCCGAGAGTCATGGCTTTTTTCTCACCTTACATCCATTAAGCCCAATTGCTCTCAAGTCTTCTTCTAACCGTTCAGGAGGAGAATTTTCTTTTTCACGCTCCTCCGATAAGGCAGCAGCCAGCTCGGATGACGTTGCCTCCCGGTTTTTTAAAGAAGATCGTAATAAAATCCGGTCCTCCCGATGTGTGGTAACATTGTTTCTACCTGTTCTTTTTCGATTCATGTGTCATCTTATTTTTGTCTGTTTTCACTTATTTTTGTAATTTCACTTTTTCTTACGTTTTTCATACAAAAATTGTTTTGGGTATTTTTTGTAAAATCAAAGAATAAAACTTAAAACCACGATAAAAGAATAAAAAAAAAACTAACGATTTCGATGAAAATTCATATGTGGGGTAATATAAACGTTTGCAATAGGACTGCGTACTCAGTTTTTCGAGAATAACAGTACTTTAGTTATTAACGCGATTGCAAAAATTGGCTATTGTCGGATATGGCTGAGGCGATTTTATTCAAAATCGATATCTAAAGGTCGAAAAAGTAGTTATTTTAATTTTACGAAAAAGTCGATTTTTGTTGTTTTTTATCTACTTAGCTTAAATTTGAAATCTAAACAATTTTTTAGACGACTAGCACATGTGGAGCAAGTAGGTACGTGCGACCCCTTCGTTCCCTTTATTTTACAACCTCGTTGGGTGACTCCATAACACAGGGAAAACAGACAAAAAACCCCAGATAGTAATAAAAAGATAAAAGGGATAGATGCCTAATACTTTTGACCAAGGCTGTACATATTCCTGGATCCAACATCGACAAGTTGAGCAGAAGTAGCCTTAAAATAAACATCAAGTCATGATTCTCTTTGCAGCGTCTGAACCAAAATGAGAGTGTGAGAACAGCGTCTGATTTTCCAGATTAGGAGCAGCTGAAATCATAAACTCGCCAACACGTAAAGTTAGCGTGGTGCAATTTCGTTCCGATTACAGAGGCTGCAGTTTGCTCGAAGATCGTGTCTGTGTGAGATGTAAATAAGGCCTAAGATTTCAGTTTTTGCTTTGAACATCAAATTAATTTGACTGGAAGACAACACTCTGCTAAAATAGCTGTTAGCACGTAGTGTGTGGTTAAGTTCTATATAGATTAGTCTGGTTGAAGAATCGTTGGGTCTATTCAGGCGCTGCCAATAAAAAGTTTTGTCGACCTTTGTGATACAATTGTAGAACCAAGACCGTCCATTATAGATGGTGGTGTCGGCTAGATCAAACCGTAGACTATGTGAGGAGGCAATAACATCACATTCTAGAAAAGTCTACATGGTCTACATTGAAGTGCATATTTCATCATTTCCTTTGTTCGTATTGGGCTTTTGCATAACTTTGATGATAGCTTTTAAGCTCGTCAAATAGATTTGTGGAAGCCCGGATTTGACGTCTATTGTATAGGTCGGTGTTGACATTGGGAGCTAAAAAAGAAAAAAAAACCTTGGACCATCTCAAATCCCTCAATGTACTGATAACCAAGCATTTAATTAACACAACAAACGGGTGCTGATTGTAGCGTCCAGATTGTAAGAGATGAGAAAACCAAGGTATTTGAACTGCTTTACGACCTCGATAAAGTCTCGGCAGAAAGTCCAATTCAATTGAGTTGTTCTCCTTTAATGAGTTGGTTCAAAAATCATTATTTTAGTCTTAGCGATGTTGATTTGCAAGTTCCGCATGTCGCAGTTGGCTGAAGTGTGACAGGATTATCAGCTAGTATGACAAGATCATCCGCGTAGAGCAGAACTTTAATCAATACCTCTCCAAACTTTACACCACCTGGTCAAGTTTTGACACATCATCGAGGGACACCCGTCATTTTTTTTTTTAAATTAAGTTTTCAAATCTCAGAGCACTCAGATTCAATTTTCTGTATCCATTGTACTACAAGACAGAACTCCTTTTGGTGTAGTGGTTGGAAAAACTTAGATTTTATTAGTTTCTCTCTTATGTTCGGTTGGCTGTGGTTGCTGTTCTCCGTCCGGGCTTGAACCTGCGCAGTTCGGGTCACAAGCAAACACACTACCCACTACACCGTGGCCACCTTCAAAATACCCGTCTTAGTTTTGAAAGAACTTGACACAAATCTAGCATTCCACACAACTGCGGTTGTGTTGGAGATGAGTTGCTTATACACTCAAAAAAATTGTGCGGACAGATTGAGAGCTTGTACAACAAGGCTTTTCTATTGATTGTTTTGAATGCAGCCTTAAAATCGACAAAAAGGACGTACAAATTTGTATTCTTTTCGCTATATACTTAGCTTTTAGCAATATTCGCAAGGAACAATATTTGATCTACCGTCGACAGTCCAATCAATTAAATACTTCTGTGGATAACAACGATTTGTTGATATACATAACACAATTACATTACATTAAATAAAAACTAGGTCTCGAACTTTGACCAAATAAAATTTATAAAAGTATGAAAACTAGTGTCTATTTATCGTTTGTTTCGGCTTCAAGCACATTAAGCCACTTAAATAGATAAACTATCACTTTTCAGTGATTTATTTTTAATAAAATTCAATCATCCGACCATAACAGCATTTACCGAAATCACCACGTTCAATGATTCATTGGCAATTTGCTATAGTCGTAAAAAAATACCTAACCATGTATAAAAAGTCTTAAAAAATTTATGTTATTTTCAATTTTTATTTTCTGCTGAATATTTTGCACTAAAATAAATAAATAAAAATGCAAGCAGTCTACCATTGCTACCTGATGAAATCTCTCCGTGAAAAATGCTATTTTTAGTTTTATTTGAAAACATTAAACAAAAATCCACAGGGAATTGCTTGTAGAGTCACAGGTTAGAATCAGATTCAGTATCATAAGATCAGTAGCTAAATCTTTTGAGTGTCGAAGAGAAGATTCTTAAGTAGTTAAGCTATATTAAAACGGGTACCGACTTTTATGTTTTTTTTTTTTTTATCGATTACTTAGTGATAAGAGAGGGATTAGTTGAATCAGTAAACAGGTTTATGCTGATTCTGATGGATTGCTGTTTGGTATTTAGGGAACATAAATCAGAGAAGAGTTTAATCATAAAAGAATTAATTTTATTTTTATAACATTTGTGCGCTTCCGCAGCTCGAATGGCTAGTATAATACTTAAAATATCCAGAAAACACTCTAGACATTAAAGAAACAACGCTAAATTATAGTTTATTTGCATTAAGTACTTACGCACATATGTCTTTAATTTACTACTTTCTGCTACTTAAGAATTTCGGAAATGAAAACACATAGTATAAACAACCAGGTAAATGTTCGTTCAGTAGCGTGTGACGCCTCTACGAAATAATTTTTTCATAGAACACGCATTCGAATTTACAATCACTTTCTTGGGATGACATCACATTTTTTTTCTAGTGAGCATACCTGGTACGAATTCAAGATACAAGGTAAACGTACCTTTTTCAACAAGTTGCTCTTCAGGGTATAATTCTGAGCAGACGCATAGATCTTGTTACACTGGGTAGCTTAGCTAGACATTCATGAAAACTAAACACGTTCTTCGTAATACCCCAACACAATAAGCCAATCGATAAAATCTCATGGGTTGCACATTTCAGGAATTAGAAAAGTCGATTTAGTTTTTTGGACGGAACTTCTTATAGAGGGAGTTGAAAGATTTATTTCAGTACTTTTGCAACCAATTATAGGCAGAGTGCTAAATGAGTGTGATTTAAAGGAAGGATATTTGGTTCAAATCAAATATTTTATGCGACACGTATAAAATAACTTCTAACGGTTTTTGAAGAAATTTTTTTTCTCGATCCTTCGACAACTCAGAAGCAAGCTTAGATGAGGTTTTTTTTCGATTTTTGATCGAAGATCGTATTAAAAATCGGTCCTTCCGAGGCGTGGTAATGTTTTTTCTTCCGGATTTTTCGCGATTTATGTGCGAACCAGTCTCGCTGTACTTCTTAATTGCGTTTTGCACGGCACAACGTGAACAATCCACTTTTTTCACTTATTTCAGTTTGTTTTTTGCCTTCTTCAAGTAAAAGCTGTATTTTAACACGTTTTGTCAGACTAAGTTCACTTGTTTTTGGCATTTTAAAAGAAAATTTTATCAAATTTAACTATTATGAACAACAGAAAGCAAATTGGTCACGGGTCTCTCGATTTAGAGCAATGATCGCACACTGATCCTACACCGGAAAAAATGCATAAATCCGCTATTGCATCATAAAAGTGCATTTGTGACCTTTCTTAAAAAATTAAGGTAGTTTACAACCTCATATAATGACGCCATAATACATAAAAGTCAAACTAATTACTTCCGAGAAATGCAAATGCAGCAAAGAGAAAAAGAAAAGGGTGCCTAATATATTTGGCAAAGGCTGTATGGTGTGTCTGTATTTCTCGTTATTCATGAATTCATCGATACGAATGAGGTCTCTAATACCGGCGGAAGAGAGACAGCTAGAGAGCATCTTTTCTTCTGCAGTAACATCATCGCTAGTCACGCTGCAGGTTCACGGTTCGAATCCTGATGTCAAGAATCATCTATTTATTTCGCATGAAATAAATAAAAAAGTCGATCAATTGCGAAAGCTTATGTCTACTGTACTGCGAAGGCATAACAGTGGCAGTATGGTGGTCATAAGGCTAAAATGCAACTTGATCGTGATGATTACATCAGGAGGAGGGAACAAAAATACTGTGAATCATAAGCAACGACAATAACAGCAGAACAAAAATACTCCTCAGTTATCTGGACGTCACCCTTGGAGTTCCCTGAAACTTAGTACTACCTGAGTTTCGAACCAACTACACCAATCTGTCTTTCTCTCTGTCCCTTCCCTTTCCACAAAACGCCCGTGTCCTAAAAAATTAGTATAATATGACACGTGCAAATTATAAAAAAAAAAAAATAGACGTGAACGTGAACTCTCCTTTGGTCCAAAAACTTCAAATTTGGAATCGTCCGTCCATAAGACTTTCGACCAGTTGGTAATTGTCTAATCCCGGTGTTCTTTTCGAAACGCCTTTTTGCCTGCTTTGAGTGCGAACGGTTGAACTCTGCACAGATTGTTGGAGCTGTAAGCCGTCGAACGCTCTTGCTTATTAATTTAATAGTCTGGTTCTCCTGTTTTTATGCTAATTTGAGCCTCCCGCTTCTTTTCCGGGTCTTAAAGCGACATATGTCATCGTGCATTGTCGACTTATATTTTAAGCTCATCTGCTATGATACTGATATTTTAAGCTTATCTGCAATAGCACGCACTGTATGCCCTTCTTTATGCAAAGTTTCTTCAAATTTCCATTTTTTTTTTCTTCCATTTGTGGTTTTCTTTTGACTCTATGGGTTAGCTTTAAATATTGATGTTTCAAGACCAACTCTCGCCTTTCATAGTTAGAAAACAAAACTAGTGTAGTTTTCCCCAAAACAGTACTTGAATTGCATTTTTTTGGGAACATTTTGTACAGAAAACCAAATTATTTCTTTTTTATGATAAGTTTTTACTCCCTGCATGAATTTATGCCTTAATTCCGCTCCTTTATCTTGTTTTGAGATGTAATAATGTCTACTGACGACCCTAACATGATTTGAAAGAATTTTGTTCATTTGAGTCCTGCATAGATAGATAAACGTATAATTGTGAAAAAAAAGTGGTTTGTCCGGGAACTTATAAGCGTACGTACATACGAACCAAGAGTGTTTATCTTGACCTGACATTACAAATACGATCATAGATACTCCTTTTCTTTGTATTAAAGAGGAAGCCAAATGAGGATACAATCAAAATAACAGCACGGAACACTAACTGTCCGAGGCCCGAATCGCACTTGACAATTTTTACCTCCACCTACATACTCGTACATATTAGGCAAGTATTGGTATCCTGAAAATTGTCGATCTCGAGATTTTGATCAAACTTACATATGTAGATAGAGAAACTCAGTAAAGTGAATCTGTCAAATCTGTCTTTTTGCCTCGACGCACGACTGCGCCCTAGGTAAACAGACGCATGTTCTTGGGTCTGTAGCGTCACAATTCGAGGCGAAATCGGAATTTTCATTCTAACCCAAAAGTTAACGGTACTTCAATTTCAATATATAGGTACATGCGACCTAGTCGTGCATTTTATTTATCTGCTGTCCAGGTTTACGGTGTCGTAGGCCTTGATGAAAAGAGCGGATGAAGCGGAGACCCGTTACCTCACGATAGTGATACCAAGGCTAGGGGACCCGATGCAAGACCATGCCTGTACGTCTCTTTTAAAAACAAGACCGAAATGCATGATACTTGTAAATCGGTAAAAAAAAATGTATTGGTCTCTATCAAAATAGTCATACTTACATTTAAAGGCGTGCAAGCGAAAAAGCAATACTATAAGGGTAAGAGACCAAGACTCGAGTGTCCAAAACCAAGACCAAGATGAATGGAATCGAAACGACAAGTTTTGGTCTTGCATTTGAACATTATTACTCTTCGCATTGCCCTATGATGATCTGCAGGGTGTTCGTGTCGTGTGGTCAAAACGAAGTAATAGTGAGCAAAAAATTGTTTGCTCAACACTGCATTAAGTTGCTGACTGTGTTGGCTACATTCATCGTGCGCATGACAAATCCACGCAACTGACATTTTTTTTCCAAAACTCTCCTCTTAATATCATCGTAATCTCTGGGTCGAAATAAATAGTTTAGGAAGCAGTTTTTAGTCGCGAAATAATTTATATGGCTCTGTGTTTTTTCGGAAAATTTCAGTTTGAAACAGTTTTTTGTGAATCCTGAACAATTTTTAAAATACCAGTTGTGTGGTTTTGTCATACACACTACGATATGTTCTCAAAATTATAAGAGCTCTACTGGATCCCCAAGCTGGTCGTTATTTTATGTTTTAACCAAATGAAATCCGAGCGTACATATATGAAGCGCTTAGGGTGTGAAGGTGTTATGTGATATTTTTTAAAATTTGTCCTCCGTATTGCTCTACTTTTCTTAGATTTGGATCTGTAGCTATATTTGTCAATTCGTCATTATCATTATGATCTCAAATGCCGTGATTTACCAGAGTACCGTCTTAGCAGTGTTGATTGTCCACCTTGTCATTGAAATCCCCAACATCATCTTAGTTGTTGAACAATGAGCGGTATTCAGTTGACCATAAAAGTTGTCCTTTTCATCGTTTCTGACTGACAGAGGTACCTAATATAATTGCTGACCTTTATCTATCGTTAGAAAAATGCTGCTTTTAAAAAGCTTTTGTTGGTCATTTGCGATCGATAACTATTCGTCTTTTAGTCTACAAACACTGTCTGTCCGAGCCGACACATAGTGCTTTTAAGCTTGTAAACAGTACAATAGTTGAACAGTGCATTCGTCATGAAAGGCTTGATTCACGGGGAGAATAACATTCCCCAATGATTAACCATTTGTTGACTCAGATAAATCTACTATCTGCAAAAAAAAAAAAAAAATCATTGGTAAATTGTCCATGTTTCCACATTGTTGCTATAGGAGTGCTCAAAGAAGCCAATGAAAGCTTCTACTATCTGAAAGGTTCTGCGTCTGCGTGCCTAACTACTCGTATCTTTACAATTGGTAGAGTTGTGTGTTAATGCCTATAGGTAGACCTGTGTGTAGTATTGCCAGTCCCTATTTAAAAATTCCCACTATTTATTTCCGTTTTTTAAAAGTCTGATTCGTAAAGACCTTGAAGTTGAATTTTTGATGTACCTAATAAAGGATACCTATAATATATTCTTACTGACTTGTCTGATTTTACAAATATATGTTCCAATTTGAATGCCTACTTACCTCAGTTGTAACCATTTAAACCAAGTGCCGTCCGTCCCCGAATAAATTTTAATCTCTTTTCCAAAAAATCAAAAAAAAGTATTGCGTCATTTTTTATAAACATTTATCAGCATGTCATTGAAGCCAGTTAAAGTATACAATTTGAAATATTAATTTATGAATAAAATTTATTAATCTAAATATCATCCCGTAATAACTGCTTGTTTACTCGTATGTCTAACCAATCGCTAAGCATTTTGAATATGTATATACTCATGTAGCATGATATGATGAATATCATGATGCATTCAACTATTGAACTAATTAGTATGTTTTTTTTTTTTTTCTTAAACCTTGAAGGTACTGGTAAAGAGCAAGAGTCCGATTCCGAGGGTTGGGAAGATCGTGAGGCATCCAGAACACATTCCGTAAAGTTTTCAGAGGATTCAAGCACCGAAAAGGACACACCATTTGTACGACAAAATACACCGCATCCGAAGGAGCTTAAAGCGAAAGCGCACAAATTATTCGCTAAGGAACGTAGTAAAACGGAAGAAGGAATCAATTTGGATACATTGTCGGAAGAGGTAAGTGGTTTGAGTTTGTTACGGGCTAAAGTTACTTTTAGTAGAATATATGATATCAATAGACAATACTTAATTTCTCCATATTCCGCCAACATAGAGGATTTTGATACGTTTCTGCAAGATTGGAGACAGCGTGTTAGTTCTCGAAAAATTAAATCATTTAAACGTTTCTGTGAACAAATTTCAGAAACACCGCCTAGCTGGCGTCTACATAAAGTTATTGTCTCTGACAAATCAGTCAACTTAGGTACATTTATAAAAGAGATTGTAATGCAGGCACAAAATAAGAAAGATACGCCTTTCCATGATCAATCATTACTGATCCTCTCACAGCTGATTCTTTCATCCAGAGAAGAATGAAAAGTTGCGAGATATTACTGTAATCCCAATGCCGCAAAATGGTTATATGGGTCTTTGCGGCATTTCTGCATGAGGGAACTAATATGACAGCATCCCTCCTGTTTAAACTATTCAGCTGCAGTTTGGCCTAGGCTCATATACCGGAAATCTTAAATCTTTCCTTTCAATCAGTCTCATTTCTGATATGTAAAAGATTTTTAACAAGCATTTTAGAAAAATGCTTGCTTGTCTTCCCATTACGAGAATCTCAACATGCCTTTCAACCGGGCAACAACAAAGTCCGCCCTCAATGACTTAGTATCTCAAATAGAAGCCTCTATCAGAGGTTCAAAGTGCGCAGGTAGTGCACAAACAAAAACAACCCAAAATTATACCATGGGGGCCACCTATCCATATTTGAAGCACTGGAGCTTGAAAGCGAATTCAGCACGTTCTCTTCAAGAGAAATTTCTCAATAGTACGTATAGACTAGGTAGTGGCATTTTTTCAAGCACAATTATCTTCACTAAACTCGTCTTTCTGACAAATATGGCCATCATTCTTACATCATTCTTAGGTTAACAGAACTTTGTTGGAACGAGGAAATAATGGACCTAGGTTTCGCCACCCGTTGCAATTGAAATGATGTCCTTGGATTTTCCATTATTGAATTTTTGATCGTGTTCCGTTCCCCCTTCTCTCTGCAGTCGTTTTGTTCGGGAGTAAGGGCATTAGGTATTCGCAGAGTGCAAAGCTTCTTTATTTTGAGAAGATCGGCTACAATTCGTTGTAAACTGGATACATTAATGCATAAGGCTTCCTCCATCTGCCGATATGTCATTTAACTATCTTTAAGGCTTAGTTCCTGGATCCTGGTCACCGTTTCAGTTCAAACCGTTCCCTGATAAATTTAAAATACCACCTCTGGGCGGTCGTAAGGGATGGTAAAGTATTCCGTAAAGTATATCACCGTTTGAAGAGAATAGAGCAAAGCAGAGGAAAACCCCATCTATTGCTATATGTTCTCGTCTGGTATACTCGTATAGATGCATCCTAAATGGAGACAACGTATTTGGAAAATCACCTTGTGAAAACTTTTCAGTCATATTATATTTCAGACGGAGGTCTTTGTCATTAACCGATATTAGAGAATTAATCACTCCCCTTTTAAACCTGCGCCGAAGACAATCATTTTATCAGACTTGAATTGACTTACCTGGTTTGTTCTAGAATGGTTTTCTCTGAATTGGCAAATAACAAGCCGAATTAGAGCTTTGTTAGAATCGAAAGAGCTGAGTCTTTGGCCAAGGATTGGTTTCAGCAGTATTCATCGGTGCTAAACCCTTATACGGTATCAGCAAAGGCCACTTCAAGAATCATGTGAAGAATCTTTCCTTTATAAGATTCCAAAGAAGCATGGCAGAGGATAAAAAAGGCAAATAGATAAATAAATGTAAAAAAAAACACATCTTCATTGTATGAGTCTTTCAACAGATTCACTCTATAGACTGCGCCTTGATCTTTGCAAATGACGGAACAATAAAGAATTCGGCATGCTAGAATTCCAATGACGCGTTAAAACGTTCACGCTCTGACAGTTGAAGTAAAAAACGCGTTTATATGGACCAAAGCCAAATGAGGCTTTAACTTTTGAGATACGTTTGATCGCAAATATCGTAAATTTTCACAAAACGCCAGAGTACAACAATTCTCTACTCGAGCTGACCTTGACAATTATTAATATTTAAGAGATGAGTGATTGTTTCTGTTGGTTGTTGTCAGTCACTGATGTAAGTGATATGAAAAAAAAAACGATGTTGAGGACTTCTTGCATTGAAATTATTCTAAAAAAATGTTTAAAATAACTCGCTAATGCAGGTTTATATTTTGCAAAACGTCAAAGTGGGAGCACGATTTTTAGATACTGCAGAAATCGGCTACAGCGTTCTGGAGAAAAAACGACAAAAGTTACTATAAAGTTACTCAAAAGGTGCTAAGGTCGGAGCGTCGTGACGCGGCAATGGGTTTACCCTTAAAGCTCTCCCTTATATCATCGTTGCGCTGGTAAAGTCCAATAATCAAAACACAGCACATTTAAAAGAGTTGAAAGAAAATGGAATTTTCAAGCTGTTAACGACGATATACTAATCCGTCTTTTTGAAATGCCTATCTTTTTGTGAAACAAATTTTAAATTCATTTTCAATAATTTTAAGTTTGATTTGATCGATAGCATCTAACCATTTTCTTCAAACTGAAAAGGAATACAACATAAAGAAAACACGACGTACAATCGAACAGAGCAAAATGAAGTTAAGCAAAGTGCGTTCATCTTTTCGATCACCGACATTTTGCCCGTAATTTTAATAGTCCAAAATGCATAAATTCTTAAACCTATCCCTAATTCTCACTCAAATGTATCAACTATTCATCTGGCAATGCCATGACATTCACTTTTCCATGATTTTCCAGAGTTCATCGAAACCATCATCGTCAGCGAAAACCGAAATGAATTCTACGACAATGGAGAATCTAGCTGAAACACAAACCGAACCACTGCTTCCAACATCACCAACAGTGGTAGCGCCACCGGTAGTGTCTGCACCTCATGTTCAAACTCAACGTAACCCCGAGCAAGAACCATTGGTTTCACCAACAGGTCAACCCGGTACACAATCCTCAAACGACGACACTGCCGATGACGATGAATATGTAAGTTGAAGCCACAACCAATTGGGCGAATAAAATTGATTACCGATTCGAAATTACAGGAATATGCAGAGCGAAAAGTTGGTTTCAATGTAGACGATAAGGACGATGATGATTTCTACAAGCGACCAATGAAATTGCACAGAAGGTAATGTATTCGCAATCAGGCTGTTATTAAATTATATAACTAAATCCTTTTGATTTGTAGGGATACACCACATCACTTGAAGAACAAACGTGTTCAACATGGTGTTCTCGATAAGCAAGCTAGTGAAATACTCGCCAATGCTATGAAAAACAAAGAACTAGAAACCAAACAGCCCCAGCATACATTATTATCAACAGTAGTAAAGTCGCCGATAGAGGAGGTTCCCGAACAGGTCTCTGATAGTTCTGTGGGGGCGCCTTTTGAAGCATCAATTTCACCGATACCACCGTCATCGCAAGCCTCAACCCCCATACCCGTGCAATTGCATGAGGGTGAGTGATTTTAACTCTTACGCACACACAAACACACAAACTTTTTCTTACATTTCTACCCAGTCAAGTCACGAAGATGCTGTATTCTTTTAATTTGTTTTTATTTTCTTTTTTAATTTTCACGTTTTTGTTTTTATCGTTTATTGACTCTTTTTTATTTTATTTATAATTTCGTTAAATAAAATTCTTTCCTTTTTATACTTTATTTCTTTGTTTTTTTATTTTCATTTCATTTTGTTATGCTTTTGAGCTTCGGTTAAAGTCTTTTTTGGTGGTGGGAATCTACAAATTCTGTTTTATTTTTCATTTAATAATTTATTATTCGTTACGTCTTACATACATATATATACATATATATGGACATATGTATCCATATGTATGTATGCTATGCTACCTTATATTTCATTTTATATTCATGCTGATGTTATTCTCATTGTGATTTTTAGTTGATATTAACTACGAGGGTGGGTCAATAGTCCCTGAAAATTAACACAAATTGTGTCGTCACCTTAAATTTATTTTTTTTTTTTTTTTTTTTTGTCAAGAATCATATTTCAAAAGAACGCACCCAAATTTTCAGACAGATCTGTCAAATAGTTTTGTTGCGGCAGCCATTTTATATGGACGCCTACTAGCATTTTCGTTAAAATGAAAAAAAGTGAATTTCGAGTGCTCATTAAACACTATTTTTGTGAGAAAAAACTATCACGCAAACCAAACAAAAGCTTGACAAATATTATGGGGACTCTTCACCATCGATTGAAACCATGCACCACTGGTTTACTCAATTTCGGTGCGGTCGTTCTAGCACAACTGACGCCGAACGTTCTGGTCGCCCATCATTGATAATGGACGATCGGCGAGTGAAAGTGCGCCAGCTTGAAGAGGCCACAGGCTTATCACATGGCTTAGTGATTTCGATTTTACATAAATATTTGGACATGAAAAAGCTTTCCGCAAGATGGGTGCCGCGTTTGCTCACAATCGACAACAAACGCATTCGTTTGACAACTTCAAAGGTGTGTTTGGCGATGTTCCAGAAAAATTCGGCTGAGTTTTTTCGCCGTTTCGTAACCGTGGATGAAACCTGGACTCACCACAACACACCAGAAACCAAGGAACAGTCAAAACAATGGACTTCTCCTGGTAAATCGAAGCCGAAAAAGGCCAAGGCGGGTTTGTCAGCAAACAAGGTCATGGCGACAGTTTTTTGGGATGCGCGCGGTGTTATTCACATCGATTACCTTGAAAAGGGTAAAACGATCACCGACGCATATTACGCAGAGCTGCTGGATCGATTCCAAACCGATCTGAAGCAAAAACGGCCTCATTTGGCGAAAAAAAATTTTTTTCACCAGGACAACGCACCGGCGCACAAGTCCGCAGTCGCAATGGCAAAATTGCATGAGTTAGGCTACGAACTTCTCCCTCATCCAGCATATTCCCCAGATTTAGCCCCCTGCGATTATTTCTTGTTTCAAAACATGAAGAAATGGCTCAGAGGTAAGAGATTTGGGTCGAATGAAGAGGTCATTGCTGAAACAAACGCTTATTTTGAGGGAAATCGTATTATTTGGAGGGCATCAAAAAATTGGCGAAACGTTGGATGTAGTGTATACAGCTAAAAGGAGACTATGTTGAAAAATAAAATGTTTTTATACCGAAATGAGTATTCCTTATTTAATTTTTCAGTGACTTATTGACCCACCCTCGTACCATTTGTGGCGTCTGATAGGTTAGTAATTGTACATATGTGCATATGTATGTACATGCTTATCTGGTAGACGGGAATACGGAAAAGGAACGTTCACAAGGTTATACTATTATTTGTAACACTTAAAGACTTAGCAAATGATAACTTTTCGCCTCTGAAACGATTTTTATGTTTAACGAGGAAAGTTGAAATTTAGTATTGTGGAGTATGGGAAAAGTTTAAAATTCGGTTTTGTTAAATTAGATACGATTGTGAACAAGAACTTTTATTAAAGTACTAATCTAATTATATACCCCAAACCATTTAATTTCACTACAAAAGCTAAGGATTTGTTTGTAGTCTAAGCCTATTCACCTCCTCTAGGCTATTATAGATAAAAGTAACTGTAATTAAAAAGTAATTAAAATTTGTAACCAAAAAGAACTTACTACGAAAGGCAATGAAAAGTGGAAATCAATTGAAATTCCGTGGTTGGGCGCCATTTTATGTCTTTTTTATATTTTATGGTCGCCTAATCACCGAAATTGTTTTCCACTTTAGTGTTTTTCATAGTCGGGTTTACTTCATTATTTTAAATCAATTGATTCTATTTTACTCGTTTTTCAAGGTTCCGATCCTTGCAAGAAAAAAAAAAAAAAAAAAAAAAAACAAGTAAGGATGAAACCCTTTTAAACCCTTAGACGTAGAATATTGATATTTGGTCTGATTTATTTTGTTTTCTATAAATACAATATGGGTATGAAGTGAAATAAAAGGTGACACAGGGCTGATTTAAAAAAAAAAAAATTAGTTCCGGAATTTTTTCTTAATTAAGTTTCGAAAAAAAAAAAAAAAAACTGCCAAAAAGGTATGTCCCCCCTGTCTTATTACAGAAAAAAACTATTTTGATTTTGATACATATTGCAGTTTTCGAAGAACCTATACAAATGTGACAAAACAGCATCTACCGTCCGCCATCTTTTTTTTTCTTCAAATATTCATCCTCACAATGAAAAAAAATCCGAATTATTTTGGCTTGACCTTAGTTCTTTAAAACAATGAAATTAAGTCGTAATATAAAATACATATAGTAACTAATAAAAAGTAGTTTAACACTACTTGTTTGATGTCTAGTAATAAAGGGTGATTCAATTGGAGGTTACAGTTTTAAACTTGGAACTACTGTGGTTCTGTCAAAGATAAACAGCTGATATTTGACATCGCAGTGAGTGACAGTGTTCCTGACAATGAGCATCATCAAGTTGACGGCAATTTTTCGGACAAAACCATCCTCAGCGATGAGGCTCAATTTCAACTGAATTACTACGGAAATAAACATAATTGCCGCATTTCGGGTTATGAAAATCCACGGACCATTCACGAACAACCAAATGCATCCACAAAAAGACAACACAGTTATTGAACCCATAAGTTTCCCGACCACTTCATCTCTCGTTTCGGCGACCAAAATTAGCCATCAAGATCGTGCGATATCACGCCGTTGATATTTTTGAGGTTATGTGTGCGCAGAAGGTGTATGCCAATGACCCCCAAACGATTCCAGAGCTAAAGGACGAGATTCGACGCGTTATTTATGAACTGGAAAATTTCACCAAAAGGGCTGACGTCTGCAAGATCAGGGGCCTATTTGCCCTATAACATTTTTCATGCTTAGTGTTAATGTTTCAACATTATATTGACACGGTTTCGAACTCTAATTGCTTCGGAAGCCTCGGCGCATGCAACATTTTCATGCTTCACTGTCCTTTTACTTGTACTTCTAAGCCAAAATGTTGGTTTTCTGAAAGATTTCCATCTTGAGATTTGATCAAACTTGATATAGTAAAACATACTTAAAAAATTGTGTCTCAATTCTGTCTGCCTATGTGTGTATGTTTGGCCGAATGCAGCCTGAACGGCTCGACGGATTTTCTTCAAATTTCATACAGGTGTTTTTATGTTTTATGTTTAATGAAACTCGGTTTTAACTTTTTAATTATTGATTGATTATTTGGTTTATAAGAATTATGTATGGAATATTATATTCAAGTACCACCGAAGGAAGTAGTCGGGGCGGTCAAATCAGGGGATCGAGGAGGCCAATTGATATCACCTCTGTTTGAAGATGCCACCGCGCCAAAGGGCGCACCATACAGTAACTCTACGGCGTTGTAAAGGTCGTTGGTGCATCAATTGCGGATTTTCAGTGTCTCAATAGCGAATATATTGTTTATTAACAAAGCCAGAGTACTCGAAATGAAATTGGGTTTGTCAATATGGAGCTGCAAAACCTTTTCACTCCATCCTTGCCGGCGCATATCGTCATTTTCCTTTAGTTGTTGAGTCAATTAATTTTTATATGGCTATAAATACAAATCTTTTTTGTTTATTTTAAACAAACATGCTGGAGACATTCAAATTCTTGTGCACTTCATCTTTTGTGCCGCACGTACGCTTCGAACTCGGCCGGACTTCACTTTACCTGCCAGTATATACTGAGTTTCAAAGTTATTCACTATACGCTGAATGGTTTACTTACTAGTCACATGATTTAAACCAAAAAAATTGCACAAATTTCTTTGTGTTTCACGATTATTTAGATAAAATATTTTTATAACTTCAATACGTTGTTAAGGCATTAGATGCTCCATAATATAATAAATTGTTTACGACTGCTCTTCACGACCGTCAAATGGGAACTGACAAATGAAAATCAAACCAAATATCATCGACCTGAAAAATAAAAACACCCTGCATCTGCGATCGGTGGGTTTTCGAGGCGAAATCGGAATTTTCGTTCTAACCCCAAAATGAACGGTATTAACGGTACTTTACCTACTGGTCGGTTTTAAGAAAATTAAAATTTTTCGGCTATAATTCGATCGATTTTATTCAAAATCACAACAATGAACAATATTGTGGCCGTGGTGTAGTGGTAACATCAACGCTTGTCACGCTCTTGGTTCACGGATCAAATCCTGATCTCAACAGTCATCTATTTATTTCGTCTGAAATAAATAAAAAAGTCGATCAATTTCGAAAGCTTAGTCAACTCTACTGCGAAGGCATAACACTGGCAGTAGGGTGGTCATATGGCTTAAATGCAACTTGATCGTGATGATGACATCGGGTGGAGGGAAAAAAATACTGTGAATCAAGAGCAACGACAAAAAGCAAAACAAACAAGCTCCCCAGTTATCTGGACGGCCACCTTGGAGTTTACTGAAACCCACTACACAATTCTATCTTTCTCTCTCTCTCAATTTATACAAACGACCGTGCCCTGAAATAATTTAATGGTATTCATATCCCATTTGGCGCGCGCAAATTATAAAAAAAAAATATTTGACATACGCAAGGTCATGGTATACCAAATTTTAGAAAAGTGAAAAAAAAAGTTGGTTGCTTTTTAACGGACTGCCATATCAGAACGGTATAAAACAGAACACTAATGGATTCGACATGGTGTCTGTCCTTCAGTATGGAACCTAGAGAGCTGATATTTTCCAAAAAAAAAAAAAAAAAATAGTATGTCGCGTATCGAACATAATTAGGAAGAGAATAAAAAAATAGATATTTTTTCCAACCCAACACGTGACATACTTAATCAAAGCTAGAGTTCCCAAGGTACAGCTTTTTGGTGATAAAATAAAAACGAGTATTTTTTTTTTTTTAAACAATATTTAAAGAATTTATTCAAAATGGCCGCCACTCATCGCTCGCAGCACGGGTGTCAAGTAGAACAAGCCATCGTCTCTAAAATAGACCCTAGCTTATAATACAAATGATTGACGTCTAGACTGCTTGACGGCCAATCATCTACTGCTATGAAGTCCGTCACATTGTTTTGGTGCTTTTGCCTTATAAGCTAGCGCGTCTGATGTTTCTTTGGATGACCGGGCATAGACTGTTATTTTGAATGATTCCTCAATAGTAAACATTTTTTCATCCGTGAACAAAAGCTTTCAATCTTTCATTCCGTTTTTGCTTTCATTGCGCTGTGAGTATGTCTTTTACATGCTTTGAGTCCAAAATCTTATTTGATAATGCGAGACATGGATTTCTGCGGTTTCATATCTCGTCACAAGATTTTCTGCTTTCGCAGCGGTTTCCGATTAATCCTGGCGTTAACAGTCTTGATCGCCAGTGGAATTATGGCAGTACGATGGCGTCCGGCTCTTCCACCAGTGTCTTCAAATAATTTAACAGTTCGATACATAAATTCCGGGAGCTGCAAGAATTGTAGCAATTAACACAGGTCACTGGCCAGTAGGGACACATGAGTTTAGACTGGGCATTCCTTTTTACACAAACTGCAGCAGTTGTAAAAATACACATGAGAAGGAAACTCTCTTCCACTTCCTCTACGGGTGTCCGGCTTTAAGTAGAGCCCAACATCGAATTCTAGGCAAACCATTTTTCGACAGCCTTAAGGAAATCTCAGAGAAAAGTATCACAGAGTTTATCAGTTTCCTGAATTCCTCAGGATGGATTTGAAATAATTTCTTTTCAACAATCTATTGACACCGTACAACGAACAAGGTCACGTGAGTTGTGGTATTTAAAATGGCGCTTAAGTGCTAACTGGGCTGCAGGGCAGCAGCAACCACTGTTACCTACCTATGTACCTATGTTTGAGCAAAAAACGAGCAGTTGACATAGTTTGAAATAATTTTTAGTATTAGGTGATGATCAAATATCTGGAAAAAAAGAAATACATATGTACATATGTCCATGGCTGCATACATTGTTTTTTTCTTTAGCATTGGTTATTGTGATTGTGAACCGATTTCGATAAAAATTGATAAAAACTTACTTTCTTGCTTTGATAATTTCCCGACAGGAATACGTATGAGACTGGGGAAGTCAATAGTACGCTTTACGCTTTATCCAACTTATTATTGCCTCACATTTCTACACACTTCACTCAAACAAACAACCTTCTGGCATCCGAGAAAATCGATTTTTCTGTGAACATATTTATTTAAGGTCAATAAACTATCCACACACGCTGCTCTCTTTAGCTGCAAAAGTAAATAAAAGTAAAAATAGCCACAGCAAAGGATGATGCTCAACTCATAAACAACGAATGGAAACCAATGGAAAATAATTCGAATTTGCATTTTTTTTCTAATGTTTATCTATACAGAATGTCATTGTATACGAGTAGTTACAGTTTCACTGAGTATATTCATTTCCTGTAACCATGTCAAATGACGGCATCCTTTTATTGCAATCCAATCGAACGCACTTTCTCGATATCGTATTCGCATTCACTCTGTCACGCTGAAGCCGTGTCTATGAGTTACATACATATATACACCTCGCATAACTGCGACGCAGCAAATGATCGATTAAAAACACCCCGTGTAACCCAAGATGAGATTTATGCTCCAATTACGATGCCTCCAATCAGATAGTAAAGCCATCAGATGCGATAAAAATAGGTCACATACCTCCACCTGTACGCCTCTACCTGTTGTGCACACACAAGTACCTACTCTTGGGAAATCATCAACCCTTTTTCCAATCCATCGTAATGAAATAAAGAAATGAGTGGGGACCTATACGTAGATTCACCTCACGTAGCCAGCAGTGCTGTACCTCTGTCCCACCAACCACACAGAGCGCAGAGAGAGCAAGTAAATAATCAATTTATAAATATTTGCTTATATTTCACAATTTTGCTCGCGCTGAATACACTTGCACGCACACCATGCCTATTCCCCTATGTATTCTCGCCGGTGAATTTTCTCACATACATCTGCTAACCACCTGTTATTAAACGTTTGATATAAAGGTACGTTCTTGTGTTATCTTTGTGCACATTAATAGCGTTCACTTGAGGTGATAAGCAAAACAGAAAAAAATCCAACTTCTCCTGTTGTGTTAGGGCATTAATTATCAATATAATGTGGTTCATCGTTTTACTAAGGTATGCACAGTGGTTGTCAAAAGTCTTTTGACTGATTTTGAATATTTTCTTCCTATAAACTATTCGGCGAATTCGAATTGCGTTCAGCAGATATAAGTTTGTCTCTAATGCGTAATGATACAATGGCCTTTAGAAATAGACATTTTTGCAGTCGACTCTGAAGCAGACTTTGTTTGACTATATTCAGACAATGTTTACGAAAAGAATATATTTTGGCTGTCATTTTGGATTCAACTTAAAAACTGATGAGTCGACTCCAACTGTTTCCTAAATTAGAGTAAACATTCGTATACCTTTTAGTTAAAAGTCGCCTCTAAATTGTTTCATTTCTAAGGGCCAATGTGATTAATTTGTAATATTTTAAGAATTTGAATGTGGACGGAAATGCTGCCCTTAAATGGCTGGTAATTCTAGTTTCTGTTCTCATGTTTTGTATTGTTGCCGAATGACATTCAAAATGGCCTTTTAATGACTCTAAATGTACTCGTACATAGGAATCGGGGTTCTCTAGTTATCAGAAATTCTCTTTTGAATTTACACGAGAAAAAAGTGTATATTTCGACGCTGACATTTCCTTAAACATTAGAATTTGTTGGGCATTGAAAAATAAAGCAACAATAGAAGAATGCAATAGAAGAGAGAAAATCGTCGAAAAGGTGCAAACAAATTGTTACACTCGTAAATCGTTCCATCCGTAACATCTAAATAATTTTTTTTTTGACATACGATAAGAAAAATATTCTAGGAGTTGTTTGTATCCAGTTAGCTCAAAAACTATTCGATTTTCTTTAAACAAATTTGTGTTATAAAGAACAATAGATAAGACGTTTGCGGTTTTTACATAGACGTACAACTCCTAAAGTCATAAAACGCAATTACGAAAAGTGGAATGAGTTGCTATTGTGATTCATTTTCATATTTTCGCTAGTACGAACTTGTACAGCTTGACTTCAAATGCTGTATGGCAATTTAGCCTCTCTTGTTCATTGTATCGTGAATTATATTCAACCCATATTCACTTGAAATAAAACAGTTTTTTCTATGCGTTTGTCCCAAGGCATTCCAGTTAAACTCGAAACTTTGAGTTACCGACCGCAGAATAAGTGAAAAGTGCAAATTTTCACTTCAATTGAATTTTTTTTATCAAAATGCGCTCATTCTATGAAGTTAATGACTAATAAAAAGTCCAAATCAAAACGGATAATTTTTTGTACTATTTTGCTAGGTGCACTCTGTTATTGTTTATTCTGTAAAAAATTTTCATTATTCTGTTAAAATTTAGTGAAATTCTTAATGAATGTATGAAATCGTCGGCTTGTAACTTTTATATATAGAGAGCTGATATTTGGCTGAAATATAGTATGTGGTGAATTGAAATAATTATAATATAAAAAAATAAAAAAATGTGTGACAAATATTTTTATTTCGGGGTGGCTTTGGGGGATAATGTACACAAACAAATATTTGTTCACAACATCATGTGACATTTCCAATAGAAGCCACCTCCGTGATGCGGCTCTTGAGTTAAATGTGTGAGGCAGATGATTCGAAGATTTTTGAAACTCTTCTTCATATCGTAGGTCCACTTCTTCCAATTAAGATCGGATGTAGTGAGACAACTACCGTGTAAGCCTTAGCTTACGAGCTGTCAAAATATTTCTATGATGTGGCGCATCTTTCGATCGCATGTGTCAATACTTGGAAAATGCTGATGGAAGTTCCCATGGCTTCCGAGTACTTATACACCAGTTCATGTGGATTTGTTTTGGATCTGTCCGTGTACCATTTTATAGTGCTTTGTTCAGGTTGGTACTTAATAACGTAACACGACCATCTTCAAAAATTGGCTGATTTAAGTCTGCCTTTCTTCAGTTTTTTCGCAATATCTCTGAAACGGTTGATCTTGAACAAAAAATTGAATATCAAAAATAATAACCAAATTTCCTATAAAAAAGTTACTTTGGCTTTTTTCATAGCCTGAGAAACAATGACACTTTCCTAAAAAAAAAAAAAAAAACATGCAGGAAAGCTACGATCCGTCTAGAACGGATCGTATGATACCCTATCTCACATCTTCTAACGTATCCATAATAAAATTGACGAATGCAATAACATTTTTTTTACTAGATACTAGATACTAGATAATTTGTTTGTAACATTTTTCCATAGAAGAAAGTGGTGGCTGTCGCTATTTGTAACCAAAGGTCACGTATTATGATGAAAAATTCACAATAAGACATAACCATCACCGTAAAAAACAAATGACAAAGTACGAGTAAAATACAGTTTTTTTTTTTTACAAAAACTGTATGGATGAATTGTAGAGAATAGGAACATCTATATATTTTGTAGAGTAAATATTTTTCAGTTTCTAGTAAAAGTATTGAAAGAAAACAAAATTTTTGAAAAGTGTGCGTGTTTGTGGGCGTTGAAAAGTTTGTGTGTAACATTTTATGTTCCTATCTCAAAATGTAATGCCCAAAATCTGGTGGCATACAAATAGACGGACGGACATGGCTAGATCGAAATAAATTGCGATGCTTATTACAAATATATGCATATATGTACTTTTGGAGACTTGCCGTTATTATTTTTCTATGTTACAAACTACCCTATGGGATAGGGTTTAATAAAAATTGTAAAAACGAATTAATATTTGAAAAAATTATTAAAGCGTTTTCTTTACTTTTACTAGGTGTTGCTATTATTTTGTCCAACCAATTTTGCAAACTTTAACAGAGTAGTTTCGCCTGATAAAATGTTCCTTGGATTAATCAAGTAATCACTTAAAAAATATATTGAAAACACATTTGTCATCACATTTGCATATAGCTATGTACTCGTAAATAATTTTTAAAACATGAATAAAAAAGGAGTTACAAATCCTTCTACTTAAAAGTAAAGGGTGTTGCTATTATTTTGGCCTTAGCTCTATAAACTTTTGGAGATCTGCCGTTATTATTTTTCTATGTTACATACTACTCGTACGTACCCTATGGGATAGGGTTTAATAAAAATTGTAAAAACGAATTATTATTTGATAATGAACTTAATACCGTCAGAATTTGCCAGGGCTTTAATTATGTTGTTTGTAGTTTTTAGTCATTTCTGGAAAATAGTCCAGGTATATATGGATACCTATGATAAATATGAAATGACCGAATACTTTCTCTCCCAAGTGTGTGTCAGGCTTAATTAAAATTTCGCAAAACTTGAGTGCTCCCACAATATAAATTGAGAGAGGGTCATACAACGGAACGAAATTCCAAAGACTCGAGAGCTTCAACAAAAGAGTACGTATACTAGGCGATGAATAGAAGAGAAGCGACCACAAACACTTGACATGTAGTACTAAAATTATATCAGTTCCATCCAATACACAGACACACGTGCACACACTCCATTGTATTATCGTGAATATCGAAGGTGTTTCGCGTTACTTATCACTGGCTACGTTAGTTAGTCATAACTTACCCTTTGTTCGATAGAAACGTTTTCGCTTATTTATACATTTTGTTTGTTTTTTTTTCGAAAATTTGTTTTTATCTGCTTTGACGTTTATTTGCATTTGGAATATTTTTTTTTTTTTGTTTTTCAATTAAATTCAATTTTCAAATACCGCGACTTTTTTTCGGTTTAGCGGCGGTTTCTTTTCAACTCTGTGTGTAGTTAGAAGTTCGTTTTATAATAATAATTCTCCTCTCATAAGTGCAACTGGAAGTTATTTTGGAAAGGGAAGACGCTCAAAGAAAAAAAAAGTTTTTACTCAATGGATACTACATACACACAGCTTACGTAAACGTTAAAACTTTTCAAAGGCATACCACACAATCATTAGTAGTTGCTGCATTTTCGATTACGATTTGGTTGGTTAGACGCATACGTTACGACTTTGAATTCAAATATGTACATTTGCGACGATGATGATGGTTCCAGTTCGAAATCCCTCAATAAATTGACAAAGTTTTTCACAAAAAAAGGAAAGAAAAGAAAAAAAAGAATAAGAATAAAAGAAATGTTTGTACGACGACAACGTAAAACACAATTTTCCAAACGAAAACAAATTTCCCAATTGACAGACAAGGATACACGTTGAATCCAGATTGGCCAGTTGCATTATATTTGCATGAAAAGAAAAAAAACAGGAAAACATACCCACTGTATCACCACCCACATTCCTACAAAAAAAACAAGTAAAAATGTATCCGTTCCGAATTTGTTACCGACCGGTGTGGCGATAGATATCGACTATAGGGCGGATTAGGAGGAGGGGGGGCCCACACCAATGTCGCATCAGTATTTTGATGTTTCACATGTTTTTGACCTTCGGTTTTCGGTCCTGTTTACATTTGTATTATGTTGACAAATGAGATACAAAAAGCAATTCTGTAGCTTCATGTGTGCGGAGATTTCGTTTTCATGCGATCGCATGAGTGATTTTGGTCATTTGCATGCAATGTCAGATAGCACAGGAAACGTAATTGATTTCTGACTCACTGACTGATTGTTTACAGGACGTGAGCGAATTTATTTATCCCTTCTAGTCTCTTGGGTTATCTTTGTGTGCATATTTTTCATCTGGACACTTGAATATCAGAACCAAGAATCTGTATAGAATCTGCGATTGCAAGATTCAATTTAGATATTTTAGAATATCTAACAGAGATGTCGTTACTCTGCATTGTTTTTAGCTTTTGCTTGGAAAATCGATTTAATTTTATGATAACCTCTTCTATTTCGTCTTATTTTTGTTTCTTTTGTAAGATTATCGATTTTCTTTTGTCCGAACGAAATCGATAATTGCACTCGTCTGGTAGGCACTGTTTTTTTTTTTTTTTTTCTAATCGCTTCCATTTTAAGTTCATTTATTGCACTTTCTTGTTATCGGTCTTATTTTGGTTTCTTTTTATAGGATTAATGATTTAATGAGTTAAATACCTATTGATAGGTTCATGTTACGCTTTTGTTTGTCTACAAAAAAAAGAAACAAATAGTAACTCGCTTTAAAGACTGTTTTATGATTTAATTGATTATTGAAAAAAAAAGTGTGGAATTTCAATCGAACTTTTCTCTGAATTTGGAGTGATTTTCGAATTTATTTCGTGACTTAAGCAAGTGCATTGTTTTTAACAACAAACTTGTAGTCATTTGGGAACGTTTTATTGCAATTAAATCCGGTTCGCGAATTAGAGAGTGCTAATGAGGTTGTTTTCTTCTTTCAGTTCAAGGTTTCCAAAGTGGAATGAGTTTTTTTTAACGAGATACCAATAACCTTTGTTTGTTTCTTGCATTCAGTTATTGCAAATTTGATAACCTTTGAGAATCGGTGTTGTCTGATTTGATGTAGCTCTATTATATTTTCTGTGGACATGCTCAAAACAAGTCCTTGTTCTCCTAATGCTTTTAATGATGTCTGTGTCACCGCAATCATCTACGCATAGTACAAGGATCAGCTTGTCTGTGCATTAGTCGAAAAGTGCGGACCACTCCCTCGGCTGAACGTGACATTCTATTTCATCTGTTACTTGTAGATATCGTTGGTAGAGAGATGGGTAGTTCGACTACATACTAGCCACTCCATTATTCTGAAAGGCTTTAAGTTTGTTACACAAACGACTGACTACACCTCATCCATAAAAAGAAAATTCGAGATCTTAAAATTTATATTAGCATCTCTCTTTGTTTTCTGAATCACTGTAGGATATTTCAGGAGGAGAGAATGACGACCAAGGAAACCTTTTCGTAGAAAGTGAGCTGCAATATCTGCCGGATTTTTAGAAGTTTTAGGTATAGCAATACTGTGCGCAATGCTAACGATTCTACCTGAGAAATGAAATCTTGGTATGCCTCCCGCTACATATAAGGACTGTCCACCAACAAAAGTCGTCCCTTTCTTTTTTTTTTAATTTCGGCAGTTTTTCGAGTGCCTTTACCTATAATATTGCCCTCATTATTATTCCATTTAGAAATAAAATGATTATCTCGCTTCTATTTGAGCATTAGTGCCATCAAGAAGTCACGAAATCCATTAGAAGTGGGTGTGGAAACTTTGTTCAAATTAAACGAAAATTCCAATCTGTTGCTAGCGAAGATATCTAAAAGTTTATGAATTGCGAAATCAAGAGTGCAAAGAGTGCTCTCTAATTTTCCAAAAACCCTAACCCCAGCTCATTGAAGATTGAAGTTTACTAAAAGAGCTGCAAAAGAAGAAAATGACTTCCGAAAAACGGTTCGAAATTTTTATATGCTACCACTTTTTTTCGTGGACAGCCTTTAAATGTTTATTCAATCCAGCACTATGTGTCACTGGCCACCTCGTTACCATCAATGTTGCCAGGCCCCAGAGTATTTTTTTGGACTGCGACCATTTAAAAAACAAACACATAAATCTTTGGGTTTTCATTATAAATGTGTTAATGTCATTAATAATTAATAATGAAAAATAATGTCGGCCAAATGGCCACCTCTAGCACTGGCACAAATGCGTGCCTTTTCAACCACATTTTTCATCTCATTCTGCAGCATGTCATCTGGAATATCTGCAATGCGTTTATGTATTGTGTATTGTCAATTGTTGCAATGTTGTTGGTTTGGTAGCGTACACCCGGTCCTTCAAGTAACCCCAGAGAAAGAAGTCGGATGCTATGAAATCTGGTGAGAGCGGCGGCCAATAGATGTCCCCAAATTTCGACACGATCCTACATGGAAATGCCTGTTTCACAAATTGTTAATCTGGCTGTATGGCAAGTGGTACCGTTTTTTTGAAACCACATACTTCGGAGACGAAGCCGAGCAACTTCAGGCAAAAAAATAATTTGTAACATTGAAAAAAAAAAAAATTGTCCAACAATGCCGCCAGCCCAAAACGCACACCAAACAGTCACTCTATGAGGATGAAGAGGTCGTTCATGAATTGCTCGTGTGTTTTCGCTCCCGATATCTAGTTATACTGTTTGTTTAAAAAATGCGCCTCGTCACTCATAATCAATTTTTGAAAAAATTCAGTGTCATCTCTATTCAATTGGTAAATTTTTGTTCTCCAGTCACGTCGTCCCTAGTGGTCATTTTCTTGAAGTTCTTGAGTTACTTGAATTTTGTACGGAAAGAAATGGAGGTCGCGATGCATAATTTTCCACATAGACGTTGGAGAAGTCCCTACGAATCGAAGTTTCTGGACTTTCACTCACATTATCCCTCACTGCATCAATGTTTTGTTGTGTACGCGCTGTACGACGTGGTCCAGGCGAAAATTTTGTAGATCACTTTTTGAATAGTGCTCTTTACAGGCACTTCACGTCAACAAAAAACAAAAAAAAAACATGTAATTTACGCTGTGTTGCAATCATTGATGAACCATTTTGATAAAATGATTTAATCACTTAAACACGTTGTTGTGGCGTCAAACTCTCCATGATGAAATGGCATTGACAGCTGAACACTACTACCAACGTTAACATAATAAAACCATCTCAGTGAGAAAAAGGATCAATTTCAAAACTCCCGCAGTCCCAAAGATACCCGAAAAAATGATCTCGCATTTCTATCTGTCTGTCTGCATGTTCCTTGAACTGCACCCTAAACGGATGGATCAATTTCATATCTGGGGTCAGTGGGCTTATACCCAGAGGCGAAATTGGAATTTTCATTCTAACATCAGAATTAACTTAAAGCCAATTTCGAAAAAGTGCAATTTTCTAGAAAAGTGGTCAGTAATACGAATAAGACTTCATACTAACTTTTCGCTAAAAATTACTTCGTCATACGTAAGGATATGTCATTAAAATGTTGGACAAATCTTCAACCAATTTTTTAGCTTTTTAATGCATTTTACGAAAACTCCAAATTTCTCGAATTTTATTGATTTTGCCTAAATCTGAAATTTTAACAATTTACAAACGAACAGTACATATGTATGTATAGTAAGTACTTCAAATACCCAGTCTGGTTCTTTATTTAGTAGGTACGTACTCAGTGGATTTGCAGCAGAAATACTTCTTTGGAGAGGGAGTCGAGTTCCCTCTTTTCTGGTACTTCTGAGTACCAAAATTTCAAAATTTCGCGATCGCACGAAAACAATATGTATGGAGTTACAATAGGATTAAGAAAAAAAAGAAAAAAATAGAAAATATATTTTTTTTTGCCACACCTAATACAAGTTTCTTGCATGACTTCCGATTTTTTTTTTTTATTGTCACCAAGACTCCATATTTTCCATTTGATATTTGTTTCGAGTTCTAGTGTAGCAGGTTATTGGGACATAAGCCTGAATAATACCATTTTTTAGGTGTACACAAAGATAACTTATCACAATTCAAGAAAAAAATAGAAAATAAAATAAATATCAATTAAAGCTTTCAGAATTGTATCTCTAACGCATGCGCTTATTCAAATACATAATATCCCTTTCCATAATTGATTAACAAATTATAAATTATCTTAAGGTCAGTCTTGGTATTTCTCACACCAAACGGCCAAGGTTAGTTTAATGGAGTCACACCTTTTGTATTAAATATTGAAACGTACATTGAAATGTATCGTAAGCATTTGCAATCAAAGTGAGCAAGGAGGGAAATAGCTTCCATGTCTTATCAGCAGATGCGATAAACCTGAAATTTTGTATGTCAGAACACCCCTCTTGTAAAAGTCATCGTCATACTTTGTTTTTATTTTGGTTGATGATTTCAGTTATAAGATATGAATGTTTGCTTATGCTTGTTATCTAAAAAATTTTTTGTAATGCGAATAGGGAGGGATAAATTTCCTTATTATTGTTTAACTGTAGTGTACCTGTCGTATGCTTGGAATGTGTATTAAACATTTGTAAATGTCGATTTTTTTTGTTGTATTATGAGTCATAAAAAAAAAATTAAAATTAAAATTATTGAGCATTTTATGGAACAATTTTATAGTAAAAAATGAGAACTTCGATTGAAATGTTGACATTACGCGTTCGATTTTTTAATTGCCTTTCTGTTAGTTAATAAATAATTCTTTTTAAGCCAATACATATATCATAAAATTTACCATAGGTACTTTAATTTATTTGTAATTGTAAATTAGGATTCGTTCGTGCCAAATGGTCATTGGGCAAAATACCCCCGTGTACTTTTATTTATCTTATTTTCACCTGTTTTAAAACACTGTAGATTATCGTTGTTTTTTTACGGCTAAGGTGAGAAATGCCACGTATGTACTCCCATGAAAATAAACAATTTACGTAAGAGCGGAACAAATTAAAAAATACCCAGAGTGAACACATGCTCATATAGCGCAATGTAGGGATTTCTGACGCAGTTTGAATGGGAAGATGATAATTCTCGAAACTATGTATTTGCTGTCCAGCTTGCAGATAATGAGCAATGATCATATACATATGTCTTAAAATCTTACATTATTCGTCCCAGTCTTCTAAGGGCAGAATGTATTGCCTCAATTTATAAGGCATTCATCCGCCCTAAGCTGGAATATAAAGTCCATATCTGGTCTGGTGCACCCAAGACCGTTCTGTACATTCTTGATAGGTTACAGAATTATAGGTGATAGAGACATTGTGAATTCCATCAATTGAACATCGTAGAAATGTTTCATGTCTCTCCCTATTTTATCGTTTTTTTTTTTTTATAAAAAATGCTCCATCGAAATAGCCAGTTGCATTCCTCCCCTTCAATATTTCACCCGCAATATGCGTCATGCTTCGAATGCACATCAGTTCACCTTAAGCGAACGAATGTTCTCCTCCTCTGTTCCTCTTCCCCCTTTTTCCAACGCCCATGTCCTGAAACAGTTTAAGGGTATTCATAACCCCTTCGGTGCGCGCAGATTATAAACTACTCCGACAAAACACCCTACAAAACTGTTAAAACAGCATTCAAAACGTTTTAGTAGTTTTTGAGTTAATCGAGTTCATACCAACAATCAGACAGACAAACATATGTATGTGAATGGGACAAAACTTAATTTTGTAATAGTAGGAATGTTGTTCGTTAACTTTTTGTCGCATTTTGCTACTGGATAAGTGAATATTTAACGACTTTCAAAGGTCAGAATTACATAGTGTGTAGGTCGCAGGAGATACTTCTCGAATGTTCATCACCATGCACTTTCTCTTGCATTCTAAAATTATAATTTGTTTGTGATATTACAACTAAAGAAGGCTTCGTTAGTAATACCTTTTTTTAAAATTTGATTTATATACACTTTTCTTAGAATGAAGACTAGTGGTCTGTATTTAAGTACATATGTATATAGTACGATATACTGATTACAGTTTGAAGAATTTGCATAGTCATGTCGGTTAAAGTATCACTTGTAAATTATTTACCTATTTATAGCCAATGACGGCAAGGAAACCTTTGACGATAACTAACTAACTTATTTTTTTTTTTTTTTTTGTATTTCATATCCACACTGACGTCTTATAGTACTTCGTTCTTGTAATACATAAATGCACTAAATATTTTTTGGTATGTCTTTCTACTGATGATTTACCGGACTTCCCGCTAAATATTTGATAATAATAGCTTCATTGTTGTAAAAGAATAGTCATTGCTGGTCATGTGTCGGTGGGTTTTACGAGTGCAGGTCTCGTAGGCTAAATTACGTCAGTCGGGTTTTGTACTCAATAACAATTTTAGTATGCGGATGACACACAATGCTTGTGTTTACATGTACCTAATGAAATTGACGTCACTTATCGAAAACGATAATAATTAAAACAAACTTTATTTCTTTAGCCGGTAGGTCTAGATGTATATCTTTCTCTATCTTTCGAATATACGCAGAGTATTTTTATTAAAGGGGTTACGCATTAGGCAATATTGTTAATTTAGATTAATAATTTATAAATACCAGCCTATGCTACTGTACTACATAGAAAGCTTATTCATTTACACATCTTCACAACGAATTATCCCGTCTAACATGGTTTTTGTAGAATGTTAATTAAACTGGGGTGCGGAAAACTAGTGTTGAGTCAAAAGATCAGTCATGCGTCCAATCTCTGAAGCGAACGGGACAAATATTTGTATTTCCAAACAAGAAATAAGAAGAGCTGATATTAAATAGTTCGAGGGTCTGTCAATATCCAGTCGAGGTGCATTCTATTTCTCTAGCAACGTGGAAGGCCTTTTCAAAATCGTTGCGGAACAGAAAACGGATTGCCATTGAAATCGCCAGTCGGATTGTGTCTTGGGTTTGAGCTGTCAAAATGAAAAATGAAACCAGCAACCAAGAATAGCAAGGACAAAGAGAGCACATCAATTTCAGATACATACAAAAATTCATTTCTTACGATTTAATCTTTAGATGCATACTAATTACATATTAGAGGTAATAGCATCGTGTGCTACATCAAATGTAAGAAAATAGCACATTTTCATAATGAACATTCACATTTCTGTCTGTCAGTAAGAACTACTTGTGTAAGGATTATTTGGTAATCTAAATTACTGCAGTTTGTGAATTTTTAAAATCTAGACTATTTTTTCCATTCACATTGCCATCTGAAGAATGTATTTCAGACTTTAAAATATTTTTTAGTAGTCCAGAATACACGTGATATGGCGTCATATTTGGCGGAAGCTACATGTTTTTTAGCGGCTGTTTAGATTAGCAATTTATTCGCGAATATTTATGTCGTTAAAAAAAAGTTGTTTATACCTGTACAGGCACGAGTGTCGTGAATTAACTGTTGTATCTGTTTACACTCCATTAAATAGTTCGTAGAAATAATTGCAGAGATATTTACACTAACCGACATAAATTGTGAACAATTTCTATTTTAATAAAACTGAAGAAAAATATGATGAAAATGTTCTGTGCAAATTATTTACAAAAGTAAAAACTTGTTGAAACCACCCAATTTTTACGAGTATATAATAAAAAATGAAGGCAATTCAATGACGTATAGAAAAATATTTTTGATTTTTATGAGATATATTCTCTTCCTTGATGAAAGAATAAATGCATTGAGTGTTTGCATTAAATCTGCGTTCTGCCATAGATTTATGTGGGGAACATTTTGCGAAACATATTTTTGACAATAAAAATATTCACGATATTTCTACGACAGAAAAATTCACGACACAATCTTAAGGACTTATCACAGAGCTGTTTACATTGAAATGTGAATATTTTCCTTCGATATTTTGAAATGTAGTGAATAAAATATACATTTTTTTTTTAATACATAAATATTCGCGAATAAATTGCTTAAGTAAACAGCGTATTCGAATCGAATTTTGCTCCGGTCCTCTATTTTATTGATTTTGGAAAAATCATGCAGGTTTGTGAACTACGTGTCCAAAAAACAAACTTCACATCTGAATATGTTTCCAAATCAAAGTAGCATTTGGCAGAGAGCGGGAGTAGATGACAGTAGTGGTGGTATTTGCTTTACTTATAAAATGTTGCTTTGCTAGCTGTGGCACATATTAATGCATACCAACCAACTGATTAGCAAGTATGATCACCAGGGCGGACTCTTTAGTATCCGGTTGCTTGTTGTTTCACTTGTTGTCTACCAAATTGGCCCTTCAGTGAGGCAGGAGGATATGTAAATCTGAGACCTTACTGATATCCTTAAAAATATGAATGATAATGCTGTTTATTTGCACCATAATACTTAAAAAAATTGAAAACGTTGATTGGCTGCGTAGTTTAAAGATATAATGACAAATATTTTGTAAAAAAAATCGTTTCCAGTTTTGTATTAAAATGTTATATGTTTGGAAGGGATGCGTTGTGACATTTGGAACTCAGGCAATCTAGGGAACTTTGACCTTTGAAAGCTGGATATCTCTCTTTATTACATTTTCATTCGAAATTAGGCCTTCTGTTCTTCGATTCAGGCTATTCACTTATTTCAGACTATCAGACTAGTTTATCCGACTGTGTGTTAAAATTCAACTGCTATCCTCAAAGAGGGCACCACCTGTAAACGGGACAAAGTTGTAAAGAGTCGCTAATCTTTCTTCCTTTTCATTGCAGTTTCCGATACCGATAACATACCTGAACTCTGACTGTCCTGGCACTCAGATTTCTCATCCCACGACGTAGTAACAGGGCTGTTTAACACGACTGCAACAGTTGGTATGGGAGAGTTCGCGTAGTAGAGTGCTACAGGATTGTTCCAAAATTGGTTCAGTATAAAGAAGCACTCATTTTTCAGTCCTTGGATTTTCGGTATTCCAGAAGCAAATATTTTGCTGATGGATATACTGGAGTGGAACTGTACCTTGCTAGTAATGATACGTTGCTATATTCAATCTTCTCCATCATCTTTAGTTTAAAGTTTTAGAATTCGATCTTGCGTGGTTAAAATTGTTTGATAATATTCCTTGACGTGACGGAAAATTGATGCATTATTTTCTATTGGATGTGACTGTGATGGTCATACTTTTGGAAACAACGAGGCTATATCTGTCACCAAACTTCACAGTGTAATTTCAAGTTTCCCTTAAATAAACTTTTAAAGGGCGGCGGCAGCACATTCACGGTTGCTCACAACAATGGGACCTAGAACGAAATTGCCTCCCTGGTCATCCCTAGCCCACAACTTTATGGCTTCTCAACGTATTATTTATGCCACATTCATTAGAACTTGTATTGTTTATTCTCTCTCCTACCTTTTCACATCAATTGGAAAAAAAAGTATTTCCTTCACGGCCTACTTTATGGTTGTCCTTTTTATACACATTGATCAGTATTCTATCGCATCAGCATCAATTTAATGACTTCCTGTTCCATTAAAAATGTGACCAATTCCTTTGAATTATTATCCAACAATTGTAGAAACTGTTTCGATTTCACATCAAAACACATAATGCCCCTCATCAAACATTGATGATAGTATCTTTCAAGAAGTGACCCTAAATTCCATTCCAAGGAATCTAAATCCCTTATACTTTTCCTGGACCTCAAATAAAACTTTTTTGATAGAATCTAGCTGTAGGCGATTTCACAACAATTTATCAATCGACTCATTCAAAATAAAATAATTTTGTCAACTCAATTAATCATCGTGAGTTTCAATGAATCTCACTTCAATAAACTTCAACTCAGAAGCAACAAAAACTGAAGCAGCACATACCAAAAAAAAGTCAAAATCTTGATTGATACGGATATACAGATGAATCAATGTCGATGCCGCCCTAATATTCCTTCTTATTGTCAAAAGAAGTTTTCGTATCTTTCGCATTCTTTTTTGATTTTTTTTTTCTTACCCCAGGTGCTGGACTGATGAATAGAAGCCAATTTGAGGGGTCTTCTTTGAATAGATAATGTGTAAACAAAGTTTCAATAGATTCTCAAAGATAGATTTACAGAAGAACAAAAGTTCATGATTATAAAGATTGGCTTTTTGCTGATTTCATTTTTTTTTCTATTCTTCTTCTTGTTGCATCATCTGAAAGAACAGAGAAAATTTAAATTTAACCGCAGATGGCATTGTGGTCCATTATTGTGTCATCCCTTCTCCTTTTCATGCAAAGATTTCGCCTTGAATAAATCCGAGCAATCATCTTCTTTCATCACCACAAAGACAAATGGCGAACATTTTGGGATGCAATGTAGATCATGAAATTGCATTCGAGAAAGGAAGTGGAACCACAAACACATCCACCACTTGGAGTATCTGCCACAAAGATATAGAGATAAATTTAAAATTTCATTTAAAACGATGTTGGCCTTTGAAGAGAGGAAAAGTTTGATCTTTCCCCACACAAAGTTGTGGTCAGAGTTTCTTTCTTTTTCAAAAGAAAGTGAAACTACGAGTTAAATTGATGACAGTCAACTTAAGAGTCTTCTACCTTCCAATTAAGTGCATTTGATGTCTGTTCATTTGTTGGGGAGGACTGTCATCTTGCCGATATTTGCACTTGACACTAATGCGACTCTGTGGAAAATATCATCTCAATTTCGCGGTACTGATCAAATAAACTATCCAAAGTCAATTACTGAATGATTACAGGGCTGCTCATTATTACAGTCGATCTGTTTTATGTTTGTTTATTTTGCTCTTGATGGATTGAAAATGTATTTTTTTTATGCTCGTTTTGTTTTGAACAATTGAAATCGAAGTGAAGTATTATGTAACGTATTACACACTTGTGAGACGTGCTTAGGCTGGCATAATAAGTGTAGTAACTACTCTAAAAGGGTGTATAATGTTGTAGGTGTTTAGTTGTTTTTTCCCTTCTTCTCATAATCTCCAATGCTGCCCTACACCTATTTTCTTTCACTCCATTAGCCTGTATTACACTTAAGGTTTTTGATTAGAAAAATATAAAATATAAATAAAAATTGACATAGAAAAATAATGATCATAGACCACTAAAAATGTATACAGATACTCTTATATTCATGATCAGCATTGAAAATTTTTTAATTATGCCTGTCTGTACCAGTTTTTGGGACTTAAATTTCAAGCTAGGAATATGAAATTACGTATACATTTAAACTTTCTAGAACCTGAAACATTAGGTTAGGTTAGGTAACGATGGCTGTCTGCACTTGTGTACAGACACACTTAGACCAAAGGAGGTTCACTTTGATACTATGAGATTTGAGCCAGCTGGAGCTTTTTATGAAGCAGACGATACTTCTGACGTCAATATTCGCCAGGTCGCCAAAATCGTCGAAGAGAAGAGATCTAAAATGGACCAGTCTTCTTTTGGACAGGTCTGGACAAGTACAAAGGAAATGGAGGATTATTTCTTTTTTCTTTTCGTCCTTGCAGCTCCTGCAGAACTCGTTTGAAAAGAGGCCTAGCCTTTTAGGTTGTAGTCCAATAGGACAGTGCCCCGCAAGAACCCCTATGATGATCCTATGATCTGTGATCGTTTTAGCAAAACCAATCTATTAGAGCGTTTTTATTTTGGCCAGATCTGTATAGAGAATTAACATGTCACGATAGTTTATGGCCACGCTCAGTTTTTGGGGCGTTTCCTTTAGAAGAAAAAGTAGTAAAAACAGTTTTCTAACTCTGAGTAAAAAAATATTATTGAATTTCAATAATACATTTTTCAACGACATGCCCGTTTTATTAGAGTTAGGTTAAAAGATGAAGCATAGGCACGACCATTCCAGGAGGATTATAACTTTTTTTTTGTTATTATTGTTTCATTAGTGCATTGTATAAAACAGAGCATGCTGCGGCGGCATATCAATGGGAAAATTAAAATGTATAAGTACAGAGTCACAGCCCTAGCCAAATGTAATGCGGTGAATATTTGCTGGCTCAGTCATGGTTAAATTTGAACCACGAGCATCGAAAGCATATTGCAGTGCAGACCAGTATTGTTTTCGTAAAAAATTTAACTTCGGTGTAGATTAAGGGTAAACTATGATTTGAGTGCCTAATAGCCTAGCGGGATAGGGTATAGCTATGCTCGGTGGTATGGGAAAGAACAACTAAAGACTACTTAAAGAAAAGAAAAAAATGTCTTGAGAGATACGGGTAAAAAGTTGTGAATAGTTAAAAACAATCTACCGTTGCGTTTCTATTCATTACACTTACAAATATACTGGTTTTCATTCGTTATGATAATGATGAGACATTTGCATCTCTTGAGAAACTCGAGGTATCCAGCACCATTTTGAGCTGCATATGTACTGCTAATGCAGCGAAGATATGCATGATAAACCACTAGATTCATCAACTTCAATTCCATTTATTTTAAGTTTAGCCATGTTAGTATACCGCTTCAGAGACAGGAGACTGTGCTAGGTTCTTGACGCGTTGAACTCAAATCAGTTGATAATTGTATCAATATCAGTGTTGAGCCTTTGGCGTGGATTCATTAAAGAATAGGCAAAGTCAAGAGTGCTGTCATCCGTAAATTCATGGATTGGATTGCGAGTAGCTGAGGATATGTATCGGAGACACTCGTAGTTCTAGGTTCAGAATGGGTTAGAAGTATTGATCGATTGTATAGAAAATTCTCAATCCATTCTGAGAAGGTCTTACCGACACAATAAATTTAAAAATTTTCTTACGAGGGGCGATAAGCTACATATCTAAAGCATCTACCCTGCACTTTGTTCTTTTACACATTTTATAAATTAAAACGCTGTAATTTTTCTGAATTTCATCCGATCTTATTTAAATTTCGTGTATTTAAGTAGAAAAATGATCTCTTTAAGAAAATAATTGCAGAAACGTGATTCCGGTCTTATTCAAAAAGTTATTTAGGCATGACTCGGGTGAAATTTCACCCTACATTATTTTCCAAAAATTACAAAAACGTTATTTTTCAAAATTTTTATATTGCGACAATCAAAAATTGTTTTTAAAATGCATAGCTATGATATTACAAATTTTCAAAAAATTTATTATAGAGTTTTTCTCATAATTTTTGCTAGAAACTGAAAAATATTGTCAAAGTAAAATATGTAGACGTTGAGTATCTCTATATTTCGTCCATACATTATGCACGGCCACGCCCACTTTTTGGGAGCGTTTTCTTACAAACTTGTGACTTTTCCATTATGTGTGTTTTATTCTGAAAGCCTTATGAGAATTAACAACTGAATGGGTTCCGAAAAAACATTTGTCCTAAAGAATACTCAATATAAACAACTTCAATCTAAGAAGGTTATAGGGCGTACTACAATAAGAAAATATTTTTTTGTGAGGGGGACTAGAAATTTGTTTTAACTCAAATCACTTATTCTGCTTTAACTCTTTAACGGCATAATGGAAATTAATGAATAAACGAATTAAATTTTCATAGAATTTTTTATAAAATTTTCAGTTTACATGTTTTTTTTTTTTTCAAAATTGTTCTTATTAAAGTATATGACATTCTTGCTGAAAGAGAGAAAGAGAAGAACCTTTTATTCATTTCACAAATGACCAAAAAGATTTATAAATTGTCTTTAGGCGTAGTTTGTGGTAAATCGACACACATTTTTTTTAATTAGACGATATCTTCCAAATATCTTTGGGTTGCTGGTATCTTTAATATCGAACATGATTTCAAAATTCAAGAAAACCAATGACTAGTTTTTTTTCTTCATACAAAAGTATATAAGGCTCTGCGCAATTGTCTTCTAATCAACACGAAATGGAATCAGCAATTTTAGCCGTTCAGTCCAGTCAATCCAATTGAACATCGTCATTTCTAAAGTTAGGTTTGGGGTTGCACCAATGAAACAAAATATCAGTATTATACATTCCACCTCATTGTACCTAATTATAGTATGTGCAATCTGCAATCGCTCAGATTAGGACTAAATTTACCTACCATTCGTCCGTGCTGAAGAAGAAAATAACTGGGTCAAAAGAATCCAACACTCTTTATAAGTTCGTCCTTTGTTTCCCCAAGGGCAGCAATTAGATGTGAGGTGCTATTTTTGGTGTCCCTATGTGAATCCCTGAGAAAATAGCAAACGGCCCACCATTTCTCTGTCAAGAATTCGAGAACATACATGTGTGATCGCATACCTATGCATTTTAAAAGCACTTCCCCTTACTATCAATAATATTATTTCGAAATTCCTTTCATCAGTCTGCTTTTGCGCCATCCCTTTAAAACTCATGTTTCAAATCCAAAAATCTTGCCCAAATACAATCAATTTCCCACATCTCAATCCAAATCGAATTACAAACCTAAATGTAGAACATTTTAAAATTCCTACAAATAATAACGTCTGTGTGTTTCGCCAAAATTGCTCAGTTTTCATCAGCACAAAGGCGAAAGATACCACCACTCGGTGCCTGTGAGCTGTGGAAATTCTATTATCTATTGAATCCAAGATTCTTCATCTATTTCACCCAGTCAGGCATGTGATTACATCCTTAAACGTTTATAAATAAAGAGGACGAATGAATCTCTTACGAGTATTATAGGTGTATATGTGTGCCTTTCGCTTTTCATCATTGTAGCCTTAGCCGACACTCTGAAGCAGCAGCAGCAGCAGCAGCATCATATCCATTTGAGAATGTGTAAAACAACACCTTTTAACGGCTCATTCATCAATCGTTGGTGCTTTTATCATCTTTCTCTACTAAAACGTACATTTTCCTTCATTTATGTTTGATACCCCACCGTCGTAGAGTGCTATTGCCCACCAATCACTAGGTGCGAAGGTTGTCTACAGATACGGGTGGGTAGGTACCTACCACCGTCTAGTGCTAACGTCTTTCATTTTTATTTTTTATATCCAGTCATAAAATTTGTTCCAATATATTTTATGTTTTTCCATTTCCGATTTATATCTTTTTTTTTTTCTTTTTCTGAATCTGATCATAAGAGGAGATATTTTCAGTAATAGCGCAGCTTTTTTTTTTTTCTTCTTCTATTTATCCCTCAAGCTGTGGAGAGTATCTTTTCCGCTGTTGCTTCTCATTTACTGGTATTTATTTTGTAACTTTATTTATTTGTAAAATAAATGTTCTCCCTCTTGCTTGTGATTTTGCAAATTATACACACACACACACCTTACGAGTATACTCGGTGCTTGAGAGGAATATTCTTGCTGGTGTAATTCCATCGCCCTTAAGTTGTGTGCAATCAAAGATACTTTGGCTGATTATACCATAGATAGATTTGCTTTCTGTTTTTCTTTTTTTTTTTTTGATGTAAGTAATCGATAAACGTTTAATCTGATTAGAGTTTACGACACTTTAATGTACACCCAACCCAGCACGCACATTTCGAAAAATGTGAGGGTAGTACCTACGAGTACTTTAAACTTGTCAAACAGAAGCACATAAAAAATAGGAGTGCATGCATACATTTGATAGCGCCACAGAGGTATTTTTTTGGGTTTCTCTGGGGATCGCGGGACAGCATGTACAAATTCCCATAAAATGATCATGTGGAATGTATTAAATATTTGTTTAATTTAAAAATAATTTATTTTCGCCCATTCAGAATAATGGCACTTTGAGTGTCCTTTGGGGGCCATAAAATGGGGCCAAACGTAGAAGAACATCATATCATCAATTTGGCTCTCAATCTGCGTTATGACTCTAGGCCGTTAATGGGAATTTTATGGCATTCGACAATCGCGTAGCAGCCCACAGCAGCATAGATTTTCAATTTTCAAATTTTCGTTTGTCAGATAAATGCGATTCGCGTTGATTTACACACACATAAGAAATAAGTTATGAGGACTACTGATTCAATTGTTTATTATGCATAGACTCGTAGGAAATGTGAAATTATTCTTTAAAGGTGTGGGATCTATGCTGGTGTTCGGTTGTGAGCCGCTCAATTCGTCTATTCGCTCTATACCATTTGCAAAGTGCAGCAAGGTTTGACTCTGTCGAGATGACTTTCCCAATTTGAGCACTAGCGTATAAAGTACTCAGACTGATTTTTCGTTCTTTTCAAAGTTTTCAGATGCTCGATTTAAAAAGCGAAGTGTGTGACGAGTTCCAAAATGATCTTTGAATCACTTCTTTTTCATTTCCCGATTTGCTAAGCAAGTGCCAGCTGTCGTAGTGGTCTTTGATCCTGCTTTGCCTAGGGAGTGAACTTTTTATGTTGGGACATACCTTCTTGGCCGGGGATCCCGATCAGCGCCACTTCTTCATAGAGTTGAATAGGTACTCATGGCCGCTTGGCTACCAGAGCATATTACATAGGTACATTTTCCCTTCCATTTATTCAACTGCCTGTAATACAGCTGTAAAATTATTTATTTAAATGAACTGTTCCATTCGACTTTCCTTTGAGCAGATTCTTGTTTCTAGGAGCTCTTCCATTAGAGACTCATCTTTATAAAATGTAGCTCTTCCACTTCCTTCCTCACTGAAAACAACTTTCCGTCCTAGTAATGTATCTATGCAAAGGCAGGGCAATTATTAAAGTGCTTAGGAAAAGTGCAGTGACCCATGAGAATGCCAGTAAGTTGTCTGCAGTCTTTTTCGTCAACCGACAACCGTCAATACCCTGACCGAGGACGCAAGTTCAGGTATTGAGAAGCCATCCTTTGGACATTATCTAGCAAGCTCATAGGAGATCTCACTTCCCGCAAAACCATTGTTACCCCATCGAGTACCAGCCTTGCGATCGAATTCAGAGGGTACTTGCATTCTCGAACGGTTGGAAGTGTTTAAAATGGTTGGGCAAGGCCTTACGCGCAGCCAGCTGTCACTACCGAAGCAGGTAGTTCGTTTTTCCTTGCAACTTATTGTTGAGTGTTTGCACAAAGACACCAGTATTAGACCCTTGACAGGCTTTTGAGTCATCCGTGAAAATTCTAATATAATTTTTAACTGTTTCAATATTTGCCCAGCAGTCCAAGTTCTAGTGTTTTATGTAAGACGGCATATCCGTAGAGCAGGAGTAAAAGGATAATTGTCACGAAAGCTCATCAAAACTCCAGTGCGATTCGACCTAAAAGAAATACTTTTCTCTTTCTTCATGAAGGTTACACACATTGCTGGAGATACATCCTTTTCACCCAAGAACCACTCACTTCAAACCGTCCTGAACAACATGCACCTGAACCATCGTTAGTTGAACCCATGACTAGCCTGTGGCCGTTAACATCGCTGTTTTATTTTGGTGCCTCCATCATTCGCATAACAGGAGTAGTAGAAACGAAAGGGTCGGTGACAATCTTGCTGTTGATCAAGTTAGCACTACCACTAGTGATGCGAACTATCGAATAAAAACTATCGACTTATTCGTTCATTCGACAGTTTAAAATTCGTTCATTACTATTTTCGTTCATTGCTATTTTTCTTCATTACTATTTTCGTTCATTAATATTCTCTTTCACTCACTTTTTATTCAGTATATTTCATTCGACAGTTTGCTGTATGAGCTGAGCAGGTACGCAATCTTCTAAAATGTGAAATGCGCATACATATGTCGAAAACGGTGCGTCAGTTAGTACGAAATCCCCCAAAATGTCCGACTTTACTCCGAAGTCAATTTTGGAAACTTTTTTTTGAGTGCGAATATCTTGATAAGCGTGCGTCCTATAAAAAAATGATTACGGTCGAAATTCTACAAAATGGATGCCGTTTTAAATTCTTTCAAAATTGTAGGCAACAATCTTCCGAATTGTCCGACCCGAAGCTAATGGAAGAAATAGTTTTTGAGTGCGTATCTCGAAAGCGTTGAACGAAAAAAAAAGTTATTGGGACCGAAATTTTAGCCTTTCAGATTCCTTTTTTTTTTTTAATGTTCGAAAATTATAGGTACGTAATATTCCAAAATGCGAGACTTTACCCCTAAGTTTATGAAAATCTATTACGAATATTTGTTCTTGAGTGCGAATGTTCTGAAATTTTTTTTTTTGGTAATGTGAACTTTCGACCTCATAGGCCTCAAGGCGCCACTGATCCGTGCAAAGGGTAATTCTACCCCCATCGAGCGGTTATTTTTCCGTACCTCAAACGGCTCGTTCACTAAAACTACTAAACGATATTTTGTTAAAATTCATTTTGTACCCACCTACATATATGTATATACGTACATACATATGTTCCTATGTATGTACACATGTGTATGTTATCCTGGCACGTAGGTCATTTAGTCAAAATCGAAGCAGGTGAGTGGGATGTGGTACGTTTTCAAAAATCTTTAAATCGTATTTGTTAGCCGCCTAACTAAAGTCGTCCTCAACGTATTTCGATGAAATTTGGCATGTAGGCTTAGACTGATACGTTAGTAGTTGCACATGGAATTTATCAAAATCGAATGGAGTGGTGGGAGCAAGCTATTAGGAGGGGTTTACAACATTTTCGAATCGTCTTTCACTATGGTTTTTCAGTTTTTTTTGTTAAAGAAACTATCACAAAAAAAAAATGGTTTTAAAAATATTTTTTTTTCTTTGGGTACATTATTCCCCCACCAACTCTCCACAAAAATATATCTTACAATAATATATTTTTGGTCTACCACGTACTATTGTGTGCGAATTTCAGCTCCCTAAATCAAATGATACAAATGACCAACAGACTGACACACAGACAGACAGACAGACAGACTGACAGACATCGTGTTGAATCCATAGTTATTAGATTGTCTAGTGGACAGAGTCATCAACACAAATTCACACAAAGCAGTTTAACATTAACAGTTGATTGCTATGCCAAACTACCATTGTCTCATTGCTTTAATTCCGCTGTTATATCTCAAACAGCACTCCTTAGTGAGATACTAGGAGTAAAAACTATCAACCTCCCCAATAACGACGTTTTCATTCACATCGTTCAGACACATTCATTGCAAGAAACCATCCAAATTGCAATTTTACGAGCGAAAACAGACTTCCATGGCAAGAGTTGATCTTTTTCACATTTTACCGAACGTCAAATCGAATATACGAGTACACTTTTATTACATTTTCGTGTGTCCCCTACTATCTGCCAGTTGCACTTCACCTTTATCCTTATTGGAGTATCCTTTTTCTCCAACTATAATCGATACATTTGGTTCGTTCAGATTTTTAGTTAAACATGGTGTAAACACCATTACTTCGTGCCAAAGGATATTACTATCAAAGAACGTAAATTAATACCAACCGAAAAAAAGGGGATAACTAAACGATGTTCAGTGTGAAACTAAAAGTCAAAGAGGGAACCAATTCCCTGCCACGTTCAAGTGGGCAATCGTCGCTCTCACGAAGTAATCAGAGGCCAACATACTATGATGGTAGAAATAGTCCCTCGTTAGCAACCGGAAGTCTACGCAGCTCCCTCTCATCCGGTCGGAGTCCTTACAATTCGCTAAAGAGAAAGGATAAAAAAGTTCGTATAATCACAACGTACGTCGGCTCGGACAGGGATACAAATTACGGTGAGAGAACTATGTGGAAAGGACACCGTGGTCGTGTGGCTCAGCCACAAGGGGGGTTTTCTTTTTGATTAATTTTTGATGTACGAGTATTCCCTCCATGATGGTGGTGGTGATAGTGGTTAAGCTATAAATCCTTTTATACCTGTAATTGCATTTCGTGACTTGAATCAAGATGCAATGGTGGTCATTGCAACAGATACTACTACTATTCTTGGTACTATGTGTATTAATTTGGGTCATTGTTTGTTTGTATGTCCTTTCAGATGCCCCAGACGGTATAACCGAACTGCGTACGGAGCAATATGAAATTCACATTGAAAGAACATCAGCTGGATTGGGTCTGAGCATAGCCGGTGGCAAGGGATCAACTCCGTTCAAAGGAAACGATGAGGGTATATTCATTTCACGTGTCACCGAAGGTGGTCCAGCCGATTTGGCTGGTCTAAAGGTCGGCGATAAAGTCATCAAAGTCAATGGAAAGTCTGTTGAGAATGCCGATCATTATCAGGCGGTTCAAGTTTTAAAGGCATGCGGACTTGTATTGGTATTAGTAGTACAACGGGAGGTGACTCGTTTAATAGGTCATCCAGTGTTCAGCGAGGATGGCTCACTATCACAGGTTAGTTTGGGTATAATTTTGTTTACTGTTTGTGATTCTTGGTTGAGCGGAGAATCATATGCTGTAAGGTGCTTAAGGGTACGCTCTGAGGAAATGAGTAAACGAGTAGATACTATTTTATTATTGTTATCAAGATAATTTTTTATAAATTGCTTAAGCTTAAGGAGTCTTTTAGCCTAGTAAGTGTGTCACAATTTCATCATAAATTCGCTTTTGTCTGTCGACAACGTAGAAGAGAATGTATACAATTTATTCTGTTTTATATATTTTAATATTTTATTGCTTTCTTGTGTCATATTGTAAAAAAAAAAAGAACAATTTCAAATATTTATATAGAGAATTTTCACCCAAGACATAATATTTGAAACAGAGTGCAACTGTTCCATGTGAATAGAAGACACCCTACTCAAGATGTTAACGTACAAGAGAATTGCGTTTTATAACAAATGGAAAGAAAAAGTGATTTCCACTCACGAGGATTGCTTGAGAAGTGCATAAGCATTTACGGAGATGATGTTATGTGTGCAACGAATGTCTGGAGTGATTTGAAGTTCTCCTCACTATATACTCGTAATAACGGATGAAAACACTTGTACGGTCACGAAGTGTATGGTTACCATTTCGAGACATATCCGATGATTTAAATATTTTACTTGGCACAGTTCAGATTTACGAGTATTGTTGTCGTGCGAAAGATTGCTGAGATACTTGTTTCGTCACCAGATAGATTTAATTGGAGATCTTTGTTATGATTGAGAGAGAAAAGTGAAGAATATTTCATGGAAATCGTTGACTTTCGAGCATATTTTATTGCCTAATGAAGTAAAACAGTATTGCAGGCGCAAAGTGTGACGTAGACTTGTTGGATTCATTCGCGAAGCACACTTCACTTAATGTGTGCAGTTTTCATCGGTATAGTATTGAATTATTGAAAATAAAAATATGTAAGTGACCCTACATCGACACACTTATTGTGTTCACCTCGATTAAAAGAAACGTATTTGCAATACAATATTACGGAAGTACCTTGACAGTAATCAGTAATCAACTTATCACCGACTATCAGTGCTGATTTTCGTTTAACAGTCATCTTCTATGTCTTTGTAGTCAACGCAAATTAAGAAACGTTGAAGAACAAATTAATAAAAAGCTAGAGGGTAATGTACTCTTTGGTGTTTTATTATTTTTTTGGGTTCCCCTAACAGGCACCAGTGTTGGTTTTTCACCAATTTTATTCTACGATAAATTAGTGAGAGACGAATATATTACCTAATAAATTTTCGATACAAAATGCAAGGTATTGTCATGTACTAGTGGATAAGCCTGTTGTTGGCGGCGATCACAGCTTCAATAGTTCCGACAAGACTTGTAATTTTATTATAAGCTGGGATTTGCACTCTTGGTGCCTCCCACTCCGAGGGCGACGGAGGCAATTTCTGAGTAAATTGTATTGTGAATACTATGCATCACACTGAATTTCGAAATTCAAAGGTTATCCGAGTGATTCTCTAGCCGTCGGAAAGACCGACTTTAGGAAATAATTTTCTTCAGCAATTTATATTATATGTAAATGGCGCCATCTGTTAGTTTCTTTTTAAATTGCTATAAAAAAAAACTCCTTTAATATTTTTAAAAGTTTTTTGCTTTAGTGAAGAGAGTACGCTTTCCGATAATTTATGGAAAATAATTTAATTTGAATGACTGCTGCGGCTGTCTTGGTAGTAGCCTATCCTGTCAACCCAAAAAAGTCCAACATCACCAAAATAGCTGTTTACACGATTATTAAATTTAGTGTACAAAAGATCGATTGTTGGACGGCTTGTAGTAGCCTAACCTGTCAACCCAAAAAAGTCCAACGGCGTCAAATCGCAGCTCCGCGAAGGCCAGGCAACATCACCGAAACAGCTGTTTACACGATTATTAAATTTAGTGCGTAAAAGATCGATTGTTGGACGGCTTGTATGGCACGTAGCTCCGTCTTGCTGGAACCAGAGATCGTCCAAGTACAATCGGTTATACGAGTAATGCCTCTGTAGTGCTCTCTGTTGACCATAACGTTGTACCCATCTTCATCTTCGGAGAAAAATGGGTTAATAATTCCGATATTTCACAAACCACACCAACAGTCACAGCAGCAATATTATCGGCTGAGTGTACAGGACGAACACGAGGATAACTTGTGTTATCAATTAGCATGCCAACCTCACGAACTTTCTTCACAAACTTGCATACAGCAGGCACGGTTGGTGCATTATTTCGATCGAAATTTATTTTCAAAATTCAAATTTTGCAACACAGCACTCACTTTGGAAATAAGTTTTCAATATTTCCCAACGCTGTTCAATCGTAAATCATTTCGTACCGCGGAGATATGATACTGTATTTCTGTAAATTTTTTGAGTGCAAAAGTTTTGTAAAGCCATTGATCAGAGTAGTTTTCTTTCGAAAAATTGTTGCAGTTCATCATATCGTAATATATATTCAGTTAGTGCGCCTCTGTTTGTTATAATATATAATTCAATGTTATATATACATAGGTATATGAAATAAATAAATAAATATTTGGCGCAAATAGTCCAATTTGCTTCAAAACTAGATTCACGAAGCCATTCGTGTTGTGTGTGTGTTATATTTTTGCACGGGTTTTCGCCAAATCAATACGAAATGCCATTAGATCCAGCTGCTGATTTGCTGGAATTACATTTGTGTTGCATTCTTGTATGTACTTGTCCAGTATGGATTTCACATGGCTTCGGCAGTACTGAATCTTTGGGTTTAATAAATCGGCCCTACCCGACTAGCATTGTATAATTGAACAACTACCAGGCGAAGTGTTTTTATCGTATCTTCTGCCGATTTCAATTAAATCTGAACCCAAATGCACAGCTGTGTTACCACTTTGTGAGTATAACCTTTGGTGAACCAGTCCAATGGGTAGCTAGTGTGTTAGATTGCTGAGGGGGAAACTCAGTTTCCGATTCCAGTAAAACAAGATTCATGGTCCCACCACTCACGTGAGTAATATTCTCACAAGCAGCTTATCAATTATGCATTTTTTCGAATTTAACATTTAACATCTTTTTTGTGTACGTCAACAAAATTAGAAAGGACAAATTAGAGGATAGTTTAAGGAATAAAAATACTAATGTCAATAGTAATGCGGGCTTTGGAAGAATGGATGAAGTATATATGTTTACAGATTTTAATACAAGTGTTTCAAGTTGTCTTTAACACTTACGGACATTTCTTATATACCTATCTCTACGAACTTTGACGCTTGAACATATATATAAAGAAAAAACAACATCAATATTTCAACATTTTGAAGAAAATAGACTACAATATAATATATTTACATCGGTCAACGGCTAAAAGTCGATACAAAAGATAAAATAAAAATGCAAACGGATTAGTAATTTTCTTTATAAAATTGGAAATCCGTCAAAATGATGTGTCCCGTAAACCTAGTACCCGGACATAATGGCGTTTCAGGAAATGAGAAAGCTGACGAGCTGGCAAGGGAGGGTTCAGCTCTAAATCCTGAACGAGCTGACCCGTCAATTAAGATACCACCCTGCAACCTGAACCTAGAAGTTAGAAATAAAATGATTGCCATAGCAAAAAAGGAGATGGAGATCATTAGAATCCTGTATAATTACAAGAAAACTCTGGCCGCTCTATGATTGGCAGAAAAATCGTACAGAGCTAATCCTACACTTCAACAGATATATCTTATCTGGTTTAGTGGGGATGATAACTGGACACAACTTTTTACGTTATCACACAAAGAAATTGGGAATTAGCGAAGAAGATATATGTAGAGGCTAAACCTCACTTCCTGTGTCATTGTCCAGGACTCTACCACCTTAGATTCAGAATACTAGGGAAATATTTCTTCCAAGACTTAGAAGAACTTTCAAATGTATCGGTAAATAAGATTACCAAATTTATAAATTCATCGGGTTGGTTTAGAACCCATAGAGTTCACAAGTAGGGAAGCTTAACTCCTTGGGCATCACAATGGATCTATACTGATCTAAGTGTAGCGTAGTTTGTTCACACTCTACGTCAACCCATAAAACCTAACCTAACCTAAACCTAGTGTTAATAAGGTCGACTTGATTTGTTCGGAAACTGTAAAGGATATAAGCAAAGTTGTAAAGAACAAAGCAATAATTTGTTTGACAGCTATGAATACCATTAAAAGTCGATGGTTTTATAGAGCTAAAACAAATGTTGCATATGGGTCGTGCTATGTTATGCCAGACTAGACTGTGACACCTAGAAACATGGTGTCTTGTGTTTAATAATTTGGTTATCAATTTGAAGCTGTGGTGCAATAGTAGACGTGTTCTTTGAGAAAAGTGAATTGGAATTTTAGTCCATTGCAAAATTACTCGTATATGTAGATCTTCATTTAATGAGTGAATTTGGTCATATCTATGATAATGTGATCACAGGCATGTTGTTCGAGCAAAAGGATACTAGCTTTCCGTGACAAAACTTAGAATCTTCCTGTTTGTCTAGCAGGTTATTGATACGCAGTCGTACTTCACCGATTTTTCCTGTTGAATGATAATTCATTTTATAGGTTTTATGCGGATTTAATGCGAAAGTCGAAAGCTTTTTCATATTTCTAATATTTCTTCTCTTTCCCTACTTATATAGGTATAGTCCAAAAAAGTAGCTGAATTGGGAAAGAACTAGCATTATGCATGAGTTTTTATAGCGCATACGATTTTATAGTGGTTGAAAGGTATTAAAAGTGTAGTTTTTACAAATATCTCATTATATGTTGATCCCATGACAGAAAAAAAAAAAAGAAAATGTGGAAATGCTTTACTAGGTGGACAATTACCTATACCTCTACCAAGTGGAGAGTTTGCCCATTTGCATATGACGGCACTTCTGTTATGAGATCAGTACTACCATAATTTGCGTAAAGGCCCTATCTACAAAACTTCGAAATTTATTATGACATTCTGAAAGATCAAAACGTGCAAATGGATGATAAAATTCGATTTACTAAAAGCCCTAAATAACAAGTTGATTAATAAGTTGGAAAAAAGCCCTAGTGTTATTAGTATGGGAAATGTAGATATAGCATTAGAGCAAGTTACGGCAGAGTAGATTTTGAGATATCTGATACTTCTAACGCAGCGTGGTAAACACATACAACAAATTGGGTCGCTACAGCTGAACATATCGACCAAGTATTGGATTTCTATTTGAAATATCTGTTGTGGTGGGAAAGAAAGTACTTTAGTATCTACTTAGGTCGACACATAATAATTTTACATCACATTCTAACAATTGTTTGTACGATCAAAAATTATAAGATCTTTATTGTAGAGAATTTCCTATTCCTTGTTACCTAAGCATGGGAACAAGAAATAAGAATATATAATAATAAACAACATCTAATACCTTTTAACCACTATAAAAACTTTTACAGCCACGGTAACACTGGGTACTTTTGGCATTTTATTGATAAGCACTGAATCAATGTAGTGTAGGTTGGGGCAGATTCGACACATTTTCTGTGGATTCCCAACTTTTTTTCAAATGTATATTAAATATACATTTTTATTTAATTTGAAGCTCTAATAAACGTACTTAAGAAATTTACAAATCTTAAAGACCCTAATTGTTTATAAAAATTTCTTTTAAAAAACTACCTCAAAAAGTCGAAAGTCCCCCATGAGTGGGGTACATTCGTCGTACTAGTGGAGCACTTTTTCAAATGACACAAAAGGAAGAGCAAATAAAATATATTTTGTGTTCTGTTATAGGGAACTCCTTTATTTCATTAGTATCCATTTCTGAAGTATCCATGAGATACTTCAGAAATTGATTTTAAAATTACGAATATATGAAATAAGATCAAAAAGTAAAACATAACTGATCGATAAAACTGCCAATTGTTCGCAACTAAATATCAGGGTTTCTTTTGAGAAGCTCACGTATCCATTCGATACCAGCCTTCTTTTCGACTAACCATGAACTAGGAACTGTAACATTATTTTTTGTTACATAGTCAAAAGCGAACTTTCGTGCCATTGAATACGAAAAACCAAATATTTGGGCAGAACACCTAATCCACGAGTTCACGCTCTTGATGTTTGGAAAATGCTTGTTGGGTTGTATATCTGGAGCTGAATGTTTCACTGACTCATTATTTGGATTCAGTTTTTTAAGTCTGGTGTTTCTCTTTTGCTTAGAATTTCTTCCAAAGCCTTTTTAAGCATTGTTTCATTGATTTCACAGCGATTAGTCCAGACACCATTACTGTTGAAAGCGAACTATGAAAATTCGTATGTGATAGGATATGACAGTATGGCCAACAATGTCATCAACAGTTTTATTTAAAAATCAACTGTCTTTTTACCATTGTAAAAGTCAAATGTGCCCCACCGTCGAAAGTGCCCCATCCTACCCTATGTACGCCAAAATTTAAATTCTATTGCTAATTTTTTGAAAGTGAAAACTTTAACTTCGAGACTACATAGTTACGTTAAAAATTGTAAACAATTTATTAAATACATTTTTTTGAATTCGTTCTACAATTACTGCCAGGTTTTAGGTTGAAAATATCCGTATGTATATCAACAAAAAATCTTATGACGAAGCATTTACAGATCAACTACAAATAAGTTTGATTTTGACATCTCAAACATATTACGAGGCAACATAATTTTTATGTTCCGACGTGCCTCAGCTCCAAGTAGCTCTTCTCTTATCGGTAAGATAATTCTTTGACGGTTTTGCATTAGAGCGCAACCCGCTCTCCTTTCGTTTTGAGTAACTAGACTTCATTGTATGACTTGGCGGGCTATTCAGTTATCAATCTTTTGAACGGGGTGACCAATCCGCTGTCACTTTATAGCTTAATATAGATACTATTACTGACAGTAGTAGAAATCCCATTTCTTTGCATTTCTTGCACCTCCTACATAGTACGTAATTATATTAATTTTAGGCCATTTGAATGTTTAGAATAGGAGGTCTGTGGAAAGACAAGATTCGCTGAATAGAACTTATATTCAGTGCATTGAAACAGAGTGATATACTGATGGACTATTTTAGATTGCATGGTAGAAGATACGCTTTAAAATTGCACCAGAGTCAAAATGTCGGTTCTTCATACTGATCTGTCATTGGGAATATTGAAAAACCATAACATTGAACGACAGCCCGCGAATTAACAACAGTGACAGATGTTTCTTATTCTTCGCATTGAGTTTTGATATCGCATAACAAAAATAATCCTGGAATTCTTTGGTAAATATGACAGAGTACATTATAAAGTGTGTCTACTACCACAACACGTATCAAGGATTCTCGGCACTCTACAATCCGTTTTGGAATCGAATTATGTGTTATAAATGACCAAGCCATCATGCCAGCTAATTGGAAATGTACACAAAAATGCAATAAAACAACAATTTATATTTGCCATTAGTTCGGTTAAACCAAACGTGATGTCGGCGCGAACCAAAAATCATTCGAATACAAGATTTATTATTTTATTGTCCACATAACTGAGTTTCATTAGCCCGTACCTCAAACAAAATTGGTTTTAAATTCATCAAACATTTGCCTAACATACATACTCGTACATACCTCAACAAAACAAAAATTTAGATTTCAGTTGAAAGCCGACCACAACAAGTACGTCAGGAGAGATCCATCCCACCACCCATAGAAATTTTATCAAATGAATACAATTATCAGCAACAGAATATTATGGCCACCAACACCGCATCACAGCAGCAGCCACAAAGTGTACAACATGTTATCCCTGCCACAACCATAGTCCCTGCGACCACAAATGGAATTTTGGAAAATGGCAAGGTAGGTTGTGTTTGCGTGTGTGCGCGCCAAACAAAATGTCTTCTTTCACCTGCCAAAAAAAAAAAACAAAAAAAACACACCAACACTGATTTATTATTTAGGAAGCTCCCGTTCATAAAGTAACCCTCCACACAACGTTGATAAGGGATCAAATTAACCAGGGCCTTGGGTTTAGCATCGCCGGAGGTAAAGGCTCCCCGCCATTTAAAGACAACTGTGATGGGATTTTCATCTCTCGTATAACCGAGGGTGGTTTGGCTCATCGCGATGGCAAAATAATGGTCGGCGATCGGGTGTTGGCGGTGAGTTCTGATGTTTTAATTGCGTTTCGCTAGTTACACGGTTGTTATATTTGCATGCCTTTCCTTCCTCCTACTATCTACCCGCAGATAAACGGAAACAATATGACACATGCCTATCACGATGCAGCCGTGCAACTTTTAACAGATCACCAGAGATTTGTGCGACTCGTCCTGCAGCGTGAAATTAGGGGACCCTTAGAACCACCATTGAGTCCACACAGTCCATCGGTTTTAAATTCGTTAAGTCCATCGGGATATTTGGCAAATCGTCCAGGTGAGTAGTACTAGAGTCAGTGGGAACGGACAAACGACAAATCCTCAAATTTTGTTTGACCACTCAGCAGCCGGTTTCAATCTTTCTGTTGGGGACATTGCTGAAGAATCACCGCAATCACAGAAATACATCACTCAGCCATTTGCCTACGATTCGAATAAAAATATTTCACCGACCACGATGACGACGACGAAGACAAATGGTTTCGATACGATGACCAGTAACTCAAATCGCATTCCAACACCAGGCGTATCACTGGACACAGTAGTTGTTGATGCGGCCACTGGTCAACCAGTTCCAGCGCCACGGGTTCGTGTGGCGCATTCAAATTCCATTCCATTGGATCAACAACAGCAGCAACAGTCACAATCGCCTCTTTCGCAGAATGGTCCGAGTGCTACCACCCCCAACGATGTGGAGACCCAGGTGAGCTATAGCTTCAACGTTGAGTGTTGAAGGTTTAACTTTTTCGTTTTTTATTTTTTTATTTTTCATTTTGCAATAACAATAATTTAGTTAGGACATGAGATTGTGTTTATCATTTACTCTTATTTTATGTTATGTTTATTGATGTTGTTTATGTTTTTTTATTTTTATTTTTTATTTTGTCAGCGTTTGTGCCTGCCATCCAACATGAAAAATAAAATATTCGTAATTTTGTTGTTATTGTTGTTGTTTCGTCTTGCTCAATTTTCATTATAAAATTTCATTAACTAATAAGAAATCATAACTTCAGTGTAGCGATAGCAGTAAGATTTAATTAAATTATACTCGTAACCAACGTTCTGTTGGTTTTTCTCATTTTTTTCGTTGGTATATTCGTATCTCAGCATGTTTTTTGTGCCGCCTTTAGGGGTTAATGAAAAGTATACCACATTGAATTAAGTCCCTAGTTTTCTTAATGCCGATTGTTTATATAATGCTTTATGTATAAAAAGGGTAGTTGATTTAATAAAGATTTAACTTAAATATTTGCCTTAAATTTGAAAATACAACAGTTTCAGCCAAACTGTGTGAAATTGAATTTATTTCGGATTAAAATGTCGTTACCTTCATTTCTAAGGTTGAATAAAGAAGGAGCTTTTTTTTTATAAAAGTGGTAGAAAGTTATAAGTGTGATTGCAACAACGTAATGACTGAGTTTCTGCTATCAAACGAATTTGTATGACTTGCATCAGTGGGTTCTTAAAGACTGGGTCGCGAACGAATCTTGATGGGTCGTGAGATAAGAAAAGAAAAAGAAAATAAATAAATATTTGCAACACTCTTGGCGGTTTATAATTTTACTGTTGTTGCTCTGGATCAAGATTGGATTTGGTTAGGTAGCTATTCTTGCTAGACTTAGACCAAATTGTTGATCCAATTGTGTTACTCCATACTTAGCGGATTATTCATCGCCAGGAACTTTAAAGCTGAATTTTCAATGAAACCTATGCTACTTCACAGTTCGTCGCTTATTCGTGGACTTATTTAATCCCAAAGACGAATGTAATGCATTTCAAACCTAGACAAGTTCCTTAGTGCTATGAAGAAGTAATTGTTTCCTCATCTTTATCTTCCTGCGTCGACAGCTTCTGCAGAAATTGTTGGCGAAAATACCAGTTTCTGTTGACGTGTCTGCTTTTCATGCAGCGTTCTGTCAGTACATAGTTCCACTGCAATTACAAAGTTCAAGTTTTTCGTATTATTGAGAGTAGTCCATTTTTTTTATAAAAAATTATGGCCTGATTTGCCTTGATGCAGGAAATGTGCTGGTTCGCTACTCTTTGTCAATCTTGTGATTTCAATTCCGATGTGGAATTTTACCTGGAGCGGTCGGTTGCTTTCTATTTTTGGTTTATCCGGGTAGGTAGAGAGTTATACAAGTAGCTATTCGGCGAACATGACGATCCTTAGCCATTAAATTAGAGTATAACATTCACAAAGTAGGAAGCGAACAAATTTAATTTTTTCTTTGGTCCTGAAATGCATGCGTGCATTGCTATACCTCGATTGAACATGCCATGGATGGCTTGTGCATTCAAGCGATTAAGTCTAATCAAAAAGGAAGGAAGTTTCTTCTTATCGAAGAATCTTCCCGCGGTTCATCGTCAATCTTCATGTTTAAATTTTTATTGGAATTCTTCCAAAAAATAGAATGGAAAGGATGCTTTTCCTTGAGAGTTCATCCGCTTTTGTTTTGCCTAGGGTGTCAACGTCCCACTGTGCCTTGAAGTTTTAAAGACTGCCTAACTGTCAGCGTAGTCTGATATGACTTTCTCGACAATGTTGTCTTTTTGGATAATTTTTACAGTCTAAACTAATTACAGATGGCTGTGATCTCGGCTTGAAATACAATAAAAATATTATCAACCTTAGAAAATAGTTGATTCCTAGTTGAAAATATGGTGGATCCTGTATCGACTTCCTTCTTGGAGCTGTCGGTATAGAAGGTAATTTGTCTAATCATCTGCCTTGCAACCATGGAGGCGGGTACTCGTCAGAATGCCCAGTATCTTCTTAAGCCAGTCGGTTGAACTGTCATCTATTATTTTAATATAAGATATAGACGTTGGTTCTTAGATTCGAATCTCTTAGACGATAAGCTTCAGTGGTGGATACAATTGTTGTGCTTTCCTTGGTACATAAATTGAAGTTGACAGATACGCGTAAGATAAATCTTTATTTTTCTACGAAAGTCGTGTTCTCCTGGCAGATATTACAGATCCATTTTATCCAACTTAACTTCTGGGTCTAAGTCTAATTTTGCTAAGAGATAGGGGACACGTTATAGGCATATTAGTTTTAAAAGCTGTGGTTCTTTTCTTTGAAGCAAATATTTTTAAAATAATCAGACTATACCGCTTTTAACTGCCGGGACAAACTTATTCTTTCTCAAACAGACTATGCTTCTCACATTATCGTTTAGTAAATTTTGCCTAAGAATATTTTACTTTTCAACTGATGTAACCCCAAGTGAAACCTGTTGGTCAGTCTGTTTTCAGGACCATAACATTCTATCCAATTTGGTGATGTTAGATTCTCAGGGTAAAAGCAACTCATCTGGGCACCCATCTGCCTAACCTAACCTAAGGGTCGCCTGCTGTTGAAAATCGTTTCATGTATCTGCATTCATCGCAGGACTATTGGTGATTGCAAAAACCACAGGATAATGGGTTAATTGATATGTAGAAAAAAGGTGAGAGTAATTATGACAAAGAATTGTCTATCGTCGTCGGATGAAAATTGCATTGCTCGTCTTTAGTTGTAGATCTTCTCTAAAAAGTTTATTTAGATGATCGTTCGCACTTCCTCTGGATTAACTTCGCAAATTAAATTTTTGGTTTCACAATTGCAAGGTTGTTGTGTTGAACCCGAATGCTTATTCCTTTAAAACGGCGGGTTGTATAATGAAAATGAATAAATTGAGCCATTCTCCAAATAAAAACAAATTTCATGCACTCTTATTTTGTTTATGGTACGTTATGATAATTTGTTTGGATCATCTTCGAATTATAGACTAACGGTGATATTCTTTACGTCTATAATTAGAGCATTGTATAATATTACTTTTTGACCTTCTTTGTCTTGGGTAGGTATCGCATGCGTCAAACAAACTAGACTAATCTGACTTCTGAAATTATGTATCGACTGAAGTTGAATTTGTATACGTACTGTACACCCATATTCTCTAAGTCAAGTCGAGCCGATTTGGATGATAATCCGTATTTTCTACGTTCAGTGAGGTGATACAAATTTAAGTGGATATGGGCGGTACGAAATTAGGCCCAAAGTTAGTTTACATAAACTGTACGAAATTTGTTATAAACTTTTATGATTTAGGGAATATAACATTTTGCTTGTCATTGGAATTGTGTATCGCTTTGATTTAGGGAATGGCGGTGGTAGTTATCGAGAATATGTGCGAATTGACTTGCCGGTTCTAAAATCTGCTATTTAGTTTCCATAGATGGCGGCAGTAAAGCCGTCTGGCAAAAATACTGCAAAGACGACGTTTTTTTCTGCACAGTGCTATTCTCCCTCTGTAGGAGCCGTACTGCATTTTACTAGTTGAGCAAAAAATCTGGCGAATGTAGCTGCTTGAAAATATTCAATGACAAAATAGCCGTTCGGTATGAAAAGTTGCAAATTATACTGAATTACGTAACAGTTAGTACTTCGCATTCTTCATTATATAGGTATTTAACTAGGCCACTTGAATCTAACCTAACCTACGACGTATCGTATAAAACGTTCAAGTCACAATCTTTTCTTAATCTGTTCCATAATGATTATATTTGAGGGACTGGCCGAATTTCTTTATCCATCCAAAATGTAAATAGCACACTTAGCGATTTATTTCATTACAGTGTGTTCAACAAAAACGTGCGTCTAAAAATCCAATAAAAAATGCCAGAATTTTATTAAATCATTTTTTTTTTTTATTAAAGTATAGATCAAAATGAATTGCGCAATTATATGAGTAGTGAGTCCAGTCACCATTATTATTTATAATTGTTTGTCATCTATACCATTTTCCTCTTTCCAAAGCATGCTGAGGCGACTCCGATGTTTCGGATCGTTATCAACTTGCAAAATCCAGTCGTAATTCTTTCGTCCATACATTCGGCAGACTTTAGCAAACCCTTCTGGTATAATTATACCATATTTTGTGCATCGAGGTTTTGTGTGAATACTATTATCTTTCCGAATCCTTTGGCCGAGAAGCATCCATAAACATGAACTTTGGCTGAATGTTTTACGGTGCGTTGCAGAAACTTCATTTTTTCTTTCTTCCAATAATTATAAACAAAAAAAAAAAGACTCATCTGTAAATATGATGTTGCTCCAATCCCAGTCTAAATTCTGGGTTGCCCACCGTAGCCTCTTATCAATATGTTTTTTGGTCAGTAGCAATTTGAGTTTGGTACTCCTGTTTTTGATGCCTGATTCTGCTAAACGGCTTAGTATTGTGTTGATGGACACTTTAATTCCTTTTCTGGACAATTTTTCTTTTGCGTTCCGTTCCGTTCAATTCACAAATTACTTTATTGTCCTTACTGGATGTAATTGCTTTGGTCCCTCTACCTGACCCATCATCGACATTACCGCATTCCTTACACCTCTTTATCCACTTTCTCACAAATTTTTCTTTGGGTGAGTTACTAAGAAAACACTTTCGAAACGCTTTTTAAAAACCGCACTCATTTTGTAATGATGTTATACGAGTACCGCCGAAGTATGAAAATATACTGAGGAAATGAAAACAATGTGCGATCGGCAATTAAATGCAGAAAATAATTTGGCTATAAATATGTGTAAGTGAGTAAAGTAAAAACGCACTGTATAATTATTTTATAGCAGTATACAGGTCTCATATTCTTGATTCTAAGCAAGGACCTGCTATTTTTGCGACTAGTCTTCTTAAAAATGGAACTCCAAACATTATGAAGTTGATATTTGATAATCTACTCCTTTAAACTTGCCAACCAATTTTTGTTGCAAAATTTGGAGCGGCAAATGGTTTATGCTCTGATCTTTGCAGTCGTTGTGTTGTTATAAGAAACCAGTTCTCTTATTATTTCTACTTTGAAATATTTTATTTATCGTTTCATGAAATATACTAGTTAAAAATCAACTGTTAAGCTCCACGGAAGCTAACAATACTGCAACCATTAAACAATATAAAAGTTATGATTTCTTTTTAGTTTTTCAAGACATAAGTATTGAAGCAAGACTCAATCGTCCTAATATTATGCATGTTTCGTTATATCTTAATATTTATTAATCATTGCATTTGTGGTTGTAAGCGGCAAACATAACTATTCGAGTTATTTTGTTATTTTTTTTAATTTTACTTATACCTCCCTTATAGTTATACTATATTTTGTGTGTTCTAAAATGAATGTTTTAGAGTTTGTTACTCATGAATGCATTGTTTTTAATTTTTATTCTTATTTCTTCTACTTTTAATTTTATATCATTCTTAAATGTAGATAACAAGATACATTTTTTGACTAGTACATTATTCAGATTGTAGGTTTTTTTGCTAGAAAAAAAAAAATCAAGAACATCATAAATTAATTGTCAGCTTGCTTATTATTTAAATTAAATGCTATGGATAGGAGAACAAAAACAAAATAATAGAAATAGAACATGAATCCATTATTATCATCTCTTTTTCCTTTTTCTTCTCTTCTCTTTTTTATATACACATTTTGTTTTACTACCAAATTTTGGTTCGTTGCTAAAACAATCATTAAAAACACACTTCCCTTTGATGTAAATGACAAATTGAAAATTTAAACCAAAAAAAAAAAAAACAAAAAACAAAAAAAAAAAAAAAAAAATATATATCCAAATCAAATTTAAGATGGCACAACCCCCACCAAGGCCACTGACAAGTGATGATTTCCAAGCAATGATTCCTGCGCACTTTCTGAGTGGTGGTAGCCAACATCAAGTCCATGTGGCCAAGCACGATGGTGTTGGACCCTCAGTAACAGTCACCGTTAATAAAGCCGTACCGGATCTACCAATGTTGCCTCCGGCACCGACCGAATTAGGTCTCATTACAGAAACCATAACAAAGTCGACATTCACGGAAACCGTTATGACCCGGGTCACTGATAATCATTTGCTGGAACCGCTAATTAGTGAGGTGATTATCACGTTATCAAACCAAAAAAAATACACGTAAAATGCTAAGCTTCAACGCAATACTTTTTTTTTTGTTCTTTCTTTTGTACTATAAAAATTTTGTGTTTTTTTTTTTTTTTATAATTTTGTAACCATTAGTAATTTTTTTTTATATTAAATTTTAACTAAGCCATCAAGCACCATTATTTTAGAAAATAACAACTTCATTGACATTGATGATGTATTGTAAATAAATTACATCACTGGAATATACACACACATTCTCGATTATTATTATATTTTTTTTTTTTTTTTAAGGATAGGGTTTCCATCTTAAGGTTTTTAATTAGTTTTCATCATTAAAGTATACTGTATCGTAGTCGAAATTACAGCCCATCGTATCGCAATTTTATTAATTAATTTAAAATTTATATATGTTTTGGTAAAATACTTACATTTTTATAAATTATCCTTATTTTCTCAGTGCGATGGGTTTCAGTTTCTGCAACGATACTGTATTTTGATAGTATGTAGTTTGGTTACTAATACTTGCACGAATACTATTTGCTTAAGAAATCAGATAAACTAACTCTATTTTAAAGATAACTTCTTAAAGCTTGATTTTGTTAAAAATTAATGTGGAAGACGTTCAGAAAGTAATAAGTATAAAAAGGTACCGACTGAATGTATAAGTCAGAGCAAAAGTGATCAAAAGAAATAGTTTTGTATTTCATTTTACTGTAAATTTAAGTAAAAAATTAACATGATTTATTTTGAAAATTAATTTTAAGCTAACTCTCACGCTGTGAAAACAGGCAACAAGCACCTGGTAACTAGCAATAAACAGCAAACAATATGAACTTCTCTCACAGTGAGTCAGTGGAAAACGAACTACTTTGATGTGCTCGGGGTTGTTATACGCATATTATGAACGTACAACTTCTACAAATTTAAAATACCAAATAATTCACTCGTTTTCTATGTAAATATAACCAAGTACCGAAATACAGGGTGGCCCAACGAGGACTAAGCGATGTAAAATATAAAAAAAACTTTTCAATTATTAACAACAATTTTGTTATATCGAATGCCTTTTTGTACGATAATCACCGTACTATGATAGAATCTATCCGAATTGTTTATATTACAAGTTTTTTTTGTTATTTAGAAATGTCGGTGTAATTAGAATCTATGTTCGTTATATTGAAAATTCGTTATATTGGTATTCGTTATACTGGACCTCAACTGAATTTTTTTTTTTGCTGGTACTCGTATATTCCGCTGGTGTTTTAATTATTACGCGTTACGTGAGCAAATGTGGGTTATTTACCCATATTCTCGTAGTGGAAGTGAGTGATTGTCACTTCACTTTATTAGGACCTGCGTGAAAATTTGTACGATATTATACAAATGCGCAATTGTGGAACACAGCTTTTGTAACCTTCCCGTATTACTTGCATGGACTAAGGAGGATAGAAATTCGAACATGTCACCTTAATTTTGAAACACACTACCCAAATATAACCAAATACCCAAATACAGAGTGGGTCAACAAGGAGTAAACCGTGTAAAATACGAATAACTTTTACAGTTATTAATTTTTTGTAACTTACTTTTCTTTAAGTAAATATAATTCTTAGAGTTTTTGGCCTTCCATTCTCTTGCTGACAAGTGATTGGTCATTGTAAAACATTTTTCATTACTGAATATAAATTTATAATTTCGGCACAAGTTTTTGAATTGTTTGCGGCTTGTAAACCAATCCCTTCAAGTAGCCCCACAAAAAGAAGTCTGTGGCCATCAAATCAAGCGAAACCAGCATTTTGAGTTGTTCACCGAAATTTATTGGCATATTGCAGACATTATATAGAAACATTTTGAGATCAAGTTTCAAAATCCGTCGATGTGATCTTCTCGATCTTAGAAAATTGGGCAGAACGCCGACGAGTAGAACGCATCTTCACTGACACTCCGCCCTATAGCTCCGATGAACATTTGGTTTTAAAAGATCTTCAAGACGAGAGATTAAGGTTCTAATTATGTTTGTACTGACAACTATTTCGACTTTAAAATGCTATCTCTATTTTCGTTGAGTTGAGATAACAGATTGTTTGGAAGAATAGAAAAACCTTCAATAATTTTGACACGTTGATGAACTTAGTAAGTAGTCACGAAATTATTTATTGTATAATCTCAATTTTTTAAAACGTTCAGTCTCCGTTGGGCTACAAAAAAAAAGTTTCTTAACAAAGGATATCGCTTTGCAAATTCATCGTCTCTTTCCTGCTGCCAGTTGTTTATTGCCCCAGTGTGAGAGTTGCCTAACTATATAGATTTGTATCTTACTGTGTGAGACTATAATGAATAAATTATTTGAAATTAAACTAACTATAATACTTTACAAAGCAGACAATTAAATTTCTATATGCGGCTGATATTAAGAAACTTGACTTATACATAGGAATTGCTTTTTCAACTCCGTAAGAAAAGTACCTCGGGTGTCGAAAACAAAACATCGGTTAAATTCATTGGATCAGGCTAGAAGTACAGAAACATTAATGTCCACATTTAAGTTATTGATGGTTGTAAGGCGTAAGCTTTAGTTATGCACTTATGAATAAATTGGATGAGTATAACGATGAATAAAACGACCCCCAACTCTATTCCTCCTTGGTTCATTCCGGTGATATTAGGATATCTGTCAATTTCGCGAGTGTTTTGAATGATCTCTGAATTTTTCATAGTTCGGGTTATTATAAGAGAAATAGTTTTCTAATACCGTGTTATAAAAAAATGATATCTGGAATATTTACCTGTAGTCCGGTTTTGTAATTCAAATTGAGAAATAATTCACTTCACACTTCAAATGTAACTCAAGATATTTTCATCATTTAGAGTATCATTCTAAGTGAGAAGTGAATTATTTGTCACTTTGAGTTACAGAACCGGACTACTTACTGGCTTCAAAACTATTCATCTAACAACAAACTGCTGTTAGATAAATCGTTGTTTTTTGATCAATAGCTTTTGGACATATGTATGTATCGTATCCTCCGCGGACCATAAAAAATGAAACAATCAGGCAACGTATACATTTGATAGTTCGACAATTGTGGCCATTTCATAACTTAAGGGGTAAGTGGAGTAAAATCAAGATATACGGAACTACAAGGTAATATTTCGTTTTATTTTTATTTCTACTGCGCATCTAACTCACGTGAAGTGTGAATTCATACAAAACAAAACAGAAAACCAAGCAATAATACAGTGGAAATCGATTACTCGGGATGCAGGGAAACAACCATATTTCGGATAATCGAAAATCTGGGTGAAAAAAACAAGTTTTTTTTTATTTTATTAAAAGAGAGCTTTTTTAAACAACATACTATCTATTATTCAAATAAATTTAAAAAGAACGAAATAAGAAAAAATAAATTAATTTATATACCTACATATGTTTAGAACTATTTAAAAAAAAAATTAAAAATTAAAGTGCACGACTGACTATAACGACTATTTATAAAGGGTGTTTTTTATAGAGGTTTGTTTTTCGAATTGGCAATACTTTTTCCGGCGGCAGTCAATCTGACAGCTGACGACTGATTTGTGCGCAGTTTGATTTGCCATTTTACCATGAATAGACTAATGCCAGAATAATGCTTGCAAATTGTGCAAATTTATTTCGTAAATGGTGGTTTAGTGCGCTACGTTCATTTTACGGTCGACATAATCGTTCATCCGAGCAAGTAATTCGAATAACCATGGATCGTTTTCGCACCACGTCGATTCACCATCGTGCTGTATCCACCTACTTTATGGAAGATTTTGCGGAAAGATCTTGGTTTACGAGCTTACAAGATCCAGCTCGTGCAAGAATTAAAGCCGCTTGAACATCATGTGCGTCATATGGGAGAATGGTCTTGATCCTCATTTTCACCACAAAATTTCAGCGATGAGGCTCATTTTTGGTTGAATGGCCACGTAAATAAGAAAAATTGCCGCATTTAAAGTGAAGAAAATCCACAAGACATTATTGAGACGCGGTTACATCCACAATAAGTCACTGTTTGGTGTCTTTATGGGCTGGTGGAATCATTGGTCAACATTTCTTCAAAAGCGACGCCGGCCAGAACGCTATAGATCCATGATTACTGATTTTTTCGTTCCCCAATTGAATGGTATTAATGTGGAAGAGCTGTGGTTTCAACAAGACTGCGCAACATGCCACACAGCGCGCGCCACAATCAATTTATTGAAGAAACATTCGATGAGCGCATAATTTCGCGTAATGGACCTGTGAATTGGCCTCCAAGATGGTGTGATTTAACACCTTTTTATTATTTTCTGATGGGATGTGTGAAGTCAGTATTCTAAGCCGATAAACCAGAGGCGGTAGACGACTTGGAAGATAATATTCGCCGCGTTATTGCCGATATACGTCCCCAGCTTCGAAAAAGTAGTCAGAAAGTGGACTTCCAGATTGCGCTTTATTCGAACCAGCCGCTGTGCCCATATGTCCGAAATCATATTTAAACTCTAATGGCATAAAATTATCTTTCCAATAAAGCCAATACCATGGCCATTACCACGATTTGTATGTGTTTTATTTCATTTTAAAGTTCTACACCTCTAAAAAAAATCACCCTTTATATATATGTTGTTTAATTGCAAATCACTTAGATTTAAAAATTAAACAAAACCAATACTTTTTTTTTAAATTCCGTTAAAATAATAGTTTTTTTTTTTTTAATATTTTCCGAAACTTGGTATGCCATAATCTTGTGTATGTCAAATATGGTTCAAATATTGAATTCGAATAAAATCGAACCGAGATATAGCCACTTTTCAAAACCGGTTAATAAGTAAAGTAAAGGTATTTTCTGGTATAATATATCCACCGTAACTCATATAAATTTTTTTTTTCAAAGTCGCTAGAGCCGTTTTTCAGAAAATCGATTTTGTTCCGTTTGTAAAGTACCGTTAATTTTGTGGTTAGAATGAAAATTCCGATTTTGCGTTGAATTGTGAAACAACTGACCCTATATATGAGTTTGAAGAAAATCCGTTCAGCCGGTTAAACTGCAGTCAATCATAAATACAGACTGACAGAATCGAGAGACCCATTTTATTGAGTTTCTCTATTACAGTAATGTCAAGTTTGATCAAGATCTCCAGAGCCCTTACAGGTGCAAAGTAAAAAATGGTAGGAACATAATAAAAAACTGATTTTTATATTCATCACTGAATAGAGAATTTAGAAAATATATATTTAATCAAAATTTTTATATTTCCCGGTTAATAAAGTCTCGATATTATATAATAGAAACAATGGATGCCTTTAATTTTAATTGTTTATGTGGAAAAAAGGTTACCATTTAACCGAAGTTTTTTGACCAGCAAAATAAAGTTATTTGATTAGAAATTTAATAGTTTTGTGATCATCAACAAATTATTTTTTATTTGGCAGGGCAAGTAAATGATTAGCAAAAAATGAGATATTTAATTAGCAGCATATTATTTTTGATCAGCAGAAGTTAATTTTTTGATGAGTAGAAGAACTATAAAATCATTAAGTACATATGTACATATATACATATATGTAAGTATGTTTATAGATCCATTTAAAATATTCTTGCTTTTTTTCAGCAAAAATAAATTAATTGTTCAACAGATCATAGCTATCATATATATTAAATTCCAGCAGAAAAAAAAAAAATCTGCAAAACTGTTTAAATAATTAATTTTTGTTAATAATTTACTTTTTCTTCTAATTTTGCTTTTTATTTTCTGCTAATCAAAAAATTACATCTTACTGATCAATATATTCCTTTTTGCTGATTGGAAAACTATTTTTTGCGTTATTTATTGATGTTGATGTTATTAAAATCTACGTTCGTTATATCGGCATTCGGTGTACAAGATCTTCACTTTATTTTTACTTGCTCCTACAGCGCAAGTATAGTTTTCGTGAGAATTTGATCAATCTTGGCATTACTCAAAAAAGTCGCAATGTCCGTCTGTTTATACCTTGGGTGCATATATATATAACAAATAATGGTATTTTACTTAATAGCGGTATTGTGAAATTGGCCATTGCTCGGATATGGCTTAACTTCTTAACATATTTTATATAAAAAAAAAACAATTTTTGTTGCTTCTTATCTACTATATATGGCTTTAATTTGAAATCTGAACAATTTTTAAAAGAACAGCACATATGGAGGAAGTACGTACGACCCAGTCATGCCCTTTATTTTGTTTGCTGGCATATTTTGCCGGTCTTTTAATTATTTAGCTTATCACTAATAATATTGTATTAGAAGTATAAAAATACACGTCACGTGAGAAAAGATGCTTCATTTACCCATATTCTCATAGTCGAAGTGAGAAATTGTTACTTCACTTTATTATGTAAAAAATCGTGCGATATTATACAAACTTTCAATATTGAAACACAGCTTTTGCATATTATATGTATTTACATTGTCGCTCAAAATATGTATTACTTGCATGAACTAATGAAGATAGAAACTTGAACATGTTACCTTATTTTTGACTGACACGGCTATGAGAATAAGGATGATTACTTGTACTTCTTTATATCTTGGATGAAGGTGTTGTCTTACAAAATCAATTCATTTAATATTACAGTGCTTTATCTTTATTATTTAAGAACTTGCTTTGATATTTTTCTCGACAGTAGGTACGATATATTCGTCAGAAATTATTGCTACATACATAGTTAGTTTTTCAAGAGACTTGTAAAAATGTTCACTTCATATGAGTGGCCTAGTTTTGCAACCTATCAACATAATTTTCAAACAGATCTAAATTTCGTAAATCTTTACACATACTCGTATTTGAAAAAGTGATTTTTGTCAATAAATAGATTTGTTTTTCTAATTTATGTAATATATGAACCAGTGTACCTATTTTTATTTTTTATTTTAATAGTTCACTTTATAACTGGGTCACTCATACGTGCTTTTTTTTTTTTCCTTAATTGAATTACGGTATTTTTTATATTATGTATCGTCCTCGTACTGAGAAATTAGTTTAAAAAAGTTAAGATCATTAGACTATCTCTATATACATAGGAGTTGTTAGAGTTGTACGTAAACTACGTACTTTATATTTCCTGGGCAGAGAAATAACACTTGAAAGTTTAACCTCCATTTTATTATCGGTAAACGGAAATAAGAAAGTAGATGCTCGTAATTGCTGCAACTAATTACCTAATTGTCAAGTACAGGAATTTTTTAATTTATCTCCGGCAGCATTTTTTGAGATTTCCATTTGTATGCTCCCAATAATGTAGGTAGGTAAAACGCAGTAGAATACCGATACAGAAAAGTAACCATCCATCTATACTGAACCTATTCCTCATATTTTAATCCGCAAAAAGTGAATTTTAGAAGCCAAATGGTTTATACATACTCGTATGTACATATGTATGTACCTAAATATTTTTTTATATAACGATATTTTGCATTTCTTTCTCATATGTAACAAAGTGGCAGTGGCAGATGGTGTGCTAGTTTTTAATAAAGAACAGTAGACAATTTTCATAGACGCTTGTTTGCGAGAATTGATGGTATGTACGAGCTGACCTTGTTTGCTGACAAACCCGCCTTGGCCTTCTTTGGCTTCGATTCACCAGGAGAAGTCCATTGTTTTGACTGTTCCTTGGTTTCTGGTGTGTTGTGGTGCGTCCAGGTTTCATACACGGTTACGAAACGGCGCAAAAACTCAGCCGAATTTTTCTGGAACATCGCCAAACACACCTTTGAAGTTGTCAAACGAATGCGTTTGTTGTCGATTGTGAGCAAACGCAGCACACATCTTGCGGAAAGCTTTTTCATGTCCAAATATTTATGTAAAATCGAAATCACTGAGCCATGTGATAAGCCTGTGGCCTCTTCAAGCTCGCGCACTTTCACTCGCCGATCGTCCATTATCAAACCATGGATTTTGTCAACCATTTCTGGTGTGATGACCTCAATAGGGTGACCAGAACGTTTGGCGTCACTTGTGCTTGAACGACCTCACCGAAATTGAGTAAACCAGAGGTGAATGGTTCCAATCGATGGTGAAGAGTCCCCATAATATTTGTCAAGCTTTTGTTTGGTTTGTGTGATAGTTTTTTCTCGTAAAAAATAGTGTTTAATGAGCACTCGAAATTCACTTTTTTCGACTTTAACGAAAATGGTAGTAGGCGTCTATATAAAATGGTTGCCACAACAAAACTATTTGACAGATCTGTCTGAAAATTTGGGTGCGTTTTTTTGAAAGATGATTCTTGACAAAAAAAATGAATTTAAGGTGACGACTCAATTTGTGTTAATTTTCAGGGACTTATTGACCCAGCCTCGTACGTTTGAGGATGATTTAAGGAACAAAAGTTGCTAATAGACAAAAGTTGTAAATGAAGGGGTGGCCGTGGTGTAGTGGTAACATCAACGCTTGTCACGCTCTTGGTTCAAGGTTCATATCCTGATCCCAACAATCATCTATTTATTTCGTCTGAAATAAATAAAAAAGTCGATCAATTGCGAAAGCTTAGTCAACTCTACTGCGAAGGCATAACACTGGCAGTAGGGTGATCATATGGCTTAAATGCAACTTGATCGTGATGATGACATCAGGTGGAGGGAAAAAAAATACTGTGAATCATGAGCAATGACAAAAAGCAAAACAAACAAGCTCCCCAGTTATCTGGACGCCACCCTTGGAGTTTACTGAAAACTTAATACCACCTATGTTTCAAACCCACTACACCAATCTTTCTTTCTATCTCTCTCTCTCAATTTCTTTAAAAGCCCGTGCCCTGAAATAATTTAATGGTATTCATATCCCATTTGGCGCGCGCAAATTATAAAAAAAAAAAAAAAAAAAATGGGATTTTTGAAAGACTCAGGGTAGTGTAATGATAGATTTCAGTATTCACAATGGAAGGATTTTTTTTTCTTTAGATTCGTTTTGTACTTAGGAGCAAAGTTGTTGGGAACAGAACGTCCTTGAATGTTCTTGAGTGTCCTTAATTTTAAGGATATGGACATACCCAAACATTTAAATCTAATGCACGTTCTTAAATATAATCTAAACAAAAAATCGATTCCTACCTCAAACGTATTTTTCAACGGGCTATATTTTAGAAACTATGCCCTTACAAGATTATAATACACTGTACATTCCCCAGAAAGTAGGATGGGATCAATCGGGCTTAAGAAGCACAGATCTGCGACATTTCATACGAAGGCTGCTACCACAAACAAAATTAGCGTTTATTTGTGTGCGGATTTGTGTATCAAAAGCAAACTTAGGCAACAAGTCTTGAGCTTTATTTCAGAGAACAATTCGTCACTACAATGCAGAACAAGCGTAAGTCCATTTTTGCTATTTCTCAGGAGAGTTATTTAAAGTTTTCTCGAATGTAAGGTATGTGCGGGAAAATGGCATTGCGCGGTAGTTACGTGAGATAGAGACTTAATTTGTATATCCAAGCACGCTAAATATAAAAGGCTTCGCTCTGACCAACATTTTGGAAAAACACGTAATTTGGAATTTTAGAAAAGCAACAAAAGGTGAAAAGTGGTTAAAATTGTCCTTCGCTATTTCAAAGCACAAATCGGAAAGGATTAAATCCTTAGAATAGATATCGGAAGCCCATACGACATTGCTTCTGAAAATTAACTCGGTCTAATCGACTTAGCTGCAGTATACTGGATGTTTCAACGTTCCAAAGTGCCAACATTGATTCGGATCAGTACCTGAATGCAGCCAAGGTACGTTTATGAATATTCAACGATGTAAAACCCCTTAACCATCACCCTGAGAACCATTGAAAAGACCATTTGCCGATCCAATGTCCTAGAATTCCTTAAAATTATCAAAAGTAGCAACAGCAAGCACAGAAAATCAGTGGCAACACTCCCAACAATCCATTGGTTGCGCGACTTTACACTACCACCTAGCTCTTCGAAAGCTCTGGTTTGATACAGACTGCGAGCATACGGTAGATCGGTGGTGGGAACAAAAACTAACGCCGCTCATTCAATCTACAAGCAGAAAAGGAGGGGTAAAAAACAAGTGCTCTGAAGGAAAATGGTGAGATGTCTGAATATCTCAACTCTCAAAAATTTCACCTCGAAACATCTTGTACTACTTTGCACCTATAATTGGAAGCTTGATGCGGACGACATTAACATTATCGTCAGAATGAAGTGAGCAGTTATTGCGCGTTCACTGGTATCGAATCGGCCCGTTTGATATAACAAAGTACGTAATATGTCGTCAACAGAAATCGATTCCCACCGCCTTTGCTATGGGGATGACGTCTCAAAAGATAAATATAATTTTGAGGTAGTCCCGAATTTTTTCTACATGTGCTCTGCTGTCAACTTTCTGATATTCTATGCCAGTTTTCAGCGAGTTTAACTAGCTTCAAAACATTCATGTGCGAATATCGATAATTTATGATAAGTATGCGTGGCTACTTTATTACGGAAACGTAAAATTACGTGACGTGAATAAAAAAAATAAAGCGGCATAGGGTATCACACAATTCATTACGGACTGATTGCAAACGTTCCATATATTTTTGTACTTTTTAAATTTTCAACTGAAAATCATATGAGAACGACATGAATTTTATTTTATTGAAATTGTAACTGCGCCACTTATTGGAACATAAAACGTTTGTTCTTGAACGTGCTTCGGCTTTCCAAATTTGCGCAATGTTTGATTAGGTTGACCTTTTATTGGTATTTGCTGCTTTAAGTTATTCAGTTCTTTTGGGTGGCAGGGCTAAAGTCAATCGACTTTTTTTTTACGATTTGAATTGCAATTCCCATTGACTTTTATTACTAGAAGCAATCAAATGAACGTCAGCGTCTTATTCGCTATTTAACGTTAAGTACATTACCCACTGATATTCGAGAAAATTTGATTTCCATCCCACAACCACAGCCATATCACTTTGCGACTCGAACTGCTTGTATAGTCTATCGTTAAGGCTTACGTGTGTCGTTCGAATAAATCATGCAATGAATGCTATTCTGTATTACGAGTCATTTGAAACGAAAGTCGTTTAATTTTAAATCAATTCATTGAGCAAATATTTTTCTTTTTATTTCATCTGACTCTCTTATTTAACATAAGGTAGGGTAGAATATATCCCAACTTTTAACAAGATTCACTAACGAGTAGAGACAAACTTACGGTAAATGAGGGCAGCAGCAAGTCAAGTGGCTTGTAAATTTCTTTGCGTATCTGTTTTCCGCTTCCTATGGTTCTTTCATTTGAATTGAACGTGATGAATCGATTTTTGTAAGTCGGATTCTTGACTTGAATGAGGTGAATTGACTCACTGAACCGAAAGTCAATTTAATTACCTTTGTATGATACTTCCCGCATCTGCGATTGGCATCATACTTGTGCAGCCAATGCGTTTAATTTTTGGCAGATATTTTTTCAAATGCCAGTACCGCAATTTATTCATACAAGAGTAGGCAGTTCTCTCAAGTTGTCCCACGCACTAAATTGGTTATATACGCATTTGACCTTTATTTTATATTCAAACACGACTATCTGAGTAATGCTGCTATAAGCTAAGTAATATTCTTCAAGAAAATTTATATCTTTCCATGAACGTGTACATGATTTATTAATGGGGCCATATGCCATATTCTTTTTGTATGCTGTGTTATATTTAGCAGATAATCAAAATAAACTTTTATGAGGGTTTCGATCCAACTCCTACACACAATGTCAAGGTACATAATCCCAAACCAGACACATTCTCACTCATTTTAAGGTCGTTTCAAATGTAAATAAATGTGCACAGGTGTTTTGATTTTCTGTCAATTATTGCACATACTATCTACATCCTGCACTTTCATAGAATAGTATATTTAAGTATCTATAAATTACGTTTAGTGTTTTAAACATATATTTAATTTAATATACTTTAATTGCAAAAGAATTTGTTTTTTTTTTATAAATCCTATGGTGATGTACATTATGATAATGAATATCTACATATGTACATATATATTAATAATATTTTATTTATGTGAGGGAAATTACGGTTTTGAGAATGTTTTTTGTACTTAAAGAACATCAAGTAAGAAATATTTTATGGACCAGAAAATTAAGAGTCAATGCTGCTTTTGAGATTAGAGATATTCTTGTCTCTTTAGCTCAAATAAATTTGTTTAGCGCGCTGGATATCAATTGAAGTAAATTACGATTAACAGTTGGATGCTTTAGTCTACATGAGACGCCTTCTATCGAGAAATGTACTCAACCTTTTCGAATGGAAAACGATTTTCACCAGGGAGGGACTAATAAAAGTTCGCTAAGTTGGCGTTAATTTATTAGTTTTTGGAAAAAAAAATTAAACTGCATTGTAAATTTGTTCTAAGCTTACGATATTTGGTTTAAAATTTTAGGAAAATTGTTAAGAATGGAGATGAGTAAACGTAAAATTAGTGATGTAAGGTTGGTAGAAATTGAGGGATTTAGGTTTAAACGTCAACTCCAGCAGTGCTAACTTTTCAAAAATACCAAAATGCATATGAATGCACCATCCCATGTGACTGTTTTTAAGTGGTCTCAAGGATTAAATTATTATAGGTAAAGATCTGGGCTTGAATGCCATGGCTGCGTCAGGAAAATTGAATTATCAGCTGAAATACTCGAATAAATCAGAATGAATGAATTTTGAATGACGACCAGAAAAAAAACACGTGTTCGTTTTGCCGAATATTTTTTTGAAAAATTTGAAAACGTAGAGTCGAGCTGCTTTAACAAAATCGTAACAAGTGATGAATCTTGGTTCCGTAAGTGCGATCCGGAAACCAAACAGCAGTCAGATGTAAATCTCCGGGTTAAAGCAAAACAATAAAAAAAACAGGAACAGCGAAAATGATCGCTGTTATCCCGCTGGAAAATGGTCACACGGTATTTACTAAATGGTATAAAGAAACTTGCTTACCACAACTTTCCAAAAATTCATTGGGAAAGCAGAAAAATTACAACTCCGTTGCTACTTTTTGCATGCACACACTGCTAAAAAACCAACAACTTTCAATTCGCTAAACGCCTTATTCCCCTAACTTCGCGCCGTGTAATTTTTGACTGTTCCCAAAAAGTAGAAAAATAAAATAGGGGAAGAGTCTCTAGTTCCACCGAGGAGGTCATGAATGCTAATGTCGAAATTGAAAAGTTCTAATAAGACGATTTTGATGAGTGTTTCGAAAGATGACTCTACCTACTTAGGAAATGGATTGATATGGAAATTACGTAGAGAAATGGAATAATTATGTAAATTAAGCTATTAAGTCGAAATTATTATTATTATTATTTTCAACCAACTTAGCGGACCTTTGTTAGTACATACTTGGGTATCAAATAATAATTCCGCTTTCAAATGTAAGATAAGACATAAAAAGGAAAGCATGTTATTGGGATCTTCTCATCTCTGAAAACGTTTTTTCCCTAATCAATCCAATGTCTTTAAAGGTTTTGTTTTTTTTTTACAAACATACAGGCTGATTCCACTTCAGACGATGAAACTTTGAGAGGCGGTAGGTCGTACCCCCCTTTCTGTACAATTTTTGCCTTGTCGTAGTATGGTCCATCTCTTCCCAATGTTTGATCGTCTGAAGTTGAATCACCCTGTATACTCTATGCAGGGTGAGTTTTTTAATTTGAGACACCTCAGTATCTCTGAAACAGAGATATGAGAAAGATGCAAAGTTGTGGGTAATGAAGGGTGGTATTGTTTGGTGGCTTTGAATATCCTTGAATATCCCTGATTAATGGTACAGAATGGCTACTTATATACCCAGACGAAAGAGCATAGAAAAATAATTGCTTTTACTGTAAATATTTTTCCGTGAATTTAACCGTTACGAAGTTTTCTAGTTTATTTTTATGCAGGAGAATAACGCTTAAGAGCAAAATTTTAGATAGTGTAAGGACTGATTGTGACGTTAAAAGTCCTTTGTATTACGGATATGAACTAAACTCACATTTGTTTACATGAGATGGGGTATTTTTGATACTGCCGTTTTGTACGATAAAATAATAAATAAAGGGCACGCTGGTAAATTTTTTTATTTTCAAATTTAAGCAAAATCGCCGTGCTGTAGTGGTAACGTCATCGCTTGTCACGCTGTTGGTTCATGGTTCAAATTCTGATTTCAAGAATCATCTCTTTATTTCGCATGGAATAAATAAAAAAGTCGATCAATTGCGAAAGCTTAGTCAACACTATTATGAAGGCATAACACTGGCAGTAGAGTGGCCATATGGCTGAAAATGCAACTTGATCGTGATGATGACATCAGGAGGACGGAAAAAAATACTGTGAATCATGAGCAACGATAAAAGCAAAACAAACAGGTTCCCCAGTTATCTGGACGCGCTACCCTTGGAGCTTACAGAAACTTAATACTATCTGAGTTTCAAACCACTACACTGAATCTTTCTTTCTCTCTTTGTCTTCTTCACAACGCCCGTATCCTGTAGTAGTATAAGAGTATTCATATCCTCTTTGGTGCACGTAAATTATAAAAAAACAAAAAGCGAACAAATTTATGTTATCGTAAAGAACTTTATGGGTCATATGTCCAAAATTTGAATGCCATGCCTTTACATGTTTCGAAAATAACTTAGATATGCATTTTGAACAAAATTGCCTTAGTCATATCGAATAAATAGCCAATTTTCGCAAACCCAGTAAAATCGTTAAATGCAGTCTCATTGTAAACTTACGGATGGGACATGAATATTTTCGGCATTGCACTCGAGATTTTAGTCCATCTTAATATTACTATGATAGCGAAACTCAAGAAAGTGGGTCTCTTAATTCTGTCTGTCTGACTGTATGTCTATCTGTATGTCTGTCTGTATGTATGGCCTACTGTAGCCTAAACGGCTATACGGATTTTCTCGAAAACCATTTTGTTAAAATTTTATATTTGAGTTACGGTGAATATATGTCAACAGATGGCGGACGCATTTTTTTGCAAACAAATGTGTATAGCGACACTTTACTTATTGATCGGCTTTTGAAAATTGACTCGTTCACAAATATGGCCCGGACGGTTTTATTCGAAACCAACAATATTTTTTTGTATTTTATAACGATTTTTTTTGTTTTTTGAGAAAAGGAAATCATTTAAATAATTTTATTCATATTTCTAATCTGAGTTTTTGCAGTTAAACAACATGTACAATATTTAGGTACAAAAACGTTCGACCTAGGCACTTTATTTGTTACTGCTTTTTTGCTTTACTTTTTGGCTATAAATCAATCGATTATGTTCGAATTCAATATCTAAGCAATAATTGACATATACAAGGTTTATTTACGATTGTTTAAATCAATTGGGCTCGTTTCAAACAAATTGGTGTACAAGCTTGTGTCTCCTTTGTGGATGAAAACCACCTTCTCCTCTCTCCAACATTGAGTTAACCACCGCATCAGTATTTTTTTGAGATGTTTGTAGTTCTGCAGGCATTATGTGTCAGAGACTTAAAAGGTTAACAATTATTAACTAGGTTCAGTTTATTAATTTGTTATTTAGACAAATGTCTTTATTGGGTGCGAATATCGACTATCGCGACAGAAGCTTAAAATGGAATATTTAACAAAATTGTTTTGAAATAAAAAGAAGAAACAAATGAAAAAATACACGTTGTCCTTAATGTCTGCCATAACACTAAGACAAACATATTCTGAAAACGGACTATCCGTACACTGAAAACTGAGCCTGGATATCCGAAATAACAAATGATGTCGATAGTGTTTTGAAAAATGTAGTGATCACATAAATAATTACCAATCGATGTAACACCTAGGAAGGTGAACTTTTGCAGACCTTGCTGTCTTTATTCTAATTTAAACGAAAAGTATTGAAGAGGGCTAAAAATTCATGACTTTCCGAACAATTTAATAAACCTTAAACTTGTACCTAGTAAAATGTATATTTCCAACAATTAAATTTAATGGATGTATCCTAGTAAAACGTATCTACTCCTAACTTAATAATGTATTGCATATCTCGTTTAATTCTAATGCTGTAACATACATAATCCCCTATAATCTAGATGCAAACTCCAAATACAGTTCTATAATTTTGTCTATAAATGCTTATAATTAAATTCTCTCCTTTATCCCAGTCATTTCCCTTTAAGCCATTTTAATATAAATTTGCTCTTCTCCTTTATAACAGAGGGTGTGTGTGTATATTTCCAGTTTTCAATCTTGCACAAGAATTTAAGTATTTTTTTTTTTTTTTTTTTTGTAAAAAAGGAAACCCTTTAAAATATTCTTCAACGATATGCACATTTAAAAAAATATTATTGTACATAGATCATAGCGTACTCGTACGAGTCCTTATCCATTGTGTCCCATTCGTAAGCTATAAATGTGCGTGGAAGTGAGGCGGTGTATTTTCCTTTTTTATTATGGTATGTGTGTTAAAAAAGAGCGGAAAAGCTTTTTCCTTTTCCTTCTCAGCTTGATATTGCCTCTGCTTCAGCAGCAGAAACCATAGTAGTAGCAGCAACGCTTAATCAGGCGGGAGTATCCTTGGCACAGGGCTCATTTACACTTTATTTGTATTCATTCCGATCCATACACACACTCAAACATCTCCATGCATACATACATCCATACATATCTCCATCTAATGTATTTCTGCTAGTCGTTAATGTATAGTCCTCTGATGAGAAGCATGTATGGATGTGTGAATTTGTTTTGTTATCGGAAGCTGATTCCTTTTTACTGCTGCTATTCTATTGCTTCTGGGCTTTGAAAATCATCGAGTGGAGTTATCCTACCATCCAAAAAGTCTTGTATCCATATCTATACACATAATCACATACGCACATGTAAATATACACAGCCATAGATGCATTTGCTTGATGTGGTGTTTTTGTTTGTTCTTATGGTTATGCACGGCTTTATGCAGATATGCTACATATTCTTTTGTGAAATGATTTTAATGGTTGTTTTTGTGAAAATTTTATTACTGAAATTTTGGAACATATACTATACTGGGTTTGTGTTTGTATTTTTGGAATTTTATAAATGTCTATTGTAAATAAAATAATAATCACATTTATAAAGATCTGCTTAGTTTATAGCTTTGATAACGTGAACATTTTTTTCTTTAGCCTTATTTAAATTAGCGATTAATACTTATTTTTTATTTGTTTCTTTTCTTCTTAATGTGTGTATAGGAGGTCGTTTTGCCGAAGAATCAAGGTTCCTTAGGTTTTAGCATAATCGGGGGTACGGATCATTCCTGCGTGCCATTTGGAGCACGAGAGCCTGGAGTATTTATTTCTCACGTAAGTAAAGAAAAAGTTGCTATTAGAGTTTTTTTTTTTTTTTTTTTCAATCACAGTACTATAAGTAAAATACATACATATACATAAGTATATACGTATATATGTATGTATGTATACACTACCGGTCATTTGATTATCCTCATTTTGACTTGAATCATAATGCGGCGGTAATATGTTTTCGGATCCATTTCTTAAACTTTTATTTTCACTTGTTCTCTGTTACCTGATGACAAACTTTGAAAAAAAAATTAATGAAGTAAAAAGGGAAATCCCCATTTCACACTTCATCTGTAAAAATGAAAGAAAAATCGAATGTTTATAATGTTTTATTATTTTTCTTTTTTTTTTATTATTATTAATATTTTGTAGGTCCCCCGTTATTATGTAGAACTTCAAAATTTCTATTTTCTAAGGATCGATATAAATTGTTTAAATAATTTAATGAAATTTTCTCAAAAGCATCTTCAATGGCTTTAATAAGATCTTCTCTATTTACGAATTGTCTTCTTTCTCCATAGAGTTTCGCGACAGCCAGCCATCCCCAAACATTTCCAATCAGATTTAGATCGGGAAATAGAGGTGGCCAATCCAAAACATCCACATTGTTGCTTATAAACCACTATTTTACACGTGCTGCAGTGTCGATGCGTTATCCTGGTGGAATATCCACCGTTGGCCCTCGAATATTTCGTAGAAGCTGATTGTCTGAGTTTCAAGAAGCTCCATGTAATCCGCTGAGTTCTACCGACCTTCTACGACAACTAGATCTATTGCGCTATGAAATTAAATTGCAGCCCATACCATGACGGAACTAAGAGCAGTGTGACGACGTGACAGGAACAATTCACATTTCCTTAAATCGTGAAAGTCCAAATTAACTTTGTCCACCTCGGAAAAAATCACGACTTTCCCATTCTTCCTTCCAGCTTAAATGAGCCCAGCAAAATTCCAATCTACGACCTTTATGGCCCTGAAGTAAATGTGTCTTTTTCTTCAGTTTTTGCCGTCGGAGGTGTGCACAATGTTCAATCACTCAACGAGCTGTCCGGACACTGGCTGAAGGTCCAACTTTCTCCTTTATTTTGCCAGCGGACGCAGCAGAATTTGACGCTTCGCGTAAAATGAACCTATGTTCTTTGTTGACCGTCCAAGAATCTGGGCCAATTTTTTTTTAGCAATTTCTCGGTTGGATTAATTTTCTTGTTTGAAGGCAAGAATTTTACCAATTTCTAAATTAGTTAGTGTTTTACTTCGACCTATCTTCTTTAGAATGCAACAAAAAACACAAACAATTTTAATAAAGAAAAAGTAGCAATAAAACAGAACACAATTTTATTAACTTTAAAGGATCTTCCGCTTCGAATGTTGTAAATAAATTGAAGATTTAGGTCGAAATTGCGGTAATCAAACGACCGGTAGTGTATCTACTTCGTGATAGACCTCTGCCGTGAAGAAAAATAAACTATTTGACATGTTAACTAACTTTAAAAAAGTGTAAGTCTTACAGTTAGATGGACTAACGTTGGGCGCCATTTTTTTTTTTTTTTTTTATATGGCTGTGTATTCATATCAGCACCTCGACCTCTGCAGGCAAGGAATTTGAGCTACGTTGTCAGTCAGGAACTAAGATATTAACCTATTGTGTTCCTTCTAAAAAAATAAAATGTGCTGAAATAGTCATTCGATTTTAACCCACAATATGAATAAAAATTCAATTCATCTCGTTGTTTTAAATTAAATTCCTTCTAATAATTTAAAAATCAGAAGGCAATTTTATGAATTCGGAATGGGATAAAAACAGACGGGTATATTTAAATTTTATAATATATTTTTTTAATATAATCTCATTGAACCTGAATATACTTCTATAGATTATTTTTTCTAAGCCTTTATAAAAATAATTATCCGGTTTGCCTTCAAAATGCACGTTTACGACTATCTGAAATTTGGGAAGAGGTAATAATTTCTGGAAGCCACATGACTTCAAAGCAGCCATGGCAATTTGAGCCTTGTGAACTGGTGAAGTAAGAGCACGCCTTTTGTTAATCTCCCCCTCCGTTTTACTTTAATAGATTCCCGTAGACTTCTTGGAACATTATCGCAGCATTCTCCTGTAATGCTTGTGCCTTTTGGTTTATTATCTATTAACAGGATTCCTTGTGAGTTCTAAAATACTGTTGCCATGATCTTCCCAGCCGATGGTACGACCTTAAACTTTATGGGGGTTGGATCACCCCCCACGCTACTCTATAGACTCCTGCTTTGACTCATGGTCTCTAGTAACAATTTTTTTAACAACTTCTGCTGGATTGTCGGCCACACAACTCCGAAAACTGCTTTCAACATTCCACACGGTACTTTCTTTGATATGGCGTAAGCATTCTGAGCATCCACCTTGAGCTGATTTTTGACATCCCAAGATGAACTTTGAAACTCATCGTTTCGGATATTTTGAACCTTCCTGCAATTTTTTTTAGTTTGAGACGATTATCTTCCATGAGGGCATTTTCAACTTTTGGAACTATTTCATGTGTTGTGACGTCACTGGGTTTTTCAGGGCGGCCATCATCTTCTAATGACTCTCTACTTTGTTTAAATAAGCCCGACCACTTGTAAACCATGATTTTACCAGGGTAAGAAGTTTCGTAAACTGTTTGCATTTCACTGAGTATATCTTCCACACTTTTTCCTTGTTTTATGAGGAATTTAATTAGGAATTTAATTACTGCAATATCTGACATTTTTAAAATTACCACAGAAAATTAACTTATTCTTTTGATTACTTCAGGCGAACTAATTGGTAAATCAACATGAAACTCCACTTTTATTCCTAAAAAGGATTACCTGACAATAAAAGAATAATTCTAACCCCACCTCTATTTCGAAAATTTAAATAAACCACTCCAATTTAATTTCTAAATTGTGGCATCTGCCTCTGGAAACCAAAACCCCTACAGATGGTTATACTAGCACAAACGACTTCAGAATATTCCACGAAACTATTCAGCATATTTCAAACTAAAAATATTGTTTCAAACGATTTTAAATTATTCGTTTCATAGAAATTTCAAATTAAATACGAACTATTGCTGGTTATTCCATCTTTAGAGTAGGTACTCGTACATGCATTTTTTTTTTAAACAAAACTTCTGGTGTAGTTAGGCTGTAATTTAAGAAATTTCATGGAATTTATTTTTAGTTATTTTGTATTGAAGCGGCCTTGTATCGTCTTCTTTTTGACTACGATTTTAGTTCTATATGTGTACAGTTGAAATGAAAAGTGGTGGATGCATACATATGTATATGTATGTATATACTCGTAGGTATCTACTTGACTTAAAATTTGTGGGGATTCGTAAAATGCAATGCAATAATAACAATGCTATATTCTTCATACAGTAGATCGTTCATTCTAGTAGTATTCGTATTTCGATGTTTTGTTTTCCTTTCCACATGATGAAGAAATTGTCAATATTGACTTATGCCAATATTGACTTATGCCAATATTGACTTATGCCAATATTGACTTATGCTTACTTACAATCCATTTCTCATTGTTGGCCATAGAGTTTCCACAGTTGTGAAGGTATACTCAGGTTCTGACTTTGGTCTTCAGATCGGCCACACTTCTTGCAATTTCTTGTGATAATTTTGGCCGATGAGGGTCATGTACCTTTATATGTAGGTATGTATGTATATACGAGATGCGGCTGATAAATTCGCGGCCTGAGGCATTAAGTGAAAGAAGAGATTCGATTAAAAAAAATGTATTTCTCATATCGGGCATACTGTGCCTTAATACCACCGAAAAATTATTATTTTTCTTTGCCTTAAAAATGTCTTCCTACCGCCGCCTTGATCTCGTTCTCATTTGCAAATCGTCGGCCTCGTAACTCCTTTTTCCTTGAAAAACCTGTGTCTATTAAGGTCTGTCTCAAAATCCGCGCCGTATGAACAGGCGCGTTATCTTACAAAAACAACACTCCGTGCCTGAGTTTCTCACGTCGCTTCCGTACGACCGCTTCACGTGCCTGAGTCAATAAATTTGCGTAATATTGACCATTCATCGTAGTCCCCTTTGGCAGGTAATCAATCAACAATATACCTTCGCATAGACTCTTGCTTGGACTCCGGATCATATTGACGAATCCAAGTCTCATCTACAGTTACGATACGGTTGCAAATTTCGTCGAGATTGTCCCCGGCTAATCCCAAAAAATCTGCAGCACTCGAGTTGTCATTACTTGTCGAACGGCGTGAGCATTTTCGGTACCCAGCGCGCACACTTTTTTTTCATGTTTAAATGCTCCTGAAAAATGTATCCAATCTGTTCTTTGCTGATGTGTACCTCGTCCGCTATCTGCCACATTTTTATTCTTCGGTTGGCCAGAACTAATTTTTTTAGCTAACTTTTCCGACGTTTTCTTCAGTGGCCACTGACACCGGACGCCCTGGGCGATGATCGTCTTCACAGATCTCTCGCCCTTGTTGAAATAAGCGAGCCCATTTTTTGACCCTGGTGTGAGAGTGTCCAGAATCCTGAAGAGTCGATGACATGTCTCCGAAAATTTCTTTATCACCGCACAGTGTGTGAATTGAGAAAATTTTCGATTTCGGCTGACATTACTTTCAGAGCAACTGTAAGGTCTTGAACCATAAAATGCGATGCATGCAGGCACACTCACCTCTTTTGCCTTCACGTTTCTGCTGTGACGTGGACTTCGCGACAATTTGCTTTTCACCATTTTCACGTTCGCAGTTGATGTTGCAGTCGATCCACGGCTACCATCGAATTTGTGGTCCGAAGTAGATTTCTTCCCAAATACAGTGGAATCACAGAATTATGTTTCGTTTGCAAGTCAATAGCGTCGGTTGGTGTTGTTTTTATTTCTTAAAAGGCTATTTGACAGGCAATTGAATGACAAATAAAAGCTGAAGAGCATTTGACATTTCGATTTAACGTTCAAAAGATACATCAGTCTGAAGTTGGTTACACTTCAATTGAAATACCTTGTAATTTTTGAAATATATGTATGTCCTTATAAGTCAAATATTACAAATTTCAACAAAATAATTTGGGTCATGTCCCAGAGATAAACAGTCAACAATTTGGTCATAAGTAAAGTACAGTTATTCGACTCTTTCCAAAATCTCGCTACGCCATTGAGCGACGTACGTCAAACGCAACCCAAATATCAAATTTAAAGAAAATCATTAGTATAGAATTCGGGAGAATGCATTTTTTTTCTAAAATCGTCTATTAATAAAGTAAAGTACCGCTAACTGTGGGGTTAGCATGAACATGTTGCGCATACATACAGACAGACAGAATCAAAAGACCTACTTGTTTGAGTTCCTCTGTTATAATAATGTTTGATACAAATTTCGAGATCGAACATTTTCAGAAAAACAAAACTTGTCCTTTTGGGTGCAAGTAAAAATTCCCGTTCACTTAGCGGTATACGTAATCTGTTCGTATTATATTTACAAGTACTTGAAGGGGAATTGGTTTCGTGAAAATTTTGAAATCTCGATATTTTGATAAATTATGGTATTAGTAGTAAAGCTAGTAAACAGAAATTTTAAAAAGTGGTTCCGCCAATTCTATTTGTCTGTTTATATGTGCACTGGACTGCAGCCTACTTCAAGCTTCCTATCCGAAGTCTGTGTCGTCACAATTAAAGTTGAATTTTCATTCTTACCCTAAAATTAATGATGCTTTACTATCAATTTTGAAAAAAAGAAAGAATTTTCTCGAAAACGGCTCTTAGGTAAATAACAAATTAACAAACTGGTCTTAGTTGTACTACACAGAATGGTGAACACTGAAAATGTTTTCGCACGATTCGTGTAGATATGTATGATATTTAGCTCGAGGTTGTACTTGAAATGAAAGGTGAAACAATTGTAACAGAGCAACAGATTTACTTCTACCAAGGGGGCTTAATAGATGGTTTTAGCAGTACCAATTGACGAGCCATCGGCATTGCCATTTTTACTACGATCGCAGTGTTTCACTGCACTTTCTTTGTTTTTCATCTATTTCACTACAACTCTACGAAAATTATTTAAATTACTACAACATTTTGAGGACAGACAAATCTACCACAAAATTTAGAAAGTTGTATAGACTTGCCTGTATATTTAGAACTGAATAAATGCATTTATTTCATCGTGGCTTGTATTTACTTCACTCCAGGTTACTATTTGATGCCAAAATGTCTTCTAATGATTTCAAGAGACTTCATAAGAAACACTACCATTTTTCTCATCTTGTTCACTATGCTTTTAGAATACGAAGCAGGAACTCTGCGCGCTACAGTTTGAAAAGGTTTTACCGAACAAATTCCTCTTTCCACGCTACATAGCGCTTGGTGTTTGACCTACCCCGAGCGGTAAAATATTGTTAGAAATCGATTCCTATTCGGTACTTTACTTAACTGTCGCGTTTCATGATTGAAAGAACACTGCGTGTCATTGCGGTATGCTCACACAAAATGTTTCATAGTTCTGCAACAATGAGTGTGGCGCTATGTTCTTTCAAATTCACAAATCTTTCGGTAATTTAGCGCCACACCCATTGTGAGTGAATGGAAACCAATTGCTTTGCGCTTCTTGTCATTACTGTGGAATTCTTTATGTAAGGGTAGAATATACCAGAACAAACTTAGAACTTACATTTACTTAAAATTCGTTCAGTGGTTCCTAAGTAAGTGGTTTCCAAATATTATTAAAATTCTTTAGCCATATGACGATACTGTTTACATACCAGAAACTAGGCCAAACTAGCAAACTAAATTTGATCAAAATGTGGTCAATGGTTCTTGAGTTAGGCGCGTTACAAGGTCATTCATAACTATTTGTTAAGAAATTGTACGAGGGTGGGTCAATAAGTCCCTGAAAATTAACACAAATTGTGTCGTCACCTTAAATTTAATTTTTTTTTCGTCAAGAATCATCTTTCAAAAGAATGCACTCAAATTTTCAGACAGATCTGTAAAATAGTTTTGTTGTGGCAGCCATTTTATATAGACGCCTACTAGCATTTTCGTTAATATGGAAAAAAGTGAATTTCGAGTGCTCATTAAACACTATTTTTTGGAGGAAAAAACTATCACGCAAACCAAACAAAAGCTTGACAAATATTATGGGGACTCTTCACCATCGATTGGAACCATTCACCTCTGGTTTACTCAATTTCGGTGCGGTCGTTCAAGCACAAGTGACGCCGAATGATGAGATGGATGCCGCGTTTGCTCACAATCGACAATAAATGCATTCGTTTGACAACTTCAAAAGTGTGTTTGGCGATGTTCCAGAAAAATTCGGTTGAGTTTTTGCGCCGTTTCGTAACCGTGGATGAAACCTGAATTCACCACAACACACCAGAAACCAAGGAACAGTGAAAACAATGGACTTCTTCTGGTGAATCGAAGCCGAACAAGGCCAAGGCGTGTTTGTGAGCAAACAAGGTCATGGCGACAGTTTTTTGGGATGCGCGCGGTGTTATTCACATCGATTACCATATTCAAACATGAAGAAATGGCTCGGAGGTAAGAGATTTGGGTCGAATGAAGAGGTCGTCGCTGAAACAAACGCATATTTTGAGGGGCTCGAGAAATCGTATTATTTGGAGGGCATCAAAAAATTGGAGAAACGTTGGATGAAGTGTATAGAGCTAAAAAGAGACTATGTTGAAAAATAAAATGTTTTTATAGCGAAAGAGTGTTCCTTATTTAATTTTTCAGGGACTTATTGATCCACCCTCGTACACCCACTTAGTTGTGTCGTTTCTCGGCCTCCAGCCATCTGGTGATATAGTAAGCTGAAATAAAAGGCTCCTCGTTCGCACCGTAAGCACCTTAAACCATCATAAACTGTGAACAAGGGTTATAACCTAGTATAGGCGATTTTCGGATATTGGTAGGTAGGACTTTTTTTTTTCTTTTTCACAACAAGCTTAGTACCTAGACCTGTCGTTGGCAGCCTAATATAAAGTAGTTTTAAATATTTGTCAAGTTCCACCCACCATATCAACATATCTGTACCCAAATGCAAAGCAATAGACACAAATTCGATAAGTTCATCGATTTGTCCTTGAGCAAGGTGCGAGACTAGGATTTACCACAATTTTTGAGAAATTTTTGCATTCAACCCCTAATATTTTATCTCCAATCTTCATTAAAATAAATTTAGCTTTAGTTTTTAAAGTTTTTAAAATAGGAGTTGAGTGTGACAATTACAAAAACGACAGATTGACACGGAACAAGAAGTGTTTTTTTGAAACCGGAAATATTTTTCACAACTGATCACAGAATTTCATATTATTCTTCAAATTACAAGGAACAAATAATTTTATTCTCGTAATCGGTGTCATTAAAATGTGAGTCAATAAAAAAAAAACAATTCAGCTTTAACGGATCGTGTACCCTATCCCTCATCATCTAATTCTTTCTAATTTAAATGCAATGACATTTTTCTACTCGTGAATATTGCTGCGTTTTTAAGAGATTTTATCAGTAAAATTGTTATTATGCCTTTTTCTTAGAAGAAAGTGGGAGTGGGTGTCGCCAATCGTTACCGAAGGTCAAGGATTCTAGTGAAATATTCACAATAAGACTAAATCATCACCTTATATAGCTTTGAGAAAGCAAAATACGTTTTTTTTTTTTTTTTTAAGAAAACACCCCCTAAATATGGGCGTGGTCATATATAATGTATGGACGAATTGTAGAGAATGGCAATGTGTATACATATATATATTTTTAAAGACTTATTTTTCCGTTTTTGTTTGTGGGTGGATTTCAAAATTGTGAATTGTATCATATATTTTCTTTTGGAGGTTTTTCGTAATATTTTTCTATGTTATAAACTATGTACCAAATATAATATACCCTATGGGATAGGATATAAAGAGGCAAATACTCAGCGCATAAGCCAACATAATAATAAAACTATGAGTTTTTATTTCCACAATTTAGTATTTTTGAATTCACCATAACCTTTTTTTCTTGTTTTCAGATTGTACCAGATGGTATTGCCGCTAAATGTGGCAAACTGCGAATGGGTGATAGAATATTGAAAGTTAATGGTGTTGATGTTTCTCGTGCAACCCACCAGGACGCAGTTATGGAATTGCTAAAACCCGGCGATGACATTAAACTGTATATTCAACATGATCCTTTGCCAGTTGGATTCCAGGTAAATAAGAGAAACTGAAAGCCTATTGTAAATTTTTATTCATGTAAATATTTGGTACAAGTCGTGGTAATAGACTTAATTGCATGTAATATTCAGATAAATAACCGCAATTGCTATTAGTAACTTACTAGCTATCTATCGTTTTTCATTCCATTTCACGCTTAATCAAAATTACTTCTTTATTTTTGCCTCTAATATTACAAGCACATCCAAGTAAATTATGTTCAAACTCAGGTAAGAGAAAAAGAAAACTGCATTCATTGCAGTAGCTTTAAAAGATTCTTTCACTTGAAGTATACCTACTTAGATATACCTATAATTTATCTTTATTTTATTTTTTTTACTTGAAAGTGCATTTCTCGTAGTGAACTGCTTCTTTTAATTTCCACTCAAGTATACATTTGAGAAAGTTATGTAGAAAATATGTTTTAAGAATTTGCTCAGGTTTTTTTTTTCCTAACTACTTGTGGTTCCAGCAGAATACCTACATACTATGGACAAGCTTTGAACTAGTTGAAGGGCTCTTGAAATTTCCTGGTAGTGTAGTAGTTCTTAAGTAATTTCTTTCAGAAGAAAAAAATATATGCATACATTACTTTAACATTTTTCTTAACTAACCCTCTCGCTTTAAAGAAATACAGTGATTGAAGTCAGTGAGTCAACTTATTTGCTTGGTTAGGTTAGACGTGTGGTTACCAAGTAGCATCAGTCGTCAACTGTGGGAGACTACCAATTATGCTCATTGCGACTATCATCATTAGCCTTGTGAAAAGACGGGCAAATTAGAAGAACAGTCTTTCAATGTCAATGAGATTTTTAATTTTATCCGGCATCAATGGACGGGTATCCGATGTCATATGTAATGAAGTCGATTAACCGACGTCGGATAACCGATTGTTTGTAGCATACACTTATCCGACACCGGGTAAATACCGTTCATTTCTCATGTCAGACGTTGGAGATATCTTGGACGGTCTAATTCGGTTTTATAGATGTCATCCGACGTCATTTACCCAACATCGGATGCGTTTGAGGGTACCCAGCGTTGGCCGTGAAGCGGCCCTTATCCTCACGCTTATCCTTGGTAAACATGAGTTGGAACGTTTTGAAGTAACCTAAACGCGATGGTGCGCAGGTCTTATTAATACCATGCTCCGTACGTGTGTTAACAGAACCTAACCATTCCTTGAGATTGTTAATACTCGTATTATGCTAATATAAGGGTGTCAGACTATGAGGTGTTTATGTACAATTGGTGATATCAGCTGTTAGGTTTGGGAATAACATGACCTTTCGACGCCCTTTTAATACCAAATTGAGAAGATTTTCATGACAATTGTAGGTAAGTAGTGTAGATGGATGCTCTTCATCCAAAATTAAATAGTTCGAACCGTTGTTGGATAAAAAAAAAAGCCACGCCTCCTTGAATCATCCCGAATTCAGAATGAACTTTAGACAGACTTTCAGTGGCTTTATTGACAATTTGTCCAAATCGTTAAAGAAGTGTTCTCCGACGGCTGCCTTTCTTGGATCTGCTTAGACTTGGGCATTTGCATTAATTATGCTGTACTCGTAGTTCCCTTATTACACGGTATAATGGGGGAGTGCTCCAGCTTTGGACCATTGTTTGGTCCAGTTTGGACACTCTTCCAGCTAATTCATCGACCTTCTGCTTGCCGGAGATACCACTGTGTCCGGGACCCAACAGGATGAAACGTAACTTTCTCATATATAGTCGTGAACTACATTTTTTAAAGTTCTTTTAATTTAAATAAAGGACACGATTAGGATGCACTTGCTCATATACATATGTTCGTTCGTGTATTGCTTAGATTTAAAATTTTGGTGAAATTGGTCAAAAAAAGGTGTCCATTGCCGAACCCAAACGAGTTTTTCATGATTTGATATGCAACTCCGATCTTCTTTTAGTAGTAGTAAAGTCACCCCATAAATAATGCGGATTTTTGATCCCACCGAGTATTCTCACTAAGTCGCAAAAATGGTTTAAGAAATTCAGAGAAATTTAAGAAATTGCCCAAAGATAATGAAGTGATAATGAAGTACTGCTTAACAGCCTGAACGAAAACAAATTCACATTTGTTGAATACACTTAATCTAGTGTCGAAGTTTGGAAAGCGGATACCGCACGATCTGAGCGAATGAAATGTGCAGTAATAAATTCAATGTGCTCTTCGTCGCCTACTCATTTAAATGTTTATACGTTCCTTTGTTTTTTATGAACACATTTAGCATTGGCTGGAGTCCTTCAGATAAACCGCAACAAGTGCCTAAGACAGGGCTCCATATAAAAAGGTAAAGCTCTTTGTCTGGTGTGATATGTGATATGGCCCATTTTATACTGCTTCCTCCTGGTGAAACCATCAGAAAGGCCAGCATTGATCGTCCACTCAGGAATAATCCACAGCTTTGGTTATGAAATAATGAATTATCCAGCAGAATTATCTAAGTGGTTACCATCTTTTCAAGGGCTTGCAAAATCATTTTAGCAATCGGAGAATGAGAAATCAGACCCCTGTTGAGAGTATACCGGATGCGTTTTTCTGTTCTAAACCAGAGAAATATCATAAATCAGAACAGAAAAGTTGCCAGTATGACTGGGAATGCCTCAAGTTTTTTTTTTTTTTTTTTTTTTCAATAGGCACATGAAAATCACTCAACGTTGAACCCACCTACCAGCTTTTGTATTTTGTGCATCATCAGACCTTTCGCTCTAGAAATGGTACTCATACCTCATTTCTAAAAAAAAAACAGTGAACATTAGGGTAGCGCATGGCAGATTCGAGCTCGAACCGCTAGATCCTTATCCGTACGTAACCACTGAGTCACGCCAACCAATAACAATCGATAAGAGGTGAAGAAAGTGACATTTTCACGAAATAATGTTGAAAAACTGCGAGAAAGTAATTTGTTGACCACAGTCAACACTGAAGTAATTATTCCATGTCCAGAGGTTGGTCAAAATGGTTTCTCTTTTTAGAACCATATATGTATATGGTTACCCCTTCAGTCCATGAACGATTACCATTAGCGCATCACAGGTTGTGCATAGCAGTTATTGTAGCTAATCGATTTTCCAGCAACGGCAGGGCAGAACTTTACTGGAAATAAGGGGTGAGGACGCCCTAGCAGTTACGTTAGGTGTTAAGGCTAAAACCGTTCTTCCACTATCTGATTGGCCCTTAGGAGTGTGATTTTCACCATAGATTAGATATTCACATTGGTGCAAATTTTGGAGAACACCCACGGACCTCAAATTAATACTCACCACCTTTCCGTCGATATGACAGCGTAGGAGACGTGGTATTTAGAGCCACTTCTAGTTTCAGCATCCCTGCAAAACTTGTCTGTCTACGCATGGAGAATGCACAGTGCTTCAACAAGTTCAGTAATGTAATAAAATCCCCTAAATCTTCACGACAGAAAAGATCTAGGACAAGGCGTCGCGACGTTCTGTAATATATACTTGAAAGGATTGCACGAAATTCTCAAGTCAGCATCACGGATACGATCTTTCAATAGCTTGTACTCCCTTAAATTGATGATATTGACATAATAAATTATTGAGGGTAAAACAAATAACGTGATATCATTAAGAAAGGACACTTAACGTTGGCAACTTGGATATAACTTCACAATAGACAGCTATAATTTTGAGGTAGTGTACTTGGGCCTTGCTGTAAACTCTCAAAATAACATCAGTGCAAAGGTCAAGCGAATGCTCTTGCAAATCGCTGTTTCTTAGGGCTACGAAGGCATTTGAATAGCAAAGCCGCGGCACCAACATCTAAGGAGACTTTATTTAACACCCTCATCGTCCCAGACCCAGTCCTGCTCTAGGTACAGTGTCCTGCTAAAGTGCGGATAAAATCCTTTTTGGCTGTTTTGAAAGAAAAGTTCTTCGGGTTTGCATACGCGGAGCGTGGGGGAGTAGATTCAACCCCGAATCTACTGTACTGTCTGTACAGCGACTTCGACCTAGTCAAAAGGTTTGAACTCACCACCTGAGATGGCTAGGACATGTAGATAGATGTTGGGGATATACAGGGTTGCAAAGGTTATTTGAGGACAAATTTGAAAAAAAAAAAAACGGAAATGCTCATAACTTATGCAACAAATAACGTTTATTAGAATATAAAAAAACACCTTCAGCATCGATAACAGTCTTAATTCGTGACGGGAAACCTGAGCATACTGAAATTAAATCGTAATTGTTGATGTTGGCCATCACTTGAACAAGGGTATTCTTTAAAGCTTGAATGGTATTGTTGGGATGTTTGTTAGTTGTAATCCAACGAATTAAGGTCTGGTGAGATAGGTGTCTATAAGTTGTGGTGTTATTTGATCATATCCGTTCCTGAGTCGTCGCGGCTTTGTGCGCTGGAGCTGAATCCTGATGAAACACGTATGGTCTTCCTTCACTCGCATTGTCTATCAAGGGTTTAACAGCTGCCTCCAGCATCTCAATGTACCCGGCAGCATTCACTTGAAGAGCTTGTGGGAAAAAGTAGGGGTGCATAACATGACCTTCACTGCTACGAGTAGCTACTCCAAGGACCATCACACTGGCAGGAAACTTGGTGTGCCTCACATGGGGGCATCGGCTTTGCAGTCTACCATCTGTCGTTCCTTCCATTGATCTTCTGATCCTGGTCGACATTTGTTTCCTTGGAAAAAAAGGCCTGGATATTCCGGATGCTTCAACTTATTGAGCAGCCGCCGTTTTTCGTTTCCTCCGACAAACTGGCCACTTTTTACCACATAAGACTTATATCGGGCGATTCCATTAACCACACTAGAATTAGTCGCTCAGGCACTTCAAGGTCCCTTGCAATTTACCTCATTGACGTTCTAGGGTCCTGGTGAATACGACGTTGCACTTGTTGAACAAAATCTGAGCTTTTTTCTTTTTGTCTGAATGTGTTGAATGCTTTTTACGATTCGAAACAAACGAAAAATCGCCGCCAAATGTTTCCAACTCGATGTAAACTTTTTGAACGAACAATCGGGCGATTTTAAAAAAGCGCAACATCACTGCGCCTCCGCACCCTGTATCTCAGGTGTTCTCTTTAGGGCCAATATGGTTTGAGGATTATTGCTATTATACTTAAATAACTGAAAAAAAAAAAACGGTCGGCGGCGGTGAAATCCTGTGTGCGCGGCCATTATAAAAAGGTTTAGATGCTCGTTGCGTTGAAACTGCTGACTTGTGATTATTATATTCCATTGATCAATTATACAGCCCCTAATACCTAATCAAATTCTCTATCGTCAGACAGAAGGGTGAAACCATTAATTAAATTAATTAAATTTCTGCAAATATTCATATAACTTTCACTACTTGTACATCTTTTTCTTTATGCTATTGCTTAAGTAAATTGAAACTAAAATAAAACTATAATGTTACTTAGTATATACATACATACATACATACCTATAACAGACAAGAACAATTTTTTAAATTAATTAAATGTTTATTGTTGTCTCTAATCTGAAAATAAACATAAAAATAGGAAAGAAAAAAAAACATAATTATTTCTAACTAACTGAACCAAAGGTATTTGATGAAGAAAAACATCAACACAAAGAAATGAATCCTTTTTCTCATTTTCAATGGATAATCATTTTTTTTTTTAACAATCCCTCTTCTCGTCTCCGCAGACAATTGTTATCAAAAAAACGGATGGTGAACGTCTGGGAATGCACATTAAGGGAGGTCTGAATGGCCAGCGTGGCAATCCAGTAGATCCAACAGATGAGGGTGTATTCGTATCCAAAATTAATTCAGTGGGAGCTGCTAGACGTGACGGAAGGCTTAAGGTGAGTTCAGAATTATTTATTTTACTTTGTATCTCTGTATCTTGCTTGTTCTCTTATTGTTCTCTCCAATTTGAATACTTCTGTTTAATTGGGTTGCTCATTCACTTGGATGGCTCCTAGAATAAGAACAATGAGGATGTCTTTGTTTGTCTTGATTTTAAGAATAATTTTTTTTTTCTGAAGTCTCATTGAAGGGGTGTATCTGATTTAACAAAATTTTTAAATTTTATAAAATGTAATTATTTTGAATGGGTATAATGGTCCGGATGGAAAAAAAAAATTAAAATATCTCTGTGATTTTAATTGAATTCACTCCGTAATCAAACCTGCAATTGATTTACAAAACATCCTTATGCACTTACCAAAAGGAATTTAATTTAATTTCTTACTTTCAACACTTGAACCAAAATTGATACTAACACGTTCCTGTTTATTGATTTTTACAGGTTGGTATGCGTCTTCTCGAAGTTAATGGAAATTCTCTGTTGGGTGCTGCACATCAGGATGCAGTAAACGTCTTACGTACAGCTGGCAATGAGATACATTTGGTTGTATGCAAGGGCTATGACAAATCGAATTTAATTCATTCCATTGGCACTGGTGGTGGCATGAGTACTGGATTCAATTCAGCAAATAGTCGACATGGTATGTAGTACGGCTTTGTGGCATAATTTTCTTTTTTGTTAATATATATTTCTTTTGAAGGCTCTAGAGCTTCGGAAACTGGCTCAGAACTAAGTCAAAGTATATCGAGTTTGGATCGAGATGAAGACGACCGTATGCGACAGGTACGAGTATATGAAATTTTCTAAAGAGTTGTGCATAAAATATAATAAATAATAATAGTCTAATTTACAGGATTTCGAAGTTTTTGCGACAAAAACGGACACGAATAACGAACAGGCGCCGCTGCACAGCAATTTACATTCAGAAAATGTTGTAAATAGTGGAGTTCCTCAAACATCGAAAGATGTTGTTGCTTTGGTTAACTCTGAGCAGTCTTTAGTTAGCACGAAGGAAAAGAGCACTCCCGAAAAGGTAAGTTTAGAAGAAACGAAGTGGATGAGCTTATAGGAAAACTGTAAGCTTAATATTATTTTTTCATTGTGTTGTCAGCAGTCTTAGTTAGCTGGATGCATAGAGTCTTAAATTTTATTAAATTTCAAGAACTTCCAATTTCCCGTATTTCTGGATGAAAGTAGCTACGGAGCAAGGCAATAGCAGTGATCTTCCAAGCAGCAACACTGACCACAGGTCCTAATGTGTAGAATGTTGTTGAAAGCACGTGCACGTTTCGACAAAGTCTAGGGTCTGGGGTGATCCTCTAATGCCCGGTTTGTTAACTTGGGGTTATATATTGATTCTGAGTTAAATTTATCATCAAATTTTCGACCTTCGTTCTTTGTCGATTCCCCAACCTCTGTGCGAATTTTCAAGATTCATGATGATTCATGATTTTCATACGTTATGATGACCTTGGAGCATACTGATTCACCCTACCCCCGATAACTTTTTGGAAACGATATTAAAAAGTTGATCTTCACTCATTTTATATTTATTTCCTTACCCCAAACAATGCCACTGTACCAATTGTCAGTGTTCTATGTTGACTAGAAGTAAAGTGGCCGCCAGTAAATTGTCGATTGTTGTTTTGTTTGTTGTTGTTTAAAGGACAACAAATATTGCAACTTAAAATATAATATGTCTACCTTGAGCATCAATGAGTGCTCGACCCTGATTGGCATTGAATAAACCAGTGTTCTAAAAATATTTGTTTTATAATATCATGAAACTATATTTGAATTATTGGTGAAATTTTCTTAACTCATGTCCCTGTAATGTCTAGCCCGCTGCAATATTTTTCCAGGATTCTGCTAATAGCCACGGAAACCTCCTGCTCTCGCTAGGGCGTCCGTCCGTCCGTCAACCATTCAAGTCATATGCATGATTTTTTTCATAAGTCATTTAAAACACTAACGCAAAGACCGGTACCATTTTTTAAGAAAACCGTTATTTTGGAGATGCCTCCAGTACAAGCAAAGGTTACAGAAAAAAAAGTAGAGTAGTAGTAGTAAGCTTTGACTAGAATTCAAAATTATTTCTTTCGAATTTACAGTTTTAAATTTGCGCCTACAGGGGAGGAATGTCTGCGAAAAATGAGTGTCATTACTTTGCGTTTCGAAATAAAGACTTTTGAAAAAAAAAAAAAAAAAACGGTAGTAGTGAGATATAGTAGTTGTAGTTGTGAGATATCACATTTCTTATGTAAGTTTATTTCATATTGCTTTCCCACGCGTCCTGAAGGATCGCCCGAACAAAAAATTCTATCTCGAGGCTTCCCAAGAAAATCCTCTAACCAACAAAAAAAAAAAATTTTTAATAAAATCGGTTCAATAATTAATAACTTCAAGAAAATGGCCGACAGAATGTTCTGACTGCTTTTCATATGGAATAATAGCTACAGTTTTAAAGCATCTTCGTTCTAACGGAATCCTGTATGTGCGAATGAATTCGTGCTTAACAATTTGTTCTTCATAGCCTCAGAAAGGAGTTATTCTTTTACGGGTTTCCTTGCTGCGGTCCATTTCTAATAAACGCAAAGACGAACAGTAGATGTATCCTCATGAACCGCGGGCCTCTCTGAAGGTACCCGCCTTCGCAGACAATGTGCCTTACGACTCTTTACTATGGAACCGATTGTTTATTGAATGCAATAATCCTTGAAGCACTTGAATTTCCAACTCCAACATCAGTATGCAAAGCATGTCCTTTTTTCCACCGAGATACTAAATAAAACGCACTCTACTTACGATTATGTCAAAAAAAAGAAAGAAAAGATGTTTAAGAGTAACTCTTGGTATTTAGTTAGTACTTAGAGGAAAAAAAAAAACCGACCTAAAGTATAGTATAGCTTGTTTTGTTTATCCTTGTAGTATTGTCTTATGACAAAGAGGGTCAAAGAGAATAGTATTAATACAGCTTTGCTCTGGTTTTTTTTTTTTTGTTTCAGGTACTAGATATAGTTAGAGCAGCTGAAGTTTTAGCGTTAGCCGACAATGTTCCTCCGAAATCACCATCTGAACATCATGAAGATAAAATCCAAAAAACCACAACTGTGGTCATATCGAAACACACGTTGGATACAAATCCATCGATACAGGCACCACCCCAATCACAGGTATGTTACAATTTATCAATATTCGCACTCATTATCCTCGGATCATCTCATTATAATTATTGTTTACTTGCTCCCATTAAAATGTGTTACAAAAAAAAAAACCAATCACCCTGTTGTGTGCTTAACATTCACATGTTGTCCGTTCTTTGATTTATCAAATTTACCTAATTTCTATTAAATCAAAATAAAATTAGTAATTAATATCATCGTTCAAATGATTTCATTTCCATGTTACCTATTCATGTTGTCAGTATTAATTTTTTTTCAAAATTTTCGCCGTGCTTTATGTGTTTTTCGGTTTTTAAATTTAAATTGCATTTATGTACAAAAATTACGATTTTCTTTCCAGTACTATCACAACTTGCATTTTTCCCTAATTTAATTTTAAATTCAACAATCCAAAGAAAACTTTTGGACTTGGTGTGCTTATCTAATATTTTTTTTTCCATTGTGGTGTCTTACGCTTGTATGTACCTTAATACTCGTATGTACATATCTATACTCATGTTGTGTCTTCCTTCTATGTGTTTAATTCTTCTTTTTTTGTGTTTAATATCAGAGCAAAAGAGTCTAATCGTTGCTAAAGCAAAAAGGGGATTGTCATTGCTTTGGTATCGTCTCTAAAGCAATTATGTTGTTGCAATCCGAGTGACTTCTTGTTCAATATTAGATTTCCAGTATGGAGTGAGTGTTGTCTGCTTTCCATGGGTGGGTGAAATTGAAGAACACTATGTTGCTGCAGCTTTTGATATTTGGTCTCACTCACATAGCTTGGTTTTTCAATTTCGAAAAGGTGTTAGATTAAGTTAGCGTACGTATGTGTATGAAAGTATAATAATTGTATTGGGATTTGGTTTTTCTTTACATAATGAACTCAAGGAAATTTCCAGGATTAAGCTTTTATTATAAGAGCACATCAATTTGTGATCATTTGTGTTGAGAGATACCTAAATAAATAGCACCTGTTGTTGAGTGTTAAAAGGGAATGCATCAGTTTAGCAAGCCATTATTATTTCAATCGCCAGGATGGTAGGAGGGGGGCTTCAATTCTGTTTGCAGCTTCTAAAAGTTCTGTATGGTTTCCATACGACCTTGAATTTCGTAACGAGTACGACTAAAACTCCTTTTTTTTTGTCTGTCTTTAATTTGTTTATTTCGATTGTTCCTATTGGTATCGTGCAAAATTGTCGATCTCGAGATTTTGATCAATTCGGGGTGTTACTACTTAGATATAAAAAGTAGGTCTCTCAATTCATGCTATGAGATGGTTTTCAGGTTTTTGACAACAATGACCAAGTCAATTGTGTTAAATCGGTATCTGGACAATTTTTTGAAATATTTGTACAAAGTTTTTGAAATTTAAAATTTTTACAAAGATTGTGTTTTGACCTGACAATCTAAAGCTTTATAAAGTTTTAATAAAATTCTGGAAATAATGAAAGAAAAATTGAGCGCACTTTGTTATGTTATCAAAGCATTTTTTTTTTGTTTGTAAAAAACGGAAATTTAAAGAACACAATTTCAAAATTCAGAATTTTGGATAGAGAATTTTGGACCAGTATTATGATCCCAACAGTATTATGATCCCAACCCATTTTTATTTCATTTCGTTTTAGAACTCAAGAATGAAATTTTTTCGTTTTACTTAATGGCCCAATACTTGTTTTATGAACAAATCCGACCTCCAGATTCTGTTAAATTTTGGTATTACTATAATGTAGAATCTCAAAAAAGTGGGTCTCGAAATTCTGCATGTCGGTCTGTTTATCTGTTTGTACGCATAATTGCATCCTAAATGGCTGGGCAGATTTTCTTTAAACTTTATATCTGGAGTCCGTAAGTTCACAATTCGAAGCAAAATCGGAATTTTAATTCTACCCTCCAATAATATTTGAGTTACAGTGGACATATGCCAATAGTTTAGTAGGTTTTTGCCCAAAAACGGGACTTTAAGTTGTTGTTTTTTTTTTTTTTTTGAAAATTTGCTATTTTTTAACTCAATTGATTTTGTTCAAATCAATATTTGAACAATATTTCACATATAAAAGATTATGGCAAACAATTTAATTTTTTCAATTTTCGAAATTTTTATTTTTCAAAAAAAAAAGTTTTTTTTACGATTTTGTTCAAATTTTAAATTTGAGTGATCTAAAAATATTATGGCAAACAATTTAATTTTTTCAATTTTCGAAATTTTTATTTTTCAAAAAAAAAAGTTTTTTTTACGATTTTGTTCAAATTTTAAATTTGAGTGATCTACAGATAAACAACGTGCGACCCAATCGTGCACTTTATTTCAAAATATGTTGCCTGTTTTATGGTCCGTTGGTTTGTAAATGCAGACTTGCTCTTTCAAGTAATCCGAAAAAAAATCTGGCGAACGCCAATTACGATAATCTCCTTCTTGTATATGTAGCGCAAGTTGCACTTTGTACGGAAATATTCGAAGAGTGGTTAAAATTATTTGCAGTGACCTCCGAGGCATGTGTACTGCGTTGAACATCCGCTGGTAGATGGTCACGATTGATCATGCGTTGGGTCTGCTCGAACATTAAAAAATCGGCAGCATGCTCGTGGAGTCAAAGCAATACACTGATCGATCTAATAATGCCCAATCCCTAGTAATGTCTGTTATGTTCAAGAAACGTTATCGAAAAATATTTTTATATTTTTGCACTCCTTGGTAGTTCACCTTTAATTGGACATATCGCATGATGGGGGTTTTTTTTTTCATTGGGGTGCTTTATGTATCCAAAAGCCCCCCTTCCCCCCTTTTTTTTTTGGTCCACCACAGACTATTTTGGTACTATTTTTTACCTCCGTAGCTCTAACGGTTCAAAAGTTATAATCTTGTGACAGTGTTCCGTTTATACCATTCTGGTACGGAACACTAATAATTTTTCGAATTGTAGGTCCTTTCCATTCATGCGAAAAATACAACTCGCACATTAGAATGGCTGCGAGAAGCTAGTCGTTTTCCCTATATATGGGTGACAAATAAATTAGTTTAATTCGTTCATAGGGATTTGTTTTATTTTTTGCCCAGCGAAACAGCGGTTGGCTAGAATGATTTCCGTTTGAACTCAGCTAGCTTCATTCTATAGATGATGTCAAATGTTGAGGATTGTGCGAATAACCAAGTAGTGAGAAATAGTATCCAAATAGTATCTTTGTGGACTGGTTACCGGCAGCTTTGTTTGATTTTTATACTCCATTCAAATTAGTTCTTCTACACAAGAATTAGTCCTAACTGCCTGCAACCTTTCGAAGCAAATTTGGCTGGGGATTGAACCTCTCACATAATAAACTATTAACAATTTTATAAGCAAAGAACTCGACGTATACCAGAGCAGGGCCATGTTGAGCAACATTTTTAAAATATATTTCTCGTACATCTTGAGATGCTCTGCGACATTATTTCTTTAAGCCTTTATTAATGCGAATAATATAAGCGGCACAGTGCAAAAAGCTGTTAAGTTGGAAGTATAGAGTACCGCAACTTTTAATGTCTATAAGAAAATATGAGTGATTGATGGGGGCTACAATTTCTTTCGCATATAGTGGTGCTGTTGATAGAAATAAAACAGAGACAAAAATTAGGTCAATAAATCTTTAAGTTGCCTTGTAAATGGGGAAAGAGGAACAGCAAGGGGAAGTTTTCGTCACTATTGGAATTCCGTTCCAGGGCACACCCTGAACATTTCCACTAAATTTCAGCTTGTTTTTAGAAATGTCCGGGTTTGAACACAAATTTGTCTGACTACATTCAGAAAAAAATCTCTACGTAGAAAAGCGCGGTATTCATTTGGTTTTACCATAAAATCAACTGCAAATTGGCACGTTATGCAAGAATTTTATTTATAAGACGAACAAATTTTCAGAAATTATGAAATAGTTTATGTTTACAACAATCATTTAAATTACAACATATGTAAGTGTGCACAACTTATGTACACAGCGTTTAGGTGTCAGAGTATCTGAAATAATTTCAGTTAAAAATACTCTCTTTGGTCGTAACTCGGCAGCGGGTTAGAAAACTTATAAAAATAATACTGATATACTTAAAAATGCTATGAAATCTGCTGCATTTTGTTTTTGACGCCAAATCTACTTACAAAAGAAAAATTATAAGTTTGGTAATGATTCATTTATGTTCCATGAAAGACGCGTTCTTTTTATGTGTATTGTAATCTAAGTATCATAAAACTAGTTACTTACATTATTCAGTTTGTTGTTTACCGGAAAATTTATTTCTCAAAGTTTATATTACCTCCACTGCAGGGTATAGCCACTGTAGCGTATATTTTACCCACATAATTCTTTTTTCGCCTGAATTAGTAATTTATTATAATTATTGAGAAAACTTTTCTTTGAAACCTTAGCTAATTATTCTTGTTTATCTCGCGGAATATACCTACAGGTTATACAGTTTGTTGTGCAAAACTTTTATTATCTTGAATTGAATTTTATAAGTTTATGAGAGTAACTGTGAACCAAAAAAAAAATATTTTTCAATTTACTGAATACATGGGTAGTTAGCAATGTTACTTTATGTACTCGTAGTAACCAATATCTCGTTAACGTTTGAGTCAGCTTTTTGTTGGGCATAATCGTTGGGCATGCCGACATGATTACAATATAACCAACTTTGATTATTCTATTTATTTGAATCGTGAATTTTGTATTTATCTTTAACTGTATTAAGAACAGTCGATTATTATTCATGAATAACGCTGTAGAAGTATTCACTTTAAGTCGACTAAACAGGATAAACGATGTAAAACGAATGCTCAAATTATTCTTGCGCTTACATTTTATACCTAAAGTAATCCCCGGTTAATTGAGTTAGAAATTGAGCAAATTTTAGTAAATGAATTACCCGGTTAAGTGCGTCAAAAGTCGTTTAGGTCGACGATATTAACCGGGGTATACCGTATGAATTTTATAAAATAATAAGATCAACTGACGATCTCGTATTTTTTTTTTGAAATAATGCTCAATGACCATGAAGAAATGAAGAAAATTCTCATATAAAAACTTTGCGGATTCAAGTGAATACCCTTAATCTAGAAATTTTAAGGACATTAAGTATACACAGAGTCATGTAAAAATTTTGTAAAGAATTGCACTCAAATTACACAGAGTGTTTTAACTGTGCGCTCACATACAAAAAGCTGGGTGTAAATTTCAGTAAACACGAGTTTGTAAGTTTTCGAAAAAATTAAAGAGTCTCTGTTTAGTTTCCTTTTATTTTACGTAAGTGGGATTATGTGATTGTATTTACTTAAAAAGAGCAATAATAATAATTTAATAAACACATCATAAACTATAACATGATATGTTACAGAAAGTAGTTCAAGGATCGCATGCAAAATGTATGTCACAGGAGGACATGCATATTTAATCTAAATACTTTTTTTTTGTATTTCAAAAATTGCATGATATTATTATAGAAATGATGTTTAGTGTATGCATCCCGATTTTTTTTTTCTTGTTGAATTATATCCGTTTTTTTTTTTTTTTTTTTTTTTCATTGCCAAGAGTACTGAATATTTAGCTTGCTAATTCGATGTTTGTTTTTCTTACATGGCGCAAAATTCAACTCCAAATTCAATCTGAGTTCAAATGTACAAAGACACAATATTTTCTTACTCATTACAGAAATACGATCAGAAAATAACTTAACAAGCGGATTTTACTAAATATAAGACTGAAATACTAGTTTAAATGGAAATATAGTGTAATAAAAAAAAAAACTAAATTGTGCTAGATCAGTGAATTGTGTTATTTTTTTTTTTAAAAAAAATGAAAATTTAAATTGTTGATTTTTATATCCATTACTTGAATGTAATATATAGGCGTTTAAAACTAAGTTTAAAGTTTACGAAAAATCAAATAGTCAACAAAATTACTATAGACAGTATGTATATGTATAGTATATGAAAATTGGATATTTTTACGCAAAATTGTCTGTAAATATGTAAATGGAATTACGCTGGTAAAGAAAAAAAGAACCAACAACAACAACAAATTCGTATCTCTTGCAATACATCTTTTTGTAATAACTATTAATCTCAAACCACTCAACTCAAATGTATGTACCTTAACAATTTTAATAACCTAAAAAATAAGTATTTAACTAGGTAGTAAAGTAGATGCGTTTTCTGTAGGAGATTTTGTTTTTGTTTCGAATTTAGAGTTGATGTATGTAAGGTTATAGTGATTGTTTACAAACTATTCTTTTTTTTTATAATTATTGTGTTATATTATTTTGTTGAAAGTGGAGTCGATAGCTTGAATATACATATAGATTATAAACATACCTTTTTTTTTTGTTTGCAACCTGGACACATTAATTACTTTATTGTATCTCGGAAAAGCTTTTTGACACCATTAATAGAGATGTGAGTTATCAACCTTAAAAGTGATACTCAATAATAATATCCTAGTGATAGTTTTCTGTTATTTTAAGCAAATATGTTTCAGGAACATATTGACAGTGACCAGTGGCGAAAATGCGTCAACTTAAGAAAACATAATTTGAATGCGCTAATATTATTATCATCAGCTAAATATTTAAAAGCCCTCCAAAATATGTGGTAATTCATCAGAAAAAAATTCATTCTTCGATCAGCAGTTTGACCTGAAGAAAATAAAAAAAAACAGCAGGAAGAGTAAATGATTAGCAAAAATGAATTCTTTCATCAGCAGAAAGAAACAATGCTTCAGGAAAAGAATACGAAAACAGTTATCCAAGAAAAACTTGAGCGATAGCAAATTGCACAAACTAATAGTAAAAATTCGCGTTATTTTGTTTTTTATTTTTCATTTAATTGTTAACACTAGGAGATTATTTTTTTCCATTATCTGATGAAATTTGTATTTTTCAAAGAAAAAAAGAAAAAATGTTCTGGTGATCAATTACTTTATTTTTGCTGGAAAAAAAAATGTTTAAATGATCTTTCAACATTTTGCTGATTTTCTACTTTTTCTGCATATATAAAAATTCGCTTCTGCTAATCAAAAATTATATTCTGCTGATTTCTGCCGGATTTATTTTTAATATAATAAAAAAATAATATTCTGATGATCAAAAATCATCATTTTGCTGATCACTCGAATCGCTGAAAAAATGAAAGAACCACCAAAACATTTTTGCATGGGCCCATCTCTTGGCAAGGTCTTACAAACATTAAAGAGTAAAATTGTAATGAAAAGACTGGGTCGCTTACATTTGTGAGAAAAAAAAACAGTATTACAGTAGAATGACTGCGGGAAATCAGACCCACCAAAATATTACTTGATTGAAATATATGATCGAAATTCCCTTTGCTGGGACGTATTGTTCCAGGGGACAGAAAGAGTTAAATTAAAATAGAAAACTATTATCAGGTTTCGAACAAAAGAGTTGTTTGACTCGAGCATTAAACATTAAAACCGCCTGTCTGAATTAATTAAAACTTTAATAGATTCTTCTGCATTCTAAGACGTTAAAAGTTTATCTTCTTAACGCCCGCAATCGATTGGAAAATCGAACTGTCTTCTATGGTGTTTTGAAACAAAAGCTGGACTTATGACACGGTCTAGTATAGTATAAATTGATTAAGCAAAAGAGCCCATGGACAGCTGTGACATTGCAGTTTTTTTGAGAAGACTTTGGGTCCATATTTGAAAGATCTAAAATATTTCTTTCCACTACGGAGATTACGGTTTAGGTTCTTCTTCGTATGTAAGTGAAGATTGCTAGGAAGATGGCAAAATCATGGCCTAATATCTTTACTTTTGTCATTCCCTTTTCAGTTCGAAGCTAAAACATTTCACATAGTAAATCCTTATGATGCGATTCGCATTGAAAACCATGACATCCGGCATGTGGTATTAGTCACCATATTGTTCTTAACAGAAGCTATGTTTTATGTCAGACTCAGATCTTAGTCTTATTTGAATTTCTGATACGTCCAGTCGATTTATTTTGTGGAATTGATTACTATCCGTGAGCCAGGCCTGTAAATTGTAGAATGCATTTCTTGAATTCGTACGAGTAATGGTTTCTGTCACACCAAAGATAAATGCAGTTTAACTTGAGACTTCAACTTAAAGAATTTAAAACTCCGCCGTGGCTCAGTGGTAGACTCAGGTTCTCAGGTTCAGCTACCAGAAACTGAAAAATGTCGTCTTTAATAAATATAGAAATTAACTTATCCTTCAATTTTCCTCACATCGCATGAGGTTTTGTCCGTTTTATTTTACATTGTAGTTTTTTCGAAATACTATATTTGTTCGAAGTGGAGAACAAATGGAATATCTTAAAATGATATATAGACGTTAGCTTCTTCTACAACTCGCTCAAAATGTTGTACACGACCTGTTTTTGAGTGCAATTTCTTAAAAAAAAAAAAGTTACTTTTTCGCAGATATTTCCGGCGATGATGAATATTTTATCAGAATCCATGAACTTGGGCTCGAAATAGTGACAGCCACGCACACTTTTTTTGCAAGAAATAATCTCAATAACTGTTTTTTTTTGTCATAAAATCACTTAAGAATCGACTAAATAATCCCGAAATAGCAAAAATATTATCATATTTGAGTCAAAATTTTCATAGTGCTACGGCTATCTTCAGTGGAATTTGGTAAAATTATGACATCAAACGATCTATTTTAGACAGATTTTTAAGGCTTTTTTTTAAAAAAAATATATATAACGTCGATTTTCCCACTACCATTTTATTTCGTGTGCATTAGTTGACCGCTACCGCCACCCCTCCGGTATGCGCATCGCTTAAAATTGCACAGCACAGTATTATCACTACTCGGGTTTTTTTTAGCTGAAGTAAGAACCTTACAATTTTGTATTTATATTTTGTTTAGTTATTGTTGATATGCAATATATTTCTTTATGTATAGACCTTGTACTTATTACTGTTTTTTATTGTAGTCGAATGTTATCGTGTTTTTTTTAGAAACTCATATCTCTACACACTATAGTTACAGCAAATTTAAATCATTTTACTACATATATCACAACTGGACAAATTTACAATCACATGAATCCCTCCTACGTAAAACAATAACAAACAGATATGTATACATAAATAAAAAAATATATACATATATATTCATATATGAATATGAAATACATTTTAAATCATAATCAAGGTCCAAATAGGTTTTTTAAACAATTTAATCATAAACTAGGTAATAATTATATAAAAAAAAATTAAATTCAGTAAAAAAAAAGTTCCATAATAGTACCTATATATCTTAGAATCAAATACTAACAAGCAATCCAAGATAGTTCACTTTAATCATCGTTAAAATGTATTACATTACAAATTTATAAAATCATAAGTTAACTACTATTAAGGTTTCGTTGTTAGGTTGACATAATTTTTTTTTTTATATACTCGCAATACAGTTTAGCTTGGATGTATTTGTCGATAAACAGTTGAACTATTTCTAATACCTAAATACGATTATATAGAAAAAAAAACAAAATATAATAAATGAATGAATGAATGGTATACTTTTCTGATTATACATATATAGTGTAACATAAATAAATTATATATTTGTTAATGTCTTTTAAAATAAAACATATTTTAAATGTGTCCTTATGAAACTTTGAACAAGAAAATACAGGATGTCGAAGGAGAAAAAAAAAAGAAATATAATCATATTAAAAAAAAAGTATTTTGTTTTGAGGTCTGTATGCTAAGAATGAAAAGTAGGAGTGGATTATGACATGGAAATTATCAGAATACACTCTCCGGTTCCGATGAAATAATCAATTTTCAAGTTCGTCGGTTTGCTATATGGAACTTGAAGAATTGATTAAAAGTATTAATCAATCTGAGTTCGTCTTTAGATCATTTATCTAATCATCCAAAGGGAAGAAAGCTTTATATCGAACTAGCTGACCTGGCTTACTTCGCATGTTCCATACAGATACACTAAATCCAAAAGTTGTAAATTTTGTCATAGGCATCAGTTTGTGCTATCACGATGATGGATATGATACACCCAGAGACAAATAAATATTTTTACAATCCCATCATGCGAAATTAAAGTTGAGCTTCTAAGAAGTACAAAAATATAGAAAAATATTTAAATATCTGAGTGTATTTGGATAAAGTTTCTTGAAACTAAAAAAATATGGCATAGCCGAACTGAATTTGGGTCGTAGTAGCAATATTGTAAGACGAAAAGTGTTGTTTAAGCACTGTAAGCTTTCCCTGACAAATTCCCTAAGCAACAAAAAACATGGAAATATATATATATAGTCACGCAAATGTACTTGGCATAGATTCCCACTTTTATATTAGTTATACGTTGTCTCAATTTAGTTTATTAGCCTGCTCACTGGTTACGCATAGCTCCAAGCAAAAAAGTCACTCTATTTTTATCACTGATGGTCGAACTGAACGCCAGATACATCTGCCTGAATCTGCAAACTTGCAGTTTGGGTAGAAATGGGACTTTTGCACAGTACCGTTTAGACATTTAAATTTTAAGAATATCTTAGCTTTTATAAGATAACTGACTATACTTTCACCCCCTAACATTTCGAATATATAAATTTTCGTAACGTTGTAGTCGTTATCTGTCTGCGGTCCCATATATGATGTTTCTGAAACTTCGCTCAGTAGAACATCAGCTACTTTCTGTAGATCTTCCTGGATGAAGCGTCTTACCATCCCTCAAAAAGCGTTCTATGCCTTTTTGTCATCTTGCTTATTATAGACCATTCAAACTTCGAAAAAAGGCTGCGAACCGCGAGTGTCTGCCAATGTTTTGTTAAAGAAATTTTAATAAATATAGGAACTACTCGTAACACATCAGGAGTACGTAAGAATCTATTTATTACTGGAAACAAATAGAAAATTATAACCAGATTCAATTTATTCGGAAAATATTTAAGTACTTAAATCATGCTTTCTGGGTCGTTAATTTAAATCCGGAATCAAAACTAAAAATAAATTTAAATTAATTTAATCGAAGAGCTGCCTTAAGCCTCGGCACCTACATCTCAAGATTCTATGTCTTTACTATACTAAGTACGGCTATGTACTTGATTCACTCTACCCATCAGATCGACCAGTCTCATACCGGTTTCCCTGCTTCTCTGATAGTTAACGCTGTCGTGAAATGGTACGGAAGCCGACACTGCTCATCAAGGCTTTCCATATAAAAGCAAATTGTTGTCCCCGGTTGTTACTCGAACCTGCGATCTCAAGCGCTTGAAAAATCCCCTACAATCTTCCAAGCTGACAAGCTGCCCTCTCAGGAACCATCTGTGCCGGAAAATTAGGCCTGAGATAGCTCTTGAGTTCAGTACCATAACCAAAGCATTTTTTCGAGATCTCAGGGGCTAAACCCTTATATCTAGGAATTCGAGCTTAAGTATTTCTAGTCAGTTCCAAACGAAATTTGACTTAAAGCGATAGGATTTTAGAGCTGTCTGATTATCTAGAAAAATAACCATGTGAGACCTTCTGAGCCTGCTTCTGATGCACTCTCTAATGCATTGCGAAATTGCATATATACGTGTATACCTCTGTTTGGAAGATGTAATTCGGGCATGCAAGAGGGACTGCTAGATTGAAGTTGGAACCATGTATCTGTTTGCCATAGAGATATAGATCTCCAACTTTAAGATCATCAAACTGAAATGTTTATTTAGAAATTAAGAGCAAAATTTCATTTAGTGCCGGGAATGAGTTTACGACATTCAGATCCCCAGTTAACTCGCTTAATTGTAAGTTTGTAATATAAAATTTGATGACGCATGTTGTAGCAGACATCTTGATTCTTAGTTGTAATGAAAGAAGATCATAAGCTTTACTGGCTTGGCGTAACAACTACATTAGTCCATTAGTCCACCTATTAGCCAGAGGGATCTAACCTAAAACCAGTAATCCAGCTCTGAAGAAAAGTGTCCTTACATCCTTTTTTTCACTGTAGATTTTTATACAAAAAAAAAAAACCAATCCACCTCCAATGAACCTCTTGACATGTCAGATTTTCGACCTTTTCAATTATTCTGCCTTTCCATGCATGTAGATACTTACTGACGGACTACCTCCAGTTCATCATTACGAATGAAAACAATTTATCCGCCTATGACAAACAGATATCTCAATTCTATTTATAACAAAACAAGCTGTCTCAAGTCACTATCTGCTGTGGAAAAGAAAATATTTATTTTATTCACAAATTGTACAAACAAGGCTATGTTCCCTTCGCATTTATCTGAATTACATCTGCATACAAATTTAATGATTTAGACTGGGGACCCCAAATCATAATTCCATTTAAAAATTATTTCTGGAAAAGCGCAAAAGCATGAAAAGCGAAACAAAAGGAACCACTCTGAGCCTCTCAATAGACCTAAGTGATTTCTTGAAAACCCACAACCTTAGGTACAGTATCTTTTGTCCCATGATACACATGCCCGCCCGCATACATTTTCCTCGAATATACAGTCTACTCGTAAAGGCACAAACAAAAAATCTCCGACTTTCAACAGTGGAAAAGTAATCAAATTAATTTCAGAGCAAATGTTCTCAAATCATCGAGCAATTAAATTAATTTGTTAAATTGCTCAGAAAGTGGCATCATAATTCCACAGGATATCACTTTACTATTTACCAATGCTCGTTTCGTGTTATGAATCGATGGCCGGAGACATTTGTGTCGTCCCTGTGCCACTGTTGCCAACGTTTATAAGATTTTAGTAAATTGGTTTTTAATGGCATTAAGCTGTCAGATGGCATATTATACATCGTTTTGAAAAACATAATAAAAAAATGTATATATATATCAAGGCACTTGGATGGATGAGAGTGTGGGCTGCCGAGGCAGAAAAAGGATAACAACATGAAAAATAATTTATATACTTTTACATTGTGGTGTAGGTGGATGTTATAAATTTGAATGAGTGAATGTGATAAGGGTATTCATGTTTACATTTTGAGTGGTGCGCGCCCGCCTTCATCCTGTATACTCAAACGGGGGAGGATGTATAAAAGTCGTTTCAGTGTTTTTTCGTGGATAAAAGTAATTTTTAATTCTTGTTGTTGGAACATTTGGCTGTTTGTACAAAATTATTTTTAATTTCTTATATTTTTTATTTTTTTTTTGCATTTCATGTTTTTCTGTCTGAATGTGACATTAGGAACACTTATTCATTGGGTTTGCAGCTCATTAAGTCTGTTTATTTATGCATTTTCTTTTGGGGTGTTTTTTTTTTAAAAAATATGTTATTTTTGTTAAAAAAAAATTTAATTTCAAAAATGTCATGATGTTGTGTGCGCAGTGAATTATCCCTGATGGGATGTGATTTATTATTTTAGGCATTTTGACAGTGGCCTGAAGATGTATTGACTTAAAATTCACTCGGGGTTGATTGGTGTAATATCATGGCCATTTATTATCTGGTAGTAGTTGATTTTTTTTTTACCTTTGCAACTATAGGCGTTGATGTTTTATTCTTTCAGATTAGCTAAGACAGTCATCAATCATAGCAGGTAGGATTACCGATAACTCGATTGTGCATTCGGCATTCCAATAGCACACTCAATATTTGTTATTTTCTTTTTCTGTGGACCTACTACAAGCCAACTTTTTTTTTTGCAATTATGGACCTTGAATCACAGAGCTGCTAAACTTAATGAATCATCAGAACTGTCGTGTCAGTTAGATAGATTTTTTTTTTTTTTTTTTTTGTTAGAGCGTAGACTGACCCATATCCCTATAGCTTGGCGACATCAGTGGTTCAAGACAATTTTTTTTTTTGTAAATTCGTCGATGTTAAAATATATTTTTGTCAGATAAATTTTGTTGAACAAAAAATCTTGAAAACCAATGCAAAGGTGATGATTTTTAAAACTTCTCCCCATATCTTACTCGCATTTCAGCCGATTTAGTTCACTTTCAAATGGGAGAACTATTAGGCCTTAACTGAAGATCCAAATTTCATCGAAATCTGTTCATACATTCTTGAGTGATGTATATAAAGCCTTAACAGTACTCCATCAGATTTTAACAGTTTTCTGACTCAATTAAATAATTACAAATTTCATTAAATTTTCTTCATTGGCGCTCGAGCAAGCCGTGTGAGAATAAACCGACAGTTGTAGTACATGGAACAAAAAAGTGTTCGTTTTGTCCTGACGGACTCGACTCGCACTTGACACGAGTCCTTTAAAGGGAAAGTTTCTTTTTTTTTGATGAAAAATTTCAATATCGAAATCTTGGTATTACTTAATACAAACAGATCCGTCCGGCTCCGTGCCAAAATGCCACCAAGTACACTTCCGTGGCGTTTCTGTTAAGAGACTATAGCCTGTTTTATAAATTCAGAGATCATGGTATTTTGGTTCTTTTTCTAAGGTTAAGGTGGGAATTATCTAATAAAGAGAATATCTGAATATCCGTAAATGACAAAATAAATTACATTTAATGAGTGAATATTTTTAACAACATTAAAACGCTTATTGTGGGTTTTCTCTTAATCTGAGATATATGATTTTGCGGCCTTTTTTTTGTAGAATTGTCCAAATCCTAAAAATGTGTCATACAGCAATTTGACGTACTCGTATGTGTAGCCGACATATCAAATTTAACGGGGGCAGTCAAATATTTTTTTCGCGACTTGTGAAATACATTTCTTGAGTATTCAACTTCCCGATGTCGGACAGTAATCAAATGTAGCTTTAGTTCTTCCCATAAATAGAAAACTACAGTGAAATCGAATCGGCTATTCTCAAGGTATATGACACGAAATCAAACTGAAATTATGTAATGTGCTTATTGTTAGCTATCTACTGATCTTAGGTATACTCGTATACTCTCGTGGACTCTTTTTGTAAATCTTTTTGAAATCTAAAAATATTTCATACACGTTTTTCCATATTTTTTACAGTTTAGCCGTCATATCGAAATTAATTAAGGTGCTCAGAAACTGTGAGCATATATAGTCTGAGGCGAGGTTGAAATTTTCGTTTCAAATTTAATGATACTTTATTACGGGGCAATTTTGAAAAATTGTTATTCAGTCGAAAACGGCTCTAACGATTGCAATAAAAATTCATATCTAAGGTAATATGGACGTACGAGTATTAAGATATTTCACTCGTTCTAATCTGACTTTACGCATTTTTCGAAAATTTAAATTTTGTCGCTTCTTTTGAACTTTGCATTAATTTAAAGTAATAATTTAATTTATGTGTGACCCACTTGCGTCGTATATTTTATACCAGCTTACGTCTTTTAATACAATTATGCATTTGATCGATAAGCTGGGAACGTTAGATAGCAAATAATTTTACTTCCATGTTCCAAGGAAATGGGAGTATGGTGATTGCGTCAAAAATCTAGTCAGAGATAAGGTCTAGCTCTACTATACCTAATCACAAAGCCTATTTTGCTTTCCGCATGGCGGCTGTCCCTCTCCTGTCCCTGGCCTGTCTATCATCGTTTTTCTCTTTTATTTCATTTGAGATGCACCGATTTAAATGGTACGAGGGGCATTCAATATATTCTACGTGTATGTACCTATGTATATAAAATTGAAGCTACATGTATTTTTTTTATTATTTTATATGATCTTCTTTCAGATTTACACATTTATTAGATCTTTTGACTGTAACCTATTAAACAAATATGATTTATCTTTGCTGTCAAATGTGTTTTATTATTATTTTTTTTTAATTTGGGAATAAAAAACTCACTGGGGGCCAGATCCTAACTATACGGTGGTTGATTGATTTCTTCAAACATAGCACTCGCGCACAGCATCCTTTGCAACTTTATAAGTGTGAACTTGTGCATTGTCGTGGAGAAGCAGCATACCTTTACTCAATTTTCCTTGCAGACTCTTGCTTACTTTAGCTGACGTAAAACACAAGCATAGTATTCTCTTGTACCACTGACGCCCTTGTTCACAATCCCAAAATATCGTCGCCATAATATTTCCTGTTGATGAAATCACCTTAAACTTTTTGGGAGGTTCTGTACCCTTAACATAACATTGCTTGCTTACTTTCTGGATCGTAGCGATGAACCCAAGTTTCACCTCCAGTCACGATTCTTTTGATAATTTGCTCAGAATTTTCACCACACAATCAATTTTACGGAATCACTTATGCCACTCGACTTTCGCGGATGATAACAACAAGACTAGTGATTGAATTGTGTTGCATTTTTGCATATAAAGTCCTAATTAGTAATGTCTATCGATTCCGCTTGTTTTTGTATTTTGCTTTCACAGTTGGAAAGTACCAATACCGAGTATATTTTGAACGCCCCTCGTATCGGAGATTTACGATATAACTATTAACCTAAACTAGAAATCAAGGCGTATTGATAATCGGGTTACTACTTTCGATTTAGAATTAGGAAAAGGTGGGTTAAAATGGAAAAAATAACAAAAAGCACAGTATATTTAAACCAAAGCATGTGAGCTAGAGAACACTGAGAACAATGTTGTGGCTTACGCAGACGCTGTCGTTATCTCAGAATAAGTACCCTCAAGCACTTGTCGATGTCCTTCAATTTTCTTTACACAAATTGGTCAATTCAACAAACAGCTGTTGTCTCAGTGCTAAACCGACTAATACCGAGCCAGTCCTGTTCACTAGGAAACATAAAATTCCCTGGTTCACCCCTCCTAAACTGAGAGGATCCACTCTAAGAGTCTCGAAAAGCTTTATCGTGAGTTCAACTGTAAGGAAAATATCGCTCAACGTTCCAGAAAATCCATGGTTGGCATACTGATGCAAAAAGGCGGTAGGCTTCACGGCCAAATATAAAACATTGGTTGTACACTTCGGAAATTATGCCGTTTCTCATATAAGATATACTAGTGTGGTGGACCGCCCTGAAGAGGAATTTTAACCTGAAGTTATTAAAAAACTCAGTCCACCGGTGCACTGAGAACCTCCCCAACAGTAGCGCTTTAAACCACGCTACACCTTATTCTAATAGACATAGTTCTTTTGCCATCTTAGTATTACGATTGATTGAGTCCCGGCAATGGAGAGAACAACTCACTGGCCATGCCAGTATCCTAAACCTATGACTTGGACATTCACCTCTTTCGTTTTCCAAGCGGAAGTCACTGCTTTTCGCCAAGTCGCTGACTGGTTGGCGGTAAATACTGTACCCCACACTGATATCGTTATTTATATAGACAGTCAGACAGCCATCAAATTCCTAATATCCAGCACTATAAAACGGAAGGCAGTGAGAAACTGCCGCTCAATGAGATGGCTGGACAGTAAACCTCACCCTTTACTGCGTACCAGATCACTGTGACATTTCGGGAAATTGCGAAGCTGATGAACTAGCCCGATAACATAACCGACATTGAGACGCAAATATCTTTTGCCAAAAGTGGTCTAACGGACTTCTTAAAGACAAGAGAGGAACTCCAAAACTAACCAACCTAATAATGGGGCACTGTACGACGGATAGATATGCTTAAAGGTAGGGCATCCCCTAAACTTCTTGTGTAGATGCCTCGCACTCGCCAACGTTAAAAAGGTTGCACCAAGTGAATACCTTTTCAATGATCTTAATGATCTCAACAACGCTTGCACGGCTGAAATAAAAAATTTCACTATGAAAAGTAATTGGTTTCAAGGGTATCCGATGTGAACTACCCGTTGTTACTCAGTGGCAATACAATGGACCTATTTTTGGCCTGAGTGTACCTCATCGAGGGCCACTCCAAAGAAACCGGCCAATGTGTGATTGTTTTTTTAAACCGGCGCTGCAATCTTCCAATCTTCTTCTAATTGTGAATAAAAATATTCAAAATATATGCAGCTGTGTTTTTTTTAATAGAAAGCTTAAGTGCAAAACTTATTTAAAATTAAATTCTTTGATAAATAATAAAAGGATTACTACAGTTAACCAATAATACCAAAGAATTTATACCCGTACTAGCTTGACTACTTCCAAAGTTACACGTAGTTTTAAACATTTTATTAGGTTTGTCCAATTTTGACTCTACCCCACCTTCGTGAACCTACGCTGACGATCACTTCCGTCAGAATACACCGATTTGAAGGAATACTTTTATAAATTATGTACGAGTAACATAAGGCAGGGCTTATATGTAACATCTGTATAAATATTTGTTATAGCCATAACCAGTGACTGATAAATTCCACCCAAAATTTTATGTATTATTCTGAAACGCTCTACATGAGTACCAATAGCACAGTATAATAGAATAATGATGCGAGAGAAGACTTGTGAATTTCTGCGACTAAGCTTAACCGTGGTCTAACGGGAGAAAGGGATATCTTTTTATCGTCAACTGGCCGGGGGTCCTCACAGTAACGCATGTGTATCAAGTCGATGCAGCGTGTGTTTGTTTTGTTATTTACAATGCTAATTGGAATTCTTGGAAATGGAAGAGCATGAAAAAAATGCAACTCCTACACCTTTCTTTTAATTTCATTGACCCTTTCGTTACTCGGATATCCATAGGCCCGGTAGCCAGTATACTCATAAGGTCACTGGATTGGTTTTTTGGTGAGTTTAACTAGTCTCGATTACCAATGATTTCAGAGCCTTAACGGCTGCCGGGCTGTTAATGTACACAGTAATGCATTTTCCGGCGACATTGTCTTCTTTGACCATTTTTGCAGCCTGAATAATGACTGCGATTTCGGCTCGAGAAACCCTGCAATCATTGTTCTGAAGAAACCCTTGACAATTTGCCTTTTGTACTTGATTTTGTTTCCACCTCGAGACTTAAGAGCGGTTTTCATATAACTACAGAAATCGAATATAAGGAATGGCGACCATATTTTGTTTGCATTAATTCCAATTACATGTCTGGCTGTGAATAAAATTTTGTTTTAAAATTAATTTCCATATTGTTTAATACTTACACCTTTGGGACTTTCACACTTATTGCTCCAGACCTATTTGTATGACAAAATTTCTTTGTGGTCACTTACAATGTTTCATTATGAAGGTGTCCTGTCTAATTAAATGTTGCCGCTGCTGGGACTAAGAGATACTGTGGCCTCTAAATCCTATTGAAGTTTTTTCTAAGAGTTATGTAACATGTAAGAGATAACAAGTAACATGCAACTCTAAAGACTTTTTGTGTAGTGTTCACAGTTTTAATTTATTATAATTCATACATAGGTAGTTAAATTTGAACCGAATAACATCTATCATTGGGGTTAAATTCAACATTAGGTTATTAATTTCTTCTTTTCCTAGAATTTTTTAAATTTTATGATAACCAAATCCCTAAAACAGTAGACTGTGGCTTTTAAATTCTGAAATTGTGTTTGTCTCTTTTTATGTTTTCATAAACTTAAATTAAGAGTTACGAAGTGTAACAAATTTAATGCGTTAAATAACATTTAGAGATCTAAAGTGTCTGTCCAAAGCTAAAATCGAAAAATGTGGTGTCACCTCATCTTCTAGCACTGAAATCATATTTCCACATCAGAAAAAAAAAAACACGCTAGCAATCAATCAGTGTGCTTTTTTATAGTTTTTGAGAACATTTCATCGGCGTTAACAATTAAAAATACATTTCAATTACAACAAAATACTAAATTAATTATGTTTTTCTCTCTCTTTTGTATTTTTAATCGAAACTCAAAAATAAATGCATTCCAATTGAAATAAATGACAAAAATTCAGAAAGATAAGCAACTAAAAGAGAAAACTCCACCATCACCACCAGCGTCAGCCACTAGTCAGATATTCACGCCAGATGACAGCAATAAGCGTCAGTTAGATCCCCGGTTTGAGTACAAGCAAATGGTTCACAACCAAAGCATCGCAGCAGTAAGTCAGAAGGCAGGTGTACCACCAATTAGCAAAGTTGAACAGGTCTACATCGAAGATGTTGACGACGATGATGACGACGGCAATGGTGTCGACGTTGATGGACCTTATAAGCGTTCGCAACAGGATGCTTTTGACGAAGTGGACTCAGACGGGCATGAATTCCAACGAAATACCAGCGACTCGGAAGATCAAAACCAACAGTCGCAGCAAAAATTCGGTTCTGGTCGTAGTACACCTGACTTGTCGTACAGCCATCGTAAGTCGGTTAGTTTTGATTTGAGCGGAGATGAACGTTCCAAGTCGGACTACGAACGACCGAAAACACCCGATATGTCAGCCTGTAAAAGTCGACAATACGACTCTGAACAAGAGTACGACTATCTTAGACGTCCTCGCAAGGGTATACTTCGGTCGGCCAGCCCATCGTCTTCGGCCAATTCCACACTGGAAAAGTACAAACCTGAAAAACTGCCACCAATAGTGCCTACGGTCGCCCGAATCAAAGAGATCGAATCACCAGTCCTCGCAGAATTTAGTCCAGTGCGACAGGACAACTTTATTTATGACATTCCCGGACGGCGTACCCCTGAAAGGCTACCGCCCACGAGCGAAGAAATCGAACGAGACAATCCATTCCGCGAAGCATTCCTGGACAGAAGTAAGACCGATGAATACGAAGAAATGGCCAAATTGTATTCTCAAAAGGCTGCAGTGAAACCATCAAGAGATAACTTTGTTCTCGGCCGTAAAGATCGGACCCTGTCAAAGTCCAATGATGATCTACTGTCCGAGAGTCATGCGCCTAGTTCAATGATCAGCCAATTCCAATCGAAATCGACGGACAACCTATCCCAAAGGCCACCGAAGCCGCTGCCACCTCCGAAGCCAAAAGTAAAACACGCTGACATTTTAAAGAACGTTGCCCTCGAAACATTCCAAAACACCGATGTTGGGCAAGGTGATTTTGCCGTTTTCGAGCATAATGCCGAAACTAATACCATCCATGAGGTTGTGAAAAGTCCTAGACTCCCTTCGAAAATCGCCTTAATGCGACCCAGAGAAAGCCCACCACCGCCTCCAGTTAACTATGACACTCTTCCAAAACAATTCGACACGGATCCACAGTATCTGGAGGTTTTACCTCCACTTTCGCCGCAGATTAGTCCATCGCCAACACAGAAGGCAGCTTCCCCATCTCCGACACCTGCAACTGCGAAACGGCCAAAGGAATTTGTTCATGAAAACTCCCCAGATAGCATACTTGTCACGGAGGACCTACATCGAACGATTCTCCTGCAAGAGAACGAACTGCGAAAGACCCTCCGCAACACTGTGGGCGTATTATCATCATCTACCACAACCTCTGAATCGTCAACGACCAGCAGGAGTAATACCTTAACCAGAAAACATCCGGTAAATCCGTTTCTAGATTATGATTCCGATCCCTCTAATGTATCATCCGATACGACAATTTCCAATTACACTAATCAATCCCCATTGTATCAAAACGAAAACAACTTCCAACTGTCGCAACAGCAGGCACTCCATCACCTACAGCATCAGCGGCAACAGCAGCTTCAGCATGGGACAGTACTAACATCCACACAAATATTCCCAACACCACAAATCCTTCCCGTGCAGTACAACAGTTTGCCCATTCCACAACACACATCACATTATTACAATGTTGTACCACCACACAGTGCAACCTCCTCGGTTGCCGGCACTCCATCCTTACCTGCTACACAAAATTACTTCCATTTAGGTTATCCGACGAGCATCTCGTCCACCAGTCCTGGCCCGGTTTCAGTATTCACCACCTCGCCGGGTGGTGTTCCCTCATACCAAGTGCAGCAGCAACATCATCACTATCAACTAACACCAGGACGTTTAATGGTGAGTGACAGTGCAACGGTGATGAAGGCTTCAACAGAAAATGGTAATGCTGCGGCATCGTCGGCCTATATGGTGCAGCATACCCCTCCACCGCTTCCACCACATCCACCACACCCACCACATCCACCACACCCATCATACCCACCACCACCACTACCATCATCCAGTCTGCAACAATCCCTCTTGAATATCCAAAGCAGTGAATATCTATCTGCACCAATAACTTCTGCTCCTCCACCGCCTCCAGCACCGCCTTCACCACCACCTCAACCACAGTCACAGAACTTACCCTTTGCACAAGTAGTGGAAAATAACTATCATAACATATCGAAGCCATTGCCTCCTGTGCCACCGCCACCATCAGCATCTCACGGCCCGGTGTCACCCAATGCGAACTCGTTCTATGAGACTGCCGAGGAAATTTACTCGACCATCGAGGAGGAGGCTATCTACAGTAATACTACCGTATTTGACAGTATGAGCTTCGGTAGTCGCAGCAATAGTACTTCATCTGTGACATACTTTTCACAGTCCTCTACACCTCCACCATTGCCGCCAAAGAAATTTCCAAAACGGTCGGCTCCTCTAATTCCGATAAAAATTCGTTCACTATCGCAACCGCAATTGAACTTGATTTTATCGCAGGCTCCTGGGTCGCCCCCAAGTTCACCAACATCCTCCATTGGCAAGGAGACAACCGTCTGAGGATAACAGTGTATTGTTGTATATTTTGCACCACCGCCGGCAATCCTATTTAAGTCTGTAATTTTCTGATGAGTATCGGCGAATTCATTTTCTCTCTTTCCCTCTGTTCACAAGTTCTGCTCATATTTATTCTCAACCACACACAATCAGTTATTTCATTGCATTGGCTAACAAGTAGCTAGATAGATTTTTTTCTTTTTGAACAATAACAAGCGCAACGAACACAAATATAAAATAAAAATAACAAGAAAATGGTTATAATGTAGGTACAAACAAATTAATAAATTGAAAACTGCACTTTATACAGAGATACATAGGGTAAACAATTTCAATAGATTTTTATTTTTAAATATTTTATGTAATAAATGTAACGAAGTATGTATTTTTTTTTTTCGAGTTTTTCTTTGTGACGTCTTACGTGTTGTTTAAGTTGTAAGGGGTAACTTGTAGTGTTAAGTACACACATCCGTAAGTTCGAATAGTGTCCTAATAGATACAGATAAATCTCGATGACATAAACAGGATTCAAATATGGCCGTAGCTGTAGCTGTTAGAATAGTCTACATTGTATGTAGTAGCTACACAATTGGTGGCCACGATATAGTGGGTAATGTGTTTGCTTGTGGTCCGTGCAGGTTGTTGCCCGACCGGGAAACAGTAATCAACAGCCACCCCAGCAAAAATAAAAATAAAATAAAACTACATATCTATCTATAAATGTAATACTTTTATTTGTATGTATCTTCTTTTTCTTCTCCTTACGGCGAAGTTATGATCCGGAGTAGAAGGATCACAACCCTCCCACTTTACTGCATCCCTACTGGTCCGCCTGTGGGGTTTTGCCGGTTTGACCTCAGGAAGTACGGGTACGCTTCCCGTTTCGGGTCACTTCGTCACTGAGGCCAATCGAATGCTGGTGTTTTTTTTTTTTTTTTTTTATGCATTTTTATTCAAATTCAATTCATTTTAACTTACTTGCTAGACAAAAAAACGCTTAAAACTAGCTTAACTTAAACAACTATGTTGTTTTAACTTACTGGCCCTATACGGGCGCTTTAAGCTAAACCTAATGCTTAAAACTATGTCTTTTGACGTAATCTAACTGAAATTCTTTATTAATTTAATTTTCCTTTTTTGTTTTTTTTAACTATACTAATTACTAAGAAAAAATGTGAAAACTTAGTACATGAACAGTGTTTTGTTTTTTTCTTTGTCTTATGTCTACATATAATGCTGGTGTTTTTGCATTTGTGTGATCCAGCTGTTTTTTGGTAGAACAATCACTTTGAGAATTCCAAAACCTAGAACTTAATCCTTGCACCTATAAGGACAAATATCAAATCTCAATAAGTGGGTCTCTCAATTCTGTCTGTATGCATGGCTGACTATAAACGGCTGAGCGGATTTGCTTCAAAGTTCATATCTGGAGTCTTTGGAATCACAATTTGAGGATTTTTTATCCTTACCCCAAAATTAACGGTACTTTACAAATGGCTAACTTTGAAAAAAATCGATTTTCTCGAAAACCGATTTTACGATTTTGATCAAATTTCATATTTGAGTTGAGGTAGACTTACGAGTGAGTTATTGTTATCAGATGACGTACCACGGCAGAAAAAAAGATACTTAATTTACTACTTGGCTATTTCTCGGATATGACTCCATCGATTTTGGTCAAAATGTGTATCTAAATAATATTTAACATGCAATGGCATACCAGGTTTTTGAGAATTACCGAAATGATTTAAAAGAAAAAAATTTTCATTGACTTCGGACATTACGGATAGTTCCGTATAATTTTCTAATATTTTGAAAAGCTTCAATTTCAAAGCAGTATTTCAAATCGCGATATCTCGAAAAACGATTTTGAAAACATAGGTTTGAAAATAGTGAGCGCGGCTGGCACTAAGTGCCTAAATAGAATACAATAAAATATATTATTAAGGCGATTATGTACATATGTATGTACATACTTATATCATTTACCACCACTGCTTATTCCTTAAAAGTACAGGTTTGAAGTAACGCCCATAAAAAGTGGGCGTAGCAATATTGTGCAGCACACCAACATCTATATATCCTGTTAAGACAATTTCTTTCCATAAATTTGTTGAAAAGACTATTTTTAAAAGCAAAACGCATTTTTTTTTTTTTTTTAACGACCCCTAAAATATAATATTGCACTGGAAAATTTTAGAGAACTCTGACGTATATATTTTTTTTTGTTGCAAACAAATAGTTTGTAATAAAGTGGGCGTGGTAGTGGTCATTTCAGCGTTCTATTAGACCATAGGGCCTCTATGGTCCTTCACACTTTCTGTTTACCAAGTAAGAGTGCGAACATTTTTCTATAAAAACTCCTTTTATTAGTAGAATTAGAAATTTACCTCAAGCAGACATTTTTTCAGACGCTTTAATCTTCAGCTATTTAAAAGCAGAATCAACAGGCATCTATAAAAATCTCCTCCTTCCTCAGAAACAGAGATCCAGCCCCTTGTCGCCTAGTGGAATACCACTACATCTTAGTTCTAGTTTGCGCATCCTGAAAGAATGTAATAGCTGTAATGAAAGAAACTGGGGGCGATATCTAGCGTTATATGTAGGTTCATCTCTTCTGAGAGAAAATTGTAAAAGAAATACTAAATATCAATTCCTTGAAGTTAGTTAAATGTGTTGAAAAGTGGCTTTCAAAACTGCATTTACCTTACGTATATATGATAGCGGGTGAATTTCAAAAAAGGCAAAAACCCTATTAAAACTATGATCCAGTGTACAATTAATTGATTTAAGGTCCAAACAAATTGTTATGTATTACCGATTGCTATTGAACATCTTAAAGTATTAGCGAATAATATCGAGTATATAAATGAAAATATGATCCAATGATGCCAATCGTTATTCCGTTACAAGTCTTTGATACCTTTGTTTTACGGCATTCAACAACTGATCCAGTACTTAGCTAAACTCCTGGTTCAGGAAAGAATTAAGAGAAAATGCTTATATTTGGCTTAATACGCCAATAGTTTAGTATAATTTGCTTTATTAAAGGCAGATTTTTCAGTTATCAGATAAACACTTAGATGTATCTATACTTATTGTATCATACATACGTATTTTTTCAAGGATATGTCGAACCAGGCCACTTTCTTGGATACCTTTTCGTCTTTCCTCCACATGTAATCCAAAGCCAAAATCATTTTGGCTTTCGGTGTTAGTGGATCATTGCTCGATCATGTCCTCATCATTCCTCTGCTATAGCAGCAAATATATATAAATAACCCAAACATTCCTAGGTTGACCCCTATTTTTCTAATGCATCCGCCTTTTCATTTTCGTCGATCCGCACGTGGTCCTCCACCCAAGCTATTGTCACTTCAAATAAAGCTGCACATTCCTTGAGTTTCTGCACACAACGATCACTGCGATTTTTATTGACTGAACGATCACTGCTTGATTGTCCATTTCTATTGGGGTATTTTCTCCTTCCCATAAATGATCCAGCGCATGCAGCAGAGCCACCATCGTAGCGTGTTATACTAAGATTTGTGTCCCCCTACTAAAATGGCTCCGCCATTAATAATGGATTCAGCCATGAAGATACTTTTGATCCTATCGCAGTTACTAGTGTTGTCTACCCGTTGTCCATCCCTCGCAAGCATTAGAAAAGCTACTCTAGTTGAATACCTCTTTAATGATCTTGATGATTTTCGAAACGCTTAATCAAATTGTTACAGAAGTACAGTAAGAACGACCTGGTCTTCCCCTATTGGTAGCTCTGTCCGCGTAAACGATCGGTAATTTTAAAAATTTATATTACGTCTTGGAGTGGGTATGACCTCACTCAGTACACAGCTACGAAGTTTGAAGTGTTAATCTGGAGTAGGTACATTAACACCATTTGGCATTTCCATGGATAAATGTCTGTGTTTTAGCCTATCACTTCAGACAACTATGCTGTGCTGAATTCTATATTTCAACGTCATTTGAATGACGAATCTTCCATTAACTGATCTGCCCCTCAAAAATGTTAGCTCAAAGTGATCTAGCTAAGTTTTTAAAGTATTAAGTCCCTAAAATCCTATCACAAAACTTCTTTTTATTTTTGCTCGAAGAACTCTAAGCGAGTTGTAACTCACCCACAAGCATCTGTGTAAATCAAGTCAAAGCCAACATTAGTACAGGAATACACGAGAGCTACAAAGTATCTGTGACATGAATTGTTGGCAAGAACATTTTTTGGCATATAGTACGAGTAACTATGCCGTCGTAATTTCAAATATGCAGATCTGCAAAAGACCATTATGGAAGAACTAGGCAAATGTTCTCCTAATAGATTTACCGGGTACTCGTATCCCAAAACGCATCTGCTTTGCTGAATTCGTACATTTGACTGGGTTGCGATACGAAAAGAATAATTTGGAGTACTAGCTCAGGACTGTTAGGCAGTTTAAAAGTCTCAGATCAAAGACTTAAAGCACATAATTACATAGTCCACAGTATGCTATCACCACTCCATGGGAATTTCTCCATCAGCTGGCCCAACCTGCAGTCCATCTAGACCGTACATTCTCACTTTCTTAACTAATTAAGCAAACTGTTGAAAAATTCTATCCTAATTCAAAATGCCCATATCTATGTAAATATACACGTATATTTCTGCAGTATTGATCTGCGAGTTTTCAGGATAAATATAGTCTGCGTTATTGTACGTTACTAAAGCTACATAAATTATTCAAGACTTCTTGATTAATTTTTTGTTCACATTCACGCCTCTTGTTATTGCACGTATAGCTAAAAATATAAGAAAAATAAATACACAAGCACCAACAAACTGTAGAACTTTATTCTTTATAAGGTATTAGCTTTTTATACAATTCAGCAGTAACTTAGTATAGCACAAAAGATATTCTTTAAAATCCTCAAGGCAAGATAAAGTTAATGAAATAAAACTCTTGCATGTTGTTCAACAGACAAACTTTGAAAGGCAACTGAACAACCTGTTACTTTGAACATAGTTTTCCACTAATCGCACAATGTGTACAATGTTTTATGAATATTATCTTATCGACTGCCGCCAACTTATGGCACAGAAAAGAGGGAAACTAGTCATTTTGGATAATTAAGTCTGTGTTTTTGCTTTGCGAAAGATAAGATACGAACGTTGGTATCTCGAATATTGTAGTAGATCCATACCATTGTTATTTGCTTATTGCGGCCCTCTAGCAATTCACTATGTCAACAGCAGGTGAAACCTTAAGGCTATGTCTATATTGTATGATAATTATGAGAAAAGTTCACTTTAGAGTCACATACTTTCCAACAGTGAACAATGTGCACAATTGAAATTTATTTTAATATAAAGATGTAGGTACTCACAGTTAAGTAAGGAGTTTCTCATATTTAAGTATTGGCAAAATGTGTTTTGTATTTGATTTCGTTGCAAGTTATAGTCTTGCAATTCTTCAGTAAATGGTATCCGCATTAAGATGTGCCATAATTCCAGTGGTGAATCTAGAGACAATTGTAAGATAAAAATATATCGTAGGACTAATAGGTAATAATAATGTTTTTTTTTTTTTGGTAAACTTATCCAATGCCCTAAATGAATTCGAAGTCCAATATCTGAAAAAGCATAAATGTTGATACAATTTGACTTCCACAAATTATTAAATTGAATAAATTCCTTTAATGAATAGGAATTAGGGTACTTCGAATGCTATCCATTTTTCCAAGATCATCATTTTTATATTTTCATCTTAAAATAGTCCCTAGATTAAGCTCCGAACTTTTTGTGCAACTGTATAATTCGTACCTTGTATAAGTCGAATGTAATGAAATTAAATTATCAAAGAACTAACAAGCCTGGACTCACATCACGTAACTTTTTGGGCAATCGTCGTCTAGTCGATACTATTAAACGCTGTGGTTGATAGTTTGCTTCATGGAACTCCATCACTATCGTGTCGTGTATCGTTTAGTTTTTCTAAAGTTTGAGTGCTCTGAGAACAATATCTTTGGTGTTTACATTGACATCTGCGCTGTCAGTCTTCACTATTTTGTTGTTTTATGCTGTGCAATTTCATGTAAATTTGAGAAATGTAAGCAATTATCAACAATAGTAATTGTTGAAACCACCAACATTATTCCCTGTCAGCCACCTTAAGTGGACTGAGACCCTCTTTCTAAATTGATTGTGTGTAATACTAATACAAACGCCTTTTTGATTTAAAAAAAACATTGTGTGAAACTGAATTTACTAGAAACTTATAAAATAATACAATTATTCACGATGCGCCTTTTACAATAGCAGATGACAGTTCTCGCAAAGTGAAGCAAAAAGTAAATCGTTAAAATGATTAATATACATATTCGTAAATATGTATAGCCAAAACGATACCACGGGACAATAGTTGTCATACGCGATGAGGACCCTGATACACAAAACACAAATCTGCTTCCGCTGATAGTCCGACAAGTTGAAATAAAATAATTAATAGGACATAATATGTCAATCGAAGTACGAAGTGTGTACTATTGTGAAAAATTCTATCTTTTGTGGACTATCAACTGTATCAACGGTATCACTAAAGCACTATTGTGTCTTGAACTTAAATCTTTAAAATCTATGAATTTGTGGTTTTGAATTGTGAAATTTTTGTTTAATTGAACGTAACCAAAGAGCTTGGAAATGAAATAAAAAGTGAAAAACAAGTGGACAACTTTGTAGTCAGGCGACCGCCGTTTATGCTTTCAACGTTTAATGGTCGCTCAATCAGTTTTGCACTTTTAAGTGTTTTTCGTTGTCTAGTTTTTGGGTTATTTTTAATTAATAAAATTTTATTTCAAATGTTTTGCTTCTGTCTCGAAAAAAATAATAAAAATTTATTGAATGGTTTCTTTTTCTAGGTGACAACAAAATTGTTTGCATTTAATTCGCCATTTGATTCCGGTCTAGCCAACCATTTCTGCAACCCTAAGAAACACATCTGTGTTCGTTTCATCAAAATCGGTTTACTAGTTTTTGGTTTGCAGCATATAATACGTTAAAATAAAAATTACCAACATTCATGGTGGAAACGCACATGCGATTTGTGTCTCGCGATTATACTGTCGCCTAAAGTAGTAAAATATTTTTGCATAAGTCAGGTAAAAAAAACAAAACAGTGTTCATTAATTGTGCAACTTATCACACTAGTTTGCATCCGTCAACACAATCTAACAATTTGTAGTCTCTAAAGCTTAAGGTATACAAGTTCACATATACATATATGTACATATGTATGTATTAAGGTTAACTTATGATTAATAAATAATTCACCAATGCCTTATTAAAAAAAACATACAGGAAAGTAATAATCCGTCTGGAACGGATCGTATGATGCCCTATCCTATTTTCTATCCCAACTCTAATAAGGTGAGTTGTAGCAAGATTTTAAAGACACATCCAAGATATCTTTCTATTCAGAAGGTATATCCGTGATTTTCAGAAAACTGTTGTTAGGGCGAATTCTTCGTAGAATGTGGGCGTGGCTGCCAAACGCCCGGATTCTGATGAAACGTTCACAATAAGACTTAATAAATAGCTTTAAGAAAGCAATATAGGAATTTTTAAGAAAACGTATGATAATAATGTATGAACAGAATGTAGAGAGAGAGTTTAAAAATTTGTTTTTCCTCGACAATATTTTTCAGTATCTAGCAAAAATATTGAGAAAACAAAATTTTTATGGGCGGATTTCAAAAATGTTTACTCTTGCACTTCTTCGGGATCTTAAAAGCCTAGGTATGAAATGTCATATACTTAGCTCAAAATTTAAGCCCCAAAAAGTGGTGACATACGAAGGACGGATGGACGGACATGCCTAGATCGACCTAACTTTTGATGCTAATCACATAGCATTCCTTAAGAAACCTGCATAACGCCAGAATAATATAATATACATATTTTATTTGGTTGCAAACTTAGCAATTCGATTAATAATCTTTAAAAACAAAACTGTTTCTTACCGAATCTTCGACAGTTTTTGTCTTCCATTTGCTGGTCCTTGAATATGTTGCACAATTTTAATTCTTATTAATAATAGTATAATTTTATTTATAAAGCAATTTTAAACATTAAGTGTATTCACAAATGAGCGAGCGTATTTTGCTGCGTACTTTCAATTTTGTGTATTACGCTAGTGTATTTAAATATGAGTTGATTTTCGTACGAAAATACGCACAGTGAGTAATTTTATCTTGGGTTAGAGCATTTTTTTCGAGTGAGTATTACTATTAACGTTTTCTAAAATGGAAAAAAAAAGTAAAAATGTAAGTGTAAATACAACTGTTTTCTCGCTTTTTTATATTTATACATTCTTTTATAAAATTGTGGAGTGGAAAGTACAAAATAATCGAAATTAAAATCAAATACTTTTTGGGATGCTCACAGTTCAGGCGTTAATCTACTCAAAAAATCGTACGCTTGATTTTCATATACCCTAATTTTAATAAAATAATGTCAATCTTTATTATTTTTGACCCAACACTTTACAATACCACGTATATTTTGTTGGGGCTTTGTTAAAAATGAATGCGATTGTTGCCAGACGATTTGTAACTTTTTGTATGCTTTGGCCTACTTTCAAAAACTGTGCCATATCCAGCAGCGGCTCGTGTCAGTGATTTATATTTCTTTGAAAAAATGATAGGTCGAATACATGTGAGTTTCTTTCTTCATTGGATGTACCATTTTCGAAATATTCACACTCAAAAACTATTCCTATTAACTTTGGACAAAATTTAAAAATGTTGGTTAATTAAAAAGTTATTAGTATTATCTCCAGGTAAATGTTTGACATTTTGGAAAATTCTGTATCAAAGAATTTCGAAAGATTTTTAAAAAAAGTTGGACAGCGACCTGCAGAGAATTTTAGAATTTAAAATGTGTATCACAATTGCAATGTTTTCGACATATTCGCAGTCAAAACTTATTTCAAAATATTGAAAGTAAAAATTGTGATCACGGTTTTTTTTTCGTAAAACTCACCGTTTTAAAATTATTTTCACTCAAAATCGGTTTTTATTAGCTTCGGGCAAAAGTAGGATATTTTAGAAAATTCCGTGGGATTCAAGGTCCGAGTGGCGAAAATTGCCAGTAAGTTTTTTCACGGTACCACTCCTCGCAAGGTGTCACCGTTTGAATTTAATTACACAACCACTGGAGCGAATTATGTATCTTCTGGGAATTTTACTTGAGGCACAAGATTTCTGCGCTTATAAAGGCAATATATGGACTGCCATATTCTTGTATATACATATATATGTACATATATAAGATATTACTTAGGTGTAATTTATGAACAAGTATCCACCCACTTTATGTGTTATCTTACAGGCATTCTTTGGAAATCAGTGTCTTAAATGCGCAGCTAAGGAGCTGGCATGTATCAATGCAAACTTTTCTTTTAAAAATATTTCGATTTGGTTTTTTTTTTTTTTTTAAATATTTTTTTTTGTTCATAACTCGAAAACTGTTAGATTTTCGAAGCAGAGCCTAGATCGAGCTATCTCGAAAATGACATTTCCTAATAGGTATTATTAATGTATGTATTTCTATCTCAAAAACCGAGTCCGCTAGAGGTCATTTAAAATTACCGTTAGTCTATAGTTTTTGAGGTATTTGTTTATACATTTTAATTTGGGACACCCTGCACGCATTTGTTTGCGGTGGTGTATCTGTGCTTGGATGTCAGCTGTTCCACCAAACAATTTGTTGTTTCAATCATAGGATCCTATAAATACCATAAATACAAAGCCTTTTCGGAAAATTCAAGAAACTTATAGCAACTGGATTTTACCTTTGGACTAATATAGTATAATCTTTAATTACAGTTAAGAAGAGTCTTGTCTATATATTTTATCTTTCTTTTCTTAAACAGAACATATTTCTTATAGTTAAGTCCAATTTCGTAATTTCCCACCAACATCGGTACCGCCCTGATATGTGCTTTGAAGCAATTAACACACAATAAATGAACCTACTTATCTGAAACTCTATTAAACTCTCATCAAAACACCGTCATATCATATGGCTGTATCCACTTATCGTTGCCAAATCATTAAAGTACATTTTCATATCTAGAAAATGAACACACCCTCGCTACACTGAACACAAATCTTAACCCAATTTGTACTTTGCCACCATTAAGGGTGTTCAACAGATTTTACCAATGCACAATCACGCCAAATCTTATGTCAATCTGAAAACGTAATTTTCCCTACGATAGAATCCAAAATCTATAAGATTAATTCATGGAAGCCCTCCTCTTCGCAACGACAGAGAATCGCTGGCAAATCATCCCCATAATTGCATTCACATCAATAAACGACTAATTGACATTTCACCACGATAATCCTCCGTTCGGCATTTTGCTTAGCAGAAGCTAGCTAATCGATGATTTCGAATTGAATTTTGCCTGACAATTTGAAAAGTGAGAGAGCACACCATGGAAACGAAGAAAGGACTCATTTTCCCTGAAAGAAGACACACCATGCAAAGCAACCCACATTTATCTCTTTCGCCTTCTTGCAAGCCAAGTGACACGATCGCATAATTAAAATTTTAAGGATGCCTGTGTGTAACGATTGGCTGGGGCCATCTTACCCAGACCCGTCGCTTACCACTAACCCTATTAAAAATCCCATAAATATGAAATTAATTCCCATAATGAGGGAAAATCCTATCAAGATATATACTACTATGAAGGAGCATTGGGTGAAACGGGCTATTTGCGGAGATAGCTACAGATGCACCTCGAACGACGTACGGTGTGCATCATAGATATTGAATTTAATTGAAAATTCTAATCTGATGTGAAACTAATTTTTCTTCGAACAGCTCTAATTAATGTGAGCGCTAAAGGCGGAGGCGATGTGGTGACGCAAGAACCGAACTCCTTAGTTAAATATTTGCATTTCCTCCTCTCCCACACACAACAGCCCACACTCCTTTTCAACTTGCGAGTAAAATTACCTCGGAAAATTGGTTCATGAACGAGCAAGGATGATACACCATCTTTTTTTTGTCCTTTATCTTTGGTGATTAATGGTGAAGCATCTGTAGTTTAACACTGACTTATGAAACTTGAATTTTTATTCCTTTGTTATATTCTGTTCTATAGGTGTACATGTACTCGTACAGATATTTTGGTTTCTCTTTTGTTTTTATAATGACTCGTATATATTTCTCTTGTGTTTGTGTGCGTTTGTTTTTTTCATTATCTTATCATTTATTATTATACACTTTTTGAGTTATAAATTTATTTACTTAATTTAATTTACGATTTTTAGTCCCCGCCAACATCTGCGAAAACACCCAAATCGGTTTCGGACAAAAAGAAGTTCTTTGAATCGGCTATGGAGGACCAGCATAAGCCCGCGCAAAAAGCAGGTATGTGTTTTTTGTTTAATAGAATTTGAATACTCATTTGGTAACATTTGATAGATGTACTGAATATCAATTACGAGTAAGTATTTAGTCAGAAAATAATTGGTCCGCATAAAATTCCAAAACAGAAATGTCCCAAGTGCATGAAATCCGAGTACAATAACGGATATGTGCCAGAACCCACACCAGAATACCAATATCTGGAAGTATGAAAATACATAAGTTCAAAATTCGAAATGTTAGTATCCGAAAATACAGAGATTCATTTTTCCACTGAAACGGTTGGTTGTTCTCCGCCCCAAGACAATACTCCAAACTTTAATATTTCCGAATATTTGGATGTACCCCTTCTTTCGACAGCAAGTTTAGAAAAAAAAAAAAAAAAACATACTGGAATGTTACAATGCGTGATATCAGTGGGTATTTCCGCAATTTTTAAGAAATTTTATCAAAAAACTGTGTTAGAATTTTGTCTTAGCAGTGAGCGTGGCTTCCGAAAGTTGTTACCGATGTTCATGGATTCTGATAATATATTCCGAATAAAACTTTAACATCACCGCAAATAGCTTTGAAAAAGCAATATATGTATGTATGTTTTTTTAAGAAAACGCCCCACAAAGTGATCGTAGCCATGTATGTATAATGTTTGAAAAAAAATATAGAAAAGTCAACATCTACATGTTCTACTTAGACTATATTTTTTAGTTTCTATCAAAAATATTGGGAGAAACGATATTTTTTAAAAATGGGCGTGTCTGTGGGCGGATTTTAAATATTGGAAATTGTGTTAACCGTGCCCATTTGTATCGAGAGCATGGCTAAAGCTACATCCTGTGCTCACACACAAGTAGTCAACGTATAACTGACTCACCGTGGTAATGGAAATATTGTCTGATAAAAATGTACTTATATATGTAAAGATATATATAAAGATACGAATAAAATTACACTAAAAACATACGGGAAAATCCATCGGTCTCTCAGCTTCTTACCCCTCTCTAATAAAATAGGCGTGCCGTTTTGAAATTTTTAATTCAAATTCAATTGTATGTTTATCTTTTTATTCAGAGTGCACGCCGCGTTTTTTAAGAGATTTTATCAGAAAAAAAATGATTTTATGATTGTAACTATTTATTATCGAAGTTCACGCATTCTGATGAGATCTTTAAAATAAGGCTTATCCATCACCATAAGTTGCCTTAAAAAAGCAATATCAGTTTTTTTTTTTTTTTAACACACAAAAAGTAAGCGTGGGATTATACTCGTACGTATGGGCGAATTGTAGGGAAGTTGAACGTTTATTTATTTTATTAAGTCGACATTTCTCAGTTTCTTGTAAAGAAAGAAGGATTTTTTTTGAAGTGAACATGTATGTGGGCGGATTCTAAAAAATTTACACTTGTACTACTTCGGGTTCTAAAAAGCTTATATAGCTTCATCTTCTTTGCTCAGAATTTAAGGCCCAGAACTGGTACAGATGGACATGGCTGGATCAACTTAACTTTTTGTGTTGATCACAAATATATCTACATATATCCTTTTGGGGGTCTATCGTTATTACTTCCCTGTGTTACAGACTACATATGTATGTATATAGGGTATAATAATATAAACAAATTCAATTTCTTCTTAAATTTAGGGAGCAACAGTATTTTCTAGGTCGTTGAATCAGAGACCGAAGTCAGAATTCAAAATAGAGCGGAAAAGCCCTAAATAATAATAATAAAATAATGAAACGGATCAAAAGAAAAAGGTTAAGGTTGCTGAATTCGTGTCCGGGATCAAAACTTAAAAATTCAAAATGTCGGATTCAAGATGGAGCTCAAAAAGATAAAAAAAAAAAACTGTACTAATACTACAGTAACGGACATAGAAATCCGGACATAGTGAAAAACTAATTTTAGTAGAATAATTTTTGAGGTTTTAAAGATAATCAATATCCATCTTTACCGAACGTTAATTTGTTGAAATACATTTCAGATTCGGAAAACAATAAATCAATTTCCGAAAAAGGGCTTTAATACAAACATTTTCAAATTGTTTTAAGTTTCATTGAAAAAATCAAGTGAGTAAATGTGTAAGCATAAAGATCATTTTTTATTGCTATTAGACGGCATTCTGTGTAAAGTATTCAGTGCGATTTCCTCATACCACACTTTTTCAATGAATTTGTCCAACTCGGTTATTGTCCGTGGCTTCTTCTTCGCTACCTGAGCCTTAATTATGGTCTAAAAGTTCTCAGTCGGGTTCAGATCAGGGATGTTTCCAGGGCACTCCAATGTTGCAATACTATTCTCGGTTAGAAAATTTTTGACCTGGAATGAAAAAATGCATTTAGAATAAACTTTATGAACGTTTTGCTATATTTTTGGAAGGTAAACAAAATGGTACTTACCAATTTCACTCATCTGAGAAGATCACATTTTTCCAATCTGTTATGGTCCAGTTTTCATGATCTTTGGTCCACTGGAGACGTTTTAGGCGCATTCGTTTATTTGCAAATGGTTTTTTTTTGGCAGGTCTTCTTGCGTTCAAGCCAGCTTCTTGAAGCCTTCGTCTTACAGTCCGTGAGCTTATCTCTGATCCCCCAGCCTTTACAAAGTCTGTTCAAAATCGATCACGCAGACTTATTCGTTTTAACCCTGCAGTCGTCGCGCACCAAAAAGTCACACCAGTCGTCGCGCGGATTACATATGTAATCCATTTTAAAAATAAAGTAAAACCCGTATGCTTTAATTTTTTCAAATTTATTTTGCTGCAAAATGCAATTACATATTACTTAAAGATAAAAAACATAAATTATTACTCCATAATACAAAAAAAAAAAAAATAAATTAAAAAAATAAAAATTTCGGATTTCTTGTAGAAAAAAAGGAACTTTGGTGGATTACAATAGTAATCCGCGCGACGACTGCAGGGTTAAAAGCCGATCTTAAGCGCTGGTGGTCTTTTTCTGCGACCCGTCCCCTTTTTTCTTTGCAATAAGACAGTTGCCTCTAATTTTTTGATAAATTCAGCCACTGACGACTTGCTGAATCCCACTTTTCGTGCTATATCAGGAACACTTAATTTTTAATTTTTTAAAGTCATTATTTCGACTTTTATTTTTTCACTCATTTTCAATGGTTTATTGCGGTGTCAATATGCTCCTAACATCCACCTTCTTACTAATAAACCCATATAGTAGACTGACTACATTGGAGCGAAACAGTCGGTTCTTTGATTTAAAAACATTATTTTTCCAGACTTTCGACAGCATACCGGGTGCATTTCTCGCTTTTTCTATTTTGCTGCCAACATGCAGTGCGATACATAGCAATGTCCGTTGAGACAAAATTCATTAGATAAAACAAGTTTTGAACTCACTCGACCTATCCCTCTTTGCCATATTAGCACTCTCGTAGATAACGTTTATATTGCTGAATTCTTCAGGGATACCTCTGCCATGCAAGGCAAAGGCACATATGTACATTCAAAGTCGATAAATAGCAGACAATGTGGTCTATGCAGGAGGATTCCGAGTGGAAACGAACACCAAGAGTTTTTTCTTATCGAAGCCAGAATTATCCCTAGTCATTATTTTGGCACCCGCAGAAACTCGACGAACTCAAGAACTTCTGAACCGATTTTAATGCTGTTTTCACGATCACAATTTGCCAGAGCATACACCATAAATCAATGGATAACTGATAATAAGAATTTTATGGTTTTATTATTCAATGAAAGACTGTTGGTTATTTCTTTGGGAAGGACTGTTGTTATGGGTACATTTCAGTTACACAAAGAGAGACAATTAGGCAGTTAAACTATTGTATAATATACATATACAATTTGTGTATGATAAACTTTTATAAACTAAGAACTTCTACATAGAAAGTTTGACCCTTATAACTTTAAAATGGTTTAAGCATTTGAAATATAATTTATATATCCATTTGGAGTATTGATTAATTAAGTTTTTAAGCTATTCATGATTGTATTGTATACATAATGGGCTTTTAAAATAAACTACGTCCATTCGCATGCAACTCTGCGGCTGTATGTCTCACTTTAGGTGAACATCTATAAAACATAAATCTGCAGAAGCAAATACCCATTGGTTTTTCACGGGCGGATAAATGTTGCGTTTCAGTACTGCTACTACCGGCCAACAATTTCCTACATGATTGAGGGTTTATTCTTGAAGTTACCGGGGATCTGTCACATACACAAGCCTCTACAAAATTTGTTTGGAGAAATAATAACGGTAGACCCCCAAAAGTATATATATTTGTGATCAGCGTCAAAAGTTAGGTCGATCTAGCCATATCCGTCGTTCGTCCGTTTGTCTGTGATCTGTGACACCAGTTTCTGGGCCTAAATTTTGTGCTAACAGCTTTTTATAAGCAGTACAAGTGTAAACATTTTTGAAATCCTCCAAAAAAAGCCCGACTTTTAAAAAAAAAAATGTTTTTTTTCAAATTCAAATTTCGTTGACTCAAAAAAGGCGTATTTTGCTTTCTCAAAGCTATTTACGGTGATGGTTAAGTCTTATTGTGAATATTTCGCCAAAATCCGTAACCTTTGGTTACAAAAGACGACATTCATGCCAACTTTTTTGTAAGACAAAGTTATAGCAAGAAATTACAACGCAACATCCACTTTATTAGGGATGCGTTACGATCCATTCCAGACGAATTGTAACTCTTCTGTATGATTTTTTTTCTTTATCCCTCTAGCTACGTCGTGTTGTGTAAAAATCCATAAAGATTGTTTTTTAACATCGCAAAATAATTAGTACTCAAAGGTTAAAACTTTTGTAGAATTTATCATCGCCTGAACTAATTCATGGTACAAAAGTATACTCGTTAACTGGATATTATTCTCTGTGACTGCAACTTTGTTATTTTCCAGTTTTTACGATGCACAATTAGTGACTCTGTATTCAATAAAAAAAAAGTAGTTTCCCATGGCCATCTCCATTTAACATTCTATCCAGATCTTTCTTGTACGCACTTAGCGACACAGACGACTATTTAATTTTTATGATTTGATGTATCTTCTCATTCACTATCATTTTTCCTTTTTCATTTGAAATAGAAAAAGTTTTCTCCTTCCTATCGAAGGACGAAGTTGAAAAGTTGAAACAAGAAGAAGAGAAGAAAATCGCAACCCTAAGACGTGATAAGAAGACCAGATTACTGGACGGTTCCAATGACATAATGGAGCAATACGAACACCACCAGGAGGATGTGGATGATAATGCAAACAGTGATAATGGAGGCGATGATAATGAAAACTGTGATTCCGAGGATACGAGGTAAGTGCGCTACAATGCAATTTCACCGTCGAACATTCAATTATTTTCCATTTTTCTCATTTTGTTTCGCTTTTTTTTTTATTTTTGTTATGTTTGTTAGTTGCGGTGAAAGTTAGACTTAAGGAATAATATTTTCTAATTATTTTGTATGATGCATTCTCACTCGAACTCACACACTCACGCATAAGCTCATGCAAAACGAAACAAATTACTATGTGCTTTAATCAAGGAAGAAGTGCTTTCGGTTTCAATTGTATCTGAATAATGGTTTAGTATGGTTTTTAATTATTTCTTTACTATTTGCTTACGTACGGAATTGAAAGAGGAAATTGGTTTTTGGAGAATAAATATACCTAGATTCGTATAATTAAGTTTAATGAAATTTGGTGTTGGTCGTTATAATTGTTTTTGTTTTAAACAAGTTAGTTAAGAGTTAAGTTAAATGAAATAATAACGAAATAAAATACATATACAGTTGCTGGGATAGAAATCCGAACGGGGTAAAGAAACTGCATTAAGTTGAATATTTTTGGGAGTTTAAAACAGTGACATTTTCTCATACCTCGGTTACTGTTGTGGTATCTTCTTTGCTATGTACCTTTATTATGTACCAAAGTTTCTCAATCGGGTTCAGGTCAGGGCTCGAATGTCGAAATATTATTTCCTGTTACAAAATTTGTAACCTGAAATTCAAAAAAAGGGTTTACATTAACAAAACTTTAGAATCGTTTTCCTAGCATACCAGGAAAAATAATAAAGCTGATACTTATGTACACATTTCGCACGGAGGCAAGGCGCATAAGGACTGAAACGAATAAAATCTGTAAATTTTAATAAGGGTTATACGTCCAATGTGTAAATAATTAAATCCTATTTTGTACCCAAATTGACTTGCATACTCTGTAGTTTCAGTTTATTTTCGATTTTGGTTAAGTGCAGTGGAAAATATTTTTAAAATATGAGTCAAGAGCACGTAGTACAGTAGATTCTGATATAAAACGGTATTTGGAGACAGAAAGCGGAGCACATGATACAAATTAGAACAACAAAATAGTCAGTTACCATCTTTAAGAACCGGACCATGTCATCCAGGGATATTGCTCGGAAATACGGTATCAACATAACAATGTTATAAAAGATGCAAAAAACGCGCTAATAAATTGTGGTTAAATTTTAAGGGCCGATGTTGAATGTGAACCACACCTAAACGTCAAGTTTTTTTCTGCATTTCATTTGACATTTCTCAATTTCAGACTAACTCAATTTGAACCATGGAAAGATACACAATCGAGCAACGCGTTAAAGTTATTCAGGCTTATTATGAAAATGGGCGTTCAAATCGAAATGCATATCGTGCATTTCGTGATTTTTTCGGTCAATTTAATCGTCCAAATGTGCGTACAATCGGAAAAATCGTGCAAAAATTTGTGCAAACCGGGTCTGTAGGAGATGTGAAAACACCAGTGCATGCTCGTACAGCTCGTACTGCAGAAAATATTGCTGCTGTTCGCGATAGTGTGGCTGAAGAGCCGTCCACCTCAACTCGTCGTCGTGCCCAACAATTGCACCTCTCACGCTCGTCGTTGATGAACATTATGCATAAAGACTTGCATTTATGCGCTTACAAGGTGCAATTGACTCAAGAACTAAAGCCTCTTGACCATTTCAAGCGTCGTCAATGGTCACAATGGTGGCAAGAAATGGCAACAGTGGATGATCAATTTTCGAAGAAAATCATCTTCAGTGATGAGGCACATTTTCACCTCAGTGGATTCGTCAATAAGCAGAATTGCCGCATTTGGGCGAATGATAATCATTGTCGAAAAACCAATGCACCCACAAAGAGTGACTGTTTGGTGCGGTTTATGGGCTGGCGGCATCATCGGGCCGTATTTATTCCAAAATGAGGCCGTTCAGGCAGTTACTGTGAATGGTGTTCGCTATCGTGAGATGATAACGAACTTTTTATGGCCTGAATTGGAAGATATGGATGTGGACGATATGTGGTTTCAACAGGATGGTGCCACTTGCCACACAGCTAACGAAACAATGGCTCTTTTGCGAGACAAATTCAATGGCCGTATTATCTCACAGATCATGTGATTTGACACCGTTGGACTTCTTTCTTTGGGGTTATTTGAAAGAAAAGGTGTACGTCGATAAGCCAGCAACAATTCAAGAGCTAAAGGATGAGATAATTCGGCACATTAACGGCATAGAACCTCAATTATGCCTCAGCGTCATCGAAAATTTGGACCATCGGATGGAGGTGTGCCGCCGAGGTCGCGGCGGCCATTTGGCCAATATTTTGTTCCATACATAATTGAACCATACCAATATTATAATAATAAAAAGAAATGACAGTAATTTCCTAAATAATTTGTTTTTTATTCAAAATCAACATCGGCCCTTAAAACTTAACCACCCTTTATAAGAACGCGCAAAAAAAAAATACAAAAAGTTGCCGAAAAGCAAAAGAAGGTAATAAAAATATGACCCCAAAAGCTATACGACTTGATCGGAAGCAAGAAATCATGCTAGATTTTGGACGATGAAACCTACGTCAAAGCCGACTTTGGTACTCTTCCGGGTGCGCAGTTTTACAATTCTTTTGAAGAGAATATTCTTCCGCAATCAGAAAAATCGATTGGAATAGACAAATTCGGATCAAAATATCTCTTGTGGCAGGCTCTTTGCCAATGTAGACACAGAAGCACACCGATGGTTACAATTTGAATAATTACCGCGGAAATGTATAATATATCAATGTGTGCCTAAAAAAGCGGTTAATTGCATGTGACGCTAAGCTTGCTCGTGGCTAAAAACATCGATTTTGTCACGAAAGACATGAACCCATCCAATGTTCCACAGTGCCGTCCCATTGAAATGTATTGGGCTTTGGTCAAAACAAAATTGAGGAAAAGTAAGCAGTGTGCTAAGAACAGTGTTAAATAGGAAATAGTGACCAACACCGGCTGAAGAGAAACATCCCGAGACCATAATTTTGTCCAAAGACTTCAAAAACTCGTCCATCCTTAAAACTTTAGATCAGTCATTTGATGTCCCGTCCTTCCCTAATCCAGCCGCTTGACTTTGTTTTGAAGTCGTGGCAAAGGTTTTCGTACTGCTATTCGTAAAAGCCTGCGGCAGTTAAACGCCTTTTTGTCGTTGTTACTGATATCTGCTTTGAGTGTGAACTGGAGCTGTAAGCCGTCGACCCCTCTAGCTTATTAATTTTATAGTCTGGTCCTCCTATTTTGACGTTAATTTGGGCCTTCCGCTTCTCTTCTGGGTCTTAAGAGTCGATGATTCTTTAAAGCGACGTTAAGCTTACCTGCACGGTAAATAAAATAATCATCTTAAAACCCAGTCCAGGCTGATTAATTTGACAAATTTGAGAAAAAATAGTGCATGGAAACCTTAAACCGCAAATTAAATTTTAAGTACATTCAATAACAAGCATCACCATGAAATTAATTGAAAACGCAGTGAAACCCACCCTAATCCCAACGCTCGAATGTGAGCCTTTACAAGAACTCTTGCTGCATCCAGGATGTAGTAGATTTATAAGCAATCAATTGGTTGTGCGTGGTTGCTGTGGTTTGTTTTGTCTTGTTTGTACAAAAATATTCGAGTGTATGCTTGATTTTAATTAAGGAATTTACATGTCAGATCTACTGACACCAATCGTAGGGTAGCATTTTCTTGTTGGGGTTTTGGGCATTGTTAACTTTGAGCTTTAATACTCCACAGTAATTTGTTAGCCACATTTGGAACTCATTACCGATTTCCAGAAATATTGAGGAGCAATCCTTGGTAGAAAGCTCCTTTGGTTTAAACATGTCGAGTCGAAGACAGCCAAAGCGCTCTCAATTTTCTGGCAGTGTAAATGTGCTTTTGGCAAGGCATGGGGTTTATCACCGAAAAACGTTCTCTGGATCTATAGGCTATGATAAGACTTTTCCTAGCATATGCGTCGGTTGTTTTGTGGAAGAGGCTTTCGCGTAACTATGTTACAGCCTTTTGCACCAAACTCCAAAGAACAGCTTATCCCGCCTGCACGGGAGCTTTTCCGAGTACGTCTGGCTCTGCTCTAGATGCACTGCTCAATCTACCTCCTCTTGACACTTTTATCATGGACAATACTATCAAAACAATCTATCGTCTTAGGCGATGTGGCTTTTGGTACAACCCATGGATATGCCGTCTGGCGCAATGACACCAGAACTTCGGTTGTTACGCAAATTTAAAGTTGACTTTCCGTGCGATCAGGACTGGCTTCGGCCAGAATCTGATCCAGGAAGGAATTGTAGCCGAATCTTTACGAATGGCTTCAAAATCAGTCAGGTGCTGGTGTCTTATTGGAGGAGAAGTTTTCCAAACAGAGCCTTATACAATCCTAATGGCCATGAACTAAGTTGTAAGGAATAGGTGGTAGGGTCGGAGTATTTGCGTCTGTTGTGACAGTCAGACTGCCTTTATCAACCTTTTAACCACTTCCAAGGTAATTCTAGAATGCATAAACTCTCTGAATTCGGCTGCAAGGCTGAACTCTGTGATTCTTGTCTGGGTCCCAGGCCACACTGAAATCATGAGGAATGGGATCTCCTATGATTGCAAGGCAACTTGTGTTGGGTCTTCCTGCATCTTCGGTCAGGACATTCATTGACGATTGAGTTTCTTATTAACATAATTGTGTGTGGCATGATTCTCCAGGATGCGGGCAGACTAAACGAATGCTCCCGAACGTCTGTAAGAAATCCGCGACATTCTTGCTGTGCCTCAGCAGAAAAGACTGCAGACAACTTATCGGCTTTCTTACGGGGCACTTTGCTTTTGCTAAACACCTTAGTGTGAGTGATACAACAGTTTGCGGAACCATTTCTCCGTGATTGTCCTGCCTTTACTCGTATCAGACGGCGCTGATGTGGTGAGTGCTGATACCATAATTTCCTCATCACTGAAGCTTTTATTCGGCTATCTCTGGAAGTCGAGGAAATTTGATTAAAATAGGTAAAACAGTGTTTGATTCTTGGCAGTACAATGGATCAGTGGTGTCTGAGTGCTCCAGAGAGTGCTCCGTTTCCTGTTCCGACAAAAAAAAAGTAGTAGGCGTTAAAATTTGTTGTTGCCCCTAGTTTTTGTGTTTTCGCGCAAAGTTTTTAATTTCATCTTCCACAGCAATTCTGAAATCTCTTTGGATATCGTTGCTTCTTAAGTACCACGGTGCGCTGACTCTTAGCACTTTATTTTAAAAAGTGTGTAAAATATTTTTTTTTTTTTTTTTACAATCCCATAGTTGTATACCATATCTCCACACCGGTTTAAGCACCTGTTTAGTATATCAAAGCAGTTTGTTTTCTATGTTAAGCTTGGAATCTTTTCCAAGTAACCATTTTATTTTCGAGTTGTTTGCGTTTCTTATTCACGTGCGGCTTTCACTTCAACTTTGCGTCAAATGTAATCCCGAGGTATTTATTCGTAGCCTCGTTTGAAAAAGTAATTCGAACGGAATTGACAAAGATAGGTAAATTATTTACTTTTTTATAAGTAAAATTTATCTAAACAGATTTGGTTTCGTTGAGCGCAATTTACCAAGTCTGTGTCTATTCATTTACTCTATTTAATGCTTCTTGCAACTATTTAGTGGATTCTTCGATAGTTTTTCCTGTCGTCAAAATGACAGTGTCATCGGCAAATGGGAATACTTTCTTCCGGTACCTCAACCGTTATTTCTTTAAATTCTGAATAATCGGTACTGTGTTTGACACGGAAGAGTCTTGTCGCAATTTGAACTTTAAGCCTTCGTACCACACCTTATCAAAGGCTTGAGAAACGCCTAGAAATATTCTTGACAAAAGCTTCTTTTCTTCAAAAGCTTTTTCAATGACATCGATTATTCTATTTTGAAAATATCACATAGCACTTCCGCACTCTAAGTGAACTCTTCGCACTCTAAGCGATTAATTTGGAATATAAACGCAAAAAAGTACAATCGATTCCATTTAAGTACAATTTACTCGTACGTATAGGTTTTAGTACAAAAAAAAAAATACATTTTTCGTCCTTGTTTGCAGACCTAATTTTATCCATAATTTTGATTTTATAGATACCAAGTTTGAATAGTCTAAATATCGTTGTAATGTAGAAATGTGGACCTCCAAGGTACAGTATACATACCTACATATTTTAGATGTGGGTAAAGCGATACTTAATTGGTATATAAACTACTATAAAGCGTTTCCTTCTATTGTCAATAAAAAAAAAATGAATTTTAACAACAAAACTGAAATCAGTACTTTTATGTTACCATACAAAAAAGAAAGTAAAAGTTTACCAGTAAATCGTACTTTTTATTTAACTAAGCACGAAATTAATGTAAATTAAATTTCTTTCTCTTACCCCAAATATTTATGTATGTACTGTACATAATATACATATATACAGTTATACGAGTATGTGTATGAATGTATATATGGATTGTATTACAAAAAAATAAAGGAAAAGCTGAATGCAAAAATGTTTTTTTCTGTTCGTTTCTGACAAAAGTTTAATAAAACAAAAATTTACATTCTGTATTAACGTTATCTGAGAATTGTGGGTTTCATTTCGATTTCGAAGAAAGACATTTGAATTTCTTTTTTTCTTTAATTTTTCTTGGAAGGGGCGTAAATGAGAAAACTTTGTTTTTTATTTTTTCTAACTTTTCTCTCTCTTATTTTTTTGTTGTGTGTTGTCATCTTAAATCCAAGGAGACATCCTTAAGAAAAAAAAAACTTTTTCATTGGCATTAGTGTTATTTTGCTTGGTGATCCGTTTCTCTGACACCCGTCTTTATAACCAGAGTGAAAGAGCAGATTTCTTATTACAAAATAATCACCATCCTGACCAGGTGATTCCATTAACCTGTCTGCGCTTTGAGTAATTGGTAATAATGGTGCAATAATGAGAAGGTGGATACAACGACGGTAGACAGGATATAATATCATATTAAAAATTTCCAATCTTCAGAATGGATACCCAATTACTTGGCTGGTCGAACATAACCCTAATTAAAATGTTGAAAACATTGTTTCACGCAAAAATTGACAATGTCTCTTGGGCAGATCCGAATTATGGACAGGTAATGACTAACATATACTCGTATGTAGGTACGAGTAGAATTTAATTAATCATAAAATTGATTCGGGTTGCGGAAATTCTCTTTAACATTGAAGTTAATTATCGCAAACGATTTTCAATGTACCTATACACGAATAGTAACCAAATAAAGAAAAAAAAAGAAGCTTTTTCTGGTAATTGAAACTTTTTTTTTTTTTTTTTGAGAGAGAAAAAGAACCCTACAATGTTTAGGTCTCATGACTGCACATCTTAAACAATAGAAGCGAAACAAAAAAAAGAAGCCAAATGAATGTCCTAGTTGTAGCCTGCGAAAAACACATTATATCCGCGCACATATGCGAGCTTGTAGGAGGACGTCCTGGTATGTAGCTGGGTAATAAATTCTGCCTCCAGTCACTCATAAATTAAAACCCAGTGTGGTTAATGCCCTTGTTCGTAGAGTCATGAAGGATTTTTTTTTCGGTTGTGATTCGTTGATCCCCTATTGCATGGAAAACATAGATTCAAACGAGTTTTTATTGAGTTTGTAGATTGCTAAGAACATTTGTTACTGGAAGATATATGGTGAGTTTTATTATAAAATTGTCACAATAAGTGCGTACACGAATATAGATTGCTTTATTTTATTTTTAATTTAAATAAAATCGCATCGCATATTCGTAAGCTAAGGCCTTACAATTGGGGGATTATTTACACAGTAAGGATTACACATGAATGTTCCAATGTAAATGGGTCGTTAGGCTTAGATGTAGCATATAAGGCTTTGGATCTTAGTCCCCAGGAAATACGTCGTCCTAAATTCGGCGTTTTCGCTATGCATAATAACATTGGATAGTAGCATTGTACTCGTATTATATACAATTCATTTCAACTGGGCATGAAAGAAGAGCAAAGGTATTTGGATAGAAGTTGTGTTTTTGGCCAAGCGCTTGCAGTTGCCAAAGTGTATGCGTTATGTTAAAAAGAAAGTTACGAATATAGACATCACGTCCATACCGTGGAATTCAGAAAACTGATAATTTCTTCAATTGCATTCTCTGAAAATTTGTTCAGACCGTCTATCAGACTATCAATATAGGCACACTGCACGGTGGTGTCTTATCTGCTCTTCCTTCATTAAACTTGACAAGGCAATACTGCAAGATGATGGCATAGGCTGATTACATTGCTATAGTTACTCTGGTAAGAACCTGACTCCATTTTGAGAGCTCATGCAGAATACCACCCCCAAAGCTCTCTATATGCGCTGAAAAGTGTGGGCTTATGGTATACCTACAAAAAACTGAGTTAGCTCTCCTTACCAGCAAATATAAAATTCATCATATGAACATAGTACCAACCTTGTTTTCACGGATCAAGCAAAGTACTTGGGTCATTATTTTGTATGGGAAACTCATCTAGACATTCAAGGACAGTCCAGCATCCAAAAAAGGGTTAAGAAAGTTATGGTACCTGTCTTCTTTAGCAAAAGGCCATCCATAAGAAGTGGGGTATGTTGTCATGCTATATAGGAATATAAATGCATGGCGTGATCATTTGGTGGACGACCGAACGTGAAATTATCACCGCAGTGCTCGTGACAATCCGTCAAAATCGTTCCCAGCAATTGAACCTTTCCTACAGCTCCATGCAACGCATTTTAACAGAAGATTTGCGTTCGCAGATACAAAATTCAGTTGACTCAAGTGGTGTTAGAGAACCACCAAGTTGACAGCGATTTTTCGAACAAAATCATCTTCAGCGATGAGGCTCACTTTCAACTGAATGGCTACGTAAACAAACAAAATTGCCGCATTTGAAGTAATCAAAATCCATGGGCAATTGACGAACAACCAAGACGTCCACAAAAGTCACTGTTTGGTGTGGATTTTGGGCCGGTGGTGTTATTGGACCGTACTCTTCGGAAATTCTCGTGGTGCTGCTGTAACAGTCTATGGTAAACGTTATCGGGACGTGATAACAAAATTAAATCTGTTTTAGTTCAAATTTAAATAGTATCCTCCAATTGAATTGTGTATAGAAAAGGTGCAGAGATTGGCTCGACCCATGTCCTAGTGGGTCTGTTAGGATTATACTTGTAGGTATAGTTAGGTATCTTTGGAAGACAGATAACAATTAATACGGCCATTCTATTAAAAGTTACCTCTTAGTGGTTCAGCTGGTGGACCGCCCCCTCAACGATTCGGAATTACACATAAGCCATGCCATGAGATACACAGTACGTGCACTTACAGACAAATTCGAAACCACTATCCCTTCCAGACAACGTAGATGGATAAATAACAATACGTGTCACTCACTAGGCAAATTTGTTTCAAGCTGGATCAAAAACACTAGCAGTATCTGTCTAGAAAGAAGTCTGACTAAGCTTTGGTCGTAAATGAGCGCAGGGCACCTCTTCCAGCTTTTCTTTGAACCCTGCTAAGGTTTCGTTATGTTGTAGCTATATCTTCCTTAAGGCCACCTTTCTAGGGGTCCGCAAATAAGAATAGGCCTTACTCTTTTGGTCGAAGTTCTTCTAGCCAAAAGGCGTTATAGCAATCATAATACCAGTTTAGCTTTGGATCGAGTATTACTCCATGATCTAATCGGCCGTTTTACCCAGCAACTTGTGGCTCACGTGCTTAGACTACGATGATTTTACTAATCAGGATTTCTCTAACCGTCTCTGTGAAGCTTCGTTAAAGAAAACAGCACCCTAAGATATTCTTCTAGTATTTGATTTTTATTTTTTTTAACTGAAATTTCCAAATTCTGGAGTACTCAGACTCGATTTTCGATCCATTGAACTTATACTTTATATTTGTTTCTCTTTTATGTTCTGGTAGCTGTGGTTGCTGTTCCCCGTCCGGGCTCGAACCTGCACAGTTCTGGTCACAATCGAACACACTACCCAATGCACAGTGGCCACCATGATGAATTTGTATAAAATACTGATAACTAGATTTGTTTGAATAATTCTAGTATTTATTAAAGGCTGAACTATAATATTCGGAACCAATCGGAAGCTAATGCCATAATTCTACGTTAAGTTTCCTTCAGTACTGTCAATTGCTCCAGTACGAGTAGCCCATAATAGGCGTATGTGTTCGGAAGCAAAGGTTATTGTCCGATCACTGAAATCAAGCATCGTCGGGCGCTGTTAGTAGTTAGGGGAGGACCACTTGTCAAATTTTTATACGTAGACTTATGAAAGAGCGCATCCATTCGCTCTTTCGTAAGTGAGCAAAAGTGAACGAAAACTTAACGAATCGAAGCAAAAACCTATTATGGTCACTCAATACAAATCCTTTGTATTCGTACTGTTTCGGAAGTGGTCGTACGAAACAATTCTTCTATTATAATTCAGCCTTAACTCAGAGAGATATTCTGAACAGATTCAGTGTGCGATATAGCTAATGAATTATCCGTTCAATCATAAAGCGGACTGTGGATTTTTTTTTTGTTTTGATATTTCGGCTACTATCGTATCCGACAGGTTTGTAGTATTCTTGTAATGGAAGCGCGCAACAAATGTGAAGTCTTAGGCGAGCAGCGAAAAATGATCGTCTTGAAATCTTCTGCATCTTTTTTTCCTTTATTTGCCGAAAGCCTTATCCTACAGTAATATAGTGAATTTAAATTTTTACACGAAATGTCATAAAACTACCATCAATTTGTTTTGCTAGTTTTCATAGAAGTTTGAAGAGCGCAGTGAATTTTAGTTAGGACTCGGTAAATAAATTAACATCGGCTTCCAAATTCTTCCTACTACTTACTATCGATTGATTAAACGTCTTCTTAACCGTAAAATGTAAGAGTTGTGTTACATTATTTGTGCCTATCAAATATTTTTCTTATTTGTTTACTTACCAGTTTAACTAATGTTTTACATTAAATTTGTTTTTTATTTGCTAGTTTTATCCAACAGCTCATTCTCTGAAAGCAATATTCCTCAATTGTAACACTGAATATACCTTATTTACCAACTAAGCCACTAAAAGATATTATCTAAACCTTAAAAACCGGAAGCACTTACAAATGCACAGTCACACCTTTGTCGTCCTCGAATGTTCCTAGGAATTTCAATTTATTTCTTTCTTCTTTCACCTCACTAATGCTTAATATCTTGTTTCTTTGGTGCACTTTATTTTTCCAACGAAAGTAATTTTTTTCGCATTCACACAATCTTTTTTCTTTTACTTTTACATTGTTTCTAGGAATCCACTTGAAGAAATTGAAGCAGTATTTAGAAGCTAAAACTTGTTAACTTTAATTTTTACTAAATTAACTTTTCTTTTCTCAAAAATTAACAATAACTAGATGAACTCAAAAAATAAAAAAATCCATTTTTTTAACGAACAGTATTTTCTTTCTGTGCTGTTTAATACACATAATTTTTATATTTAATTTCTACCAATGTAAAGTATACATATAGATATACCATTAGGTTATAGATAGTTCAATTTGTTAAAATCTAATATGCTAGAGGTAAAAGGTATATATAAGCATTTATGTACAATGTTGATAATGATGTCTTTTAATACTAATTTTAAAAATGCTAACTTTATGCTTTTTTTTTTTACATATATGAAAACTCTATATTTATAATGATATAACTATAACACATTTTTATCACCATCTTTTGTAAAAACAAAACTTTTATTTGTATGTTATAAATAAAAAAAAAACTAAATTAAATTATAGAGTTTTTGGATTTTATTTTTCGTAAATTTTGGCTTTTTTTCGGTGGAGAGTTGTTAATATTTATGGCTTTGCTTTCATATTGTTTTATGGTATTGGAAATGTGCTTAACATGTTATTAATTTTTTTATCTATAAATCGGTGTGCGCACTGTTTTTCTTTTTTTCCAAAAAAATAATGTATCACTTCTATCTTTTAAATCGAAAAAAGTGGTGGGCTGATCACTCTCTCAATGCTACCCTCTAGAGTTTGTTCTGGATTTAGGTCAATTTTAAACTCTAAACCAACACCGTTTTAATAACAATAAATAAGGAAAGTTTTTTTTTTGTGAGTGGTATACTTTATTTCTCCAATGGATTACTCACCTTTTTGCACAAATTGAAAACCGTTTGACCCTGGCAAATAAGTTCTACTGTTGTTTTACTTGTAACAAAGTTGGTTCGTTAGTTGTATTCATCATTCGCATTCGGTAGGAGGACCAAGTTTCGATTTTAATTGACGGGAGCTGTTTCTGGCAGATTTATTTTCCAATTTCTTTTCAATTGAAAGTTTTCCCTCTTTCGGTTTGTTGAATTCGAAAGTTTCTTTCTTCCACTAGCGTTTTATTTTTTACTTTAGGATTTAAGTGTAACTTGGTAAGGTCAAGAGTCGTAGGTAACAAAAAGCGACCAGCTATTGAGGTTATCAAAGCAGGTTTCGAAGGAGAGTGTTCGTTTGAATTGAATGCAATGAGTACTTGTGCAGAGTTTGAAGTACGATTGTATGGTTTAGGAAATCTTAAAAATCTTAAAAAAGTGATTTCCTGTTGAGTGGTTAGATAAGGTATTATAAATAGGTATGGTAGGTATGGGTTCAACGTGAATAAATTCAATTGAAGCAACAAAAGGTACAAAAGTTATGAATTGACTCATTGAAGCGAAATAAAAATCAGTGGATATGTTATGAGCGTTATATGTGTTAATTTATAACGTATACGAGACTGTATGCATCCGAGAGGGGCATAACTTGTCCCTATAGTAAAGAATAAAAGGACAGGTCTCTCGCCCCTGCAGAGACTTCTAAATTAATCGTTTTGCTCGAGCAGTTTGTATAATGCCACGTTAATAACTTGGTCCATACATACAAAATATTAGTTATAAAGTTTTATAATGATTCGCGCTGTACAATAACTGCAATAGCCTCAAACACAGCGTGCAATTAGTGCGACAAGAACCACTGTAACTCGATTATTCTTTTTTTAACATTGTCCAATCTTAAGCACAAGTTCAGAAACTCCATTTTGATGTAGTGATTGGAGAAACTTAGACCTTATTCGTTTCTCTTTTATGCTCGGTTGTTTGTGGTTGTTGCTCCCCGTTCGGGCTCGAACCTGTACAGCTCGGATTACAAGGTGACCGTGGCCACGCTAAATTAAATGTGATACTTAATAATGGAAACATATAGTGTGTGACGCTTGAAATCTGGAAAAGAAAATATGTTTTTTTTTTAAGTAAAAACTCATAAAAATATGTTTTTTTTTCACTCATTTATTAGATACATGTTTGGTTTTATAATATATACTTAAAAATAAGAATTATTTTGGATCGTGCCAAAACGCGCGGACTTTGCTTTTTACACCTCTCATTAAGGCTTGAACATCATCTTCGGTTAAGGTTTTGGCCACTTGTCTCCCCTTTTTTCGAAAAATTTGTTCCGTTTCGTATACTCCACCATTTGTCTTTAACTTAGCTTTCATTAGAGCCCAAAACGTTTCTATGGGGCGAAGTTCTGGACAATTAGGAGGATTAGCATCCTTTGGCACAACATTTATCTTATTTTGTATGAAAAACTCAAGCGTCCTTTTCGCATAGTGTGATGTCGCCAAATCCGGCCAAAATAGAACCGATTTCTTATGCTCTCTAATAAACTTAAGCAGACGCTTTTGTAAACATTCCTTGATGTAGATGTCCGCATTAATTGTGCCATGAGTGATGAATTCCTCACTTTTTTTGCCACAGGAGCAGATAGCCTGCCAAATGAGGAATTTTTTGGGGAATTTCGAAGCTCGACGGGTCCTAAATTTTGCATCAACACCATCAACAAAATTTGCGACGTAATATTCATTGCCTGGAATTTGAGCAAAGTCGGCAACGCAGTAAGTCTCGTCATCCATTACACAGCAATCGTATTTTGTCAAATAAATTTCGTAAAGCTTTCGAGATCGACGTATTGCTTCCTTTTGCTTTGATTCGTCGCGATCTGGTACCTTTTTTACTTTATACGATGATAATCCAGCTCTAACTTTAGCGCGCTGGATAGTACCAGTTGATGTGGAAAGCTTTTTCACTGCGCCTCGAACAGAAAGGTTGGGGTTTCTCTTAAAAGTGCACTCAATCTTGAAGCCTGGGGTCCTGAGGTCCAAGTTTTCGACCCGAACCTGCCTTTCTTAGGACTGACAGGGTTTCCTTGTAATTATTTATAACCGAATATACCGTTGAAACAGCCACTTTTAATTTCTTTGCAATTTTATACAATGGAATATTTGGATTTTGCAGATATTCGTTCACTATTGCAATTCGCTGCTCTTCTTCTTTGCTCGCCATTATGATAGTAGCGCGTCTGACCAGAAAATAACATTGCCTGTTGCAACGATACTGAATATATAGTGAAATATGGCACTAATTTTTTTCTTGAATTCTCGCCAAAATATTATTTTTATTAGGGAGAACATTTCCAGATTTCAAGCGTTACACGTATTACTTATCTTTACGAGTATCATTGTCTGAGCTGTTCATCGCAGGTGGAAACACATTTTGTTTTGCTCATATTTTGAGTGCACTTAATGTTTCCAAAGATGTAATGCACTTTCTCTAGTTTTTGATCCTTTGTCTGCTTATGAGTTTTAAATTCCTGACGATGTATCTCAGCTCCAGCTATTTCTTCCTCAATTGTCGAAATTCCTCTTCGCCTATCTAGGAACAAGATTTTCGTAGGCGACCTCCTCTTTCCTTTCGGATAAGTGGGATCCATTGTATAGCATTCTTTCCTTAGGCTAGAAGACTTGCAATATGTTTCTGAGCCAACAATTTCTTCTAACATCGTTGGTCACTTTCCAGATTCTGCACCCATGTAGCAGGATCGACCCCACGTTTGAGTAAAACAAACGCAATTTGGTGTTCAGGTGATTACACAGTGTTGATGCGGTCAACAAGGGAGGACCATATATCAGCTCTTTTGTGACCCTGTAAATGATTCTGCCATCGCATCTATTTGCTGCTTCTTCAGTTTCTTCAGTCAGTGAAGCTACAATGCTCCGGTATTTCTATAATGTAAGGTGGCAAGGCGCTAATGATCGTCTCTATTCTTTGAGCAAAATGTCGGAATGCTGACCGTATTACAATGGGTGTTCGAGAATTCCGTACAATAATATAGAAAACAAGGTTTTTTCGTCCAAAATCAATTTTATTTTTCAACATAATCTCTTTTTAACTCAATAAGCCCAGCTATGCTCCAACTTTTTTAGCCGTCCGATTAATAAGACTTGTCGAACTCTGCAAAATAGGCTTCTGTTGCGGCGATCGAAGCCATTTTTGCATGTTTGGAAACAGAAAATAGTCGCAATTCGTTCGTTGAATTTCTCTGTTGCGATGACGGAGTTGTGAGCCGGGCCATTGTCGTGGTGAAACAGCACTTTTTTTTTTTTTGCTAAGCAAGAACATTTTTTCATCAACTCCTCGCAGAATGTGTCGAATAATTCTGCATAGTACTCGCCGGTAATTGCTTTTCCCTTTTCCACATAGTCGATGTGTATTACTAGGGCAAGGTGAAAAGTTCTCGGCATGACAATGAAAGACTGCGATTTTCAGTTAAAAAATGATTTTTTTTTTCTACATAATCTCCCTTGTCTTTAACACACTTGGACCAGCGTTTCTCCAACATCAGTATTCCTTCTCGGAAGTGAGAGTCTGGAAGGCTGTGAAAATATTCATCTACGGCCCTCTCAACTTCTGCATTGGATGCGAAGCGCTTCCCAGAAACAAATTTCTTCAAGTTTGGGGACAGATGAAAGTCTGAGGGTGCCAAATCAGGTGAATAGGGGGGAATCGTACCCCAAATCCCGCAGTTTTCCCATCGCCAACGCACACTTGTGTACAGGTGCATTGTCCTGGTGAAAGATGATTTTTTTCTTCTTCAAGCCAGACCTCTTCTCGCGAATTTTGGCATCCAGCTGGTCAAGAAGGTTGAAGTAATATTCGCCTGTAATTGTTCTGCCTTTCTCAAGGTAATCAATTAACAGGATCCCTTTCGCATCCCAAAACACACTGACCATGACCTTTCCGCCATATTGAATCGGTCCAAAGATTGCCGCGAAAATCGTTTGCGCATTTGCTTTTGATCGGCATTCAGCAAATGCGGCACCCATCTTTCGCAGAGCTCTCGCATTCCTAAGTTTTTGTGCATGATGTTTCGCACCCTCTCTTCCGATACACAAACACAGCCTTTTCTCTTTACGTAACCACAAGAAAAAAAAAAACAGCTTTACTCGTAGATCGCCCGTTCTGTTGGATCAATTGGTTTCGAACATGCAATTTGGAAAATAATTTATTTTATTTGTTAAAATCAAATTAGACTGATTTAAACACAAAACATTAAATATGAATTAAAAGATGAACAAGTCGCAAATCTAGTATCGGACTCATGGTGCGCACTTTTCATTGTTCGATTGTGTATTTGAGCATAATATTTTATTTTCTGTAATTCAAGTCTTACTTCCGGTTATCGAAAGAAGCATTTAATCACTTATTGGAGGAAATATGTAAGTGCACAAACGAGACATCCTGTACAGGTGTGGGAAACGACTTCACCATAGGCATATCGCACGCAGCCAACATTTTGAATTTAATCTTATCCATATTTGCGGTGTCTCCTTATGATTTCTGGATTTTCCTCCACAGCAAACACCAGACACTGGCTTTTATTTGTGAATTTCCTCGACAAGTGCATTGGATTTTGATAGAATTCTTAGTTTTAATGTTTTTTAGATGAAAAATAAGTTCTACTTATATTTGTTTTTAATTTGTGTGAAGTTATACTCAAATATCTGAAATGTGACTATTTTATGACAGAAATACAAATGAGAACGACTCCCAAATAAAAAAAAAAAGAGTTGACTGAATGCCACAAAAGTCGAACGCTAATTGCTGTGAGGCTAGAACTATATAATAGTAAAATGTCATTCAAAATGCATCGAAATCGACTCGCAAATCGACTCAAAAACGACTTGCTTAATCGACTTGAACGATTTTCATGACGATTGTGCATCTTGTCTAGTAGACTGATTAGGGAATGTTTACAAATAGCTATCTTATGCTCAGTTTTGTGAAAGCTCAGCAATTTTTTTACGAAATCGTTGCTATGAAGCGAATTTTTGATTATAAAGGAAAAGGTCCAAAAGGAGTATTGCATATTTCGAAAAAAATATTTTCAAAATTAACAACCTATGAATCGTGATTATTTGTAATTTACAATTAAAATAGCTCTGCATAGGTAACATAAGCGTTTATTGTACAAGGTGATGCAAAAGTAATGACTCAATTTGATGTAGCTATATCTTTTTTTTCTAGATTAAAAAAACGCTGATTTTATTTATTATTAGTTTTATTTGGTCCTTCAATTTTTTTTTCTTTTAAGTACTGCAGATGATATCGTTCAAATGTCGACCTTTAGCGTTTATGCAAACTTGAGACCTTTTTATGGCATTTTCCATCACTTTTATCAATACTTCCGCCGGTATGTTCTTCATTTCTTGTCTAATGTTGTTTTTTTGGGCTGTGAGTCTGTGGCTTGTTCACATACTCGTAGACCAATGACTTCAAATAGCACTACCGAAAGAAGTCTGGAATTACGGGTCAATCCAATTCACCAAAACGGAAGATAACACAGCCTGGAAAAGTGTCCTTCAATAAGTTCTGTGTCGCCTGCTGTGTGTGCAGTGAGACTGTCTTGTTGAAACCACATGTGCTCTAACACCAATTCATCCAATTTGGGTATCAAAAACCACGTAACATGGTTCTGTGGCGTCCGCCAGTGATAGTTATAGCATTGTTAGCAGCGTCTTCAAAAAAGTACGGCACAATCAGCCTTTTAGCACAGACGCCGCACCCACAGCATCTTTCAGTGGATATAAAGGCGATTCTTGAATACTACTCAAATTTTCTGTGCCTCAAAAGGGAGTGTTCTCCTTGTTGACATGTTCGGAGAAATGGAAATATGCTTCGTCACTCATGGTTAATTTAGAAGAAAAATCGTTTTCTTCATAGTTGAAGCTTAGATACGCTGGCTGTATTCCAGACGGGCTTCCTGGTCTGCAGGCAGTAGCTGTTGCACCATATGTGTATTATACGAAAACATCTTCGAGTCTTTTACCAAAATACGCTGAAAATGCTCAATTGCGTGGCCCGTCCTTGATGTTTCTTGACACTCTTTCACATCCTCGGGGTTCTTGGTCTGCCAGGCCTCGCCCTATCTCGTGTTGAGCCAGTCTATTCGAGGCGTGCGGGTTGGAAATCTTCGACGAAATTTAGGCTCTTCCGCAAAAAAAAATCGACACAATTATTCCACGTTCTTGAGGGAGTATAGCGTTCCATTGTTCATCGTCGTATTTTTTTGCATCTGTTTACTACACAACTGTCAATATCACGATGACAGGAGACGCCATTTGTAAAAATCATAGACCATCCATATAGGGTCATTGCTTTTACACCATCTTGCAGTATGGTCAAAACTCTTTATTTCTATAGGAATAATAATCGATTAAGACACGGCATCATTTTTTCTTTGCTCATACATATGTAATTACTGAGACGAATTTTAAGAGGTGAAAACAAGTAGCCATCTGTGGGTCTAAATGGACAGATGATGATTGTTACTCCCGACAGACGACGTCGACAATAGATATAAAAGTAAACTAAACTTGACAACCTATGGTTAATGTAGTTTACAGAGATATTTCTTCAAACAATGTTTTTTAAAAGCAAGGGTAAAAATCTACTATAATAAATCAAATGCTATATTCTTAAGTTTTAAATAAATTACTTGCTCGTAACTTACATAGAATTATAAACCATCATATTCATAGCAAGCTGGCATGCTATATCATTATGCAACATAAAATCTTTTCACATTTCATTCATCAGCATCGCATATCTCAGTAGGAATCAACAACACTCCATGTTTGTAACTAACCATCAGCACCAAACATCTCAATGTCATCAATAAAAATATCGGATTAAAATTCAGTTAAAAAAAATTATAATTTCCTTTTTTTTTTTATTTCTATATTCGAATTTGTTTGGGCACTTTTCAATGTACCCTTATTTTCATTACACAAAATTACAAATGTTGCACGAACAATGTTGTAATGGTAAACAAAAAATAAAAAAATAAAAATGCAAACCAAAATTAGTATACATAGTGCAACAACCACTGAAACAACAACAAGCACATCATCAATGCCATCGCAATCATTGTCGCAATCGGAACAAGACTCGGCTAGTTCTAGATCACCATTAAATAAGCCGTCATTGTTGCCCAAACCCAAGGTAAAAATACCAGTATTTGCACCGCATCAGCTTAATCTAGGCACAACGTCACCACCACCTCCACCGCCTCCTGTAATAAGTCGTATACCAGTTCGCACAGCGAATGCTGAGAAGCGAGCTCGACTCCTCGAAGAAAGTTCTGTAACAGATTCGAATTCGAATCGAGTTGATGCTTCGTCAACTTCATCTGCGGCTATTGTTACCAAGGCGAAACTGAAGTAAGTAGACTTTGATATTATTCACAAAAAGTTTTAAGGATTCTTTTTTTTTTTTTTATAAAAAAAAAAAAAGTTTGTATTGCACAATTTAGAGTGTTAATTGTTGTTAAGCGTTGGTGACTGAAACCTTGTACAAATTGTTACTCTTATATTTAATTTTTTATTTAAATATTTTTTTTTTTTTTTTTTTGAGTTTTCTGGTGATTTGCCTTCCTATAATATATTTTCTGAAATTATGATTCTCTATTTCTAAGGATCGATTAAATACTGATAATTCTATCTTTGTTTAGTGCCGAAAAGCGTGCAGCATGGAGAGCAGCGCGACTAAAATCGCTAGAGCAAGGAGCAGTTCAGGCGCAAGATGTTATTAAGAATATGAGTAAGATGGCGGATGACCTTCTGGAAGAGACAAAAACCGAGGTATGTTAGAACATAAATGAAAAAATAAAACATTGAAATTAACATCTAAATGTTGCTGTTTTTTTATTATTAACAAAATGGTCGCATGTTTTTGATTTTTTTTTCTTAAGTGTAACAAGCATAACGCTGGGTTGTTACTAACAGATCCTTCTAATACTTCATCTAACAGTTATGAATAAGAAAATAAAACTATGATGGACATAGTATTAGTGTTAATCACCACAATCAGTTGTATACAATTTCGTATGTGGGTTAAATGTTTTTGTTTATTCAGTAAATAGTTCGCTTTAAAAAAATTCCGAATATCAAAAAGACTGAACAGGAATTTAATACATAGCTTAAAAGTAGCTAACATCCCCTCTTTGGTTTAAGTAGCACTATTTCAATTAGCAAAAGAGATTGTCGATGGTAGCGTACGATACAATTATCACTGGCATGAGCTCATTGGGTCTAATAAATATTTCACAAATCTGGAACCGAAGAACGTTATTATCTCGAAGTACAATACTTTATACTTGTCTGGTCAGAGACGTGATGGACTAGTCTTTGGCATAAAGATAGATGCCATGTATTGTGCAGAGTCCTCAAAACTTATTCTTCTCATTTCTTATTTGGTAGGTATTTACAGATACTCGTACACAGTTATGTCATGGAATTTAATAGAACCAAATCGTGTCATTATCTCGAATTGCGATGTTTTGGACTTGCTGTTTTATTTTTTTTATATCAACCCCTTAATAATGTATTTTGTTGTGTTATAAAATGCAAGCAAATTGGAAACTACGGGTGAATTAAAAAACGTCAGAAAAATGCAGCAACAGAACAATCTATCTTTAGCTGTTGCACTGGAAATTCGGTGTTGCTGTTGCCCTGCGTGATTTAGTTTTGACATTTATCAACAGCTGTGTTGCAATTAAGGAGAATGAAGAAATTAATAAGAAGTTTTGTTTTCAATAATATTATTGAAAATTTTGAACCAAATCAGAGTTCTATAGCAAAACGTATTAAAAAAAACTAAAAGGAATACTAAAGTATAAAGAAAGGTACTGATAAAATTGTTTTCGGCTTGATATATGGTAAAATTTGTTTAAGAAAACATTCATACATTTATTTAACGAAAGAATTAAGTTTATAACACTTAAATTAAATAAATAAAATTAGTTCATAAAAAGTAAATGCAGTCCTTTTCTCATTGCAATATGTTCACAAGCATGGTCTTCAAATCACGCATTTCTTCCAAACGCTCCCTTGAATTTGGTCTTTTTAAAAACATCAAAACCTCGTTGCTTTTAATTTTTCTTCTCTTCGACAGTGTATTTTGTTCCATGTTGGCTTCTATCTAAATTAGAAGTAGATAAAAAACTTGAAGTGGGTTCAGAAGGATGTTATTCTTCTTGGAGAAATGATGACAGTAAATTTTGATACGGTGGTTCCACGGAGTGCTTTGTGCCGTATACTTTGTCAATTATTTCAAGGTACTCCCACATCGTCTAGGATTCCTTAAACGATGCAGGAAATATTTCACCCCATCTGATCTGGCCTCAATTTATAAGGCATTCATCCGCCCTAAGCTGGAATATAACGCCCATATCTGGTCTGGTGCACCCAAGACCGTTCTGCACATTCTTGATAGGGTACAGAATCGCGCGTTAAAACTTATAGGCGATAGAGACATTGTGAATTCCATTCATTCACTAGAATATCGGAGAAATGTCTCCTATTTCTCCCTGTTTTATCTTTTTTTTCTTTTATAAAAAATGCTCCAGTTGCATTCCTCCGCTTCAAAATTTCACCCGCAATACGCGACATGCTTCGAATGCAAATCAGTTTACCCTAAAGCCAAACTTCGGTCGTACTGTCAAATACAGGGATTCATTTATAAGCTGAACGACATGAATGTAGAATGGTCGACCAGGCTCTGTATTTCCCCGTCCCTACAACCTTCAAACATTCAAAGCCAACGTGCACAGGCTCCTCCTCTGTTCCTCTTCCCCCTTTTCCCTGACGCCCGTGCCCTGAAACAGTTTAAGGGTATTCATATCCCCTTCGGCGCGCGCAGATTATAAAAAAAAAAAAAATCGTATCCTTATTTCTTGTTAGATTAAGGAATTTCCGACCGATTTCTTTCCTTGAAAATTGAAATTCGGTATCTATTTCCCTAATCTCGAGCAAAAGAAAGTTTCAACCATGATTTTTTTCCCAAGTTAAAATCTTCATACTTAAGTCGAGCTTGGAGCAGTAACTTCGTTTTTCATTCCGTCCACATATTGCGTTCACTTAAATACAATCGATATCACCTTTGTTTGATATTATGCGGCCGGGACAAATTTTTTTTTAGCTGAATGTGATGTGGAATCATCCTGTTGGGATCACATGTGTTGTAGACCCAATCGATCCAATTCGGGATCGTTTGTTTTGCAATATGTCACGACATAGCATTGCCTCTTGGGTCCTCAAAAAAATTTGGTCCAATGATGCCGCCGGCCGGCCAAATTGACGCACCATAAAGTAACTCTACGAGGTCGTTGGTGTATCAATTGAGGATTTTCAGTGTTGAGTCAATTAAATTTTATGTAGGTACAAATGCAACATTTCTTTGATTATTTTAAACTAACTTGCCGAAGACTTTCCAAATTCTTGTTCTCACTGCAGCAATATTTTTTGCCGTACGTACGCTACGAACTCAGCCGGACTTCACTTTAGCTGCCGGTGTATACTGAGTTTCAAAGTTTTATTCATTATACGCCAATGGTTGACTTGCTAGGCACATTATTTAAACCAACAAAATTACCCAAATTTCTTCGTGTTTTCACAATTTCACAATTATTTGGTGTTTCTCTGGCAAATGAACTCGAAGATTAGATTTAGTTTCAAATTTAGGATTCTACCGCTTTAAGGAGAAGTAATAACTAAAAATAAGTCAGCAGTACTGACTGTACCTATACATTGGAACGTAACAGTCACAACTTACATTTTATGTAAGGAAAATGTTGTTTTTCCAGATTTTAAACAGCATACTGAACTGAGTTTTCGCTTTTCCGATTCTGTTGCCCAGGTCGGTGCCGCCAATTTCACACTCAAAACTTTTTAGATAAGGGAAATTATCAACTTATTTGCTTATTTGAGCGGTGGAATTTGAAAGACAGATTGCTTTCGTCTTGCCCGTATTAATTTTCAGTCACATTTTGTGGCCAGTTTATGTCGGATGAAATGAAAAACCAGCGTGTGCTCCGGGGAAGGTAGCTCCTCAACAAGTTGAAGCATCTGGAAGATTCAGGCCTTCTTTGTTTTTTTTTTTTTCATGAAACCAAGGCCAGAAGGCCAGTAGAAGGAAGGACAGACGGCTGTGTGCAGAGCCTTCAGATGTCCCGTGTGATGCACACTAGGTTTCCTGCCAGTGTGATGGTCTTTGGAATAGTGAGCAGTGAAAGTCATGTTATGCATCTTGTTCCCACAAGGTCTTCGAGTGAATGTTGCCAGATACATCGAGCTGCTGGAAGCAGTTGTTACGTCCTAGAGAGATAGTGTGAGTGAAGAAAGACCATACGTGTTCCAGCAGGATTCTACGTCAGCGCACAGAGCCGTGACGGCTCAGGAATGAATGGCGATCACATAACACCAATCTTATGGCTACCTAACTCACCAGACCTTAATACTTTAAATTACTTTGTGTGGGACGTGGGTGCACATACTCGTAAATCCAGCAAACACCCCCCAATACCATCCCAGCTCTAAAAGATGTCATTGTCCAAGTGATGGCCAACATCGACAAAGGCCATTTATTTCTGGCATGCTTAAGTTTCCAACCGGAAACGAATTGAGGTTTTGGCTACAAACGCGCCAAATTATATTCTAATTTACGTTTGTTTCTTTTTCTTCGCAAATAGCGACTGTGCCCTGTAAAATACCGATATATGCTGTCAAAAGATTTCTTCCACCCATAGGAAGTAACCTTAATGATGCTGTGAGTAATGCTGTCGGGGACACCGGTCACTGGCAGGGCATCCCTAGGCGAAAATTCCAAAATGGAGATTCGACCTTTCTTTTTAGGACGGCAGTATACTCGACACATTGCTCTATGATGTTCCGCAAGGTGTTAATGTGCCCGATGCAGGAGGATCCTGAGCGGAAGAACGCTTCGTTCCTCTTGAATTCTTTATCTCATTCCGATATATATGTATGCATTTCATTTGAAAATCACTCAGATATGAAATGTAAGCAATTCTTTTTTGAAAAATTCTTTAAGAAGCAACAAATTTATTTTGACAAATTTTTAATGTTGTTTAGATATTATTTTTGAACAATATTGACCGAGTAATAGTCGAAAAATAGACAATTATAGTTAATTAGCCAAAAACCTGGTACGAATTGTAACCCCACAGATCCCAGATATGAAGAAAATCCGTCCAGCTATCTAGGCCGCAATCGGCCATACATTTCCGAACATACGCTGAGCCAAGCAGAATTGAGAGACACACTTTTTGAATTTCTCTGTTATAGTAATATCAAGATTATTAAAAATCTCCAGATCATAAATTTTTCACATCACCCTAAAGAAAAATCGCACGATCTTGGTGGTCAATTTCGGTCGCCGAAACGAGAGATGAGTAATTTCGAAAAGTACGGGTGAATCACACCACCGCTGGCCCAAAATCCGCACCAAATAGTGACTTTTTTTTGTCAATGCATGGGTTGTTCGTAAATTTTCATAACACTAAATGTGACAATTTTGTTTGTTTACTTAGCCATTCAGTTGAAAGTGAACCACTTGGTGGTTCTCTAACGCCCAATCAACGAAGTCATGACGCTGTTCATGGTCTGCTGGCTTCAAATTCTGAGTCAATTGGGTCTTGTAGGCATGCAGCTGCAGATATTTTGTTAAAGTGCACTGCGTGGAGCGGCGATGTTTTCGCGTGACCGGCCACAACGAGGACGCACGGGTCTTTGCTCATCTAACTCTGACCCGGTTCAATCTATCGAATTTTTCCATTAATTCATTAAACGCGGCACGAGATGAACGATTATCTATACCGGCATTATATCACAATGCGCGAATCGTGTTGTTCTCTTGTATACCGTTCCATAATAACAATTATCAATGCTTAGTATTCACAGTCAAATGTCAGCTTATTATCTTTGACAGAACCACAGTAGTGCCAGATTTAAATTGTAACCTCCAATTGAGTCACCTATGCAGTTTATAGAAGGCGTGTGCTTGGCGCCAGACAAATGTTTCAATAGTGTAGTAACAGGGTACATCTGCATAGGATGATGTCTGACCTTTTTCCCGCCCCAATATTATCTCGACCATCCCTAATCCAAATCCTTTTAGCTCATATGCCTGTCCAAATAATTAAACAGTCAATTAAAATACGAATTTAACCCATTTACAATAAGTATGGTAATTTTTCATATACCTTCCTACCGCCTAACTTACATTTTTGAGTTATTTGAGCCGTTAGCACTGTAAACCTTTCAAAGTGAATAGACAATATCCGTAAATTCCTCGCTGAACTGAGTTAACAAAAACAAATATACCACAGTCGAAATTGTATACAACCAGGCATGTCCGAGTATAAAAGAGACTGCAAATGCACTCAAATTGGATTAAATGAATTGCAGGCTTTTTCAATTTTCCAATTCATCGGCGAGAGATGAGTGTACATTCCCATAAAAATTTAGGTTAAATGTATTTAATGGATTTTGTTTGTGTCAAGCGAGCACTACAGCACCGCTCCTCATAAATGAGTGGCATTAAACTCTTCCTGTCACAGGATGTGCAGTGTAGCTGGTAGTCATCGTTTAATTGACCTTTTATTCCGGCAGGATTAAGCAACGAAATCAAAATAAAGAATAGAGGAAACAAATAAATCTTTTTTTACACTTTTTAATTGGCATTACTTTCATGTAGTTTCCTTTCTCGCTTTTCCTCTCTGTCTCTATTCTTTATTATTTAATTTTTTTTTCTTCCCCGTTCTATAAATATTTATGTTTTTTTCTAGCAGAAAATTGTTTTCCCAAAAATTGCAATTAAATCAAGTCAAGGGCCCGTTATTGTGCGCGAAAGAGAAAAGGTCCTTGATGAGAAAATTGTCCGTCGAACTGAAGAGGTGCCGTGTCCATTGACGGGGCGACCTCTATTCCGAACCGTTGAATATATTGAAAAGATCATCGAGACAGAGGTTAGTTGAGGTTATTTTTTTTTTTTTTTTTTGATAAATATAGTTAGAACAAATCGAATACAAAATTTTGCTTACCTTTTTTTGTTATACTCTTCCGTAGATGTTTTATAGCTTTAGTAAAATTTTATTTAAGCCTTTTTTTTTACTGTTTTTAAAGAAAAAAACAATTTGTTTGATGCAATCATATCTTGTACAGCACCCACACCAAATTCATTTGCACAAATTCACACACCGCTCAATGCATAAATATTCAACTCATAGTTCGCACAGATAAATAGTTACTATTCGCAACGCACACATTCTGGATATGGGATTTGTTATTAAAGAAAACTTAAGCTTTGTAAGTATCACTCCCAAAAGGGTGACTTGAATTATGTTAAGCGCACCCATGACCTTGTATTCTTAAATATAAGACAGTAAATGTTATGGGAAATTATAAGTTTTACGTAGTCCTTAAAACCGCATATAAAAATAAATTAATAAGTTTTTCTTACGTATATTGTTTTTGTTATTCCATCATACGATTACAAGTGTTGTAGATCATTTGAAAATTATTAAAATGTAAAATGCGTGAATCAAACAATTTTTTTTTACAATTTTCTAAAGTTTGGTATACCATGTCCTTGCATACACGACCGGTCAATTGATTACCCTCATTTAAAATTTCGACCTAAATCATAATGCAATGGATATATTTCTTCGGATCCATTTCTAAAGCTTTTATTTTCACTTGTTCCCCATTTTCGGTTTTTGCCTACTTTAACAGATGCATTTGAATGCTCTCTTCTGTAAAAATAAAAGAAACTCATATGTTTTTAAAGCTTTTATAATAATATATTTGTTGTTGCGTACAAAAAGTCTGTTTTCTAAAGATCTATACAAATTTTGTATATATCACTTGATAATTTAATGGAATTTCCTCAGAAGCGTTCAATGTCCTTCTCTATTTTCGAATTATCTTACTTCTGCTTACTTTTTCGACAGTCATCCCCAAACATTTTCAATTACATTTAGATCGTGAGATAGAAATGGCCAATCCAATAAATCCACATTGTTGCTTGTAAACCACTGTTTTACATGTGCTGCTATGTGGATGGCTGTGTTATTCTGCTGGAAAATCCTCCGTTGGCTCTCGAACCAACCTTCTAAGACAATCAATGATCGTTATGGCGCTGAAGTAAATGTGGCTTTTTATTCAGTTTTTGCCGTCGGAAATGTGGACACTGTTATCTATACCGGCATTATATCACAATGCGCGAATCGTGTTGTTCTCTTGTATACCGTTCCATAATAACAATTATCAATGCTTAGTATTCACAGTCAAATGTCAGCTTATTATCTTTGACAGAACCACAGTAGTGCCAGATTTAAATTGTAACCTCCAATTGAGTCACCTATGCAGTTTATAGAAGGCGTGTGCTTGGCGCCAGACAAATGTTTCAATAGTGTAGTAACAGGGTACATCTGCATAGGATGATGTCTGACCTTTTTCCCGCCCCAATATTATCTCGACCATCCCTAATCCAAATCCTTTTAGCTCATATGCCTGTCCAAATAATTAAACAGTCAATTAAAATACGAATTTAACCCATTTACAATAAGTATGGTAATTTTTCATATACCTTCCTACCGCCTAACTTACATTTTTGAGTTATTTGAGCCGTTAGCACTGTAAACCTTTCAAAGTGAATAGACAATATCCGTAAATTCCTCGCTGAACTGAGTTAACAAAAACAAATATACCACAGTCGAAATTGTATACAACCAGGCATGTCCGAGTATAAAAGAGACTGCAAATGCACTCAAATTGGATTAAATGAATTGCAGGCTTTTTCAATTTTCCAATTCATCGGCGAGAGATGAGTGTACATTCCCATAAAAATTTAGGTTAAATGTATTTAATGGATTTTGTTTGTGTCAAGCGAGCACTACAGCACCGCTCCTCATAAATGAGTGGCATTAAACTCTTCCTGTCACAGGATGTGCAGTGTAGCTGGTAGTCATCGTTTAATTGACCTTTTATTCCGGCAGGATTAAGCAACGAAATCAAAATAAAGAATAGAGGAAACAAATAAATCTTTTTTTACACTTTTTAATTGGCATTACTTTCATGTAGTTTCCTTTCTCGCTTTTCCTCTCTGTCTCTATTCTTTATTATTTAATTTTTTTTTCTTCCCCGTTCTATAAATATTTATGTTTTTTTCTAGCAGAAAATTGTTTTCCCAAAAATTGCAATTAAATCAAGTCAAGGGCCCGTTATTGTGCGCGAAAGAGAAAAGGTCCTTGATGAGAAAATTGTCCGTCGAACTGAAGAGGTGCCGTGTCCATTGACGGGGCGACCTCTATTCCGAACCGTTGAATATATTGAAAAGATCATCGAGACAGAGGTTAGTTGAGGTTATTTTTTTTTTTTTTTTTTGATAAATATAGTTAGAACAAATCGAATACAAAATTTTGCTTACCTTTTTTTGTTATACTCTTCCGTAGATGTTTTATAGCTTTAGTAAAATTTTATTTAAGCCTTTTTTTTTACTGTTTTTAAAGAAAAAAACAATTTGTTTGATGCAATCATATCTTGTACAGCACCCACACCAAATTCATTTGCACAAATTCACACACCGCTCAATGCATAAATATTCAACTCATAGTTCGCACAGATAAATAGTTACTATTCGCAACGCACACATTCTGGATATGGGATTTGTTATTAAAGAAAACTTAAGCTTTGTAAGTATCACTCCCAAAAGGGTGACTTGAATTATGTTAAGCGCACCCATGACCTTGTATTCTTAAATATAAGACAGTAAATGTTATGGGAAATTATAAGTTTTACGTAGTCCTTAAAACCGCATATAAAAATAAATTAATAAGTTTTTCTTACGTATATTGTTTTTGTTATTCCATCATACGATTACAAGTGTTGTAGATCATTTGAAAATTATTAAAATGTAAAATGCGTGAATCAAACAATTTTTTTTTACAATTTTCTAAAGTTTGGTATACCATGTCCTTGCATACACGACCGGTCAATTGATTACCCTCATTTAAAATTTCGACCTAAATCATAATGCAATGGATATATTTCTTCGGATCCATTTCTAAAGCTTTTATTTTCACTTGTTCCCCATTTTCGGTTTTTGCCTACTTTAACAGATGCATTTGAATGCTCTCTTCTGTAAAAATAAAAGAAACTCATATGTTTTTAAAGCTTTTATAATAATATATTTGTTGTTGCGTACAAAAAGTCTGTTTTCTAAAGATCTATACAAATTTTGTATATATCACTTGATAATTTAATGGAATTTCCTCAGAAGCGTTCAATGTCCTTCTCTATTTTCGAATTATCTTACTTCTGCTTACTTTTTCGACAGTCATCCCCAAACATTTTCAATTACATTTAGATCGTGAGATAGAAATGGCCAATCCAATAAATCCACATTGTTGCTTGTAAACCACTGTTTTACATGTGCTGCTATGTGGATGGCTGTGTTATTCTGCTGGAAAATCCTCCGTTGGCTCTCGAACCAACCTTCTAAGACAATCAATGATCGTTATGGCGCTGAAGTAAATGTGGCTTTTTATTCAGTTTTTGCCGACGGAAATGTGGACACTGTTCAATCACTCTACGAATTTTTATTTTTTTTATTTTTCCATCACAGAGCATACAGAACACTACGTTCTCTCAATGCATAGTCTCAGTATCGCTTTACACAATTCTTTTTTGTTACGCGACTAAGGATCATTTACCGATTTTAAAGCTCATACACTACTTCAAATAAACAATAATATTATTAATCCAAAATCAATGAATAAACGCAATTGTTAAATTCAACTCATCATTAAACGTGCGTATGCACCTAGTTATTGGTTCATTGTTACCATAATTGGTTCTATGCATTCTATCAAAAAGCTAATTTCTCACCCGCAGAGATCTATGGGAAGCATATATATTTATAAGAAAAAAATCAATTCCGGTGAATTAACATAATAATTAATTAAATCGCGGATAAACATGACAGCAGTTGCTTTACGCCTGAAACTTAAGGTTCGCAGGCCAATAAATTTGCATCTTTTGTCATAATTAGGAAGTTCATCAATCATGTTTAATTTACAGTATCTCGTATCTCGTACGTATCTCGTGAAATTCTTTTGAACTCTTTCGAACCTAAGATTTGGAACACCATACGGGGAATCCCAAATAATGGAGGAATATTCTAAATAAGGTCTGACAAACGAGCAGTAGATATATTTAAGACTATAGACATCTCGGAAGTTTTTGCTATTTCGTTTAAGAAATCCTAACATAGAGTTAGACTTAGCAATGGTGTAATCATAATGCAATGAGAAATTCAATTTTGTGTCAAATACGACCCCGAGATCTTTGACTTCATCAAGACGAAGAAGTTTAAGATTATAATAATCATGAAAAAGCGGCGTTATAATTCGCTCTCACTTTCTCCTTTATTTTGCCAGCGGATGCAGCGGAATTTTAAGCTTCGCGTAAAATGGACCTACGTTCTCGTTCTGTTGTTACTCTTGCTGTGTTAGCTCTTCTGTTTTTCCCATAATTTTTTGCATTTTTTAGAAAATTGTTGACCGTCCAAGGATCTCGAACAATTTTTTTAACAATTTCTCGGTTGGAATAATTTTATTCCAATTTTCAACAAAATTCATGTCCGAGAAATAACCAATTTTCAAAAATGTAATAAACAAATAAAGCACCGTTATATGATATAGCTACCCAACCCAAATATCAAATTTAATTAAAATTGTTGGAGCGGTTTTCGAGAAAATATATTTTTTTTTGTTCAAAATAGTCCGTTAGTGGTTAGATTAGGAATGAAAACTCCGATTTCTACCCCAGATGTAAAGTTTAAAGTAGATCCATCTAGTGACAGAGCTTTAGAATTTAGAGCAGAGCTTTAGAATTTCAAGTACAAGCACTAGTACCGTAGCTCATATTTGTACTTTAGTAGCCAAGTATTCATTTTCGAAAACTTTTAAATACATATTTTCAAGTAATTTTGAGTATGTGCTTTGAAATATTTTTCACAACTTTTATTTAGAAAATTATTAAACACATGTAGGTCCCTATATATAAAAATTAACATTGATAAACAAATTCCCCAAGACTTGAAAGCATTTAAAAGTTCTGCCGAAGTACTTAAAAATACATACTTGATATGTTCAAATACTAAGTAGTAGTAGTTAGTACTAGTTCTTAATACCGGCCGTTATAATAGCATCATAGTGTACAGACCGACGAGTTTGACTGAGATGCTTAGCTGAGTCTGAATATTTGGTGTATGGTAAACTTTTCTATCCTAAAACCTCACTGATATGGACTATACTGATTGCTGCCTAAAGGTGTGAGGCTTTCATATAATATGACAGACCGGATCTTATTCACAATGTTGAAGAGACTGATACTTCTGTGATTGGCACTGTATAAAGCAAACGATGGTTCCATTCATCGGGTATACTTTTAACTTTTGCATACGATTTTATTTATGGTATACCAGACCATCCCGGTTCAGCTCCTGAAACCTTTTTTGTATTTAAGCTTGGACATTGATATCTCGACCTCATTGAATGGGGTTGAATTGAGCATTTTTTGACTGACAGCATAGTATTGGTCGTCATTGTCTTTTAACAGTCTACGGGGGTGATCTTTCCAAATTATCAGCACTAAATGTGACTGTACTACCACATTTTCATTTCAGGCTGCTAGGTTCCCTTACGAATATTGAGGTATCGTGTGCTAGCTACGACGACGTTTCGCTCCGCTGCTCAGTCGAATCCGTTTTCGGATGTCGTATCATGTAGGCTGTATTTTTCGGCTGTGCCTTTAAAAGCGTTCGTACAATGCCTGAAGCTCAAGATTTCTTGCCGAAGTCTGCCTGTGTTGACAAATCCGCATAAAAGTTTTTCATCGTTCTACTTCTTATATGGCGGTGATATCTCGTTTATAGCGGTCCTAGATAGCCAATCAATCACATAGCCTGTTAAGATTTCGAATAATCCAATTTCAAAGGCTTAACATGTCGCCAACAGTTGAACCTTCTTTATCTGCGGCTTGTGTCTGTTAATTGGAAGCTTTTCCGCGGAAGTTAGTTAGTCAGTTAGTTGGTCAGTTCCTTATGCGACCACTGCAGCACTGCAAAATCTAGCTTGTCAATGAAGAGTTCCTTATGTACGCGTGCTGTATAAGTATTGTTTGCATTCACGTACAGTGGTGGCATAGGTTGGGTGCTTGTAAACCATAGTTAAATGTAAGTAGCACCGTGTGCAAAACATGAGCAAATAAAAATCAATAACGAGCCCGTGACTTCGATCACTTGTGTGTATCTCCGTATGCGAATGGCCTTACTCGTCATACGTCAGGAAATGCTACACTATGTATGATCCAAAATCGAATGTTACTACGAGAAATCGAATGTTGGGTACGGGAAAACGCATTACGAAAACCGACTTACAAAAACCCGTAGACAAAAAACCGCAAAACAGATACCTGCGTTACAAAAGACCACAACAATTTCGGAGTATGAAGCTCGCGGCAAAAGGTGATTGTATGTCATTTTCGGGTAACCCGCGCTGGCAGGTTTTTGAGTTTTAGCCCTCAAATGCATTTCGAAAAATACATGCTTTTTCTACGGAGCTGGGTAAATTATAGGTTTCGGTGCGACTACTATTGTGCTGTTGCCAAGTTGTCAGAGCAAGCTTTACAGTTTTAGTGGAAAAATTCAGTATGTATTTTCGACCGTGTTTTTCTTTACGTTTTAGCAAACAGTTGTTTTTTATCACTGCCATAAAGTTGTTTACTAACCCACATATACTCAAAGCCATAGATATACATACATACGTACATATAAGTATGATGAATACTGACCTAAAAGTAAGGTAATTTCAACCCCCATATTTTAAACCATAATTTTATTTCCAAAAACTCAACCTTACTCCATATCAGGTTGATTTATATGTATATTAGTCTCCTTTTGAGTGTAATTTCAGAAAATATTTGCACACATTTGTGTTTTGGACAGCACACCCCACTCGTTGGAATGAATAATTGCCCTTAAAACTTTTGCCGTACCACCATTCCCTTTATCGATTTCTGTACATTACGCAATACTAATCAACCTTTTTAAATCACATTCTGTTTACCAATTTTCGGGTCCACATTCCCACATTTTATTACAAAAATAAAAATCTCGTATACGTCCAAGATGACGCGACCGGCTTACAAATCAAGTTCCACTACGCGTCTGTTGAAGGTAGTAAATAAAAATTTGGGGCTCAGCAGCGATAACGAAGTACATTTATTTTTGAATTTGTTTTGTTTTTTTTTTTTTTTTGTCAAAAGAAACCGGGAAACACAAACCAAAAACCTTCCGGAGTTTAATTATTTTTACCTCCCCCGAAAAAGGACTAAAAATGTTCCTCAAACCACCCGATTAAATGTTTTGGTGGTATATTTTTTTTTTTATTATTGAGCAAGTCAGTGATAAAATTACTAAAGCAGGACGAGAAAGGACTTCCTTACCTATTGTATATAATAAAAGCAAGGAACAAACCTGTGAGAGTGTTCAGGTTGGGTTTGTAGTAAATAAAAGAAAATCCTACAACAACAAGTTATAAAATGCTTAAAAGGATTTGGCACTTTGGCTGATGTTTTTAATTCCTCTTTTGCAGCGGTGGCTAAATGTCTGAGTTTTAATTTTTGGTGAAAAACCGAGTACACCTGTGTGGGTTAATGTTTATGGTGATGGGTAACCTGCACCTGGCATGGTTCATTGTGTTTTCAAATTTAAAACAAAGTTTTCCCGGATGAGAATCTTTTCCAAACCAATAGGTTTCTATATATTTTTTTTTTTGTTTTTTGCTATTCGCTTAGCTGCTATTGTTTGTGTAGAATTTTAAAATCAAACTTTAATGTTATATACTGTGATTATGTTATCATATGAATCAACAAGAATTAAAAACGCAGCTTATTCATGATTACACTAGCTACTTTCGGGAAATGAGTTTAAAACTCATGGCATTGTACGTTGATATTTGTTTTGTCTTTAGCGCGGCTTACCCCAGTTTAAAAGTTGCTACCCACACACACACATGGACATGTTCTTCGAGCCAA